>PUFA01000004.1:15072500-16342500 GCA_003508835.1 Eonycteris spelaea
AAAATATCTTTTTATGTTAATTACTAAAGATATGCATCATTTTTTATTGGGTACATAGTAGTTTCTGGAATGAAGTACACTAAGTTATTAATTTATGACACTTAGGGCATTGCCATTCTTCTTTTGTAAACAAATCTGCTGGAAGTTTATAACATTATTTTCACTTATATTTTAAGTACCTGTTTAATTTTCTCCCAGGAAACTATAACCTTCCTAAGGCCCAAAGCTGTGTTTCTCTTGCTCACTTGTTAGTCCCCAAGATATATTATGATGCCCATATCATATGCAAAGACATGGACAGAAAAAAAAACAGCAAGGAATATAGGAGACTTGCAAGTAGTTTTTATAGCTGAAGTGAACGATGCCTATTGTGGAATTGGAGAGGCAGGGTTTGAATTGAAGGGTGAGCATTCACTCTCTAATACAATCAGTAGAATATTTATTTTGCATCTAGTCTGTGTCATGCAGTGTAACTACAAAGATAAAGAAGATACGTCTGCTCACCCAGGGAGTTTATGGGATTGCAGGGTGCACAATATGAAGATTTTTTTCCCCTTCATTATAAATACTCTAAGTCTTTGAAGTCTTTAAAATACTTTAAGTGGAACCTTAGAAAGCTCTCTGAAGCATCTATTCTGCAAAAGGAAACAGAGAGAGGCAATGTTAGGAAGCAGAAGCTCAGTTAGAAGCCTGTTGCAGTAGTCCAGGTAGAACAGCTGAGCGCTTCCACTGAATTAGTTGTATGGAGACTGAGAAGGAGTGGCTGGGTCGCTAGCTGAGATTAGTTGCTTGTGACATGGTGGCAGCCATGAGAGAATATTCAAGATGAAGAGATGGATTAAGATCAATCTGGAGGTAGTATCAGCAGTTCTCTGTGACCGATTTGACATGGAGAATGATGAACAAAGAAACTGAGTATGATTCTCAATTTAATGGCTTGCAACACTGGATGGGTAGAAATAGCACACACTGAGGAAGGTAAAACAGAAGATGATGCAGTCTGTTGTGGGATTGGGGTGAGCTATTGGAACACATTGAATTGGAGGTCACTCTAGGTCTTCTAGGTGATGGTGCCCAGCAGGGTGTTGAGTACACTGGTCTCTAAGGAGAGATCTCTCGGCTGAAGATATGGATCTCTAATTGAATAGCATATTAGTAAATATTGATAGAAAAGTCATCTCTCTAGCCCCACCAGATGCAAATGAGGGGTCAAGTGATAAAGTTCTCATATTGATAAGATGTGCAATTAGGAAGCAATCCATATCCTTAATTAGAGCAGTTTGCTTTATATGGAAAATTGCATTTAGTTTACACAACAGCTGATGAGGCAAGTAATACAATCCTAATTTTACAGATGAAGAAACAGTAGCTTAAATAACTGACTCAGGAGCACACAACTAGTTAGGGGTAAAACTCAGATTTAGAACTACAAAAGCTGAGGCAGAAAACTGCACTGTGAGTAACTAAGCTCTACTATGCCACCCAAAGACACATCTAATTATTTTCAATTCAGCCTTGACAGTATAGAGTTTTGTTCTGCCCTCCATTTATCTTTACAAACACAAATTTTAATTCTCCAATGCTGTTTTGAAGCTTCTTTAGGGCAGACACATGTCATATGCCTCTGTGTGTTCTCCCAAGTTTTTGACCCAGAACAAGGTATGCATAGGTATTCTGTCAATTCCATTCAATAATTATATTAAAGAGACAAGAGCATTTAAGGTGTTAAAGGCAGACCAGCCAGATTGTCCTGCAATGACACATGTAGCAGACTAAAAAGCAATACAACCATTAACTATGTTACCTGGTTTCAAGCACTAGTTCATTATACTTCTCTAATAATTTATGTGTGAAATTTCCAAAGTTATAGGAATAGGCCACATGCAGACCTTAATACAACCATAATGGGTTAATAATGCATGCTCCATATTTAATGCATGAGAAAGCAAACCCCAGATATTACACAAAAGAGGTCAAACTCACATTTCTGGTGAACAGCTTCTTTGAGCTCAGACTCTGGAACAAACTATTGTGGAAGGAGAATAGTTTTCATCTTACAACTAATAAGTAAATCACCAGTTGTTTGAGATTTTAAAACATCTGAACAGCACTCCAGGGCTCTGTAAAGGCTTTATTCTCTAGTTCCATGGCCATACAAGCCATTGTCTTAATTGTGTACCCAATCTTCTACGTAAATGATGCCACGGAATTACATGCTGCTGAAAAAGTGGACACCATAGATATCTTTTGCACAAAACGGGCTGCCATGGTGCAATTAAAGGAGAAATAAATCTTACCATCTTGATGACAGCCTGTGCAACCGAAACTAGGCAATATAGATTGAGAAAACGGACTCTTGTATTCTCTGACAGTATAATTATTACTCTCTGTCAGCTTATTCAACTTTTTCATAAAAATCACTTAATGCTTCACAAAGATATTACTTTTGCCATCAAATAGCACTTTGGGAAATGTTAATAATTTAGGAACTCTTATATTAAAAATGGCTAATTCACTGAGTATATGAAATGCCATAACCTGAGAGTTCTCCCATCTTGAAATGTTTGTTTGAATAGCTCAATCCCAATGTAGGATATTGAGGAGAACAGGGGGTTGCACTAAGGATCTATTATCTATTATATTGGAGCCCAGATAGTCAGCAACTGAATTGCAAAGAATTTAGGAAGCGAGGCACTATTCCTTAGAAACAGACACATATTATTATATGTTTATTTTTAAAACGAGTCTAAAGTCTTGTCTTTAAAGACTTTTCTCTTAGAGCTAAAGGACACTGACAATGGGAGATTTTTACTTTTTTAGTTGACTTTAAAAATGTATTTACATAAAGTAAAAGTCACTCTTTTTAGTATAGACTAACGTGAGGATTTACCAACACTTTCAGCCTTGTACTCACCACCACCATCAAAATACAGAGCAATTCTTTCATGTCCCAAAACCTTTGTTTTTTTTTTTTCTTTATAATCAACCTCTCTCTCTACCCAAGCTCCCTGGCAATCACTAATCTGCTTTCTGTTGCTACAGTTTTGTTAGGTAGCTAGTCAGACATGAATGACAGGGGAACAAAGGAATGGAGGCCCAGCACAGAGACTGCCTAAAGAACACCCCATCGTAGTTAAAGAATCCCTCCTGCAGCCCAGGAGACAAAGGTTATGGGAGGGCCATAACTTATAGATGGTTTAATCTGGCCATAGACCCTTGTGCAGAAGTGACTACCCTAACCTGCCCACAACCTCGCCCTCATTATAATACCATATTTATGCCCAGAAGTTCATGAATCTAATTATAACAGACTGAATTCTAGGTAAGCACATGCACACTAGGCAACATGTTATGTAGTCTGTCAAGATAACCTCGCATATGGATCATCCAGGATCTCCTATCAGGGCCCAATATAAACAGACCTTACACTTCTGCATTGTTACAGCTCTATTGGCTGAAAACCCACTCCCCCCTTGGAGTGTATTCTGTCCTTTATTTATCCTAACACCTCCCAAATTCCACAGGGCTGCAGCCTTTCTTAGTGTGGCCCATCTCCTTCTAAAAATATACTTTTAATAAATCTTACTTCTTCTAAATCTTCCTGACCTGTAATTCTTTGCTGCATCACTGGAGAAGAATCGAGGAAAAATGGTAATTGCCCTGTGTGTCATTATCCTCCCCATGCCACCAGGCTGACATCGGAGTTCAAAAATACCCCAAACAGTAACAGCTCTGCTCTCTACTGTTGTATTAGTGGAATTATACAGTATGCAACCTTTGGGGTCTGGATCTTTCACTTAGAATAATTATTTGAGATTCATTCCCATTGTGTGGAGCAGTAGTTTGTATTTTTCATTGATGAATACTATTCCAATGTATAAAATACCATACCTTGTTTATACTAAAAACAATGCATCTGTACTGCTATGATGGCAATGATGATAAAGACATATGGCTTCATCGGAATGCTCATTATGTCAGGAATTGTCCTAGTGCATTTCTTTATCATGTGGAATAAGCAATATTACTATTCTATTTTATAGAAGAGAAAAAGGAGGCAACAATATATTAAGTAACTCCCCAGGATGTCAGAGCCTGTCTTTGCATTTGGGCAGTCTGGCTTCAGAACCTATCACTGTAATCAGTGTCATAAACTGCTCCCCAGTAATAGCTACCATTGTTGAGCATTCGCCCCTTGAGCCATGGCAAGCATCTCCTCAATTCATGTTTACACAATAAGCTAGGTTGAGGAAAATAAGGCTTGCGGATTTTGCAATTTGTCCCAAATCGCCCTGATAATATTACCTAATTTTAAACCAAATTGTGAAAACTTGATCTCAGTACCTTTAAGAGTAGTTTTGATCAGTTTTTGGATTTTATTTTTTGTTTCCTTTTATGACATTGCATTTTCAATTCATCTCGGCAGGCACAGAACCCTTTGCTGTTGGAATAACTTATTTGGCATTGGCACAAATCATCTTCCAGGCTTTAAGATTAGATACTAAAATATATTTTGTACAGAAGAGACCTAATGTCTAGCTTGGTTTATTTCTGCCTGTAGGAAATTGAAAGTATGGAAAAAATCTATCATCCTGAATCTAACTACATGGAGGTGACATGTGGAAAAAAATTGTATATTTATTTTAACTTCAGGTTGTTAAAATGGTTAATGTAAAGAGGTTAAATCTTTATTCCGGAATAAAGATAAAAATAAAATTGGATATTGGATTGCTTGTGTTGTCACCATCTCATGGGCACTGTAGAACTGGAAGCAACAATCTCCAGTTAAGATAACTAAAGATAGGATGTGATTTTATTTTTCAATTGCATTTATAGTAATAATGTGCTCACCTCACATCTTTAAGAAACAGGCCGCGAAGTACGTGTTTTAATTAACCCTCACTGTACTAAGGACATAGATAATATATCAATTTTAACTGAGACATAGTGCACAGAAAGCAAATTTGAGGTCTTAGGGTTGAAGTCATGGCCTGATGGTAATGTTTCATAAGGAAGACCCGTTAAAAGAAAGAATAGAACACAACACCCAGCAAACGCTGTGATCTAACATTTCAGTAAAAACGCACTCTTACATATCCTAGTAGTCCTGTGAATTATTCTTTTATCAATGTTTCTATATAAGAAACACATCGAAATATTTTCTACTCTACTTTCTGGCTTCAATTATGGGGTGTAATTTGTGAAATAGGGAGGAATGTGTGAAATATGGAAGGTGTGTCTATTTTCTGAACAACCTTAAACATCCTGCTCAACTCCCAAACGATCCCTGGTTAGACAGTTGAACACATCTACCATTTTTGAGGGAGTCCCACATATGCGTGGGTTGTTATAGGAGCAATGCCACAGAACAAAAGATGTGTTCTGAGGTTAGGCTACAGCAGGACCAGCCTTGCTGTGGGGCAGGGATTAGGGCACTGTTCTTAAGTCTTCATTCATACTTGCAGTAATTGTCAGCTATTTGCAAATGTCAGCTCAGTATAATGGTGAACTTTTATTTCCAGGTAATTGAAGCTGTCCAGAACGTGCTAGCTTCTTTTGAAGGCAGGGAATTAAGAAAAGCTTCCTGCATCCAGTGGGCAATTTGAATAGCTGCCAAGCAAGGCCTTGTCCAATTCTAAGAAATTAACTAGGAAATTAGCTTAAACTTTAAAAAATAGCTTTATTGAAGTTTAATTGACATGTAATAAACTGAACATATTTCAAATGTATAACATGATAAATTTTTTTTACCATCTTAATTATTTTCATGTATACAATACAGAAGTATTAAGTGTATTCACACTGTGGTCCAGCAGATCTCTAGAGCCTTTTCGTCTTGTCAAACTGCAATGCTACACCCATTACACCACTTTTCACTTCTCCCTTCCTCCCAGACACTGCCATCACCATTCTGTTTTCTGTTCCTATGAATGTGACTATTTTAAATAGCCCATATTAATGGACACTATACATTTGTCTTTTTGTAACTGGCTTATTTCATTTAGTGTATTGTCCTTAAGATTCATCCATGTTGTAGCGTATGACAGGCTGTTGAGGCTGAATAATATTCCATTGTATGTATATACTGCATTTTGTTTATGCATTCATCTATTGATGGGAATTTGGGTGGCTTCCACCTCTTGGCTGTTGTGAATAATGCTGCTATGAACATGGGTGTGCAAATATCTCTGAAATGTTGCTTTCAATTCTTTTTGATAAGGATTTCTGAATTATGTGGTAATTATTTTTAAAACCATTTGAGGAACTACCATTCCGCTTTTCATAGTAGCTGTACCATTTTACATTTCCACCGACAGTGGGGTCTAAATTCTCTGCATTCTAGTCAACATTTGTTTTCTGTTATTTATTACAGTAGTCATCCTAATGGTTGTAAAGTGTAGCTTAAAATTCTAATAACTAGAAAGTTTATAAATTGAAAACCATACAATTTTACTGGTTCAGAGTATTTTCATCTGTTATTAATTATAAACTTGATTTTGTACAAATCATTTCACCTCTCCTTGCATTTTTTCTAAGATATTAAACAAAAATAATACATATCTAAAAAGCAGGTTCTGAATAATATGTGTGATTATATGTGATATAATATAAACATAAAGATATTGTATATATATACAGAGAGAGAGAGAGAGATCATTATGTGCTGGATGA
Source organism: Eonycteris spelaea (assembly GCA_003508835.1). NCBI lineage: Eukaryota > Metazoa > Chordata > Mammalia > Chiroptera > Pteropodidae > Eonycteris > Eonycteris spelaea. Next base: position 15,079,173 of record PUFA01000004.1, read on the forward strand.
TCACATGTGATTGAATCTTTATATATAATAAGATATAGTAAATGGAAATATGATAATTTCCTTGGCGAATTTTCCTTTATAGCTGCCTTCCTTCTAACTCTCCCTCCTCTGAAACACCTCCCAAATTAACTCCTCACCTAGAGTACTTGTCTCAGGGTCTGCTTCTGAGGGAACCAGACTTACACAAACAAGTACCTAATCATTTTTAATCATTCAGATGTAATACTTATTTCAAGTCTTAATTAGGAAGAGTATATTTGATGAACATAGCACAATTCTTTACAATATCTTTATTTCTGGCATTATTATTATTTTGATTGTTACACTAATTATATAGTGTAAAGAATGATTCATAATCCTGTATCACTTCTATCCCATTTTCTTCCCCTAGAGGAAGAATCATGGCTACATATAGAGCACTACACCATCAGAGATTGAGAATCTCAGGCTTCAGCAAGACCAATAGCAACACAAGGGACATTTTCTCCACGTCTGTTATTAAGGATAAGGTAACTGTGTCTGACAGTTGCATTTTTCTCTCCACATTTTCATTTCTAATCACTGAAGATGAGCAGTGATGAAAACTGAAAATAATACAAACTGGAATTAATTCTGTGCAGGTTTAAAGAGCGTTGACCTTCCTGAGGCTGATTCTTGGAAAGAAGTGTATAGAGTAGGGATATTTCAGCTCCTCTGGGCATTGAACACTTTGATCACCTGAAGGTGGGTGCAGAGATAAATGAGTATCAGCCAAAGCGCACTATGAGCATAAAAGTGCAGTCTCCAATTTTCTTGTGTAATCCTTACTCTTATTGATTTCTGCCTGCTTTATTCCGTCTCAATAATCACCTAGACACTGTCTGCAGGATCAAAAATGAAAAAAAGTGTGTTCCACTTCTGTCTGACAACAACCTTTATACAACTCAAGTTCCAAATCAAAACCCACTACGATCTCCTACAATTCACTTATTCCCTGGCCAATTTTTTTTTCTTTCCCACATTTTCATGGCTTCCTATACTTACTTCTTAGCATCTATCATTTTGTATTAAACTCCACTTACTCTCTCATCCTGGATTGAATGTGAGCTCTTAGATGATAGAAACCAAACGTCTTAATTATTTTTTCTCTGGGATCCAGCATAAGACTTGGCACACACGCATAGATAAATATTTTAGTATTTATCATGGAATCTATAAACTTTTATTTCAGTGATTCAAGAGAGCAGCTCACATTATTGACTCCGTGCTCCGTGCTAGGCACTGTGTTAGATGCTTTACAAATTGATTTACTCTCACCAACACTCTAGCTTTCATATTTTGCTGCAGAGCAAACCATACTAAACTCAGTTGCTTAAAACAAAAGCAGCTAAGCCTCTGAAGTTGATCACTTAGGAGCGGGGAGGGTGGGGATAATTACCCCTCTTCCAGAAACAATTTTCAAAAAAGACCAAAGGCATGCCACTTGTCCCATGTTGATGCCATTGTGCTCAAGTGCTACTGCTACCACCACTGACTGCTTCTGGACCCTGAATGAGGCTTTTTCTGCTGCTGCCCTCACCATAATGGACTCTCAAATGTTCTTGTGTTCTTGATTTCTCACCTCGCTAGATTTAGAATCAAAGTTGAGGTGGGTGCAACTGATTTGCAGAATCTAGGTCACATCCTTGATTCCTAGCTGTAAAAGAAGTTGGGAGAGTGAGCATCTAACAATTTCATCTGTACAGTGGGAAGTGAAATCTGCCTTCCATTGGGACTTATGAGGTTGGAAGTTCCTCATACATAGAAAGAGGAATTGATGCTTATTATAATAACTTTGGAAAGCATATATTGCATTAATAAATAATAGTACTGGTAATAGTTACTAAGAGAGGTTACACTTAACTGTTCATTTGGATTTCCCTCACATCTCTCTCAAGGATGAAGAATACGATCACAATGTGCTCATCCTCACAAGAAGCCAATGAGAGGACTAACTGGAGTTTCATTCTTTCCATGATGCTTTATGGATGCCTTCTCTGCCAACCATCATGTTAGGTAATTGGATTCAATGGGAGGACAAACAGACTTGTGCCTGAATTAATGGAGATTATAGTCTATGAGAGAAGAAGCATGTTATTTTTTTAAATGTAAATATGTGTTATAAGTGTTATCAGAATGTGTAATTGGAATATTGACCTATGCAAAAGATTCAGAGAAAGCTTATCTTGAAATGGGATGATTAAACAAAGATCTAAAGGATAAAGCAAAAATAACTATTTGAAGGGGGAAATGGGGATGCTAAATGAAAAGTATGCCTCACAGTAGCGGAAAGATCCTTTGAAAGGTCACAAGGAGGCTACAGCAAGTTCCCTCAGGGACTATGAAAGAGAACAGTTATCGTATACCAGAGGATTTTGTGCAATTTCAGGATAGAAACGGAGACAGATTATATATATATATATATATAGAGAGAGAGAGAGAGAGAGAGAGAGAGAGAGAGAGAGCGAGAACGAGAGAGAGAGAGCGAGAGAGAGTGTTTTGAAGTACTTATTAAAAATAGAAACTTTTATCTTAAGAACTATAGGAAGTCATTGAGGAGTTTTAAAGAGAGCTCTCCCTCCTATCGTGATACCTGTGTTTGGAAAATGCAACTCTAGACCCAGTGAGGAGAATGGATTGGAGGGTGTAAGAGTGGTTACAGGACACCAGTGAGGAGGCCGTCAAACTACATAAGAGGGATGGTGGCTTTGCCTGGGGTAGTGGCAACAAAGATAGAAATAAAAATATATCCATCCTAAGCTAAAGCTGAGGATGCTGCTGGAGAAGAAGGAGGCAAAAGAGGACAGACCCCAGCTTTGTGTTCATTGAATCTCAAGTTAGTGCTGTACCAGGATGGCAGTGAGAATCCAACCAGATCACGCCTTTCCCCACACTCATTATCTGCTGCTACTTAAAACACACTTTTGGCATATAAAACAAAATATATTTAAGTTTTCTTTATTCTTCTCTCACAAAACTTGAAGTATATAGTTGATCCAGTAAAATTTTTAATAACTTCTTTTGTTTCTCTAGTTAAAAAGTCTTCTAAATATTTTAGCTAAAAAGATATTTATTAGATATATCTTCCTAATAAAAATTATTTATTAAATATCACAAGCTTTAAAATGCTCAAAGTCTAAGATCTGTCTGATAAATCATATATTTTGTTTAATAAATACAGTAACTTCCTCTCAAATTATTTGAGGTACAGGGTAAAAATGTTAGTATGGCTTAGAAGCTCTGGTATTTATTTTTAGATGTGCTCTCATCTGTCACAGATCAGAATCAATCTGTCATCAAGAAGTGAGACATGATTAATCGTGCCTTGTTTCCTGTGGAGTGTGTAAACATGCACGTATGTTTTAATTTGTATGTGTGCATGTTGATTATTTGTGTATGTGTGTGTGAGAGAGAGAGCAAGTGAGCAGAGCAGCATATAGAGTTTGGCTTATCATAAAAGAAAAGTGTCTCTCACTAACAGGTAGCCTAATGTTGAGTAATTAAGCACATGAGTCTCAGTGGCCAGCAGTTGTAGTAGGTAGTCAGTCAGCTTTATGGAATGAATACTTTCCCACACTGAACCTATGCCCTAAAATATCCCTATCTAACTCTGTACCTGAAATGTCTTTGTGTTAAAGAAACACTCCTTAGAGAAGTGTGTTCTCTAAGTCACAGAAAATTTGGATCAACTCTCAAATGCTCAATGGGATAATAACTACCAGGTTTTTAGTACTTGTCAATAGTGGAGAATAAATTACAGGGGCATGGGATCTTCGAGGATTGACATGTCAAAATCATAAATTTGGGGTTCGTGGTACTTCTGGGAACTACAATGGACAAACATTGGGTGCTGCACAGTTGTTAGTGGACAATACTTGTAGAAATGGATAACCTGAAACAAACTTAGCTAATTTCACAAAACCGCTGGGGCTAGCCCTGCCTCCTATTTTGATAATTCTTCCCAAGGCTTTTACATGGCTCATCCTTTTAGAAACAGATTTAATCCTTCAGAATACAGTGGTTCTCTCAGTATGTTTTCCAGACCAACAGCATAAGCATAACTAGGGAAAAACATTCACCATACATATTATAAGTAAAATATGCTTTACTGGATGTTTGAGGGAAATTAGAGGAAGAGATCTGAGGACACAGTCTGCCATCTCTGGAAGCTTCATATTACTCTGTTTCTCATCTCCTCCTCTGGGAAAGTCCTGGGAGTTCCAAACCCTCTTCCTTTATAAGCAGAGCATGACTCTCACTTGGCCTTAGGCACTGAGGGTTTTACCTTTTACACTGAACACCTAACAAAAATGATTCAACACATCAGTCTCCCAACAGGAGGGAAGCTGGTGCTTATCAAGGTAAGCAATTTTCTCTGCCTCGTTCAATTTTCCTATTTCCTTCCTTAGATTATACGCTGCATGAAAGCCAGGACTGTGTCTGCCTTACTCCTGTTTTCTCAGCAGTGTGTCTGGGACATAGTTCTGGAAATAATTTATTGAATGAGTAGATGAATAAATGCAAAATTAATGATTAAATTAGAGAAACACCTCCCTCTGGAAGTGACTGAAGATTTTGGCCTTGTGACATTCTTAGTCAATAAATTTATTGACAGGATTGGTCAGCCCTGGGGGGGGGGCGGGACATTCAAGGTCATGAGGGGAAACAGAGCACAGTATGCATGCTTGGCTGACAATGGTGATCAGCCAGTGGAGAGTGATATGTGTATTGGAGAAATGTGAGATCTAAGGTCAGAAAAGTACAAGCAACAGAGTTTGTAGATGCCTGTGTCAGAAGGGAGCAGAGCAAAAAGGAAATTGAGCCCATACCTATAAGTAATAAGGAGCCGCTACAGGCTCTTCAGCAGAAGAGTGGCATGACACTAACTTTGGCTGATTCTTATAAAGTATATTCTATCTTTTATACACTTAACTTACACCCCCAACTCCCTTGTGGGTGGGCTGGCCCTTTAAAGAAAGAGTAATTAGGCAGCAGTATAAAAAAGGCACAATTTTCTGAAAAGGAAGTTATTGGTCCTAAAGCGACCCTCTCTTTTCTGAAAATTGAGAGGAAATGGTGGGAGAAGAAGGTAAAACTCTTAGTAGCAAATACTCAGAAATACTCCTGACTCTGTCTGCTCTGAATTAAGCTCTAGGAGGTGCCCTTAGCAAAACACAGTCTGTAGGTCTTTCTAAGCTCTCGGGGTATCTCCCTTGTCTGGGGTGTGAACTGTGTCCCAGAGAAATCGCAGCAAGAGCAGGTAAGGTAGGAAATGAATATTTCCTTCCTGAATGTGAGCTGTTGCTGCCTTGTCACTCCAGTCAGTCCTTAATGACTTTCTTGGCTGAGTTTATGTCCACTTTGAGGTTTTTGATTTCCTGCTGGGCCTCTAACCAATGTGTGGATGCAGGGTGCAATTGTGAAGTCAGGGAAGAGTGAGAAAAGGGGAATGAAGTAAAAAAGAAGGAAGAAAGAGGGCCATATACAAAGTCTCTATTCAGTGACTTGATCTGGACATTTAAATCAACACACAGCAGTGAGCCATCTCTGGCAGTCAGACACTTCTGTGGGAGTTTGTGCAGGCTCCAACACTGATATGAGTACAGGAGAATGTTGGGGCCCCCAGCAGCTCAGGTGGCCCTTTTGGTTTAGGGGATGGAAGAACCACTCCGAGAGAATGCCGGACACTGTCTCGGTATGCTCTCTTGTCAAGCATGACTTGTTAACAATTCCATGAGGTTTCTTTCCTTCAGTGTTCCTAGAGGCACTATAAACATACCATTGCTCATTTACATAGACTGTATCTCTCTGTCAGCTGAATCTCTCTGTTGGAGATGAGAAATGGTCCTTGATACTTATACTGTCTTATATGAGACAAGTGTTAAGAATAGAGAATATTAGATCCTACTTGAGTTTCAATGACAGAATTAGAATATTTATTGAAGCAATGGAAGTATTTGTACTCACATGATTAATTTTAGATATATTTCTCATTTAGCAATGCATTTTAATGAATCAGTTACTGGGCTAAATTACTTTCATATATTATTATTAATTTTATCTATGCACTTTTAAGTTAATGTTATGTTTTCCTGTTTTTCAATAAAAGAATCTAGGAATTATAGATCCGAGCTGATCACGCAGGTCATGCATGGTAAAACTGGAATTAAGACTCTAGTTTACCTGCCTCTGAAATTTTAACACTGTCTATGGCACCACTGTACCCTCACATCTCAATCAGTGAAAGACTTTGAGGTCGTGTCACAGTGAGGACTTTGTTCGAGTCAGGAAAATTGGGTGTATTCTGTATGTCCTGTTTCCAGATCATAGGTTGCTGAAAGTATTTTTTAATTTTTTTTACCATAATTAATATGTTTATTTTTTATCAGAAAAAGGCATATGTAGCGAAACACTACATTAGTATTTCTATCATGTGAGTTAATGAAAAATGTATCCGTTTTGGTTTTTTTTTCATATTTTACTCTTTTCCCATAAAGTATTAAAAGCTATATTTATCCTTCTCGGAAAGATAATTTCTTTCTCAGAGAGAAACTAGTCAAGAAAAGAAACTGGACAGTCTTTGCCTCCATAGTATAGAAGTACAATGGTGCCATTCCAAGGATCAGAGCATCTCTTATTACATTTCAGTGGAAGAGAAAGTCAGGATAGTGGTTACCAGACACACCAAATTGGAAGTGCACGAGGTATCAGGAGGCCAGCTGTTTACCCCTAAATCTTTTATGATCTCCTTGAGGGACCTAACAACAGAGGTTTTTTCCCTCTGGGTCTCAATGGAGTCACATATAGAAGAAATAATTTGTTTAATTCCCATATGCATTCATTTAAATGTCAGACAAGATTACTAACAAACAAAACCTTATTTGAAAAAAAAAAGGCTAAGTTTAAATATGAACATATGAAAATAAATGTAAAATAAAAATTATTCAAATTCTATATGAATTCCAACTTTATTTGGAGGTATTATCAGTTGGTATAGAAACTCTAGGAACAAAATGAACACTTAGTAAAGAAAGAAATGTCAGTAATAATCTTAGCTCTGAAACAGAATGGATTATTCCTGACAGTAAATTTTTAAATGATCAGTTAACATAGGTTTCTCTTTGAATTATAGACTGACTATTACAGCATTCAAATTGCTTTAATAAACTATATTCTGAACACTAGAATATTAATAAATTGAGGATAAGAGGCACTAAGTTGAAAACTCAGTTAGTTACAATGAGCACAGAATCTTAACAGCCTGTTATTGCTTGGGGTGCTATGACCTGACATAATAAAACAGGATATTAAGGGTGTTAGATAACAGGAAAGGCATGAGTATATGAATTGGATCCCACAAAGTTCTGCCAACACGAATAGCACTTAGCATTTTCTGTTGTTCTTAAGGGCAAAACTCAATTATATCAAAACCTGTGTATAAAATGAATACGCACTGAATAGTTGATGGTTAAGAGAAACAAATTTTAACGCCCCGGAAAATGAGCAACCAGGGTAGTCTCATATCATGCAGCTATAGTGAGGAATTGGAATCATTTGGATCAAGTTAGGATAAATCCCCTACCCCTGAACAGACACCAAATATTATTTAAGGGCTTTGAGGCACAGCACTTGGGCAAGCTTCCACTAACAGAAGACTATGCCCAAAGTACCAAGATATAGTGTTAGAAAACCAAAGTTTGCAATATGAGGATTCAAAGGAAAGCAAACAATGCAACAATTTTTAAGCATTACTTCATGGTCCCTCAAAAGTAGAAGATGAAAAAACTTATTACCTGGCAATTAAATTTTTGGATGTATTTCTAGAGAAATCTGCTCACATATATACACACAAAGACATCTAAGAGTGTTCAGTATTTTTATAAAAATTGAAGCAATCTAGATTTCCATATACAGTAGAATGAATAAATAAATTGTAGTATGGCCATACAATGGAACTTATTTCAGCAGTGAAAACAACGTAAGTAGAAGAGCATTATCTGGGGTTGGGTTCTCCGGAAAATGGACTCTGATTTACACACTGCACACAGAAAGTTTAGTAGGGATTGCTCTTGGGAAGAATATCTGCAAGGGAATAAAAACAGGACTGGGCAGAAGGAGATATTCTGTTGTAATGTAGTCACAACAAAGACCTCAGTTAACCCCATGTAGAGCTCTGAAATGGGGACAGCTTTTCAAAGTCATCCAAAATCCAGGCAAGGGGGCCAGACCCTTGTACCTTAATCAATCAGTTATTGGATAGTTACCCCTTGGGAGGCGTAACCTAGGGCAAGGTAAATAACCTTTGTTGAGGGCAAACTCTGGAAAAGGTCTCAGCTGAAGGTGATCAGTAGCCAACACGTGCAGTTGCTGAGAAAATGAGTGTCTCAATTCTGAGTATTCTGAAAGAAAATCTGAGCAGCATACCAGAGCATTCAGAATAGGAATGTATCAATATGGTTTTATTTCCTAACATAATGTTGATGCAAAAAGCAAGTTGCATAAGAAGATCAAAAAATGCAACATAATAACCGTATACCATTGGAGAACATGCAAAAACAATGATGTATGTTGTTAGACATTCATTAGTAAGAAAAAAAATACAAAAAGGTGAATGGCAATGAAAACATCAAATGAAATATGTTACTTCTATGTACAAAGGGAGGTATACATAGATGTTTACTATCTAGGTGTCTAGATGGCACATTTAATAACTCACACTATTCTTTACAAATATTTATACTTCTGATATATTTTATTCAAGAATCTTAACAATTTACTCTGAAAAAATAACATCTGAATTTTTCATATATTCATTCATCCACCCATTCCTATTCATTTATATATATGTACTTTTTTTTTTTAATGGAGCTCAAACTCTGACATGAGCCCCCTTCTAAAGGCTAAGAGAAAAACAAGAGAAGCATAAGATATGGCCCTTGCTCTCAAAGGGCTTTACTCTAGTTGGGAATACAGTACACAGGAAATCGAGATAATAATGTAAGATTTATATGGAGGAAACCGTGTGTAAAGATGCAGCTTTAGGCAGTAGTTCATAATAAAGATTGTCTCTCAAGGACCTGGATAAAAATAAGAGAAAGCACAGGCATGAAGCAAGAACACAGGAAAAAGAAAATCCTTGCTGAGGTTTTCACCCTTCTTTGCAGGATGCAGAAGGATCTATTCATTTGACAAGCGCTTACATTTCAGCTTCTGTTATTTTATTTCTTACAATGGCTTGAAATCCTTCACCAAGAGTGATTTCCATCTATGATGTGTGCTTTGTCTAAGTATCACAACTCTTCTCTTGGAGGTATACCAGTGATAGGAGTTGTTTTAATCATTATTATAATTTGTGTTAGGTAACATTTGAGAGCTTTCTTTTTTTTTTTTTACCCAAAGAACTTTTTTTTTCTTCCTATAAGAACACATGAGGCCATACCAGAACATATCTTTCTCTTCACAGGAGAACCGAGTGATTTACTCAGAAAAGGTCTATGTCCTTGACAAGTACTTTTCAAGGATTACGTAAGATAGGATTTACTTCCTTTGGGAAAGGCTAAAAGACCATAGAAAAACAACCAATATTGATATCTCTTAGCTTCAGCTTTCAGAGGGGATGGCTGTGTTATAACATCCCTGACTGTCTTTGAGAGTGTTTGTGATATCGTCCTCCATGAGTCTCTCTAAGCTCCATAGTCTGTTGTAGTGTTATTGTTTTATTGCTTATGTAAGATATTCCTTGGATAATCCTGGAAGTAACAATCTCCAAAAATGACCTCCATTCACATGACAGTGATGGGAAGGGCTTATTTTTTCCCTCTGTCCCCAAACAATTTAGTTTAAGATTCAAAGGAAACATTAATGTTCTGATATTTTAATATTCTTTAAATTCTCTGAAAAATGTTTGGAGGCCAGTGAACATGTCTGAGATTATCTCATTAAGCTTTCCATACTTGGCATAGCTTCAAACCCAGCTACTCACTCTCCTTTCACTTTTAGTGCATGGGAAGCTATTTCATTTTGAGTTACATTTGAAATATGTGTTAATGTTTTCATTCTTATTTTATAACAACCTGTTTAAGTAGGGAGGCTCAGATGAGGAAACTGAGGTCCAGAGAGATTATGATTTTGTCTCACGTCACATGGTGGCCATTGCAAAACTGAATTTAGAATCAGAAAAGCCTGGCTTTAAGACTTCCTTACCAGGTTTTTAACCCACCTAGAGAACTATCATTCAGTTTTATATTGAGATAGGAACCAAGAAGTGATAGCCAGATGGTGGAATAGGAGTTTTCTACTATCATCTCCCTACAGAAGCATCAATTCTGAAAATGACCCATACACAGAGTACATTTGTGGGAGTCTGGTAGCCCAGAAGAGAAGTTCCAGAGCACTGTTGGAGCCACCTGCCTCCCCAAAACAATAAACAAACCTGAGAATAGCTCAGTCAGAGAAAAAAGTTTTACTTTACCTATGTCACCTCTCCCCTAAGGCAACACAGCTCAGTGTCAAGAGCGACCCCCTCAGCCTATGGGTTCTCCCACCAGGGAAAATGAAAGTGTAGTGAGTGAGTACGCAGCTTCCCCAGCCATACAGGACTCCAGCGAATATGTTACTTCTTTCACACCTCACTCAGATTACTGACATGATCAGCACAGCTGAGTGGTTGGAGAGGCTGCGACTAAGAAAGAAAGGCCACGTACCCTGCCATCTACGTCACAGACTTCAATGGGAAGCCTACCCACCAGCAACTTAGGACACCTTGAATGTAGACCCTTCCCACGAATACGCCAAATCCTCAGCATGTTTCACTCTCTCCCTCCCCAAGGCTAACTCCCGAAGTATGCCCCCATGGAAAGCGAGCACAGGTATCTCAGAGTCAGCTTGACTCTATGGGATTGGGAGAAGGTACACAAACTTGAGCATTTTACAACACTACTTAGAAAAGAGAAATAGACTTTCCGTACACATCCTTGTTTTGTAAGATTGAGAGAAGGCATAAAATTTCAAGACATCTCCCCCAAGGGATGTGGAGTGGCACATCAATGGAATATGTATTAGAGAGCCTCAGAATCCCCATTTGGTCTGCTGTTGAAAAAGTTTCTCTTTTGAGAACAATCAGTTAAGACTGGAGAAGGTGACTGCTTCTTATCGCAAATACAGCAGCACGAGACTTCAGGAAACATGAAAATTCAAGAAAACGTGACACCAAAGAAACAACTTATGTTTCAGTAACTAATATGAAAGATATGGAGCTCTGTAAATTGTCTGACAAAAAATTCAAAATCATTGGTTTTAGAAGCTCAATGAACTACAAAAGAATACAGAAAACTCAACCAAATTAAAGGAGCACTACATGAACAAAATGAGAAGTTAAAAAAAGAAGTAGACTTTTTTTAAAAAAAAGAACCCAATTTGGAGCTGTAGAATACAGTGAATAAAATGAAAAATACAATAGAGAGCATTAATGGTACACTGGATCATTGGATCAAGCAGAAAAAAATATCTGTGAAACTGAAGACAAGTTTCTCCAGGCAGAGGAAAAAAATGAAAAATAAGAAAAAAGAAGGAATAAAGAAAGCCTATGATATTTATGGGACACCTTCAACAAAGCTAACTTTCACATTTCAGTCATTCCAGAGGGAGGAAAGAAAGAGAAAGAGGCAGAAAGCATATTCTTTAAAAAAGGCCAAACATTTCTCAAATCTGGTGAGAGATATGGACATCCTATTACATGAACCTCAAAAGTCCTAATGGCATTCAACCCAAAGAAGACATAGACATGTTAAAATCAAACTGTTGAAAATGAAAGATAAAGATTTTTGGAAACAGCAGGAAAAATAAAACTCATGACATACAAGGAAACACCAATGAAGATACCTCACATTTCTCAGCAGAGATATTAAATACCAGGAGTGAGTGAAATGATATATTCAACCTACTGAAAGGAAAAAAAAAAAAAAAAAAAGCTAACCAAGAATATTTTATCTGGCAATACTGTATGTACTTCAACAATAAAGGAGACATAAAAATTTTCCCAGTCAAAAAATGAGAAAGTTTATCACCACTATATCTGCCTTACAAGACATGCTAAAGGAAATTCTTAAAACTGAAACAGGATGCTAATTAATAACATGAAAACATATGAAAGTATAAAATTCACTGTTTTTTTGTAAGATTATGGTCAAATTCCAAATACTCTAATACTGTAATGTTGACGTACAAATCATTTTTAACTATAAGGGTTAAAAATCAATGTATTAAAAATAACCATAGTTACAATAATTACAATAGATGCATAATAAAAAAGGTGAAAATTATGGCAATAAATATATGAAATGTAGAGGAAGAAAGTAAAGTATAGAGTTATTTTATTTGGTCAAAGTTCAGATATGATCAGCTTAAAAAATAGATATACAAAAAGAGAAAGAAATCCAAGCATACCACTACAGAAAACCATCAAATCACAAAGAAAGAGAGCAAGAGAGAAAGTTAAAAGGATCTTTAAAAAAGCCAGAAAATAAATAACAAAATGGCAACAGTAAGATCTTACCTATCACTGATTATTTTAAATGTAAATAAATTAAGTTCTGTAGTTAAAAGACATAGAGAAACTAAATAGATTAAAAAACAAGTATCAACATACGCTCCCTAAAAGAGACTCATTGAAGCTTTGACGCATATAGACTGAAAGTAAAGGAATGAAAAAAAAAATATTTCATGCAATGGAAACCAAATGAGAGCAGTGGAAATTATACTTACATCAGACAAAATATACTTCAAGTCAATAACTGTTATAAGAAAGAAAGTCAGTTTTTAAATAAAGATAAATGAGTCAATTTATCAAGATGATATAATAATTGCAAGCATATATGCACCCAACATAGGATTACCTAAATATATAAAGCAAGATTAATAGATCTTAAGGAAGAAATAGACAGCAATACAATAATATTAAGAGATTTCGAATCCCACTTGCAACAATGTATAGATCATCCAGACAGAAAATCAATAAGGAAACTGGATTTAAACTACATATTTTTAAATAGAAGTAAAGACATATACAGAACATTTAATCAAACAGTAGCAAAACATACATTCTTCTCAAGTGTACTCAAAATAGTCTCCAGGGGAGATCTTTGTTAGGCAACAAAATAAGTCTTAACAAATCTGCAAAGATTGAAATCATGTCAAGCATGTTTTCCAACCACAATAGTAATAAATTAGAAATCAATAACAAGAAGAAAACAAAAAATCAAGACTGTATGGAAATTAAACAAACATGCTCTTGAAAAATCAATGGGTCAAAAAAGAAATGAAAAGCATAATCAAAAAATATCTCAAAACAAACAAAAATGGGAAAAAAATACCAAAACTTATGAGATGTAGAAGCAGTTTTAAACATAAGTGTATAGCAATAAATGCCTACATTAAGAAAAAAATCCCCAAAGATTTCAAAAATAAACAACCTAACTTTAAGCTTCATGAAATTAATTAAGCATACACTAAGCCTAAAGTTAGTAGAAGGAAGAAAATAACAAAGATCAGAGTTCAAGTAAATGAAATAAAGACTAGAAAAATAATTTAAAAGATCAACAAAGTTAAGAGTATTTTTGAAAGAAACAAAATTGACAAACCTTAGCTTGACTAAAAGAAACAAAGAGAAAACTCAAAAAAAAAATAAACATTAAGAAGGAAATGTTGCAACTGATGCTACAGAAATAGAAAGGATTAAAAGAGTCTACTAATTATTTGTTGACGAAGTGAGCAACTTAGAAAAAAATGATAAATTCCTAGAAGCATGCAACCTACCAAGACCAAATCATGAAGAAATAGAAAATATGAACAGACCAGTGATGAATAAGGTAATTAAATAACCAAAAATCTTCCAACAAACAGAAAAGCCCAGGACTGAATAGTTTCTCTGTCGAATTCTACCAAATATTTAATGAAGAATGAATATCAATTCTTCTCAATTTCTTCTTAAAAAGTTAGAGGAGTAAGCACTTCCAGACTCAATTTATGAGGTCACCATTACACTGATACTAAAGCCAGACAAGGAAACAAAAAGAAAAGTAAAATACAGGCCAATTCATCTAATGAACATAGTTGTAAAAATCTTCGACAAAACACTAGCAGATTGAATTTAGTACATTAAAACACATTAAAAGAATCTTAAGCCCTAATCAAGTGGGATTTATCCCTGGGATGAAAGAATAATTTAACATATGCAAATCAATAAATGTGGTATACTGCAATAACAGAAAAAAGATAAAAACCATATGATTATACAATAGCATTTAATAAAATTCAACATCCTTTTTTATAAAAACTTTCAAAAAATTAGGTATAGAATATATATGCCACAACACAGTAAAGAACATATATGACAAAGTCACAGCTCTCATTATACTTAATGTTAAAAAGCTAAAAGCTTTTTCTCTCAAATCAGAAACAAGACAATGATGTCATCTCTCATCACTCCTATGCAAACATAGTCTTGGAAATCTCAGCCAGAGCAATGACAAGGATAAGAAATAAAAGGCATCCAACTCAGAAAGAAAGAAGTAAAATTGTCTCTTACAGATGGCATAACATATATATAAAAAACTCTAAAGATACCATCAAACACTGTTATAATAAACAAGTTCACAAAATTACAGGATATAAAATGAACACACAACAAATAGTTGCAATTCTATACACTAACAACAAACTACCTGAAAACAAATTAGGACAATAGTCCCATTTACAATAGCATTAAAAATAATAAAATATTAGAAATAAATTTAAGTAAAGAAGTGAGATATCTGTACAGTGAAAAATAAAACACTGTTAAAAATTGAAACAAATAAATAGAAAGAAATCTATGTTCATGAATTAGAATAATTAATATTGTCAAAATGTCCACATTCCTCAAAGCAAAATAGATTCAATAAAGTCTTTCTCATAATTCTAAAAGTGTTTTTCACAGAAATACAAAAAAAAAATCTAATTTGTATGAAGCCACAAAAGATTTGAATAACTAAAGCAATCTTAAGAACAAAACTGAAGGCATCGTACTTCCAGATTTTAAATTATATTACAAAACTATAGTAATCAAAAGAGTAAATACTGGCACGAAAACTCATACATAGAACAGAACAAAAGAGAGTGCCTAGAAATAAACCCATGTGTTTATAATGAACTAATCTTCAACAAAGGGGCCAAAATCATACAATGGAAAAATGGTCATCTCCAATAAATGGCACTGGAAAAACTGGATATGTACATGATATAAAAGTAAAATTGGATCTTTATCTTATACCATACAGAAAAATCAATTCAAAATATATTAAAGACTTAAACTTAAGACTTAAAACCTTAATGCTCCTAGAAGAAAATATGGGGGCGGGGGGGAACCTCCATGACATGGGTCTTGGCAATGATTTGTTGGATATGACACCAAAGCACAGGCAACAAAAGCAAAAATAAATAAGTTGAACTACATCAAACTATAAAATTTCTTCATAGTAAGGGAAACAACAAACAGTGCAAAGGTAGAATGAGCAAAAAAATATTTGCAAATCATATATTTGATAAGGGGTTATATCCAAAATATATAAAGAACTCATACTACTCAATAGTAAATAAACAAATAAAAGAACTCAGTTAAAAAATGAGCAAAGGATCTGAATAAACATATGTCCAAAGAAGGCATGCAAATGGCAATCAAAAACAGCATCATTATCAGGGAACTGTAGATCTAAACCACAATGCGGTATCACCTCACATTTGTTACAAAGTCCATTAGGTCACTTCATCTGAGAGCCTTATTAATTGTTGTCAGCCAATGATAAAGGGTCCCCTGAACAAATGAGCCTGAAATGAGCTCAGTGAAATAATATGAAGAATGTTTCTGTGCTGTAGAAATTTTAAGAACCTTTCTTTAGAATATTAATGGCTGCTCTCTAAGCTTATATACAGGAGATATTGAATACATTTTTATTCCAGATTTGTTTGATCACAGCAATTCTTTCAGGTATTGCTGTACCTTGCCCAATACATGTTGAAATATACCATCTTACGCCAGTGTTATTAATAAGTAAAAGGGGAAATTAAAGCATAGAGAAATGGAGTGATTTACCCAAGGTCTCTCAGCTGCTTAATGAATGACACCAGAGAGAAGGAAAAGAGGAAGGAGAGTGCATATTAAATCACATTCACCCAAATATACCTGAAAAACGTGCAGCTATTGTTTACAGCTTGTATAATACTGATGAGAAAATGTATTCATCTGCAAAACCAAAAAGAGAGTAAAGTGCAGTACATGTGACTTTTTAAAAATATTTTTTAAAATATCCAGCATCATTAAATGGCAGACAGATAACCCCCAAATGGATTATGCCAACACTAATGCCATTCTATTTTTAAATGCCTATTAGACATATGGAACTTATACTAGTAGCTTAATGTTTACTAACATGATTATCCTCTCACATGTGCATTATTTAATACTGTGCATGTTGCTGTTAAATTATACTTCCCATGTTCATTGATAGAAAAGGAGAAAGGATGTTATGGATCTCTTACTCTAAATTTTAGTCATTTTTCAGAAATGGAAACTGAGACCCAGTTGGGTGAACAGCAAGTTCAGACAACCAATCTGTAAGAGCACTGAGCTCGGACCATTGGTCTTCATATTTCCACAGAAAAGTGTTTCCCGTGGTGTATGAACATTTATAGCAATGCAAATTACTGGAGATTGCTCTCAGGGTGCTACATCTAATTCTGATTTAAACTTTCATTAGGTTTTTCATGAAAGAGAATGATTCTAAAATAAGATGACTCTTTTCCTGGCAGCCAGGGTCTCCGTTTAGTTAAGCCAGAAAACGGAGACTATGGCTTCTCGCTCTAGGTAAGATGAGAGGTGGTGTAGCTGTTTACTGCATGAAGGATTCATCAACCACAACACCTATTCAGGAAATATTTCCAAACAGATCTTGCTTATCCCTTTCTAGGGGCATAGTGGCCCTTCTCTCTCATATATAAATGTCTTCATCTATGCTGCAAAGCATAAATAAGAGTAGTAATCAGAAGAAATACAACAATGATCTAGCTCAAAACAAAAGGTCGGAAGATGGCAGATTTAGCTTCTCTTTATTATATATGGCAGAAAGATATGAGGTGCATTTTCTTGTTCTGATTTTTGGCTATAAGGGAAAAGAAAATCTAAGAGTATTGCTTCTCAGCCACTTGAACATTTGTTTTGGGGCAAGCTTGGTGTCATCAAGAAAGCTTATGCTGTAGGACCAAGAATCCCATTAACTCCATTAGCTACACGATAACTGACTGAAGCTATTTTATGCAGTTTTACATTTAGGGAAAACCAGGGGATGCAGTGCAGCACGCATTGCATTTACTTTACAAAAGATTTATTCTGTCTCTGAATGCTTAGGAAGTCAGTTATTTTCTTTTTTTATGTGTGTATACTCTATGGCATATACATTACATATATAATGAAGATGGATACCGGCTTGCACATAGAAGTCCAGAGCTCATGAATTTTTTACAAACTGAACCCACCCATGCAATCAGCACTCAGATTAAAAAAACAGACCATCTAGCACTGGCATTTTTTCCCTTGTGTTCTTTTCCAATCACTGGGCCCTTTTGAATTAATGCTACCCTTACTTCTGATAAAATGTATTATTTGTTACTGTTTTTGAACTTTACATGAGTGTAATCTTACAGTATTTACCCTTTGTGTCTAATTTATTTTGTTCAACAGTTTATACAGCTAATCAGTATTGCTGTGTGTAACTGTTGATTGTTCATTCTTAATGCTTTTAAGTGTATTTTGCTATTTATGCATTTAAATGTTGATTAGCATTTGGGTAGTTTCCAGTTTGTAGCTATTTTAAGTACTGCCACTATGAATATTCTAGTAGATGTCTCGTGATTTATACATATGTGTGTTTATTTTGAGTAACATATAACAGTGAAATTATTGGGTCACCTGGAATATATATATATTCAATTTTTGTAGATACTGCCAAAAAGTTTTCTGAAGTGATTGGACCAATTTAACCCCCTTTGAGAGTTCTAGTAGCTCTACATCTTCTATAACATTTGATAGTTTTAGCTTTATCATTTTGTGTATTTTCTCTGTTGTATAGTAGCTTCTCATTTTGGTTATTTTTTTGAGGTAAAATTGACATGTGTTATGAGTTTCGGGTATACAACATAATGATATGATGCTCATATAGCAAAATAATCACCACAATAAGTCTAGTTCAACGTTTTTAATTTGCATTTCTTATTAATTACTAAAGCTGAGCAGCTTTCCATAGGTTTATTGGTTATTAAAATGCCCCCTTGTGACATGATCATTAATGCTATTGCTCATTCTTCAACTGTTTTCTTTTCTATTGATTTATAAGTTACATATATATGTGTGTACATATATACATATAGATACACATTATATATATATAAAATAAATGCAAGCCTTTTCATATATATTATAAGTATATTATCTCTCTTCTTGGATTATGCTTTTTCTTCCTTAGTAATGCCTTTTGATAAATGTCTTAAATTTTATATAGCCTGATTTGTTACTTTTTTGAATGGCAAATTCTGTATTCTGAAATTTTAATTATTGTATGACTGTAAGAGATTGCTACAGATTTTTTAAAATAAATATCTTATCAAATAGGGAAGTTCTATTCTATTTTTAGTTTGCTAAAGAGTTTTATGTTTAATAAGTATTATATTTTCCCAAAAGTTTCAGCTTTATCTGTTGAGATGATCCTATTGTGTGAAGTATGTCATTGTGGAATAGGGATTAATATTGTACGCACATACACATATGTATGTATAAATTAGGCCAAGCATGTCAGTTTTATATTTTCAAGATCTTTATTGATTGTGTCAGAGAAAGTCACTGTAAGTCTTAAGGACATAAAGGAATAAGGTGGGAGAAGCTAAGGGACATAAAATCTGGAAAAGCATTTCATAGCACCAGAGAAAGAGTCGCTAAGCTGTATGGGTCAAGTACCGTATAGGTGGATGAGGTGAAACATCCAGGGAAAAATTTAAAAACCATTTACACCTCCTGACATGGGACCATGAAGAAGGAGTTCATGAAGAGGTCTATGGGAAATTGCATACCAATGACGATCAAGCTAACATTTCTGTGGGTCCACTGTCAAACATCTAGTAGATGACTGAGACCACTTTTTATAAGAATAGGAAAAGGAGACTATCAGATAAAATACTCTTCAATTAAGAATGATTGCTAAAGACAAAGACGTATAATGATAATGGCTAATACAACATAAAGTTATCAAATTCCAATCTACTCAGTAACATAGTTTGGGGATATATTAAGCAAAAATTGCCAGAACTAAAAGGAAGAATGGAAAAATTCATAATCACAGTGGGCAACTCAAAACAAATCTCTCCCAACACCTGATGGAAAAAGCCAAGATAAAACATCAGTGTTCTGGATTATGTTATGACAACTTGTCTAAGGCTAGAAACTGTATTTCCCAGAACCCCTTTTTGCTGCCTCACTCTGGATTAGAGAAGACAAATAAAGAAACTTGCATGGTATCTGGAAGGCAGAAGCACAGCAATGAATATTTCTCTTAAGAGTTTTCAGAATTAGTTATGGTGATGGACAGATGTGAAAATGCCCCTGCAGGTTCTAGCTTGCTCCAGCTTTCTTCTCCTCTAGTCCCCCTTATCTTCTAGATGGATTACCCTCCTCAATAACATTTCCAGGCCCATCACCAGATGCTTGACTGTGAATCCACAGACCGTTGCCAATGATGAGGAATAATGTAGAGGTGCCAGAAGTGCCCTAGAGGGAAACATAGCCTGTACCCAATACGCAGCTCCTCCTTTCTCTGGCTCTCCTGCGAAGCTGACAGACATTCACGTCACCTAGTAAATGAGACATAGCAGTATTCCACAGTGCAGAATATAGGACCTGAATTGGCCTAACGAGTTCGTGTTTCTTTTTTAATGAAAAGAGGCACCACATGCAGTAACTTGTGTGTTGCTTTGGGTGGATATCCTGGCTGCTCCCAACCACTCAATCCCTAAAAACTGCTCCAACATGGCAGGGCCCTAAATAATTACAGGGTTTATCTCCTACCATCTGTAGTACATGTGTCTTACTTGGGAATTTAGAACGGGTTCTATGGGCCTAAGGTTATTAATAGAGTTGATCGCCATGGTGGTTTTGAGAAGGTCTAGATGATCCAGGTCTTCAAACTATAGTCATGCACTGTTTAACAATAGGAATGTATTTTGAGAAATGTGTCATTAGGAGATTTCATCATTGTGCAAACATCGTACAGTGCACTTATATAAACCTAGATGGTATAGCCTACTAGCCTATTCATTACTCTGTGAAGAAGAAAAAATAATTTTTCTTCTTACCCTTCTGGGTTCTTGGCTAAACATTTAAGTAATAAGAGACAGATTAACAAGAGAAAAACGAACAAAAGTTGAATAACATATATACCTCCTGTATACATGAGAGACCTAGGGAAAATTCCTAACTGGGTAAAATGGCTGGAGCCACGACCTAAAATACTGTCTTCAGCTGAAGACAAAAGATGTTTGGAGTGGGGTGAGTCAGTTATGGGAGGTTACCGGGAAAAGCACAATCAACTAGGTTAAGGTAGTTATGCAGATTTGTCATTGTCTTATATATTGACAAGAGTTTCTAGAGAAAAGGTCACCCCCTTCTTCCTGATATAGGGAGGGAGAGTCCCTGATACATGGCAATTTCCCTACCAATGTAATTGTATCCTATAAAAAGGCAACTTCTACTTGGTTTTCAGAGCTTCTCTCATGTCTGCTATTTCTTAAAGTTAACCAGCCTATCATAGCCTTTATGCCAAATAGACATATTTTAGGGTAAAAAGTTCTGTTCCCCTATAGTTCTGAGGTTATAAACCTGTACAGTATGTTACTGTACTGAATACTGCAAGCAATTGTAACACAATGGTAAGTATTCGTGTAATGCACTATGTTATAATATTATGGCGGCTATGATGTCACTAAATGATGAAATTTTTCAACTCCACTGTGATTTAATGGGACCGTTGTCCTGTATGTAGTCCCTTATTGACCAAAATATTATTGTGTGGCACATGACTATATACTGTGATGGAAGAGAATAACGAAGCTCTTAAGCAAGAGAGTAAATGGTTACTATTGTCCATCCCAGGTAAATGTGAATCTATTTTGATTCCCTTTCATGAAGACAATTGAACATATAATGTATTAAGCAGATAAATAGCCAAATTTTATATAACAGAGGTCAGAGTGATCAATTTTAGAAAAAAAAATTATCTGTCACAAAAGCACCATTTGAAGTTATTAATTAGTTTGTAGTGGTCTACTAGTACCTACCATGAATCACTTGGTTTTCATGGGAGTTATACAGGTGAACTAATATGTATATAATGGGAACACCGTTCCTACATTCTTTAGTTCCTTGAAGGTGGCATTTATCTCTACCTTTCCAACTGAGTTCCTTTTGATTTAATATGGCCAAGATGGATATTTTCACAAGCTTCCACCTTTCCTTTAACAAAAATTCCTTAACATTTCAAAGAAACAATGTGAGGCTTCTGCCAATTGTTAATTATGTCTATTACAATTATGCATTTAGGAAACAGAAAATTACTATTGTGTTACAGTCTAGGCCAGGAATCTATTAATTATTTGACTTTCATAGGTTTTTACTTTACCAGAGGTCCTAACAATGCTTTGGTTCTCCTAGTGTCTGAGCTCATCATATCAAATCAGTGTTATAATATAGCATCTCCTGAATAATTTCAGATTTTCCAGATTTATAGACATTTGTGAACCAGTGAAATAACTACCTATGACGCAGACTTAGATGTGGACTCTATTTATAATTTCAATCCTATGTGTGTTACTTTTTCAAAGGAAGTCTATATTAGGATTCTACAGAAAAACAAAACCAATAGGATGTTCATAATTTTCAGGAGATCCAGACTGGGGACCCAGGGAAGAGCCAGTGCTATAGTTCAAGTTCAAAGGAGCTCCAAATGACAGAATTCTCTCCCGCTCAGGGAGGTCAGTCTTTTGTTCTATTCAGGCCTTAACTTGACTATATGAGGCCTACCTATATTATGGAGGGCTATCTCTTTTACTCAACATTCAATTCAAATGTTAATATAATCCAAAAAATCCTCCACAGAAATATCCAGAATAATGTTTGACCATAATGTCTGGGCACTGTGCCCAGCTAAGTTGACATATAAATTTCAAAGCCCAGAGCCTTATGGCGCTTTGTTTCCCCCTATGTTTGTAAGACCACCTCTTATATCTAACAGTTCTTGCAAGATCTGGACATCCTGTTTTCTCTTACGTACAGATAGTTGAATAATTCCAGGAAAGTCCTTTTCAGGAAGAATCACTACAGTTGCATTAGTTATTTATTATTAATAAATATTAGCCATTTGCAGGTTTTGTTTTTGTTTTCTCGAGTTGATTTTGCCTGTCTTTCAAATGATGTATTCTATGTCTGAGACATGGCTCTGATCTGGACACGAGGCAAGGTATCATGCCTTTCACTGGGGTGGCTGACAAGGAGCATTGTTAAAACCTATTTTTTATTTTAAATTAAATAAAGGTTTGTCATTGGCCCATTTAACTTGAACTCAAGAATATATCATCTTTAGGTCATCTCCACAAATCCTTGCAGATCAGCGTCCACTGAATGTCCTCTACTATAATTATATCCACTTGACTTTTGATGTTTATGTGCAATCACCCGGCTTCTGCTATTCCAGAATCCTATCAACTCCATTGATACCAGGGAGCCTAGTGTCCTAAGAGTATTCCCTACTGTCATTGCTGGCCTGCAAAATATATCCATGGCTGACCTCACCAATGTTGATACTTTCTCCACCAGCATATTCCTTATCATCTTAGCAGAGGGAGTATCTTTTGGGCCCTCTCAAAAAGCATAGCTAGATAACAACTTTCTAGTCTCCAGTATTCCAGTTCTGAGACTTTTAATCTCTTCCTAAACACTCTGCCAAAGCAATTCTGGCATCTCTGCTTTGCTTAATGTGGGCTATTATTTTTTTTTCTAGCCTTTTAAGAGCCATCCTAGAAGCCTATTAAAACCAGCTTAAGGGATGCTAGGCTGGGTGTCAAGTCTCAAGATTCAGAAGATAACTCCTAAATAGGTAAGATCTACTACTAGATGTAATCTCTCAGTTCTTGCCTGGATTTATTATCCAAGTCTTCCACGGTGGATAATCCTTGTATACAATTCCTGTCTCTCCCAGGTGAACCTTGCTGAGACCTGACTCAGTAGTGTTCTGACATCCTGAAGGAAGACCTTACAGACATCTGCTTCACTTGAAGTCTCTACAGTCTTCAGCCAAAATATGCGCTGTGAGTCTCTAATGAGGGGAAGCAGATTGCTTCTACAGGCCAAGAGGCTCAGGGAAATCTGGAAGGTTAAAGCTCATAAGTAAATCTAACCAAATATCCCTACCCTGGCTCTAAATGTTCCACTTACTCCCTGTCAGGACCCTGATTTTGGCATTAGAGACTTACCAAGCCTACAAATTCAGTCTTCTCTGAGATTCAGTGACTTCTTCAATTAAGTCCTCTCCTAGGTGGTCACTACATTTTGCTCTCTGGCTACAGGCAAGGGAAATTTTAATGCTGTCACATAAACTACTAGGATTTCATATGTTACCTTAAGGTATTTATCCTATTTGTCATTTTCTCTCTTCAGTGCTTCAGCAATGCTCAGGAGCAATCACCCAGTCCTACTGCCTTTATCATTACATTTTTCCCCATACCTCTCAAACCTGGAAGATGCTGTATAACCCCTTCCATCACTATCCCTCTTCAGTTCAGCAGAGATAAAAGCCTTAGCAATTGTAATGCTACCACATGCCTATGGCTATCAACATTTCGCTCTCCACCAGTAATGGGTTTCTCATTGCCAGTTGGATAATGAGTGCTACAACTCCAGAATCCTTAGGACATTTTAGGTCAGATGTTCTAAGAGGGCATCAAAGTTAGAATACATATTCAAGTGATATATTAAGTAAGTGTTCCCAGGTGAAACTAGTGAGTGACTGGAGAAAGTACATCAATGAAAGCAGCCAAACAATGACTCTATTTCTGTCTGATCTTACAAGGAGCTCTAGAATCTAAACAACTCAAAATCTGTCCTAAATTGATAAAAAGAAGTTGAAATTTTGTACCTCTTACCATCTATTTACTGGGATGTCAGCTTTTGTGGAACAGAGTGAGTGGTATACCTCCCCCAAATTTCTAGATCTCCATTAAAGCAAACTGCCTCTTGTAGCCCAAGGACATATTCTGAAGATAGTTGTGGGTAGAAGCTTTTAACAAGAAAGCTCGTGGAAGCTGGGATATAATTGCAAGGGAGCAGTAAAGGGGATCAACATGAATCTGGGAAGAGCACTAACAGCATCTCCCGTACTTTCATAGTTTTCCTGGCATCCAGAAAGTACTATGGCATCATAGAAGCAGCTTACTACTGATGCCTGGGAATTTGCATTGCATTAAGCTTTTTTTTACATCCATTATTCTTTCCTATTCACAATATCCATTATCCAAGGAAGATAGTCAGAAGAGACATGATATCCTATGACTGATGAAGAAATATAATTAAAAGGTCATCAAATTAGTTCCACAGACAGGGCCAAGCCTTGATCAGCTGATCCCTTGCCCAAGTCTCTGATTCTCCCATTAATGGATGTACCTTATTATATACTTGAGCATCCCACAAACTTGTTATTCACCTATCCAAAGCAGTTTTCTCATCTATGAGTCCTTTTTATTACCATAAATTGATTTTCAACAAATGATAATCTGTAGTGCACCAAATAATGAATATTAGTATGATTGACATTATGCTAGAAGACACAGGTGACCTAGGAGAATACAAGAGCACCTTATTTGTCTATAAAGGGCTTATGGTCTAATGTGGGTTGGTCTGTTATGAGTTAAATTCTGTCCCCAAAAAAAGATATATTGAAGACCTAACCCTGAGCACCTGTGAATGTGACTTTATTTGGAAACAGGGTCTTTGTAGATTTAATCAAGTTAAGATGAGGTTATGAGGGTGGGTCTTAAACCAATAAGACCAGTGTCCTTATAATAAGAATGGCAGTCCCTTCAGATTTCAGAGGGAGCATGGCCCTGCCTTCTCCTTAGTTTCAGACTCCTAGCTTCCAGAACTTTGAAATGGTGAATGTCTGTTGTGATGATAAATTCCAGTTTGCAGCTCTTTGTTACCATGGCCCTCGAAAACTAATATGTGTTCTCGGTGGAGAGACAAAAATAACCCTCATGATAAGACTCAGCATAAGGACAATACGTGTAAAGAAAGGACATTAAAACCTTACTTTAGAATCTTGAATCCACAAGTCTAAAGCAGCCCAAAGATACAAAAAGCCCTCTGGAACTGAGCTGCATTTAACTTCCTTTTGCAAATCTCCAGGTAATTACAGGCATTTGGTTTGTTAAGGCTCCTTGCTTAACTAATAAACATTCATATACCTGTGCCATACTGAAGACAGAGATAAAATGAGAGTGGAATATTGTTACAACGCTTGGATGATGGCAACTCATCAGGAAAAAGCCAAACCCCATTAAGGAGATTAAAGCCTGTGCAGAATTGTTGGAAATCACTTATGTCACCAGAATACTGCACCAAATTACTGTGCATAAAAGAGAGATATTTCGAACACAAGCCCTCCCAGAGAGAGGAAAATCCTAAATATAGTCACAGCTGTGTCCCCTAGGGGTTTAGGTTTTACTCCAAAGCCAGTTTGAGAGTCTTATTTCAAATAAAAGCTTTTTACTCAATACATAATAAATTGAGATTCCAGCAGGTAGAGCTCATCGAGGGAAATTGCAATGATATATGATTCATTCATTCACATCTCTGAGCTATTTAGAGGAAATTATCCATGGGATTGTATCATTAGTTTAAAAGCTGCTGCAATTGTTTTTTGGCAGTATTTTTTAAAACGTGTTAGAGTATTAGTGGGAAACAATATTTAAAAATGCATCTAACTCTATATTACTGAAATTGGGACATCAGAGATTTTTTTTTAATTTGTAACCCATTTCATGGATAGGTTTGAGAAGAGTGAGCCCTCTCTGACATACGTCAAAAGCTATAATCCCCCTTCGTTGACTCCTCTATTGGTGAGACTTTGCACGATTTGGGTATAGTGAGAAAGAAAATGTGCCATGTTCCATTCATGAAAGCTACTCTAATATTGGTCACTAGGATATATCAATTGTGTTTCTGACTTTCACATAAAATTTGAGCTACCATTCCAAATTCCAAATGGGATTCAAATTATTCCTGAGTTGTATATGAAATAGTTTTTGCTGATAGAACAAAAATAGAAAATCACATTTATGAAGAAAACATTAAAACACTGGGGAAATAAGTAGTGGGAACATTACACCTACCTGGCATGTCATCTGGGTTGTCCTGATGAGAGAATTTTAAATGTCTAAAAGAAGAAAATAGATAGATAGATAGATAGATAGATAGATAGATAGATAGATAGATAGATGGATGATGAACGAGCTGAAGCAGTAAATGAATAAACATCGAAACAAAACTTGGTTGAAGCTTATTATGGAAACTTTGCTTCAGATAAAGAAAAGCATCTTTAGTTTTTATTGTTTGTTTTGCTTTGTTTTACTTTCATTGTTTGCTGGTCTACATGGGGGAAAGTGGCTATTTTTTCCCCTAGATTACGGACATTTAATATAAAAAGTTTGTAGTAAAACTTTCACTGAAATAATTCACCAGATACAATTAATGTTATTAATGACATAGTGCATTTTCATTCCCACCTTACTTTTCTATTTAGCTTGTTTTCTGATCCTCTTTATTTTTTTTACTTTTTTCTTTTCATTTGAATTAATATATATTCAAATAATCTATTTTAGTTTATTAAAATGTTAGTTAAATTTTTATAAACTTTGTTAGATATATTATAAATAACAGAATCAAACTTTGATAATAACCTAGTGAAAATTATTACTTTCACTATTTGTTATTCTATTAGAACTTTAAAATTTTTAAACAGCACATACTTCCTCTCCATTTTTCAGCATTGTTTGCATAATATGCCAAAGTTTGTTGTGTGTCCTGTTTAGCTTTTAGTGTTTGCTGACCTTCTTGAATTTGTACGTTTCTATCTTTGTTTTAATAATTTTCAAACATTTGTCTTCAAATATTATGTTTCATTGTCTCTTCTCTGTCAGTGACTCTTTTTCTTATAACTGTGTGTTATGCTCAAATATCTCTTACATTTTGATCTCTCTGTATCTTCTACATTTTATTATTATTATTATTTTGTACATTATTCTCTTTGGAAACTTTCACTGAAATTAGTTGGATTTCAAGCTCATGGGTCCTTTGTCCAGTTAGCTAATAAATCCATTAACTGAGTAATTCCCCGTTTTCCCCCAACTTCAATTGAAGTATAACTCACATACAGTAAACTTCAACACCTTAAAGAGTGTAACCGATATACGGTTTTATAATCACTATCTTAATCATTACACATAACATTTCCATCACTCTAAAGTATTTGCTGTGCACCTTTTATTATTCCCCCCTTCAGTCTCTACCGTCAATATGATTTCATACATTATAGTTTTACCTTACCTAGAATTTTATATTAGTAGAATCACATATTTGTATTTTGTTTCTAGCTTCTTTTACTTAAGTATATTGTTTTTGAATGTTATCAATGGTGTTGCTGAACACTCAATTTTTTTAAATTAATGAGTGACAAGCTCTGTATGGATATATAACAACTTGTTTATTCATTCACATGCTGGTTGATGTTTATATTGCTTTTATATTTGCCAATTATGAATAAAGCTATTATGAAAACTTATGAATGAGTCTTTGAATGCCTATATGTTTTCATCCTCCTTAAGACAGAAACTAGGTAGAATGTCTGGTTCATTTGGTAGGTACATATGTACTTTTCCTTTCAGCTTTATTGAGGTATAATTGACAAATAAAATTGTAATATATTTAATGTATATAATGTAATGATTTGATATGAATATATATTGTGGAAGGATTCCTCCTACCAAGTTACTTAATACATTCATCACCTCACCTCACATAGTTTTTTGTTTGTTTGATTGGTTGGTTAGTTGAGTTTTTTGGTGAGAACATTTACGTGCTATTCTCTTAGCAAATTTCAACTATATAATATAGTATTATGAACTATTTCACCATGGATCTCTGAAAGTGGGGCGTCCCCTCCCACACGTTCTCGACATGCACCAGGAACCAGGCGCACTTGAGGGACCAGGTGCACTCGGGGGCCTGAAGCCCCTGGGGTATGGTCCCTGGCTACATCTGGGGTGTGAATCCAGGACCTTCTGCATGTAAAGCAGACGTGCTAACCACTACACTGTGGAGCCACCCTTCTTTTAGGCTTTTTATATTAATTCAGATTCTCATCTGAGAGCATTTTTCTTTAGAATGATGGATTTCTTGTAATATTTCTGCAGTGACTGGTCATGAATTCTTTCAGTTTTGGATGTATGAACACTTTTTTAAAAAATCCACTGTTATTGAAATATATTTGCTCTAGGTTTCGAGTTCTACTCTGATAGACTTTCCTTTCGGTAGTTAAAAAATGTTGCTCCACCTCCTGACATGCATTGTTTCCAAGCTGCTTTGACTTTTATCTTAGTTCTTTTGCATAAAATGTTTGTTTTTCTTCTGGCTGATTTTAAGACTTTCTCTTTATTAATGATTTCAAGCAACTTCATTATGAGGTGACTGAGTTCTTCATATTTCCTGTCCTTTGATTCTATTGAGTTTTGTGGAATAATAACCAAATTTGGAAAAATTTCATCTATTAATTCTTTAAATATTTTCTGCTTGATCACCTTCTACTTATCCCCCTTTCTGTTTTGTATTATTATTATTATTATTATTATTATTATTATATTATTGACTTTGATGACATTTATATTAGGCTTCTTGAATCTGTCTTGCAGCTTACTAGTTTTTTAGCTTTTTTTCCCTTCAATGTGTTTTATTTTAGATAGTTTTCCTTACTGTCATTAAGTTTACTAACCATATTTGCTATTAATCCCCTCCATTATAGTTTTCATGTCAGAAAATATAGTTTTCATTTCTAGAAATCTGGATTACTTTGGGTATCATCTATGCCTCTACTTAACACATACAGCCTTTTCTCCAGCATCTGAATATATGCAATATTTTTATAACAGTAATAACTTTAATGTTAATAACTATTAATATTTATTAATAACACATTTAGTATCTAAATGTATTAAGTTATATCTGTTGCAACTGAACTTTGGGGATTGTCTACTGAGTCTGTTGTTTTTGTCATTGATTGATTTTTCTCCTGATTAAAGGTTTTTTTGCTGTTGTTGCCTCTCTTCAAATCTTATTATTTTTTAATTTGATACTATATGTTATGAATTTTACCTTCTTGTTTGTTGGATATTTATAGAGCATGATAGATACTCTATCAGTCTTCCCTGAAGTTAGAGGAGGCTATGTGACCCGTTCTGATTAATAAAATATAAGAGCCAATTATTTAGGGAGGCTTATAGAAAATACTTTACTCAATTACAAAATGAGAGTTATAAAAGAAATCACGTATTTCCTCCTGTCCACAGTTTCCTATTTGGGACCTTTAATTTTGTGAGGAATTGATGCTTGCAATAGGAAAACATGTTGTAAATGTAAGAAATAACATTATCAACGTACCAAGGATGGGAAGTAGAAAGAACCTAGTCATTGTTGTGACACTATATCATGCTTGTAGGTGTCTGATTTTGAAGTTTCAAATGTAACTATAAATGTGTTATACTTGAGGCCATTGTTACTTTTGTTAGTACGACTGCATTGTTGTTACTTATAGTCTAAAGTCCCCTGGATTTTTTTTTAGACATGATGTCTGTGTAAAATGTGTTAATTTATGGGTTAGTAATGTGTTAAACTCTTCTGGAGCAGGGATCTTTGAAACTGGGAAAACTAATGAGTGTCCCTGGAAAGGAAATCTAATTCATCATGGATGCAAGATCTTTACATTGATAATCATCTTACAGAAATGCTATGAGTCATATTATAGAAACACAGAATTGGAAATTAGACGTTGAAACTCAAATTATTCTGAGAAGATATCTGAGCCTCTCTTATCTTTGAAATCTCTCCATAGCAATCTACAATGATAATTCATACATTGAAATACATCCAGAAACTTTGAAGATCTATCTAGTAGTTCAGAATACTACTTAAGAGTAATTTCTATAAAGTATTTAAAGTAACTATTATTATATAATGTGACTATGTTATCTCACTTAGCAAAACTCACAGAAACAATCCCAAAGCTTCATTATTCTATATGTTGCTGACAATGAATAAACTTTGTTTGCTAAGTGCAGTGGCATTCTTGGGAGTTTATGCCTGACTTCTTACAGTTTCTTTGGTCATAAATCAGGAAACGGCATCACTATTTCAATCTCTGCTCAGCTTGATGAAGTTGCTACTATAATTTAGGTATTTATGTCACCTGCTCCTCTCTGTATACATGAGAGCAGAGTTGAATAAACCAGTGTATTTCAATATCTGCAATATCTGCTTCAACACTGTACACCTTAGTGTGATGGAGAAGTAGAATGGCAATGGACATGAGTGTTCATTTTGAGACCTAAAGTGAGAAGTAAATTCTAATAAGAAGTCAGAGAGTGGAATAAAGTGAAAGAAGTTCCAGAAGACACTAACCACCGCCACATTATTTTTAAAACAATGATATAGGTGTTGGGTAGGTGACACTGGATGCTCACAAAATCTTGGGAAAAGTACTATCTTCTGTTTTACCCCAATATTTACTAATTAAATTTACCATTAACGTGATTGCAATAGAGAACCTCATAGCTTTTCAAATGAGTGCATATTATATTTTCCTTCCTAAAACAGCCTTCTTACAGTTAGGAAATATGAGAGGAAAGGTACACATTACTATGCAATGATGAACACACTCTTATTTCTACAAATTCCAGAGGTGTGTGTGTTATAGGTAATATGCTTATTTAATAACCATTTGGATTGACTACGATGGATCTGCCAATCTTGCATATTAGGAAACAAAAGTTAAGAGGGACAAAGTCACTTGCCTGAGGTCATACAGCTAGTAAATAACAGAACTGCGATTTTAAATAATGAAGCTTGATTGCAGGTAACTAGCCACTATGCTGGTGCATCTCTCTGTATGTTACTATATCCCAAACTTCAGGAGAGAATGCATGATGAATAGAGATGATATTTGGAGGTCTATGCAAATCAAAAAAGAGGCCAAGGGTGAACTATGAAGGCCATTCAGTGCTTCTATTTTCCTGGCAAATAATAAAAGAATATCAGCCAAGAAATAAATCACATGTGCAGGTGGCACCTGATGTAGTACACCTTTGAACAGCTTCTGTTTCAGAAGGTCATTGGTTCCTTTTTTTTTCATCCCTAGGACAAGAGTTGCTCTCTTTAGAAGAAATGAATAAAATGCATTTAAAAAAATCCAGAATCTCAATATTTGCAAAAACATTTATAATATGTATTCAGTTTTAGTGGGGGGGGGGGGGGAAGCAGGTAATGTTCAATTTTTTTCAAATTCTGCTCCACTTGGCTATTGTTAGCTCTAAAGATACAGACACAGGATCTGTTAACATTGTGGTAATTAATTCATGCTGTATAATGTCTCATTATTTCAATGTATGCTATTGTGCATTGCCAAGATGCAATAAAAGAAAATTAAAATAACCAAGGAGGCATAATTTATGGTTTTTTTTTTTTTGGCTAAAGCATGCTTTTAAATAAGATTTTGTCAGAACAGTGTCATCCAAGGCATTTGGGGGGATTACACATTGCATTATTAAAATAGTTTGGATTAGGTGAGTTAGTAGTGGCAATGCAAGTTAGATCTATATTTCACAGTGTAAAGAAATGGATCCCTGGGGAAAGGCATGGAACATCCTTCATCTGTCACCACATAAACCCCAGGTAGATTATAAAAGAGAGGTATTGGGAAAGTGTCAAAAGATTTGTGGGGATAGGAATCAAGAACTAGACCCACCCCCAAATTCAGCATCCTCTGATGGAAAAGAGAAGGATAATTCTACCAGACAGTGGGTGGGGGAGTGGAGGTAAAGTCACCCTCAATGTCCCTCTTGCCCACTGGAAGGAGTCATGGCTACAAACATCCTGTTGTGAATAAATTACTGGGGTAGTCACTGGGATAATTGTTCTGGTCTGGGGTTTCTTATTAACATCATGGCTTTGTTTGGGGTTGTCTCAATGTCTGCCATGTGCAAAATTTCATTTCTTCATGTAGAGGGAAACAGTACAGAGAAAAGGAGAGTGAAGCGATATATGTGGGTCAAAAAAAAAAATAGGGACCAAGAATGTACTTTCTTTCAAGGTTTACAGACATAACAAATATGAGACACAAAAGAAATGGGGGGGTAAAAAAACTCAATACTATGGAAAAGGAGGCATCAGCCCCTCAAGGACAGACTGAGGACAGGGAGCAGCTGATGGTCTTAATTTAGCAGAAATTGACAGTACTGTAGAAAGGAAGTGTTTAACTTTGAGGTTAGCTCAACCAAGCATGAGAGTATTTTTTTAAAAAAATTAAAGGGCAGTATGCATGTTATAAGTGGATAACTCAAGTGAATTTTTACAAACTAAAGCCTTCCAGATCAAGTATAAAGTATTACTAGTACCCAAGCTGCTTTCCAGTTACTATCTAGCTAAGGTAACAATAGAGATTAATATCACCAGCTTCGTACTGGATATAAAAGGAATCATGTTTCCTTTTGTGGCTTCTTTTACTCATCATTACATTTGTAAGATACAATTCACCTTTCATCATTCATACATCATTTATTGTCATTGGTGTATTATTTCATTGTGTGACTAAAATATGATTTTTTCCCACTATTGTTAATTGGAATTTACACAGTTTTCAGTTTGCCTATTAAACAGAGCATCACCATAAACCTTCCAGTTAATGTTCTTCTGTAAATTTTTGTCCATATTTTAATTTTAACTAAGAGTGGTATGGTTGGCACAGAGAATATAAAGATGTCCAGCTTGAGTAGATACTGCCAGTTTCTAAGTATGTATACCAAACTGCCCTCCTACCTTTAGTTCATGAGAATTTTAATTGAATATTCTATTAAAAATTGGTATTTTCCATCTTTAACATTTCAGTACTTCTTATGTTTTATAATACCATTTTATTATTTTAATTTTCATTTTTATGATCAATGAAGTTGAACACATTTTCAGTTTCATTGGCCATTTGGGTATTCTACTTTGTGATATGTTTAACATTTTCATTTTTTTCTACTGAACAAGCTCTGTTTTTTTCTTATTGAATTTTAGGAGTTAATGGTAAAATGATTACTCTGTCCAACATCCCAAAATATGTACTTATGTCATGCAAGCTGCATTTGCTCTCTTTTAATTTGTGTGTTTTAATTAACTAAAGTTTTTCATTTTAACACAGAAGAATGTATTACTTCCTTTTTCTTGTTTTGGTTAATGTTTTGCTTGTCCTATTCAAGAAATCTAATCAACTACAAAATAAAAAGGTTTTCTCCTACACTTTACTCTACAGCTCTTATATTTACTTCTTAATTTAGGTTTGCAACTAACCTGGCAATTATTTTTGTATATGGTATAAGGTAGAAATCCAAGTTCATTTTTCTCCAATGTGAACATCTAATTTGCATAGAATTAGTAGTCAAAAGTCTATCCTTTTCGTCTTTTGTCATAAGTAAGGTTACCAAATAACTCTGGGCCAATTTCAGAGGCTTTACTCTGTTGCGTTGTTTATTTTATCTAACCTTGTACTAAGTCCACACTGTATTATTTACTACAGTGTCTTTAAAGTCTTATTATTTGCGGTGTAAATCCATTAACTTTGTTCTTCCTCAAGGCTGTCTCAGCAATAGTTGGCTCTTTACAAAAATGACAGAAATTTTTTTAAAGAGCTGACCAATTTCTGGGAAAAATTTCTGGAATTTTTAATGTAATTATATTGTATTTATGAATTAATTTTGGAAGAATTCACATCTTTCCAGTATCTAAGCTGCCAATCTGTGAACAAGACCTATTTCCAATTTTGTTTAGGTCTTTAATTTCTCTCATTTATGTTTTATAGTTTTCAGGGCAGATATCTTGTACATGTATTAGCAGAGTTGTTTCCAGGTGACTGAATTTTAACACTAAAATAAAGTTGAGATTGGAAGTGACCAAAATATTTTTTAATAGGAAAAAAGATAAACTATGGTATATTCATACATAAATGCCAATCAGAAAAGTCTACCTATTGTATGCTAACAATTATATGACATTCTGAGAAAAGCAAAACTATAGTGATGGTACAAAGATCAATGAGAGTTAGGGGTCCATGGGGGAGGGGAAGAAGAGGATGGTTAAATAGGAAGAAGTTACAGGGGATTCTTCAGGGTAGTGAAATTATTCTTCATAATTCTGTAACAGTGGATGCATGATGTTATGTATTTGTCAACACAGAATTTTATAGCACCAAGAATAAACCTTAATGTATGCCAACAGTAAAATGTCATTTAAGATGTTGGGGATCCCAAGATGGAATGAGCACGTGATAAAAACTTCAAATTGTATCACAAATGTATAAAACAACTTCACTAAAGAGTTTAAAGGAAAAGATGCTGATCTAAGCAATTTTGAAATTAGTGGTAAAGGCAAAAGAACCCATATATAGCATTATACCTTAGCTGAAAAATCTGTTTCCCATAGGGTATGGTTTAAAATTTTTGATACCATTATATAGGTTTACTAGAATTAAACAATCAATGAAATGGATAGTGGATGGCAGGAATCAGATTTCACTGTTGGAATGGAAGTTTACAGATAAACAAGGGAAGAAGCTAGAGTGTAACATGTGATAATAATTAGAGTTGTAGATAGCATAAATTAATAGTTATATTAATACCAACAAAGATGGTTATATACAGAAATATTTATAGATAAGCGTATATACATGGGTTAGTTAATACATATATTTTCTTGTTCTGTCAGCTGAGAGATCTAGAAATAACAACACCCCAGGAGCAACAAGGACATGGAACATCCCGTAGTTGGTTTCTAATGCCAAGAACCAGGACTCCTAAGAAAAAAAGCTTATTCTAGGACTGGCTAGAGAATGTAAAGATATACCTGAGTTTTATAGTATAAGAAAGAACGAAAGCATAAAAAAAAAAAAAAAAACAAAAAAACAATGAGTGTAGTATGTCCAGAGGACATAGAAGCCAACTGAAAGAGTATCCAATAGCCAAAGCTGGAACAATTTGAGCAACAAATAAAGTAGCAATGGCTTACACCCTAAAGTATAAAATAAATATCTATTAGCCTGTATTCATACAAATGATTGACTAAATAAATAAATGGAAGAAAAGAGACAAATCTCTGCAGAAGAATTCCAAATAATTTATGCACATATTCTTTCCTTAAAGAAATGAGTGCTATTCTCTAATCTTTAAGCGTGGGCTGCACACAGTAACCTTCCAAAGAGCACAGTATGGAAGGAGGGAGAAGAACAACTTTACAGTGGAGAAACCTGAAAAACAAAGCCTTAGCCAGGTAATCAAGGATACTGTCAACAGTGATAGTCATGTTAGTAGTATCTATCTTTGATATCATATAGTAAAAATGATCCTTCATTTCTGTGTTCTTCCATCTCCCCCAAACCCATAACCCTGTGTAATAATGAGAAAAATATTATGCAATTGCAATTGAGAGACAAAATACCTGACCAGAATTCCTCAAAACTGTTAAGGTCAACAAAAACAAGGAAAGTCCAAGAAATTGTCACAGTACAGAGAAGCCTAAGGAGAAATGATAATTAATATAATGTAATGTAGTGTTCTGGACAGGATTCTAAAACAGAAAAAGTACATTAGGTTAGGGAAAAAAGAAAAACTAGGAAATCTAAATATGGTGTAAACTTCAGATGACAATATTCTTTTAATATTAGCTCATTAGTTGTAATAAATGTATGATAATACTGTAAGATGTTAAAAATACTAGGGGAAAGTGGGTGTTTGGTTTTGGAAAACTGTGCCATCTTCACAGTTTTTTATTTTTTATTATTTTTACTTTTTGGTACATCTCAAACTTTTCTAAAATCAAAGGGTTATTGTAAAAATAAAACTGCATCTTTTGTATTGTTTTCTCACTATTCTTTGTTTATAGGCTGTTGAATAAAATACATGTTTCTATATGACCTTGAATTCAGTGACCTCATTTAATTCACTTATTAAATTTAATCTTTTTAAATTTTTATTTGGATTTTATTGGTACTAATGTAAAATTATTTGAAAATAATGACTATTTTATTTCCTCCATTTCAATCCAAATACTTTCTCTTTCATTTGTTTGCTTTATGACATTGGTTAGGACTTCCAGTACAGTCTGCAATTTCCTTTCCTGTAATATTTTTGTTAGATTTTGGAATCAAGTTATACTGGCCTCAGAAAAAAAACAGAAATTTTCCCTGCTTTTTTAAAAAAATATTCTTTGGAAGTGTCTACGATTGATGATATTATTTTCTTAAGTATTGTTTTAAGTCATCAGTGACTACATATAGGTTTGCACTCTTTGGTGAAAGGGTTTGTTTGTTTGTTTAAATAACACTCTCAATTGTAACATATACAAACCTTCAGTGTTCTACTATTTTGCTATCAGATTTGGTCAGTTTTATCTTCTAAATATTTTGTTTGCTTAAATCAATATATTAAAAATATTGGCATAAATCGTTCATAATATAAAGGTTTTCTTTTTCTTTTTCATGCATGTAGGATTCAGAGTAAGTTCTCTTTTGGGGGGCTGGAATAATGAAAAGCAATGAAGAAAGATCATATTAGACAATATAAAGATAAATGTAAAATTTTATTGAATAGCTAAAGCAATCAAAATGGCAAAATCTAGCGAGGATAATAAGCATGAGTAGTAGTTCTATATCTACACCCATAAGAGATTAAGAAGTACAAATTGGTAGTTACAAAATAATCATAAGGATATAAAGTACAGCACAGGGAACACAGTCAATAATATTGTA
This sequence comes from Eonycteris spelaea, assembly GCA_003508835.1. Lineage (NCBI taxonomy): Eukaryota > Metazoa > Chordata > Mammalia > Chiroptera > Pteropodidae > Eonycteris > Eonycteris spelaea. The sequence goes on from PUFA01000004.1 coordinate 15,116,417, forward strand.
ATAACTATGTTTAGTGTCAGGTGGGTACTATACTAATGGGAGAATCACTTCATAAATTATATAAATGTCTAACCACTATGTTGTATACCTGAAACTAATATGAAATAGTACCGTATGTCCACTGTAATTGAAAAGTAAAAATTTAAAAATACACAAAAAAGTTTACCATATTTAAACATTAAATAATTAAATATTTTTCCCTCAAATTTTCTGGCCTCGCTGTGTGTATTGGTAAATACTTCCATGTATCTAAGGAATAAATAATGTCAATCTTATGCTAATTTTTTGAGAAAAGAAATTGAGAGAACACTTCTCATTCATCTCTTTGAGGTCGGCATAACCTTGGTATCAAAACTCAACAGAATAATTTCGATGAAATAAAATAATAGGCTTATAATCTGCCTGAATAGAGATGTGAATTACTAAATTATTTTTTTAAATGAATATGATGAAATATTAATTGAATCCAAAGAGGTAGGAAAATATTAATATGGACAATAATCAAATGGGATTTATTTTAACAATGGGATATTAGTTAAATGCTTGAAAATGGTACAAATAAGATAATAAAGAAAAAGACATATATTATTATAACAGAAAAAGCATTTGATGAATTTTAACACCCATTCAGGAAAATTGTCTGCAAGATAAGGATAGAAAGGAGCTTTTCAACAATATCGTATTTGGTATCTTAGCCAGTGCAGTAAGGCAATCAAGTAGATAAACAGATGATTAGATGATTAGGTAGAGGTATAGGTAGGTAGGTAGGTAGGTAGAGGTAGGAAGATGATAGATAGATAGATAGATAGATAGAGTAGATAGATAGATAGATAGATAGATAATAGATGCATAGATAGAAAATAGGCAGAAAATCGATAGATAGAAACAAAGATTGATAAATAGATAGGTTTTATTAAAATTAAGGACATCTGTTTATTAAAGGACTTCATTAAAAATGTGAAAAGGCAAGCCATAGACTTAATGTGTTTAACATCAGAAATATATCTGACTATACCTATATCCCATAGTATACAAATAATTTTCAAACATAAGTAATAAAAAATCAAACAACCCAATTAAAATATGGGGAAAAATTTAAACAGTTTCTTTACAAAAAAAAAAAAAAAGGATAACCAAACAGCTAATATATCTATTGAAAGTTGCTCAATATCACTACTCTAAGACATCCAAATTTAACATAATGTGATAACAGTACAAACCTACCAGGTGAATAAAATTAAAAGATTTACAATACCAGTGCTGGCAGGAATGGGAGCAACTGAAAACGTTGAATATTGCTGGGGATGTAAATTAGGTCAACCACTTGGAAAAACTATTTTGCAGAATTTATTAAAGTTAAGCATTCTATAATTCAAAATGTTTATCCTTGGAACATATTCAAGAGAAGTATATAAATCCACCAAAATATGAGTATAATTTTACTTGCAATGACCTCAAACAAAAAATATTACAGATGTCCATTAACAGTGGAATGGATAAGTTGTATATTCATAAAAAGCCCAAATTCTTGATAGACTTAATAATATGAATGAAACTCACAAACTTTATGTTCAGCTAAAGAAACCAGAAACAAGATAGTACATGACATGATTCTTCTTCTATGATACTTAAAAACAGGCTATTATAATCTATAGGTTAGAAGTTTTAACTCATGTTTACTTCTGTGGAGGTGTTGACTTGAAATGGACATCAGAGGGCCTTCTGGGTTTCTGGAAATAGTCTATACCTTGATAGTTTTGTTTATCTAGGTGAGAACATATGAATGATACAATGAACTGTGCACAAAAAAAAATAGTTTACTGTGCATGTTCACTTAATTAAATGAATAAAGGAAGTAGGAAAGTGTTAATGAATGAATGATCACACGAGTAAACAAATGAATGAATAAAGCAGCACGTGCTATCTTATCTTCTCTTGCATACATTAAGCACCTAACCACAGCCTATCAAGTGAATGCATTATTGGAGCTGTCCATTATATGCTGAATATCATGATGTTCTATTTACTGTAAAGGAAGTGAACAAAATGCAAATACCATGAAATCCACACATGCTACCATATGCTATATCTCAGACATTACCAACTAATAGATTATTGAAATGACCTCATAAAAGTTTGTCTAAGGCACCGAATGAGAATTACCCTCTGAGAGGCTGAGGTACTGCTCTTCTACTTTGAAATGACAGCTATTATATGGGGCAATTTCTCAAAATGTATGGGGGGATCCAGAAAGTAGAGTTAAGAACGGATCTACCCATGATCACTCTCGGCGGTACATATGAGGACTCTGTTCTCTGCTGTATTAGAAGTTCAGCTTTGCAAGATAAGAATGCTTTTGCTAGGGGATAAAATAAAGTCTATTAAACCTAAGAACATAGATGCTGTTGTTCATTTGGTCTCTTATTGTTATTATGTAAGCAGGCAAAGAAAGGAGTTGCTATTCTGGCAGTGGTAATCTTCTCAATTATCATGGGGTCTGGTCGCTGCTGCATAATGGGAAGGAAGAGATGTCTGTAATTTAGGGTATTCACGGCGATATATTTCAGCATTTCTATCCTAATAACCATGAATGGGCAATTACAACCAGAGCTTAACAAGGGCATAATAAATAGATGAGACCCTGTCGAAATACAGGTCTGGTTTATGCCATGGCCTAATTAATCTAGAGTAGCCAAGATGATGGACAAATTTGAAGGGTTTTTTTAGAATGTTTAAAAGAAGACAGAACTGTTGAATAACAGCTGATGACTGAGTTACAACTTCAGCAGCAGAAACTATATATTTTCTCTCTCTCTTTTCTCCACCCCTCAGAGGTGAGAGGTCACGCACTGAAGTATTAGCGACAGAATGAAGCAAGTTTAATACAGTGCTGACTGGATGCAGGGTACAGAAGATGGACCTCCATAAATGCTGTGCTCCCCAGAGTATATGCTTTCTGAAGCTTGCTCTCCTCCAGCTACTATATCACATGCATCTCTTTCATTGAAGGTACTGCTGACCCTTGAACAACACAGGTTTTAAAATAAATACTGTAAATATATTTTCGCTTCTTTATGACTTTCTGTATAACATTTTCTTTTCTCTAGCTTACTTTATCATAAGAATACAGTATATAAAATACATCTAATATATAGAATATGTGTCCATGAACAGTTTATGTTGGAAAGGCTTCCAGTCAAAAGCAGTCTATTAGCAGTTAAGTTTACAGAGAGTCAAAGTTAGAAATGAATTTGCATCTGTGTAGGTGTCCACACTCCTAACTTCTGTGTTGTTCAAGGGTCAATTGTATTCCCTGGGTATTTCTGCCAGTTCTGCCTACATGTCTAGTATGCTGAACATTCTAGAGAGTCGGTGCTATCTGGGAGCCAGCTTCAACAATGAGTAATGGGGAGTAATACACAAATGCGCTCTCATTCTTCAGGTGAAATAACTGAGACACTTGTATTGCATTAGCTCTCAGAGTTCTTCAGAAGGCTTAAGCGCAATGGTACCTGGTTTGAGAAATCCTCCTCTATTGACTACCTCCTCTTACCTGCATCCTCTCCCCACTTATATATCAATGTGTCACTGACATACCAGTGTGTCCTAGAATCACCTCCCAAATAAAATTCCTGTGTCGAAATTGGCTTCTGGAAAGAAACGAAACAGAATGCTACATGCAATATTGCCCAAAATGTTTTTGAAAACAAGAGAACACTATATGTAATTAAATTTATTTCTTCTGTCTTTGGGGAATTGTTCATATTTTTAAAGCATTGATTTTAAGAGATAGGGACTAAAGCGTCAGCTTTAGTTACTGAGTTACCTTGGAAAAGTCACATAACCTCTGTACATCTCACTTTCTTCTGTAAAACAAATTCTTAATGATGTAAAACTGGTATTCTATAATTCAATTCTTTGCATCATTCTATAAATGACAAAAGTCTTATGTTTTTTTCTGTCCCTACTTTTTCTTCTGTTCCTTTTTCTCCTCCCAGGCATGGCCTCTGCACCACATCATTTCCAAATACATTAAACAAATTATATTTTGCCTAGTTACTATGGTGATCAGTGCAACTCAAATCCTTAGCTAAGAGTGCTGAATTTTGTTCTCATCAAAAATAATACTTATTGTTCCTGCTGCATCTTGTGAGGAGTGGAGAACCCTGAGAGCTGGCAGCTGATGGCACTTGAGAATCAGAACACGTGTTAAAATCCTCTGCACTGGGGAAACTAGAGGCACAGAAGAAAGGGTACAAGGTAGCAGTACCCTTACTAATTGAAAAATAAGTTGTAGATAAGATCTGTGACTTTCTGTGAATCTGGAAGGACTTGTCTCTTCCTTAATTTCAGCAATGAACCAACTAACTAGGTGGTGAATTTTGGCTACCAAATGATAGACATAAAGATATTCAAAAGCTGCAATAAAATTTCAGGCTAGTTAGTTTCTCATAGCATAATTCTTCTCTAAGTGTCAAATAATAGACCCACATGATTTTCCCTCTACCAATCTCTCTGACCCAAACCAGAAATTCTTCCCCCTAACACTTCACAATGTAAATGGAATCTCTTATACTTCCTATCCTTCGAATCTCTCATTCATTCATTCATTCATTTGCCAAGAAGGCCCATTTTCTACCTATACACAGAGAACATACTCTTATCTACTAGGTCAATGCAAACATGTTTTGGCATACTTTAAATCTTGAGTTGATTATTTTTATTTCTGCTTTTTCTCTCTGAATATCTAAAGAAATATTCATAATGACTCAATTATTTTTAACATTTTTATATCCCTCACAAGACCATAATACACACAGAGAGAAAGAGACAGACAGACAGAGACAGAGACAGAAAGACACAAAGAGGCAGAGAAGAAAAACATTCACTAAATTACCAACTCACTCTAAGAATAAAATTTACAAAATGTGAATTGGAGTAGGGAAGTTATATGGACTAAGTATCAGAGAATAGAAACAAAACATTTAGAAAAGTACAATCTGATGACGATAGTATAAATTTGTAACTCTTTGGATAGAAGTTTAAAGAAGAAAAAAGCCTATGTTCCTAATGACCTATCATTTTCATTTCTCATCTACCTTAGAGAAACACACTTGTAACTCAAAAGGTATGAACAGTGATGTTCACATTAGCATTTACTCAAATTAAAAAGATTTGGAAACAATCTAAACAACAAAGAATGGAGGAATAGTTAAATTGTGGCATGTCTATATTATGAAATAATATACTGAGTTCAATGATAAGGTAGAGCTTTATCTTCTTTGTAAAGATCTTCATAATTTAGCTATTTTAAAAAAGCAAATAGCAGAACAAAATATGGAATACTAAAATGTTACCTAAAGATAAATAAAAATGAAATTAGATGTGTAAGTACATTAGACAGATAGGAAAAAGAGAGTCTAAAGGGGACAGACCACATTGGTACCAATGAGAATCTCTGGGATGGCAAGATCCTAAATGTCATCAAAGGAGACTTTAGCTATTTATCATTTTTTTTAAGAGTTAGAATTAAAAGTATGGAAGATATATATAAAAGGGAGAATAATGGGCAACCACATCGCTGTCACTGATAATTAACCACTATCAACTATTTCTTTTTGTTTCCACTTTATTATTTGTAAAAATAATACATGTTTATTATAAAATTTCAAACAATGTAAAACCACACAGAAGTGACAATAACACCCAATATCATATCATCCAAAAAATAATTATCTTTTATGTTAAATGGACATTATTTCAAAAAACCTTTCTTAAGAGTATATAAAGAGAGCTAGATATAAATGCAGGATTATTTTCTAAGTATGACTTCATACTGTAGATAGATGCTTTTTAAATAAAAAGTATGAATTTTAATTTTATTTAAATTAACCAAAGAGTAAACTAAAGCAAGTTTTTAAATTTAACACATGTGATGTATTACCACAGAGCTATTACTTCCTCAATTATAGCTTAAAAGCTAAGGAATAAAAAACTTAACAAAAAATGAGGACAAAAATACAATATGTTTCTTTAAACTTCTTTCAGTTTAATGTAATATCAGTTCACTTCTGCTATGAAAAATAGTATAATGGACTACTCACGCTTACCTTTTACCTCCAGATATTTTAAGTTACACTATTATTTTACACTGTCAACTTTCTTTTAATAGTCTATTCTATATGAATAATTTGATATAGTTTGATATATAAATTTATTCACTGCTCATCATCAGTCCTCTTGTATAATTTACCTATTTCTGAGAGATTTTTAAAAATATGTTAAATCACAGGATTTGATCATTAAAATTTTAATTCAAGAAGGACTCATAAGTGCTTTATTCCCTGAAATTTGTCATGTTTGAGACTGCCTGCCTGTTGTCTTTGCATTTGGTTCTAATCATACTTTCTTTTCTCCAGAATGTTGCTGCTATAGAGAAATCTGAAGCCCATCTGATTTTTTAACCTCGTGCATTTATTTATTTATTTGATGCTTGAAAGTGTCCTTTTTTTACCTTTGATTTTCAGTAGGTTAGCTATCAGCTTGAATTTTATGTATCAATTTTTATGAAATATTTTATAATCTTTCAATATTTGGATATAGTTTTTATATGTTTTTTAAAAATTCAGAGTATGTTTTATTATATAGTTGATTGAAATTTCTGTTTTATATGTACTCAAATACATCAATTATTTTTACACTAGAATGTTTATCAAGCTATTTCTCTTTATTATATACCTTTGTTGTGATTAGTGTCAATTCGTTCTTTCTGTCAATAATTTTCGATTTGTACTTTTTGTTTCATTCATTTATTACTTTTGCTACTATTGTTCTGAATTTGCTATCCAGGTATCAATCTTCTGTCCCATCTTTTGTCTTCCTCTCCTCTTGTCTTCCTGATCTCATTTTAATGAATTAAAATTAATTTATGTAGTCACCTAAAGTAATGAAGAAATTATAAATAATTTTTCCTACGTTTCTTGAAATATATTTTTCATTTAGGACTGGTTGTTTTGATTTTTTGGTGATTTCTTTCCTTCCTTCTGTCTTTTTATTTATCAATTAGGCTATCTTGATAAAGGGAACCCTTGGAACTTTTATCAGTTATGCATTTCAGTATGTCAGTCACCCTGGTCTCAACATTTGTCAGAGGAAGCCTGTTTGTTCCCTTTTTCACCAGCTTACAATTCTCTTAAGTCAAAAAATGGTGAAACATATTAATTATGCTTTTTTTTCTCAATTCGTGATCTAGTAAGAATTTTCAGAAGTTTATTGACACACTAAGACTGTTTAGGGTGGTGGGGATCTAAGTAAGGCTCAAAGGCTCACTGTAGTTCCTTCTCTACTTCACTCTGAAAACATCTAGACTTCTGTTTCTTTCATGTGCCACCCATTTCTGAAGGCCATCAATTTTAATTCTAAATCCTGGATGCGTATTAGACTCATCTGGAAATTTATGTTTTTAGTGTAAGTATCTAGGTTCTATCTCTCAGCAAATCTGCTTTAATGTATCTGGGGCAGGATCTAGGCCTCCTTATTTTTTTAATTACCTAGGAAATTCTAATAAGCAGACAAGTTTGAATACCACTGCCTCTTCCCTCGTTTAACTGCTATTAACAATTAATTTTTAGGGGGTGGGGTTAATTTTTTTTTCAGTTAATTAAGGGTAAGAGTCTGAGACAGAGTATCAATTCACTCTCGCAACTCTAAAATAGCCTACATTTTGCAGATTAGACTATCTCTGTAGCAAACAGTCTCCAATCTCAGGGTCCTAAGATAATAAAAGTGCATTTCTATTACATCCTACATGAAAAGTCCAACATGGATGTCCTGATTGTGTCACCTTTTCCTGAGTGGCTCAGAGATCACAGTATGGTTATGGCTCCACCACATTCAACATGATTTGGAAATCATGCTGTCATCATCCAGCTAGCAGACAGGGAACAGAGAGATGATGAACAAGCACACCCACTCCTCACTGCCACTACCTGGAAGACGCCTTATGTAAAGTGAATTACATAGAAGGCAGTGGGCCATGGAGACGAAATTGACTTGGTGAACAACCAGCCAGTCTCTGCCACATAGATTCACTAAGGTTTTTATATTGTTCCATAGCAATGTTCATATGTTATTTCCTATGGCTAACTTTACTTTTTAAATTAAATTTCGTTTTTAAAATGAAGGGGAAAGTAAATAATTTTGATAAAGAGATCTAGCAATGAAGATACCAGGATGCCTAGACAAAGTTTTCTGGAGAAGAGAAAAATAATAATGGTGGATCGGATAAATAAACAGAATGAGAGAGAGAGAGAGAGAGAGAGAGAGAGAGAGAGAGAGAGAGAGAGAGAGAGAGATCTACACCTCCAGCCAGAGGAACTTAAACTGGATGGAATTGGCAGCAACAACCACAGTATCTTGAGAAGGGAAGGAATCATTCTATATCGAGCCAACTTCAGAAAATTATTAAAGTGAAGAAAATTGGGGCTAGATCTTTGCCAAATTCCCCAAAGATGTCAGAAAATGGTAGTATATTTTTAGAAGACATAGCTCTTCCTGTCCCAATTTGTTCACGACTTCCTGGCAGAACAAGTCCAATGGAACTCTGTCTTCTATGCTCCCAAATCATTCCTTTGACCTTCAGGTGCAACATTAGGGAAGTGGAAACGTTTACAGGAACATAAAAAGGCATCCAGAAAGCAGACATCATGTCCCTAAAAGCCCTCATTGTGCGCGCGCGCGCGTGTGTGTGTGTAAAGCAATAATAAAACCAGATCAATAAGGGTTCACGTAGGTCTGGGAGGGGTAAATGGCTTTGTGTCCTGCAGATGTTGGGAACAGGACTGTCTGTTGAAACAAAGAGCCACTCACTTCTCTCCCTGCCAAACTCCCAGAGCCTCTGCCTAAGAAACTGGTGAAGTTGCAGTCTGCAGCAGAATAACCCCACAATTGCTGTGGGCACCCTTCCCTGCTGGATATTACTAGTCTTTCAGAAACAGTGATTGAAATGGTTCCCTGAAACGTGGCCTATAGGCTAGACCTGCCAAGTGGCTCTAGTGCTGAGCACCCACTTCAGACTTAGCACACAGCCCAAAGCCTCCACGGGCATGGACAGCAGGGCTGAAGTTTAGACCATGCTCACTCTTCTTGCCAAGGCAGGAGCCTTTGCTTCCTACTCGCCTAGGCAGACTCCCTGGGACTTCTTCGCACTAAAAGGGCAGGGTTTTCTAATGCTCTCCCAAAAAAGTGCCCTTTTCTAACTTGTACCGAAGACTTCATACAGGTAACTGTAAGTCACCCCACTGGGGAGCCTTTTCTGGCTGATACTTGGTCATGAGTGATTTTTGTCTTTGAGACACATGACAGGTGCTTTATTTTTCTGGTCATGGACAGACTGGAAGTAACTTTTTCTATCCTTTCTCACCTTACAAGGGCATTTTCTTGCCAAGGACAGAGACACAGCACTTTGCATATTTTTTTGAGGCCTGTAAGATTCATCGTTGAATTCCAACAAGAAAGCGGAGCCTTACTTCTCTCATTTACATCCTAGGATAACAGTAATAATTAATAATTATAACTTTCGATAGACCACTTTCCGGATTAATCATTTTAAATCCATCACTTTTGCTAGGGCTTGCAAATAGTCTATGAGTATGTATCATTGCTCTCACTTCATGAGGGGACCCACAGTGAGGTAACTGATGCTTGGTCCTGCTCCTGGTAGAGGTGGGGGAGTCAGAATTAGAACTCAGACCTTTGACTAAAAGACCCAAATGCTAATAAATTTTCCCTACATGCTTACTATAGAGTTCCACTGATGCTTCATTTGGTTAGCATTTGCAATATGTGCTGCAGAAAAGAAAAAATCAGCATATAATCACTGGTTATTTTCTTTCTTCTAGTCTTCATCAGTGGTTTGACATAGTCCTATCGAAAACTCTCTTTGAATTTAGGTCATTCCACTATAAAATCGTAATTTAATACTACTTTCTTCCTAATATTGTTTCTGAACGGCTCAGATTTATTTACTCATTTAGATTTTCATTTCATTAAAATATTTTTGAACATTCCTGTGCATCAGTAATTGTTCTAAGTGTTGAGGATGCTATGGCAACTAAACAGATAAGAATATTGCCCTCATGAAACTTCTATTCTAGTGGGGACGTCCCATAAAGAATTAATGAGACAGGCAATGTCAATTGGGGCTCTTTAACTTCAAAATAACTGTCTCTCTAAGGATGTGTCATTGGGACAGAAACCTGAAGGCATGAGGGAGGGAGCTGTACTAAGTTTCTTGGAGAAGTTATCCTAATTGACGTCAACACAGACTACAAAAATTTAAGAAAGGAATGAGCTTAATATACCTAAGAAATAATTAGCTTAGTTAAGACCATGTATGCAAAAATGCTTTATAAGTTATTTTTACCTCTGCTTTACAATTTGTCTTTATTCTTATTCACATTTTTAATTAAGAGCAAGTGATAACATTCTTGGAGGTTATGGAGTGAGAGTGATCATTCTTTATGGAGAATTTTACGTCCTTCAGAATAACACTCCTTAGCAAGGAGAACCCTGCTGGCCAGTGGTTGAAAGGAGCAAGAGGGGACTGCTAAACAGAGGAGAATATAAAAAAGTGGCCAGGAGTGCTCCTACGTGTGTGGTGTGTGACTACTGTGCATCTATTGTGCGTGTCTGCGTGTGTGTGTGTGTGTGTGTGCACGCGCGCATGTGTAATACTGAGAGTAGTCCATTAGATGGCAAGGAAGGACGCTTTTAATATCACATGATAAAAAGTAAAATAGGGAACTAACTTGAGAGAAGTCCATTTAATTTGGTCCTTGGAAAATAATTCAGGAGAATATAGGGACTAGAGAATAATAAAGTATAATAGCAAATTATTCGATTATAATTACACTGTCCATCGATATATTATTATTTATATTTTGTTTCATGTGTTTAAACCTGCACTTTTGTTGGATATAGCTGTTACCCCATCCACAATCAACCTCATGGTTACTAAAGAGTAAGCACGATTTTGTGGCACATTTTCTGAACTCCTGTTTATAGATGATCGAATCAGGTGGACACCAAAACCGAACTATATTGTTCTGTTCCCCCCATTTTGAGGGGGGAGGTGAGGGGGGAATGAAAGACAAAGTTTTCTAATGTCTGGAAGGGGATAATAAATATCTAGAACTATTACCGAGCAAATTGTCTGCCTGTGGATCAGAAAAAAATGGAAGGAGAAATTCTACATTAAAAAAAAAGGTAAAAATGAAGTAGTTATAGAGAGAGAATCAGAGTTAAAAAACAAAGAGAGCATCCTGGTGGTGCTGCAGCTTCCGGTTCCAGTTGTTACCAAAGCAGATTTCCCACCCTTGAATTCCATGAGACGGTGCAAACTCTTAATTGTATTTTCCTTTTTTATTTAAGGTAGTCAGCATCAGGTTTCATTTCCTTGCAATCAAAAGGGTCTATACTAGAATTTGCCATATATTTTCTAATTTGATCATCACCAATAAGACAAATTATTTCTTCCATTTTATTTATAAAAACTCTGAATCAGAAAGTTTAAGCGACAAGCTTATGGTCATATAGCTACTGGCAGAAATCTTCCTTCGGCATGGTCTTTAACTCAAACCACCGTACAGGTGTATGTATTGAGCCTGAATTAATAAAGATTTCTAATGACTTTATTATCACACCAATGAAAAAATCCCTCAGTGGTACGTGCAGCACTTATTGCTGGCTGTGACATCTGTCTCTCAGGCTAGTTTTCACAGAATTGGTTTTGGTTGGCCATGTGAAACTACTCACAGAGGGGTCATAGAGGGAACTGTGCCTTCCACAGAAAACACCCTGTGCACACTATGGCCCAGCATCAAAGTATCATCCAGCCCCAAATCCCAGAAGAAAATGGAAGCCTTGTAAAAATGTGAACATACTAGCACAACACACATATAGTGTCCTCTATCAGGATTCATCTTCTATTTCTCTCTTAATTTCAGTGAAAACAAACAAACAAACAAACAGTGTCTATTCTTCCTCAAAGGTAATCATTCTACCTTTGTGTTTAAAATCCTCCTCCTTTGCCCGCTTCCGGGGATCTTGTTCTTTTGGTTATCTCCTCCCTTTTCACCCACTATGTAATTTTTAAGGTAATTAAAATACCTTCTCAGGCTCTCATAGCCCTATCTATCTTCATGTTTCTCAACTACCCTTCACAAAGAAAGTTCTTGAAAAATGGATATATACTGTTGTAGCCATATATTCTTCACCCCACTATCCAGCTCCTTTCCCTCAGAGTGTCACAGAAATTTTTCACTCCTTGGTCAAAAATAACTTATTTTTGCTGAAAGTCGATGGACTTTTTTCAATTCTTATCTTTCTGATACTCATAGTATTTAATACCGTCGCTATTCTCTCTTTCACAGACTAACCCTTCAGTTGTTTGTCCCTCCTAAATCTCTGATCGTTCCCCACTCTTCAGTCTATAGGAGTTCCTCCTCTTTTTCCTGTGTTCATGCCTTACTTATTGATGCTCTGAGGGCTGTTCCCTGCAGCCACTACCCTTTTCATTCTGTAGCAGATTCACTGATAATCACTTCCACTATCATGGCTTCATTATTTATATTATAATGATTTTAGAGTATGCCAAAACTTTAACCTCCCACGGTTAAGCAGACATCTCTCTTTGGGTATATCACCACAACTGAATACATTATTTTCCCCCACACTGAAAACCAACACCATCAATTAATTCAGAAAATGAGAAATTGCCTTTGCTTTCTCCCTTGATTGATCTCCCATTTCCAAGTAAACACCAAATAAGGGCTTTACTCTTCAAAATATTTCCTAAATATTTCTCAATCACAAACATCATAACTCATGTTCACCATTTTCCATTTTGCACTTTGACTGTATTCTTGTCCATCTATTCGGTTCTCTACACTGAAGCTAACAGGAGCTTAATAATATATAATGCTGCCTCCATCAGACTTGCTTTAGAACCTTCAATAGATTCCAACTATATTTATATTATGTCTTAATGTCTTACCTTTTACTCCAAGGCCAGGGATTGTGTCTATCTTGCACATAACTGTGTCCTCAGGGTCAGAACATAGTTCCTGAAACACAAGAGGGGTTATTGATGTAAATAAATGCATGCTGATAAACTTTGCCTTCAAGTAAATACTTCACAAAGGACTGTATAATAAAAATACTTGCAGTCCAGGAAACTGAGTCCTAATCTCTACTCTGTCTCTAGTTTAAAATGTGCCCCTAGATCACTCTGAGGGTTTTGCAACCTGAAGAACCAGTGAGCTTGTCTCCAAGGTCCCTAAAAATCCAGTATTCTGTGATTCTCTTTATTTGTCAATCCTCCAATTAGTATGGGTCAGAATTAATAGATGAACCAAAAAGAAAATGGGATAAAGAGAGTCAAAATTTACTAATGAAAGGTCTATTAAAATGAAATGGTTCTAACCAATGTCTTTTTATTACATGAACTTCTAGAAGTCACGTACTGATAAAATAGAAAATGTCCTCATCTTACTTCTTCATGAAAGTGAGCATATAGAGCATTAATTGGGGTGCCAAGTGTGAAATTAATGTTGCCCACATAAACAAAGAAAATTGAAAAAAGAGAAGCTAACATCTCAATGTTTGTTATCTTGTAAAAAATATAATACACTATTATAATTTTATGGAGTGGCCACATTAATCCATCAATACATTGTCATCTGAAATTATTATTCCTGCCAAAAGAGTTCATCAGGATGGGGATACTAATGTTTTTCAGGAAATGTATGGCAACGTTAATCTGGAAAAAAAGTTGGGCTTAACTGCATAGATAATTTCAAAATAATCAATGCATTTAGTTTTCTACAAGAAAAATCTCTGAGCAACATCTGATAGTCATAAATATTTAGTAACCACTAAACTGTTATCTGTATCTAAGAGTTTTTATTTGTCTTGTTCATTTGCTGCTTTCAGTTTTAAGAAAAGGTGGAATAGGTGGAGGTAGAAAAAGGTAAAGGGGGTCAACCATATATGCTGATGGATGGAGATTTGACTTTGGGTGGTGAACACACAATGTAATATACAGATAATGTATTATAGAATTGTACACTTGAAACCTATGTAATTTGATTAATGTCACCCCAATAAATGTAATAAAAAATGTTTAGTGAATTGATTCACTGCTTGATTATACAATCTTCTCTGAAAAAGAAAGCTCAATATATTTTCAATAAGGCAAACTGGCCCTCTACATTTATAATAGTTGTTTTTTTCCTATTTGAGTAATGTTTAATGACATCTACAATACTGACTTCAGCTTGTTTTCATTCACACCATAAACAACTTTGGAATTTCATTTTAAGTATCCTACTCAGTTGTAATTAATTATCACCAGCCCACAATGACATACACTTGGGAACTGACATGTTATATCCTGGGAACTCTGTCACCAATAGTCAATATATTAACAATATTATGATGAATGCCTTGAGAATTATTCAAGTTCACATGAAGTACTCATTAGATTTTTATGACACACATGCTTAGCAGTCACATACAGAAGTAGCTAAATATTGGTTGTTGCTGAGAAAAATACAAAATTCATAGCAGCTAAAGTTGTTATTCTTAATAATATAATGTAATCCTTTTGGTCTGTCCTAGAGTCACATGCCCCCAGTAAAATTAAGAAGAAGATAAGGTTATCTTATTTTCTCTGTTCTCTTTTCAAATCTTCTACCTCCATGTAGTATCACATTCAGACACATCATAGGCAAATCTTTCCTTCCCATTGTGTTCTGGATGGCCAGTGAGGGCCAGTGCGCACAGTCCAGGCCTCTACAGCTGATATCCACTACAGAACATTTCCCATTCCTCCACATCAACTTATTTTCACTTTTAGTTCTATGTCTATTTATTGCTATCTTCTCGTAGATGAGTGTCAACCAATAAGAACTAGTGGATTTCATGAGGAGTTTGGTTATTCTGCTCTTTTGTTTCCAAGAATGAAAAAAAGGTATTGAAAACATGTTTCTTATCCTCTCTGCCTCCACCCTTCACTCTTTTTCTCTACAAGAGGAGTGGTATATCTGCCTGGGTAAATCTCATCTCCTGGCCTTTAATTTCCAGCCTCTGCCATATATGCTCTATGGAGCAGAAAGCCTTAGAGAGCTTCTTTGGTCATAGCTCCCATTCAGCGAGCAGTTCAAGCTAAACCTAATTGGGTAAATCCACCATCCTCCCAGGCTCTCATCTTATCGCTCCATGAGGGCTGAGTTCATTTAAATAGGGAAAGAGATAGAAAGCCCTCCTGGGTCCTCTGGTCTAAAGCTGAGTTCTCTATTTCAAGTTGACTATTAATGGTGCCTCTCTCTCTGCCTCTTTAAATTTTAGAACCCAGAGGAGAAGAGAGATATTCAGAGCTATTTAATACACATAACAAACTATAGTGTTTACATTGAAACAGGATATTTTTTATCACAATAAAAAAAAACACATCTTAAAAGCCATTTTATTTATTACTGATAGACCAATGTGAAAGGTATTAGAGGCTAAGAGACTTCTCTATGCACCGTAGACATAGGCAAACAATTGTCTTCCCAATATCTTCACCCCAAAGACACATATTGGAGAGATCATGCCATTATATTTTATGTAATTTTGGTTAAAAATATAGACTCTGGATCCAGCATGCCTGGTTTCTGATTCCTGTTTACCTTCCGAACAGATCAGTGATCTTGTGTATGTTACTGCATTATCTAGGCCTCACTTTGCACACCTGCAAACTGGGTATAATATTACCTAACTCAACATTATCTTGGGGAGTGAATTAATGCTTTAAAAATTATAGAATAATATCTAGAATATTATAAGCATTCAAGTTCAATAAATTTTATGATTATTATAAGAATTATATTTTATTCCTTCTTCAGCTCTCATACCTTCCCTTGTATCTTTCTCCTTACTTCCTCTCTCCTTTCTGGTCTCATAAGTTTCTCTCCTTCATGCTTACTGCAATATACTGATTACACCTATTTCATTCACCTTGGAATGTGTTGTCTTCTGAGGCTTGGGGGAAAGTGATATTCATAGTTCACAGACAGTAATATACTGAAAATTAGCTGGACACTTGGACTATACTAAGCAACTTAGAGTGTTGGAAACATTGAAAGCATTAAAGCTAATTGCTTCTACTGGAATTTATCCAGAACAACTATGAGAAATGCATCGTGAAGATTTTATTGACCATAAGTGGCAAAGACCTTGATTTTATATGTCCTCTAAATGACAACATCTTCCTTTTCTTAGTTGTCTGCCAGAAGTAGAAGAAGGCAAATTTTGGCTCCTTAATAGAGATTACTTGGACTTAAAATGAGACAAAACTAATTATTTTCGGGGGTAGCAGCAATATAGAAAGTGTGTGGGAGGCCAGGTGGTAGACAGTCAAAGACTGGGTTTCCCTGACTTCTAATTCCCATACTGCTAATTGTTAGCTGCGAAGCTTAGGCAAGTGATTTATTGCCTGAGTCCCAGTTCCTTCTTTTGAAAAAAAAGGAATGAAAACATCCTTACGACAGGTTTGCAGTGAGGGATGAAGGAGGTACTGTTACCAATGTGCCTTGCACAAGGCCAAGATTAAGGCGATCAATAAACACTGCTTTACCCACCTGATTTCAAAACATTCTCTTGTTTTCAGATTTTGCTTTGGCTGGAATGTGGATGAAGAAGTCACCTCTTTCCTATCACTACTCAAACACAGAACTAACAAACAATAGCCCCAAATCTAAGCTAAAGTTCAGAAGGTTCCCTTTACAAGTCTTTACAGAATCTACTACATGTGAGACACCCTTGTACTCAGTCAATAACCAGGATGCTAAGCTATTATTCATTCACTTGATGCATTGAATAAAGAATTTTTAATACCTGCTATGGACTAGAGACTGTTCGAAGTATCAAGTAAGACAAGGTTCCAGCTCTCAAAGGGCTTACATTCTAATGATGGAAAATAAGAATTATCGAAATTTTTAAAAATGCTATAAATCAACGGGAAACTGTGAGATACAAGGTCTGGGTGGGAGACAAAACCATATTGATGAGTTTCTTTGAGAAATATTTGAATTCTCTAATTCTAAATTATGAGAAGAGCTATGAGACAATTCCTGGGAAGATACTTCCAGGCAAAAGAGAGAGCAAGTTCAAAGCCTTGAAATGAGAAGGAGCTTAAAATATTAAAAAACAAAAAAACAAAACAGAAAGAAGGCCAGAGTAGCTTAGCATGGGACCTTAAGGAGAAGTGGTAGAAAAAGAGACAAGAGTTTCAAACTCATCCCACACCCCGCCTTCCAAAGATTTAGGCAAATCTTGAGATCATGAGTCATGCTTGGATTTCATTCCATATGCAGTAGGAAATGACTGAAAAGTTTTAAGCATGAAAACGACTTGATCTGGATGCTTTTGATATTTTCAAGAATGCCTTTGGCTGAGGAGTGAAGAAAGATATAGATACCTGAAGCTGGAAGGGGCTAATAGATCGTAAGCCTCAAATTCCTTATTTTATGATAAAAAATTATGGCCCATAAAAATAAATCCTTTATTTAAAAGTTAACATGTTGTTACTAGTAGAAGCAGAAACTGAACATGGAACTTTGGATTTTTGGTCTATGTTCTTTCTACATTAGGGCCCCAAACTCTGCTTAATTTAAATATAAGAACACAAAGCAGACAAAGTACTTCATGAGAGCCATCCCAAGAATCAGTAGGAGGCTCCAGGATGCTCACATCTGTCAGCCATCATGTCTGTCCTGATCTCTCTCCCCTGCTCTGTCTCACTGTTGGCCAATTGTGCTTACGAGATCACCAATGCCTGTGTCAGGCCTGCCACCCCCTCCGCCCCATGCTCCAAAGTCAGTCAGTTTTGAAGGGGACAATAAAGTTCCCCACAGCATGGGGAAAATGGTCCTCTACCAGCTCCACATAGCATTTTGTCTTCAGGTCCCCAAACTGACATTACTTGAGCCATAGACTCACAGAGCTCCCATCAAAATAGTTTCATCACTGACTCCCTTAACCACTCTTTTTCCTCGGGGACCAAAACTGGACCAGGTCAGTGGGCAAGAGTATGAGCTTTCATTTCTTCTGCTCCTTTCACCTTCACATCCCTCCTGTATCAATCTATAATCAAATGTCCTCTTGCCAATATTAAAAAACTAACAAAACAAAAACCATGCATTTCAGTCTATGCAATTGGGTACCCTAAGGAGTCGTTTTTCCAGTTTTTCAAATTGTCCAACTCTGGTTCCCATTTCAGGTCACTTAAGTTTTCCTGCTAAATGAGAACAGAGATATAGCTGCTGATTAAGGTTGTTGACCCTGCCCAGAGTCCTCCCTGCTGTGGTTTTAGCAAGTAAAATTTTGCTTTTAAGGAAAGTGTTACCTTGGCAAAGCATAGCCCCATATTTCTCTGTGACTTAAGCAATGCCATTACTGCCTACAGAATGGTGAAAGAGAGTATTGACGGCGTCAAAGAGTTTTTAATAAGTCACTGGCCTCAGCAAAGACACTTTTTCCTTAATTTAGAGAGGAAGTGATCAATTACTAGAAAATATATCCTGCTTATCAAAGTGGGCTGTTGGCTTCCTGCCAGTTTACTCCACCGAACTAGAGGGTCTGGGGCAAGGGCCTGTGGAATGGCTTCTCGGTGCCATTGGTTTTCAGGGCACAGTTATAAGTTTTCTCATTTTACCAGAGGCTCCAAACTTTATAAATGACCTGAGATTTGGAAGGCAGAGGTGTGGGATGAGTTTAAGAGGATGAAAAGTTTATATTTCATGAGTCTACTGAAAGAAAGAATCTTCTATTGTTTTCAGAAAGCATAAATTTAGTAATATGTGTTTGTTGTGGTCACTGAGGGAAAAAGGAAAACTAAAGAATCACAATTTTTAACTTGAGCAACTGGGTAGAAAATAGTGGTTTTGTTTATTGAAATTAAGAAAATAGGAGAATGATTTATGGAAGGAATTCATGGTTGTTGCATCTTGGTCATTTAAGCTCATAGTGCCCGTGTTTAAAATGAAAATGCTAAGGAGCTAGGTGAAATTTTTAGAAAAATTCAGTGCTGAATATAAAGATTTGCCAGTAATTGACAAGAAGGTTTATTTGAGTTTTTTATTTGAGAACCACAGAGGGAGAGGAATTATACAATTTATAGTGTTTGCAAGAAATAAAATACACCATAGAACCTAGCACGGTAAAAGTGGTGAAAAGGGCATGAACACATAAGAACGGTGAAAAAACAATAACATCGAAGGATTAAAAGAGTTGCAATGAGTTGTATAATTGGTTAAAATGAAGGTTGGGCAGGGTTTTTAAGTGAATCTGGGAAGACAGGAGGGCCAGTGGTTCTTTAGAATAAAAGCTCAGGAGGTCAGGAACCTTCTCTTTGGACTACCTGTCCTGTGCATCCCCAGTCTTAAGCCTTGACTAAGGTGTTTTTGTTTTCATGATCTAAGATGCTGTGATGAGATACAACAAAACAGTTCTAAGAGGAAAGTTTACAGCAGTTAATTCTTACATTAAAAAAAAATCAAACATACAACATAACTTTAAACCTCAAGGAACCAGTAAAAGAACAAACAAACCCAAAATTAGTAGAAGTAAAGAAACAAACAAAAATCAGAGCAGAAATAAATGAAATAGAAGAAAGAGTATGGGAAAGATCAATGCTCACAAGAGGTTTTTTTTTTTTTTTTTTGGTTTTTGGTTTTGTTCTGAGAGAGAGAAATGAAATTGCCAAACATTTAATATGCTAAGAAAAAAAAGAGAAAACTCTAATAAATAAAATCAGAAATGAAAGGTAGGACATTACAACTGACAACACAGGAATACTAAGGATCATAAAAACTATGATGAATAATGACATGCCAAAAAATTAGATAACTTAGAAGAAATAAATTCCTAGACACATACCACTCACCAGGATTGAACCATGATGAACCTGAAAATTCGAACATGTCAATTACTACAAATATTATTGAATCAGTAATCAAAACCTCCAACAAACAAAAGTTCAAGACCAGATGGCTTCACTGATGAATTCTACCCAGTGTTTAAAGATTAATGACAATACTTCTCAACTCTTTCAAAAAATTGAAGATGAGATGTAATTCCAAACTCATTTTACAAGGCTCTGATATCAAAAAGAGATGCAAAAATCATTAACAAAATATTAGTAAATCAGTAGATATTAAAAGAATTATAACACATTTATTGAGGTTTATTTTTGAAATACAATTAAGTTTCACATATGTATATCAATAAATGTGACATACCACATATGATCATCCCAAGAAATATATACAACATAATAAAGGAAATATTTAACAAGCCCACAACCAACATCAAACTCAATGATGAAAAACTGAAAGCTTTTTCTTTACATTCAGAAACAGGACAAAGGTGACCATTCTTGTCACTTCTATTAAATACATATCTAGATCAATTAGGGAAGAAAAAATAAAGAAAAGGCATCCAAATTTCAAAAGAAAAGGTAAAACTGTCTGTTTGCAGATGATATGATCTTATGTATAAAAAACCCTGAGGACTGAGGACTCTGTTAAAAAAAAAAAAAACAACTAGTTTTTAAAAATAAATGGATTCATTGAATTTACAGGATATAAAAATCGACAGAAATCAGTGGTGTTTCTATGCAGTAACAGTAAAGTAGTTAAAAAAAAATTTAAAAATTCCCATATATAATATAATCAAAAATAATAATTAGAAATACATTTAATCAGAGAGGTGAAAGATCTGTACACTGAAAACTATAAAAACTGATGAAACAAATTGCAAAAGACACCAAAAAATGGGAAGGTATCTTATTCTCATAAACTGAAAATTTTAATATTGTTAAAATGTTCATATTACCCAAATTGATCTATAGCTTCAGTGCAATCCCTATCAAAATTTCAACAGCATATTCACAGAAATAGAAAAAAAATTCTTAAAACCTATATAAAATCACAAAAGACCCTGAATAGCTAAAGTGAGCTTGAGCAATAAGAACAAAGCATTATACTTCCTAATTTCAAATTATATTTCAAAGAATGTATATAAAAAGATAGATGCTCAACATCACTAATGATCAGGGAAATGCAAATCGATATACCACAATGAGATATCACCTCACAGCTGTTAAGATGGCTGTTATCAAGAAGATAAAAGATAAATGTTGGCATTGGTGTGGAGAAAAGAACACTTGTACACTGTCAGTGGGAGGGTAAACTGGTATAGCTATTATGGAAAGCAGTATAGTGATTCCACAAAGATTTTTAAATGGAATTATCATATGATTCAGAAATCCTGCTTCTGGGTATATCCAAAGGAAATAAAATCACTATCGTGAAGAGACAACTTTACTGCCATGTTCATTGCAGCATTATTCATAATAGCCAAGATATGAAAATAACTACAAACCAGTCAATGAATGAACAGATAAAGAAAATGCAATACTATTCAGCCATAAAAAGGAAATTCTGCCATTTGTGACAACATGGATAAAACTGGAGCATATTATGCTGAGTGAAATAAGCCAGACACAGAAAGACAAATACTGCGTGATCTTCCTTTTATGAGGAACCTAAGTAATAACAAACATATAAAAGCAGAGTACAGGGTGATGGCTGCCAGAGGCTAGAGGGTAGGGAAAATGGGGACATGTTGGTCACAGGCTATAAATTTTCAGTTACAAGATGGGTACATTCTGGAGATTCAATGTACACAGGGTGACTATATTTAAAAATAACATGTTGTATATTTGAAATTGGTTGAGAGTAAGTAGATCTCATGTCTTCTCACCACACATGCACACATACCTATCTGAGTTGATAGATGTTAGCACAATTTTAGTAATTATTTCATACTGTATGTTTATGAAACATTATATACACCTTAAATATACAACACTTGTTTTTAAATTATATCTCAATATATCTCAATAAAGCTAAAAAATAATCAGTTACACACACAAAAATATTATGGTGGTTGTTTATAAAAATGACTTTTTTTCTTTTCTGTTTCCATGTCTTTATGTTAATATCTCTTAAGATACTTGTTTTTTGATGAAGCCTGTTTTGTAGTTGAATTCTTAAGAATTATTGGAAGCAATATTCTCTAAGTTAAGAGTTGGTAATAACAATATATCTCCCAGCTTTATACTTGGAAATCTATTTGGCTGGATATAAAGTCCTTGAATTCCATTTTCTTTCCTTAGAAATATTAAAAGTGTCACTATATTTTTTTCTGAAATAAAGTGTTGCCACAGACAAGACTGATCAACTGATTTTCTTTCACTTACAAGTAGTCTGGTAATTTTGCAGAAATGTCCAGTTTTTTTTTTTTCTTTGAAGTTAAGAAATGTTACTAAAGATATCTCAGTTTGGGATATTCTGGATCAGCATTTCTTAAGTAATTTTAAACCTTGGGTTTTTTAACATGTAATTTTAAACCTTGGATTTTTTTCAGAAAAATTACTTGGTATTATAATTTTTAGTATTTATTGTTTCTATAGTTTGCTTCCCACCTGCCCCCGAGATACCTATTATATCAAAATGTATCTTCTTGCATATTTTAAATTTACCACTTCCTCTCAAATCATTTTTCTTCTTTTCCTTCCTTTCTCTTATTCTTTGCTTTTTTAATTGTCTTGTTTTTTCATAGTTAATTTTAATTACTTATATTTTTACTTACAAATTTTTATTAAGATCTAATACATATCCAAGTGTTCTTAATTATGATTTATATTTCATAGTTTATGCCATCTTTTTGTAGTCGTCTCCCTTTGAAATATGTTAGGATTCTTATCTCTTTTATAATCATGTTTTCCAGCATGCTTTTCTTGATGTGGGAATATCATACAGCTACTTAGTCTGTTTTTAATAAGACTGCATATACAATTTTATCTTACCTAATCTTTTTGTTAGTCGCGATGTAAGAAAGGTTCCTGCCTCACTTTCCGAGGGCTCTAGAGCGCCCTCTTCTGTTGTCCTGGTGTATTGTCCAAAGTAAGTCTTCTTCCTTTCTGCTGGCTCCTAGCCCCGTTCCTCTCCTCCACTTTCCTCTGCACTTTCTTTTCTCTATATAAAACCTCTCCTCAGCATAAGGATTTTCCTGAAAGAGAGCTTTGGATAACTGAGTTTGCGAATTCGTGTGACTCAGACCGCTCATCGTTTTCAGAGCAGTCGCCCACCTTTGAAGTCAACAAAGCCCTTGCGTTTTAGTAGGTATTTTCGAGATGGCTGCCTGGGGTTTCCAGCGAGCACGTGTTTATTCCCGTGCTTTTCTGTTTGTGTTTGTGGGACCATCAATCCCTATAAATGCCTAGTTATTACCTTTTGCTCCACCCTGCAAGTTTTATAACATAATCATTGTGATTGATGGTGGCTTATCCTCACATTCTTATATTATATGGTTCATGTTGAAAAATAAATTTAAAGAATACTAATGTAGACACGTTCCAATTTGGTTGTTTGTGTCTTTGTTGCTACCTAGCTACTCTATTTCATGGGGCACTAGAAAGAGTTTTAAATTATGCTATCATTTTCAAGAAATTTTTTTGGATTCTCATTATTTTTCATAAACCTCAGAGTTATTTAACATTATTACTGCTATTTTATAGAAAAGAAGACTTAAGTTGTATACATTAGGCAGATTTTTCAAGGTCAAATCTCTAGTAAGAGAAAAAAATTACAACATAAATGGGGTTTTTTTTGGGGGGGGGTTGCAGAGTATGAACTATTAAAGATTGGATAGACTGTTTCTAAGTGTAGTTGAAGCAAACAAGAGAAGGATAAATAGGAAGTGAAAAAGAAGAATAGAAAGAAGTTTGTGCTCATTCCTAGGGGAAAAATGGAATTGTCAAAAGCCCTGATGTTAGTTTTTGAGAAATGGAAAAGTCATTGTGGCCAGAGCTGTGAGGTAGGAGAAAACCATTAACTGGCAGATAAAAGGTAAACAGGGATATATGACTCAGAAAATCATAGAACATAGCCAAGACTGGATTTTATGAGAGGCCTTCAAAGTATTTTAATATGTGTACAGAATAACATGAGTGTTTAGAAAAATAATCAATTAAGTATTACATATCTTGAACTTTGAATCATTCCTAGACTGTAAGTCTAAGAACATGGAGAATGAGACATGAATAGGGCATTCATAAATCAGCAGGATATTAACCAAACCTAGAATTAAAATGGTACTCAATGTGGGGAGAAGCCACAGAAAATGAGCTAGAGAGATGGACCAAGTGAGGCCAACCCTTGCTCAGAGGATCATGGGAAGGATGGCTTCACTATCACCTCAATTCACTGAAGTGAAACGTTGTCATGGAGACCATGATACCATGTTGCATAATCAGAAACAGAAGAGAACAACAGCTTTAGTCTGAAATAGGAAAACACATTTTTTAAAAAGGCACACTATCTTTTAGTTTTCAGAACTCTTTCATCAGGAGGTCCATGACATGTACTTGTGAAGATACTGTGGCGATGACTTCACTTCCTTGCTTTTTATATCAGCTATCTTTTATTCCTGCCACTGAGACTTTGTGAGTTTGTTTTTTGATGTCTTTTTTATACACTGTAACAGTCAGTACTTTCTCTATTCTCATTCAACAAAGCAAATGCATCAGGGAAAACAGTGAAAAGGAAAATGCCTGTGACTCAGATATTATTTTTATATGCAATCAAATGAGTAAGGCTGTTGAAATGCTGGTAATTCTGTTTTTATAAGACAATATTCAGCATCACTGAAATGTAAATTAAAAGAATTTATAAATTAAATCTACAGTTTCACATTCCACTGTCCCTTTAGTGTTGATAGAAGTCTTATGTGTATATTTCAATTTAGGCTTCTTCTGTGTTTGGGATATGTGGGAATTATTTGTATAGAAATCTTGGATGATACGATGTAGATCAAGTGACAGTATTACCTTCAAGGAAGTAGTGAGTCAGCAATATTTTTAAGGACTTATATTTTTTTAAAAAAACTTTATATCTTTCTGAATTATGTGTCATCCCACCAACTCCAATGAACTCGGTGATTGATTGTCTTAGCATCCCTACATGACCAGTTGCATTCTGTCTGTATGATAGTTCTAAAAAACACAGGCATAACTGGACATCTACTCTGGTCAAACACTTTCTAATGTTGGAGATTATACAATGATGAAGATGCTATACTTGATCTTAGGGAGCAGACAGATCTGTATGCTCAAATTTAGGCAGTTTTAGATGAAATAAATAACTTGACACACGTTATAAAGAGTTTTCTCTTGTGTTATTTTTCTTTATCTAAAACCTCTGTGAGAACACTGACTGGGTCCTAATCAACTTTGCATCTCTAAAATGCCTGAAACCTAATATATTTTTGTTAAAATTATCATTGTGCTGGGAAGACAAAGCAAAGGTGACTGAAAAACTAACAATATTATGAACATACAATAAAGATGAAATGAAGATGAAATAATTTAGAAATGATAAGATTTACCTTATTCCATTTTTGAAAGCAATACAAGAAATAGAATTCCTATTTTCTTTTTTTAAGACCTTGAAAATTTATGGAAAGGGGCAAAAAACAAGCACTGAAAACATTTTAGAATATTTAGAAAGAAAAAATAAATACATGGAATGCAAAGTGCAAGTGGTAGGGAAGGTAGGGGGTTTCTTTGGGTTTTTGCAGTATTTTAACTTATTCTTTGGGAAACAAGCCCCTCTGCATTATGGTTAATAAGTGGGAAGAGTGTGGCTCACGTTAGGCAACTGGCAGTGAGATCCAGACAACAACAGGTGTTTGCTTTGAACATATTTGTTATAAAATTGCCACAATATCTGGCTTACTGCAGCATTTTGAAAAGATTCTGCTCCTATCATTAATAATCATAACATCTCACTGGGTATCGGAAAGCCATTTCTGTTTTGACTCATCCCTTCACTTACAATTGATAGCTTTTGCCTTCAGATTTCTCTCTTGGAGTATTCTGTGTTAAACACTTTGTTAGCTGTTCCCTATGAAATGAATTTTTCTTTTAAATCTACAAAAAAAAAAAAGCGTCCCATTTTTGTTTGTGACAACTGGTAGGAAAGACAAGTTGAGTCATTTCAATAGTGTATGCTGCTCTGCTGTTCATTTAAAATATCTTCAGTGTTCCCATACAATGTCCATACATAGTAAATTATCATTTTTTTCTTCCATGGGTTTTAGTATTTCTCCACCAAGTAATTTTACTACTAACTCCCACCACATATTGACAGTGTAATGGCCCTATTTTGTTTTCTTCTAGTTCCAAAATAGCCTCCTTTGCCTAAAATTCTGTCTTCTGTGCCTCTAACCATTTCTCATATCCAACAAGCAAAGCTGTAATCCAACCTGTGAGCCTCTGGGACATTGACAGTAGTCAGCTAAATTGTCTTTTCCTGTGATATTGCCTGCCTAGCCTTGGGGAAAGTCAGGAGTAGAGAGGAAGCAAGGGAATATTCTCCTTATATTTCCAGGCTTCCCATCTGTCATTATAGGAAAGATTGCATATAGAAGAACAGAGCTGAATTCAGGTTTTATGGACCCTGAGCTAATTAAATTCTGTGATCTTTTATGAACAATCACCCAAAGGTCAATAACAATCAAATATAAAAGTAATTGTTTATTAGAATAAGAAAATAGAGAGCTTTGTCTTAATATGAATTCAGCAAGGTCTTCAGTCCTGAGTCTCATAGACATAAATTGTGGGATGGGGATCATAAGAGATGGGGAAAATATTAATCAATACAAAAATTTTCTTAGGGGCATGATGTTGGGCTAAAAGGTAAGACCCCAGTACAAACTCAAGTACTCAATCAAATATACTCACTGGACTGTTTGCTATGCCAATGAAGAAAATGTGTGACTACTAAGAGATGGTAGAAGAGGGCAAATAGAAAAAGATGAAATGAAGGGGCATACTAGAATATTCTAGTGTTCCCCTGGTGGTGCAGTGGTCAAAAAATATCTTTCGGAGAATATAATTTCTCATAAGTGGGTTTTAGATTGTCTTGTAGAAAAATGCACAACATAAAACATCCCCACCGCTCTCAGCCCATCCTTATATCCTTTGCTTTACATTTTGTTGACCAGAACCCATGATTATTTCAAGGTCTCTATTCTGCTAATTTTTATGAATACAACAAAATGCTGAGATTTTTGTCTCCCTTGTTTTGGAGCCATCTCCTGCTTGGCAGCTTGCAGGTAACTCACCTCTGCTGTTCTCTGCCTCACCATGTTATCACGTGTTCCAGCCTAAGAAAAAGCCACAGGCAAGGTGTGGGTTCTGACTGTACAGTGTGGCCTCAGACAAAAAATCCAGGTATTTCAATTTTATTCTTATACTAGATCAAGGGATCTTCTTATAATTTGAAACTAAATCTTATCAATGAATACAGAAGGATGTTAACAAGAGCAGTCCTGGATCAGATCTCCATTGGGTTCAACATCTCATCCATAGACAGAAGGAAACAATACTAGATGGCCCCTCAGATCACTAATCGCTTATAAGCTCTAGAGGAGGTTCTTTTGAGGGGTCCAGCTTTCATGAAGAAGTTATGCCTTCATCACACTGGCAAGTATTACCAATGTCAGGAAGTGGGTGGATAACTCGGCGTACTCTGATGCTACACAAATGACTCTAAGTGTGGACACTTTCCTGATAGAACATAACAATTATCTAAGCATCTGCTGTGTACTTCCTTTCAGGGTCCAGAAAAAGCACATTAACTCAAAGATTATTGACTTTTTTAATATGAGTGGGAAAAAGAAAAAAAAGAATCATAAGACAAAGAATGAAGAGGAAGACAAATGAGTTTATAGATAGTAATCTTCGCAAATAGCATGGGATTGTGTGTATAACACTGCTTGATGGTAAAATGGCTTTTTTTTCTGGGCACAGGACCATTCATCCGGTCCACTTAACTTATTCTCCATTTCCTCGGAAAACTGGAGAGCAAGTTCAAGAATCATGTTATTGGTAATATCGAGGTGAACACAGAAGAAATGCTCTCTTCTGAGAAGGGACAATCAGCAGTTGTTTGATCTTGCATCTGCCTGACACGAACAAGACTTTTTCTTTCTTACTTACTAAACTACACTGCTGACAGAAACATGTGAGTTCCAGATTTCTTCATGCACCCCAGAACAAACCCTCCTACAGTCTTTGCTGAGAGAGTTGGGCTGATGAGTTCCCCAGTGTACATCCGAATATTAAGACCAGCGACTTGGTGACAAGTATGGTGTGGCACCAGTCTCCTTCCCTCTTGGGTTCGCAGTGTCACTTACATCAAGAAGATGTGGACTGAAATAGTTTTGTTAGTGATCTGACATTAAGCAAATTACGTAACCTCTTTAAGTCTGATGCGTCAGGTGAAGATACAATGCCTACCTCATAGAACTGTTGTATAAGATGATATGAGCAAAGCGCTCAGCACACATCTGACAAAAAGTGAGAACTGTTTTATTTCCTCTGCTATTTTCTCTTACCTTGCCTATTGCAGTAACGTTATATATGGATGTAGTATGGATGATACACCTTTTTTAGGACAAAATAAAGGCACTGCCTCTTGACATTTTAATATCTATTGATCTTTACTTTATATTTTCCAAATATTCACTAGACTAAAGCAGTTCTGTTTCTCTACGGGGCTTTCTGGCTTCTGTGCTATGTCTTCATATCACATAGGAACAGAAAGAGCCTTGGAGTTATTCATTTTGCAGATGAAGAAACAGACAACTGAGAAGATGAGGTGACTTGCTCAAGGTCATTCAGCTAGGTGGTGGCAACACTGAGTTAACTCAATCTATTCCAGTCCGCATTTCACTGTGCCATCCAATCTAATGCCTGAAAATGAAGAACCCACAAGTTTCTCTGGTTAGTTTCCTGCTAATGTTTTAGCTAAAGCTACAACAAAAATCAACAAGGATAATCATAAAATAGAAAATGTCTATTTTTCTAACTTCTTAGCCCCAGATCACGTGCTTATATATTAAATCTAAAGTTTCACAAACAAGACAAAGAAACACAAATAACTGTGGGTGGATTTCAAAAATTGGTGTGCACTAAACAAGTTCATAGAGTGCAAACAGTTCTTATAACCAATAATCTTTGAAGAGCCCACTACAGGATCCAGTAAGAGAATTGAAGAGCTCTCCCAGAACCCCCACAAAGTTTAGGATCCGGGAACACTCAGCAGGGAACCAACAGTATGACCCAGAATAATGCTTAATTAAAGCACATAGCAGTGTACAAAGCTGGACCACCTGCTTTGCTGAGACCTGGAATTTGTTCAAAACAGACAGAATAAAAGGGGAGGAAAAAAAAGATTTTTTTTTTTTTTTTTTTTTTTTACTTCAGTTAGCTCCATGAGAGATATGCTGTGGTTGCCATAATGTCCCATAAGAGGGTGACTGCATGAAGCAGCCAGGCCTGAAAATTTATAGATGTGTATCTGGGAGTTCAGTTTTAGGATCAAAATATACAAAGTAAGTTGGTAGGATGTGCCAGAGATTGTTAACATTATAGGTGGGAATGAAGCTTGTGGTTTAGATACAGAGAATGGCTGTTTTCAAACCAGAGACACCTTGTAGGTAACATGTTTAATGTCATGCACAGAGGTAGCAAACAGAATGGCTAAAGATGCTACATTTGAAGATAATGACCATCAGAAGCCACAAAACCTCAATGTCTTGTGAGTAAAACAGGCAGTAAGTACAGTAGAGTCTGAGTGAAAAGAGACCACTAGGGTTGAGGGGTGATAAGAACTTCCTGGTTCTGCTCACTCAGGTCCCACAGGTCTGGGTGAGCTCTGTATGCCTTTTCTGGCCATCTTTAATTGGGTCTTTGGGTTCTGACCTTGACAGTTCAATTTAGGTTGCTGTGGTATCATCCTTTGCTAAACTTTAAATTCCAGTTTAGAAATTTTCTAAAAACTGTGAGCATAAGACCTATTTGTAAGATTGCCTCATTATGTTTTCAACTGTCAGTACCAGTCCGTGTGGAATGCTCTTTACAAATCCAGACTGAGTGCACTGACTGTATGCTTCAGCTTACAAAGCTTCGAAGGTCCTGTGTCTTCCTAACAAAGGCCATCACACACTATTTATTCATTTCTATTCCTACACATACCCATGTCCTTTTACCCCAGCAATAACTCTGGAATAGATTTCTTCTCCCAAAATTACAAACACTGCTCTTTTTTTTACATTGACATCTGCAGATGCTGGATTGTAAATTTATGTTTTCTTTATTCCTATCCTTGAATGAGCTGCCTTCTGAATGACTGAAGAATTTTGCCTACCTACAATAAGGAATCTCTTCACTCTTCTAAGCCAGTCTTTACATCCACATGAATGTGAATGTCATAGTTAACTACATCACAATTAGTGATCCAATAACGACAGACTACTCTGAGATCTTCTTAATTACCTCAAGATATAGACAATTGTAGTTATTCTTAACTAGTATTATAACATTTCTTTTTGCTGGTAAATATTTAACAACCAGCTCTTCAGGGAAAACAGTTCCGATTTCTATTTTTTGCTGATTTCCATGGTGTAAATACTCCCACCATGTCTCACTTCAAGCTACATATTTGATATGACTGAACACAGAATTGGGAAAAGAAACACAATCAATTCTTATCAGCCAATATGAGCTGGCTCTGGCACACCACTGAATAAGTGTTACTTAACAATGCACATTTCTGCTGTAACAAAATAAAGATGACATCATTTTTCAATGGGTTACAGTTTGAATAGGAAAAAAATACACACACACTCACAAACATGCATGTGCACATATATATTCTAATAAGGTACAAAGCATAAGGGGAATATTTTCAGAATCCACAGTGGAAAGGTAACTATTAGCATGGATAGTTTGTGTATGAAGTATATGTTAGAACATGTAGTGTATGGAGAATAGTGTATGGTATAATGTTGTATTAAAAAAAAGAACAAGAATCTATTACAAGACATTTGCAGACATTTGCACATACTTAGAGCATTGCTTTGATGACTTAAGGCAGCAAATGAGTTTCTACATAGAAAGTGATTTTTTTTTTACTCAGTTCAATGTCAGACAGTTGCCAACTTATGATGGTTCAATTTAATAATTTTTCAACTTTGTGATAGTGTGAAAGCTTGATAAGCATTCGGTAGAAACTGTACTTTGAATTTTGATCTGTTCCCAGGCTAAATATACTCTCTAGTGATGCTGGGCACAGCAGTGAGATAGTTTTGCCTACCTACAAGTGTTCTGCGCATATTTAAGGTAGGCTAGGCTAAACTGTGGTGATCAGTAGGTTAGGTGGATTAATGTATTTACAGCCTACAATATTTTCAACTTCAGATGGGTTTATCAGAACATAACCCATCATAAGTTAAGGAAATCTGTATGTTGAACAGCCACCCATAGGTCTCTGAATTTAGGCAGTCACTCTGTTCATTTTCATGTTATAAGTTATAACTTATAACAAAGTTATTCATCCCATAAAAAGCTATATACGATATACTCTGTGTCAGTTACTACACTAGGACATAGAGCAACAGAGAGTGAAACAGACAGAGGCCCTGGACTCATGGAACTTGCCATCCAGTGCGAAAAAAGAGACATCTGCATATTCACCTGTGCAGTTATGTGATTAATTATACCTGCTATGAAAGGAATGTGCATAGTGTTATGAGAGCCCATGGCAGGGAAATTGATCTAACATGGGAGTAGGGTTGATCAGAAAACTTTTCTCTGAAGATGTGAGAATTAAACACTAATAGGAAAAGTGTTAACTGTAATTCAAATTTTTGAAAGATTAAAAATAAATTAAAAAATAAAACAATGAAAGAAAAGTGATTGGACTTTAGGGAAAGAGGAAGGTATTAGATAGTGCAGTAAAAAACAAAGGAAATGCAGCGTGTTGAGAACTCTGAGGTGCTGAAGTATGTGGCTCATTTCAGAAAGTTGACCGGTGTGGACGGGATACAGGGAAGACAGCTAGAGATGTAGCTGGAGAAATAGAGAGGCCAAATCAGGCCAAATGTGTTCAGGATTTTGAATTTATTCCAAGAACTAGGAGAGTCATTGAGCTCAGGTTGGAAACAATGTTGGTAAGAAAGTACAAGGCTAGAGGTGCCCCGAGGGCCTCGAAACAATGGCATTAAAAGTATATGACACGGAGCATGTCATGACTCCATTTAAAGCATTTTGCTTTGGGATGATAAAAAGAAATACTTCTTTGAACATCACTCCTATTTCTGAGTAACTTTACAAAGAAATTCTAAGAATGTCATCATATGCTTTTATCTTTGTGGCACCCACCTGGAAACTACACTCAAGATTACCCTGACAGGTAGGTGTTGAAAATCTCGTGCTTTTTTGACTCTGGGGACAATAGAGGCTTCTTGTTGTTAGTAGGTAAAATTCAGGACTTTGAGAACTGAGTTTCAAAACCTATGGACATGGAGATATCTTCTGGGGTGAAGGGAGAGGTGGGGGGAGAATTGTGTGGTTATCTATGGGAAAAGCAGCAAATATGTTATGATTTCAGAATTTGGAGGAGAGTTAAGCGAGCTCCTCACCAGATTCCCCAAAACCTCCAGCGCAAATGTTCAAACTTCTGTTGTGCAGGTTAACACGATAGAAATGGATTTTTAAATGGTTAAATAGCAGTTTGAAGTTAACGACCTGAGACTTGACCAGATCTGTAGAAATTACCAAAATCAGCAGCTTGAGGTTCATTTCACACAGAGAATGAGAAGAATTAGATGGGATTTGCTACTGAATCTTGGCTGCTGCTGCCTCCTAAGACCCATTCTGAGGGACCTGTTCTATTTGTGTCTCTCCTCAAATCATCCTTTCTTTTAGCATGTCTTGGTACCACCTGCCCTCTGTCCCAATTAAAACCAACCAACCGAACAAACAGGGTCCTCCCTTGCCTCGGTCAATCTCACGACCACTTTTTCCATGCTTTTTAATTTTTAGCCTTATTGATTTCTTCATGGAGCTAAAATTGAGTAAAGGAAAATTTCTCCAGAATTCAACACAAAGATATCATATCATGAACTCCCTAACAGTCGGCTCCATTATATGGTGGAATTAGATCCCAGGAGAAATAGTAAGAGGGCAATCATCTGAGTTATTTAAAGCTCACTGGGTAAAGTCATGGAATGTGCCTCCAGGAATGTCACACCTTCGGCCAAATGGGAATGAAGAAAATGAACAGAGAAGATTTATTTTCCCTCAGTTTGGTTTTTCTTTATGCTGAATTCTGTAACCCCCCTAATATCAGCTATATTCTCAGACAAAAACATTTCTTGTTTCTCTGCTACTCCATTCCTTAAACTGGGAGCGGTGGGGGGGGGGGGGGGAAGCAGAATTCAAGCTCTTCTATTATCAAGAAACAGCACAGGCTCACAGGTAAAAATTTGGGGACCCACGTTTTAACTCCAGGCTTGTTCCCAATTTTATAGCAATTCTATAGAAATTATATGCGAAAAGGTCAGTAGGCAACATTTCAACAAATATGCCTAGTTATATATCACTTCCTGCAATTTCGGCATGGCATTTTTATCCACACAAGTAATGCTTTTATCCCACCAAGAAAGCACCTATTTTCTGAATGCTGGGTATTATAGCAATTACTATGAGAGCTATTTATATATTTCTTTGCTTGTTTCTTAATATATGCCTCTGAGGGGTCTCAATCCAAGCCAGAATCCTATGAAATCTTTCATCCTGACCATGGGTGATCACAAGGCTTTGTTTGGCAGACCTCGTGGGGGAAAGCTGTCCTCCCCACACCTGACTCGATGCACAGTCAGTCCACTGAGGTTTTCTGGAGGAAGTTGCGGTCAAGGTCTCTGGCTCAGACACCTCCATTCAGAGGATTCCTTGTCGAGGCCTCAGGGGAGGCACTTCCCAGGATCTGCTGCCACGGCCTCCTCATCAGGGGCCTTGGCTGAGGCACTTTTCTCCACTCTGATTCAGTTTCTCTCCCTCTGGTCCCTGGGCCCACATAAAGGCAGGGCCTTTTCTGCAGGGCTCCTCAGCAGTAAGGGAGTCCCTCACCTGTGCTACATGTCATCTGACCTGAGCCTGGTGCCATTCTGTGGAGAAAAATGGGACTGAGGATCTGGCATCACTTTTTATTTGACTCTTGTCTGTACTGTCTCAGGAAGGAATAAATGCTCGATGGCTAACTTCATTTGGCTGTCTCCTCACCAGCCAGCCTGACACCATAATATCACAGAAAACCATTCTGACCCCAAATATGTGAAATACATGTATCACAGCATCGAGGTAAATCAACATTCCTATGACCGAGTACTCTGGGTCCGAGGAAAGGTGAAATGGCTTGTTATGATAATGGTGATAGTGAGATAAATATAGCCCTCATCCATCCCCAGAATTTCAGTAAAAACCACCAATTTCAATAAGCCAAAAGAGCCATGTGCATAGCCTTAATAGTTTATGGTGTTCTGTGGTAGACAGAATAATAATCCCTCCTCCCACCAGATGTTCACATCCTGATCCCTGGATCCTGTGGATATGTCATATTGCATAGCAAAAGGACTCTGTGGGTGTGATTAAATAAGGCTCTTGAGATAGGAAGATTATCCTGAATTAGCCAGGTGGGCCCAAGGTAATCACAAGAGTCCTTAAAAGTGGAAGATGGAGGCAGAAGAGGAAGAAAAATGATGCGATAATGAAGAACTTGACCCCCACTGTTTGGTTTTCAATATGGCAGACGGGCATATGAACCACGAAATGCAGATGGCTTCTAGGAGCTGGAAAGGGCAACAAAACGGATTCTTTCCAAAGCCTTCAGAAAGTAATGCAGCCTTGCTGACGCCTGGATTTTAGCCCACTGAGACCTGTGTCGGACTTCTACAGAATCGTAAGATAACTTGTGTTGTTTTAAGGCACCCAGTGTGGAGTAATTGCTTACAACAGCAATAGTAAACAAGCACTTTCAGAAGTATCCTTTCACTTCATCCTCAGAACAACTGGGAAGCAGGCATTATTATTATTAACTCTATTTGAAAATTATTTCCTATTTCTAAACTTTAGGTTGTCCATTTTACTGAAGCTCAGATGGGGACATTTGTTCAATGTTGCACAGCTAGTAAGAGGTAGAGCTGGAACTAGAACATAGATGTATATAAATCAAAACCATGTCCCTTTTCTATTATATCTTCTGCCCTTCTCAAGGTTTTTTTTGGGGGGGTGGGGGGGATCTCAGCCTCCAGTAAAATTCAGATGAGTTTGATCACTAAATACTCACTGACTGACTCTTACCCCAGTGCTCTATATATGCCTAGCCAAATACTCACACGCATAAATACAATGGTTTAATTAGTACCCCAGAAGCAATTATTGTTTGTCTACTTGCAATCAATTTTAATCCACAGAAAAAATTCTCAGACAAATGCTCTTAAATTTTATGCCTCTGGGATGAAGAAATTAACACTGCCCCTGATCATCATCGTGATCACTTTGCAGGACACTTTGTTTCCTGGCTCCCTTATCACTACCAGGACACAGCACTCATAGGCCAGCCCATGTGCTTTGAGAAAACAGCTTGTGTGGGTAGCAACGATTTACTGTTGATTAGAGTCAACAGAAGGACCAAGCACTGTTCATCACCCCACTGTCATAAGCAGCGTATCCTGAAGCTGATTGGTTCCCTTTGCCAAGAAGAGATAACCATCAAAAAAACCTCAAAACCCTGGCCTAAAGGATAATAAGTGTAAAGTAGCAAGCTGGTAAACATGGAAGGAATACTCTAAATGTTGTAAATACCACTCGGGAGGAAAATGTGCCTCAATAAAGAAGTTAATCAGACCTCCACTCAGTTGTCCTTCAAGGATGAATTGCTCTACATTCATTCTTCATGTACAGCCAAGAGAAGGGTTTTGCCATTGTCACCTGCCCAAATAACTTTGTGTCTCTAATCTATTGTATATCTTTTTTCTTTTCATTTAACAATTTCTGTATTATTGACTCTGTCTTCTGATTTTTAAAAAAGATTCATCTCAAAAAAAAAATAATAATAATCACCTCTCTCAATTTTTGTCCGTGGTTCTCTGCTCTAATAGTTCCCTGAGGAAAGGCTTATCTCTGTGGGAAGCAACTGCCTACACAGATAGCTTGCAGAGCTGAGATCCCAGATGCCATGGCAGGATGAACCGGCAAGTAACACTCTTTGGCTTCACTAATAGTTGCCAAGAAATGAAGAATTTGGATTTGATCTAGTTACTCAGGCCTGTTGTAAATAGTGGTAGCAGTATATTAATAAGTGCAATAATGATATTAAAATAATAACAACAATGACATATCTTTCATGGAGTTTTTCCTGTGCTAGGAAAAATAAGAATGTTAATTCATGTTCTCACTTAATCATCAAATAGACCCCAGCAGGCATGTATTAATATTCATTTTCTTTCAGAGGATAAAACTGAACTTAAAGAAGTACATTTCTGACCACCACTTGCGCACAGACCTGGGTTTAATTCATAAGCAAATCCTCATTCTAATGCTGTTGGACAGGGTGAGAACATACGGCTGGCTTTCATAGTTGGTGACTTCTTTGAGCCATATCTGTCTGATTCCCTCCCATCTCATAACCACTGCTACACTGAACAAGGACTGGGTTCAGGGAAAGTGGATGAAGATCCATGGTCAAAATGACAAGGAGCCCAGTGAAAAAGCTAGGCAGGCCATTAAACTGAGTTATCAGTTTAAATGGTTCAGGAAGAAATAGAGAATCTGGATTCAAAGGCAATGGTACAGAAATTAGCCTGAAGAGATAAGAGTCAAGGTTGGGGCAGAAGGCAAGTAAGTGGTAGAGCCTAGATTAATTCTCCATGCTGACTTGCACCAGGACGGTATCTGATCATAGTTCAAATATGTCTCAAGGGCTTAAGAAGATAGGTTAAAAAAATAAAGTATAATAAAAATAACACTGGACTATCCTGCATATGAAAAGTGTACCTCTGGTGACTTGCAGGAGATTTGTGTGGTGCAGAGAGAGACTTTTTAAAATAATTATTTTTATGGATATCAGAAGAAAGAAGTGCATTTAACTCATGATTTCTTGCTTGCGATGAGACCAAGTTTGGATGTTTGGATGGATGGATACATGATAGATTGATAGATAGATAGATAGATAGATAGATAGATAGATAGATATTGATGGATGAAAAAATATTTAAGGCCAATTTAAGGAGGTACAACTAAGTATATAAAATGAGTGATATTGCTATGACAAATTGGATAGAACAAAAGTTATTAAGCTCTTATGAAAATATTATTTAAAATAAGGAAAATTCTTTATTAATCAATATAATTGCAGCATTCCCAATCAAAAGAGACAAATGACTATACATTTAATTAAGCAATATTTCTTATGATTCCTTTATATGCTCACCAATGTGCTGGGGTTTTTTAGTGTTTGACAAAACAGGGAAAAGATAAAATGCCTACTATCTTTCCTCATTCTTGACATACAGTCTACTGTGAGAAGATAAAACCCATAGAAAAATTGGCAAAAACTAACTGAGTGTGAATCTGAGCAGACCCGATTATATATGAGAAACAGGAGGAAATAGGGAGACATGGAGTGAGTGGCCAGAGAGGTTTAATGGAATAATGGAAACATAGTCTAGGCCTTGGAGAATTTGTTAAATTTGCCTAAGTAAGGAGGAAATAAACAATATCATAGGTTAAATGTTATTATTCAAGGTAGAAAGAGCATGGTGTATATTTATAGAGATATGCAGGTGAGGTAGGTAGGAAGTAGGCATTAAAGGGGTAAGCTGATATTGTAATCACATAATCTAACCAAAATTAGCATGTCCACATAGTTCAACTACACAAAATCCTGGGATCAGTGTCTATTGCCTACTAGGAGATTCTCTGGACCGGTAGTGAATGACAAAAAGATTTTTCCATCTCACCAATTTTTTTCTTCACCAATAACAGGACTCAGCACTCATCTCTTTCAGTCTCCCTAAATATGAAGTCTACAGTGATGGAGGCAAAATAGTCATTGATAAAGCTACTAATGAATGACATAGCACATGCTATTGTTCACATGCTATAGTAGCAGACCATGAAGATATTAAAATGTACAAAGCAGAATTTCTGTTAATAAAAAAAAAATCACAATCTAGGGAGAGAAACAGATAAACATTTAATTATAATGTGTCAAAAATGGTATGGGGACAGGTAAAGACAGAGTTTCAAAGTATTATATGGAAGAATTAACCAAATCATCCCAGTAGGGAAAAAAGGGACAGTTAAAGATGACTGAGTCCTAACTCAAAAGACAAACACACACTAAAAATATTGATGGAAAAAGTATTGAGAAAAGAGTGACTATCATAAGTAAAAGCAAGGAAGTAAGAAATAGCAATGTTCAGAGAATAATAAATATTTCAGTATGTTCAGTAGGTTGCATTGAAATAAAAGTTAAAAAGAATGAAGTTACCAAGAGAGGTAGAGACACAGCTTACTGACATGTGGATTACATTAAGCTTCCCATAGAAAAGAATTATAAATATACATACACCCCAAAACACACAAACATATGCATACATAATATATACGGTTAGATGTTTGTACCGAAGCACAACCAACTCAAATAGTACCCGAGAGGCCACAATACTTGAGATAAGGATAATAAACAAGGCAAAAGGCACATTACTCTTGTTTCTTCCTGACATTCCCTGGTTGGCAGTGCTGAGAATAGACCTCCAAGCATTAAGTGTTGGTTGAAGTGGACTGAAGAGTCTGAAGAGTCAAAGACCAAACTCAAGGCCACCAGACAACATAAACACGAGAGACAAAGTTTTGGAGCAGGGGAAATCACAGAGAAACAAGTCTCAAACTGCATACAAATATCCAAAAAGTAATTGAAAAAAATTTTATGTACCAGGAAAACGCCAAGAAAGGCAGCACAAAACATTGGCTAGTAAATTAAAGATCAGAGAGCAGAGATTTCTGCTGTTACGCAGAGCTGGGATAGAAGTTAGAGTTCAAACATGGCCAACAGGGGCCTTGGATTTCTGTTGGGACCTTGGAAAGACTTGGCCTTAGGAATAAGGAACATTTCCTAGAAATAAACACAAAACTGAAATAGATCAATAAAGCTTAAAACCATTCTTGAAAGGACAAAGCTTATTTGTTGCAACATTACTTGTCTGACAAGAAAATGTAAGCATCTTTGCACAAAGAAAACATCAAGATTTCCTATGTTCCTTCCTTCATAAGTCCAGGATCCAATCAATAAATTTTGATTCAGGGTCAAAATTAAGACTAAGTGACATCAAATCGATAGTGCAAAAAGAAGAAAAAAGACAAAAAAAATTGAACTTTTCAGAAAAGAACTTTAAAATAATTATAATTCTTACATTCAAGAAATAAAGAGAGACATTTTGAGCAAAGACTTAAAACATGAAAATATGTCAAACCCAAAACGATAGAAATGAAAAACTCAACCACTAAAATAAAATATTGGGTATAATATCAGATTAGAAACAGCAGAAAGCCTATAGAAATATCCAAACTGAAGGAAGAGATTAAATGTGATTACAAAAAATAGGAAAAGAAGTCTATAAAGACACATGATACATGTTAAAAAGACATACAAAATGGAATTAGAGTTTCAGGTGAAGAAAACTGTAGAGAAATACTAGCTATATTTTTGTTTTACCTGACAAAATTTAACAATCTCCAAGAATCCTAACAGAGAAAGATATAAAAAGGGCTCCATCTAGACAACGATACACAAATGATTAAAAACTAAAGATAATGGTAATAAGAGCATCCAGAGGGAAGGAAAAAAGATGGACTACCTTCAATAAAACAATAATGAATGATTAAAAACAGGAGCTAATTAAATGATGTAGCTTAAGTACTGAAAGAAAGGAAAAAATAAAAAGAGAATGTGCCATCCTAGAATTTTATCCCAGGGAGAATATGTCCCCCAACTGACAATAACTTTTAAATTTATGCATATTTTCACATTAATGAATCTGGAAGAATCTGTTGCCAATATATGTCCTATAAAATATATTAAAAGCTAAAAAATATTTCAGTTATAAATGTGAAATTAGAGCAAAAAAAAGGAATAGTATAGTTTGTGGTAATAACTAGAGCCCTAACTGCTACAGCTGGTTTCTAGGCCAAATCTGATACTACTCATCATTATCTATCATTGATTTGAGATTCCTCTCATCTTAGTGCCTCTGCTGGTATAGGCGAGTTGCCTGGTGGGGTGACAGACCCTCATTCCTGGTTGAGTGACCAGGGCTTTCTCTGGATCAGGTTTCTATGTTTGTTCATTTGCCATAAAAGCTGGCCAAGAGGTTCTCATGGGTCATTCAGGTGACAAACATTACGCTTTCTTGCCCCATTGTATAACAATAGTCTCCTCCTAATAGCTCCTCCTAATGATCAGAGCCCACGACACGTGCCGTGATGGGGATTCCTTTCCTTGGCTGACGGTTTGAGGGCCCTCAAAACGTTTGGGGGGCCACTGCTATGTGCAATTATGCAGCACTATTGTTGTCCAGAAGTCAACACCTCTAAACTTAGAGCACAAGGTTGGATTTTCTTGGCCTCCTGCCGCTCAGATCATAGCAGCGATGTGAGGACCCACAAACTCTCCAGAATCATCCTCCATCTGCCACATGACAATGGGAGTTCCTGTTACAGCCTCCTTCTGGGAAGGATAACCAAGCTTTCTCATTTCCTCATCTGTGAATATCTGAAAGAACTGGAGAACTACAGTCAGGAAGCTGTGATACCCTGCAGTACTTGGAAGAATGCCAGAATAAGTGACATTCTCTGACCTAAAGAGCTGCACACGAGAGAACTGTGGACGTGAGATGTTTGCCACAATAGTCGCCCTCCCCTTCAAGGCTTTATCTTCCCCCAGTGTTGCCAGATTCTAGTTTGGCTCCCATGACATGGTCTGCTATTTGCTGATGTGCATCATGACTAAAGTGAAAAGAAAATCAATAAGCTGTCCATCCAACAACTGATGCTAATGATATTTGCCTTCTGGTTCACCCACTTCCTCCGTATTTCAGGCGCTGGCTGCCTTGCTGCCAACTTTTATTACAGCCTTGCTGTTCTCCTTGGTGCGCAGTGAGGAGAGTCAGAAAAGCCACCAGGATTGCTTGTCTTCCTCTGATTCTCTGTGCATTCTTCATTCCCCCTTGATTTTATATCTAGCATATCACCGGAGACAGTTGGAATAACAGGAAAAGGGCAGAATTCGGTAACCTAAGACTCTAATCTTCC
The DNA here is from genome assembly GCA_003508835.1 of Eonycteris spelaea. NCBI lineage: Eukaryota > Metazoa > Chordata > Mammalia > Chiroptera > Pteropodidae > Eonycteris > Eonycteris spelaea. The sequence continues at coordinate 15,157,806 of PUFA01000004.1, forward strand.
AATGTTACTTTGGGCAAGGCATTTTATACTTCAGGCCATTATGTCCCTCATCTCTAAAAGAAAGGGGTTTAACTGAAATGTTATCAAATTCCCTTTCAGCTACATAATTTTGTGATTCCATCATCAAAGATATTTCAGGAGTTTTAATTTGCCAAAGATTTGCCAAAGGGAAATAAGTATCTGGCATAATCTTAGAACTTTCTAAAGATGAGTTAGGTCTGATTCATGCTACTATTTTGTCACTTGGCATCTATTTGATCAGATCTGAGTTAATAATTCATGAATGGAGTTTATTTAGCCAGCTAATTTTATTAACACGGTATATAATAATTTTAAAAAGCATTAAATGAGGGCGACACGGAACCAAACATGTGCATGGTCCTAGTTAAATCTTAGCTTCCTTTTCTACAAGTTAGGGATATTATCTATCTCTCAAAGTTTCGAGAAGATTATATGATTTAATATATACAAATTGCATAGCATAGTGCCTAAACATATTGACTCTTTAACATACTTTGCCACTTTCTTCAGGTTTTAAACATAACCAAAATTGCAATGTCAGTAATTATGTAAATAAGAATATATAGGTTGACAAAAATTTGGATGAATGTTTCTCTACGCCCTTTGACTAATAAGCCTCATAAACAGGGTTCTAAATCCATACCCTCCTACACATATAGTAAAATAAGTGGACACTAATGCTTAAATGTATGAATACCATATAAACAAAGCGAAGGATGGAAAAACAGAATCCAAACTGTGTTCACATCAACTGAAATACAGTACACAGCCACAGGGAACATTAATAGCATGGCAGACACCCCTACCCTGTGTTCCCTTCTAATCGCCACACCCCTCTGCGTAGCTGCTACCCTCACTAATAAGAATATAATGAGAATTTCCAAACTTTTAATATAAACATAAAAATTCTGAAGTTTCATAAAATCAATTTAATCAATTTTTTTTCTTTTGCAGTTCTTCTTTATTAGATCCTATCTAAAAAAATATGATTTCCCAATAGCCATGGTGATTTTCTCCTATCTCCTATAATTGTTTCATGTTGTATGGTTTTAGTTGAATTACATGATCTATTTTGAGTAAAGGTTTTACATAGAGTGTGAGGTAAAGGTCAAAGGGGGTTTTTTTGCCCATATAGATTTCCAGTTGCTCCAGCTCCATTTTATAAAAGGATTATTCTTTCACATGTTGAATTACCTTGACATCTGACATCTTTACCAAAAATCAACTGAATATACTGCATGTGTCTGCATGTGTGCATATATGTAAATATATATAACACACACTTCTGGTATTACTGTTCTATTCAACTTATCTATATGTTTATTTTTAATGCAAATATGACGTTGTCTTAACTATATAAGTCAGGTAGTATGGTTCTTCCAATGTTTTCCTTTTCAAGATTATTTTGTATATTTTAAACCTTTTGCAGTTTCATAAAATATTTGTATCAGATTGTACCTGTTTATTTTTTTAATGTTACTCAAATTTCGACACTGCTTGTGCTGACTCTATAGCTAAATTTTGGCAGAACTGACATTTTAACAATACTGAATCTTCCAATCCATGATTATGACACATATCTCCATTTATTTGGGTCCTTTTAAATTTACCGGAGCAATATTTTATAGTTTTCAGTCTACAGTTCAATTTTATGTCTACATATTTCATGTTTTGATATGATAAATGCTATTGTTTTAAAATTTTATTTTCAAGTATTTATTACTAAATTACATGTAAATAAAATTTATTTGTGATTATAAAACTTATATCAGGTGACTCTGCTGCATTTCCATCTTAGTCTAATAATTTTTTTTTTTTTTGGTAAACTCCTTAGCAGAGAATCTGTGATTTAGGCAGATTTAATTCTTCCTCTCTAATCTGTGTGCCTTTAATTCTTAATTCTTACATCATTAATGACTAGGACCTCCAGTACAAGACTGAATAGAACTGATGACAGTATGTAACCTTGTATTATTCCCAATATTAAGCAGATGGTCTTCATTCTTCATCTTTAAGTATGATTTTAGATGTGAGTTTTTTCATAAATGCCCTTTTTCAACTTTAGGACCTTTCTGTTCCTTGTTTAGTTTGTATAAAGAATGTGTGTTGACTACTGTGAAATGCTATTGATATAATCATATGGTTTTTCTCTTTTATTTTGTTAATATAATAAATAGAACTGATTATTATTATTTAAATGTTGAAAACCATCTTAATTCTTGGTGTAAATCCTAATTTAGTCATTGTATATCATCAATTTTACATATTGAATTTTATTTTATAATATTCTTAAAGATTTTTTTGTCCAAATTCATGAAAAAAATAGCTTGGTAATTTTTATTCTTTATAACATTTTATTGGGTCTTGCTATCAGGATAAATTTGGCTTCCTAACATGTGCTGGGAAATCCATGTTCTGAAAGAGTTAGTATAGAATTCATATTATTTCTCCTTCATACATTTCATAGAATTCACCTGTGAAGCCATCTTCACCTAAAGTTTTTTGAAAATTAATATATTATCAATTCAATATATTTACTATATATTGGGCTATTGGATTTGTCTTATTGCCCTAGTTGTAGTCGTTTCTGTTTTTTATGAAATTTTTGCACTTAGTTGTCAAATTTATTGGCATAGATTTTCCCATAAAATTCATTTATTCTCCCACTTAAATAAGAGCATTAATGAAGTATATTTTATATGCCATACAATGCATCCTTATATAATGCACTACTTACTCAAAAATATTTTCTTGTTGGTTATTTTTTTTTTATTTTATTTTACTTTTTTTACTATATTCTCAGAGCTTATCAACCAGAATAGCAATCAGTTTTAGGACATTTTAATAGCCCCAAAAGAAACCAGGTACCCATAACTCTCCCTATGGATGTAAGCCCTAGGCAACCATTAAAATAATTTCTATTTGCCCATTTCAGACATGTCATGCAAACAAAATCATACAATATATGATATTTTGTGAATAGCTCCTTTCATTTATCAAAATGTATTTATGGGTCATCCATGTTATAGCATGTATTATAACTTCATTTTTTATTGCCAAATAATATTCCATTGTATAAATATACCACTTTTATTATCTATTCCTCAGTATGTGTACCACAAACACAAAAAATGCTATTAACTTCTGAAAAAGTCAGGCACATTTCCTGAAAATAGTCATAAAAGCAATTCATAATCATCATAGAATTTTTAGAAAAAAATAAATTAGAAAAAAAAAGAGAAAAAGAGGCATTTCCATAACCCAAAGATAGCCACTGTACTTATTCTCATGTGTTAACTTTCCGGATTACTTTTTATCCAGTCACATATATGTAGTTGGGATCATGCTCTAATACAATTTTTCACCTTGCCTTTTATAATTGTCATTTATAATAAGTATGTTTCTATATGATATGAAACTATCTGGAAGCTCACTTTAGTTGCTTTATTATGTTCCCAAGTAGTTGTAGTATGATTTAAGAAATTAATATTAATGAGTTTATAACTGTGGAGAACTAATCTGATAGAACTTGCGTCCTTTTAAAAAAAAAAAAAAAAAAAAGGAACAGATACCAGACCTCACTCTCACTCTCTACACACAGAGGAAAAGAGGAAAAGTCATGTGAGGACACAGAGAGAAGGCTACTGTTTACAAGCTAGAAAATGAACTCTCTCTAGAAGCCAAATGTGGAACCTTGTTCTGGGACTTCTAGCCTCTAGAATTGCAAGAAAATTAATTTTGCTTGTTTAAGCTCCCCGGTCTGTGGTATTTTGTTATGGCAGTTTGAGCAGACTAATACAATCGGCTTATTCAGCATTTCTATTTCTCATTCATTGTTTTTATAGTATTTTTTCATTCTAGAAATGTCTCTATTTGATCAAATTCTCTAATTTGTTGGCATACAGCTTTTCATGCTTCATATGCATATTTTAATTTATATTAGGTCAGTAGTAATAATTTCCCGTTTCATTCCTGATTTTAGTACTATCAGTCTCCTTTGTCACTCTAAAAGTTTGTCAACTAATTCAAATATTTCAGAAAACCAACTTTTGTCATTTTTTTAAAATTTGTACTGTTTTTTATTTTATTAATATCCACTTGATAGTTCACTATTTCCTACTTTTTTCTTCCCTTAGGTTTAGTTTGCTCGTCTTCCTCAAGTGCATAAGGTAAAAAGTTAGGTTATTGATTGCAGATATTTCTGTTTTTGTGAGGGTGTTGATAGCTAAAATTTTCCATATAGGTATTTTTTTACTGTATTTTATAAGTTTTTTTATATTGTCTTTTACAAAAATTTTATCTCAAAGTATTTTTAATTTCCCTGTGATTTTGACCACTTTGTTATTTAGTATGTTGTTTAATAGTCACATATTGGCAAATTTTGCAAATTTCATACTGTTATTGACTACTAATTTTACTCCATTTTGCTGTAGTTGTTTAGAATGTTCTATGGAATTCTATTAGTCTTCGTTCAATTATTCAATTTCCTTGTTGATCTTTCAGTTAGAATGTTACATACCTCATATGGCTGTAATGAAAATATTAACTATAAAACCTTGGTGTAACGCCTGCCATAACATAGATACTAGTATATTTCCTCTTACTGTCATCAAATTTTACATCTTTGAAGGTGTTTGTAAAGGACACGGTAAAGAGGATGGACCTCTGCTCAAGGATAGAGAAGTTTGAGGGGATGCCTAGCAAGCCAGTCTCAGGTGAAGTTTCAGGTGCAAACCATTTTGTTTTTTCAGGCATGAAGGAATTTATTTTGCATATAAGAAATTTGCTACAGCGCTGAAAGAATGACAAAGTAGTTCCTTAAACTGAGGGCGTTTTACAAATTTCTAAGGACCATAACCATGGGCCTCAGAGTCCCTATTTTCTGGAAGTACTCAGGTGCCTGGCTATTATTTCAAGGCTCATATTGTTTTCCTTATTAGTTTTATATTGCTCTGACATGCCTTATTGCCTAAGACCATGTCAAGCCTGTGAGCTGGGAATTAAAGTTCTAATTTACATTTTCATGAAGCCAGGAATGCATTTTTCTTCAGGAACACATGTCACTTACCTGTAAGAAGAATTAAATCTCAAGAGAAGATGGGAATGATGTGAATACTATGGACCTAAGTCACAGACATGATTCTATGGGACTGGTAATGTTTTAAGGAACCCTCTCAAAAAAAAAGGCCCTATTATATCCACTAGTGACCACTGTAGATTCTATACCTTCTTGAAAGAGAGACATGACTATCAAAATATTCTCATATTTTAACTCTCAACCTTCATTATTTGATATGCCAGATCATATGGCTGTGGAAGCCCCTGGGAGTCTTAAAGCTTACTACATGCTTCTATGGGAAAGAATAGAAAGAATAATAGAAAGAAGAAGGACACCAAATTTGCTTAGTTCAAAATAGTGGAGCCCAAGATTTTTTAAGTCCAGCACCCATCAAACATGTTCTGGTAAAGTATTGCCCAGAGTTCACCATGTTTAGCTCATGTGTTTTGAAATGAAGTAGCCTCAGTCACATCTCCAAGGCTGAGTCAAATTATCTGAACTAGATTGGTCAAGCCAGGATTCATACTGAAATCACATAGTGTGCTTTTAAAAAATTAATGCCTGAATCTTACTCCTAGATATTCTGACTTAATTTCCCTAGGGCAGGAAACATACATAAGTATGCTTTAAAGCTCTTCAGGAGATTCTCAGTGGATCCATCTTGATCATAGAGCTTCTGGTATAAGCTTATTACAGATCTAATCTTATTGGCAAAAGTGATTGGTTCATGAATAGGAATTAAACCTAACTGGAGCCAATGAGAACCTGGCCCTGCTCAATTGTCAAGGCCTAGAGAAGAGGAAGTTCTCTTTTCTGCTGAATCTCATGACAAAATGATACAAGATATGGAGCTTGTCATCTGAGAATAAAGCCCGCTTATGAAAGAGAGTGACACTGAGTTCTGAGATGGGATGAGAGGGATCCTGGTAACATTGTTCAAGCCGTACTGGAAACCAGGCTATCTCTGGACCTTCCGATTCTGTGTCAGCACATTCCTTTTGACTTAAGATAGCTTGGGTCGGAGTTCTTAATATTTGCAACAGAAAGAGTCCTAAGTGATACAGTGGCATAGAAACTTGGACCCAAGTTAACTTTCAAGCTTGATCTTCAGACAATAGAAACCAACAATAAAGTTATTGAAATTAAGAGTTCCTAATCCAGTCTTTTTAATTGAGAAATGAAAAGACTAAGGTACAGAGTGAATAGTAAGTGATAAAATTACATTTCAAATTCAAGGTTACTGACCAGAACACTAGTGTGTTGTCCACCAAACTACATTACTTTAATATTTTATTAAAGTAAATTTTATTTCTTGAGAGCCAGTAATATGCTTAGCTATATGTATTATTTAATGTAGTAGAGGAAAAATAAATAAATGGGTCTATACCCAAACATCAAACCATTTAATCAATATTTACTAAAAACCCATACGGCAAGCACATTTTAAGGTAAGTGGAAAAAACCCTGTGAGGTATGATTCCTTTCCTCAACAAATTACATTCAACCTCAGAAACTAAAAAACATTGATTGAACATAAGTAACATGTTCTCCAACTTATAAAAAAGTTATGCAGCATTTAGCATTAGTGATCAAGCATTCAGACACCTAAATCCTGGCTCTTCCACTTAGTAATTTTTCATCTACTATTTTTTCATCAAGCTACTTAACCTACTTAAAAACCTCCATTTTATGGTCTTAAAATTGAAGATAACCACGTACACCTTTCTAAAGTAAAGATTAAGTGAAATATTATATAGATTGAGTGCTAAGCACAGTGCATGATAAGTAACGCTCAATAAAATAATTAAGAGTATTTTCTTTATGCACTTAAAAACAAGAAAAAGCATGGTTCAAATAACATTGTAACACCATGGTATGCATAATACATGACAAAGTAGCAGATGCATGTTATTCAGAGATTACAAACGTGCAGCTTGTTGGTTAAATCTGATCAGCAGGTCATTTTGTTTGGCCTATACAGTAATTCTAAAACATTCTAATAATTTGCCAATATCTAAAAGTAAGATTTCACATAAATACCTAGATCATTGTCTTCTCTTGAAAAAATCAAAAATTTGAATATACTATGCCTAAATTTCTCCATGACAGTGAACAGTGGGTACAGAGCAGTAGCTGCTATTTTTTATGAATATAAATTTTCCTATTTGTAGAAGTCCCTACCTTGTCTCCTTTACTCATTTGCAGTATATGTATGGTATTTGTAAGCATTCAAATTTGGGGGCCCTCATAAAGATGTGTCAAAATATCATCAGTTCTATGATATTTTAAATAGATTTTACACACACACACACACACACACACACACACAGCTATGTACACATAAAAAGAATTGCTCCACCAAAAGGTTTAGACATTTTTCATAATGAAATCTCCCCTTCCTCGAGCATCACTATTGACTTAAGTCTCCAAGAAATACTTAAGTTAACCTGTATGTTAAATTAACTTAAACCAGTTTTTCCAAGCCTTTTCCCAAAGAAGGCTTATTAGCAGTGCTAATAAGTGGAGTTAATTAAACACAATTGCCATCTGCTGGTATTGATGTAATGTACCTGTGGGTTCATTAGAGGGAAAAGTTTATAAGAGATTGTTTGTCATATACGTCTAATATTTAGATACATTCCCCCAAATAGGGCTTCAGAATGGAATTAATACATAATCTAAGAATAATGGAATGTTGGTTACAGGGTGGGTATAAATAATGGTGTGAGATGTTAAACTCTCACATAAAGTGAGAGTTTTGGAAAACTAGCTCAAGTAAATTTTTGACACTATTCCTTGAGATAAAGTCTCCATGATAATAGCACATGCTTTAATGAAATCTTACTTTTGAGCTATTGTCAGCTTTGTGTTCCCTTTCCCCCGACACTTTACATTATGATGATCATACTGTTGACATCAAATGTGTCTCTATTTGGACTCTCTCTCTCTGAGAGCTGCATATTTTCTTGTTTGTAATTGAAATGATTGAAAGGCTAATGATTTGTTTTTTCTTCTCTGACATGAACTAAGGGTGACCAGTAAACGTTTAGTTAAATCCTTTCTCTACTGATCTCATTTTTCTCTCTTTCCTTGGAGGGATGTTACTCAGAGAAGCATGATTTTTGCTCTGTCTTTACCCAGCAAGTTTTCAAATAGTAATGGATGTCAATAAACAAAATGAGACTAATTAATATCCAGATAGCGGACAATTTGTAAAGTGTAGAATAAAGACAATGAAAATGAAATCATTTAGCAATAGTATTAGATAATATTTTTAAATGTTTTTTATGACCAAGATGGCCTTTGGTTCATAACCAAAGTTCAGAACGTTTCTTTCTGACTGGGAGACACTTGCCCTAGCTTTTCTTAGAACATTTACTTAAAAAAAAAAAAAAAAACAAAAAACAAAAAAAAAACCTTGCAATTATAAATCCTTTCTCTGCCCCTTTTAGATGTATCTCTTTTCACAGTGTCTTGACAGTTTTACAATCCAGGAATGTCTTTCACAAAGACCTGGGTGCTATCCCTTTGAAATGTAAGAATAAAGCAAGATACAGCCACTATCTAGTAGTCTCCATTGGCAGGTAGGTAGGAGCCTAACTTCAATAAGAGCCAATTAGCAAACACAGATGGCCTAATCACTTAGACCAACCTCCCTCATAATACCTTTATCAGGTGAACATCGCTTCCTTCTTAAGGTTATTTATTCGCTGATAACATTAATTGAGAAGTCCTTAAATACATATAAGCATGTATAAATGTACATATGCATAAATTTACATATATTATATATGTATATGTATGTATATATATTTATTTATAGTTGTTTTTAATTGGATCCCAACTTGCAACTGGAAGCAAATACCTCCTGTCTGGATAATAACCTTCACAGTTCTTTATCTAAAATAATTAATTTCTGATTCAAATCCATAAATAAAATTTAAATATCTATTTTTAAATATAACCAATAAGTTGCCATTGCCCTCCTCAGTTCAATTTTAGTTACAGGGTTCTAGATTTATAGAAGGCCATTTGGTTTTCACTTACTTTCAGTCAGCTCAGGCAAAATATATATTATGTCGAATCCAAGAAGCCATGTCATTCTTGGAGGGAGATCCTATGCATGTAGTCGGAAGCACAGCTGTTGCTCGAATGGCGTGGATACCGCACAGTCCAAACTTCCCGCAGCCCTTTTGACTCCTCAAAAGGTAAACTACAGTCGAATCTTGGCATCCGCAGATTCAACCAGCCGCGGATGGAAACGGTATTTTTTCCCTATTGGGAATCTGCGGTTGGGAATAAAAAAATAACTTTTCAACCCGTAGTTGTTCAGTCCTGGGATAGAAAATCCTCAGAAACAAAAGGCCGACGTAATTCTTGAAAAAATATTGCATCTAAGTGGATTCATGCAGTTCAAACCTGTCAATTGTACTTAGGTGAGCAACGGCCAATTAACGCGGATTACTGTTACAGACTAGATGTTTGTGTCCCTCCAAAATTCATATATTGAAAATTAAGCCCCTATGTAATGGTACTTGGAGATGGGGCTTTAGGGGTTGATTAGGTCAAGCAGGTGGAGCCATTATGACTGGGAGCAGTGCTCTTAGAAAAGAGATCACAGAGACCTCCCTAATGCCTTTGGCCTTGTGAAGACTCAGCAAGATGGCTGCCTGTGGACCAGGAAGCAGGGTCTCACCAGAAACTGAAACTTGTCGGCACCGTGACCTTGAATTTTCCGGCCTCCAGAACTGTGAGAAATAAATTTCTCTTGTTTATAAGTCACCCTATCTGTGGTATTTTGTTATAGCAGCCTAAATAGGCTAAGACACTAGTACATGAGAAAAAAAATTGGCTTTGGAGATTTGTTTCAATGAGGGCATATAACCGTATATGCAAAGGATAACAATACATTTGTGTCCTTGAGGTTAATTCCATTTCTTCACACAGAATGGTTTCTCTCAAAAGACAATGTACAGGTGATTGGGTGTTCTGGAGCTGAAAAATTATTTCGTGTGACATGAAGTTGTCACCTATGATGACTAAGATATATCCTTAAGATGATCTTTCAAACTGGGGACTGTGGCTTTGCTTCTAATAATTTTTAAGCAAATTCACCCACCTGGGAGTGGGACCGCTGCTTTCCTGTCCCAAAGAGTTTAAGATAGCATTCTGATTTAAGTTCTCTGTAGTTTCTTTGTTCTCATTTTGGAAGTGCTGAAAGCTAGGGAGGCTTTCCTTTTGGCTCCTAGTAGGTTTTGGCAGAGTATGAGAGGAAAGGAGGAACATTAGCACTGCATTTTAGCAACTTTAGAAATAGAAGGTATTATTTTGCTATGTGGTCCTAGCATTTGTTATCAGTTATTAATCCTCAGACTCTCAGACATTTTTCTTAAATGGAAAACACAATTGTTTACCCACTGCTGGAGCAGGTCTTGCAATCATAAATCTACTTACCAAGAGAAAAAAAATATGTAAAAATAATGAATAAAAATTCTAAATGAAGTTTTTCAATTGCTTATTGTCAGCAAGCAAGTGGTCTAACTGCCATAAACAGTAAGGAATGATCATGGCGTGAAGTTTTAGAAACTGGAGAAAATTTTCTCAGTCTACCTAACTTGATCACAGATTTTGAGATGCAGGATGACTTAGGAAGGCATGAATTTCATCAATCAATAAAGAAACATCGAACTTTAAGATATGTTGGAGAAACATTACAGCTGGCACAGTAGTTATTATTTTAAAAATATATATTCTTTCAGTCTAAAATACTGTGGGATAGAAAAGAACTAATAGCTGGTCTATTTGAGCAAAGTATACACACTATCAGGAAAATTTTTGCAGAAGATAGATATTTAAAAAAATTAAAATACAAAATGGTATAGGGACTTTAATAACATCATACCATTTTACATGTATGGAATAATGTATGTTATAACTGCTATTATTCATGGATTTTTAAATAATCAACTCTAATGGGGGAAATCAAAGAGAATGTATATTAGAGGTGAAACTTGAAGAGGAAGAATTTACCAAGAAGACTGTGGGGAAAAGGAAGGGAGGTATTTTCAAAAGAAGTAACACCTTGTGTGAAGGCCTGGAAGTGTTATGTAGTTTGCAACATCAGCCCAAGATCATGCAAGTTAGGTTCAAATTCACTATTCCTTCTATAGGACCTTTCTCCCCAAATATAAGTGTTTAAACTGACCAACACTCTGCTTTCAGCTTCCTTAATACCACCTGACCAATTGCCTCTAAAATGGGTGCTCAGAGCAAACCATCATTTGGCATTCTTGATTTCATGCCATGTTACTTTTGGGAAGTAATCGCTCTATTCTGACAAATTGCAACAGTTATGAGCATAGTAATAACATAACAAGAATAATCAAGTGCAATTGAAATGAAAATGCATCAATTCAAGCTGGGTTTCAGCTCTTGTAATGTTCATTCAAATTTAATGGCCTTTCTGATTTTCTGGAAACTATGATAGACTGGCTTCTGCAATTTGGTTTTGTTTGGCAATTTGTGCTCCCAACTGCATCCTCAAATTTTTAAGAAAGGAAAACCCACCACATACTGTCATCTGGTCATATACAAATTAAGCTAGGGCTAGGCTAATGAAGGTTGGATAATTTATATTCATGTTCAATCTGTTATCATCATCAGGCTCAGATTGAACTAATGTAAGTTTATGTATAAATAACCTTTGAGGAGCATTTGCTCAAAAGTTGGTCCATTTATTACCCTTCTGAGTCTGGTCAAAGATTATAGAATCTTGCCTAGTGTTCGTGATCCCATTCTGGCTGCTCTGGGCACTTTAATATCGTTGGCTGGTGACAGTTTCTGCCATTGATTTTTAATTTTTAAAAAAATGAACGTTAAATCTGGCTTGAGGTTGGGGCTTCCAGACATGTTTTAAAGCTGTGTGTGTGTGTGTGTGTGTGTTGTTGTTGGTTGTTTTGTTTTAACTGAAATTGGAGATCTCCCAGGCCACTCAGTCCAGGTTTCCTTCTCTTCCATTGTCAATGGAGTAAGTTTCTCCCAATGGCTGATTGTACATTGTAGTTAAGTCTACCGTGGACACATTCTGTAAATAACCAAACAAAAGATGATACTCTACCTGTGGAACAACTCATATCAACAAACTCTTAACATTTTCCTCACTGGCTTCTCTCACTCTCTTTTTATAGGAAAAAAAAACAGTGAAACCTCTCTACTCTCTAAAATTAGACTAAAATTGGAAGCTCACTAGGGTATCTGATTTCCTAACCAACCATTTGGGGGGGGGGAAGAAAGAAATACAACCTGAAAACACTAGATCGACAAGCTGCATAAGTTAGTTTTTGAATCCATTTACCTTGACTACATGTTCTAGGATGTGTAGCGTGTATTCCTTGATATAACTAGGTCACCTCTGTGTGGGTAGAGGCTGGCCTTCTCTAGATGGAAATAATAGTGAATCATACTCTAATTCACCTACTCTACTTTGGCCTCAGATTCTCTTTGCAAATTATTGCCTGTGGACCAAACCCAGTCAAGCACCTTTTCTATTTTACATGTATATGTTATTTGTCTGATTGTAGAGTTTATTATAATGATACAGTGATTTCTCATAGATACTGGATGGAAGACGAGCCTTATGAAGCATCATTCAAAGGTGGATTTTTCTAACTTGGTGTGTTCCTCTGGTTTTACCACCTTTGGGTCATTGCCTGTTTTTGCTAATACTTTTTATTAAAACATAGACACACCCATTCATTTATGGCTCCGTAGCACAGTTGAACACTTGTGATAAAGGCCATATGTTGCCTCCAAAACTTAAAAATATTCGCATTGTAGTCCTTTCCAGGAGAAAGTTGCCAACTCCTGCTTTCTTCTAATAAGCTTCAGGCACAAAGATCTCTTGCATTTTTACAGAAATAAAATAATAATGGGCATTTAACTATCAGAAATTTTATTTTTCTTGCAATTCAAATGGATCAAAGAAATGATTGAGATTTAGCCCACTACATTAACCCTAAGTTCACAGTCATAAAAAATAAATAATTATTTATATTAGTATCATCATTACTGTTATTAACATATATTACCTGTGTAAATTGCCATGCAGAACATCTTACAAATATATCATCTTCATGTCAACCTTATGAGGTAGATAGTTATTTTGTCCATTTTATGGGTAAGAAAATTTAAACTCTGAAACGCCACATAATTTTCCCACAAAACACACTTCTCCATGTACATGATAAGCCATAAACCAGAATCTAAGCCTTTATAACCCAAAAACTTATGATTTTAACTACAAAGCCAAGCAGCCAAATGAAGTGTGTTCATTTGAATGAAGGGTGTTCATGTGTTCCACTGAGTTCACCATTTGGTAACTTTAAATTCATTTGATCACAGTGAATCCAACATTTATTTGAACTCTGCACTTAAGACACTGTGGTAGATACTGACAAATACAGAAACATGAAAATCCACAGACACAGTTTTAGGAAGCTCGGTTTTTGTTAGTGTGTGTTCTTCTTTAAAAAGTAAATACTTCATAAATGTTAAAACTTCATTCTTATCTCCAGCTGAATCTCTGTTATTAGTTTGCTTTCCTCTTTAGGTAAATAAACCAGTTGTGATGGAGGTGTAAGTGATTAATAGCTGTAGCACTTTCTGAACATACTTAGAGAATGTAAATTTGGCTATTAGGAAGGTAAAAGGATATGATTTGGGGCTAAGAAACACCACGATATTAGAGGAAGAATATAGGTCAGGGCTGGGCTTATGGAAAGGAGCATGAGCGCCTGGGTATCTGTGTAAATAATGAGAGATAAGGGAAGACCAAGATACCGAACCAAGGGGCTCTCAGTCGCAAAGGTGCCTACAAGGCAATTTAATCCAAATCCAGCTGGATGGGAGATTTGGAGAGAAGGTGACATATGGCAATTGCAAATATTTCTAGTATGTGTTGCTATATTGGAGGGTCCAGTTGATTAAAGAGCTGTGTCAGATCCTGAATCTTTGAAGCACACTGTGATATAGCTCAGGCAGCTGAAACATAAGAATGGCACAATGTCACCTTCAGTGATACCTCTGTAGAACACTTTGAGGAGGTGATCACCTCCATGAGTGATTTTATTTTGTAGGCTCCTCTGCCTCTCTGGTGATAGATACCTCCTTACCACTAGTCTATTTAATATTATCTTGGGACAGTCACAGGCCTTTCTCATACTGCATCTCAGCAACAATAAGGCCATTTCTAGTCCTGGAACTCTCCCAGACCTCCTAATTAGAGAATTCCAAGTCAGTAAAGGGGAAAATGTATTTTCAGCTTGTTTGCTGCCAACTTTCATTTGTCTTGATGTCTTTGTCTCCAGTATCCTGGGTCTCATTGAAAGATGCCAATCTAAAAATAAAGGCTTTAACAAATGAACAGGACAAACAAACAGAGACTCCTGGACATGGACAATGGACTAGTGGTTAACAGAGAGTAGGGAGTATGGGAGGAAGGGGAGGTAAACAGGGTAAAGGGAGTCAAATATTGGGGTGAGGGGGAGGGTAAAGTGGGTAAAGGGAGTCAAATATGTGGTGGCTGAAGGAAACTAGACTTTGGGTGGTAATCACACAATAGAATATATAGATGTCAAATTGTAATGTACACCTGAAAATTATATAATTGTATTAACCAATGTTACCCCAATAAAATTAATTTTTTAAAAAATGAGGCTTAGAAAAAAATAAAAATAAGGGCTTTGAATCCACCAAAACTCTCTTTAAATTTAATGCCAAAAAAAAAATGAAAAATAAACACAGACTTAGTCAGAAATGGGTACAGTACTTGAGCCGCGAAGAGAAATGAAGACTGACAGTTTAATTTCAGTAAATACTGTAAGAGAAAAGATGTCAGCCATAATAACAGGCAAGCTTGCCCTGGGTGACAGTGATGGACTATGCTAGAAAAAATTAAGTTTTTTTCTTAATCTTTTCAAGATTTTATGTGCAAAACCCTGGGAGTGACTCCCCTGGGTGAGGACTTTAGGCTGTGTTTTGCCTCTTTTAATTTCAGTTTGCCACATAGGCTAGATTGGCCTTATTTATTTATGAATACATAAAACAAAATTCAAGAATGCCTCTTCATGTTCATTTTGTTCAGGCGATCTGCCCTCTGTGAATCCTCAAGTCATGCAATCTTTGAGGATGACTCTTCAGCAGTGACAAGTGCATTTAGAAGCCTTAGGTCTTCTCCATTCTCAATTTAGAAGCTGTCAAACATATCAGGTATAAGAGGTTTGACATTATTGAAATAGGCAAATGATACCTACCAGGTTCTTACTTTCACCTGGAGACAAGGACGGCAACCTTGGAATTAATCACCCTCGGAAAAAGCAGGACCAGTTCTGCAGATAGAAAATGAGACTCCACACAGTGGGGAGGCAATGACAAAAATAGGAATTTCAGACAATTTAACTTCTATGTAAGTAAATTAGAGGACAGTTAAAAGGGTGCATTTTAAGGTAGCAGTGCTGTGTGGAGAGGACCTGTCAAAGGTCAGGGCACCCAGGAAGCAGACTCCACAGGAAATGTTTGAAGAGCACACTCAGGTCAACACCTGGGTAAGAAGTAAAGGAAGCAGAATTTTCAGCAAGAGATTGGGTTGTAATGTAGTCAGCTGACCTTATGGTGAACCCCAAAACTGAGATAACCCTGAAGAGTTGTTTCAGTTTTAGGAAAGGGAGTGCTGGGCCTGTTTATGTCCATGTCTACCCCCAGGGAAGAGGATGTCATGTTGACAAAGGTGTTTAGCCTATGGCATGATCTTTGTGGATACTCAGCTGCAAAGTCTTTGTCTCCAGCACCACTGGCAGCTAGAGGAATGAGGGCTTCCATTCTGAAACGGGGAGATTGGAGGATACAATGTAACGTCCATGGCAGCTTTCCCCATGAGTCACTCAGATTCACTTCATTTAAGTTCCGGAAGCCACTCCTTCAGGATTCTGGTGACCTCTTTCCCTAAAGGAAAAGTACAAGAGGAAGGATAGTGAGGCGCATGACCCCTATCACTGCAGCTTGCCTTACGGCCACAATTACACTCAAATTACACTCATCACCTCCCTCTTCTATTATTTATTCTGGATTCCCCTTTGCTTGTCTAGGTGACTTACCCAGTGCGGTAACCCTGATATTTATTTCTTAGAGCTTTACACACTTCTCAGGCTGTGGCTATTGCACTTGTCTATTAATTACCAACATTGATATCAAGAGGCAATTCTTCATCAATAGGGTGAAAAGCCTATTTTTCACTACGTCCAAGGCAGAAAATTATTTCTACCTGCCCCCAATGACAGGGTCCATAACAACTATCAAGGTGCTGACACTTTTCCTTGCCTGCTGGTTGCTTGATCCAAGGGGCCTGTAGTGCCTGGGTATCAGCCAAGGTCTTTTTTTTTTTTTAACGTTAATACTTTACTGCAAATTATGTGGTCTTGCTCCAGAACCCAGGGTAATATATCGTGAATCTCCTACATACACTTGCATGAATTTCTTGAGCATCTTTTTCTACCATAATCACCTCTAATGCACAGGGTCTCACATACTTTATAGACCAAGCAGCAGAGCTGCTTGCATGAGAGCCTGAGCCTGCTACAGGGTCCTGTCCTGATGCCTTTGATATGGCCTGATACATGGGTCAGTGTGGTATTTCAAAGGTAGAATGTACTGCCTCTAAAAGCTAACGGGTCTACCAGGTGTTGCGCTTCCTTCTTTTTGATATGCATTGTAGGATGAAAGAGTTTGTCCTTTGCTTTGGAGGTGATGTCTGGCATGCCTCCTTGGATTCCTAAATAATCCACTGATGTAGCAAGTTCCTGAATATTCATGGGCTTTGTCTCTCACTCTTTGAAGTGCATGTCTTTTACCAAGTCCTCCAGTGAACTTGTCACTTTTTTCTTGTCTGGACTGACTAGCATGATGTCATAAACAAGTTCATCACTGTGATGCTCTGTGGGGTGTCCAGATGGCCTGAGTCTCTTCAGATTGTGGAATAATACAGGATAGTGGAGAGTAATGACCTCAGGACTTCTCAGTGAAGCTGGTTCCCTAATCACCAGCACATTTCTTTTTGCTTTGGTAAGGGGATGGTCTTTCAAATCTTCCCAAGAAAAAACATTCATCTTGTAGATTTTTAAGACTTTTATGGTATGTCATTCTAACAAGCCCACTTCTCTTAGGCTTCTGAATCCTTCATTGCCTTCTCCCACAAAAATTTTGGCATTTCTTTTTCATTCTGAGAGTAGCCAACGCTTTTTTCAACTTCTGAGAGAGTATTCCCATGTCAATAAACTTTCCAAAATCCAACTTCAGATTATGCCACCCTTGATCGAGTTCCCTCAGAATCTTATTCCATATGTTCTATGCCATTCCCTGCTTAAAGATCTTGTAGCTCTTTTAAAGTATAGTTCCTTTCCTCCCTTAATAATTCCAGCATTTTCTGCCTGGGTTATATTGTACATTAACCGTAGTAACTGATCTAGTAACCAAGAGTGGAGGTTCTGTCTAGCAAGGCAAAGTCTTTTACATAATCTTCAAGTAAGGGGTGGGGTAGGGGTAACAGGGAGAAGTGGTACACTTCTGTAGACTCAAATAATTTAAGAGAATCTAAGGAATCAATATTTTTTTAGTTCATTAACCAAATCCCTTTTCTCAGGATCCTTGTCTTGCTATATAGGATCCTGACCTTGGCTTAGCAGACCTATGAGGTCTGAGAACACAGTCCTCTTTGAAGCACTGTTGATTTTATGAGCAAATCCTGGGGATTATCCTCATCTTTGTCAGCCCTCCAGCTACAGGAGATACAGCTCTCTTTAAGTCTACCAAGGAGGTCCTCTCTCTTTCATTCTTAGTTTTTAATTGCTGGCTAATTGGCCCTCAGCCTTTCACAGTCTTTTTCAAAGCGCCTATTGCATGCAGGAATAGTGTCCTTCTGGTTCCTATTTCCCAGTATTTCACAAATACCTGATATATTGCACCACTAGTAGTACCATCTCAGCTCATCACTGGTAAAAGTTTTAAAGTCGTACAGCTTTCTTATGCCCGGGTCTCCCCACTGCTCCACACAACACCAGTGATGGGGCTTTCATTGTCACCTGTCAACAGGTATTTTAGCTCAAAATCTCAAAATAGCATCTGCTCTCTCAGACTTTTTAGACACAACTGTCACAGATTTTGTTCCTGGGGGTCAGATTCTGAGATGGAGATTGGGGTGCGATAAAATTGGTGAAAGCTCTTGGAATAAACTCCTGTGGGGGAAGGAAGAAAGCAAGGTTGGGCGGAGAGGGAAGGCTTAAGACAATCCTCCAGGAAACTCTCATAGTTCTGTAGAGTGTTCCCAAATTGGGGCAAGGGTACTGGATCTTTATACCCCACATCTACCAGTCATTATATGTGGATGCCCCTGGGAAGGGCAATGTGATCTAGATGTGACATCTACTGTTAGTGAAGGATGATCTCTGATCAGCAATGAGCAGCCAGTAGCTCTCAGCTTCTGAGGGAACAGTTGCTCTAGTCCTTAACCAGGAGGATGAAGATACAGCACAGCATCCAATATAAGAACAGAATATGAATAAAATAATAAGAATGTGTTCAGTGCTGGGACTAAGGTGAGGCCAGTGAGGCCTCACAAGCAAAATTTAAAGGGGCACCAAAAAAAAAAGGTCAATCAGGAATAAATAGTGTTCAAATCCAATACTTTTTAACCAAACTTAATACAAAACCAGTGAAGAATAAGATATAAACATTTTATATAAAGACAGGATCAGTATAACAATTTTTCTTTTTGCCTCAGGCTCTAATATAGCTTGGCACAGTACTGGTGTACATGATTACTTTTGTTTCATTTGTTGATAATAATTCCTTAAAGTATAGCTAACTGTTTATTAACACTGGGAATGGTGTACATAATAATAAAATCACAAAAAAAAACATCAGAGGATCTTTTTAAAAGGGATTGAATGAGGGAATTCAGTAAAGCACAAGCTCCAATTTTTGCAAGGCAGGTTTTACAGTCCCCATTTTACAGAAGAGGCAGAGACAACACAATAGGTTAACAATTTTCATGCACAGGAAATATCCATTTTTATACAAATCATGGTCTATGTTTTAAAATAAATCAATGTCATTATTTTACAGTCACACCACAAACTCAGGAAATGATTCAAAACCTTCGATAAAACATAACACCACCTACTACAATCGCGTGCAAATAAGAAGTTAATTTTTTTACCTGACATGTGATGAATGTATGGCCATAGCTCACGAGGCCAGTCTTGCTCTTGGTGGGAAAGTGCTTTGAAATTTAAGGTCCATTTAAATTCCATATTCCCGAAGACCCTCTAGACAGAACATATTGACCACCATTTCTCTGTCATCACAGTCGCCATGGAACTTCTCACCTTCATCAGAGTCCTTTTCACACAGTGCCTAGGATTGGAATAACCTGAAGTTATGTGTCTTCACCAGATCACGATCTCTCAGAGGTGGAGTGATCCATTTATCTTTGTCCTAAGGATAAGTTAAAGGTCAATGAATACATGTTGAAATGTATTCAAATAATGGGTGGAACATTTATGCCTCTCTGGCTGCTGACAGTCTATCTGTATCTCTCTCTCCCTGTGTTCTCTTTTCTTTCTCTCCCTCTGTTTTTCCTATCTGTATGTATACTTATGTGCAAACGTGCGCGCACACACACACACATGCACATTCTTTTGGCTTGTAGTCGCTTCAAATAAAAATAAATTAATACCGACCTTTCTAACTTCACTATCTCTTTAGTTGTAATTTATTTTTAAAAAGTCTAGAAAGGGACAGAAAAAGATGAACTGCTTTTAAGTATTTTTAACTAAATTGGATTTTTAAAAAGAGGTAATACACATATTATACACATCTCACTGACAGCGTTAATTAAAGAGTTGTAAAAATATGAAAATGGAGATTGTGTACGTGTTTCTTAGATTGGGTTCCCCAGAAACAATTCCTGAGAATTTCTCCCTGGAGAAATCAAGAAGAAAGTGGAGAGTAATAGCAAGACAATGAAAGGAGAAAAGCCAGGAAAAGTCATAACTATTGGCAAAGAACCAGCATCAACCTAATTCCATGGGACATTCTGGAACACAAATTTACAACTCAGAATTTGCCCCATTTACAGGCAAGGGAGTTATAATTTTATACTCCTGCCAGTCAATGACCTGGGACTGCTAGCGAGATAACAGGGACTCTGGCTTTCTGCACCTGCAGGTGAACAGGCTGCGGTAGCCCAAAGTCAGTCTTCTGAAGAGAATCACAAGGGTGAGCCATTAGAAGCAAAGCATATAGAAGCTCAGGGTGGGTGCACAAAAAATAAAACAGAAGAGGCTGGTGAAAGAAGGCACCAGCACCCACTATAGTCTATTTACCCCTTGCAACACTAAAATACACCTGCTTCTTACATTTACTCCATCCAATAATACATCTTCAAAGTTGTGATTGATCGCCATTTCTGAGGGAAAATGCAAAAGGAAATTTAGTAGGAAGAGCTACAGTTCCTGTTACTCTCCCAGATATAACTGATATTCACTCTCTGTGACCCAAAATGTTAACTGACCCATTTTGCATGCCACTTACCCTTTGTCCAGTAAGGTGTCCCCTAGTCATATTACCTAATGAGCACTTGACATGTGGTTAGTGCAACTGAGGAATAGAATTTTTAATTAATTTTCATTGAAAGTTAAATTTAAAAACGAAAACTATAAATTTTGTACATGTGTATGAAACACAGTCTTACTCTTCTGGGATGGTAGCATTTTGTTTTAAGAGTAAAACATGTAAGATATCATTGTTTTGTTGTGGTGTTCATTTACAGTTTGTGTGTAATTTTCAATATTATATAAACACATTACCAACCTAGGTGGTAACAACAGATTGGCTTAATTAGAAGGCTTGTTTTCTACGCATTGTTGCAACATTGTAATGGGTACTTATTTGAATAATTTATGCATACATCATGAGTTAAGAGATAGCTATGTGAATTATAATTGGTAACTGAAGTACTTATTATTTTTATTACAATATAATTAACTTTTTCATGTTTGAAAAGTTAATATGAACAATATTTTACATTTAAAGTGTACAGATGCTACTAATACAGAATACAGTGGGTGCGGAACTACATTCAGCAGTTGTATTTAAAAAAAGAGAGAAACTGGAGAACGTATGTCATAAATTTTAGATTGAATAGCAATTATAATTTTCTGAGATGAAACAAAATAGAAAAGGTGTTTGTTTCTTATAGGAAAAAATTAAGATAATAATATGAACAGTATTAAGAGACATTTTCAGCAAAGGCATATTGAAATTAATAAGAATTTTTTTCTCAAGTCATATACAATTAAAATTACCCTATTGATATCAGAATTAAACATCCAACAACAAATTTTTAACAGGCTCTAAAGTTATAACTAAGACCACCTATAAATGGTATGGATGTTCACACACACACACACACACACACACACACACACACACACACACTAGATGAAACCATTGTTTCAGTTACAGAAATGTTGTTGAAAATCTGTAAGAAACAGACTAAAAGATATTTTACAAAAAGTGAAAGTTCCTCAGTTGAACCACTAAATAACAGATTTTTCTAGCAAAACAGTAGTCTCCCCTTACCTGCAGTTTTGCTTTTCACAGTTTTAGTAATGCATGTTCAACTGCAGTCTGAAAATATTAAAAGGAAAATTCCAGGAAAAAAAATGCATGTTTTAAATTGTACACCATTTTGAGTACCTCACTTCATCTCATCACATAGACATTGTATCATCTCACATAATCACAAGAAGGGCGAGTATAGTACAATAAGATATTTTGAGAGAGAGCCCACATTCACATGACTTTTATTATAGTAGATTGTTGTAATTGTTCTATTTTATTATTTTTATTGCCATCGATAGTTTACTGTGTGTAATTTATGAGTTAAAAATTATCACACTAAAAATCATGCAACTAAATGTGGTATTTGACTACAGACTGGACTTTGGTTCAGAGGGGAAATGACATTGTAAAGCATATATTGGGTCAACTGGTGAAATTGGAACACAAACTGTATGAGATGAAAATATGATGCTGATGTTAAATTTACTTTTGCTGATAACTATTGTGGTTATGTTAAAAATGTAATCATCATTAGTAGTAGTCTAATCACCCTTACATGCTTATTACCATTTATTGAACACCCACTGTGCCAAAAGCTTTAAGTGTGTTGTCTCCTTTAATCTTGACAAAATCCAGAGAGGGAGACAATCCAGTAGAATTTTGTCCTTGTAAAGGTTTTCCAATGTGGATATCTCTGGGATTACAGCCAGCTGATTATTGAATCTGGACAAGTGAAAGCGTCTCTATTGTGAAATGTACTTTCATTCTGCTTGAAAACAAATTCTGTCTCTCAAACATAAGCACTTCAGGATGTACTTAACGAAACAATGGCGAGAGGCTTTGGAGGACGAACTTGCTCTCATGTGAAGTGGGGATTTGGAAGAGGGTTCAGAAAGTATTAACTGAGAATGTCTTTACTTGGTAATGTGAGGGAAAAGGCAGTACAAGGTGGCCATGTAAAAGGTACAGTATAAACCAAGAGATGTGCGTGGTTTCCAGAAGCAGCTCTGGCACTAGTCAGATTCATTGTATTTCTCCTTGGGTAAGTCGTTTGACTCTCAGGGCTGACCTTCTTTAACTTGTACATGATAGTGTGCAAAGTTGCATCAGATCTGTGGTCCCTAACACTGGCTGCAGATTAGAATCACCAGGGGAACTTGCTAAAGTAAAACAGCATCAGGCCCCAGGCAAGGCATACCAATTAAATCATTCTCTAAAGGGTGGAATCTGGAAATATACATTGTCATGCACCACTTAATGATAGGGATATGTTCTAAGAAGTGCATCATTAGGTGACTTTGTCATTGCATGAACATTATAGAATGCACTTACAAGAACCTAGATGGTATAGCCTACTACTCACATAAGCTATATGGTCTAGCCTTGTGCTCCTAGGCTACACGTCCATAGAATACAGGAGCTCTACATTTACCTTTAGTAGATACAACCAAACATTTTTTTCCCAACTACTATACCAAATAGTAGTCTCAACTACTATTTAACTCCCAGCAGCAATGTATGATTTACCTAGTTGTTTCACATCCTTACCAATATTTGGTATTGTCAGTCATTTTATCTTAGGCTTTCTAGTGAGTGTGTAGTGGTATTACATTGTCCTTTGGCCAAACACCTATAGGAGGGATGGGAGAGAGGGGGATGATGCATGACCAACCATCTCAGCCAACCACAGGGAGCTCTGGAGCATATATGCATATAATCTTTCAGAGTTGTCCTACATTAGGCCCAAATGGCATAACTGCCATACCTCTGTTGGGAGCAGTCACTGATTGTAGCTGACCCTGGAGGCAGAGCATGACCTTGGGCAGGGTGGCTCTCTGTACCTGAAACAATCCCTAAAGCAAGATGATAGCTTGAACACTGTTTGTCCACTGACAGCCCTCCAAGAAACTGAGGCAATAAGTCTATACTTCCTTGAAGGGGAATCTGCATGATATATCTTGAGGTCTATTCCGATGTCCAAATCATAAATCTTTCATTTTATGGTAATGCTTTTAGTGTTATATTTAAGAAACTTTGGTCTACTTCAATATTATGAAGGTTTTCTCTTGTGTTTTATTCTTGAGGTTTTTGAATTTATCTTTCATATTTTGACTTTAATATATCTAATTTTTGTATATGGTATGAAGCAACAGTCAAGGTTACTTTTTCCCCCCAATATGGATATCTAATCGAATAAGCTCTATCTATATAAAAAACCATTGTTTGCCCACTGCATTTCAGTGACACCTTTTCTATTTTAATATGCAACCAGAGTTGTGAATGATTAAAATATTAAGCTCTCTTTTAGGTCTAAGATTCTAAGTATAAGATAATAAGTTTTAAGCTGTGAATAAGAGAATTTATGCAATTTGTTTACCTGAAAGTGGCCAGTGCTAGAGATGTGTAGCAAATAAAAGTTATGGTAACCTAATAAATTTTGGAAAATGTTTGTGAAGCTGAATCAAATCTGAAAGTATGAATTCAGATGAAGAAGACTGAGTAGGTAACATAAGATTTGTTGGCTATGTGCAAGTTATGAAATACAGTGGAAACATAAAATAAGTAGGATTAATACTGGCAGAGTCTTTGCAGTCTATTTAGAGACAATTAGATCACAATAGAGACAAGGATAAATTTTTCCTGTGGGCATTAGAAAATGCTTCTTGGAGTAGGTAGCATTTTAATTAAGTATTTTAATACAGAGTGAAGAGTGACGAATATGCACATAGGGAACTCAGGATTGAAGGTTGAAGAACATTTGAGATAAGAAAATTTCTGCAAGCAAAGCTTTTCATTCTTTCTAGCGACACTGAAGTCTGATTTGCTTCTCCACCCACTCCAGGTAGTTTCAGCTCTCTATTCCATTTTTCTTCTTCTTCTTCTTCTTCTTCGTCGTCTTCGTCGTCTTCGTCGTCGTCGTCGTCGTCGTCTCTCTCCTCCTCCTCCTCCTCCTCCTTCCTCCTCCTCCTTCCTCCTCCTCCTTCCTCCTCCTCCTTCCTCCTCCTCCTTCCTCCTCCTCTTCCTCCTCCTCCTTCCTCCTCCTTCTTCCTTCTCCTTCTTCCTTCTCCTTCCTTCTTCTTCCTTTTTTGTCTGAATCCTCCCATTCTTGAAGAGCCATCTGAGTTTGCCTTTTCTAGGAAACCATCTCTGGTTAATCTGTATCCCAATCCATCACTGCTTGCCACCTCCATATTTTCCATGTCAAATCCTCAACTAAATTGTGAACTCTTAAGAGGCAAAGACCATGAATTATGTATTTCTTCATTGTCTTGTTCCCAGTTTCCCCTCATGCCTGGTTCACAACAGGCTAGCAATAAAGTTTTATTAATCTGGATTACAATTTAACAAAGATAAATCAAGTAATTACATCCCAAGTCAAAGGCCTAAAATGGAACTTGTGAAATAGTAGGCTCTCAATATTTCTGTACTTAAGAAAAGTAAATCTGGCTCACAGTATTCTCATTTTGACATTACAGCGGTAAGTCATTCTATGGTATGTAAGTGTCTCAAATCAACACATTGTGCACCTTACATTTACACAATGGCATACATTAATTATATCTCAATATAGTGAGAGAAAGTAAAATAAATATTTTTAAACTTAAAATTAAAAAGGTGAATGTAAGTGTGTGGGAAACAATGACCTGTTCAATTCGATTAGTTTATCATGTTTGTGAATAGAGAAGTAAGGGAACAAGCCAAGTTTGAAAAATACAAAATCATAGGGTAATGGGAGTTACCCTAAAATACCAAATCCCTACATTTGCTATTTGTCTTTGCGAGCAAAAATAAATATCCCAATAAAGTGGGATAGACTTATAGAAAGCTGTGCAACTAATTTACATTCCAGAAGTTCGTATTTTACAAAGATTATATTTTTCTCACAAAGTCACTCTTGATTTTGAGAAATGGGTTAGCTGTGGCTATGCATTTTAGCTTTCCAAGTCTCCAGTACATAAACAAGCTAGGTGATTTTTAAACAATGTGTTGACATTTAAGCCACATACTCAGAAGCTTTTACTTCCTTTATGAAAGAGAAAATATACTTGTAACCTAGAGAAAGTAATCATTATACCTTTCCTTATTACTAATCAATCAGTAGATTAAGAACATTAACCAAAATGGTGGTTTTGGGAAGATATTTTCAGTTGTTATTTTTGTTTTTGTCTGGATTATTAATTATAAATATTTTCAGTAGTCACCAATTGAAGGCATAACAAAATGTAGAAAAGTATTGCTTTTGCCTGGACTTTATGAAGCTGATATCAATCTTTTGTTTCATAAACTTCAGACTGGTTATTACCCTAAATGTAGGCTTTGATGCATTAAAAATGACAACAAAATACAAGTAAGAGAATTCCCAATGGTACTAACCAGAGGGGCTGGAGAAGAATTGACCTCTTTTTCACACCTGGAGGATAGAATTCAGGAAAGGCCACAAAGTAAATAGACATTGGAGATAAATTTGAATGATTCACAGCTAGTTTTCACTGTTGTTCATTTCCCAGTAAAAGGAGAAAGGGCATAGGATTCGATTGAGCCTCAGAATGTAAACTGAGGGTGGTATAATTGAAAGTGCCTTGGCCTCAAATCATCAGATCCTGAGCATTTTTTATGACCTAAGCTTTTAGGGTCATGTGACCTTGAACAAAATCATGCAAGTCTCTGGGCCTCAGGTATTTTGGTTTGGTTTTGTGCCATTTGGTTTTTTCTAATATGTAAAATGACAGCACTAAGTAAATAATTTTAAAAAGTCCTTTCTGGCTTAACATCTTTTATGAACCTATACCTACAATCCTAATATTTGTGTAATACCTGAGCACACCGGCTGATCACTTAAAACCATGAGAAGAATTAAGAGTGGATATTATCATCCCAAATTTACAAGTAGGTAAACTGAAGCTAGCCTAGGCAAATGACTCCCAACTGGATAAAAGTTGGTGAATCTGATTCTAGCCTTCATGTGCCTTTTCGACTCTCCCACACTGCTATTCAAAACAGAAAATACCAGTCCTGTTTAAATTGAACATTCAAATAAAACTGGGAAATAGTTCACTTAGTCTCCTGGCAATACTCAAGTCCAAGAGAGGAAGGGAAATTAAGTCTTTAGTGAAATGGCCCCATGTTGGACTAAAGCTCTATTTTTATCGAAGAAAGGGAGAATGGATAATTAAGGGGTCAAACAAAAATCAGTAGAGAATGAATAATTAGGAGTCAACACAAAAAAAAAACCAGCCACAGGAAACCATCAAAGCCTTCTAAGTGAAGAGTGATGTGATTACATCGTGGGAGGAGGAATGTGTATTATGTATATTTATATAATCATCTAAGACATTTCAAAATACATTATGTTTCTACTTAAACTTTACCTTCAAGAGAAGTCGAAGTCAGAAATAGTATGTATGAAAACTAAACATACTAAGTAAAATATATAATTTAAGCAATAAGTGCTGTGGACAATCAGGAAAGCAGAGTGATCTGTTTGAAGAAGGCTCCATGGAAAAGGTGGGTCTGAAGCATGACGAGTAGGTAATCAGATGGTGAAAGCTCCTTATGTAACAAGTGGTTTGATTTTTTTTTGTCTAAAACAGGACACAGAAGTAGCCAGGCAGCAGATTTCAAGTATAATGTAGTCCAAGGTTAATCTTTAAAAAGAGTAACTAGTTATAAGATGTAGGTGACAGATAGATGTATGACCATCAGGGGTTCTTCAACAGAAGAGATTTTTCCTGGGAGTTGGAGTAAATATCTACTATGTAGGAGACACCATATTAGTTACCTCATAGTTCACTTATTTTTCACAATTTTGTTCTGTTGGCACAATATCAATCCTACTTTATAGGTAGAGATATACTCATTGATAAAGTTGATAATAATCGTCTTACAGCACCCACTAGTAAGTGATTTACTCTGAGACCTCAAATCACTTGTTTAGCAGAAGATACAAGGAAGTTCTAGTTGGAAATGTCAACTGTTACCTTATTCCCCGTGTCATAGACTGCCAACTGATTGCCAAATACAAGTTCACATTTCCCGTCTGAACACAGACTAGATAAAGCTTTTGCCATATTCAACATGTAGCTTTCCAGGTCATCGTGGTGGTTTTGTGGATCCCATCTAACCGGAGGGAAAATAAAGACCATGTAGGAGTAGGCATGAGAGTTTCTTGCATGGGTCATTTTTGGAAATGGCTTGATCGCTTTGTTTATATTCTATGACTAGAATTCAGTCCTGGGCTACATGTAATGGCAAAATATGTATCACACTCATGCTAACTAAGTCTTCTTCACCATTGTCTTTTACTTCCTTTCAAGGATGTGAAGCAGTGAAGAATTATCTCTATCTCTGTAGGTCTTCATTTTTACAAAGAAATTTATTTCTTACAGCCTCTAGTATGCATGTAACTTTCCACTCCTCTCTCTCTGATTATGACCACTGATTCCATCACCAAACATGATCTCAAGATTTTTTCTTTGCTGCTTCAGTAGGTTCTTTTAGATTGTAAGGAGTTGGGAAAAGCACTTGGAAACTGGTGTTTTTTGTTTTGTTTTGTTTTCTTTTATAGCTTATTCAAAGGAAATTAGAACTACTTGTTTTAACACTGGTGTAAGGGATAAGAAACGGACTTTACATTACATAACTTTTAGAATTACAAAATTTAAAAAAAAAAAAATCCTGAACTTGGCTTTTAGGGTATTCTATGGCCTTTTTTTTTTTTTCTTTCTGATCTTATCCTCATAACTGCAAGTTCCTAACCCATGGTTATTTTCTAACATAGCATTTTTACTCACACTATTTTCTTTGTCTCTGACGGTCTTTACTTTTACAATTGCCATCTTTCCAAGAGCCAGTTCCTGGTTCTTCCAACTTTCTCATTCTCTCTCTCTCTCTCTCTCTCTCTCTCTCTCTCTCTCTCTCTCTCCCCCCTCCCCACCCCTGTAAAATAGCCACATTACTTCTCTCCTATATTATAATCTTTTCTGAACCTACCTTATCACCCCTATTAAATGCTATTTTCCTTCAGGGCCAGAGGAAATTGGACTTCTACAAGACATAGCATTAGGGGTACAAAGAAACTTTATCCATATATACATGAGTCCAGAAGAACAAGTGACATGCTGATTAAATAGATATATTTAACTACAAAAAGCCTGTAAGTTATGTGTTTAAAAACATTTGTTGAGTTTTATCGATTGATTTTTAAGGCCACTTTAACATTAAAGTTATTCCACTCATTATCAATGTATTAATTAAAACTCTCAGTATCACATATATAATTTATTACTGTATTAGTGTCCTATTACTGATGTCATTAATTACTACAAATTGAGGCTTAAAACAAAACAAATAGTATCTTATTGTTCTGGTGGTCAGAAGTCAGTGGACTTCTAGTAGGTCCAGTAATTCTGCACTCCTTCCAATAGCTCTTGAGGAGACCCCTGTCCCTGCCTTTTCCAGCTTCTGGAGGGTGCCTGCAGTCATAAGCTTGTGGCTTCTTCCCCTAGTTTCAAGCCAGCAGCATATCATCTTGCAACTTCTCTCTCTCTGATTATGACCCCTCATTCCTTCATCAAGTATAATCTCAAGATTCTTTACTTCAATCACATCTGCAAAGTTTCTTTTGCCATGTAAGGTACTATAAACACAGATCCAAAGATGAGGATGTGAACACATTTGGGGGACATTATTCTATCTACTATAGGTATCAAAACAAACCTGGGGCCATAGACATAGACTTATAGTTGTGATAGGTGCTAAGAAGGAGAGGCACGCGATGATATGAAGGTTTATGATAACTAGTCAGGAAGGTCAGGAAGGACTTCCTTTAGAAAATGTATTTACTTACGCTGAGACTTGAGGGATAAATGAGGGGTGGCCAGGTGAAAAAGAGAGGAAGTAGCATGCTAAGTATAGCACAGTATGTGCATAGGCCTGTGGCAAAAGCTACTAGCAGTTGAGAAAAGGGTTGTGGAACTGGAGCAAAGAGATTCAAGGTCAGTGTGATAAGACATAGTCTATAGAGGAAGGGCAATATCAGATGATACAGACCTTAACTCCATGTACAGAGTCATTATTCTGTCATTAAAAGCTATGAGAAGCCTTTGAAGGCTTCTAAACAGAAGGGGAACATGGTCAGTTTAGATTTTAAAACTAATGTGGAAATTTTGAAGACCATGGTACAAGGAAGGAAGGCAGGGGGACTTCATGGTCAGAAGAAGGAAATAATAAGTAAACAAGAATAATAATAATATTCATATGGTCTCATTATTTCTCTCTGTGTGTCAGATGTTTTGTTAAATTGTCATATCTAATCCTAAAAGTCCATTTAAAATTAATTCCAAGTTTATCCTTAGCAGCCTAATCTCTTACTGGCCTTTTGGCCTTTGCAGGTATTATCTTTTCAGTGAAAAAAAAAAAAAAAGAAAAAGAAAAAATAATGACTAAAAGGTCATCATTATGTGACTAGATATTTGAAAATATGATGCCATCGTTAATTATTGCATTTAGCATGAGCTGGAGAGTAGAACTTAGAAGCCGTCTGGTAAGCAGTCCCATGACCTCATGGGCTAACTAGTCTCACATTGTTATTAAGTTCCAGACTCCCTACTCTGATGGCCATTATGTGAATATGGGTCTTTGTTATAAGAGGACCAGCTGGCAGAGTGCCACCACCTCTGCAGAATCTCAGAGTATATGACTTATTGAGCATGTAGGTCAATGGCATTATTTTGATAAAGAATGAATAGCTCATTTACTTATTATCTAGGACATTAATGCCAATGACATCCAGTAGAGTTCTGAACTTCTAGTTCATGCTACAGAACTATCTATGTTATATCGTTTAATAAGTAAAGTTCTTACCCATTCATGATTTTAATCATCTTTTCATGGCTTATAGGATGGATGTTTGGATTATAATTTAGTTATGAGTACACTCTATGTACCAAGGCATTTTAATTAGATGTGTGAGTTTATTACTATTAATTTATGACTTCTTAATTAAACTAAACAGGCTAGCTCCTGAGGATGGAGCCTCATTATTGTCAGCTCTACCATATTCATGAATCCAAACACAACTCAATAACTTTTCCAGGTTCTTTTCATTAGTTGAAATCCCATCTAAACTTCAAGGTCATGCTACTAACACCACATCTACTGAGTTTTTGCTCAATACTATTCCTTGGGTGACTCTGATTGTTGTCTCCTCTGAATCCTCAAATCTTACTGTGTCTAGTATGAATTATGTCATGTGTTGCCTTCTATGACAACCATCTATTTACACAAATTAAGTGTTAAGTTACTAAAAGGCAGAAATTTCTACCCACTTCTGCATAAGTACTTAGTAAGCACATTGTAGATACTCAACATATTGATTTTACTTTCACAAATTTCAAGAGAGTCCCTGAGATCCCTAATCTGAGGCAGTGCCTCCCACATTGCCTTGACTCTGTGGGAAAAATATATTTATCACGTTAAAGAGAGGGCCAGGACTTATTGCTGCCAAGATAATAATAAACATGAATCCAGACTTCTCAACTGAGAGAAGCTTTGTAGCTGAAATGATTTCAATCTCATGTTAAAATGAGTGAAAATAGGCAAAAATAACAATGAATGTCAATTACTGTGTAGAAGGGAATTTTTTTCAATTTTTTAGCAGTATTTTTTTTTTGTTCTTCTAATAGAAACACTGAGAGGAGCAAAGCTTGCTTTTATTTGTTGTTTGATTATTGTGTTTGTGTTTATTTTATTACCTGCATAAGAAAATCTTGAATTCTCTAGTATAGTAGTTGCTATAAAAAGGTAATATAAAGGGGTCGTGATATAGACTTTAAAAGTTTATACTACAGACAAAAGTAAAAACTATCTAAATGAATCAAACTATTAACAAGGACATAATGAATATCTCTTTTCTATACCTGGTCTTGTGGCTCTTTTTAAAAATATGAATATATCTATAGAGCTTACTATATGTAGGGAGCTGTTCTAAGTGCTTTGCATATATCACCCTCATTGATCTTCAAACAACATTGTGAGTTTGGTTCTGTTATTACTACCATTTTTATGGACTGAATTGAGGTACAGAGAGGTTAGGCAATTCACACGAAGTAACACAGTTAACAAATTATGGAGCTGAGATAATGAGGTCAAACAGACCTAAGGATTCAGCTGCGTTATATAGGAAAGCATGAGACCTTCCCCCAGAAAGGAGATAAAAACACATCCAGTGTATTAGAACTATTGTTCCAAGGTATAGAGAGTATAATAAAATTTTATGGGAGACAAATCAGTGTGATTTAAGCTAGAGTTGAGAAGTCCTTCAACTGATATCAATAATATGGACTTGAGTTTGGCTTTGAAAATAAGGATTTTAGTCATTAAAGGGAAGGGAGAAGTCATTTTGGGTAGAAAAAGAAAGAAAGAGGAGAATAGAAAAGGCAAGAACAGGGCCAAGCCTAGTGTCTCATAAAACTGCTCTATCCGGAGGCAGACTGTAAAGGAGACCCTCCAGGGTTGAGGGAGGTTGGCATGTAGTCATGGACTGGACATTTGTGTTGTGTTCCCCGCCCACCCCCCAAAAAAATTCATATGTAGAAACCCTAACTCTGTCCATATTTGGAGATAATGCCCTTCAGGAAGTAATTAAGGTTAAATGAGGTCATAGGGGTTGACCCTATGTGTCCTTAGAAGAGACACCAGGGCGTTCTCCCCCCTCCCCGCTATGTGCATGAGCTGAAGAAAGGTCACATGAGCCCACTGTGACAATGGCTAACAGCACCCTCAAGGGAGAGCTCTTACCAGACATCAATCGTGCTGGCGCCTTGGTCTTGAACTCTCAGTCTCCAGAACCACGTGAGAATAAATTTCTGTTGTTTCTGTCACCAAATCTGTGTTATTTTGTCATGGAAGCCCAAGTAGAATAATACAGAATCATGTGTGTGTGTGTGTGTGTGTGTGTGTGTGTGTGTGTGTGTGTGTGTGTGTGTGTGTGTGTGTGTGTGTGTGAAGTGTCTGTTCAATTTGTTCATCCATGTGTTTTATTTGGGTGTTTGGGTTCATATTGATAATTTATAGAAATTTCATCATAGATATAGCTCAGGTTAAGTGGCATGGGATCGGTAATGGCTGCTGTACTTGAGTATTTAACATATGCTGGGTACCGAACTATGTGCTTTATGTGCTTTACCTCATTTAAACATCAAAACAATCCTGTGAGAAAAAGAGTTCTTATATTTTTGTAAGATCTTGCAGAAGACTCTGTTACCCAGTTGGAATTACTTAATTAATTCCTTTCTTGACTTTCACTAACCAAAGTTACGTCGATTAATAAAAAGACCGATTTGTTTATCTATAAATTTTTTGCTTTTAGAATTTTTCAGAATTTGTCTCATTTTACATATTAGCTGGTCAATAAGTAGTGATATGTGTATGTGTGTTTGAATGACTGTGTAGAAGGCATTTATTAACACATATAATTCTAATTACAAATCTCTTTTGTGTTTTGCTTCTCTCGCTGTTAAGCAAAACACCCTATAGCTTAGTTAATTAAAACAGCAATGATTTCCTGTTATTCTCTATTCCACAGGTTTACTGGGCAGTTCTCCTGCTAATCTCACTTGGAAGTCACCAGGCTCACTTGTGCAGCTGAGGTCAAATATGGCTTGAAAAGCTGGATGATCTAAAATGACCTCACTTGACCCATGGACATGAACTATAGTAGTGGTTATGAGAGGGGAGAGGGAGAGGGGAGGCAGAAGGAGTAAAGGGGGTCAAATATGTGGTGACAGAAAGAAATCTATGGGAGGTGAACACACAGTGTAAATATATATATGTCTTACTGTTAAAGTGTACAGATGAAACTTATTAGATTTCATTAACCAATGTCACCATAAAAATAAATTAATTAAAAATAATAAAGATAAAAATAAAATGACGACCTCACTTGCCCATCTGTCATTCTGTTGCCTGTCACTGGAATGCCTCTGCTCTTCTCAGTGAAACCTTTCTTTGTCCAGAGAGATAGATCAACTTCCATTTAGCATGAAGATCTCTAGCAGCACAATGGGGAAAGTGCCAAAGCTTGTACTCTTCAAGCTTTACATTGCTGATGGTTCTTTTACGCAGGACAATCTATATGTCCAAGCCTGAGTAATGCCTGAGGGGACCCGAGTGCACCTCCTAATGAAAGATACAGGTGCCTCAACGTTTATCTCAAAGTTCGTCTGCAGAATTTTAATTTATAAGATGATGAGTGAAGACACAGAAAGGCCAGTGCCATTGAAAGACTAATGTTACCTATAGTTCCCCTAAAAATAAGAGGCATGGCACATCACACAGTGCACAGAAAGAACAACCAGCATCCGTCAACAGGCAGAAACAAGCAGGGGAGACCTAGGACACAGCCTTTATTGGGGTTTCTGTGAGTAAGTCGAGGTAGGACAGGGTAAACATTGAAGATAGGCTAATTTACATAAATCTAATGGGCTTTGGGGCATAGGAGCTGTCCCTGATTGTCTATATTGATTTATGGCAGGAGAAATATTGCCTTGATGTGGGAAGGTTAGATATAAAAGGTGATAAGGGTATGGACTCTGGATTTATTGGTTTGCAAATGACAAGTAACTAACCTCTTGGGCTAAAGCCCACAGGTGATTGGTTTGCATATGAAAAGTGGACTCACTGACAAGTTGTTTACTGTTTTAGGAATTACCTAGCCCTGGGAGGGGCAATTTCTCCCCAGCTATCAAGACTCCCCCGACCCCACCCACACCCACCTGCCACCAGAATGTCAAAACATACATATATAAATATATGTATATATATGATTAATACACGAGGAAAGATTTTGTGCCCACTATTAACCTGCTCTTAATCTAGGGACCCCATGCATTAGTGTTCTGTGTAGCCATGTCAGAAAAGGATTAGATAAATCTTTTCTACAAATAATAATGGTGACAGCTAATGTTTATAGAGACCTTACTAAGTGCTAGGCATGACACACATGGTACGTCATGCATTCAAAAAATGATCACCCATAATTTTTACATAAATCTTATGATATAGACATCATTATAATCTCCACTTTCCAGATAAGTAAAGCAGAGTTATAATAAGAGGATTTTTTTTTCTTTTTATTTCAGGGACAGAAAGGTGACCATTCTCTTTAGCACAGAACACATTATCGTAGTTGGCCGTGTAATAAAAGCAACTTCTTACACAAGGAGACTTATCTAGTGCTGGCATAAGGGATGGCTTCCTCCAATATCTTTTTATCAATGTCCTAATGGTCATCAGAATGAAATATAATCTTGAAAAAATGTTAAATAGAGACCATTTGGGGAGAATTTGTACTGAAATTGTGACCTTTGTCTGTCTCTAAAGCTTAAAAACATTTAACCAACAACTTTTATTATGCTGAATAATATGCTATGGAGAACATTTCCTATCATCACTCAATCTTTGTGTTCTCTCCTGTGTCAGAAGGGGTGGACATTTCCATGATTTAAGTAACTTCTATTTAACTTCAAACTTATCTTCCTTTGCTCATCTTTGTAGTATTAAAGCAGTCAAAACTTCTGTCACAGATACATTTCTGAATGAAAAAATAAAGTACATGTAAAAGTGCATAAAATGATCTACTAGACCAGTCACTTGCCTTCTTCATCTGGATTCTTCTGTAACTAAGCCCTTCGTTTTTTTTTTTTTTTTAAAGTAACATTTCTACACTTAAAAAATTATTTTTCTTATTTCTCTTAGTGAAAATTTTGGGACATGTCTGAGTATCTAACTGAAACTTTTTTTTTCTTTTTAGGAAACTGTCTCATTTCCTACTTTTCTCTTTTAAATTGTAACTCTATGAAACAGGGGTCTCTGGTGGCGTAATTACTGTTTCTGAATTTTCTGAGTACTGGGAATTCCTGCCAGAACCTTTAGTGGTGAAGGGAAAGAGAAATGAACACAATTGCCTCCTCACCCTGGAGACCCAGGTCTGCAGGAAGGATCTTGGGAGGTGCTATGTCTCTGAAAATTTCATGCCTTTCAGTAGGAAGCATCACCTCCTTTCCATGAGAATCAGGCAAGACAATCTTGGGGGGGGGGCGGGGATGGGTGGGAAGAAATTTGAAAGCCAGGAAACCAGGTGTATCTTCATATTTTATTGATCATAGTATTGAGAACACTAAACAAACAAGAATTCTAGCAATATCGTACCATATAGATATGTCAGAATTCCACCTGGAATTAATTATTAGTATTTTTAACCAACACGCAATCATCATTATCGACCCCCAAATCTGAAACACCCTGAGATGGGATAAAACCTAACACCTGCTGAGATTCAGTCTAAACCATGAAAGTAAATGCGTTCACCATTACATTTTATTTCCAGCCTGGTAAGCTACAAGGGGACCATTCAGATGGTAAAAACATAGTTTATTGGCTCAAAGAATCTGAAGTCACAGATATAAGGGAGAAAAGAAAACCACTTGTATCATAAGCTTGGAGGACATATGTTTTCACCTAAATTGTTTAAAGGGACTTTGCAGCAAAATGTGGTATCAAATAAAAATGTAAATAAATTAGCTGAGCCATTGGGAGTTACTAAATTATATATACATATACACACATGCACACACACACACACATGACATCGAAGATGATAGGTGAGAGGATTTTGTCCATGCAGTGTCATTATTGGTTTGTTTTTTTTTCTAAGCACTATGAAAAGTGAATCATTCCATTTCATGCTTTGGAAACATTTGCCTACTTTGGTTTCTGAGTAGGAAATGGTCTGGAAACCATTAGCAAAGTCAGGTTTACAAACGTATTTCCATTTAAATGTCAGTCAAGTTCCAGTCAGAAGGTAGAAGCAAAACTCCCTATTTTAACAGAAAGAATTTGATAGAATACATGTGTAGCCAAGCATTAGAGAGCTGAGTAAATCAAAAAGAGGAATCTGGAGTATGACAGAGGCAGTGATTAAGGAGACAGCTATCACCCCTAAGAATGAGTGAACAAAGGGAAGAAGTTGGGATCATTGAACATACAGACTTGGAGAAGAGGCTGCAGGAAGCTGGAACTCAGGTCCTCAAGGAGCACCTACTGCTTGGCTGCTAGTCATACCTTCAAAACTCAGAGCAGGTCTCTGCAGAGATGAGACAGACGACATTGATGAGTGATTGCTTCTAGACTAGCAGTTGTTCTAAGGAGCTTGGAGGTCAACCCCTGTGAAGCTGAAACTCAAACCACTAAGGAGAAGGTGCCAGACAGCTGATGTCTCTCTAGCCTCGTGGGCTTCTCAGTGACTGGCTCAGAGTAGCACACTAAAATATGTATAAATTGCCGGCAAGACACAAAAGGTCCCACTAAGCACTATGCCTCCTGTTTAATAGTATCAAAACATGAAGCAACTTGTCTCTCACTTTGAATGGGTATCTCAACATATTTCATGTTATTTGACCCTAAGAAATTTTGCAAAGATCGTGTTTCATTGAACCTTCCTAAAGTTCATCTCCCGCCATCTGGTTTACATGTATCTTAGTAAAACAGAGAAAGTTAACTGTTATTTTCTGTTCCTTCTGTCTTATAAATGCTGTCATCAATGATGTGGACATTGTTAAGACAGTCAAGATTTCTGTAGACTAAATTATGAGTGAGAGTAAGAGATTTTCTGTTGCTATGAGGCAACTTGGTAAAGATGAATCCTGAGTTAAAATCAGACTGCTTCTGATTGGCAGATCTTACAAGCTGGTATAGAGAAAAAAAAATGCATTTGCTAGGTGCCAGGAGCTTCATTCAAGGTGCCAGGAGCTGTGTTGATTTGCTTCTAATGTCACCTTTCAAGATCTGGAATAGCAGCGCTGTTTGGAGTTGCCACCTAATTAAGTCTCAGTTGTCCTTGGAGATATCCCCCTCCCTTTATCATGGGCTAAATAGGGCAACTAAAGGGTGCGATACATATCAGTACTCATGAATATTTCAAGTTTTTATGGTGGCACTAACCTCTGCAATTTTTATAGGAATGTGATATTTTTATTATTATTATTATTCTAGTGAAGGAAGGAAAATTACAGAGGCTTTCACTTAGTTTTTCCTTTCACAGCAGCCCTCAATCAATGGGTCAGAGAGACGTTATGTGGATTCTGACACTTGCTACGTCTGCCTATCACAATTATTCATTCAAGTGGAGAAATACACATAGAGTATATTGATAAAACGACAGGGTCTACTTTAATTTAAACTTGGACCCAAACTCCAGTTATTGCCTAAACACCATTGCCCCCTAATTAATTTGTAGACTACTGTCACATTTAGGATTCCCAAAAATAATTGTCAGGTCAATTATAATGTCTACTGATCTTCATAAGTACTAATTATTTCCATTTCCTTTTATTAAAGGACCTCATGCCTTTTGAGAAGGTTTGGAGGAACATTCACATCTATATTTATAGCTGTGTGGCAAAGTCCATCCTTGAGAAGAGAAGAGGGTCCCCATTAATCAAGTGCCTCCAGATTTGCAAACTCACTATGATCTGAAAACTCGGCAATTGGCCATGATTCTCCATAATGGCAATTAGAAATCATCAAAATTGGATTTTTGGTGTTTTTTAAAAATGTGGATCGAGTAATATTTATTAGGCCAACCATCTATTTTATTTCTAGAGTGACTTCAGAAGTTTTCTATTAAGTCCAAATAGTATGGTTTCTTCTCTCTCCTTGCTGTTGGTTATGATAAATATCCCCACCATGTCATCGTGGGTTAAGTGCTGTCAATTGTCTTTTGTTCCTCTGTGAACCTGGGATCCCCTTTGAAATCAGGGAGTTATTCCCCATCCTCAGACCTAACCTAGACAGGGAGAGCTACACAGAGCTTACCAGCGATACTAATGCTCTCATAATTAATGAATTCCTCAATGCCTTAGTGAACCTATTGTCTTTTGGGCATTCTTAGGGGATGTGGTAGGAGAATGATAAAGTGTAAACCTTGACTGTTAATTCCATTCCTCCTTTCTATCTCTCAGAACCTTTGGAGTCCTTTCTTTACCTTATTCTGTGGAAGTTCTGAGACCTCAGTCACATTCAATGAGAGAGAAACCTTTAAGTTCAAGTTTTAGGCAACCATCAAAACTGTTATAAACTCTTCTAGATTGGTTAATGTGTAATCAAGGATTTCTGGTAAGTGTACCTATGTCAACATATTTAGCCTAATCAAGAGTTATATATCTTGCTTTATTTTTAAAGGAGAACCATAGAAGTTATTGGAATCTATGCCTTTATATATTCCCCAGATTTCTGTTGGTATAAATGAGCAAAAGCTTGACTTTTTTTTTTTACAGTATTAGGTATTTTCTACTGGGTCAGATTTTGAGCTTGTTCTAGAAATTTCTAAGATGA
Organism: Eonycteris spelaea; assembly: GCA_003508835.1. Taxonomy (NCBI): domain Eukaryota; kingdom Metazoa; phylum Chordata; class Mammalia; order Chiroptera; family Pteropodidae; genus Eonycteris; species Eonycteris spelaea. The sequence goes on from PUFA01000004.1 coordinate 15,196,951, forward strand.
GACTCTCAGATGCTAGGTGGAAATAATAAATGAGAGTATGGTGGGACTTGATGAAAACAGCCATCCCCCCTGTAAGGCAACACCCTATAATTCTACAACTTGCATAATTAATGTCTATGTCTGGGTATATTGAGCTTAACTCTGTGGTTATAAAAATAAGTCATTCTTTAATGAGCCACCACAGAAGTCCTTTGGTTCTTCAACTGCAGCCTCAGCTTGTCATATCTTTCTTTAAGAACTGCAGAACACTCAGAAGGAGTCTCCCCTCATCAAAATCCTTGTTAGCATCATCACTGCTGTCACAGTCAAAGGCCTTACTTCAGAGATCATTTTATCACAAGGAACCATAGATGATAAAGTAATTGTCATGTCACTAAACACCATGGATTGCTGGGAATTCCTGTCTCAAGGAGTACAGCACTGCGTTTAAGCCCAAGGGCATGGAGGAGCCAACCCCTAAATCCCAACTTCAAGGGTTTGTTTCCTGAGACCACTCATGACCAATGTTTGTATCATTCAAGTTCCAGTCAGGGTACAGAACAACTCTTGAAATGTTAACAGAACAAAAGTAATGTGACTTGTTTAACCAAATATTAGATAACCGAAAAGGCAAAGAAGTATACTGAGGTAGTAGCTTCAGTAAGCATACCTGGGACTTGGGAGAACAAAAGAAAGACGATCGGAGAGAAGGGACCCCATGGAGCTGAGACTCAGCCCTCTGAGGAGGCAACCGAGGTAGACCAGAACCGGTGTCTCAGAATATTAAGAGAAGCACTCCCGTCATAGTAGAACTCAAACCCCCAAGGAAGGTGTGCCGATACTTCTGAGAAGGAGCTAGGAGGCTAGTTTTGCAGCGTGGGGAAAAACAGCAGCAAAATGGAAGTAACCACTAATACTGACACCAGCTACCACAGTCACAACGAACAATTTCTGTGGTGGCACAAGGAGAAAACAGCAAGTTCATTCATTTGTCATTCTCGCCTTCCAGACTCTATCTAGCTCCTCCTGGTGGTGGAGCCTAACAGGAAGCCAGCAGGCAAAAGAAAATGCCATCTGTACAGTCTGGGGCCCAACGTCACAGAGTATTAAAGGGTGGGTTTTAAAAGGAGAGAGACTACCCTCATAATTACCACATACTGAATAATTTGAATAATCCCAATTTCAAAACAAATCACAGATGTTACCAAAAACAAGAATTAAAAATTGTACTTTGGCATTGGCTCAGAATGTATTTAATGTGGGAATAGATCTCCATATTAATATGTAGAGAAGACTTTGTTTTTCTTCGCAGGAGCACAACTAAGAACAAAATAATTATGTGCTTTTAAAAAATCTGTCCTAATTAAGATGAAATGAATTTTGCAGTAATAAATATGGTGAGACTCTGACTAAGAGTATTTGCTGAATTTCTGTGCATGAGATATTTAAGAAAAGAATATACCATCTGGATAAGAAGAAGAATGAAGTATGGAGGAAGGAGTACGTTCTCTGGATAACCTTTAGAATTTCTTCCCCACTCTTGGTAGCATATTGGTGTTTTTTTTTTTTTTTAATTAATGCTCATTTCACATTTTTTTATATAGTATCTGTCTTTATCGCCACCAGAGCCTACATTTGCACAGTGTTGAACTTTTTAAAAATCTTCACACTTGTAATAGTTTTCTGTGACTGCCATAGCAAATTATCACAAATTTAATGGCTTAAGCAATACTATCTGAAGGTTAAAAGTCTGAATGGATCTCATTAGACTAAAATCAAGGCATTGGCAGGGCTATCTAGGGGTTCTGAGGAAAAATACTCTAGAGCTATTTTTAGCTCTAGAGACCACCCACATTCCTTGGCTTGTGGCTCTCTTTCTCTACCTTTGAAGCCAACATCTTTGCATCTTTTTCGCCATTGTTTTTTAGTCCTTGGTCCCTCTGACCGCAACTGGGAATGGTTACTTAATGTTAAGAACCCAGGTGATCAGATTAGGCAGACCTGATCTGATGCTCATTTCTAGTTTCCTTAACTTAATCACATATTGGAAGTCCTTTTTTCCATGTAAATTAGTATAGTCACAGTTTCCAAGAATTAGGACAGGATGTAGACGTCATTAGAGATCATTATTCTTCCAAAATACTCATCCTTTTGAGCTGCACAGCTACCTCGCAGAAATTCAGGTCAGAGGTTCTATAGATAAGGCAATTATAACATAGAGAAATAAGGAAACTTGCTAAAGATCATTCAAAAGCTAATGGCAAGAGCCTGAACTAAATGTCGTAGAATCATAACTACCAATATTTAACATTTTCTAGCCCAGCCTTCTGTTACACAGATGAGGAAACTGAGTCCTAAAGAATTAGTGGCTTATTCTGATTCACATGCTAGGGAATGACTGACTTACTACTTCAAGAAAGTACTGGGAAAACGAAAGCAGAAAATTTATATTTATTACACTGCTTTGCCCCTATGATGTTGCCCCATATCTTTATAAACTATTTTAAACATTAAATTCACAGTCATTGCTTTTTTGGGGGCATCTAGACATAAGTCCACATGTGGACTTGCTGTAGAATAGGCTTCACGTGCATGAAGCTGGCTGGCTCATCTCTGGTTGTTTAGAATTTTCGGACTTGAACCAAATTGTTTAAGGCTCAATCTGTGGGTAACCAGTGTGTTGAGCAAGCACGACTCCTGACATAATCAAAACACAACTTTAATTTTGTCTCTCATCATCCTTATAAAATGTGTCCAGTTCTGATAACGTTTCTGTGCCCCCGGATTAATGCTTTTAAGTCCATGATATTTTTACCCACTTCTTCCGGTTAAAATATCCTGACGCCACTATACGTAACAAACTGACTCTAATCCAGAAATTAGAATGTCCAGTTCAAGACATTAATGCAAACTTTGGATTTGACTCAGCATTAAATGCTCTCACCTTCCCAGCCTGCGGACACCTACATCTCCTGAAGCCTGTAGTGGAAGGAAGGTCATGGTTGGCTTCTTTTAGTTCATTGCCTTGTGCTTTCATTGCCCTTGCACACCTTATTAGATAGTTTCTGACTCCTACACTATTGGAGCAGAGTCAGAGGGGAGTAGAAAAGAAGAGCATATCTTTCGTTTAAATGGTGGTTTCATAAGCTAGTTTTCTGTTCCCTGGGCTTGGCAACTCTTCAGAGCTGATCCTTTCTCTCTGAATGCTATCAGAGACTCGAGTTTCTTTACTGAGCCTGTCTGTAGATCTCTCTTCTGGGCATCACATTGTGGGTGGTGCCTTGTCCTAACTTCAGTAACCCCTAGATATCCAGGGCAACTCTTAGATTTCTGCTCCTGGGTCTTGAAGCTCTTATTCCTGAAATCTTTCAGGGGCACTATTAGAAGAGTCCACGCTGCACATTATTCCCTACATGACCAACCTCTGGCCCCAAAAACGAGATTTACATATCCTTTGTCTGGAGCAATACTTGAGTTTAGGTTTATTGCTTTTTCAGCACTATCTAGATTTTATTCGTTAGACTATAATCTCTGATCACAGAAATCATACTTTAAGTTTTCTGTATTCTTGAAAATACTGCTCATACACACACACATACACTATATGTGGAAAGTTCCAAGAGTTGTAGAACTACTTTACAGAACTTCTTTTGAACGTTTGCATATATTAATTAGTAAAGTTACTTTGAAATTTTTCCATCTATTGTACCTTGGTGCCTAGTTGAAATACCACCTTAATTAACTTTTCCATGTGGTTCATTGCCAACTTATTAAAATCTATAGCCTCGAGCAGTGGTTCTCGAAGTGTTGTGTGCATTGTGATGCCCTGGGAAGTCTGTAAACTTCCCGTTTCTGATTCAGTGAGTCTCAGGGGAGAACAGATGATTTATATTTTCAACAAGTTCCCAAGTAATGCTCGTGCTACTGGTTCTAGGGACCACACAATGAGAACTACTGCTGTAGGACAACAGGATAGCAGGGTCACTCAGCTCTGGAACTGTTTTGGAGTTAATGTTTGGAGTTGTAGAAAATGTCTTAAGTGTGAAATTTTTATATCATATTCAATAAATGTAATCCTTTCTTCCATCATGTTGGATCCTAGTGTACATTTAGAGTTAGAAACTTTGTTACCAAATTGAGAGCTTCTGTATAGCAGCATGATCAATTTTATCAACTCTACCTACTTATTCAATTGTTCAATAAACATGTACTGATTACCTGTGTAAACCAGATACTGTTTCTCTGGGACAATGTTTCTCAAAGTGTGATCTCAGGACCACTGACGTGAGCAGTGCTTCTTAACTGTTAATCAGAATCACCCATAGGGTTTGTTCAGCACGAATGACTGGGCTCCACCCCCAAAGTTTCTAATTTAGTAGGTCCAGGGCAAGGCATGAGAATGTACATCTCTGACAGTTCCCAGTTGTTGCTGAACAAATGTCACTAGATACTTCTAAACTCTCTTGAAATGTTAGGCATTTCTGTTGGCTCTTTGCAGTTTTTAAAAGTAAGAAAAAAACAATATCTTTCTTGAAAAGTATAAAGCTCTACTTGAATCATTTTGAAATTATCTGCCAACTGAAGAAAAAAGGCTTATCTTTTTTAGCAGCATAGGGCATACCATCTTTAATAACGAAAAACTACAACTATAGTTCACAGACCAGTAATTCGTGATCTTATTTTTCTCATTATTCTCTCCATCAATTAGCTCTTTCAAAAGCAAGTTAAGGGCTATAGGTGACAGTGATGGACAACAGTTTTTATCATCTTGTTAATAAAAATAAATCTCCAGCATGAAAAATGTCATACTCAGGTTGGCAATGACTAAACTCCAATGATGTGTTTAAACGGGTCCAATGGACACATAAAAACAAAAGAGCACTATGATGCTTTAGACTTCTGGTTATAGGCAAGGTGTAAGTGCTGGAATCAGACTAATCCCCCTGTTGAAAGCAACTGTAAAACTTAGGCAATAAAATAAAATCGCTGATTTAAAAGGCTTTGGAAATAAACTATGCATAGAGGACTTGGGGGCTACAATTCACACAATGAGTTGAGCTCCATATTCCCAAGGTTTTATTCCTGAGTCCACTTGTCAATTTATGCTTGGGGGAATTTTTGTTCTTGGGGAAAAAAAAAAAAAGTAGCAGCCACATTGGGCCAAGTAAACAGAAGCTTGAGTTTAAGGTGGGCAAAGCAGCCAGGACTTTAAGGGAAGATACTGCAGATTATGGAAACACATAAAGTGCGTAAAAAATATGTGTACGTGTAAACTCCCTTTAAGCAATTCATGATTTTCACATTGAAGGATTAAACTTTCCGAAAAACAGCAGAAGGTTGCTGCTGCTTAGAGATTAAAGAGAAGGGCTGGACAGTGATTGCAACTACCACACAGTTATGGGGAAACAAAAGGTGAAGTCCAAGGCCCATCAAGGTGGAATGGTTCTTTCCATTGGCATTGTTTTAGACCTCAGAACCGCGTCATAGTAGTAATGTCAAAACTGACCTTAAACAGTTTTAACAATCTCTGAAGTTAAATCTCATAATTCAGAAGAAATATTTATAAAATTATGATACATATAATATTGTCCAGAGTGTCCAAATATTTTTATTCTGTCTGAGATCCAAACGAAAGTACAAAGCATAGACTCAAACAGGACTAAAAGATGGGGTCGGGGCGGGGGGGAGGAAAGAAAGAGACGGGATTAGAAACAGACCCACAGGTGATTCACATAGACAGGCACTTGAGAATATTATAATTAATACATTCTAAAAAGTAGAGAAAAAAATGAATAATGCCAGAAGAATCCTGTAGGCTATAAAAATAGTCAATTATAAATTCTGCAACTGAAAAAAAAAATGTAATTTGGAACCTAAGATTTAAATAAAAGTGTAATAGAAGAAGAAAGTATTGTTTAATTGGAAATTATGTCAGAATAATGTAAGCAGATTGATGCTCAGAGAGAAAAAGAATGAAAACACAGAAAAGAGCTTAACAGTTTTAACACATTTCTATTTTCAATTGAGAGAAGAGAGAAAGCTTAATAAGCAATATTTGAGAAAAAATTGGCCAACAATTCTCCAAAATTGGCAAAAGAGAGAACTATAGCATCAAGAACAAATGGAGATCATGTAATCATGAGCTCACAACCTGATACCATTACTTAATTAGAAGTTTGGGGGTCTTAGATTGGTTGTGTGGCTGGATTTGATTTCCTGGAGGGTAGAGAGATCCTTGATTTGGGGCCCAGTCATGTGACTTGCTTAGGCTAATGAGATGATAGCATAAAAGACATAGAAGAGACTTGAAATATACTTTCACGTGTGAGCTTCTTCTCTGATTCTTCTGCTATCGCCATGGAAGAATGTACCTCAGACAGCCTGTTGATCCAAGGTGAATGGCAAACACACAGAGCACTTCTGCAAGGAATATGCCTCTGTTAGGCAGGCCCAGCTGAATTCACTAAAGATCACCGAACCCCAACCATTGATGGATGACTAAGAATTAAAGATTAATTTTTTGAGGTAGCCAACAATGTTTTACACTTAAAAATATATTTTGTCTAGAGGAAGCAGAAACTGGCTTATGCTTAAGGCAACAGAAAGTTCAGATGTAGGGATTCCAGAATAAATTGATTCATTAACTCTATGATACCATCTGGAACCAGGTTCTTTCCATATCTCCGCTCTCCCATCTCTTAGCATTGGCTTCAGCCTCAAGATAGCTGCTACAATCTCATTTTAAGGTCTGCATAACACAATGTCCAGAGGAAGAAAAAGGGTTGTGTTTTCTCTGTCTTTTTTTTAAAATCTTAGAAACAGTAAAACCTTTCCCAGAAGCTTCTTTGCTGATTTGTGGAAGGAAGGAAGGAAGGAAGGAAGGAAGGAAGGAAGGAAGGAAGGAAGGAAGGAAGGAAGGAAGGAAAGAAAGAAAGGAAGGAAGGAAAAGGAAGGAAGGAGGGAAAGAGAGGAGGGAGGAAGAGAGAGGAAGAAGGAGAAGAAGAAGAGAGAGAGAGAAGAGAAAGAAAGAAAGAAAAGAAAGAAAGAAGAAGAAAGAAAAAAAGAAAGAAAAAAGAAAGAAAGAAAAAAAAAGAAAGAAAGAAAGAGAAAGAAAACAGGCTATTATATTTCTAGGTTTAAGCTGATGGTTTGAAGGATGATTTCTTATACAGGACTATATAGCAATAGCAAACAATGTAAAATATAGAAGAGTTAAATTCCATGATTGAAAAAAAAGACTGACCTTGGTTTCTAGGAAGATGGAGTAGATATACTTTTCCCTACTCATCCCAGTAATACATTTAAGAACTCTGGGTATTACATATTAAGTGAACATAAAATGATTCTGAAATGTTGAAACAAGAAGGCAAAACAACTAGAGACCTTGGGGCCCAAGGAATTATATGGTGGTGTTTCCTGGCTTTTCTTTTTACCTTATACATCATAGATTTACAGTTGGAAAGCTGACAACCTAAAAACGCCAATAGGCACAGACAAAAAAGTCCTAATAAAAGTCTGCTTCTCTCTAGCCAAAGAACCGGAAAAGGTACAGACTCACAAGACACAAAACCTTGTCAATAACTGCTACTCAATTCAAATTACACAGGAAAAAAAATAATTGTAGCCCCACCCCCACCCAGGTCAGCAAAGGCTATGTGGGGACCTAGACTTCCACTCTTGCCTGGCTGTAATGAGTTATAGGTACCCAACTCCCCCACTGACCACAGAGATAGTAGAGAAGACAGGAGGGAGCCAAGATTTCCATTCCATCAGGCAGTATGAGGCGCTTCTCCCCCAGCAGTAAAGACCATATAGGAAGCTGGACTTCCTCTACTAGAAATAATGAGGAGTCCCTCCCTCTGCCTTCTGAGGTCATGTGGAGAATGTCTAGTGGAGTGTTAGGACTTTGACCACTATCCAGTGGCTGTCCTCACTCAGGTGTCATTGGAGGCTATGCAGAATGGTGCTGGGAACTTCTACTCTCCTAGCCGGCAAGGCATCAGCACTGGCATCGTGGAGAGCCAGAATTTCCACTCAACCCACCAATAACAAAGAAGACACCCTATGAGTGTGAAAGAGATTGAGAAGGAAACCTGGAATTCTCCCACCTGGCAGTAATGAGACATATATGATCCAGAAATCATACTCACGGATATTTACTTCATAGAAATGAAAAATCACATTCATGCAAAAATCTACACATGAATGCTATCATAGCTTATTTATTATAGCCCAACCTAGAAACAACCCTAAGCCCTTCAGTCAGTAAATGGTTGTACAAATGGTGGTACATTCATACAATGAAACACTCAGCAATAAAAACGAACAAACTCCTAATAATCACAGCTTTAATGAATTTCAAGAGAATTATGTTGAGTGAATAAGCCAGTCCCCAAGAAGTTGCATACTGTATATTTCCACTTACATAATATTCTTAAAATGACAAAATTATAGAAATGAAGAACAAATTAAGGGTTGTCAGGGGTTTGGGGTGGAAGAGAAAAGGTGTGGATATACAAGGCAACATGAAGGATCTTTATGGTGATGAAAATGTTCTGTATCTTGAACTTATCAATGTCAATATTTTGCTTGTGCCATTGAACTGTAACACTGTAAGATGTCATCCTTGGGGAAAATGGGCAAATAGTACATGGCACCTCTCTGAAATTCTTACAACTGCTATGAATCTACAATTACCTCAAAATAAAAAGATTATTTTGAAAAGACAAATAATAATAGTGATAGGCAGAAAGATAACTACGTTGTTTACAAGACAGACAATTTATAAGGAAGATCAAAGGAGAAAGGATAAAAAATAAATACAGTCTAACATTATTTTTAAAAAACAGGCATAGCTATATTAATAGCATCTGGAGTCAATTTTAAGGCAAGAAATAATTGTAGAGACTGAGAGGAACAATTAAAAATTATAAAATGATGGATTTTAAAGGAAGACATGTCAATTCTAAATATATTTGACATTAATAACATACTGAAAATATATTAAACAAATTGAAAATTATCAAGGAGAAATATACAAACATGTTGAAAATTTTGGCGCAACTCTCTTAGTAAGTAAAAATTAAGCAGAAAAAAAGATATCAATAGGATCATGGGATATTTGACAAACACGATTAACAAACTTGACCTAATTAACCAAAATATACAGAACGCCCAATAATAATATGTAGAATACATTTCTTCAACTGTGCTTGGAAACATTAGCATTATTATCAGAGGATAGACCATTAAGCAAATTTTGACAAATCTGAAATAATTCAAATCATATACAGTATTTTTTCTGATCATAATGAAAGCACACTAGAAATTAAAAAAAAAAAAACAAAGCTAATGAGAGAATCACAAATACTTTAAAATTTTAGATAATACTTGTTAATAGTTCATTAATCAAAGAATAAATTACAATAAAAATTAGAACACATTTTAAACTAAGTGTTAATGAATGGGACATATCAAAACTTGTGAAATGCAGCTAAAAGCAGGGATTAGAGAGCAAATATAAAGTTTCAGTGTGTGTGTGTGTGTGTGTGTGTGTGTGTGTGTGTGTGTGAAAAGGATGAAAAAATAATCTGCATCTTGAGAAGGAGAAAAAATAATAGCAAATTAAGTCCAACTTAGAAAAAGGAAAATATATAGATATATAGATAGATAGGTATAGATATAGATATAAATTGGTATACCTAAAAGTTGTTTTTAACAATTCATAAAATTGATAAACTTCCAGTAAGATTGATCAATACAAATTAAAGAAAACAAAAATTACCAATGTCAGGAATCAAAAGGAGGACATTAATATAAATTTAACAGCAAAACAATGAGTAGTATAGGAGGAGAATAGAAATAAATTTATGGAGCAGACTTGAAAAATTCAGATTAAATATATAAATTATTTGAAAAATATAATGTATCAAAATGAATGCAAAAAACTAACATATGTATGTATATTTAAATCTAAATATATATTATAAATAAAATTTCCCCATAAAGGAGACTCCAGATCCAGATCACTTCAATGGTTATTTTCTCAAAATACATAGGGAAATAATAACACCAATCTTACACAAATTTCCCCAGAATATAGCAAAAGTAAGAACACATCAATTTGTTTTATGAAGCCACATAACTATGATTCTAAAATCTAGCCATGGCAATACACAAAAGGAAAATTAAAGGACAAGATATCTTCTGATGATAGTTGTAAAAATTCTGAACAAATTATAAGCAAATCAAATTCACTAATAAAATAGGATAATAGATTATGTTCAAGTGGAATTTGTTCGAGGAATGCAAGATTAACTTAATATTCCATAATCAATTTAAAATAAAAGAACAAAGGAGGAAAAGATGTGGCCATTTCAAAAGATGCGGAAAAAGTATGTAATAAAAGTGAAAACCTATTCATGGTTTTTTACATGTCAGCAAACTAAGAATAAAAGAAAATTATTTAATGTCATAGTGTCATTTGCAAAAAAAAAAAAAAATCCTTAGTAAACAACATACTTCATAGTGAAATAATGAAATCTTTCCGCCTGGTTTTCTGAGCCAATGCCATCATATAAGGTATGCACACTGCCACCATTTCTGTTCAACACTGCGTTATCTTCTAGCCAAAGCAATAAAGTATCTGGTAGAAATATTTGAAAGAAAGGAAGAGAGATTTAATGTGAACATGATATCTTCAGGCATATAGAAATTCGAAAAGAATCCAAAAAATATTAGAATAAGTAAAAGTAACATGTTCACTAGATACAAATTGATGTAAGAATTTTGTTTCAATATACTAGCAAAAATTAATTAAAAATTTAAGATAGAGATAATAGTTACAGTGCCACCAAATACCCCGATACCGGAATAAATGTATTGAATGATGTGCAGGGCACACTGAAAACTAGTAAATGTTGCTGAGAAAACTCAAAGAAGATCTAAATAAATAAAGAACACGATATGTTCATAGATTGGAGGACTCTATTTTTAAGATGTTACTTTGACCCTAATGATCTACACTACGAAACTATGCAATTCCATTAAAAAGAGCAGCATTTTTTTTTCAAAATTAACAGGGTAATTCTAAAACAATCTGAACTAAGTAGGGACTTTACAGCAGATATCAACATCTATTATAAAGTTACAGTAGCTAAGAAGTGTTTCATTAGCATAGGCTTGAAAAGCTGAACAATCGAGCAGAATAGAAAATTCAGAAACACACACACATACATGTTGTCACCTAATTTCCAATAATTGTGTCACAGCAGTGAAATGAGAAAAGGATGGTCTTCTTAATTAATGCTGCTGGGTTAATTGGTATCCGAATGAAACAATATGATCTTTACCCTTACCTCATACCATACACAAAAATTAATTACAGATAAATCAAAATAAATATAAGTAAACACTACAGCTTACAAAAATATAGAAGAATACATTCATCAGTATGGGGTAAGAAAATATGTTTTTAAACTGAAAATAAAAGCATGCCATAAAGAAGTGTTTTTGAAGTAATTGACGAAATAGATTACATAAATATTAAGAACTTGTGTTCATCAAAAATTGCATATAGAAAAAGTAAAGCATAGACTGAGACATCGTATATGTTTTATTACTATGTTTATAAATTACATATGGAAAAGCATTTATTTTAGACTGTATAAAGAACTCCTACAAATCAACATGAAAAGGACCTAATATTTTAAAAACCTAGAACACTTTTCAGAAAATAGTATATACAGATGGCAGATAAATACTTTAGAAAGTACTCAGTATCATTATTCTTCAGGAAAATGCAAATTAAACAACTATGAGATATCTCTACACTTTCACCAGAATGACTAAAATTTTTTTTAAAATTGCATGTTGGTGAAGATGTGAAATAACTAGAACTCTCAAATGTTGCTGTTTGGAACAAACACTTTGAAAAACTGGCACCACAGTAAAAGTCAACACATGCCTTTCTTAGGACTCAGTGATTCCAGACCCAACAGTATATCCCAGAAAATGAGTGCTTATGTCTACCAAAAGCATGTATATTCATAATGGCAACTATATTCATAATGGCCAAAAAGTAGAAGCTATCTAAATATCTACCAACAGTAGAATAAATAAAGAAATGCTTGTATGTTCATACTATGGAATAAAATGGATCAGTAAATAAAGCAGCAATAAAATGCATCTGTCACTATACCCTATACATGCATAATAAACCTCACAAATTATATATTGAATGATAAGAACTATACACAAGATTATGTACTGTTTGATTCTATTAAATATGTTCAAAAAGAACAAAATTAATTTATGCTTATAGAAGTCAGAATAGGTCATTCCTTTGTCAGGATACACAACACATATACATACGCACACACACATACACACACATATAAATATATATTGATGCTGTTGACTGACAGATTTACAGGGAGGCTTTGGAAGCTGGAAAAGATTTCTTTCTTTTGTATGTGTGTGTGTGTGTGTGTGTGTGTGTCAAGATAAAAATCCCTGAGAATATATAGCTAATATTTAGACAGTTTTATGCATGTAGGTTAAATTTCTAAATAAGTTTTAAAAATATTTTTAAATGCTAAAAATCATTGTCCTATTATCGGCCAGGGTTCTCTTCGAACAAGCTGCAGCTAATAGCAATAGGTTGACAAACATGAGCATTTTTAGTTAATGATGTTTTATTTTAAATCTCTTTATTCATTGATTTAACTTTCCCCTTAGTATAAACTTTAGCTTTCTGCGACACTCATGGTGTCTGTCTGTGATTCATCCTAATGATGAATATCTTATGGTATTAAGAAAGGCTATCAAAGATATGAGAACATCCACTTTGTCATTCATTCATTCATTCATTCATTCATTCAACAAACACTGACTGTTTATTCTGTGCCTACAATGGGTTAGATACTAGGGCTAACGGAATACATAAGACTACAGGACCCCTAAACCTATAGGCATTCATAGTCTAATGGACAAGATAGATAAGTAGGACAGAATGATACAATAATAACAGTACATTGTCTGAATAATAATGCAAGTGCCAAGAAAAACAAAAAAGAGATACTGGTTATGACTTGGATATCATGCATGTAGCACAGTTAACAATGAACTAGTTGCGTTCTTAGATAGAACTCATTGGATTGCTACTAGAGCACAGATGACTTTACAAAATAGGCCTCAGCCGACAATGTAACTCAAACAGTCACACCTGATGCTAGTACCTGAGCAGAAAAAAGGAGCTGAGCATTTCATTACAACAGTTTTCATGGAAAACAATCACACTACGTCTAAGCATTTATCTAAGCTTATTTATGTCTTATTTCTCTCAGACTCCATAATACGTCTACATAATAAACTGCATGTATTTATGCTATGACATATAAGGGATTCCCTCCAACATTTTCTAAAGTTAATTTTTCAAGCTGCAAAATATCATTCAAGTGCATATTCAAACGTTCAGTCCCAATCTATTGTTGACCTCCAGAAGCTTGTGAAGCTCAAATATGGATTCCTTGTGCAATGGAAGACTGGCTTGGCAAGAACTAAGAAGGTAGTAGTTTTTCAATTTATTTTCCAATGCAAAACTGAGTTTCAACCCCTGTTCTCTATTCCTCTTATTATATCTTATGGTATGAGTCTTTAGATTTTGTTTTGTCTCTAGCAGAAAATAAATTTATATTTTTAAACTGAGTAGATTTTAACTTCTTTTCTTTATCTAGGGAAACATGTTGAACACTGTCAAACAGAATGAAATTGGTGTTTGAAGTGTGAAATAGCTTTAACAAACAGCCCACATGAATGCGGCATTTTCCCTGTGTCATGTAGAATGGCCTCACGTGAGCAAGGTGAATAACTTCCATTTACTGATTAGGCACAGAGATTCAGAAAGTCAAGTGAAACTGTACAGCTAGTGAGTGGCGTACATAGGATTTAAACGAGGATTTTGGCTTCAAAGTTTAGGATTTTAAGCCCCACACGGGACTGCCTCCAAGCACCACAGCAGATAGAACACAATAAAACTTTGGGCTTTGGGCTTTTCTCTTCCCTTCCTCCTCAGTGTACTTCTGTGTCCCTACCAGAGATTAGCATACTATCAGGAATATTGGACTCTTGGGAAGCTGAAGTGTATCTATTCTTTGTCCAGATCAAACAGAGAATGAAAAGCAGCCAAAGCAGTTAATATCTGTCCAACTGTGCTCCTTATTCTTTGATTTGTTTTCTTCTTTTCTTTGCAAGTTACTCTTGTGCTCTGAGAGAGAAGTCCCCAGATCTTATTCTCAATGCTGCTGTACATTACATAAAGTTGATTCAGATGAATAATATGTCTTTGGAAATCTACTGATTCAGCTTCATGTTAACCTCATTCATTTTTGGATTAGTTATTGGAAGAGACAAAAATAACCAAAGACTTCTTGTCATATGAGAGCTTTTGGTTGTCATCTTAGACCCTCAAAGAATTTGGGGCTAGCTTTCTGTTTCTCGTCTTCCCTCCTCTGGTCAATAGTCTCAAAGAAACAGAAGTGAAATGTAGCTCCCAGAGTTTGTTTCTTTCTATCTTTCAAGGACTGGATTGAAGTTGGTTTTGCGATTTACTACCTACAAGCCTTTTATGTTGGACTAACAGACAAGTGGAAAGGAAGATGATAGAAGTGACTATTTATAGTTTCTAGATCTTTTAAGACTATAATGAAGTTTTAAAATACATGCTAAGACTTTCTGTAAAGTGTATTTTTAAAAATCTAATAATACTTCTCTAAATAAACTTAGTCATAGTGCACATTTATTTTACGCATTAAGTATGACTATTTAAATGGAAAAATATATGCATATGTGATTCACAAAATGACAGTGATGTTTTTCATGCTTTTCTCTTCCCATTTAATTATATAAAACTATTTTTTGAAACCTGAAATAATTGCGTAAGCAATGCATAACAATCGAACACAAAATAATGTGATTTAATTCATGTATATAAAATGGGATGGAATTTCTGCTAAATGAAAGAAAAGGGTACTAAAATCAATTCTAATTCTTTTTTTCTATTACTCTACGATCTTGGATAAATTTCTTTTTATTCTGTAAGATGCAGGCAAAATCTGCCCCCTACCTATCTTTTGAGCTGCTGCAAGATTTATTAAACTAGGAGGAAAAAAAACCCACAAAAACAAAAACTATTTAGAGTCTGAAAAAATAGGTTCTTAACAACAATACAAGTTGTTATTCTAGAGTGCATAAAGTTGAATCTTTTATAACATACTTATGAGTCAGTAGATAATCTTAATTTCATAGATAAGAGGCTTAAGCCCTTCTGTTAAAGCCATGTAGATTGGTGTACGGAAGAGATACAATTACTGATTCAATCTAGGCTGGCATTTGTAACTAGAAAATATTTAAAGAAAGTAAAAAAAAATCCCATCTATCTCCTTAGCAGCCAATGAGATGTAACATATTATTCTCTCCAGTTCTTTCTGGGTTCATTAAATTGATATGAAATGCAAGACTCCTTCTTAATGGAATGTCAGGACTCAAATATTTCCAGAGCTTCTTAAAGACATTTGTTCTAATGAAACATATAATTGATTTAGTGCAGCCAAGGCCAATGTATCCATCAAATATGGAGAGAACAAGGAAAAAGAAGAAGGAAAACCACCGTGACGTAGTTCTTTCAGTAAATTATGTTCATACGTATAGTAAATACATCACTCTTTAGCATTACCCCCCACACACACCCTCCACCAAATAAAAGCAAATATAAATTGAAGAATACAAATTTCCCTTTAGCTAAAAAAAAACTTGCTACTTGTTCCAAAATCGCCTTGCTCAACTTTACTGCAAATGATTCTATATTACTGCCTGGCACACAGTAAATTATCTCAATAATTTATCTGTTATAGTTGAGTAATATAGTATTGCATAAAGTCAAAATTATTAAGGAATAAAATGCCCTAGATTGAAAGCCTTTACTTCTACACTAAATTGCTGTGAACTGGGTATAGTCGTTTAACACGATCTGTATAAGTGATATATATGATACAATAATGTTTCTAGCAGATAAATTATAAAAATAAAAAAAAAATGAATGAGCTGATAATGAACCTTCGTTGGTTCCGACATAAGTAGGTCTGATCTACAAAATGTTAACTACGGAAGTTAAGCAGGTGGTTGCTACATCAATGTGCTCAGCCAGCCTGTTGTTTACTGGCTATACATGAGCCGGGCAATGAAGGGCCGTGGAGAAAGAACTGATGAATAAAGGGAAGTTACTTACCCTTTACCCAGTGCTTTTTGGAAGTAGTAGAGAAAAAACATTCAAATAAAATAATTGAAGGCTTAATATATGCGAGAAATACTAAAAGGGACTCCACGACAAAAAGGAATTTTCTTGGGTAAGAGTCAGGGAAAGTATAAGAAGTATTAAAATTAAGGTCTCAAAGAAAAGTCAGCTATGAGAGAATGGGGTGCTGGGCGTCAGGAAGAGAACCAGCAAGAGAAGGTCATAGTTGGAAAACACTTGGCACAGTGCTAGAGGATAGGGATTCTCAGAGTGCCGAGTATTGTGGTAAGGATTAAGTAGCTGCCAAATGTGATCGAGGAATGGCGGACCAGCTCCTGCAGGCCTGACTGGCCATGGTAAGGAGCAGTGAGTTTATTCTGTCAGCAGTGATAGGTCAGTGAAGGTTTTCACTAGTCAAGAAATGAATTTTCTCATACTCTAAAGACCACTTTGGAGGCAAGGCATCTGAACTTTATTGTTCATGCACAGATCAGCACGTGCTCCAAATTTATAGATACAATATTCTCTTCTCACTCCACACACACAACATATACATGTTAATCAGTAATTAAATATGAATAGGGTCATTACTTTCTTTCCGGTGCACAATGACTTACCTTGTGTACCATTTGGGTATTTACTTGTATTCCACTTTGGTGGTGACTATTGTAGAGATAAGTAAAACGAGCAATTGTCGGGTTAGGAAGAGCTGTTAGGAAGCTGTCGTGCTAGTCCAGGTGAGAAATGATGGTAACTAGGTTAAGGGGGTGGCATATTTTCATAATGCACATGTAAAGACTCGTTATTGGAATTACAGATCTATGCTCTCTACTGCCTTTGACAGCTACTATTTTCAATAAATGACTCATTCCTAATATATTATATTAGTAAAACCTGTTGGGTGCTTAGTGGGTCGTTGAAATGAAAACACCTAGAAACAGACCAACCCACTTTCCCCCATGATTAGCCTATTCCTGAAGTCTTCTGGAACAAGAAGGTGGGTTAGGGAATTTCTGGTACTTTCCCTTTCTGTTATTAACATCAGTCAATGAGGATTAGACATATAAAGAATAAAACAGAAATATAATATTTAAAAACCCAACACAACAATACTTGGAGGCAATTTCATCCATATCTGTGTAACTTTTTTCTCAAATGAATTAATTAAAATCAGGCAGGAAACAAGCCTGCCCTCTATGAATTCTCAGCAAATGGGCTGCAAATGCTTTCATTTTAAAGGGATCATATAATAGATGTGTTTTAAAAGATGGGAGTTTTAAATTCTTTGAGGAATAATAAGAATACAGTCTCTGTACCAATTCTTCAGGAAGAACTTCTGTTTTGAAACCAAAACAATCTAAATTTTGCTAGGGCAATAGCAGATTAAGACCAGAACATTTGAACCCAAAATTAATTATTTTTTATTATTATTATTATTTCCATTTTACGTCTTCCAGTTCTTTATTGGGTGGGACTTTATTTAAGTTTGACTCTTGAAACTGGCTTTCTCTCTTAGGGGAATTCTCACCCACTTATCCAGACTGAAAAGGAGGTTAGCAGGGCATAGAAAGAAGGCATTAAGCAAACGATCCTGCAACCGCTCTGAAAACCTTTCTGAAGAGAAGAAAATAGCTGCCTTGGGCTTTGCAGAGAGCACTTGCAATTTGGGAGGAGGAAGGACCTTTCCTCTCTACCCATCTAAAAATCACGACCTGCTGGACAGTGTTCCTTTTATGGGAGGATTCAGGCTGGGGTAGTAAAGATGCTTTTGAAAGAACAATCTCTGTCTCCTTTAACAACAAAGAGGACACTCTTTTGTCCTTTTAAGTACACACATTTAATGACTGAGAAGCCTGCCCTCCTTGCATTGGCACATTTCTTGGATTGGTGCTAAGAACAACAATTTAAATGGATTTTTTGTAACACAACCCAGTTGGATTGATACATGAGATATTCGTCTTGGATGGCATCAACAAGAGGGTATCATTATTTGAAGAATAATTATCACTCTGTTACTTTCAAGTCGCAAATCAGCATTCAGATTTTTCAGTAAGGTTACTTTTGCAAGTGTAAAATGGATAAAAATGTAATTAGAAACTGAAAATTGTACTATTTGCTGTGGGTTCATTTTCAATCAGTAAATATTCATTGAATAATTTAATAGTTACCATTTGACAAGGAAGTGTTATTAGGCACTGAAGACTACAAAGAATGTGAAGGTATTTCAACCCTTAGAAGCAAACTTTCTATTTGAAAAAGGCTTGGATTTTGAGAAATTTTTGTAATTTTCAAAGCCCATTCGCCTACTATAAATCTTCATCTGAACTTTTGAACAGTAGCAGGGGAGCTGGGCTGGGCGGACATTATAATCATACAATTACAGAATTTTAGGAATGGAAAGGATTTTAAAGGTCATCGAATGGAACCACTTAAAAGTAGGAAACTGAAAGATTGCTACCTGTCTGAGGTCCCACAGCAAACTAGCGCAGAACATCCAGCACAGACTTGAAGTTTGCTAACAAGAATCTAAGGCACTTGTTAGTAACTCTGAGCTTGGCACAAATGACACAGAGCACCGTGCCTCCTTACTGTATTTATTTACATACAGATATATGATAGACTCGTAATAAATATTTATTGGCTTAACGACTGAGATATGTCTTATCATACTGGGCACTGTGTCAAGCACTGAGGATAAAATGGCAAACAAAATAAACTGGTCGCTTCCAAGTTGCCCACAATTTGTTCCTCCTGTCCTCATCGAGTTTACAGTCTCGTAGGAAAGCCAAGATAAACGGCCACAGAATGCAGGAAGATTGGGTTTGATTACAGTGAGTGCTTTAGGAGGTCAGGAGAGGAACCCAAACTTGATAATTAATGGGAAAGGCCCCCGCTCCTCCGCCCCACTCGCGATCCTTTAATTACATCACTCACTGCTGTTGTCTTTCCGGGATCTCCCTCCCCTCCCCAGACCGGGACACAGATTTTGCTCACGGCAAGGTCAAAGTGCCAGCTCACCGAGACTAAGAAGGGGGAAAGCTCGAGCCCAACCATCCCTATTTTCTCAATTGAAAATACCCGGAGAGAACTAGGGCAGAAAAACAAACAGAGACTGTTAGAAACAACAAAACGGGAATAAGTCCCCAACACAGTGACCACTCCGCCAGCTCTCGGCTGGCCGCCCCCACGGGAGGCGCGCGCGGGCTCAGAGCGGAGCCCGGCGGGCGGCCGCGGGGGCGCAGAGCGGGAGGCGGCGAGGAGCGGGCGCCCGCAGCGCGGGCGAGCCCAAGGGGAGGGTCGGCGGCGCATCCAGTCCCCGCAGCCACCCGCGCACGGCGTAGCTCGCGAGCGGGACGCGCGGCGCCCGGACCCGGCAGCGCCGCCCTCCCTCCCGCGTCGCCTGCCAGCGCGCCAGCGCCCGCTCCGCCTGTGACTTCAGTTCAGCTCCACCCCCGCGTGGCGGCGGCTCGCTCCGTCCGAACCCGCGCTCGGCACCAGCCTGGGCGAGCGGCCGCCACCTGCCCGGAGCCGCCTCCACCCGCCCCAGCGGGCCCAACTTGGATGGAGTTGGGTCTTGAGCGCCTGTCCCCCACAGCCGGCCAGCGGAGAGCCCCGCGCCTCCACCTCCGGTCCGGGACCCTCTTTCCGCTCCTCTCCGCTCCCGCAATGGAAAAGTTGGCGCCGGCCGCGGCTCCCCGGCCGGGCTGAGCGCGCTCCTCGCCGGCGCGGGGCTCTTGGTCCTCTGCGCCCGGCGCCTGTGGCGGCGGCTCTTGCTGCCCCCAGCTGCACCCCAGTTCGGCCCCACGCTGGGCTTCGACCCCGGGGGGCTTTTTTCACCAGGGACCGCGAGGCAGGGCTCCTGCCACGCCCCTGCCTCTTCTTGGGCGCCCTCTGTTCGCAGTGGCCCCCGGAGACCGAGCGCTGTCCCTGGAGCGGGCCTCCACCGGGGCGTCGGTGGCGGTTGCTCCACGCTCTGCCGGAGGCGACGGAGCGGAGCGGATCAGGAGAAGGCAGAACAGGCGAGGGGCGAGTAGAAGCCCCGGGGAGTGCTAAGGACGGAGGGCTTCAGGAGCCTGGGACTCTGGAGAGGACCCGGACAAAGC
The DNA here is from genome assembly GCA_003508835.1 of Eonycteris spelaea. Lineage (NCBI taxonomy): Eukaryota > Metazoa > Chordata > Mammalia > Chiroptera > Pteropodidae > Eonycteris > Eonycteris spelaea. The sequence continues at coordinate 15,217,324 of PUFA01000004.1, forward strand.
CACTCGCTTCCGGATGGAGGAGCTGAAACTGACCAGCACCACGTTCGCTCTGACAGGAGACTCGGCACACAACCAAGCTATGGTCCACTGGTCTGGCCAACAACAGCAGCGTGAGTAGAATGGGACGAGGGCAAAGGGGGTGAAAGGTGGAAAGGGTTAAAGTCAGCTGTGATCTGATGGAGAATTTGGGGAAATGGAGTTTCCGGACTGGAAAGAAGCTGCAAACTAAAGTCTTACCTGCTACCTACTAGGAGACCACCCCCAGCCCATTCCCACCAAAACCATCTGAGTCCTCTCCAAATCCCAAACAAAGGTTTGAGCAGGGCAGGCAAATCCCTGTCTCCTGATTCTTTGGGTCTCATTGGTGTAATATGGATCTGAAGATCAGACAGACAGAGGAGGGGTTAAAGTATTCTGAATGTGGAGGTGAAAGGGTTAAATTTCCAGCAGACTGACATACCCTCAAGTGACTTCCCCTTTACTTGATAGACTTATGGTTGAGCACAAGTAAGATCAATAAGACTTTGAGGATTTTTATTTTATTTTTATGCAGATCTTTTCCCCACAGGAAGAGACATGCTGTGGATGATAAGGTGCCCTTAATGTCTTCTCTGTTTCTGGGGACCAAGTGGATGCAAGTTTCGGGCCGGGAACTCTCCAGCATCTTCTAACAGCAGCAGCCAGTGTGTTTTGAGAGCTGGGCTTTTCCAGCCCGTGAATGAGTTGTTCTCCGGTATGATCAGTCCCAGGAAGATCAGATATATCACAGTGACAACAACTCCCTGTTCTCCCCCATTGCCTGAGCTACTCTAGTGAGGAGCACACATAAAGATTTAGCCTTCCTTTATGAAGGGAGCCGAGGGATTGCTGGATTCCAGGAGGCAACACTGGGGAGAGTGGCTGCAAGTCCATGAGCTTCGGCCACATCAGGGAAGGTTAGATTTTGGAGAAGCCTGTATGTCTGGAATCTGAGGTAGCTGTTCCAGTTAAAACTGCACCTGGAAACTTCAATGAGCTATTAGTAAGGAGCCAGCTTTTGATGGTAAGAACTGAAGAGGATTTAAAAGTGTGGAAACTTCTCTAGGCTGCCATTAAGCAGCAAGAAGAACATAAAACCAAGGATGGGTAAAATGAAAAGAAATAAATCAAAGTTTCAGTTTCCATCAGTTATCAAGATTGTAGTATTTGTAATAAGCATCGTCTATGCAGCCTGGTACCTTTCAAAATGTTTTCAGTTGTGATGTAATTGCCAGAAACCTTGCCAGGGAAGTGCCACTTTAGTGAGTTGTGCTCATTGTCAGCTTTTAATGAAAGTCGTGAACATTTAAAAATAATAGTCTGTCATTATGGATTCCTTGGGTACATACAGATAAATTGTATTGGTGTCTCTTTTCTGAGAGTGTCATCAGAGTTTTTTTTTTTTTTTTTTCCCTACAATTTAGCTTCGTGACTGAGGCTGTGTCTTTGTGGTTCCAGCACTGGTTTAATGAAATAATTGAAGCCAAATTCTTTGCATTCAAGTTCTGGGACCCTTGCCCTCATTCCTCACCTTAACTATCATATCTTTCACATCATAACCACTAAATTAATCACCCAGTTTGAACCTGAATCTTCTTAAACTAATTGAAGAACTTTGCACAGCTTTAAGTGATTAGCTCAAAGCTTCTGGTTTTAAGATTTTCAAAACATCAATATTAGATCTTGTTGCATCAAGAATAAAGGACTTAGATTAAATACTTCTGGCTTTTAATGTAATTCAAGCTGTAAAATATCACTCACCCATTAGACCTCTGCTTTAGTTCATCTTGAAACATCTTGGAAAGAGCAAGAAAAGGGAGTACTCTTTGGCAAATTTTAAAACTCCATTTAAGAAATGGCGCCAAGCACTGCCATATTTTCTTTTTTTTTTTTTTCTTTCTTTCTTTCTTTTTTTTTTTTTTTAATATTGCTTATAATCTCAGTAGGCGTATTGTGTCAGGACTTGGATGGAAGACATGCAGGAAAGTCTGAGATAATGTAGGAACTAATCAAAGTGTGTGTTAAAGGTTTGAACACTCAAATCGTGTTAACTAATGAGATGTCTACTCTATTAACCTCTTATTCTGTTAGGACACCTCCCCCACACCCCTCCTCACCTTCCTGCTTACACACAAACTGGTTTCCTTTTGGATTATCTACAGGGTCCAATGCATAGCTGGCCCAGACTCATATGAGTTGAAGTTTTAATATTTTTTTAAAGGGAGGAAGGCAAAACGAAACTTTTCTTTCTTTTTTGCACAACTTTGCAACTTTGTACACAAAACAAAGGAAGGACCCCTAGTTCTCTCTGCTTATTTGTATTTGATTATGGCAACTTGATTGCAATCTGAGTAATTTCATCATCTGAAATGGGGACAAGATGTCAATTCCCTACAGGAAATTATGTGCCAAGATCTGCCATAAGAGGCACTGTGACTGTGAAGTGGGGGTACCTGTTTGGATCTCTTCTTACAGCACTTTTCCCCAGAGCTAGAATTCACTAACCTAAAACGGAGGACAACATTGGGTTTCTCATTTTTTCACATTTAGATGTCTTCCTCTATAACCCCACCTCCCCATTTCAGGGCCACAGGCAATCACAATCTCTAAAACCTGTCTCTCCTTTAGCTAAAAGCCTTTGTAAGTAAGGCTTCTGTGACGAATACCACCTGCATCAAAGGTGTAAATATCAGGTAATTAATTATGGGTGCCTCTCAAACTGGAGGATTCTGGCTGGTTCTTCACCTCCTTCCTTCTCCTCCCTGCCCCCTCCACTGTTGGACCTGTGCAGTTTTGTAAAGACAAGACAAGTTTTGCCTCTTCCGTCAGTTGATGCGATTACTCTGCACTGCAGTCCAGCTTGATGGGAAAGTGTTGCTGAGTCGGTGGAAACCTGGGGCACCTTTGGCATGAAAGGTGTGGGTATGAATCATTTGTCATGAGCTTGGTGTCATAAGCAGGAACATATTGTTCCTACCCTACTCATCCTAGGCATGCTGTGCCCTGTTCTAAATTTATACAGTATCCTTAGTTTGTTAAAATATATTTTTGTCTGTATATGTATGTGTGATGGGGCATGTGTTTATTCCTTATTTCCAAGGAATTTCAAAGTGCTATACTCATTAATCCATATAAATTCCTTATTAGGTAATGGGTAGCTGGCAAGTCTTAATATCCCTCTTTCATGTTTTTATGCTGGTGTCAATTTGAATGTTTCGGTTCACCTCCGTGTCCCCTTCTTGCAAGAAATAGTGTTATAAGATTTGTTAACAGAGGCTTTTACTTGATGTACTCGGCCAGTATGATATCTTTAATGATGCATTTATGATGAGCGGGATGATCTGGTTGATTCCCATGTACCCCTTTGCCTTTAGTTATTCTGGGACTTGACATTTACCATCCAACTTTATGGAATAAGTTGAGTCCCATCTTGGGTCAGGCTTTTGTGTAGATGCTTTACATTTCATCATCTCGCTTAATTTTCATAAAAAATGTTGTGAATAGATATTAGTCTTCCCATTACATAGAGGAGGAAACTGAGACTCCAGTAGGCTAAGTGATTTACCAAGAGCTTATAAAATGTCAGTGGCAAAGCAGGGACTGGCACCCAAAGTGATCTGACTCCAAAACCCCCAGCAAATAGCTCGCCTTAAAGACTTTAAGGTAGGTCAGAAAAGCTCAGACCTTTTGGAGACTGTATTTTAAGTAACCCTATCTTGGGTGGATTTCAGGTGATGGTGGAGGAGGCATAGTCTTAGCTGGAAGCTCCATGTACTTGTAGAAAATCAGGGACTGTAAAATACGCCTGTCACATTGCACTCTTACCTTAAGTAGTGATTTGGGTGTTCTCTTATCCGCCCACTTCTTCATCTTTCGTGAGACATGGAATCTGCACCTGGTGATTCATTGAGCACGAGGTAACCTGCCATCATTCAGCTTTCAGATGTGGTGTTCTTCGGGAATAGATTATTTTTCTAAGTTAATTACGGATCTGATTTTATAGAGAGGTTACATATAAACACTTGATTTGGCTATACATTTTGACATAGTTTGTTTTTGTTTTTTGACCTGGCATTTTTTTTTAAGTAAAATAAAATTTTAGCTTTCTTTAGCAAGTCCATATAATTCCTTCTCTGATCAGTGCTTTATGCTATTAATAAATGTTAATGTGGTGTATGATATGGAAGGCAGTGGGTATGGAAGCAGATGGATTTGAGTTTGAATGTTAGCTGTCTTCCTGCTTACCAGTACTAAGCCTCGAGCAAAATACTTAAACTTTTTGTTTCGATTTCCTCAACTAAAATATGAGGATAGTACATTTTTTTGCAGGCTTTCTCCTGAAGATTTGACATGTATATGAAGTGGCTGGTACATAGTAAGTGCTCAGTAAATGCTACTTCTTATTTTAGTTGAAGAAATAATTATCTACTGGAGAGTAAGAATCCTGGGTTATAGTCCTGACTACATGCAGATATTAATAATGTAGTCATAGCCTGCCAAAATTTTGTGGCCTCAATTTCACCCTCTGTAAAATGACACTTATAGATTAGAGCACCACTGAAATCCCTTACAGGTTGAAATTAATTTAATAGTTTGTTCAGCTTGTAGGTATTGTGTACCTACTACATTTAAGGGCAGTGCACTGGGAGTGTTGAGGATTCAGAAATGACACAATGACTTATACCCTTGATCTGTAAATGAGCAAACATTTTATTTCACAGGATTCTTCCTTTTCATGGTTCATGTGCATATCTATTTGTAGGAAGTCGAGTCTTTTGATATCCAAACAGGCATTCATTTCAATGTGAATTTACAGCAAAACATAGTTTATTGGGTTTGTTGTATCATATTTTTATGTTAAGGAACTTGCTATCTTTAGACAAAATATTGCTTAATGTGAAAATGGAAAGTAAATTTCTCTTAAGATATTTAATGGGATTTTCTAGAATAAATTGATGTGAATGTTGGCTCTGGGAACTATATCCACATCTTATTCAAGAGGGAATCCCTAATCTCATAGACTATGGCACAAAGCTGATGGAATTATAAAATTTGTTTAAGAGAATAATAATTGCTCACATATGAGGAGAGATTACCATGTGGCAACCTTATGCTAAGAAGCTTACACAAATGATCATATTTACTCTTATTTCTACAGATGTGTATTGAATCCTAATGTTTATCAGGCAGTGATAATAGAAATATATGTGGAGTGATACACAAAGGAAAAAGAAATAATAAGTACCCTCAAAAAGCTTTTAGTCTTGGCCCAAAGAATCCTCTGAAGACAGAGGATGTGTCCTCTGAGGATATAACATGATGCAGGATTTTAGAGGAAGGACAGATGTCTTCTGGCCAGGGTGGTCTTCAAGCTTTATTAGAGAGCTGGTGTTTCAACTGAACCTTGAAATGTAAAGAAAATTTTAATTAAGAGATAGAGATTATTATAAGGATATTTTGAGCTGAATGGATGGTGCGAGTAAAGGTCAAGGGTAGAATGTAAAAATTTCTATCTATATCTAGGAAACTAACCCACATAAATGTAAAGTATGTTTAACTCAAGTTTTAATCTTAGAAATTGTTTAAAAATATGCTTTAAGAAAAAAAAATACACATTTATCTTCTAGTGAATTGGTGTATAACAAGCCCATTAAGAAAATAACTTATATGGTCACTTAAAGACATGACTGTCCTTATTTGCACGTTAAATGTCAGCTGGAGTCTTCGTTTCATTTTTACCTTGACATTTTCCACACACAGTTTCACAGAAGTACTTTCTTTTGTTTAAGTTCTTGGTTAGACATATTATTGGCCCGACTGCCCGAAGGGTGAATTAATTTGGCTCCTTGCCAGCTTATGTTGTCACTAAACTTATGTAAAATAGTTTCCCTATCTTTGTGTATGTCTCAATTTACTGTCCTGTATCTCTGGCTAGAAAGTGTGGAGAATGTATTTGTAGGTTTTAGAGGGGAAACTAGCCAAAGAATGTGGCCACAATGGCCAAAGGGGATCGCAGAGAAGAGGCGTGGTCAGCGCGAGGCGGGGCCAAGATCCCTGGAGGTATAATGGTTGTTGCTCTGAGGGGTAAGCACTCTGCTCGGATGAGATGGGTGCGCTGGACAAGTGGTTGGCAAGAACCAAGATGGAATCTTACTGTGCAAGATTTATAACAGCAGAGCCTATTCTAAAATGTGAGTGGGGGAAAAAAAGAGGGATGCGATGCTCTGTAGGAAGTCCGACGTGAAATTTTATACAAGTTTCAAAGATATTGTGCCTATTTCTATAGCACTCTTGAAGGCTGTTATACCACTTTAGATCAGTCATAGCCCCTTTTCCTTTGCAAAATGCTTCAGTTTTCAAAGTTGGGACATTACTTCCATCACCCCAGTTTTATTCTCATGACAGTCCTATGAGATAGGTAAGACAAATATTGTCTACCTTTCTCAAATAGGGAAATTAAAGTGTTGCTGTTATCAGTTAGTGGAAGAAAAGGGTCAACAACATTTTGTCACCCCGTCTGACCGATTCTTGGTTTGACGCACTGGCTGGCTTTCCACAGGCGAGAGTTTGAACACAGCTGTTTCCTGTGTTCATGGTTTGCCTGTAGCATATGCACCTGTGTTCATAACATCTGCCATTGCAGCGAGTACGGATATTGGCCACGGAGCTCCTGAGCTCTAGGCCCAGCTACTCAAGTTATTTGCCCTGGGCTTCAGAGAAGGAGCCTCAACAAAAGTCATGTTCTTGGCATTCTTTAAACTTTTGAAAAGTGACTTTAAAGAGAGATAATGGGACTTTTTGCAAGTGAGGTCTCCAGCGATAACCTACCCACCATATATGTGTTCCACTGCTAGTGGGCTTAGGAGATAAAGCTACTTATGAGTGGGCTTGTTGCAGCGGTGGGGTGTAGGGAAAGGCGGGCTAGCCACCTCTTCCCTCTTTAACTGTCTCATGCGGATGAAATCTAGTTTAAAGTAACATTTGTACAATCTCAGTCAAGGAAACCTAGGGCGTCAACATTTGGGAGCAGCAGTAGTCAGACAGGAGGGGTGCCTGTTGAAACGAATGGATTTTATTTGTTCGAAGATTATAATTACAGTCCCAGCTATTGCTTTTTTTATTTCTTCTAACTTTTTGGGGTGGAGATATAAGAAAGGAGCAAAGGGGAGTTCACAGAATGCTAGGAATAGCTAGGTCTCTGTAGTCAGATAAGATATATTGATTATAGCAGAAGTTCCTCTTAACAATAGCAACATAAATAACCACCAATGTAGTGAACAGCTTTTCTGAAAGAACATTCTAGGGCATCACCACATTATTCCACTCCATTGCTGCACCACTCTTACAAACTAGGTATCATTATCCTCATTCCTAAAACTGTGGAAGTCAAGGCTGAAGAACTGTCCCAAGGTCACCCAGCTAGAAGTGACAGAGCTGGAATTTGATTTGTCTTTTCTTGCTCCAAAGCTTTTTCCTTTCTAATTATGTTGTCCCTTTAAGTCAGTGCAGAGGGGCGATAGAGAAACTCTGGGTGTGAGTGCCCCGACTCACGTCGCCTTGATCTTAGGTCACTGACCTTATACACTTTACTTGGAATAAGCTGCTCCATGATATAGCTTGACCAAAGCTCTAACTTGTGACCACCCTCATGAGTAGCTTGCCAGTGGTTATTAATGTGTGTCATCTTGTCTCGTTACTCCAGGAGGATGTGTGGGATGTGCCATTTGGTTTCTCTGCTTGCTAATGACCCTAGAGTGACAGTCTGGACAACTTGTATACTTTTTAAAGAAAGTGCTAATAAGAACCATGTTATCAGACAACCAGCTAATCATGTTGTGCCCTGAGGCCAATGGATTGATGCCTCTAGTCATCTTCCCCTAACCAGATCAGCAGAGGCTATTGAGACACAAAACTATGGACCTTTGTTCCTTCTGCTCCAGGGCCCCTGGAGGGGAGGTGGTTAAAAGGGAAAGCTCTTTCTCTTATTCAGCACTTCCCACCTTGCAGTCTTGATTCAAATCATTAAAAGAGTAAAGGCTATTTTGGGCATTTTTATCTTCCTGCTTAGGACCTGTCTGCAGCCTTATTTACGTTGACTTGCATTTTGCTCAACTAATGGAGAAATTCTTACCTGCGCAGCCATGGGCGCTCTCCTTGGGCACCTAGGGCAGTGTTTCTCAGAGTTTGTCCTATGGGACCTGCTTTTGAGTTTGCTGATGGGGGGCAAGGGCTTTTTATGCTTTATGTATTTCCTAGGAGATGGTTAGGAACACACACGTTTGAAAATCTTTTCCCTAAGATTCATGTGTGAGTTTTGGAATCCATGACCTCCTTCTATTGTCTAGATGATTTCACGTCAATGTGCTTTATTTTCCCCCATGAAGAGCTGAAGCCCACAGCTCTTATCGGTTTCTCAACAGAAACTATAACCCCCAGTGGTGAAGACTGGTGGAAGGCTCTGTGGGAGGAGAAAGATGATTACATGGGCCAGCACAGTCCCCCAGGCAGAAGATAGTGATTCCTTTTTGGTAAATGATAATGTTTCTATCACCAAATATATTCTAGGCAATTATTTTTTCTGTTTGTCCAAATAACAGTGAGGATAACATGTCTTAGGTGACTAAAAGAGCATATTATTTTAAATATAACATAAATATTTATTGATTGGTTTGAATCCCCAGTTCATAATCTACTAGATAGGTGAACTTGAGCAGTTAACTTTATAACTCTGTGTTTGAGTTTCCTCATCAGCAAATGGAAATAATAATGGTATACTTTTTATAGGGCTTCTTGATGGTTAAAGGAGACAGTAGATATAAAATTGCCTAAAGTGACATCTGGCATATAGTAAGCAATGATAAGAGTAAGCTATTATCATTATTATTGTTATCATCATTATTTTAATATTAATACTAGCACTAATAGTGCTGTGTATGGCCCACTAAAAGAAATTTGTAGTATGTTACTCGTGATATTGTTTCTGTTTTTGCATTTACATCCTTTACTCTAGTTTTATTTTCTAATAATGAGGGCTGGGTCCCTGTCTCTTTTTGGCATTCCTCTCAGTATCCTTAGCTATTTGCACAGAAATACTTCAGTAGGGTTGGTTCTTCATATGATTTCCAATGTGTGTGAAGTGAGGATTTCCCCACATCAATAAGCAATTCTCAGGCACCCGTTGTGTGTCCTGCAATTCTACTCAATTCTGACACTGCCTACCTGTAGGTAGCATCAGAGTCCACAGGTTAAGGGCTCAGTCCCACACGACTCGAACCCTCCCCCGCTTCCCCTCCCCCCCCCCACCATTTCAGAGGCCAGTTGCAAAGCCAAGTTCTCATCTGAGCTTCTGACAGATTGGGAGGTTTCCACAACCCCCTCCTTGGGTTCAGTTAATTTACTGGAGCTGCTCACAGAACTCTGAGAAACATTTTTACTTAGTAGATTATCAGTTCATTATAAAAGAATATAACTCAGGAAGAGCCAGCTGACAGAGATGCCTAGGCCAAGGTATGGAGAAGAGGTGAGGGCAGCATCCATGCTCTTGAAGTGTGCCATTCTTCCCGAATCTCCATGAATTTGCCAGCCCTGAAGCTCTCCATCCTGTCCTTTTGAGTTTTTATAGAGGCTTCATTACATAACCATGATGGATTCAATCATTTGGCCATTGGTGATCAATTTAACCTCCAGCCCTTCTCTCCTCCATGGAAGTCCAGGGGTTGACACTGAAAGGTCCAACCCTCCAATCACATGGTTAATTCTCCTGGCAACCAGCCCCCATCCTTGGGTGTATTCCAAAAGTCACCTCATTAGCATAACAAAAGAAAACTTTATCACTTTCATCACAGGAAATTCCAAGGGTTTTAGGAACTCTGTCCCAGAAATGAGGACTAAGACCACACACATATACATACATACATTATACACACACACACACACACACACACACACACACACACACACACGTATTTATATTTCTTATTATACAGCATGACATCACAACTTGCTTACTATATATTTGTTGTTTTATTTCCTATTTGCATGGGGAAAACTGACTTTTTACATAGAATGAACAACCCATGACCTTGCACATGAGTGTTGTAGACTATTCAGCCAGTAAAAGGTTGCTTATGTAAATATGTATGTTGAATTGGGAAACCTCCCATGGAATACCAGAAAGGAAACAAACAAACTAATGACAACAACAACAAAAAAGTTTAAGAAACAATGCAAATATAAGTTCCTTGAAATCAGGATTTTTATTTTTTTTTTTTAGTATTTTTTTTGTCTCTATTGTTTCTTTGTATATCCCAATTGTATATATTCCAATTCTTCTGTAAAAAAAAAAAGTGCAGGAAGAGTATGATTCAAAATGTTTGTTTGTGATTAGAATGAATGTTGGGATTTTAGAGGATTTTCTTCTTCTTTTTTTTTTTTTTTTTGGTTCATAGTTGTGCTGTTGTTGTTTCTCAACAAACATGCATTGCTTGAGCTATTTTAAAAAGTTATCTGAAAAATGAAGACAAAAAAAACAAGAGAGAGCAAACAAGTCTGTGAACTTGGCCTCATTAGGACTGAATTCCAGGCAACTGAACTAAACAAAGAGCCCACATTCAAATTGCCTGACTTGCTTCTAATCTCTATTGTTAGAAGAGAGCCAGCACCCAGAGTTTTTGCAAAGCAGCAAGATTACTCTGTCTTTCTTCAGGTGTGTGTAGCAGTGGGGGCTACCAGACCTTTTGTTTATCATTCTTTTTTGATTCCAGAGAGAGAGATCTGGAGGTAATTTCATTGATCTGAGTACCCCTCCTGGAAATTCTAGTAGCCTCCACTTCCCAGTAAAGGGAATTTAATTTAAATCTCAGTCTCTGTCTTGATCTTGGTATCATCCATTTCTACATCATATGTGAGAGTGTGTACAAAATGATCATACTGATGATAGAACTGATAATGCATGCATTCTTGTGCATCTCTGTACATTGACAGAAACTTAAGCACTGTGTACAGCATTTAAGTCTCAACTCCTAAAGGTGAAATATTTGAGAATGTTGTAAGGGCATGGTAAGGATATCTACTGATTGTGAGAGCTGATTGGAAGATTTCCAGAACAGAGAGACAGAGAAAGAAACCAAGAGAAAGACACAGAGAACAATGGGAATAATTGGAAAGGAAGAAAGAATAAAGAGAGAGAGGGAGAGGAGGAGGAGAAAGATAGAGGCAAAAACAGACAGCAGACAACAGACATGAATTAGGAAAGAGGAGGATAAAGAGAAGATGAGAGACAAAGAGACCATAGAGTAAGGCAGATGGAGAGACAAAGAAAGACATGGAGACACAGAATAAATCAAAAAGAGTGAGAGATGAAAACAGAGAGGAAAAGTGTCAATGAGTGGAGAGAGTTCTTTGGTTATCAACTCATAAAAAGTGCTGGATAGCACTGACTCCTAATCCGACTGTGCCCTTTCTACTGGAGTCACGAGTACTTCTCTGGCCTTTTGCTCTCAGGGTTTTGCACTCAGCCATGTCATGTTGCTACAAGAGTCAGCCAGTCTTGCATGTGTGACAGCTGTGAGAGCCCTATATGTTGTTAGCTGGGCGTAAGGTGTAAAGGATGCATATAGTATTTATGCAGTTTTAAGAATCTCTTAAGAGTGATTTCTTTAGGAAATGGGACTGATGGTCTGAGTGTTGGAAAGGCAACTTTTAACCTTTCCTTTTATACTAGTCTGGGCTATTTTGAATTTTTAACACAAGCATGCATTTCTTTAATAATAAAAATACTAAAACATGTTTTAAGTGGCTGTTGCGTCAGCTCTGTGCTGAGCGCTGAGAATATAAAGATGAATAAGACCTGATCTTTACCCTTGAGGGTGCATTTTCTGGTGGAAATAGACAGACATAAACAGATAATTGCAATTTAGTGAGATAAGTGCGTAATAGCTGTAATAGAGTTCTGTGCAAAGTGCTATGGGAGCAAAGATGAGTAGGGGACAACTAATTTTTCCTGAGAATGGGAGGCAAGTCTTTAAAGGGAAGTGATATTTAAATTGGGTCTTTATACATGATTAGGAGTTTTACAGACAGAATAGGGCTGGGCAGGAGGAAAGGTCACTGCTGCCCATTCGGAACTCCTCAAATCTTGGGTTTTGGGTTTATTCTAGATTGTTTGTACAGTCAACAAGCTGTGGCTAGGACGGCACTCTCATCATAATCTGAGTGCCCAGGATATTTGTAAACAAGATTCTCAGTGTGTTTAAGTATCAGATTAGACTCCCTGGTTTAAAATGTCCTATGAAGTACTTGGCCTCAAACTGGCCTCAGGAATCTGGTTTTCCAAAAGGAAAAATTGTTCCCCTGAATCTTTACACATCCACTTGTGCTTGCACACACATGCACGTAGATCACAAAATGATTTTTTAATTAATTAATTTATTTTAATTAGTTTCAATTATACAGTACATTGGTTAGACATCTATATAGGTCATAAGACGATCCCTCCAATTGCTCCTCCCTCCCTTGGCCTCCACCTAACCATCATTAATGCTAACTGCATTCCCTTTGCCATGCTCCCCATCCCCATGACCATCCATCAACTACTAATTTGCATTTCTTTAACCCTTCCCTGATTCTCCCAGCCCCTCAACCCCCCTCTCCTCTGTTCATCAAAACAATTTTAAGTATTGCTATCTTCTCTCTTCACTATAGAATTTTATCAACTAAGCAATAATGGACTTTTCCCTTGGTTATTCTGTGCATTTATTCTTTTCGTGTTAAAAGTGGGTGTTTCTCTCCTTTTCTTGGCCGTACTTCCCAAATCAACATGGGGAACTGGGTGCATTAGGGTGAGTTGGATGATCACCACTTAGGATTGCACTGTATTGTTCAAGGCAGTAAGATAACAGAATATCCCATACCAATGTCATTCATATTTAACTAGTTATGCCCTGAAGTAGGCAGAGCATACGTAAATTAAATACATGGAAAATTCTCAAAGAACAAACATAGTTTTTACTCGGTGTCCTCTTCCTTCCTTCCTGTCTACAAAGAAAGAAGAAAAAAAAAAAGAATACAAGAGCTGTAAAGATGAGAAAAAGCATGGCCAGAGATAGAGCATGCACACTCAGACTGGCTCACCAGCCCATAAGCGGGTGAAGTGATACTTCTGTGGCCTTCGAGTGCCACCCTTCCCATGTGCATAACTCTCAGACTGTAGTTTGAGATGATGTTGTAAGTTCCTGATCTGGCTTTAAGTTCTTGTGACTTAGGAATTTTTGCCCAGCAATTTGTACTGCTCTAGTAGATTAAATGACTTGGGAATTTTATCATTTTGAGACACAGATGATAACTTGGGAATGAGCTTTTCAGTTGATAATAAATATGCCCTGAACATATAAATGCCTATCCCCAAAGAGTAGAGTGGTCTGTCCGAATGTTTGTGTCCGACCAACAATCCGTACGTTGACACCAACCCTCCCAAGGGGATGGTATTAGGAAGTGTAGGGCCTTGGGGAGGTGATGAGGTCATAGGGATGGAGCCTTTTGAATGGGAATAGTGCCCTTATACAAGTGACCCAAGAAACTCCCTTGCCCTTTTCACTCCACGAGGCCATAGCAAGAAGGCACCATCTATGAACCAGGAAGTGGGCCCTCATCAGACACTGGATCTTATGGTTTCTTGATCTTAAATTTCCTAGACTCTAGAACTCTGAGAGAGAAATGTCTGTTGTTTATAAGCCACGCAGTCTATGGTATTTTCTTATAGCAGCCGAATGGACCATGATAAGCTTTCTTCCAGTCACCTGAGTCCTGGTTTGATTTCCTATATGAGGGTCTCCTTGATATTTATTTAACTTAGATTAAAATTAGGAAAGAAGGGGAAAAATTGTATTTGCCCTAAAAGCTCACCAACTTTGAAAGCACCTTAGTATCTCTTACCCAGCTTAAATGTAGTTCTTGGAAATACCTGTAAAGAAGCAGGGGTTATATTTCCCATTATAGGAAAGACACTAACTTCTTTTATTTTTTTAGGTCAGATTCGAGGTAGTTTATTTATGGCAGGGGTTGGCAAACTACAATCCTTGGAACAAATCTGGCCTACGACCTCTTTTTGTATGGCTTGGAAGCTAAGATTGGCTTTTAAATTTTTAAATGACTGACAAAAATATAAAGAAGAATGGTAGTGGTGCTACCTGAAAATTTTGATAATACGGTTTTTATTGGAACCCAGCCACCCTCATTTGCTTATATGTTGTCTATGGGTGCTGTGAAAATGACAACAAAGTTGAGTAATTGTGACAGAGATTGTATGGCTCATATTGTCTGGTTCATTACCGGAAAAGTTCGCCAGCTCGGATTTTGGGGATTGGAGAAGCTGTAAGCGGTGAGGCACAGTGAAGATACCACAGGTGTCCTTTGTGCACTGACTTGAGGGTGAACTTTTACCTTGGCTTTCTCACTCCACAGGCATTGCAGATCCCCAGTCACAACATCGACCCTGCCTTCTCTGTTCCTATCCCTTTGCTTATACTACTTTTTCTACTTAAAGACTTAATCAGCCATGGTTCATCCCAGTTAAATCCATTTCATTCCTTTAAGTCCTCTTGGATATCACCTTCTTTTTGAGGATTTCTCCAATACTTCCAAGAAAAAGAGATATCTGAATCAGATGAGGAAAGATCTTATGTGCCAGGTCACTCTCATTATCCCTCTCTCCAAGCACTAAGCATCATTTGGTTTATGTTTCAGTTTTTGGTGAGCTTAATGAGGACAAGGCTTCATTTCATTCATTCATATATACCAGTATTTGGCACATAGGAGGTGCTTACTTAAAAAATCAGAACACTAAATCAATACAGATAACTTTTTGACCTTTCTTGGTAAGGAAGGGAAAAGCCAGCATTGAGGCAACATAACAATGGGCTATGTGGATATTATTTACTGTGCTGATTCATGAAGTATAAACTATCTGGATTGCTTCATCCTAACAGTTTTGGTAAAATGGCCCAAAATGAGAGAGAGGGGTGATGGGAAGGTTCAAACCAAATAAATCAAATTGTGTTAGAGTCACAGCTTCCTCGTAGCAGGAGGGGTATGAATGTTTCTTAATGATATCTGATCTTCCAACATCCAGGATGAGCAGATGGTTGATACAGGCTAATATTATCTCTGGCCTGAGGCAGAAAATAACTCAATGCTTCTTATTTAAAGAGTGGGACTGAGAGCTGGCCCCCATGATACAAAAGTCTCAGTGGACCCAGAACATTTGAGAAATGGTTAGGACATATTGCATTGTAAGAGATAAAATTGCATTGGTGGTAAGGGACTGAACTGCGAGTACCATGACAATGAGGAAAGAATTGTGAATTAAACCTACATGTTCTTTCAGGCACATGTAACTTAAGAGTTGCTGGGTTTTCTAAGTAAGTTTGGACATACTAGGATTTTTAATTAAAAGTGGGTGAGGATCGCTATGTATTGACGGCTCAGGTGAAAGTTAATATAGTAATAACTAATACTTATTGGTGTTTATAATGTGCCAGGTAGTATTCTTGGTAGTACACATATCCATAAGAGTAGGAAGTAGGCACTGCTGTTATTCCCATTTTAGAAATAAAGAACTAAAAAATGAGAGGTTAAACAACTCACCCAAGGCCACAGAGATAGCAGAAGGTAGAAATGGGATTTAAATCTAGACAGGTATGATCTAAAAAGCTCAGCTCTTAGCCCTTATACTCTATTGCATTTAGAACACTATGATGTTTCGTCTTCAAGTAGCCTTGAGTTACTCATATATTCAGCCATTACTTATTGAATGCCTAGTACATGTTGGTCATATGCCAGGCTCAGGGTGTTTATTCATGATCAAAACCAGTAATAATTCTGCCTCTCCATGAGGTTAGAGCTTGATGGTCTATCCACTGAGTCTATGGAGGGTTTGAAAGGTTATGATCCAGGATTTTTTTTTTTTTTTGAGACAGGCTTTCAGAAACTCAAAAGCTTACTCATTTCTTAGGGATTAATTGAGAAAAAGTGAGGAGGAAACATTTTTTAATGAAATGAACATTGTTAGATAACAAGTAGAGTGAAGGTTGTGATGGTTAAAATAATGTAAAATACATTCACATGTTCACAAAAATCTATATCTAAAGAGATATAAACCCTTAGGGTTTCATTTTTCATGGGCATTTGGCAAATGAGTGTTTGTGGGTGGGTGTGTGTGAAAGACATTTATATGTACACACACATCTCTGCTTCTGCCTTTAAATCTATATCATCAGCCATACTTATACCTATAGCTGGATAATCTCATTCAGTGTCTGCTTTGTTTTCAAATTTTGAGGCAAATTCCATTATGTAAGGATATAATAAAACTGTAGGACTCTTTTCTGTCTAAAATGCTTGCCTCAGTTGTATGGTTAAGCATGTAAATTAAAAAAAATATGACAAAACAATTTCAAATCTAGTTGTAGGTATAGCATTGAATTAAACATGGAACAAAATGACAGCTCTTTAGCAAAGAATTTGGGATCCTTCTTGCAGTAGTTTCTTCGCTTATTTGGAAAATAAGCCTTTTTAGTTAAGGAGTCCTTGGTTTCTCTTTCCAAATTAAGGACTATTTAAGCTAGGTTGTGTTCCGTGCAACCTGATACATTTCACTCTAACAGTTAAGTTGCCTAATTCAATCAGACACATTTGAATCGTCTGACCTTGATTTATTATTAAAACGACCCTATAGCCAACTTGTTTGTGTTTTTAACGGACATTCATATTTTTAGACCTGCTTAAATTTTAATTACATTAAATTGCTTGCAAAATCATGGATTTCTAATTAAGACCTGTTTTCTTTCTTTGTTAAAACACTTAGTGCATGCTGGTTAATTTTCCTGCACAGTGATTTAGTGTTGGCCAGAGTTTCTTAAAATGCAATATTTGAATACAGTTGAGACAGACAACCAGATAGTAAATGGGTTTCACATCCTTTAGATGAGACCATTTCTATAATCTGCCCATCTGCGATGACTGGACTAACATTTACTTCCCAGAAGTTGCTGGTCTTTGGCCTTTCTCCAATATCTTCATTTTCTTCTTTAGGTGATTTAATTCAGTGACTTTCACTGTGCTATTCCTGGTAGCTCAAATATCTTGTACCATCAGGAAATGCGTAATGGAGTTGCCCAAGATTTTCCTACCCCCCAAATCTGCTTTATTTGTTACTTGCCCCTATTTTAACACCACTAACTAGCTACACTGATGTTTATCTCATTGTTCATGGAAATGATCAGAGAAATCGGAATGTCTTCACACCTCCCCTTCAGCCACACGAAGAGAGAGATTGTTGCCACCTTGCTTTTCAAATGCAGATAGATTAAATCACACCATGCACCCCGATGACTTAATTCTTTAAAAGAAGCACTACAGAAAGCCATCGCATATTGACATAACCATTCCTTTTTTTCCTTTTCAAAAGGTGTGTAGATATTTGTGACACATAAATCCTTATAGTTTTGCAAAATGCAGACAAGTGACTGAATGCAAAATGCCTCGTGGTCTCTTCTGTGATGCTGTCATTCCTCAAAATTTGCAACCACCCTTACCCAGGTTAGAAGAAAAGTGTACTGAATGGGGAGAGGAATGTCCAGGAATTTGACGCCGTCCACTCTGAGAGAGTGCTGACCCTGGCTCCTGCCTTGGGCCTCCACCATTCACTGCTGAGTGCTGACTGGGACAAGGCCATGGGCTCTTATTTGTTTGGCAAATACCTGCTGGCTGCAGGATTATGCCCTGTCTACACACTCAGGCAGTGTCCTCGTGGGTATATCCCTTTATACGATGGGTGGAGTCAACATGTGCCTGGCACTGTGGCTGACCGTTCTGATACTCAGGAAGGAAATGGATAATAGTTAAATATATGGGCTTTGGCGCCTAATGGTTTTGTTTTCTCCTTACTAATAGTGCCTTTTATTCTGGTGTCGGCATAGCCTGCCATGTGCTTAACCTCTGTCAGGGCTGAGAGAGTACAGAAATAGTCGTCCTCTCAAATGGCTCACAGTTAAGGGTAAAATCAAATAGTTAAAGTATAATTTGGCAAGTGTAATACACGAGTATTTATAGAGGAGGAGAGTCTGGCAAGATGGGGGTGAGGTGAGCTGACGTATCAGCAAAGTAGAGGTAACATAAGATGTCCCAGTAAAAACAAATGATACATAGGATTTTTCAGGTGAAGACGTAAAGAGAACATGCTTCACATGGAAGGATGGGCACATGTGGTGGCTCAGAGGCACACGAATGGGCAGCCTTGAGGGGAGGGGAGAGCACAGGTGGACGGTGGGGGAGGGAGATGAAGATAAAGAGGCCAACCAGGAGCGTGTCATGCAGGGTCTTGCCAGGCAGACTGAAGAGTCTGGATCACGTTCTGAAGGTATCAGGGAGTGACGTGATCAGCATTTCAGTTTTGAAAAAAAACAAAAAGACAATGGCAGCAATGAATTGGATGGATGTGATATTGAGAGAGACTGGTTAGAAAGGTACGTATAGAATTTATCCATCCTTGAGCTCATTTTCCAGGCAACCTGTGAGCAGCTGAGTGCTTGACCATGGAGCTGATGATGCTTTGTGATTTCCACACATTTTCTTTCAAGATAACACTACATAGGGCAGGGCCACTTCACACAGTCTGTCACGGAATGTGTGTAATCAATAGTGATGTCTGTTATGTACTTCCTCCTTGGCCTTGGGAAGCATAACATATATTACCTCAGCGAGGCCAGAAGCTACCTGGAGGGAGTAGAATGTCTGGATGTTGGTCCTAGTTCCCACACACTTCTGTGTACCTCACAAGAGTCACTTTAGTTCCCCAGGCTTGTTGCCTCCATTCCAAAGTGAAGATGCCAGACTGGACAATAGCGAAAGTTTCGTCCACTCAGTAATCTTTAAATGTGATCCTATCTATGACTTAATGATGAGAAGAATTTGAAATGGCATTTAAGAAGAGCCACCAAATGCTAGATGAGTGTACTGATTGTGAGAGTATGGATTGGAACCAGGCTAAGGTATTTTAACATAGATCACTACACAAATAACATGTAAATATACACTATGGGTAAATCTGCTGAACGTACAGGTGATATTTAATAAATATTGAAATTAATTTTAAGCAGCTTTAAGGAACAGATAATATCAATTTTCTCTGGTCGCCATGCCTAATGCGGTGCCCTTCTCACACTAATGCTCGAGAAATGTCCGTTAATGAAGATGATGTAAAATGTCTCCTTCTGAGCATAGCTGAATATTTATGCAAGAACAGCTCTTGTGGTTTCAGCTGCTGTGGGTTCTCAATGCCACAAAATCCAAGTTCTCACCACAACCTCCCGTAGGGTTCATAAAATCAATCCCCTGTAGGAACTTTCCTAGAATCCTTATCTCGTGGGCTCACATTTATTATCTTCCATCCTCCCAAACCTCTGTGCATTTGGACCACAAGACAATGGAGAATGGTCCCTGGAGGCAGCAAATGAGAGGACTCACTCAGGATCCAGTTTTGCCAAGGTGAATGGGAGGGCTTTGGAAGAGTAAAGCGATTCGGTTAGTTGGGCAGGATAACGCAAGTTGCCCAGAATCTTTTTCCTCCTTCACTGTCTTCTCTCACGCCTTAGGATGAAGGAGCTTTCAGTGTTTTAAACCACCAAAGACGATTTTCCCTAGTGTTACAAGTCGGGGAGGAAAGAATGAGGCTATTTTATAGCAAGGTGAACACTGGTGTTTTTGACTGTGCCGTATTCTGGGAAGTCGAGGGATGGTGACAAAGACAAAATGACAGGGCCGCCTCAGCAAGGTTCCTCAGTGCAGGGCCGCTGGGACTGTGCTGGGGAAAACTCCTGTGTTCAGCGTGAAGCCAGGCACCTGGGGAGCTGTGATCAAAGGTGCAAATTCCTCTGTGCTCCTGCCAGGCTTTAAAATAGACCCAATTAGGTCCTTAACTAGGAACCCAGAGGAGCCCCTTGACGTGCTCGTCACCAGTCCACACCACCTAGGGTTTCTGCATGTTTTTGCAGACGAGAAACAATAATAGCAACTTCTTTATGTTACACTGTAAAGAGCCAGGAACAGTTTTGAGTCAGTGCTCTGAGAACTGCCCCAAAGTGAGTCTGTGAATACATAACTGCCACCTTCTTAAAAAAAGAGTTCAGTAAGCCCCACGGGACACACCGTCCATCTCCTCAGCTTGGAGACTGGGAACAGTACCACCGATCAGCTCAGGGAGGAAGCATTGGTCTATGATTTTACTTAGAGGGGAGACCAATACTTTTAATTCATTCTCATGTTAAATAACGTATGCGTGTCCATGTTGTCTATCTTTGTAAGAGTGGCCAGGACAGCTCTTGTTCCAAGGGCTTGCTCAGTACAACCCTTCTGAACTAAATTGATCGCTCATGGGAATTTGGCTGGAGACTTTTCACTCCTTGCTTTTCCACCAGTCTGATTTTGGCAATTGAGTGCTGCTCACTGTTGGGCCCCTTAGAAAGTGGAAAGATCTCTAAGGTCATTCCCCTCGGTGCCCTCATTTTACAGATGGGAAATCCGAGGACTATCGAGATTGAACTAAATATGCTGTGAAGGACTTCACAGTGCAGGTGCCTTTGATTTTTACAAAGGTTTAAAACACAGGCAGTTTAATATTGTGGTTAAAGACTGGGTTTGAATTCTTGGTTCTGCCACTGACTTGTTGGAAAACACTGGTTAGGCCATTTCATTTCTCCAAAGTAGTTTCTTCACCCATAGATTGAAACTAATATTGCATCTACCTAACAGGGTTAACCTGGGTATTATAAGAAATCGTGTAAGTATAAAGATTTTTGCATAATGCCCAAGCCAAATTAAATACTATATATTTTAGATGTTGAGCTATTGAAAGACCTTTAGAGATAATGTAGCTATAGATGTTTTTGAAAACAAGTAGTTCCAGGAATGTGTGTGTGAATGTGTGTGTGTGTATGTGTGTGTGTGCTCACGCGTTTTCTTTCATAACATAAGAATTATCTACTAAAAGCAGGTTGTAGAATGCATTTCACTTACAAAGCAACATTATAGGCATTGACAGGATCCATTCAGAGCTGTGACAACATTGTCCAATAATAACAAATATGTGTCCATTTACTTGAAATCTCAACACTTTAAAATCAACCACAAAGAAACAAGCCACAAAAATGATAGTGTGAAATTATTGCTGACAGTAAAACTGTATATGCTATGAAATTAGAAGCTTGAATTTTAACAACTTTTAACATTATACACTTTTTAAAGTCTTCTTTGAAACCCTGTATGGCTGGAATCAATACGTATGAAAGAATTATGATGGTGGCAGTAAACCCAACTTCACAGATTTTGCAAAGAATTTTGGTTGCCCAAGCTTGAGATATTTAGCATATTTTCAGATAAACATAGCTGTAACTTATTTCCTTTTTGAGTGGTAGACAAGTGAAAATTATAAATGACTGTGAGATCAAATTTCAACTTGTTATTGAAGTCAGTTCGAGTGCTGTCTTGGCATAACTTTTGTGCATATGGAGAAGTGAGATGTAATGGTTGAGTCACTAGAGGCCACAAACCTGGGTTTGTGTCTCGTTTCCACTACCACCAGGTGACCTTGAACAAATTACATAAACACTCTAGACCTCAATTTCTTGAAACTCAAATTGGGGTTGATGATGGCGACTGCACAGGAGTGTGTGAGAGACAATGAGAGAAGATGCACAGGGCTTTGTGTTCCATTAGATGAATGGAGGGTCTGAGTACCTGCCAGTTGTTCTTAGCTTTGTGTCTGAGTTGTTATTATTTTGTCTTGTGACTCCAGATTTCTCAGAAGGGACTGGACAATCACTATAAATAGTTCAAAGAAGAGCCTGTATAAAAACTAGTCTACACATATTAGTTACATTTTGTCTTGTGGAGTATGGATTGTGTCAAAGCAATCATTTGTGATGTGCGCAGCCTTCACTTATCTCTAAATCTTACTGTAAGTATATGAGGACCTGAATGTACCTTTAAGGATCTGCTTTCTGTTTTTAACTCTATTATTCCCTTTTTCTTTCTTTCCCCCTCTCTCTTCCTTGCCCCTCTCTTTTGTGTCTCCTAGGATTTGCTAGGAGTTACTAAGTCACCCGTTGATTGCAGAGCCAGACCACAGGGTCTAGGTGGCAGTGTTCTTATTTCCTTTGAAAGATTTTAGGAATAAACAATAATGGAAATTGTGTTTTGTTTGCCCCTCTGCACCCCAACTTTTCAAATAAGCTAGTCTTCCATCAGCAAGACAAAAACTAAATGTATACCCCTACCTGTTACCAGCTTGGTGTCTGATTTTAAAAATGGAGTTTGTATGTGCCTATCCAAAACGGATGACTTAAATGTCCTCCTTTCTACATGGAATTATTATTTTTTTTAAACAAAGAAAAAAATCCAGGTGATTTAAGCAAATAGGAATTTAATTCATCAGAGTTAATCTTATTTCTGTGCTGAGATTCATAGCTTTAATCTGTAAACAAGCACATCATTAGGGAG
Source organism: Eonycteris spelaea (assembly GCA_003508835.1). Taxonomy (NCBI): domain Eukaryota; kingdom Metazoa; phylum Chordata; class Mammalia; order Chiroptera; family Pteropodidae; genus Eonycteris; species Eonycteris spelaea. The sequence continues at coordinate 15,239,893 of PUFA01000004.1, forward strand.
ATAGGTAATTACACAAATTAGATTGGAGAAATTTTGCTAGGGGAGATGGATTTTGTTTACCTTCATGTGTTTGGCACCAGAAGAATTTCTCTCTCATACAAAGCAACATCTTATATGGCTAGAGAAGGAGAAAAAAAAAAGTAGAAAGTGTAGGAAAGGAATACTTTTGTCCGTAGGACTAAACCTTGCATCAATGAGCTCTTGTCCAACCTCTTTACAGGAGTGAGTCTGGAGTAAAGGACAGCAGAGAGCGGAGAGCAAATAGAGCCATTGAGGTTTCCACTTTCCCAGGGCTTGACACATCTTTGGTGCTCAAAATAAGTTCTTTGGCTTACATGAAAAGCCTTCTAATATTTTAAGATGTGCTCTGCACATGAAGTGCACCCATGAATACTCATTCAACTTGCCCTGGGAGTCTTTGCTCTTAAAAATAATTTCTAAGATTTAAAGACATTATGTTGTTCTCAATGTGAATATTATACATAAAAAGTAAAATGTAAATATGAACTGATGTTTCTTTCTGGCTGCTCGTCTTAAATGGAGGGACTGGTGAAAGCTTGATGAGTGGCGTGGACCATTCACCTTGGGAGGAGTTATGATTACTGAGGGTTGAAGTGGGAAGGGCAGGATAGGAGGGAGGCATCACATTCTCTTTGGACAGATGGGTCCTTGTGAAGAATAATAAATGATAAATTTGCAAAGACAGTGTGGATCCTGGACTCCAAGTGTCATTTTCTTATGGGCATTAGGGAGCCAGTGAATACTGTAAGTAAATAGTGACCTAAAAGAAGTCACATAAAGATAAGAATGGTCAGGCATAAAGTTCAGAAAGGATTGGAGGGATGGAGAGATCATAGGAGGTAAAGTATTTCATTTGTTTATTTAACAATATACTAACTGAGCACCTACTATGTGCTAGACATCATACCAGGAACAGGAGATTCAACAGTAACAAAGCAAATATGAATTTTGCCCTGAAAAATTTCAGAAATCAAGACTTGAGAGAGAGAATCGTAGCAACACTTATGGTCTGATCCATCCTCCCTGCCATTCCCACCTTCCAGGCCTCTCCTCCTGTATCTGGTTCCCAGACTGGAGGAATGATAACTGAGGCTCCAGGCTGGGAACTACAGAATGCAGGGGTTCCCTGGTGGGAGACAGCAGGTGAGAGGGGCTCTGGGCAGCCATGTGACCACAAAGCCCTGGATTCTCTGTGAATGAAACACTTTCTTTCTAAAATATAACACTGGACATGGTTTTTCATTAGGAGAGGTGGCTAGACCATGGTCTGTGACCTGTCTGCTGGAGTGATATGAAGGGAATTTGTTTCCAAATAGAGTTAGATGGAACTGGTTGGTTCTCCCAAATTTATTTTGCAAACGGGAGAAAGGCAAATAGGAGATGCTTGGTAGAGTTGGGGAGGCAGTCAATATGCACTGTGCTAGAGGGGGTATAAAAAGGCCAAGAGAGTATTTTATTAGCTACTGGACCTGGCGTCTTCTTCTGCTTGAGTGCTGGATGTGGACAAATGGCCAAGTGGCTTATTCAGCAGATGCTAGTTCCTGAGGAGAGGAATATTGCAAAGAGGCTAAGAAAATGAATCCTGAGATGAGATGGCCTGGACTTGAATCCTGACACCTTTATTTACTAGCTGGGGAATCTTGACCATGGTGCTTAACCTCCCCAGGCCTCTGTTTTGTTGTATTTAACATAAATATAACAATAAAGTTGTTTGTGAGGATTAAATGATTATATACAAGGCATTTGGAACAGCTTCTGCCACATCTCAACATCTTTTAAGTGTTAGATATTATTAATGGGGCCCTATTACTTACTGGCTGTGACTTTGATCACATCATGGTACCTCTCTGAGCTTCAATTTCTTCAACTGTACCCAAACTCTGAGTTCTGAAACACTTCTTCTGGTGGTAACATTTATGATTCTCCAAAACTGAAATGGTATGCTCACACAGCCTGGTGCTGAAGTATGTTTCGTATCCTCCCGATGTTGACAATTATAGCCCTAAATTTGTCTGGCAAAACTCATTGCTTTTAAGCTTTGATGCTTAAATCTGAACTTGACACATTTTGTTTTCATTGCAAGCTATGTGGAACCCTAGCTTGAGTCAGAAAAAATAAAGATTTATTGTTTGTGTTCTCTTCTCTCATTCTCTTTGGTTTTTGAGATTTCAACAGATTATTTGCATGAATGGAAGCCGGGATTCTTTGCCTCTTCATTGCATATGGGTTCACAAGCCACTCCAGTGAAAAGACTTTGATGAAAAATGCCCCTGTAAGTTTTTGCATAAACAGATTGTTGGCTTCTGCCTTCTTGATTTCATGTCATCTTTCCCTTCCACTTTCCACTTTTTTGTTTCTTTTTTGTACCCCCTTTAAGACTGCAGGCTCTTTACTAGTAAACGGGCCACAGTTTTACTTTTGTCCTGATACACAACTTAGAAGAAAAAACCAGAAGATATTTATCTGAAAACAGGATCATGGTGGAGGGTGGGAAAAAATGAGAGAGAGATCAGGATATGCTTTCAGTTGCTATAACAACCATATGTAACATCTGTATTTTCTTTCCTCTTTGCTTTTGGTAGCTTATCTAATCTGTCTTCTGGTTTCTGATTCTAAAAATCCCCGGGGATCGTTTTGTGAAAGGACATGTGATTTTTTAACAATACTTGAAAAAGAAACACAAATGCAACGATAACTATCAAGTATTGTGGGCCTTCTACCTGCCAGGCACTTTACTGAGTGTTATATGTCATTGTATCAGAATTTTCTCTTTCTTCTAGAACACTATAGAGGATATATTGCTTTTGTGGACAATGTAGTGTTAATCTGATAGACTGATAGCTGGAGTCACTAGGGAACGCCCAGTGCATGTTCCCTGTCTTGAGCTCCTAGAAGGAGCATCCTTGTGGATTGGCAAGTGTTGGGTGGGGAGGGTGTCCTTTCATGATTTGTCCAGTGATTTCTGTTCATTTCATATAATTGAAGTTGTGTTTGGTCATATAATTGTCTGGGTATCTATCTCCTTTGTTGAAGGGAATTCTGATCAGTGTGTATGACACTGTTACCTCTTGCATGCTTAATTGGAAGAGAATATAGACCACAGTCACACTTCAGTGCATCCAGTCTTGCACCTACTATGTGCACAGCATTGTGCTCAGCACCAAGTTGGGTGACTAGATATAGTCTGCAGCCTCCTGCAACTCTTATTTCAATAGGAGAGAGTCACACACATGAATAATGAAATAATCTTACAATTGTGTTACATCCTGGAAGAGGTATGCAATGATTAAAGGTAGCTGAAGATGTTACTGTCTTCAGAAAAAATTTACCAAAAACAAGATTTTCCTTTTCTCATATTGTGTTTCTTTCTTACATCCCCCTTTTGACTATTTGAATTCAATTTGCAAATATTGAGCGGCACCGACTGTGTATTGGGTTCTCTGTCCAGCATGGTTTACAGTGGTAACCGGGACAGCACCCTCGCTCAACCTTATATTGGTACATATTTACACATGATAGAGCATGAACGTGATTTCCCAAGCTACTTCCCCTTTCCAAATTTCCACTGCGTTGTACGTTCTTATCTTAGGCAAAGCCACAGCCATCTAACGGATAGCATGAGACACATCTGAGCAGCCCGAGTTAGATTTTTTAAAGACCCATTTGAATTGTCACTTGCCTTAAAATTTTAAAGGGTTTCTTATTACATATCTAGGAACAATAAGAGTCTGTCCTCTGCTGACCTTTGCATGGCCCACTCCACCTACCCCTTGCATTGTTGTCCAGCCACATTAAAGATCATGGAATGATGGAATGCAAATCTTAAATGACCCACTCCAGACAGGGGCGGAAGGAGGGAAGACTGGTCGGTAGAGTTCATAGTGCAGAATTTAAAAGTTATAAACTATATTTAGTAAAATAATAGTTATCTCTTTATGGAAAGAGTTGTACCCACATGATTTCTTCCTTGCTCGTGTCTGTTTCCCACGTCTACCCCTCACTCCCGATTCAGTGCAAATATGCCAGTTACTTTGCCCAAGGAGGTGGGACCTCCGACCCTTTTGTTATTTTTAGTAGTAATAGCAACAGGAGGACCTAGGAAGGACAATCTCAATGACTCACACAGAGATTTTCTCAATTTGTGGGAAAAGTTGTTGGGATCCTCGTTCTGAATACTTTTTCTTCCTTTAGCAGCCTTTTCTCACTTAGCGTGGAAGTTGTTTACGTTTGTTAGCTAGATAGACGCAGACAGGAGGAGAAAATTATTTAACTGGAATTGAAATATAGGGATCCCTGGAAGAGGTTCAAGCCTTTTAAGGATGTGGCTGGATCCTAGGTTGGTTTGAAAATTCCTGGAGTTCTGATTTTTAGAGATTTTTTTTTTTTAAGTTGTGGCTGTATTCAGGTGCCCAGAACAGTGAAAGAGGCACAAAGAAAGTCTGTAAGGAAAGCAGCAGGGCTGAGTGAAGTCTGCCCTGCCGTCTTGATTTCTAACTCCTTTAAAGACAATTTATATTCCCGATGACGGAAAGAAAGAAGGAAAACTTCTCTAAGACTGTTCCAAAATGTGACTTTTCCCCCCCCCAAAGCAAAAGCTTATTTGTGCATGCTGAAGTAAGCTGTGCAAGGGCTCATTTTTCTAGATCTTATTCTTAAAATATATGGGAGAGAGGAAATAATAGCTGAAATATGGTTACACACGTGGAGTAACAACAGGGCGTTGAAGACCGTAATCTTAGTGGATCTTGTTAATGCTTTAACAAACAGGCAATAATCACAATCAGCACATTGATTCTTTGAATGGAAGCAGCCACGGAAGTGCTGCTGAAAATAGTGTGTTGGTTTTTGCATTAAAGTAGGCCAAACTCCCTCTGTTTACAGTATTAATTTGCTTAGCAAGCCCTTTATTTCATTGACAGTAAGGAGATAAGCTTCAGCCCAGCTGTGACTGAATTATCAATCAAGCAACAAGTATTTGTTGTCTAGTGTCTGTGTGCTAAAGATTGCTTGGCATCATGGGGGATTCGTATTATAAATAATATAGAATATCTTCAGTTTTAAAGGAGATTGAGTCTAGGATTAAGGAGGCTATGATAATGATTTAAAAATTAAGTGCTACCTTGCGGAAATCAATACATAGCATAGGAAATGAGAGCAGAGAGGGTGGCATAGTGATTTGTGGAACAAAGCCTGGTTTTCACTGGATGTTTAAGGAGGAGTATGAAAAATACAAAGTTTTCCATAAATGGGTAAAGGCTTGGATATAGGAATAAATAATGGGCTTTCTGGGAGTTTATGGAAATAAGGGGTATGGGTGAGGGGTGAGAATGGTGTGTGTGGAGGAGGGGGGTGGTTAAGAGAGAGACTGACCAGTATTAGAAGCCTTTAAATACTGAGCAAGAGAGAATTATCAGAAACTCCAACTCTATTGCATCTGTGAGGTTTAATTTTTAAGGATTTATTTCGCTACTTTCTTCTAAAGGAAGGAAACACTGATGGAAAACAGATTTTCCATTTTTGGTCAACAGTAGTCGTTCCTGTTGGAAGGAGGCTGGGGACAGGCCACAAGGAGGAAGTGGACAGGAAGATAAGGGAATTTCTCATCTATGATTGTGCCTCAGCTGCCCATCCTGTAAAATGAATGGGACATGACTCGGTTGCAAAGTAGTGTCACGATAGTATCTCTTGTGTAGCATTGACTCTGCCTAGAAATAGTCCTAATGTTAGAAGAGGGAGGTACTTTTATGACACCGGAGAGAGGGGCTGAAGCCACACTATGAGAACAGCAGTTTTTAAAGGAGGCTCTACTGTTGGTAGATTAGTTATGGAGAGGGAGGTGAGACTGGAATTGGGTTAGAGCATAAGGCAGACATGTGATCTGAAAGATCTCTGTAGGAGACTCAGGAAAGGAGGGCGTGCCAATAATAATGGTGATGCCAACAAGAGTGGAAAGACATTTAAAAAAAAAAACCAACAAGCAAGATAGTTAGCTAAGAATTAGGATAGGTAGTGTAAGACACTGGAGAAAGTGCATGGGGCCTAGCAACCTACGTTTGCAATCTCTGTTGGCATCACTGAAGCATTGAAAAATGTGTTCAATTCTGACCTGTTGCACTTAGATGTGGTAGGTAGAAAAGGCTAATTCATAGAGACAGAAAGTAAAACAGAGGTTACCAGGGGTTGGGGAAGGGAGGAATGGGGAGTTACTGTTTGTGAGTCCAGAGATTCTGTTTGGGATGACAGTCACTTTCTGGAAATGGACAGTGGTGGTGATTACACAACATTGTGAATATACCCAATGCCACTGAATTGCACTCTTAAAAGTGGTTAAAATGGTAAACTTATGTCAGGTATATCTTATACCAATCAAAAAACATTCTATCCCTTTCAGGATTAACAAAATAACTACCTGTTCGGAAGGAACTCACGGGTGCAGCATCCATAAGAAATCTGTGCTGCTCAACTAAGAGTAGTGTTAAGGGCTAAAAGCGGGAGCAGAAGTTGCTGTTAGACAGCTGTGAAGTCCTCTGATCTTTGCATTTTTGTGCTCCTATCATCCTCTCTGTGCTGCAGAGAAGCTCTTCTCAGCCAGGTGAGGCCACCATTGTGATGCTGAATTATTTTCCCAGCTCTAAAGAAATTATTCTCAGTCTTTGCTCCTCTGGGTAGGTTTTGGAAGGTTTTTGGGTTATCAGTTAAAATACAATTTACCTCTTAAAATTGTTTAACTCTCTCACTGCTGGCAGAATATTTTCCATTTTAAAGATTTCGAAATACTGGGCTTGATTTCAAGGAATGTAATTGTTTCTATGCAGTCTGTAATTCTGTAGCAGAAGAGGAAGAATCCTACTTTTTAGAAAAATTTTCTCTGCCCTTAAGTGCCACTGAGTGGCTAAGTTTTCCAGATTTTCTTACTATTAGTCATCCTGCTGAGAATGTTTGGGCTCTCTTAACTCACAATGAAGTCTCAATTTCAAGATTGTAAAACAGGGGTACCTTCCAGTTGAATAGCCCTCTATTGCATCTAAAGCTCATCCCTTCTTCCCTAATAGTTTGGTCTCTTTTCCCAAGAATATAATAAAGAACAGAGCTGAAGACATTATTAAGTCTGCTGTCATAATAGGGGATGGAGTCTCGTCTGTAATGCAGAACAAATAATCCCATCTCTAATAAATAAGCTGACATTGACACCCACAGAAACTTCCACTTGAGCAGGGAAGAGCTTTTGCGAACTTCAGAAAGTGATCAATGGTCTCTCGTGTAGAACTCAACAATAGCAATAGTGCTAGTGATAGGGAAGCTAAAATCAATAAAGAAAGATTCCAGCTAAGACATCAAAGAGGTTATTAGGGACAATGAGAAAGGAGAATTAGAAGAACGGCTGAAAAGGATCTTAAAGATCTCCCTTTGAAGATTCAGGTTTATTCAGAGAAGCCTCTTGAATGTATGATGACAAGTCCACACTCCCATTTTCAAAAGGAATGGCAAGTTTGGGAAAAGTGGATAAAATATAAAAACTTACATTGTGCTCATACGAAACATTTTCCTGATTAATAAGTTAATTCATCTCTACCTGGTTTCTCCTAACGAACAAAGGCAATTGCACAGACCGGCACAGAAGCTTTGATAACAAAAGCGTTATTTGTATACTCTTTTTCTTCCCTTGTTTTTATGCCAGTGTGCAATTGAGCCCAATCATTGTATTTCTCTTAACATTAAAGGAAATGTCAGCTCTTGCTTGAGCCTTTCTGATTTATTTCGTGTTCCTTCATCCCGCGGCAACTAAATTCTGGTTAAATTTATTTTTGAACAAAGGTAGTCAGTCTCCGAGAGTTTCTCTTTTCAATGAATGACAGCAGACAGTTCCAAGATCATTCATTTGCTTGTGTCTATTTGCTGTATCTAGACAGCTATTATCATGCATGTGGTATTTCAGAGCAATTTCACCCAGTCTGCTGTCAGTAGCAACCAGCTGAAGGAGCCGGACTTGTGCTTGGCATCTGGAATCCGAACTAAAACTTTCAATAGTGCCTTGATATTCGTACAAGTTCATGCTCAGAGGCTGGTGTTAGGAAAGAGCATCCTTATTTGGGAATACTTTATTGGTTTAAAGCAGCTTTAAATGAACATTTTATGTTTTTCAGCAACCATCGTATGAACAGGTTTGCAGAAATGAAATGTGTTCCTCCTCAGAGCCCGATCACTGGAAATAATGATCACCTGGGAGTAGAAATCGGGAAACCTTACCAGATACTGGGAAAATAGCTAAAGGGCAATAAAGAAAAATGCCAGAGAACTAAAGTTCACCAGCATGCATCAGCATTATGAAGCAAGGGGAAGACTAGGGGAAGTGCTCCATCTCCAAGTTAGAGGGATGTTAGAATTAACAGAGCCTCAGATGGGAAGATGTGTCCTGGGAAAATGATACTAGCAATTATTCACTCACCTCCCATGTGATGGTTAGGGTTATTGTCGGTTTGCTTGTTTGTTTTTGATAAGTTTATTATGTGGATTTCTTCATTAGATTTCATCCTCATAAGGAACTGTTGCTACTTTTATTTTATGGTAGAGAAAACTGAGGTTCAGAAACTTGTGCAAAGCCAAACTCCTGGTGGATGACAGAGATGGAGTCAAACACTCACAGACTCGATGATTCCAGAATCTTCACTACACTGTCCATATTGCCTTTCTCCCTGTCCATGCCAATGAAGGTTCCCTCTTGTGTTTTGTAGGCTTCTCTAACTGTGAAAGGAGAATGGAGGATGGTGTCAGCCCTACAGCCTGTCCTCCCAGAGGACACTTTAGTCCTTTGTTGCTTTTGTGTAAATTCTTTCTCATGTAGGAAGATGGAATTATTTTCCTGAGGATAGTGGAAGAGCTTAACCAATAGCACAAGCTCTAATCATGTCTTCTGCATACATGCCATGCCTTCTGATTCTTCTGATTTGTGGCTAAGTTTATTTTTATGTGGAAGGAAGGATTAACGCTCCTGAGCAGAGACGTAAGTGTTGTGGAATTTATTTTATGCCTGCAAAGATTTGTAAGACTTTATGCTTACCTTGAAGAGTTCACAATCTAGTAGAAACATTGGAAGCAGAGGAAAGAAAGGTGTCGAAAATCTCCTGAGTTCTGGTCACTTTCATAGCTATTTGGCAAAACTACTTTTACTCAATTTTTGAAACAGATGAAGACACTATTAGCGTTCTCATTTCACAATAAGATAAAGTTCCAGGATGATACATTATTGGCCCAAGCTTACACAGCTGGTAAATAGGAGAGGCAAGATTTAAACCCAGGTGTATCTGACTTCAAAACCAGTTTATTAAAAAATCTTTTTTGCCATATTCGTCCAACTCCTATTATATAAGGCAGTGTGCCATCAAAATCATTGGTGGAAGTGGGTCTTACCTACCAGTTGAAAGAAATCAGGGTAGGTGATATGACTTTTGACAAAGCCACATGGGAAGGCAGAATTTGGACATGAGAGCAGAAGATGAGGTCAGTCCATGAAGAAAGGAAGCATAAAGAAAGTGATAATAGAATCATAAAGGCGTGGTATGCATACAGAATACATGATTAGAGCTTGTTCTGCTGTTTAAGCTCATCTTCTATCTTTAGGAAAATGATTCCATCTTTCTACTACCTTGAAAATTAACTAGACAGTAGGCAAGGATATGCCATGCGGGAAAGATACTCAAAAAGGACACACAAACACTTAAGCAAATGAACTAAAAGACATGCCAGTTACGTAGACATGCCCACAAACAACATATCCGCCAAGGAAATCAAAGTAATGGCGGGGTCAGAACCTATGCAGGGTCAAGCAGAGAGAGCCTGGAGAATTAGCATTTGGAGCATGGCCCTGAAAGCAAAGGGAGTTGCATGCAAGTGAAAATGCATTCTTTGGATCAAGAGATATAAAGAAAAAAAAGTACCCTAGATGGCAATGCAGAATCCTTGACCAGTTGATTTCTCTTACCTGGAAGGAACTGGCTCATTATCAGCAACCTTTCTTGAAGAGCCCATGTACCATGGGCATTTTTTGCAATTACACATCTCCTCTGAATAATCAGCCTGTCATGGACAGGATTGAGGTTGGCATCTCATTTGCTGTCGAAGCCACCAAAGATCTGTAAATCATGTTAACCACCGTGGGCCTCAAAGGAGCGGTTGGGGGAGGAAAGGCTACTTGCCCGTGGCACAAAGTCGTATACTCTTCCCTTGCTGTTGCTATTTATGGCAAGCACAGTGCTTACAGTATTCTCCCAATTTGCTCATTAGTTCCTAACAAATCTTTTAGCCTCTTTTTTCTGTCATGGACAGACTGTGTCCCTTCTGCTTGGAATTGATTCATTAATACAATTATGTTGAGGTCACAGATCCTCCCTCATAGCTGTGATACAGGGAAATGCCCACAATTAGAGGAGATAAAATCCGCATCCATCAAAAGAAGTGCACTAGCAATGAGCAGAAGTGTTGTGTCCCCTCTCCTTGGTGTTTCCTAATGAGGCTAGAGGCTTGGAGACAGGATGTTCATGTGCAAAGGAAGGATCCTGAGAAAGATTTCCTGTTTTATCCCAGAGGCTGAAAATGGCTTAAAGCAAATTATTGGAATGCAGAAGATCACAGGGGTTCTTTTCTCTTACAGATCAACAAGAGGTCAGATTATTTTTGTTTCTCATTAAAATTTGATTGCAATCTAAGATCCAAGAATTTTAATAAAGGAGACACCTGTCTATCTAAGATTTTTCTTGTTTACAAACTGCAGTATTCATAGTGGTACAGGGAAAATTTTAAAGATGTCCACTGTATGTCCTAGAAGTCCTAGGAAGTCAACTTTTTTCTAGGCTGATGATCTAAGTAATTTATTTAATGGCAATTTTTAAATTTAAGAGCAGGCTTTGGAGGTATTGTTGTCTGTCGGCTGGTTTAGACAGGGTAAAGTGATGGTTTCCTTGGAGGTCAGGCTTAAAGTGAGCTTAAAATGAAAAGATATACTCAGACTCGGGGGACTCTTCCAGAGCAAAGACATATACTAGAAAGGAAGAAAAGGACAAGCAGGTCAAAGAGGAGATAATAAAGTCAAGCAGAGATAAATGTGACCTTAAGTAGGTATTTAATCAGATTGAATCATGTTTAATCATGTGTTATAGACATTCGCCGACGTGTTAGTTTATTGTCAAATCACCTTAGGGACAAAGGAAGGAAGAACATTCCAGTTTAGAAGCATCGGTAGCCTTTCTTCTGGGACCTGAAGCATTTCCCATAATGATGGTTTAATACAATCTTGGTCAATTACCTTTCTGTGAGAGCTGGCGATGTGTGCCACCTTGCTGGAAATGTTAAAATCCCATTAAATTTCAGTTATTAGAAGCGGAGAGGAAAAAAAAAAAAGCCTGAGTGATTCAATTAAGACACAAGCAACCAGATGTCTGTGGCACTGAATTAGTTTTCCTGTTATGACCAAGAAATACTTAATTTCAAGTTGGCTAAAAGCCTATTTCCTTCCTTATTTGCCATTATTATTAGCTTCTCAGCCTTCTGATGCTGCCTCAATTGGCAGATTTTCAGAGATTTAGCCCATATTCACAAACATTAAGCCGTTTCTTCTGTATACAAGGACAGTATAGCCACCACCAGGAAGACAGGTGAGCAGTGCATAAGACTGAGTATGGACAACCCCGCCCTTGTTTGTTTCCAGAGGGTGAATGGGGAGGTATTGCCAGGATTTGAAAGACTCCCAGGGTCTGCGGAACTGAAGAAACCTACCTGATTAATTCATGGGGCACATTTGTATAGTGCTCACTAGTGATTTCTAAGAAAAAACAAATCGTATGGATCTTCAATTCTTTTGCAAAATAAACCATAGATTGCAGTGTTTGTTGGGGGAAAGGAGAGAAGCACCTCTAAAGAATGCAGAGTTTTAGGCCTGGCTTTGCTGATATTCAGTGGTGTGTAATGTGCTTAATCCTTAAGAGCACCTGTGTATTTTTCTTTCTTTCATAAATTGGAGAGAAAGCGTTCTACTTCTGAATATTCTTCTAGCAACTGTGTTACATAATTTTGTTAAATAGTTCTATTTTAGTCAGGAAAGATCAAAGTAAACAAACAAACAAACAACAATAAGAAAACCCCAAAAATCTTAGCATCCACATATTAGATACCAGTGGATTTTTCCAAAATGATAATTTTTATATTGAATTACTTATGTCATCATGTGTCTGTAGGTCTCTTAGCTATTAATTTTGGGAGCAGTCTAGCTTGATTTTAAGCATGTCATAATACTCAGGGATGCTGGAAGAATGGATTCATTCTGTTTAGTGATTATTTTATAATTGATTAATATTACATTGGTAACATAATATTGGCTGATCTAGCAAGCTTGAATGAAACTCAGTGTCAGTTGTCGATGTAATTACATGGAGACCCAGAGAGGCAATCCCTTTGGGTCTGCCATTTCTAAGGTGCCCTTCGAGAGCAGACACAGCCAAGTGGGATGCTTTAAGATACTTTGACTTCCAATGGCACGACCAAGGCAATTTTCTTGTCGAAGTGGCCAGATACCACTCTCATCCTTGCAAATTTCTGGTTGAGCAAATTGGTGAGCTTTTCGGCCTTTCCGGAAATAAGGAAAATGGGCATTTTTTGTTTTGAGAAACCTGGGAAGAGTGGGCAGTAAGGAAAATTCAGCTTTCAACTGTTGCATTTAGCTGACCGAAATGTTGACAGTTCCCTTGATCATGTTGGAGAAGTGCTGTCTGCTCTGTGAGTTTTGTAAAGAGAAAATTGTACATTTCATATAGTCTGGCTGGTTATTTACCAGGTTTGGATGTTTGGATGTTTTACTTTTCTCTCATTTTTTTTTCTCTTTTGGTTTAGTTCTAAATTAACTGCTAAAGTTACAATATCACTAACTCATAGAGTAAATCACCTTTTAAAAATATTTTTATTCATTCATTCATCATTCATTCATTCATTATTATTTATTTATTTATTTTTGGTCCTATCCACCACCAGTAACTAGACCAGTGCTCAGGTCAAAGTGGCTACCAGTTCTCAGGAAAACAAGTAGACAGGAAATAGTAGACACTTACCATCCTTCAATTTCCTATGCTCAGCTATGAACACTTTGGAACTAGCTTAAGTAGCCACTTATTTGGGAAAAAACACATAAATTTAAAAACTGTCCAGCCTTGATTCTGTTTTACATTTCCATTTCACACCTGATGCTAACATTGGAATCAGACTTGAAGGGGAATAAGACTTAGGTGCATTTCACGGAGGTTTGTCCCGCTGCAAATAGTGGGCAAAATTGGGAACTTTTACGGACATGTCACACATGTTGAGGCCAGCTGCACATAGCTGCTCTCTTTTTGAGACCGTTGTATTCAAGAAGAATAATAAAAATACCTATGCTGTAAGCACACTAACGCTACAGGATGGTGCAAAGTTTTCATACATTTTATTATTTAATCCCAACTGTACCCTCCATTGGTCAATTTTGGGTTTTCTCCACTCTGCAGGTGAGAAAGCAGACTTAGAAATGTGTTCACGTCATCTAGCTAATAAATGGTAAATCACAAATTTAAACCCTTATTTGCTTTGTCCAAGACCCCCAAATTTAAACTCTCAGCTATATAATATAACTAAAAGATGTTCACATTTTGAGTTAAACCTTCTAAAAATTATCCAGTGATAGTATCTTAGACTCTGGACAGACCTGAGTCCTGTTTACAATGTTGATATTAATTTACTGTGCATTTTCCTTATTGAATGTGTCTCATGTGCTAGGTTCTGGGCAAAAGCTGGGCTATAGAAATGCATTTAGACGTCCTTCATATTCCCTGCTCTCTGCCTTGTGACTTTCCTTCTATTCACTTCAAGAATCCCTAGTTGAACCTCCTTTCAACAATTAACATTCAAATAATTCTAGTCCACATTAGTTTTTGTTTTCCTATTTATTGAACAGAGTGGTCATCCGCTTTATTGCCTCTTTAGATATAAAAATTGTTTTATCTAGTCTATGCTCTCAGCATCACTTGTGGGAAAAACTGTGAATTCAAGGACCAAATTATTTCATTTCTTTTCAGCAGAGAGATGCAGCGTCATTTAGCATCTTTTATCATCCATGCACCCTCTTCTAAGTTGGAAGTGCTTTAGCTCTCTAATTAAACACTTTGGGCCTCATTCAGTTAGCTTGCTTGTTTTCTTTTCTTTTCTTTTGCAAGTTTGTCCCTGCTCCATAATTTTTAGAAGTTAGAAGAAAGTGAAAAAGAGGGAGGGGGAAATCATGGCTTATAAAGGAATATATTTTCTTGTCTTGAATGTGATTGGAACTATCACTGAAAAAGCAGTAACAACGAACAGAAGGGGCTTGTCAAAATGACTGATATTGTCTGTGCATCTCTAACAATGTCTAGAATGACATCAGCAACACTGAGGATTTACTTATTGTTCCAATTTGAGTTTTCTTTCCTGCCTCTCTTCATGCCCAATTCATAGCTTATCCCCAGCTGCAAATTCAGCCTGTAAGACAAGTGCTAAATTGGTGCCTCACTTTGGACCAAGAAACAGGAAAATTTTTCTCCTTTTTGTTTTTAGCCCATAAAGCAATGTTAGACATTTTATGACACTGAGGTTTTTCTGAAGCTGCCATCGTGCTTTTGTACAACAACATCAAAACTAAAGAAAATGCACTTATAAGCTTTTAATTCAATAAAAAATAATAAATACTAGAGCTGTTCATTTATGAATCATTTAAGATTAGGGTCTTATGTTCTTTCCTTCTTTAGAGACACACACACACACACACACACACACACACAGTCAAATGCCCCATTTTTATCTATAATTAATTTGAGTAGCCTCTTCCCCACCTTTCCTGGCTTAGCAATCAGGAAAGCAGAACCCTGACATCAGAGCAGAACTCCTGCTACTTTCTGATCAGCAGCTCTCTTTCTGAATAAGGGAAGAAAAGGGAAGGAAATGAAAAACAGACTTCTGATGGTTTGACTTGAAGGAAAAAACATAGAAGAAATATCAAGGTTGACCAAGGTCAGGTAAGGTAGGCACTTGGTTGTATTGGGCTTAGGAGTAAAGACAGAGAGATGGAAATAAGATATAATTCGAAAGAGTATTTTCCTTTGTGAGATGAACTCTTTGTACCTTTTGGAATAGATGAGGCCAGGACCAGGCCCATAGCCCATCTGAGGCCTGGCATAGCTTGTGCAGACTGGCATCTGCATTTGTGGAGATATCCAGTTTCTGCAACAACCCCCCCCCCCCACGCCCCTTACACCAGCCAATTCCTGCATGTGGATGTGCTTGCCTTCATTTATTCTTCTCCTTTTTTTTGTTATAAAATTAATATATGAGCAAAATTTTGTTGTTAAAGATAACAACAGTTGATAAAAATAATATTGATTTCCTCTGGTCTCTGGCCCCCTTCCCTTGTGCCCAAACCACAGTTCTTTTGCCAAAAGGAATCAGTATATATTTTTTCCTAGATAGTTTGTTTATATTTGTTATGCATGGAGATGTCAAAACAAGGAAAGAAAAATCCTTTAAAAAAATAACTAGTTTCATATTGTACACACTGTTATGCCAGTTTCGTCTTTTCTCTAAATGATTTTTCTTGGTCCATTGCCATGATGTCGCTTAAAGAATACTGTGTGCGTTTTACCATAGAATGGTGTTTTGTTATGTGGTTAAATCGCAGTTAGCCATTTTACTATTAATGCATTCATTTAACAATAAGGTGAAAACAGGTACCATTTAGCATGCTCCATTGTGCTTTTCTTGAAACAACTGAAAAGACAGATGCCATGGTTTCAAACTCTCCATCACTTAGATATTGTGCTGTGAAAACCTGATTCATGGAGGTCAGGGAGGATGCTTATGTTCTTATGGTTAGCTCAGCTCTGAACTCCTGCGCTGCTTAGATTTGTGTATATTTTGGATCTTCTCAACATTCCACACTTTTTTGTTTAATCGAAATGTCTCTGAGGAGAGCCAGAAAAGAATTATATTTAATAAGCTCCTGCTATAGGCCAGACATACTTATGAATGACCTCATGTCGTCCTGTGGCAATTCTGAGAATTAGGTGATTCTGTCCTCAGTTTATAAGAGAAATTGAAGCTCAGAGAAATGAACTCGTCTGAAATTACACACACTCAGTAAGTGATGCATTCAATTTAAATCTGAATCTAAAGACATTTATGATTTCCACTATGCTATGTTACCTTCTAACTTAACTTTATTTTCAAAGTGCTGGTTATTTTGCTCTTTATCCTTTTCATTTCTCCATACAGACCCTAAGCAAAGATATTCTATCCCTATCTTTGGCCGCTTCTCCACATAGATCAATAATTTTTGCTATTTGCACGTTTGACTTGAAATATGGAACTTAGGGATTTTCTCACTGTGGTCTCCCCTACAAGGAATATGTGACCAGAAGGATATGTTTATAGAAATTAAATGGGTTTTCTTGAATGTCGTAGGCCTGCTTTCTGCATTTTCAGTTGCAGCAATTTGATGCCAGGATTGCATGGCTGGTTTAAGCCGTCGTGCTTTGCCTCTCAACTTCGTCATCTCTGGTTTCGTGGGGGAAATCCTCCCTGAGCGAAATAACAGGTGGGAAGATCTATTAGGTTATGCTGTGCATTATGAAATTGCTTACTCCTGGGACGTTTCTGGGTCTTTGCTTTATACCTATTTCAAGTGACCCACGTTATATAAGTCTTTGGTCTCTTTCTATAAACTAATAAGTATCACCATTGCAATTTGCTTAGCCTGAATGTCCTTATTTATATTTTGAATCTGGCAGTCTAAATCAGACTTTTACCTTCAGAGATAGAATAATATAATACTACACAATCATCTCTTCTAGACACTTGGCTACAGGCAGGTCGATTTGTTTTATTAGTTTGGTTTTTTTTTTTCATGCATTTATTCAACAAATACAGATTAAGTGTCTGCTATGTGCATAATGCTGAAAGAGTTACTTTATGACCTATCAGTATATGATGCATTTTATGATGTATGATGATGCAAGGTAGTTAGCATCTAATACCTACCCACAAAGACTTTGGCTCCTAATTATTTCTGACACTGTATTCACTTGCAAAAGTAATGCTAATGCAATAGTAGAATTGATAACACTGATAGTATAAGTGATACGTTTCCAAGCAGGCCATAATTAAAAACCTGTTGGTATTCATCCTAGGTGACATGTGCTTTTTGCTTTGAAAAGGCACATGTCAGAAAGAACTGGAAGAGGCCATGAAAGTCTTTACTGAGTGGCTGGTTTTGGAAAGTTGGGATCGGTCTTACCTCTAAATGGATTACTCCATACATGAAGACTCTGGGGCCTCTTTCAATTTCTACCACTTCGTTGTTTTGATGATCAATACACATTCATTTTGTCTACCTGAAAATTACTTTGACTTAATTTCTTAGATATCTTTGGTCCTCAAAGATAAATATAAAAATATAAAAACTACCCAATACCTTTGAGGGATCATAAGATCCCTTTTCCTTTGCTCTAGTGACCAACTGTGGGACATGGACAATAGAGTTAACCTCTCTGGGGATTAGACTTTCATTTTTTTAAAGAAAAAGTTTGAAGAGCCTTCTAACAATTATTGAGCTTTAATTCTTAGCCAATAATTTATTTGGATTATTTAATTTGATTGTTTCGACAATAGCACAAACAAGTAACAACTCTCCATTTTACTAATGAAATGAAAATTATGGCCAGATAAGGCTAACATTTTCAAGTTCTCAGCACATTAAGGTATTTCTGATTCCAAATCTCATGCTTCATAATTCTCTCAAAGGGTTAAATTGGATTACTGCTAGGGACCCTTGAAATGCAAATCTTATATAAACCATTATATACATATGTGTGTATGCATATATATGTGTACATATGTGTATGTATATATACATAATACACGTATATGTATACATATATGCACACATATGCATATACACATGTATGTATATATGCGTATATATTTATGCATATATGTGTACATGTATGTATTTAAGCCAACTGTATACCTTGACTGAGTGCATGAAATAAACAAAGTAGCATGATGCTAGAGGTCAACAGTAACAGCGCTCCTAATTTCTTTGCTGTATCTGTGTCCATCCTAGTAACTGTTGTTATTCACCTCTGAATCTTCCTAATTCTTCTGCACAATTTTGAAAGCATACTTCAGTATCCGCAATGAAAGTTCATTTTGCCTTCTCCTTTCACTCCCTGTATTAGTAGATCCAGTTACTTTGGAGGATTCAAATGAGGGCTGTGAAGCAGATGAGGTATAAACCAAATGCAAGAAGATGACACCAGAGAGAATTTGCTTGAGTATAATCTAAGAAGAATGAGAAGTGGGGAGAGGATGGTTTCTGCCACTTGGGCATCTGGAAGTAGTCCTATCTGAGGATTCACTCCTTGTAATTCTCATTGCCTGGGCTATATATCCTCTTTATTGTTTAAACATAATAGAGCTGGGTTTCTGTCATTTGTATCTAAAGGTGTTCTGAGTCACCCACCATTAAGGAGAAAAAACCATGTCTGTAATATATTTTTTTTTAAATAGAGAAGTAGACTGTGAGTCAACTCACAATGAAATGATGGCTAATTTAAAGTTGAGTTTGCCCCGCTCTAAAATTGTACCCATGGCAGTGGCCACAGGTGGGCAGGAGGATTTGGCCCTGGAGTCATTCATGAAGGGGCACAAAAGGGCATTATATGGATAATGGATTCCTCTTTGGGATTCCCTGCTCTGCTTCCTCCTGAAATGTAAAAGCCTACACAACGCAGATGGCATATTTCATTAATACAAACAGGAGTCCAGGCAACAGATGCTTCGGGGACTGAGGGGAGAGGAGATCTCTATATTTTTCCAACAGCAATGACTTCGATGACAAATTTCTCCCACTGAGCATATTGAACCGAGAGCAAAAAACAAAAAACAAAAAATGAAACAACAACAACAACAAAAACAAACAAAAAACAACTATGGAGTTTTCAAGCCTTAGGCACTCTATGGTATTTAAAAGTAGGAAGGTCAAAATCAGTATTTTTTGGATAAAGAATGCTTATGTGGAAGAAACCATGGTGAAAAGGAATGAACAGAAAAGTGAGGCCTGCCCTGTGAATTTCCCAGAGGTTCAGGATGGGCAGGACGTCTAGTGTTCTATGTCTGTCTAAAGAGCATGTATTGATAAACCTCAGACATGACGCTGCCCTCCACAATGACAAAAGCCAAGCTGGCCAATTATTTGCATGTCAAGAGCTAGGTTAGGATGGCTTGTGTTCCTTTGTTTCTTATACTGGTTTGTGGAAAACATAATGCAGAAATGATTAATAGCAGAGCAGACCCAGTTCTCTTTTTCGTGTGATCAGGTTCAGGTGAAATCAAAATGCCAAGTTTAAATTATGAAACTATGTCAAGGTGTAGTGATTAAAGAATTATAAAAATTCCACAAAACTTTCTGACCATATTCTCCTGAGCTCGTTATGACTTTGGACAACTGCCTAGGCAGGAATGTGGAAAAGAGAGAGGTATGGGGATAAAAGAATAAAATAGGCAAAAAAATGTTTTGCACCATTTTGGTATATTTCACCGAAGAGGAAAGATTGATAGCAAGCTCTGGAGGCAATATTATAGCAACTTTTGTGATTTCTCAGTAGGTAGGCATAATGTTACTAAACACTGTGGACAGTGATCACAGGCTGTCTTTCTGCTCAAAAATGTAAAGATTTTACATTATATATATATGTGTGTGTGTGTGTGTGTGTATGCACGTGTGTGTGTGTGCATTTTTAAAAATGCTTTCTCCTCTAATTGAGTGTGTGCATTTTTAGCCTATTCCGTTTTCAGAGTAGAAAAGGCTATTAGGCTGAAGAACCACAGTTCATAGTTTTGCATCTAATAGGTAAATGCTCAGACTCCTCTGGTTTTGTAAGGCTTTTTCTTTCTTTCTTTTTTCTTTTTAGTGCTGAAGTAAAACCCTAATGAAATGCCCACTGAGATATAGAAAGCAAAATAAAACATCTTTAACAAATCCCATTTAGATTTCCTTTTTATGTGGAACTCAAAAGGGGTGATACCATTAAAAATATGAACCACTTTCCACTCTATAACATACTGCCACTGGATATCAGTCCTCACTTGGTAAGCCTTGCTTGTTCCCCCTTTCTGGACCAGAATCTTAACACTTTACCATTTCCTTGACTTCCCTGAACTCAGACGTTTCCTCAAATGCAGCTCCAGAAAGATGAGTGATGCAGGTTTGTTTATTTGAGAAAGTCCACAAGTTTTTATTTCTCTACTTTAAAACCTCTCATAACTGCAGTATCTTAATAGTAAAATAAAATAAGAAGTCATGGTAATGACAAGTGCTTAAAATGCAATGACTATTATTAACTGTTCATTCACTCATTCTTTATTCACTGATGTAACAAATACATATTATGTAATGCATTATACTAGCCTTTAGGGGAAAATGGTGGACATGTTATATATAGTCTCTTAATGTTTTGAAAGGTTAAGTTCCCTTTCTGTTTTGTTTAATCCTGTTGAAAACACACATCAAATATTACGTATCAAAGAAGAAAAGACAACAGGTAGAGTCATTACAAATGAAGACTCTCATCTCCAAAGACTAAAGGGAACAGGTAGGTTACATTTGTGCACATATGGGTCCATTGCGAGTTGATAGGGCGTAATGGAAATTGTACTTAAATGGAGAATGTCATGCTTAAAGATTCAAATTATTTTTATTTTAAAGGATATTGAATCAACTTTCCCCAAACACACACACACACACACACACACACACACACACACACACACACACACACACACACACACATTTAGTCTGTGGAAGACTTGTTTCTGGAAACATTTTATTTAACATTCTTAAATTTGAGGTTAGTATTTTTTCATTCAAGAATATGTGTGTATTGTTTTTCAGCAGAAAGAATTAGTATTTCCTTTAAGGACAGAGAATTTTGAAGCAACATTAAGAATCTTGGCAAATAAACTTTTGTTCTTATATTGTATTTCCTTGTTCTTTCTCCTGAATCCTGTGTAGAAGTGAGATCTTAAAACAATGCCAGGAGAGAATTATCAAGATCCAGCCACTAACCACCAAAGCTGTGGGTTAGAACTAGTGCTCGCTCCTTTGAGTGACGTTCAGTGTGACTAGCTTAAAAACAAACCATTCCTCCACTAACCAAAATTACTTCAACCAATCCAACCAAAGGCGATTTTCAAGCTTTTTAATTTTTTTTGAGATTCTCATTAAATGCTGATTCTCTTGTTTCCCTAGACACAAGATAGTTTTGACTCTATCATAAAGCCTGCCTAAAATAATATTTACTTACCTATTATCACATTTTACAGAATGCACCCATGTGTGAAAAACTCTCATTTGACTCTATGTGAGGTAAAAATACTTAAGTGCTAGTTGATAAACTCACACCTCAAAAAACATATAGAAATTTACAGAAATGTACAGAAACTTTCCTTTAGTTAACAAGGGGTTTTCTGTAGCTTAGAAAGTAGTAACCTCTCAGGAGACAAACATGTCTGCCCCTCTTTGAATGTGCAAATGTGATAGAGTTGTCATTTGTTGTGATTGCAAAAAAATTTGAGGTAGGAATAAATATTCAATCACATTCTACTAAAATTACATATTTTATTGTCAGTATTCCCTCTAGTTTTTCATATGAATGAAGTCGGGAATCACGTTTCTTTTGCTCATAATATCTTCTACTACAAGTACAATGTCTGATGTATGTTAGGCACTTAATACGTATTTTTAAATCTATACAAAACAGTGATGAATGAATCTAGATTAGTTCCAGTTACAATGTCTTAATGATTTTCTATTTTTTCAGTTGAATTATATGAGCTTATGTGTCCTTGGTTCAACAGTTTTAAGCAAAATGTATTTCAAACATATACCAGTACTATTAAATAAAACTTTTCAATGTGGTAGCAATGTTCTATACCTGCTCTGTTCAATATGGTACTCACTAGCCATGTGTGGCTATTTGCAGCTTAAATGTGACTAGGGTAACTGAGAAACTGAATTGTAATTTAGTTTAATTTTAGTTTTACCTAATTTAAACTTAAATAGCCACATGTAGCAACTGGCTACCATATTACATAGTGTGTAGACTTTTTAAAATTTAGATATTACAGTTTAAGTACTGATTAGGGGCTCAGTGTTTGGACATGCTTATGGAAAGAGTCACATTTTAGGAGATGGAAATGTGGAATTTTGTTTTTTCTTATAGTTCCTCCCTTAAAAAAATTCTCAGTCAAAAGTAGATGGGATTTGAGCATGAATTGAAATATATAGAGAGATACATTATGTAGCATGTAGTTAATAGACAAAGAAAAAATATTTTTCAAGTTGCCTCTGAGGAATTTGTATCTACCAATCAAGACAACTGATTTATAACTCCTATGTGTAGTCTTTTTTCTCTGCTTCCTCTGGAGATCCATGGACCTTTGGATGTGCCTCTAGTATAGATTGTTTTCAAGGCAACTGAAACTTCTTTAGTGGAATGGACATTATGTGTTATTTTTGTGTGTACGCAGAAACTCATACCAGGCCTATTCAGTACCTCACACATGGCTGATCTTTCATGAATAGCTACTGAGTGAAGAAGAATGAAATTTATGGTCAAAAGATCTGAGTTCTAGACCTGTCTCTGCCATGCACTTAGTGATCTTGGGCCTAACACGTAACACCTTCAGTTTTTTATTTTTATTTTTATTTTTAGAACAGGAATACATGCTTTTCAAGGGTAGTGTATGAGACCATATGGGAGAAAGAATGTATGTGTAAAGGTTATCAAAAGTCATTCTAATTGTTGTCTATATAGAGTTTCATATTGATATCTCCAAGGAACTGATTTCAGTTTCAGGAAAAGCTATTCTAAAAGTGTTGAGAGTTATGCCACTAAGCATTAGTTAAATTCCCACATTGTGTTAAAATGGTATCATCTCTACAATCAAGGTGGGTAGGTGGCCCAAGCAGAGAATAGTAAATTTTCTAATCTGATGAATTTCCTTGCCATATGATACACACTCATATGCCAGGTCCTTTATTTTTATAACAGGTGAAGATGGCTTCAGTATTTCATGGAAAAATAAAACAGAACAAAACAAAACATACAATTATTGATCTAGTCCATAGGGTCAGCTCACCAGATTGCATTAGAAAATTGACTAGATCTCTTGTATGGCAAGTAGCTCCTGGAAGACAATGGTTGTTTCAGGGCCCTTCATTATTTGCTGAATGACGTTCTAGATGTTCAGAGAATAACCACAGGATTAAGGAGCTAGGGTGGATTGACTTGGGAGGAAAGACAAAAAGAACTAAATATAGACAAGTTGACAAAGAAAGGTCTAATGAGAACTATCATAACCACCTGCCAGTAGTTGTCTAATATAATGAATAATCTGGATGGTATGCCAGAAATTAAAAGACCGATATTATAAAAATCAGCTACTCTGCAGTTTACCTAGTGATTGTCTATATACATATAACAGACATGACCTGCATAGGGAAGACTTCTATCACAATAGTGTTTTGCAGAAGAAAATGCTGTTTCTTATATAGGATTCAGCAGATATTCACTGATCACCTTACTTTGAAATAGGCACAGCATGGGACATTTTTACTTATCTCATGTCATTTTTACAATGTCTCAATGAGGTAGGCTTTTGTATGAGTTGATCCTAGAAGCAAAGAGATAGTACACTTAAATCGAAATAAAGGAGAGTTTAATAGAGGGACTTTTCAGGTGTTATTGTCAGTTAAAAGGAACCAATAAGCAATAGAGAAAGCACACAGGTAGTAGCAACAGCAGGCAACTATCATCACCTCTAGTCCTGAAGAAGCAAAGAGAATATGGTGACTAGAATGTGGTGACCATAGCTGTGGGGAAGGCACAGAGGGGGAGAGTTGCAGGAACAGATAGAAGAATATGACTTTGGAGAGAGGCGGATGGAAGAGGGAGGGATAAAAACTTCAGTCTCTGTCTCTTTTCAGCCTTAGAACCCCTACCAGTTTCTCCCATTGACAAGGCAGCCCCAGGGGTCAGCCAGCATCCTGTGTCAGATGATATGGGGAAGGAGGGTGGGAAAGGATCTGCAGGGACAAATGTAAATTATACAGCTTTTTTTTTTTCCTTTATTTTTCAAATAAGGAAATTTAGGCCCAGAATAAACAAATGATGTGTTTAAAGGTATGGAACAGAAGAATCGAACCAAGTCAAAAAGTTTCTGATTCTAGAACTGTTTAAGTTTTCTATTTCTGGTTCACTTGTTTACAATAAAGTGTAAATTATACTAGTTTCATGGGTTTCAACTTCCTGAGCACTGAGGATTTTATTCAATTTCTTGATTGAAGACTAAGTCCTAACCCTGACCAGCCATTTTCCGGAACTTTACACTAATCACAAATGGATATGGTAAGAGTGAGTGCGTATTTCCGTGTCTTTGAGCAAAGATCCAAATACCAAGAGAGGTTATTCTCTTAAAAGTACATGGATTTTTTTTTTTAATATACTATGGGGGCCTTGGGAAAATTAGTGTTGAGATAGCATGGAAGAGAATGGGGAAAGTAAGATTATAGATTTCACAGGGAATTTGAGTGGGAAGGAGGTTCACAGACAGAATCTTGGGTTAAGATTGAGTTTCTGATTGGTTTTATATTAGAAATTTGGCCTTTAAAAAATATTGACAATTTTAGCAAACCTTTACTGAGTATATATGATATGATGAGCTGTGTGTTAAAGCTTAGTCTTTAAGTACATAATCTCTATTTTACCTATTTAACCATTTACAGGTGAAAAAATGAAAGCCTTTAAGAAGTTGAAAGTCGTACCAACAGTATGTGGTAAACATGATATGAATCTAGTTATCTGGCTTACATCATAGCCAGTCCCTTTGACCTTTTAACATGTATTAAAGCAAAACACAAAGCCTTCAAGGTCTTATTCCTCATTAAGTGTGGGTGAAAAATCACTTCATCTCTTTCTGCTTCTGCAAAACAACAATAACCTAGCCATATATTTTCTGTATTTAAGATGATTGCAAACACTGGATAAGATGTAATTCATCTATGAGCAAATGTGAGTATAATGGAGATGGCTCTTTCTAGTTGGATAGAAATGGGGACTAGGAAGTGAGAGTTTCATATATACAAGAGGAAAATTTCTGGGCAAGTTATGAAGTATGCCTTTTTTCTTGGGTCTTTATGCAAATTGAATCCCACACACCATTCAGAAATAACTATGTTGGGGTTATATGGTTTATTATAAGAAGGGCACTTGCTATTTTTCATATTTGGCTTTATACTATTTTAGCTGAATCACTTTTACCATGCCTCCTTGGATGAGAGATAATTTTTTTCCTTGTGATTTCTGCCCTATACTTAGCCATTTGGTAACTTTCTAAAATTTTATTTTACTGTAAAACTCAGCACTGATAAATCAGTGGCCTAACGTATAGAGTGGATAAAAATTTATATACTGTGACTCAGATGGGTAGAAACATAACTTTACTTTTCCATAACTGAATATCGCTTGCTCACCAGACCCATTTCTGCTTAAGGAAGGAATACTCATATGCCACTTGAATTTATCTCACTCACTTCTGCTTTAAGTCTATTGCTTTTAGGTTAAATCCAACTCTCTAGAGAAGATATTAACTCTTCCAGTGTTTTTCTTCACCCCTTCTCTTTCTCTTTCACCTGGGTTCAGTAGGGCTATGAGTTCAGGGGCAACATGCAACATGCATGACAAAGCGGAGAAAAGGCTTCAGGTCAAGGTGTAACCTCAGGTTCTTGTAAACTTCCACTAAAGAACATCACCTTTTGGTGTTTGTGTTGATTCTGAGACTGATGCAATTGTAGATGAGATAAATGATCTTCTGTTTCCTTTTGTGAGTTATATATTGAGATCCCTTTCCTGGTAGACTAGGCTTACTTGCATAAATTTTCCCCCAGACTGGCTGTAACTGCCATTTAATCTCTAGCTTGGACCATCTCCCCTAACTTCTCCACAGTCAGTTCACCTTTTTCCTAATAACCAGCCATTGTCCTTAGGAACCATCTGTGTCCTACACTAGGATAGAGGAGCTTCCACATCTTCTTTGCACCATAGGGCTGTCCCATATTGATGTGAGATACTGAAAGACTGCATTCTTCCATGTTCCAGAAATAAAACAGGTGCATCCCTCCTGCCCAGAGATCATCAAACCTGCTATTCTCCCAACTAAAGGGTACAGGGCTGGCTCTGTCAGAGACCATACTTATATCTAACCATGTTGCTGTCCTAATTTTTAGGATTCCTCCAGGTCAAAATGCCTGTCTGTCTGTCTGTCTGTCTCTCTTCTGTATTCTTACCCACTCAATGCTTATCCTACTTTCTGAGTCTACTGATATATGGAGACAAAAAAAAAAAAAAACAAAAGCCATTTCTCTATTTCTTATAAATCTCTTGTATAGGCTGTGCCTTTGAAAAAAATACAACTAATTTTTGGAAGTTACAGTTGAATCATGAATTTATTTTTCTAGTCTATATCTGTTGTCTACCCTCCTACCTATTCTAATGGTAAAGGACTGCTGAAATGAAAAAAAATTACCAAGAAGGAATATGATTTGGGTAATATTTAAAAATATTATCCAACTTAAGTTATAGATTAGTGCTAATAGATTAACATCAACTTGGAAGAATACTTAATAGAAAAGATTTCCCAGTGAGTTAAGATTCTCTATGGATTGACAGATGTCACTTAAAATATCACTTATGATACATCTGATAAGCAGTTAATATCCAAAATATATATATATAAAAACTCATACAACTTAACAACGAAAAACAATTCAAATAAAAAATGGGCAGAAGACATGAACAGATATTTCTCCAGAGAAAATACAGATGGCCAATAGACATATGAAAAGATGCTCAAGGTCACTATTCATCAGAGAAATGCAATTTAAAACCACAATGAGATATCACCTGCCACCTGTCAGAATGGCTATCATCAATGAATCAAAGAACAACAAGTGCTGGCGAGGATGTGGAGAAAAGGGAACCCTCATACACTGTTGGTGGGATTGCAAATTGGAATAGCCACTGTGGAAAACAGTCTGGAGGGTTCTCAAAAAATTAAAAATGGATATTCCTTTTGACCAGCAGTTGTACTTCTGGTGTTTATCCAAGAAAACCAAAACAATAATTTGTAAAGATCTATTCATCCCTGAGTTCATGGCAGCACAATTTACAATGGTCAAGGTATGGAAGCAATCTAAATACCTATTAACAGACAATTGGATAAAGAAGTTATGTGTCATATACACAATGGAATTTTACTCAGCTATTAAAAAAATGAAATCTTACGATTTGCAATGACATGGATGTACAATAGAGGTTATTATGCTGAGTGAAATAAGTCAGAGAAAGATGAATATCATATGATTTCACTTATATGCAGAATCTAAGGAAGAAAAAGAAAAACTAATCAAAAGTAGACTCACAAATATAGAGGACTATCTGGTGACTGGCAGAGGGAGAAAGGTTTAGGGACTTGGAGAATGGGATGAAAGGTTAAAGAAGTATACAAATTAGTAGTTGATAGATGGTCACGGATTGTGGAGCATGGCATAGAGAATGTAGTTAGCATTAATGTAATGGCTAGGTGGAGAATCAGAGGAGAGAAAGAGCAATTAGGGGATCATTTCATAAACTATATAAATGTCTAACCAGTGTACTATATACTTGAAACTAGTAATAACATAAAATTAAAAAAAATAAAAGTTTAGAAAAATATTAAGCAACATACGAAGGCCATTATGTGGAGGAAATAAAGAAAGAAGAAACATAGGAAGTCTGGGAGAAGCAAGCTTTTTGCAGTTTTAAAAGAGTAATGAAAGTTGACATATCCTGCGTTGGTGAGGGAGCGGGCCTTGTGCCCATCCGGGTGGACTGTGGTCTGGGAAGAGGGAGTGGCCAATGGAGTGGCCCTGCTATGTTCAGAAAAGGGCAAGGACACACAGTAGTTGAACACAGTGAGTGAGGGATAGAAAAGAACTGTGATGAGATCAGATAATTCACAGGGGAAAAGGTAGCAACAGGCAGATTGTGTTAAGGCCTGGCAGGTCATCATAGGCCACAATGTGGGCTTTTATTCTGAGGGAGTTGGGGATTTAATAGAAGGTTTTAAACAGGGAATGACAAGCAAGGTTCATTTTTTAACAGAATCGCTCTAGTTGAGAATCGCCTGGAGTAATGGGTAGAATGAAGAGATTCTGTTTAGGAGCGTGTTTCAGAAATTGAAGCAAATGATAGAGCTGGTTCAGACCAAGAATGCAGTGCTGGAGGTGAGGGAAGTGAGCGCGTGTTGCATATTTATGTGGAAATCACCCTTATGTTTTGGGAGCCAATACTGCATTAGGTTCAAAAACATGGGCTCTGCTGTCAGGCTGCTTAGATTCAAGTTGTAGCTCAAAATTACTTACTATGGAATCATAGAGAATTCAACGAAAGCCTAAGTCACATGGGGCTTTTATAAGGATTAAATGAAATGAGAAATGACACAAAAAGCAACAAAAATAGTGACTAACTCATAACACTCAAACCATTACCTGGCACTATTATTATGGTTTCTTTTATCATTGAACTTGAGAACTGCAAAGTTAGAATCACGAAGCATTTAGAATCTTGCTTTTTTTTTTTTTTTTTTCATAGTTTGTTTTCAGCCCATGAATCTGAGAATATCTTTCAAAAAGCTTTCAGTACCTTCAGGATTTGTCTGGTATAGGTGCTTAGAAGTAAAATATAGAGAGCCTTCTGTTTCTCAAGTCCTGCGCTTGCTTTTCAAGTTGAAAGCCACAAAAAGATACAGTTGGCATCTTATGATTACTGAGAAAAGAGGGTGTAAAAATAAAATTGTGGTAGGTCTCTCACATGAAATTACTAAATTCTCAGGCCAGTTCTTTGCTGATATGTTGTACATGTTTGGTTCCTAAATGGGGGCTCAGGAAAAATGAAGGATCTTAATAGCCATTTGACTGGCAGACCTGTTGGACTGCAACTTTTTCATGTCCAAAGCAGGGAAGATGACACCATTGAGAGTCAACACTGATTACTGCCATGTATTCAGCACTTAGTGTGTGCCAAACCCTGTGTTACCTCCATTAACTCTTACCCTGCAATACAGATGGTACGATTCCCACTTTCCAGATAAGTGAGGCTCAATGCTACTTAGTGTCCATAGACATAAACAGCCATTTCCTTCTCTCACGTTCCGGCTTTTCATCGTGGAGGTAACTCACCTCAGTCCTGGGTGACATCAGCCCTAGAAATGTTCTTGGCATCCTGCAGACTAACAGAGGATGTATCTAACAGTGAACTCTCTCTTTCCTGAGCTCACATTTTTCAGTTGCCCTTAGCATGGCTTTTAATCCGCCTACATAGGAGCATATCTGAACTAAGATGTATGCATGTGCTCTCGTTTTCACATTTCTAGAGTTGGCTTAAGTGAGAGATCATCTTCCTTTATAAATCAGCTTTTAATACCCTTAAATCATGTTTGTAGCTCTTCTTGGAATTCTCTTGGATTTACTGGCACTTTCTGGCCCTGTTAGATGCTCCCATATGTACTGAGATACAGAGTAGGGTGACTTCTGATGGCATTTGTGAGACAATCACTCAGAGACAGGATAATCAGAAAGTGACCGATAGGTCACAAAACCACAGGGCACCTCCATAGCTATTGAGGGATGCTATATATATATATATTTTTTTTTCATTTTGCCATCCCCAAAAGTGAAGTGATTTGAAGAAAATAAAATATAGCCATATGGAACATTGAGGAAGCAAAGTCCAGCTGTTAGAGGTAGGTAGGGGTCTCTGGTGGTTACTATATCTTCACCATCTAAAAGCTTTTAGTCAAGGGACTCGGCAGTGAGCATTATTGCTGAAGGCAATTGACTCTCAGTGACTTATTCTCTGCCTGGCACCTTAATGCAGCAGCAGATGAACTCAGTCTTGGAATTTCAGGCCCACGCTTGTGCATAACCTACTGAGATGACTTTCGAAGAGACACTCTATTCATCTTCCTGAGTCTACAGGACTGTCAGAAGGCCAGAGACACGGGTTTCAAAACATCAGAAGAGTTATCCTCCTAGAAATGGAAATGAATGTCCCATCTTAACTTCAGACATGCCCCTTGTTTATATAACCCTAAATGATGAAACAGTGAATTATTATCATCAGAAGCCCGATTCCATTAAAAAAATGGGGGTGGGGGAATGAGAGCAGTGTTCACTTAGAATCCTAAGGCATCGGTCATTCCCGATGCTGGGGACTCACACACAAGAGGTGAGGATTACGGGATTTATCAGAGAAAGCTCAGATGGGCTACTCCCCAGCTCCACTGCACAGGCAGGAAAGGATTAGTAAAGGAACTATGTCAGCAGCAGCCTCAGGACAAGATTTATGACAAAATGTGGTAAAGGACAGCTGTATTAACTGCTTTTTTTTTTTTTTTTTGGTGTTTTCCCAAGTTGCACCATACAGAGGGTTTGGGTCTTTCTTATTATTTCCTCTAGAAACACCATAGAGGGATTCATTTTCCCCAAATGATTATTGTCTTTTAGGTCACTGTGTATCTCACCTTTTGTTTCACTTTCCAGATTGTGTGTGTGCGGGCGTGCACATACACACACACACACGTGCGTGCGAATGCATTTCTAGCTATCCTGTTTGGCCCGTGCATCTTGGATCCAGAGTGTCTCTGAACAGTGTTTCTCCCTATCATTTCAGCTGTGAGTTTCTGGTGTAGTGAAGGGCAGGAAAGCACAGAATGAAAAGCCTGGCTGTGTGTCCAACAGACTTGGGTTCTGCATCTCAGCTCAGCATCTTACTGGCCAGTCTTTTGAGAACCATGCTCCTTCAAAATAAAGGTGTTGGTCCAAAATAAATATGCAGCCAATAAGGCTATTACTGCTTACCCTTTTACCATCTCTTCCATGCCCAAACTCTGTCAACCCCAGCTAAGCATCCAGGTTTAGTGTTGGTTCCATACAGTTGGAAAATAATAACTAACAGCTATCCACAGCTTTAAATTTTATAAAGTGATTGCATGCTCTTATTTAATATCTTCAAAGTTTGGAAGCTAGAAAGCATTATTATTATTATTAGCCATCATCATCATCATATTACAACTATCATCATCTTACATATGAGAAATAGAAGGTTGATAAAACAGTGATCAGCCCAAAATACAAATCCTCTCTGTGCTTTCTTGTTATGGGGATGATGCTTGGGGGTGTGGGGGGGGGAGGTAGAAGCTAGTCACACACCAGGGAAATTTTTAATTTCTGTCTAAGTTAAATGGCAAATGGAGTCGGAGACCTCTCATTCCATTTTCTCCTGTGCTCTAAATCCTCCCTCATAGTACCTGGTTAAGCTCAGGCTTCCACAGGGTTCTCTCTAAGGTTGGAAAGACTGTGATAGGCCACTTTGTAATAAAAAAGTATTGTTGGTTCCCTTCCTGTCCTGAAGAATCATAAATGGGGGTGGTGGATAAAGATCAAGAAGGCATATTCATCCCACAAAGGGGCCTGAGCCCCTCTGCATGGAATCCATCCAACTATTCACCTCTTTTCACTTTATAATGGTGCTCTGTCTTGTTGGCTGAGTTATGAAGTGAAAAAACACAGACTTAAGGCATTTGATGGGTCTATGGATAATTTTGTCCCCTAGTTTCTTGCTTAGGATTTTATGTCAGAAAAGAATTTAGCAATCTTAGATCCTTTTAAAAATTATAAAGGTAGATGGAATGAGTATTGCTAGACTTTGGTGGGTTTATTTTAAGACTAAGAACTTACAGTAACTTGAATCTAGTTTTGTGCCATTTCTATGAGTTCAGTGCTTTAGGTGGACAGGAATCGGGTTGGGAAGCTATAGAGGTGACAGGTAGCATGGTATCTTTTTTACACTTGGGAGAACTGCTTTGCCTTTGTCCAGCTGCTTCGGACTTGAATCTGTTGTCTTTTTGTTGGATTGTTTTACTTCTCTACGTCACTTATTTTTTCTTTCATTAATTTATTCAGCCTATAAGAACTAGTTTGAGCTCCTGCTCGAGGTTTGATTCCATGCTTAGTGATGGAGACACAGCAGTGAGAAGGATGTACACTTTCTGATTCCTCAGAAATAGATAGGCAGTATGTGCTAGATAATATTAAAGCACATGAATATATGTTTTAGTGTCTGCAGATTTTTCAAGGTAAGATAGATTTTCATGTGCCTGGATTAATTTAGACTAGTCTTTCCTGAAGCTCAGAGGAATAGGCTTTGTATAATATTTGTATTACTTTTGTGCAAATTACATAAAAGCTAGAAAAAAAAATCTGTGCCTTTTTTATTTACCCCAATAAACATCCTTAGTTCATGTCAAGTAACATCAGTTTTACCATTTGTAAGCTTATTCTATGAAAACTGTGGCTTTAGCTTTTATTTTATTTTAGCAAAGATAACAACAAAGTAAAACAAGTGAAACTCAGAAAACAAGTTTTTTGAATATTTACATTAAAAATTAGGAATTTGATTTTGAGTGATTAGACTTATTGATGTTTTAGAACTTAGCCATTGATTAATACAGACTATTTTTCAAGAATGACTTTGCATATCATGAGATTCTAAGTCAGATTCTTATTGCAATTTGAGTTCAGTTAATAGCAGCAATAATATTAGTAATAGTGATAAATTATAGTAACATTAATAGTAATTTCCTCAAATTAACTTCGATAAAAAGAGCACTAATTAGAAAGACATGGATCTCCCTCCTTCCTTTCTAAGGAAAGTTCCAGAAAAAGGAAAGCTCTAAGGGATTGCAGTAGAAGTTATTTATGAACTTTTATACTAAGTCCCTACCATTGGTTCAACTTAAATTCTGCATCTAAATTACAAATGACTAGGAAAGACTCTCTAATTGTCACAGTTTGGTTCAACTGCCTATGAACTGTGCCCTGAGGGATAGAGACAAAAAGCTGCGGATCACACAGTAGTGGCTGTAAGAGATGATTTTCTGAGAAAGGCTATGTCAGACAATTGACCAATGTCCCTGCTTCATTACACTTTTGGGCCTGCCATGTCCATTTATACTACTTCCCTTATATGTCAAAGACACCCTAACTTCCTGTCAGCTGTCTCACAGTCAGCCAGGTTGCCAGTCACCTACCCAACCAGGAAGAAAAAACAAAGTCCCCATATCCAGGTGCAGTACAAAATAACAAATTCAGTTAGTAGATAATCACTGAACCCACAGAAACTGAGAAACTTTAGGTATCAAAAGAGAAATAGGTAGAGGCAATAAAGAAAGTTTCTACAGACAGGAATCCTTCACTAATATTTATCTTTTTTTCCCTCCTGTACTTTTCATTTCTTCTTTTCCATGTCTTCATGATGAATGAAATGTTTGTTCTCAAACATTTGACTCCTTGGCCGCCGTGCCTATATATAAGGTTCTAGTAATCCAGTTAATTTGTGTTATGTGTTATCATCTTCATTATTATTACCACTATGTATTAAGTACATATCAGGTGCTAGGAATTAGATTTGATGATACATATATATGTTTAGTGTTTATAATAATTGAAGAGGTCATTACTATATAGAAAGGAGTTAATAGCTATTCAGATACACTAAAGTTCTGCTTAATGTTACAGCTAGGAAGTACTAAAATCATTCTCCGTATACTATGTTGACTTTTGTTCATGAAATGAAAACATTTTTCTCCGGGAAAATTGAACATATGGACCAAGGATAAAGCTGCTTAATAAAACCAGACTGTCTAATGCCACTGTAGATTGCCATGTTTTCCAGACAAAAAAATGGACTGTCCAAATTTAAGGGGCCAGTCAGCAATAGGGTGGCAAGTTAAATGCAGTGAACTTCTTGGATTTTATAGCAGATAACTATTTGTTCTTACCAAGCATAAGACTTAAAGTCAAATAGAGGAAGTCAAAGAGGAATAAAAATCAAATCCAAATTTTATAACTCTGGATCTAGTGCTCTTTCTATTACTAGTAATATTTTCCAGGTGGAATCAAAAAGTGTGACTAACAGAGCATTCACTTTCCAAACCATGCTAATAGGTCACTTAATTCACCCGATAACTGTAAATGCATGTCATTTCAATAGTTTTTTGTTTTTATTTTTCAATGAGAAAAAAATCCAAGAGTTTGGTTATTTTGCCTAGTCACACAGCTGTAAGTGACAAAGTCAAAGTGTTGAATCTTGACCTACTTGACTCCTAATTTACGGTCTTCCCACTCTGACCGTATTTTTGTAGTTTGGTAAATTTATTATTTGAAGAGATAAAAATCTAGGAAAAAGTTTAAGAATATCTCAACATTTGAAGCTGTTCTATATTAACTTCTCTTAGTTATTAAAAACTGTAATCTCTTAATGAGTTTAGATATTTCCCACACACTCCTCCAAAATTAATCCATCTGTGTCACTAAATGTATCTTCCATCACACTGGAGGTTTGAGAATGGACTACTTGAGCATCTCTATGGGTTTCACTATAACATACAATGGATTAGGACTTCAGTATGAATTGTAAAACTGTCAAATGATTATATGTCTCTAGAAACCAACGAGCCCTCCAGGTATTGTGCTTTTGTGAGATTACTGAGATAGTTTCTTCAGTGCCTAAATTCTCTTCGCTGGGAAAGCAAGCTTTGAAACCCTTATTTTGACAGTATTTGTGGAAGTGCTTGAAACCCCAAGTCACTTCCAGACTTTGGGCTTCTTTATTCAGTCATATTCTTCTTTTGAACAATACCCTGTTTAGAAATTTGTTTGGTAATGGGGAAACGGCCTTGGCTTGTTTTATTGTCAAATTCCAATTGCTTTGTGAGTGATTGTAAAATGTGGAGCTAGTGTCTCTAATGCAATTGCCCCGGCATAATACAAAATGCTCATTGTCGGTGATGCCTGAGAAAAACACTGGATAGCTGTTAAAAATTAGGATTCTGCTTGTACTTCTGCAATGTTCAGCCAAAAAGGGTCTTTAAGATGCATCTTCAATGTGTGACATACATTGGGTGTCACTAAACTTCTGTATGTTTTGAGCTGGGAAATGGAGCAAATGTTCTTGGGAACTTGATTTACTTGTCCTATTTCTCTGCAAAGGAGCCTCTGGCATTTTTTTTTTTTCTCCCCTGGTCGCATTGTGTCTCCCTTATTGTAGTCTCTAATTGGGATGCTATTTGATGGTAAATAAATTATTTAAGGGTTTCATAAAATAAAGCATGGTGTGAGTTGTCCATAAAGGAGAAACTGTAAAATGAGCTTTAATTGTGTTTCAGTTTTGGAAGTGAATTTCACATTTATTTGCAGAACACTAACCATTGAACTCTGCATAATAAGTCATTTAAAATTAGATGAGATCCACGTTGATCGGTTCAGATATTGTGTGTTGATGCGCTATCCAGGTTGTTCGTTGTTGTGTTTAAACCGAATAACCTAAGGACAAATCGGGCTTTCCTAAAATCAGTGTAGTTTTCAGAGTTCTTTGAGATAAAATGACTTCGAAAAGACTAGAGTCAACTGCCACCTTGAATTGACATCTCTGTCTTTCTCTAGATCTCTTCCTGTCTCCCTGTCTCTGTCTCTCTCTCTTCAAATGTGAATAGGCTACAGGACCTGCCTCTTATGTCCTTAAGATTTACTGTTTCTGGAACCTGAGGTCTGTCCAATAAAACAGAGGCTTTGAGGTCTTTATGCTGCTCTAACCTCTCATCGAGACTTGATACTGGTACTAAGAGATGAGTGCACAATTTCAGAAGCTGGGGTTTTGAAAATTTGCGTGTCCTTGAGTTTGTATCAGGAAGATCATCATCAATGTCTTATTAAGCTTGTAATCGGAATCTCATGAGCCATGTTCCTAATTTTTTTTTTTTTTAGAAAATGGAATTGATTAGAGTCCTAAATAATTTGAAGCTGTATTCTCTTTTTAGATAAATTCACAGTATCTTTTGAATAAATGGTCTTTGTGGTTTTGTAGCATTTACTTAGCATTATGGGGCAGGAAGTTAGTTGAGAAATACATCAAAGAATGTATTACTGTACTTCTATTTATGTTTCAGACGAAGAGACCAAAGAGTATATTTGATTAGCTGGTATTTATAACTCTATTATAGATTATTACTGACAATTAATATATAAAATTACATTGAAATTACATTTTAATTTTCAAGTTCTATTTTTACACACAAAATTCAATTTAATATTTTTGTTCTCTCTAACTCTTCCTGTCTTCCCTCCTCCATCTTTTCATCTCTTTCTCCTTTCTTTTCTCTCACCTTTCCTTTCTTCTCTCAATAAATATACATATGCACACTAAAAATCTGTGGTCATTATATAAACTGTGACTTTAAAGAAGATTTATTTCTAATAAGAAGTAGTATGTTTATTGTTCATACCACCTTTTCCCCCTACTGTAGATATTCATATTAGCCTTAGATATTATTTCTTACACACCACACATGCACACACACACACACACACACACACTCACTTTAAAATTTTAAGTGGAATATGAGAAAATGTATGGCATTTATCTAATCTTGGATGAAAATCCAACACATTTCCTTATATTATACCCTTAATATCTGTTCAGAGTATCATGTCCAAACCCTTAATATGACTCCTTTGTGGTCAGAATCTAAACAGACTGCCTTAGGTCACCCCTATGCTTTACCCACAAATGCTTCCTGATAGTGTCCCCATGCAACTCTACTCTAGTTAGTTTCTTTTTTTAAAGATGTAGATTCCTTGTGGAAAAAGACTTTCACTTAGAGTAGTTCTGATTTATTTTGAAGACTAAGGGTAAGTAAAGAATCTTCTAAAGATGTGCCCTGTTTTCTAGAATTGGGGAGGTAATTGGTTTGAAGGATTACTTGAGGTCACAGAATGGTTATGAACATGATTAAGCCTTCTAAAGATAATAATAATAAAAAAAGTGTGACCCGTAACACTCTTATACATTAAATGGCTGTATCTTAGGGTGTTAATTAAAAAGCATGAAAAATGGGATTGGAATACTAATATGAGAAAAATAGAAACTGACAATTGAAATAAAATTATTTGAAAGCCTAATGAAAAAAATATGAAACAAAACCAGACCAGACTGACAGTCTTCGAAGATTTTATTCTCCTCTTCATATGCTCAACAGAATTCTAAGTTCTCTTTTCTTTAATAATCTAATACCTTTCTTTATATATCTACATCTATATCTAGCTTCTTAAAAATATCTCTATATATGTACCCCTATTTCTCTGTGTCATATAAAAAGTTCACCTTTTCATAAACTGTATCTAAAATTTCAAAAAAGATATACCTAAAAATTAAATAAATAACTTAAAATAAGCTCCTCCTAAAGAGTAGCTTTATGTTCAGAGTTCCAAACATTTGAGGCCATTCCATTTCTACCCCGGGCCCCTTGAAGGTCAGACAAGGCCCTGTTCTGACAGCTGGGGAGCCATGCTTTGGCAATAGGAAAATCTTTGCTCTGAGAGTTTCTGGAAGTGAAGGTGTGATTAAAAAACAAACAAACCCTGAAATTAAAATGAAGGAAGGCTGTGCCATTCCACAACAAATTGGACAATTTGGAAGAGGCACTGTTGCTTTAAACATGCCCAGTGGGAAAGAGCTGCTGTCTCTTTGTGGGGGTCTCTTTTATCAGTCTTATACTGATTTTTTTTTCTTCACAAACTAGAAACACAACTGTGTAAGTTTTATTTGTTGTGAATTGAAAGACAACAGAAGATTTTTCTAGCATTTTTTCCTGAGTCCAGGTAGCTCACAGCAGTGTTTTACTTTGCGAATTCTTCTGTGGTTTTCTGGATCATGTTAATAGCCCATGACCCGGATCACCACAGTTTGAGTAGCTCAGGCTTTTCCAGTTGTTGATGTGATTCATACGGTTCTTTCTTATTCTATTTTTTTCCCCATCACACATTCTTTTTTTCCCTTTGTGTTCACAGCGAGCTAACTCTCTTTATTTCAATGAATTATAGAAAATTGCCTGTGAAAAGATGCATGATGATTTCCTCTTAGATAATTTTCTTTGGGGTCAGCTGGTGACTTGGTGACCTGAGACTTGCTTCAGGTGGATTTATCAGGAGATGTTTTCTCACTTTAGCATGAACCACTGAGTCGTAAAATTATGATAAGATGGGACTCCTGTAGAACTGAGAGGAAAAATTAAAGAGGTGGTTTAGCAGAGTGTTCAGGGGTGCAGGTTCTAGAATCAGACAGACCCGAAACTGGATTATGTCTACAGTACTTGCTTTGTGATCAAGTAGACTGAGCTCTCTGAAGCTCTCTTGATTCATTTTTAAATGGAGTACATCAGTACTTCTTAATATGGTCATGAGATTTAAACGAGATGACACATGTAATGTATCTCTGAAGGAGTACCTTAGCTATAATCATGAAAGACAGAAAGGGAGGGATCCAGAGGAGGCTCTAGGTATGGAGTAGCACTGTGGGGACCAGTGGTTTTGTAGTTTTTTGATATGATTTTGTTTTAAATCCATTAAGACCAGTAAGTATCTTCAAGTTATAATTAATTTAAGAGACTGTGTATTATTTTTATTGTATTAATAATCGAGTTTTAAAGGATGAGTAAAAAGCAGAATATGTTAAAATTTACTTCTTTAATTGTGTGGTAGTGGGGTGACTTTTAGCTCTTGCATGCAAAGTGCTTCTCATGGATGTGTAATACTTCCTTAATGTTTTGATTACAAAACCACTGAAGATCTTTTACATGGAAAGCTCTTTACAAAATTACACACTGTTTGATTAAGGACAATCTTATATTCTTACCAGACATAGGGACTTGGAGAGGGGATTGAGGGTCATTACTGAAAGAGTATATAACTTTTTCTTTTTTAATCTAAGGAAGTAAGTTGCCTTTAAATTGAAGGCATTATTGGTGTTAGGAATCTATTCTGGCTATGCTGAGATGACATGGGTTCAAGGGAGATCATCTCATTTTATTGGTTACCTGTAGGTTGTTGAAGATATTTCAGGGAGAGATTTAATGCCGAGGAACCTAACAGAAAGCTCTTACTTGGCAGTGAGAAGTCTACACACTGAAAAACAACAACATTGTTTAGTGTCAGCCACTCAGAAAAAAGCACCGGGGTTTTGTCATTCATTGGAAGACTTGGAGGGTGTTAATAAAATACATTAGAAGCAGGTTGTTCAACATGGTTCTAAAAATGGAAAAGGACCCAAATGTTTATTGCAGCAATTTTATTGCTGGGAAACATGGGTTTTACGACCAGAGTGTTTGTAATATATTTACTTGGGTCTCTGAGGAATTTCAGGCTGGTGAGAATTATTTGGATTAGATGAGCATAATTATGTTACAATACAAGAGCTAAATCTCCCTTTATTTTTATCATACATTTTATTTTATTAATCTTTTAGATGGGAGCGGCTCATGAGGAAAATTATAAGCCAGCCAAAGACAGGAGCTGGGGTCTGTCCAAGATATCTTCATTATTTGCCAGTAAATCCAGGTTTCATGTCAGCTCAGAGTTCTCCCCTTGGTGATGTTTGTGTGGCATCTGTGCTGACTTCCATTGAGTTGAAACTTCACTATGGATACTAGTGAGATGGAATGAGTTTTCATACATGATCTTCCTGGTTTGTTTCTGGAGAATCGCTTGCCTTAGATTTTCAATATCCATTTTCCAGAATCAGAGACAAAAATTTCTTTGAAGAGTTAATTAGCTGATATCTCAGCATTTAGCAAACTTTCTGTGGCCTCGCTCTTTGCCTTATACTGAAAGATATAGCAAAAATCTTTGCTAATGGTGGAGCAAGTGGCGACTGTTGATTCCCTTGATATTTCATTCAGAAATAAGCACTTAGATCATGTGAAGCATCAAAGCTAACCCTCCACTCTAACCAACATTCTAGCATGGCAATTTTAAAATTAAAAAGTGTATAGTTCTTAGTTGTGTAACACCAGCAATCTAATTCCAGATAGAATCTGTATTGGCTCACCTATGGGGACATCTTCCAAAGAATGGTGAATATTCTGTATTTAGTAAGAGACATTATCTTTTCAGAGTATTCTCTTATGCTCTCACCACAATTTTAATCAATTAACTTCTTGAGTGCCTTTTATGTATTTCATGAGGGATACGGTAAAGTGTGACAGTTGGGCTTTGAATTTAAGGCTAGATGCAGAGAACTTCATACACTTATAACTACTGAGAAACAATAATTGACCTTACTGTTGTTAAGTGATACATTATGAGATATGGGATACTGTTACTTTGGAAGCTAAGAAGAGAGGGATGTCAGCTAGTCAGACTCAGTGGTGGTCCTGGAAGAATGATCAAGTACAAAGGTTTAGGTAATTCAAAATGTGAAGAGTCCCCTAAATCCAGATGGGGGAGAAAAATGCAGAGAACAGCTTGTGCCAGAAGATCGGGTGCTGAGGGAGAGCTAGAGAACTGAGTTGATTAGGAAATATGTGTCCAGACCAAAGGCATTCATTATTTTTGGAGTTATTTTCTTCGCCAGAGAACACCTCAGACTGGGATCTGTGCAAAACTTATGCAGAGAGAGTTCACATGCAAAATCCTTACCCCATAATTCAATGTCAAAGACAGACTCTCCTCCTTTGGGTGATAAATGATCTTCTCTCTTTCTAATCTTGTTTTGAATTCTCTGCAAGCTGAGCTAGAACTAGGCTGAATTGAATGAGTATTTTTTTCATCCCAAACACTTTTACCACTACAGGTAGAACTCCCTTTTCTGGCTGTATGTTATTTAACTCTGTGGCATTCTTCTGAGAAAGGTTAAAATTGTTGCACTTGGAAGATTGTGTTGGTGAATTAATGAAAATAGAATCATTTTCCTAAAGCATTTTTCTATTGTATTTAATGTTGTCCATCAGAAAGGATGTAGAAAGGACAGTATAGAAAGGACACTTCAAAACTAATGTTAGGCTTCATCTAAAATTTTTGAATTTCTCTTTACTCATATTATATTTTATACTGATTGTAAGTGATCAAGAAATAGCAGTTCCATTTAACAAGTGGGAATCGTTAAATAATAATTTGAAATTGCAGAAAATTAGTGAAAAGGACTTCTCTGATTTCCCCAAAATTCTCACCTTAATTCTCTTCCTAAAATTCTCATCTGTCTTCCTAAATGTTCCCTTCTCTCTTAGCCATATTCTCATCTAAATCTCTTCTTTCCCCTTAAGATGTGTAGCATATATAGAGTAGATTGTCATTTCCTAGAAGCAGAACATAGCGATCGAGAGGGAAAGCTTTAGAGTCAGATTCAAGTTTGAGACCTGGCTCAGTGTTTCACAGTGTGGCCTTGACCTAGTTATTCAAGTCTTTTATGTCTTAGTTCTCTCAACTATGAAATGGATATAATAATAATAACAAATAATAGATTGTTATAAGGTAAATGACATATGGTATATGAAATGATTAATATGATGTTTGTCTTATAACAAATATTAAATAAACAGCATTATTAATAATAGTACATTTTGCTAGGTAAAGCTAGTTTGCTTTTATTTTATGATGATTATTATTTTATGTTTTCCTAAGGTTCATCCTGCACTTTTTTTCATCTAGAAAATACCACCACAACATAGTGCCTGTTAACTTATAAATTTGACAATAACTGGTGGTAACCAGTAACGGTTAATACAATGGTTTAATTTATATAGTACGTATCTTTCAAACATTTTGGGATGGATTTTAGGATTTATACAACAGGTAACATTCATAATATCACCTAATTTGAACTAGAAATTTATAATAAAAATGGTATTCAACTTTGAGAATTTGATTACACTAATTTAAGTTATTTAATAACTGGAAACATGGCCAAGCCATGTATCAGACCTCAGAGACACTATAGAAGAAAAATTAATAGAACGTGACAGAGAAAAATGAAACAGACGTGCATGAACTCTAGGTCAGTGGAGACAGGAAGTGTGAAGGAATAGACACATGAATGGAGAAGAAAACATAGGGCAAATCCCTCTGAGGTAGAGTCATTAGAAGTGACAGATGCACATAATCAACAAGCTGCTTTCATCTTGAAAAAGCGTAACAGAGAGAAGGATGCATGTCAGATGTGAGTGTTGCGACGTCAGATGTTTGTTTCATTGAGCTAAATACATTGAATAGACACCCTAACTCTTCTCATGCTAAAAATATCTCATTCATTCTAATGTCCCAGACACCTACAGTATGTGAGAAATGGCTTTAGGGATATTAGTGGCAGAACGGCCACCACTACAACAATCCAAGAAATCAACTCCATGGGACACCTCGATGAGTTCACCTCAGGTTAAAGAAGTACAAATTAGTAATTGATAGTTACGGGGGTGGGGAGCACGGCAGAGGAAATGCAGTTAGCATTAATATGGTGACTAGGAGGAGGGCCAGGGGAGGGAGGGAGCAATTGAGGGTATTGTTTTATGAACTATATAGATGTCTAACCAATGTACTGTATACTTGAAACTAATTTAAATAAATAAGTTTAAAAAAATGTAATAAAAAAATAGAGTTCACCTCACCATGAGGTTCACCTCAATGGGAGCCAAAATTAAAATATTTACCTCTATTTCCTCATAAATAGGTATCTGTTACTTTCTCAAAAACTCCATCACTGAACTTATTAAGTGTTGACACTAAAAATAGGATAGTGAATTATGCTTAGACTGAACCAAGTGACTAAACGACTTGCCTTTATGTATTCTTAATTATTAGTAAATATTTGTTGGGTGAATGAATTAAACTTTGTTTAAACATTGCATGTTATTCAGGATACAGCTAGTTTTGTGCTTGTTGGGGCACTGTGCTTATTACTTAGTA
This sequence comes from Eonycteris spelaea, assembly GCA_003508835.1. NCBI lineage: Eukaryota > Metazoa > Chordata > Mammalia > Chiroptera > Pteropodidae > Eonycteris > Eonycteris spelaea. The sequence goes on from PUFA01000004.1 coordinate 15,282,899, forward strand.
GAGATTGCTATGCCGAATATCAGTGCTGTAGGCTATTTATGTTATGTTAAAAGACTTCCATCATCAAATATATTTGGGGTAGGCTTGTTTATGCAATATTAAGTAGATTTCTTGACTGTATGCTAGTGTGCACTGTGAATTACCAAAAAGCTATATTGCTAAGCTTATTGTATTACAACCCAAGTTTTTCAGGGAGTTATCTCAAAGTCCTGGTATTCTGCTAAATAGTGCCATGACCTAGCAAGAGACTTTGATATTCACAATGTCGGTACCTTTTCTGTGGGCAGCCTTCAGAAGCCTGTGATCAGAGATAATTTGTAATTTTGTTCAAGTTAGTATTTGAATTTCAGGCATGGTACTGAAGGCACTTAGTTAATTAATGAGTCTAGCTATTTCCCACATTCTCAACTTTTGAAGTAATAAAGCTTTGTTTCTTTATGAAAAAAGGGCATCAGAAAAAAGTCCGCCGATATGGCTGGGGACAATAATTGAGTATGAAGCCCTCTAAGAAAATCTTAGCCAGAAAATGGAAACTTTAGAGATATTAAAGAGTGAAACGCTGAATTCTGTGTTTCAAGGAATTCTGCCTATCAAGGAGTTCTCTTGATAGGCACATATTCAACATGTGATTTGTATGGAAATGAGAATGATTCTGGAACAGTTTTTACCAAGTTTACTGAAAGGTAAAAAAGGTGAATAATATATGTGTATATCTATACATAGGAATACGTGACTTTAGAGACACGAATGGAAAAGTTTAGCAGTCCAAATATTCTGCATTTGTAAATTTGGAGATTTCTGACAATCTTCATGATTTATCCCATGAGAGTATTAACAACCTTGCTTCTGGGGGTGGTAACATTTATCCAGTTCTCTGTACCATCTTCTGTGCTGAGAGTATTTGTTCTAAGAAAGCATTGACTTCACTTTATAGATGAGAAAACTGAGGTCCAGAGCTATCAAGGCTCTTACACTTTATCACGCAAGATGGATTCAGAACAAAGCCTGACTCCTTTCAAACTCTCTCCACAGCCGGGGCTACTTTCTAACAAGGAAATGGCTTCTTAAATTAGGATTAATTGGGGAGTCATCATTTCTGTCATGTGTCAGAACTTCAAGCCCTCTATTTTAACATTTAAAATTTAATATATTCTGATTAGTTATAAAACTGAATTGAACAGCTTAGAAAAACCCTAGTGATTATTATAAATTTTTTCTACATGAATGTACTTAATGAGTCTGATTTATATAGATATATAGTGTCCCATTTTGGGGTAGTTATACCTTGACTGTCTACTGTCTGACAACAGTACACACTCATTAAATGTGAGTTACTTTTATCAACGAAAACTGTCATAAAATACATCTGACTTAAAAGATACTCAGGTCCACAATGAAATGTTACCTTATCCATGCAACTTTTTCTGATCTCTTAATTTTGAACGTCTCTCTCCAGTCCCTAAGTGTCTATATAGCGCGGCATGACATTTAGCATTTCTTTGTTGTTATTACAAAAGGCAGGCTGGCCTAGGTGAGCACAGAGGATTTGGAGTAAGAATGCCTGGAATTAAATGCTGCCTCCACCATTTATTAGCTATATGACTTGGGTAAAATAGCTTAAATCTGCTGTGCTTCAGTTTCCTTGTCTGTAAAATGGAGATACTAAGAATATCTATAAGTTGTGATGTTTAGTGAGTTGGGCGCTTCAGACAGTGATTAGCGGGTATTAGTCCTCAACAAATGGTAGTTGTTATTGAAGTTCAACTGGACTGTACGCTCCTAGAAGGCAAAGGCCATACCTGACTCACCCCTGTCTGGCAAATTGTAGGCACTAGGTAAATATTTTTATTGAATAAAGGCCTATGGAGGCTTTTCTCGGCTTTGCTGTAATTTTGTGCTTTTTAAAGAACTGTAAACATCAGGTGAATGCTTCTTAGAAAATTAGTTGCATGTCTTTATCCTTTTATTCATGGCCTTTCCACGATGGCTGATCCCATCTCTCCAAATCTTTTTCTCCATTTAAAGTAGTATCCTTAGGGAAGAATTATATATGAATATCTGTGCTACATGTAGTTGAAGGAGTAGTTCAAAGTAATTGGTTATACAGTGAATGGTTTTCGTAGGAGCAAAGTGGGCATCAACGAGACAGTGTCCTGGTGCTTTCCTAGCCCACTGAACTCTAGTAACCCTGCAGCACTGGGGCACAACGGGCCTTTGTGTCAGTGTCACCGAACTGAGTGCCCTACTGGGGAAGTGGCCTTTTAGACAGAAATCTGGTGTGTCCTTTGCTGGCTTTGGATGGTAGTATAGATAGCGCAGTTAAGAGCACAGGGTTGGGGATCAGATCTGCATGTGGCTTCTGGGGCAATTATTCAAACTTTCCCAGTCTTACAGTTCTTTTGTTGTTGTTGTCATTGTTGTTGTTGTTATTTTGTTTTGTTTCATGTAGAAATGAATATTATATTTGGGCTCCAGGGCTGATCCAAATAATGCACGTGCCCTCATTTTTTTTCTATGATATTAAGTGCTCTTGCTTTTTTCTTTGTCTCTCTACATATATATGAATACGTGTGTTTGTGTGTGTGTGTGTGTGTGTGTGTGTGTGTGTGTGTGTGTGTGTGTAGAGAGAGAGAGAGACAGAGACAGAGACAGAGACAGAGAGAGAAACGAGAAAGGGAAAGAGAAAGGGAGGCAAATCTATTTTATGCAGAATAAATGAAATAGAACAGATCAATTAACTAAATCACCACACTCTTTAGCATGCAGCAGGTGCTCCATGAATGTTCTGAGTTTGATTAGGTGTTCTAAGTCATCTGTATGGTGGGTAGATAGAAACTTGTTTAATTGTTGATTGAAAAAAATTTTATTTTAATCTGAGGACTTTCATTGAGAGACTTTGGCTTGCCAGTCATTATTAGCTCCAAACACACCACTGTGCACTCGGCTTTGGGATGCTGAGGCTGGACCTCACTTTCCTTGGGGCTCCATGTGTGGCTCTGCCGATAGAGGGCAGTAGAGAAAAGCTGCAAGGTAGGAAGCGGAAGTAAGGACTGACTCCTTTTCTGCCTTGGGGCTTCCTGTCTTCCTGTTACTATGAGCATCACGGAGCAACGCTTCTTCACCTGAGGTGCAGGACTGCTTTCCTGGAGCTGCAGCTAATCTCGTTTGCAGTTTTTCCAACACTGGAGGGACCAACCTCATCGTGTCCCTCAGAGGTGCCACACAAGCTGAGCAGCACCGTCTTCACAGGTCTGAGTTTCTAAATTTCGGTAGTTTCAACCGTTTTCCATTTTCTCTTCAGCTTTCCACAGTACCTCTTCGATACCTTTAAGTTACCTTTTGGCGCCGTTACCTGCTCAACTTTATACCTAGCTAACAATTCTTCATTTTAAATTCTCTCTGTTGAAATAAGTGCTGTGGTTTCTGTCCCGTTTCAGGACTGCCTAAGGCATGTGTTTGGACGGGTCCTTTTAAATAGTGCCAGAGCGAGTGCCAGTGGCAAAATGCTAATTGGGTGGTGGCTTCCTTAGTTCTTAGATCCAAGGAAGTGGATTAATCTAAAGGGCTGATTTTCCTAGGATTTGATGTTCTCAATGCTACTTAAGCAAAGAAATTATCATATTTATTATCAAGCTTTAGCATTGATAATAAATTCTCTCTCACCCGGCAGGTGCAGTAGAGGTGAGATGATTTGCCCTAAGGCAGGTGTCCTTAAAAGGGTCAAAGGTTACTTTCAGGTGGTTTACATAATCTCTCGCAATTGTGTGTAAAGAGGCTTTTTCTTTCCATAGGTTTTTCCTCGAGCCCTGCCCCTTAAAAACTTAAGAACCGCTATTTCAAAGGGGTAATTTGGAAAGAAAATGCAGTTAGACTAAATTTAAAAAAAGAAACCTGAGAATTATTTTTGGAATGAACATAATAAATAAAAATAACTACATACGAACTCTACCAGGATATTTCCTGCCCTTGAGGCTGACATTCCAGAGAATCCCTCTTCCCTGCCAAGGTCTGTGCTCCCTCTTGGCAACGTGGTTCGGAGCCAGATGGACTGTGATTCTCACTTGTACTGGTCATTCTAGTGTGCCCGACCTCAGGCTGGATAGAGCCAAAACAAATGTTTACATTTTGTATCTTTACAATATTCGGTGTTAACACAGTAGATGCCAATTGAAAACTTCCTGGTCACTTGACTCAGGTTGGCAGCAAGCTTTATTTATGAGACTTTTTCTTTTTTTTTGTTTGAGATGTCCTACGTTCTCTTTAAAATGATCATTGGGAGATTTATATTCTCTCTCCTTATATAAGATACCTATTATAGGATAAATAGATCATATATACATATAATGCATGTTATTTATAAATGTACACATTTATTTACATAAATACATATTTATGAATATGTACTTAAATAAACATGCATATTAATTAGATTCTCCAAAATATTGGTAATATAATCATTAAATAAGTAATAATGATAATTTTTTTGAGCATTTCCCAACAATTCATACAATCATTACAAACCATGTATTTTTTTTTTCTCTATTACTTATGCACTATGAGAGTTGATAGAGTAAATTAACAAAAAAGAGATTTTAAAAGATGATGTGGGGAGAGTAAATAATTTGTCTTTCTTGAAACTGCTTTTGCAGCCACCCAATCTGAGCACAGTAAGAAGCCTAGGAAAAGATGCTTTAAATGGAGGATAAGTACTCAAAGCTGAATTTTTAAATTCTGCAAATCTGCTCTGTAATTTTTCATTAACTCTTATTCTCTTAGAGTGAGGAAAGAGGCAGTTAACTGTGAATGTAAAATGGTTCAGCATCTATAGAAAATAATTCGGCAATTTCTCAAAAAGGTAAGCCTAGAGTTACTATACAACCCAACAATTCCAATCCTAGATATATACCTCAAAGAATTGAAAACATATATTTACATAAGAAATTGTTATGAATGTTCATGACAGTATTATTCCTACTAGCCAAAAGTGGAAATAGCACAAGCGTCAAGCAACTGATAAATGGACAAACAAAGTATAGTCTGTCTCTGCTTTGGAATATTATTCAGCCATAAAAAGAAATGAGGTGCTAATACATGCTACAGTGTGGGTGAACCTTAAGACATTATGCTAAGTGAAAGAAGACAGATACAAAAGGTTACAGAATATACAAATTTCATTTGCGTGAAATCTCTAGAATAGGCAATTTTATAGAGAATGGAGACAAGATAAATCAGTGGCTTGAGAGAAGGGAGGGAGACTTGGGAGTGACAGATAAGGGGTATGGGTTTTTTTTTTTTGGAGTGATGAAAATGTTTTGGAATTTGATAGTGGCTGCGCAACTCTGTGATTATATTAAAATCCATTGAGTTTCATGTTTTAAAATGGTGAATTTTAGGGTAATGAATTATATCTCATTTTAAAGAATTTGAAGAGGCCATTGATTAAAGTCTTTTGCATTGAAGGAGAAAATAATTGCGTAAGACATTGTTTGAATGGCATACTTCTTCTTCTTTCAAAGAAAGACTGGTTAATTTGTCTAATTCTAAAAAGATTTTTGGAGATAGGCACATGATTTTTAAAACGTAATCTACAATGAAATTCTAGAAACATGACATTTCCCCGCTTTGTGCCCACATCCCCTCCATGCTCACACTTGAGTTCTGTCTGCTGGAGGATGCTGAACTTGACTGGAGGTGCCTATTCCTTCAGTAGCTACACCTACAATGTCAAAACAAATTCAAGACATCCTTTGGATGAGAACTTTGTTTCTAGTCAGAAAGACAGATGAAGTAAACAATAGCAACATAGTAGCAAGTGTATACCTTAGGAACTATTGTGAATCTGTTAGCCTTGTGTTTTCTCACCAGCTAGGGTTCATAGGAATTAATTATTGTACTTGGACAATGCTTCCCCAACCAAGATTATAATGAGCTTTCTAAGGGGAAAGAATCCTCAAGTTTCGGAGTCAGACTGACTGATGCCTAAAGTAATGCTTTTTCAAATACTAGTCACGTAATCTACTGTCCCTTCTTGTTACTTCCTACGGCCTCACCAAATTCAAATAAGAGTGTACTTCCTGCTCCACTGCCTCCTCAGTGAGGAAGTTGGTAGGAAAAACAATGGATGTGCTTTACAAATCTTCCAGGCCTTTCTTTCCAAAAGCCCAAGCCCAGTGGACTTGGAATTTGTGTTAACAGCCTTCTCTGGGCAGATTGGGAAGAGATTCCTGCAAGGCAGGCAGGGGAAAGGAGTTACCAGAAACGAGGCAGTCCTTTTCTTGTTTCCCAGCAATACCATTGTAGTAGTGGCAAGACCTTGGAAATGAAATTAGACATGGGGTCGTGGAGGACTAGCAAGATTATGCTATACCAAGCTTGCAATGGAGGCGGCAGAGAGCTACATTTTCTTTTTTTTTTTCTTCCTTTTTTTTTTTTCTTGACAGTTTTGGGTATTGGGACTTAGAATCATCATCATCATTATCATCACCATCACCATCAGTGTCACCATAGCCAATGCTTAAGATAGTGCTTTTAAATTTTAATGTGCCATGTGTTTTCTAAGTATTAGACACATAACGCTTTATTTAATACTCACAAGTATGTAAAGTAGGTACTCTTTATTACCTCCATTTTGCTAATGAGGAAACTGAGTGAGGATCACAGAGGTGGAGTCAGTTGTCCAAGGTAACACAGCTAATAATTTGAGAACAGGCATTTGAACTCAGGCAGTCTGATTCTAGTTGCTTTTAGGCACCATGTTACATACCTCTCAATAAATTAAATTGTATTATATAAAATAAGGAAGCTAATAGTTCCTAAAAAGCTGTATTTATAGGCCAAATTTCACATCTGCTCGGTCTGACAAACACACGGCATTCCATAAATCTTATTATTATAGTTGCATGCATATAAAAATTATACTAAGATGTTTTGGAGTGTTAGACTAATGATACCCCTTGTTCCAAAGGAAATATTCTTGGCTGAAGCCTTTCAAAAGAGGCAAGTCTGGAAGCCCAGTGAGACCTTCTCGCAGACCACTGTGCAAGGATCAGAACATGGGCATTGAGATGGGCATCCAGAGACTGGCCAGCAACTTGTTGCCTGGGAAAGAAGTTGACTGAACTAGCCAATTTTATTCCCAGGATTTGGATTGAATTCAGGGAAACTGTCAGTTAGTAGTAGAAGAGAAGGCAGGCTACATTTATAGAGCAGATGAGTCCATGAGTGGCAGAACCCAGGGAGATGACCTCAAAGTCTGGTAGCTGAAGTCCTTGGAAATGCCACATCTCCAGAATGACTTTGAGTTTCAGCCCAGCTCCCATGAAACCATGCTACCTTATCAACTCTGTAGTTTGACCACGCCCCCACCCACATTCCCTATTTTCTTTATCTCTGGATTGAGTTTCTCAGCCTGGCAAATAGCTGTGTCTAATGCAGTGGATGCTAGAACTTTTCTGTATTAATGCCACATTTTTAGTATTCAGGTAGACTAATTAGGCAAGCATGATTATATTATAGAGGGCCCAACTAAGGCCAGAAATAGAATTTTTCCTATCCTAGTCATAAATCACCATGTGTCATTTCTTCTTTCCTCCACTTATATGGTTGGGAATACACTATTTATTCTCCCTCCTTTTATCTCTCATAATCTTTAAAAGAGGACCTAGTCCTGTTTTAAGTTTCAACAGTGTTCAGAAAATAATAATGGAAACGATTAAATTATAATAAAGTAGGCGTTTTGAATCTTACAATGTAAGGGTCAAGGCTTAACCAGCATTAACTTAATGACTCTCGGTCACTGAACTTCATTTCTTTTTAGCCTTGTGTCTCCAGTGTCTAGGGCAATAGATTCATTTGTGGAGCCTTGTAGCAGATGGATGGCTTTTTACTTTCAGAGAGCTATTATCTTTGAAAAGGAAGACGAAAGATGCCAAATCATATTTCCGTACTTCCTTACGGTTTGCATAACATTCTCATTTCCCTCAAAAACTCTTTTATTTGGTAAAGCGATTGAAGGATAATGAACATGGTAGCAACTCACAGAGTAGTTTTCTGCCTGAAGAAATCTGAGGCTCTTGGATCACAGGGTACAGAGACAACTCCAGAGTGAAATGCAGGAACTATTTCACTGCTAAATGGCCATAGAAAGTGCTCATGATGCCTGGAACCCTAGGGGTGGACTCAGCGCTACAGATGCCCTCTTAGCTTCACATAAAATAAGAAAAGGAGCCATCTAGATTAATTTAATACAACCTTAAGACTTGGGAAAAAATTCTAAATTAAAATTTCCACTTCTCTTTAAAGATGCAATTTCCTTAGGGACTGAGTCCTTTTTTTTTTTTCATGAAGATTGAGAAATGTTTTCATTCTAATGAGAAAGTGATGGTTATATTACTAGTCCTAGAATCAAACATTGAATTTGAATTCTGTCTCTACAACTTATTAGATTTGGGAGCTTGAGCCTCAGGTTTTTGTTTGCAAATGAGGGAAATAATAGTACCCATCCTTAGAAATTTTGAGATTAAATGAGATTATGTATGAGAATGTTCAACACAGTATTAGATGCTTAAAGCACTTACTAAATGTTAACCATTCATCTTTTGATTATTGTCTTTTGCCACATTTTCTTAGCTGAATCAAAAAAATACTAGTTAGGAATGCTGAATGAAGGCAGAGCTTCTTAGGATTTGTGGTATTGGTAGGGAAAGATAATGCTCATTCAAAATACAAGATTTCAAAAGAAAGTGAAATTGCCTTAATTGGGTTCTATACCCTGCCACTATTTAGATGGCATCCTTAGTCAAGAGCCCTGAGACTCACTTCCTTCTTCTATAAAATGGGAATCAAAGTAAATGACACTTCTTGAAGATGGATGGAGATCATTAGCATGGAAGCTATTTGCAAAAATGGCACTATGGAAATATCATTTCCTTAATCTGTACCAAGACCACAGGGGTATACAATAAAGTCTTGTGATAGAGCTTACAAAGATGGTATAATCACACAAATATATTACACTGTATCAACAATAAAACAGATCACTGTTAGCAAAAGATTTATGTCTGGTGAAGGATGGGTAAGATCAAGAAGGTAGATCCCACTTTTGGACAGACTGTCAATAAACACACCTTCAAAGGGACTGAGTATAATTAAAATTCCAGATATGAAGTACAGGTCAGTGTGCAGCAGGCTGTTAACAGAAACTGGAGCTTGATGGGAGACTGGCTGGGAAGAGGCTTCAGAGAAGAGTCACTTACTGGTTATGGCTTCTTGTCCTAAGCACTGTTTTCTTGGGAATAGCTGGTAACTAACTGTGAGCCAGAGGAAATCTGCTTCTCCTCACGCTTTTCTCTCCCTCAGGTAGAAAAAGTATAGCTTTGAGTGACAGGCTTTGAAGATCTAGAATTAACTGAGCCAAATGTATCAACTGATTGTGGGATTCAGGCGAGACAGGGATAGGACAGATAACTCTAAATGATTTCTAATGTCCCTTCAAGTTCAGAGTGTAGGTTCCTAAGATGGTAGGCCGAACCACCAGTACCTTATTCAGTCTTTTCTATTCTTAGGCAAGATAATTGTTTAAAAGTGAAAATAGAAATGAGTTGAACTACTTGGGAAATGGGCAATTTAAAGCCACAGGCAGCTGTCTAAAATAATTTTTAAAATTTGTTAACAAAAATTATTGGTAGAGGGAGTGAGCACAGAGTGGGATGTAATGGAGATTGCTGGTTAAGGTCTTTCAACTCAATGTGCTTTAGCAAGATTTAAACTTTGGAACATTTTAACTGTGATATCTTTATTGCTCTGCTCATTCTTCATTTATTTCAAGTATTTTAAAATTCACTCAAATTCCATTGTAACTAAAGAGTTACTGTCAAGAACTTGTGTGAGACCCCAGTGAGTTTCCATTTTTAACTGAGAATATGCAGAACTGAGGAAGAAGTTGCAAATTCATTCACATACTTAACTGCGGTATGACATATCAAGATTTTGGTATCAAAATCTTGTCATTTGTATTGATATATGTTTATAATACGTGAATCAGTAAACATATAAAGCTAAGTTCCTTCATTGCGAATATAAAAATGAAAACTCAAATAACCAGGCTTACTTTAGGCTCATGGTCAATGAAAATTTGTTATGACTGTGAGGCACCATGAGATTTTGGATTGTCTTTCAAATTATCAAAAGGGTATTAATCATGTTAAACATCTTTGAATGTCACACATCCTAGTGTTCGAGAATTAATTTTCTGCATATGGCACAAATGGTTACTTTTTATTGACAAGAAGTGAAAAAGCCAATAGCTTTTAATGATTTTAAATGGTTCTGCAGAGCTTTGTCAGCTGATTGTAATGTTGGAGTATTCTCTCATAGAAATGATAATATAAAAATATTTAAGTATCCTGATTTCCTCCAAAAGTTTTTTGTACAGTTTTATTATAAAACTACTACCTACTCATTTTATAAAACATGAATATAGAGAACCATATAAAAAAACACAAAAGTTCTCATTTTTCCACTAATAAGAAATAACTTCTAATGTTGGTACATTTCCTTACTTACTCATGCACATTTATATAAATACACATATATATGTATACATATATGACATATGTACATAAACAAATGTAAGAATAACACATATACCTACACATACCTTCTATCCAATTTTGTAGTGTTTAGCAGGCATTTGTCTGGTGAGGTGCTTATAGTTCAAGGAAGGGTCATCTATTTCCACTGTCTGATTGTCTGATTTTATGGAAGAATATTTATTCCTATATACTTTTGGAACAAGCATTATGGAATTTTCTCCTTGGCAGAAAAAATTATCTGAGAAAACAAAAACAAAAATCAAAAACAGAACACTATAATGATCATGGTAAAACTCTTGTCTTTTATACATTCTTACCACTGACATCACATTTCAGGATGCACTATTTCTGACCTTGTTGAATTTATGGGAACTGGAGAGAGAAGAGTACTAACGTAAAGGGAAAGGAAGTGATATAGGTAAGCCATAAATCAGGCGATTTGTAAATCAGTTCCCCTGCATCTACGGCATGGACACATTTCTTTTTGTGACAGTGTGTCAGGCACCTAACTTTTATTTTCTTGACCCCAAATTTCAGACGTCATGTCTCAGCCAAGCTGTGTTAGTTATTCTGAGCTATGGAAGGTAGGCTGCCATTAGTTTTAGCTTCCTGTGGTGTTTGAACATTACATCTCCTTCTGTTTGCATGAGTATCTTAATGAAAAGAGTGCCTTTAGTTAGTGCTAATTATAACCTAAATGTGCCCCACTCCGAATTAATTTCACCTACCTCACTCATCTGTAGTACTGTAATTGAAATAATAGAAAACAATGCTATTGAGGTATTCATAGATTTAAAAATGTAAATATTAAAAGAGTGAAGATTAAAGGGATGACTTCATTTTTCCATCAACTTTAAAAGAAATTAAATTCAATATTGATTCCTTTTATGAATGTTATTGTTATAAATACAAGCTCATTTAAGTGAGGAAAATAACCCTATATTTAAAATATACACATAGCACACAAGCTGTGTGGTTTTGGACAGATTTCTTATGTTCTCTGTGCCTCAGTTTCCTCATTACTGTATAGGGTTGTTGTGAGGCTTTGTTGATACAAAAAATTTGACATGCATTTAGCAATGTCTGATACAGAGTAAAAGTCAGTAAAGTGATTTATTAATATTATTATCCATTCAGGTTAGCTTCTAGTATTTGTTTCACATTTATTATTATCTTAACCTTATTCTATTAATGTATTTTTATTATAGTGTAATCAGCATATTTGCAATTTTTAATGATTTATTCATGCATTTATTATGCCCTACTTATTTCCAAAATAATTTAAAGATATTTTACATTATATGATACAGATAAAATGAAACCATAAGTTATGTGAGTGAAATAAAACAACCAAATTATGAAAGGGATGAAAGAATAATTATATCAGAACCTAGATTAACAAAGTTATTATATTGGGTCCCTGGAATTTGCTCTGAACAAAAAGGCAAAAAGGAAAACAGTGAATTATGGAGCTTTTACTATCTTATGAAGGGCAGAATCTTGGTTTTTCAAACAGTTTTTTTCTCTTGTGCTGCAGTCTAAATAGAATGTATTGCATTGGCCTTTATGTGAGGGATGTTGAATAACTAATGGATGGCGTCTTTCTTAGTGGTTTTACTACAAGAAAAAGTTATGGATAGTCTTAAGGTCATGTTCTTTTCTTTGTCTTTTGTAAGCTGGAAATAAGCATTTTAATTAGATATATAGTATTTTGTTATGATATCATAGAACTATTTGGGAATTACTAATTCAACTTATTTTTTATGTGACGTATTAAATATGGATGTTTTTGAACAGTTTTTTTGTTGTTGTTGTTTGTATACATTCATTCCTGAGATAGATTACAATAAGTAGTAAAAATTCTTGTTAAATACCATTAGATCACTTGGTAGAGAGTCTGAACTGGTTCCTTTTATGTTTAATTTTCCATAGTGTTGTCTTTTTTTTCTTGATGGAATATACATCACTAGCAAAGGTCTTATGTTCGTCAGCATATTTACTGTTATATTTTGCTCATAGATGTATCTGGGTGGAATAGAAATTGAATATAAACTTTCTTGAGTTAACATAAAAAAGGGAAAGGGAAAGTATGTTTGCAAACTCGAGTATTTGACTCAGTATATATTTATTGAGCATTTTTAAGACATTAGTTTAGGTGATGGAGATTATATGACATGAACTAAAATATGATTTGTTTTAAGCTCCTTAAAAATCTAGTGGAAAAGAAAGACCGCCAAACTTGATACAAGACAATAGAGTGCTAAAATAAGGTACATTCAGTAATATTTTAATGTAAAAAAACTATTGTTTAAATTAGAGTAAATATAATTGCAAGTGCCACAAGAAAGGAGAAAATTGTGAGCTGCAAGCTTGTAGTCATAGCTATGACATAGTAAAGGAAAAGGATTGTTGACAAAGATGCTGAATTAGGCAGCTCCCTTTCATGATCTCAAAGGGGTACCTTTGATCAAAAGGGGTGCTGGAGGGCTGAGGGCATGCTGGGAATATAAGGAGAGAACGATCTTGTGTGAGCAGAGGTCTGGCCGCCTCTATTTGCAGTTTTGGGGCATCTGAGACCTCACTAAGTATACGACAATAAAAATTATAGCAAAGAAACGTAATTCAGTGTACACTTTATTATCTTCAAAGGCTGTTCACATCTATTAATTAATTTTAACTTCACAAGAAACCTCTTCATTATCATTATCCCAGTTTTACAGATGAGAAAAGCAGAGGTTGGGTGGATTATAAATTATTGAGTCAGATAAAAAGTGCTGAAGACAGGGATAGAACCCGAGTTTCCAAATCTTATTGCCATTTCCATCCTTCTCTCTACACTTTAATACTGTAGTATACGTGTGTGTGTGTGTGTGTGTGTGTGTGTGTGTGTGTGTGTGTGTGACGTGCTCTGGTAGGGGAATCGTTAGTTACAGTAGAGCTGTATGCTGTCACCAATAAGGCTTCTGTGTATGAGGACAAATGATAAATTAAAGATCACTGTGTCTGTCAGAGCATTCTCTGACCCCCATAATAATCAAATCTCTGGCATTCTGATGTACTTCGTAATTGAATTTTATTTCATTTGGTAGAACATCTACTCTCGAGTCTGTGAGTAGATTACTGAGGGTTTTTTTTTTTTAATTTAATTTTTTTTTTTTTGATATCTAAAAGCAAACTAAAGCAGGATCTCCATTGTGCAGTTTTGCGGAGCCTAAGCCTGCCTAATGGCAGAAGGATGGGCCAGATGGACTTCTGAGGTCCCTTTTATTTTACAGAATTCATTATTTTGTCATCTCCTATCGCTCCAAAGTTCCGTTCATAATACAGCTCATAGTCGAAGCACTAAACAGGCCCATCCTTTATAAAGAATCCCCTGGATTCTTTAGAACAGCAGACTGCACGCAGGTCCTTGAATCTCATATCCACAGTGTTTCTGCAACTTTTTCTTTTGTCAGTTACGACCTCGCAGGCAATCTGGACTTCTTGTTTTACTGGGATTTTGAACATCTCTTCTGCCATCGGAGCATTTACCAGACATCATAGAGCCCTAATCTCAAGTAGAGATAATGTCTTTAAACAGTGTGAAAGGTAGCAAAGTAATTACTTTTGTTTTAAGGGTCCTTATCTTGAAATAGAAAACACTGAAAAATAAGATTGTGTGGAGAAACAATAGCCCTATCATGTCACAGTTTCGGTGAAACTAGACTGCTTGCGTTTGCCACTGTTGCTGAAAGACTTATAATGTGTATGTGGGGATTTGATTTGGGGCCTCATTGTAGGAGCTAGCTCTATGGCGTGAAGTCCCTTGTTTAGAGCTTATTGGCTGGCCTGCCTGTAACTCGAGAGGCTCCAATGAGAAAACAACACAGACAGGTTTTATGTTCTGTGTAAGAGATGATTTAGATTATGCTAAGGAGGTTTTATACAGACATTAGTCATAGGAAACAAATTCAGATCAATGAAAACATAAAAATGGCTTATTGGTTTCCCGTCACAAAATGCATTACAGGGAAGAGTTTCAGCACATGAAAATGAAAAACAAAAAACAAAAAACAAAAACCCAGGGCAGCGCTGTTAGCAATGTGCTTTTATAGTTTTCTCTCAAAAGGTGAGCATTTGTGTTTACATTAATGCCATTTGATAGCAAACAGATTCAGATTTGCAATGCTTTAAGTTGTGCTACTTGAAAATAAAATCTTAGATACTTGGAATTTTAAAGCTGAATTTCATGTCAACCAATAATTTATTGTAATGATATTTAATATTTACAATATTCATGATTGCTAACATTTATTTTCTGGCTTTCCTGTACCAGACACAGTTCTATACATACTAATTCATCACCTTATGTTGTAAGTAGTATTGTCCCCATTTACCCATAAGGAAACTGAAGCATAGAGATAGGGAACAACTTGCTTAAGACGAGACAGATAAGTAACAAGGCTGATGTTCAAACCCAGGCATTCTGAATTGGGAGCCCTTGCTCCCCAGGATAGTACAACGCATAGCCTGGAGCACCTTCTGAATCATCAGAGTACAGTCAAGATAATTTTATTGTTTATTATCTAACATACTATGTTTTTGTGACAGTTCATGTTGACCATTTAAGTAAAATTCCTCCATTAGCCAGAATATTTATTAACCAGAAATTCCTTTGTCTGTCATGTTGAATAAAAGTTGACTTTGGTTGTATCAGATACCTTTTAAATAGGGCAAACAGACTCATTTCCACTATACAGAGGTAGTTGTTCTTGTCCTGTAAGAGCTGGAAAAGGTTCTATGTGCTCCCCCTCCCCATTAATAGCAACAAAAATGTTCTGCAAGTCTAATGGGTTTCTTTCAATTCTGATTATCTTTTGTCCCCTCAAAACCCATGTGTTAAAATTTAATCTCCAACATGATGGTATTTGGAGGTGAGGCTTTTGGGAGACGATTTGGTCAAGAGGGTGGAGCCCTCACAGGTGGCATTAGTGCCTTATTTATTAAAGATGCCACAGAGGGCTCCCTTGCCCCATCTACTGTGTGAGGACACCACTGTTTATGAACAAGGAAGTAGGCAGGAGAGTTAGTATTCATGTGTTGATTATAATATATTTCTATTTTCATGTATCGTTTAAGTATGTAATTTTAAAGTGATCTAATGTGGATTAGAATTTGGATTTCAAAATTAGAAACAAATCTTATCTAAAATTTATATTTTTTTCATTTTTGCCCTTTATTAAATGATGTAATCTATGGGGAACATATGATATTGAAGGTCAGTTCAATTAGACGTTGTAAGAACCTAGATTTAGAGAAGAAGGGAAGAAGAAGGAGGGAGAGAAGAGGTGAAAAAGTCACAATTCATGGGCAGCAACTCTTTGTGTGATTCTAGTTTAACATGAGAAGAAAATTTGGTTCAGGAATTGAGTGAAGTTAGGCCCTTGGAGGTGCAAATTGGGAAGGTAAGCTCATGATTTGGGGCTATAACTCTTAAGAGGCAGAGACTGACTATGTTTTATAATTCCTATTATATAAAGTATAGGCCATTCTCTAAATTGATTCATTTTTCTAACAATTAAACTTATTTATTGAGTCATGTTTGTGTATAAGAATACATTTGATGGCTTTAGAGTGATGATCACTTGAAGATGAGGTTTGTGTTCAAGAAACTCATTTTATGGACTTTTGTTTTTCTGGGGGATATATCTATTCCATAAAGTGGTTATGCATTGATTATTTCAGAATAAACAATGATGGTTTTACCTTTTTCTTGTCTTTTGAGCTCTGGTGGTGGGTTTTTCACTTCTCTGTGTCCCAGTCATGTTCTTCAGAGTGTTATGGAGACTTTTAGGACAGAGAGAAGTCAGTGGTCAAGCAGTTGAGAATTAGGGAAGTGGGGGTTGGAGCTGGAGCTGATTAGGAAAGTTTCTGAATATTTGGTGAGAAGAAAGCCACCCGGAGCATGGCGAAAGAGGTATAGACAGAAAAGACATACTAGAAATGAAAATAAAGTCAACTTAAATGTCTCATTTGTGGGTTTATCAGTGAACTGTGGCTTTTCATTGATAAGAACCTCCCATATATGATTGGGCTGTGAAAATTCACTATCAAACTATAGTGATATTAGAGATAGAACTCCAGCTTTCTCTCTCTGCCCTGGAAGAACTTTGGCTGAGCAGAGAGTAAATTTCACCATTGCATCGCCACTTGGATAAACTTTTTCTTTTATTTCTTGCTCTTTTGCCCTTTGTCACTTATAATAGAGTTAGATGAAAAAATATTATTTTGCTTTCTATAAATCTTTGAATTAACTATCAGCGATTATACTGATTATATGATTAGAGATAATTTGCTCCTATCCTCATGAGCCATTTCCTTCTGCAAACTCAAGTTTCTATGTCATTAGAATACATGGTACATCATTCTATTTCCAAATAACTGGCAGAGAGTGATTTCAATGAAAATAAAAGGCTCAGTGAGAAAGGAAGGACATAATAGCTGTGTCTTTCACTGATTGCCCATGGTTCTCCTGTGCCACCTTGCAAGGGCGGCAGTGGTCATGCCCCATGCTTTCCCAGTGAGGCAAGAGGCCACAGTGTTATAAGGGACTTGTTCTTCTGGGACATGGTGGCAGTTTGGAATCTCTCGAGTCCATGCCTCTTGCTCAGCTCTCTAAATCATATAAGTACATCGCTTCATCTAGGCTCTTTGGTGAGGTTCTGTGATATCCCTGAACACATTTTTTATAATGGTCGATGGGATGTTTGTCAGGAGTAAAGCCCCTCAGATGTCTGTAACAATCGGTGTCTTCAAGGAGCTAGTTCCACAACTTCTCGCATTCTATTCTGCCAAGTGTTATAAACAAACTACTGGTTTCTGAAATTAAATAGCTTTGTTTCTCCAAGGCTGGAGCTCACGTTATTGAAAGAGGAAGGGTAATCTCTCAAAGTAATCCCTCATAGGTGGCTTTAGCTTTCAGAAAAGAAAAGGGAGTTACTGACTGGTCTGAGAGCAACTCCTTTGAATGAATACATCTCTTGTTTCTGTCCTGATATGGTCATGTCGAGGCAGGCTTGGCTCTCAGAAGACTGGTGCTGGGCGTATCCTTATGTTTTATCCATTTCTGAAGCAACCACGAGGCAACTCCAGGTGTTAACTGAAAATGTCTAGCTGTATTATTTTCCCTGACTTCTATCACCCCAGTGGGCTTCCCTTTTCTTTGATTCAGACTGACAGGAAAAAAAGCATAAAACTTCGTGCATTAATAGATGAGTTCTGTCACCAAGTCAGATCCTGCTAAGGGCACTTCTAACAGCACTAGTATGTTCACAGCAAGCGTCCCTGCCCACTGGTGAAGTAAAAATGTAAGATGGACGTTGCTTTTTAAAAATGTGTTTTTTGTTTGTTTTAAATTATTTTTTGAAAGTCTTAAAAATATACCAAAGTCGTCTTCATTGCAAGTTCCATAAGAAATCTGTGGACGTGTATTAGCACTTTTCTTTCTTAAGTCCTGGCTGTATAAACTGAACTTAACAACTGCTCCTTTAGTCAGCATCTCTTTGCCCTGGGCCAGATCTCTCTTCTCTTTGCATTCTGGCTTAACATGAAAGATGAGTCCTTTGCTCTTGTTTAAAACACAGAAGATACCATCAATGTCTGTGGTATGGACAAAATAAGCAAGAGGAGAACAGGAAGATAGTGCTATTTGTCCTTCAAGGTTTCTCTCAGATATCCACCCCTATGCAATCCTCTGTGGTCCCATGATTTAAAATCAATACGCTTTCACTCTGTGCTCTGTTAACATTTTATTTCTGCTCTCCCATGGTCCTCAGCGTATTCTCTGTTGGATCTGAGGTAACTGTGTTCATGTCTGGTCTCTGACTACACAGTAGGCTCTTGTGAGTCCTGATAAGAGCAGCTAACACTTAGTAGGCACCTCCTAATGAAGGGCCCCAACAAGCATGACCTCAGATAATTGTGACCTAGAAGGTCCTAGGTGGAGAGTCCACTATTTATTACATTTTATAAATAAAGTGAAGAGACGGTAAATAATTTGCTCAAGTCAGACAGGAAATAAGTGTCGGGATTGAGTTGGACAACCCAGAACCCAATCTGGTCAGTGCATAGTTCCCGCCCTTGGCTATTGATTAATAAATTCAAAGGAGCAGAGTTCTCTGCACTTAACTGACCCATTTCGTTCCCTGCCCTGACCGGTTATGTCAGCCTTTCAGCAAATCTCTGATTGGGACATTTCCTGACTTACCTTGACTCCCAATTAAAATTGCTGCCTTTTGCATCAGTTCCAGCCAGACTTTCTTTCTTCCTGTTCCCATTTGTTTTCTGTGTCATGAGTTGTATAGACACGCTGGTCTCTCTACCTGGAATCTTTCCCTCTTCACCTGATTTGTTTCTTTTCCTCCTTCAGGTCTCGGCTGAAACTTCCTCAGGAAATTTCCCCAGTAAAAGCCCATGATTACATGTTCTCACAGTACTATGCACTTTTTCTTTTACAAAAGTTATTACTCTTAGAATTCTACATTGTTTCAGGGCCCAGGGATGGGTATGCTCATCACTGTGACTTCATCATCTATCATGGTGAAAATATTAAAGTTAAGAATATTTAACTTGTTCCCTTTTCCACATGCATCTTGCTTGTCATGAAGGTTTCCCCTTTGTGTACAGCATCCCATATTCTTCTGCAACTATTTGTGTGTGTGTGTGTGTGTGTGTGTGTGTGTGTGGCATTTCAAAATTATTATCATCTACAGCAGAGGTCTTCAACACTTGTGAATATCCAAGTCACCTAAGGAGCTTGTAAATTTTTTGCTGGGTCATCCCACTCCTGATCAATGGAAGTGGAATATGTTTGGGGCACTTCCGAGGTATTGACATTTTTTATCCTCATAGGGGATTCTAAAGTGCAACAAAGATTGAGAACTAGTTTTGAACGGTGATTACGCACCGTAGGGATTCTGTATAGAAACACTCTGCCGAACAAGTGTGTGCATTTCACAAATGTAGACAAGTTGCGTGCAGCAGGAGGTGAGCTTGTATGATTGAAGGGACTCTTGCCAACTCCTAGCAGTGATGGTGACGAGACACTAGGGTTTCTGCTTCTTTGTTTTGTTTTGTTTTGTTTTGTTTTGTTTTGTTTTAATGAAACCTATTGGGCTTCTGAATCATTTGATATTCCTCGTCTTTTGCCCCAGGCATATTTTTGCAAGCATTTTCAGCAAACTCTGTAGGAGGACTTTGTATTGCTATTTAAGTATGAGTTTCAAATATTGTAGGTCTTCAAAGTTGCGAGTTACCTTTCTTTTCCACTTGGAGTCACTTTTTCAATTGACTAAAAAAAAATGTTTTTCTGATTCAAGGAAACAAATACACAAATAGAAATGAATAAATATTCTTATTTGGCTCACTCTGCAGTTCATATTCAACTACCCACTTAATCTTTGTCTGTCCAACTTCATTTACCTGTGGCAAAATATGACCGCAATTTAATTTTTTTATAAATATAGATTTTAAAGGTTTCCAGTAATGGCAAAAAACCTGCTAAAAGCTGTTCTTATTTCACTATAATAAATCATAAATGTGTAAAGTGGATTTCTCAGGAAGTATGCATTTTAAAATTTAAGTGTAGGGGTATACACGTTTGGAAAGGCTAATGCATTATGACTCTGCTAGCGGAAATCACAATTAAAGAGCTTAAGGAGAATTTGGCTTGAGATGGGGTTTCTTAAGCAGTTAAGTTAATGACTGAGTGACTTTAAGTGAAGGAAAAGCAATGTTTTTTGCCTGTAGGCTTTTAATATACACATAGAAAATGTTCTTCCAAGTTATAGATGTCATTCCTTATGATTTTGCCACACCTACAAAGTAGTTGATTCCTGCTTTGTACTGATTATGTCCTTAAAATAATAGCGAGACTCATGGCTTTCAGTAAAAAAAAAAATAATAATAATAAAGTTTGCTATGAATTTTCTATGAATTTCAGTGATTTCAGGTTTTTTCTTATCACTAATGTTTATAAAAAAAAAAGCCAATTTTACTAGAATATAATCCAGAAAATTTGATGAAAAAAATTCCTATTGTAGGATAGAAGTTGACAATTAGCAGAAAAATAATTCACGGGATAAGTAAAAACAAATTCATGGGAGGCTGGGAGAGAAAATAATACTGTTATTCTATAATACTGTTATTCTAAGATACTGTTGCTTCTGTGACTGCAGAGGCTGGAATTCAACTTATGTCTTTGCATTATCATCCTTCATGGAAATAAGGTCTGTCTATCTCATGGCAGATATACATACGTACATACATACATACATATATATGCATGTATGTGTGTGTGTGTGTGTATTATATATATATACACACACACACACACACACACACACATACATGCATATATATTTATAGGGAGTGTTATTTGAATCTGAAGATGTGAAGAACTAAGGTGACCATATATCCTGGCTTGTCCTAGAAGATTTCTGTTTATGTCTGTTATTCTGGGTAATTATTCATAGTGCCCCCTTCAAAATCATTCTGGTTAACTGATCATTTACATGATCGCTTTCCTGAGAAACAATGAGTCCTACTTCTTGGGCTTGATTAACTGAGGTACAACTGATTGGACAAACCTTAAAATTTGATAATGACCCTGGATTTGGACTACACTGCCATCCTGCTGTCTGAGGTTATCCAAAGATTCTCAATTGCTGAAAAATGATAAATTGGTCTATCTTGCAAGCTGCAGGCTTCTGCAGGGGTGGGTCAGGACCAGAGATATTTAACAGCTCCATTAATGACTCGGAAGAGCAGTGATAAGTAGCTTGCTAATGAAACTTGCAGATGACACTAAATTTGTAGGTGTTGGAAACACCAATTGAAGCATGAATAAAAAAGGATCCAAGCCTGGCAGGGGCCAGAATATAAAAACCTATTTAGGGTGACTTTGTAAGGTAATTCTACGCAACGTCAGTAGTTCATAAGACCATGGTGGAGCAGGGAACGGAGATGACTTATATCATTGAAAGTCTGTGGCAACAATTCCTTAAGTCTCTGAAAAAGGAAGAAGTAGTGGGAAAGACACAGGATCAGCATCCAAAGAACTGGGTTCAAATGCCAGCCCTTTCATGGATTAGCATGTTTAGCATAGCTCACTGCATCTTTGGAAATCTCAGTTCCTTTTGTAAAGGTTAAATTAGTAATGTACCTGAAAGTGCTTGGCATAAATATGCAACTCAATACAAATTGGTTGAACCAGATTTTAAGAGCAGCATCATGATGCCAAAAATCATTCCTTCTTCTATATCAGGCATCCACGAGTCTCCAGCAAATATATAAATGGGTTTCAAGGGATCCACAGAATCCCTGAGATAATATACCAGATATTTGGTGTATGCCTCCAAGCATGGCTTTTTTTCTGGGGAGAGTGTCTATGGTTTTCATCATGTATTTGATGGTGGTGACAACTGGATATCATTAAGAATCTCTACACTGGACTGCGAGGTTCTTGTAAGTTCCGTTCAGTACTCTTGCCACACATTGAGCTTTCCACCCCTTTGGCATGACCAAATGACTCTCAGCTCAGGCCCTGGGCAATTGCTGTTACCTCTGCCATGCCTCAGATATTCTCATGGCTGGCAAAATTTCAGCTCCTCAGAAAGGTCTCAAGTGTGACACCATTTCCACGCACGCTCTACCACTGTGCCTTGTTTTTGTTATTTTCATAACGCAAGGCTAGCTAAAATGTATTATTGTTTATTCACTTGTGTGCCACCATCTATTAAACTTACAGGCTCCTTGAGAATACTGTCCTTGACTTACTTGCTCTTTGGGATATGCCTAATGCCTAAAATAATGTTGGGTCCATACAAGTGCTCAATGGTTATTTGTGGCAGGAAGGGAGGGAGAGAGGAAGGGAGACAGGAAAGAAAGGAGGGAGGTAAGAGAAGGAAAGGAAAGGAAGAAACTTCATTTCCCACAGAAACTGTCATATATATATATATATAATGATTAATAAATGAAAGACTGAAAGGATGTAGGAATTAAGAAGTATAACTCCTGAGATTTTCATAACGATATGGAGGGAAGGGTGATACTTGAGCAATGGGAAAATTCATTGTACTTTTCTTCAACACAATACTTTTTGCTCTCTAGCCTGCAAACCTTTTACATTTTCTTAAGTAGTACTAGGTGATGTTTTTTTTTCTGAAAAGAAAATACCTAGTCACATTTCCTCTGGATTGTACAAATGGACTAAGATGTACATTGTTCTACTTCTTGGATTCACTTGGGAGAGGGGCTTTGGTTTAACTGCTGACAAGGTGAACTCTTGGCATACAAAATTCTATTCAAAAATCAGATTGAGGAGAGGTTCTACTAAAAGCATCTTGTACCTACTTTTATTTAGCAGGACTAGAAGATTCCAGAAATAAAGTTTAAATGGAGTGGCATTTTTATCACTGGCGTTTGTATTGAACTGCTCTACAATCAAAATACATCCTTCAAAATCAGAAAGCAATATCTTAGATTCTCTGCTCACAGGAATCAACCTCTCCTGATTGTGGAAAAGGAATTTTTCTTATGGCTGAGGCCTATATCCCCATTCTTATTTGATTGATTCATATCTCACATCTGATTTTCTCTGTCAAGTGTTTAAAAGTGACCATTTTCTCTGAAAGCCTGTCAGTCCTGGACAGTAAGTTGCAGAATAAAAGAAAATGTCTGACCCTTATATGGAAGCATGAGCTATTTAGCCAGATTTATCAATATTTAAGATTCAGAAAGATTATATATATTTTTGCTACATCTCTCTCTCAGGCTAGCTTTTTAAAAGTTAAGATTTCTGGTTGGTTAGACTTCTCTTCATAGGACCTTGTGTTAACAGTCTGGGGTCCTTGAAATTCTCAGGATATATTCACGTGTACATACAGAACAACAAACCCAATTTTATATACTAATACCCCTTATTAAAAGGGCTTGACCAGCAATCTCTGTATTGGGTATTTACCCCAAAGACTTGAAAACCCATATCCAAAAAGATATTTGCACACCAATGCTCATAGCAGCATTATTTGCAGTGGTCAGAACATGGAAGCAACTGAAGTGTTCTACGATAGATGATGGGCTAAAGCAGCTGTGGTACATACATACAATGAAATATTACTCAGCCGTAAGAAGAGACGAATACTGCCATTTGCAACAATATGGATGGACCTCGAGATAATCATGCTAAGTGAAATAAGCCAGACAGAAAAAAAACCACATGATGTCACCTATATGTGGGATCTAAACCTAAAATCAACAAATGAACAGGACAAATAAACAGAGACTTGTGGACATGGGCTATAAACTAGTGGTTACCAGACGGTAGTGTACACGCAGTGCCCAACAGAGTCCCTGACACCAGTAAACACAAGCATATATATATATATGCTTGACTGTTTGTAGAGTGTACAACTGAAACTTAGTGGATTTCATTAACCAATGTCATCATAAAAATACATTTTTTTTAAAAAAAGGGCTTGAAGCCAAAATCATAAACTGAGGCATATTGGTTTTGTTTTACTGATTATTCATTCTTTATACAAGCCATTAGTCAGAGTTGGGATTTTAGCAGTACCACATATATGCTAAAAATAGAAAAATATTATTTCTAAAAAATCCAGATTCATTTCTAGACTCCTGTAATTTTTCCATATAACGATAATGTTTGACATTGTCATCTTCTTGACAGAATCCAACTTGGAGCATCTGGCGTTATTCAGCCAAGAGCCTAGTTCTATTCTCCCAGTACAAAAGGGTTCTGATTAATTAGTCATTGCCCCAACCTGAATAATACATTAAAGATAAACTTCAATGCTTAGTAAAAAACAAAAGGGAAAGGTTTTATTTTCTTTTAATATTGTAGAAGATTGAGTTTCCTATTAACAGAAATGTAAAAATGAGTAAGTTTTAGCACTCGCTTGCCACAGGTACAAAACCAGAAGTGAGATTGGAGATACCTTTATAGATGGCTGAGTCTGGGGTTCAGCCAGCAGAGCTTAGCCCCTGCTTCTCTCTCAGCTACTCCATCTCGCATTCATGCCGTTGTCTCACACTTTATACATCCTCTTGTCACTTGCTCTATGTGCGAAGAAGGACTCACAAAGAGGACAGTCCTGTAAGAGTCTAGGTGTAAAATCTGTGTGAACTTTATCTGTTTTATTCTGTCTTGTGCACGCAGTGCCCAACAGAGTCCCTGACATCAGTAAACACTCATAGGTATTTGTTCACTTCACAGATGGGAATCCTTTTGCCATGCCAATTAGGGGCATCATAGGTTCCCAAACTATCAGTGTGCTCTTCTTATAAAAGACAAAAAGTTGGTATAGTTTATCATTTCATCTGTTTTTCTCTGTATGAATGTGTCTCTGTGACCCACAGATGTTATAGTCCCAGACTTCTTAAATATCTAAAGTGCATGATCTTCATTGGGTTAAATAACATAATAAACTGTTTGATTTGTGTTGCTTTTTCTCCCTTTCTAAGAGTCCTTAATATAAGTTTTCGAACATATACTCCCTGTTACTGTCATTAAATATAGCCTTGTCACATGGCTTTGTCAGAATACCTTCTTCATAAAAGTCATCTTTCTGTTTGCTAATTGTGCCCATCTGGCTTTTCCTGTAGGTCTGATACAGGTGACCTTTCTACTCCATCCCTAAAATTCTCGCCTAGAAGCTGAATGAGTGTGAAAAGCTGCACTTACTAGACTTACATAGAGAAGATAACTCAATTATGAATGTCATGAGACACTTTTCATCTTCACATACCCCATAAAATACTTAAATGTATCAGTTATTAATTTATTAAGAATATTTACTTTGCAAATATTACATACAAGCAAGATCCTAGGCTTTGAAGATACAACAGTGAGTCAAATGGCAGGTTCCTGCTTTCTTGGAGCTTACATCCTAATTGAAAGACAAGTTAACATATGTTGGATATACTGTTTTATTTATTTATTTTTTAAATTAAGTTTATTGGGGTAACATTGGTTAATACAATTATATAATTTTCAGGTGTATGTTATAATTTGACATCTGTATATTCTTTTGTGTGATTACCATCCAAAGTTTAGTTTCCTTCAGCTACTGTATATTTGATTGTCTTTACCTACTTCACCATCCCCCTACTCCCCTATATTTGACCCCCTTTACCCCATCTATCTCTCCCCTCCTTCCTCACTTCCTACTCTCTGGTAACCACTAGTCCATTGTTCATGTCCCTGTGTCTCTGTTTGTCCTGTTCATTTGTTGCTTTTAGGTTTATATCCCACATATACGTGATATCATGTGATTTTCTCCTTTTTCAGTATGGCTTATTTCGCTTAGCATGGTTATCTCGAGATCCATCCATGTTGTCGCAAATGGCCATACTTCATCTCTTCTTATGGCTCAATAATATTCCATTGTATATATGTACCTCAGTTGCTTTAGCCAATCATCTATCGTAGGACACTTCGGTTGCTTCCATGTCCTGATCACTGTGAATAATGCTGCTATGAGCATTGGTGTGCAAATATCTTTTTGGATATGGGTTTTCAAGTCTTTGGGGTAAACACTCAGTAGTGAGATTGCTGGATCATATAGTAGATCAATTTTTGGTTTATTGAGGAACCTCCATACTGTTTTTCATAGTGGCTGTACCAATTTGCAGTCCCACCAGCAGTGTATGAGGGTTCCTTTTTTTCTGCCTCCTCTCCAACATTTGTTATTGCTTGTTGATTATATCTATTCTAACAGGTGTGAGATGGTATCTCATTGTGGTTTTGATTTGCATTTTCCTAATATCTAGTGATGTTGAACATCTTTTCATATGTTTGTAGACCATTTGTATGTCCTCTGGGGAGAAGTATCTGTTCAGGTCTTCTGCCCATTTTCTGATTGGATCTTTTTTTTTTTTTTTTTTTTTTTTAAATATACTCTTTTAAATAGTGTTTAATACTGTGGAGAAAAGTAAGGCAACTAAATGTAAAAAACAGTGAGATGATATATTAAGGTTATTTGTGCTTTACTAAGGAGTTTGCTGGGCATTACTAAGCACCAACTATATGCAATGTCTTGTGTTAAAAACCCATTCCCTCTAATGCATTTCAGTTTAATGATGGAGACAGGGAATGCATAAAAGTAGCTAAGACATAATGTTGCAAATAATCAAGCCAATAAGAGAGGCACAGAGCAGTATCATAGAACTTTGAAAAAGAGAAAGGGCTCACCTGGTAGTGTTACTGTGTAGGCTTCCTAGAACAGGGTTGTGGGAGCTAGATCCAGGTGAGGATGGGGCTCAGGGAACAACCGAAGCAAGGATATAAAATTAGGAAAATATTGGCAAATGCGCTGAAGCAACAAATGGTCCATTTTGGTAAAGTGCAGTGAATGAGTTGGATTCTATTGAGATAACAGTGTAAAGTTGCCTTGTAGCCAAGGTTTGAAGAGCTTTGAGTGCCAAAGGGAGAAATTTAAATATAAGAGCAACTTTAAAAATATATATCCTTGAAACACTTTTTCTGTTTATCAGAATAACACATTTTGATCATGTCAAATGCAGATAGTTTCTAATAATGTTTCATGTAGAAAGGTGAGTTAATCAGAGTTATAGAGACAAAATAACCTATCAATGATGTCTAGACAGTCTTAGTAGAGTGGGAATAGTTGCAAAATATCATGTTTGGTTACTGATGTCACCTGCAGTAGTTTTGTTTTTAATTACTTGTTCTGCTGACATGTGGGTTCTCTGTAAAATGAAATTGAATGCCAGATGGACCTTTTCCAGAAACTTTATGAAGTTCAAATATGTAGGCACCATCATGGGTTAGGGGCAGGGTGGTTTGAGATGTACCAAGCTTTCTTTGCTTTATGCACATTTTTGAACGTTCCTCTCTAACGGGTTGTCTGGAGTGCTGTAGGTCCTCAGAGGAGACTGATCCTAATTAAAGACTGCGTTTTCTGGAAGGGTTTTCAATCCTAACAGTTAATACAGGCATTTAGAAAGCCAAATGATCTCCCTTGGAATCAAAGTCCTTACTCTTTTTAGATTCTTTGCTTCCTGTTGGAATAATAAATGTGTCTCCTTTCACACACCTCTCAGTGCCCATATGCAAAGAATTTTTAATCCTTGTGCATTTTCTCACTTTCTTTCTGGGCTGAATGTTGACTTTTATGGGCTCTAGTCACTTTGTCTTTGGGACTCCTTTTAAAAAGTATATTGAAATTACACCTTATGACTGCATTGGTGTAAAGATAAATATATATATATTATTTATTTAAAGATTTTTCAGCTAAAGTTAATTTTTTTCCTTTTGATTTTAAAATGAAACCTTACCCTGGTTCCCTAAAATTTATGTGAATCATAGAAACTCTGCGTATTGTGCCTTAGGGGTAGGTTGCTTCTTTTCCCTTTCTGTGGAGAACTGATGGTAAGCTGAATTGAAAACCAGTATGCATGGCTGGGCCCAATGTTGTTCATGCCCCATAAGACTCTACAAATATGGACTTCAAGTCAGATATTGCATACTTCGAAAATACCTTCCAGTAATACACTAGGGACATGGAGAAAGGTCAGGTTCATTTTACTGACCTTTTCATTTTGGTCAATAGCGGCAGCTGCAATTTCCTATTTGCAGTGAATTTAGGAAAAAATAATGGGCCACAGTGAATTACGTGAGAACCACCATGGTAGGTTAGCTAGATTGTTTTCACGGAATTTTGGTTTCCTGGGTCCTGTTTAATCCAATGATGTATTTTAGATCAGAATCTCAGTGTATGAGGCATGTAAATCTTATGCACGCTTAAGCTTATAGCCAGTGTCCTAAATAAACATCTGTTTGATTACTCTCCTCTTGTAGTTCTCCCTTGCAGGATGAAGCCCAGTGTTTTAACCTGGTATCGACTGTCCTTCATACTATGGTCCCATACCTCTCTAGGGCTGGCATCATTTTCTCCACGCATGCCGAAGTGTCAGAAGTCACTCAGATGCTCAGCTTGCTCTTTGGGCTATTCTTTCACAGGCCTGTTTTTTTCACATGTGTT
The DNA here is from genome assembly GCA_003508835.1 of Eonycteris spelaea. Classification (NCBI taxonomy): domain Eukaryota; kingdom Metazoa; phylum Chordata; class Mammalia; order Chiroptera; family Pteropodidae; genus Eonycteris; species Eonycteris spelaea. Next base: position 15,311,553 of record PUFA01000004.1, read on the forward strand.
CCTGAAGACTCGTGCCACATGCTACCCCTCTCCAAAGCTTGTGTGGACCCCTTGGTATAAAATCGGCCCCTGCCTTCTTTGTGCCTGCCAGATATCTGATCTACCATCAATGACACATTATTGTGTTTGTTTAATTGTGACTTTTCCCTGATAAGTTAGAATGTTTGTTTCTTAAAAGTAGGGCCTATTTCTTATTTGTTTATTTTACAAATTACAAGGCTTGTTTCTTAAAGGTGAAGTGCATGCCTTATTTGTTTGCTTTTGGGTATGCAAATGTGTATGTGTGTATATGTATTTTCTTTTTAAATTTATGCTTGTTAATTTATATTTTTAATTCTTAAGGCTAAACAAAGAGTCTAGCTAATGTTAGGCTTGCAGAGTAGGATATAGCTAGGCATGTATTGTACTAGATAAGATTGAGATTCAGAAACAAGGTGAAAATCACCAGAAAAATGTTGAAGGCAAACAGTTAAAAATGACAAATCCCCTGACTTCATTATAAATAGTTCTCTATCATAGGTTTTGTATTTTATTTTATTTTATTTTATTTTATTTTTTTCAGTAAGAGGGAGAGGAGAAAAACTAGATAGGAACCGGTATTGACTTTCATAGGTGGTCTGTTGTTGGTGTGAGCAAGGGTAGAGACGCTGATACGGGAAAGGTCTGAGTGCCTGGTTAGGAGGATATAAAAATGGACAAGCTATATAACCCGTACTTTTATGGAACTCATAAAACTTATGGTCTAATGGAGACAGCATTATCAAAGACCCAGAGACAGAAACAAGCCGGGCTTTTAGAGGGAACAATTTAGTTCAATTCATTGAACCAAAAACAGAGATCTTCTCTCACAGAGCTTTTTGATCTAGCAGGTAGACATTAAACATCAAATTCTACAATTAGACAAACAGATAACTGCAAACTCTTGCAAGCATTCAAGGCAGTTTCCATGGATGGGCTTGGCTAAAGGGGGCCGACGGTGAAACATGAGGCTGGAGGCATAAGATAGGACCAGATTTTGACAATGAGAAGGGTGGCTTGAAGGCCGTGTCTTAAACTAAGATCATTTTAAGACAGTGAAGAAAACAGACACGTAGCAAGCTTCCAGACCAGAGAAGGAAGGGAAGAAGCCCACCAGAAGCTAAGAAGAACTCATTAATTCATTAATAATTTTAAAGAAAATCAGAAAGACTTTCTTGCTTTGGGTGTTTGGAGAGCTGTTTTTCCGATAAACTTAGTGCAGCTGTTTCCTGTTTCCTTATGTCTTCATGTAAAGAGCATCATTTCAGCTAGTGAAGGAGAAACTGAGCCATTGATAAGTATTCCTAAAAATCAATGTCGTAAGACTTATTTTCCAAATACAAAACTCACAGGTTGGAAAAAACCTACAACAGAAAAGACGTATTAAACTACTCATTCCTAAGCCCTCCTCCCTGAGGACATGAATAAAGGATTTTTTCCCCCTTCTCCTTAGATGCTTTTCCCATCTCTTTACCTGGACTAGATTTTGAAAACCAAGGGTCCAGAGGTTTCAGTATTTTCTCAGATATATTTTCTGGCTGTGGTATCAACTTGTCTTGGAGGACTTTTTTTGTTTTTTACTCGTAGCCAAGATTTTTTTTTTGTTTAATTTAATTCTATATTTGAAGAATGACAGAAGATAAAGATGAATGAATTAGAAGCTCAGGACCTTCAGGATAATATAAGTTGGAAAATTAGCTCAAATATTTTAACAAATTTTTATTTTGGTATAGGGGCAGAATCGCTAACTTGGAGTTCTTGCCCATGATAGCTGCATTGGTGGTCAGTGGTCAGCCTTCACCTCCCTACTGGTAGAATGGATATCTGAGCTAAATCAGGGGTTTTCCATACACAGCATGAGAGATGCAAATGTTCCTCCCTGCACCCAAGGCAGGTATGGTTGATGATGTGTTGCAACACATTCACACTGGACTAGGATGGCCTCCAAAAATACTAGCAATAAATTAGAGTGAGAATAAGAGAGAAAACTTATTTGCCAGTCTGTTTCTAGCTGATCTCCAAGTTTCTAGATGATGTGAATCTCCTTGAGGTATTTGATTTTAGAATTTACTAAATTTCCGGGCTCCTTCCTGCCAGGTTAGATTTATTTATTATCGTTATTCTTGTTCATAGTTCTTGTTTTCATTGAGTTACTGGCTAATTTTTCTTAGTGCAATGCCAGAAACAATTACACCAGACTCAAATACAGAGTGATATCTATAGGCCCAAGTTCTAAACCACAATGGTAGAGCTGTGGCTGTCTGGTTTGTCAGTATTTTTTATGTAGTGTGGTTGTTCTAATCATAATTACAGCAGATGTACTTAAGATTTTGCTGTATTTTAGTGCTAATAGCATTGCGAAGTTTTGAAGACTACCATCTCTTTGCTTGAGATGATGCTTTTTCAGGTTAATGAATCCTTACTATGGACTCAGATTTGAAACTGGAACTTGCTTTTAATTTTAAAAAGCTTTGCATTTTCCCCTAATGCCTTAGAAGCTGTTTGTTTGTTTGTTTGTTTGTTTTTTTGTCCCCCCCCCCCATTTTATCAAAACCCAAAAGGTAGATAGGGAACGTAGTATTATTCCTGTTTGTGATAAAGAAACTGAGGCACTGAAAGTTTAACTGTTTTTTCTAGGGCAATACGGATAGGTACTCTGAAAGTCCTGTTTGAAACGCAGTGCCATCCTTGCCTCACTTTTCACTGCATAGCTGGGTTTACATACTGAGCTTTTATGGTAAAATTCTATTTGAATGTAGGGCTACAGATATTTTAAAATCACTGGTGTAGAGAAAGGAGAAATGGCCTGGGAATTTGAATGTATTTCATCTGCACGCGAAAAACACAAACGGGACTCAAACTGCCTCCACAGGGGGATTTCTGCTCCAGTAACCACAGTGTCAGAGGGAGAGCCCTAACTTCAGGCCACAGCGGGTCTTGGTGCTTTAGTCATCAGAAACCGCCCTTCCCATCTTTCATCCCCATGTCTCTCTAATTATGTTTCCTTCTTGTCCAGGATCTTTCAGAAGGTGACAGACACAGTCATCCGTGATGAAATGCTTAACCTATAGCAGAGGAGAAACCCTTTCTTCCATGGCATTAACCAGATGTCTGTGGCTGTCACTCCTTGTGTTAGACAGGGCTATGTGTTCTCCTGGAGAAATCACCATGTAGGAATAATAGATGTTGTGAAATATATTGTATTTTCTTCCCCCCCATACGAATTATACTACACATTTGTTCTGAACTTGCATTTTTCCTCTCACTTGACAATACATCTTACAGATGTTTTTGTCGCTGAATACATGTGGATCTAATTCTTTTAAACTGTTCCTTGGTATTACACTATAAAAATACAGTATTGATTATTTAACAATTTTACCAATAGTGAGCTTTTAAATTACTTGAGTTATTTTTGTTATAACAAATAATGCATCATATTATCAGCTTTTCACATACCCTTTGGACTATGTATGAGATTACTTCTCTAGGATAGACACCAGGAGGTAGAGCTCCTGGGTTAAAAGCTATAAGCTTTCCAACTTTGATGAATGCCATATAACCTCCAAAAAGTTTCCCAAGTCTCATTAGTTTTGCAGGTTATAATAATGTTTCTGCTGCTGCTAAGAGCAAATCCTTATCGTGTATGCACTCTTTACCAGGTACTCTGCTAAGTGTTCTCATTTAATTCTTATAACAATAATAGGGTTACCGTGGGACACACATGGTAACATTGTCATCATCATTACAGAAGAGTATGCTGAGGCTTAGAGCATTCTAGGAGCTTTCCTAAATGTCGAAAGGTATTTGTCTTGTCTTGATAAACTAAAGATGAACTTTAATTCTGAAGTTAGAAGGTGTCACAGTTGGATCATTGCAGCTGCTCGGAGAAGAAATTTGTCCCTGAGTACTGAGCCAAATATGTTAAGGGGCAAATCTACAAATGTTCTATCCCTGTGTTCTCTATATGTGATTTGGATGCCATGTAGTATTTCTGCAGTTATTATCCAGCGTAATTAAATGAGTACTGAAACACAAAGTCAATAAAAGAAAATTGTTACTGAGGTTCTTACTGATTGAGCATTAGCAACCCAGAGAAAATTAACATGGCAAGGAAAAAAAAAATGAAAAAAGAAAGTGGACCATTAGTTAAAGCAACATGCACATTTCATAGTGTAGGGTGCATTTCTCAGTGGAGTCACTGGCTGTTGTTGGTTACTGTGGTGACTGACTTAGGAATCCTTGAAGGATGTAAGCACTCTCATTTTGTCCCTGGCTTCCTCCAGTCAGTTGGTATTAAGTAGCCTTATTTTACTTAAGCCTTTGAGCAAATGCGTTTATTTAACTTTCAGTTATTGTGGTCAGATGTTTAGCTTTATTTAACAGAGATTGCAGCGGTGGAAGATTGTCTGGTCTCTTTAAAAAAATAGATTGGCTGCTGAGCTCTTAGGAGGTGGCTAATTGGTAGTTGCTGAATAGAAACGGCACCCTTTGCCTCCCAGCTGAACCCAGAGAAAGACCAGAGAGGAGACAGCTTTCAAATGTTCTTGAAAAAATGAACTGAGCTCAGTTATGCTGAGAAACAGGAAATAATCAGACTAGATTGCAGAAACTTTGGGTCATGCTAGAGAATATTACATTATTCTTAGCACATTTAAATTTTAGAAGTTTCTGCAGGTTTGGTATGCTTTTTATTTTACTCTTTTTGTATCCCTTTCATATTACTGAGCTTAACTGTGTTTGGTAGTTTATGTATGTTTTTGTGAATGAGTCCTCTTTATTTTGGCATTTCTTTAGCATTTATTTATGTATTTTTTTAGCATTCTGGACCTAAGGCCTATCATATTTTAATTTCGTTCTCTTTTGTCCTCAAAAGAATAACCAGTTGCTGCTACTCGTGGGCAGGGATTCCAAGGTACAGTGTAATATTGAATGTTTAAATATCTTAACTGATTCAGCCAACGGAGACCAATTCTCCTTCCATAGATGACAGATATGTAGTTGGAGCATATAGTATCAAGGTCATGCAAGCTTATATCCCATTTCTCACAGAAGTACTAACATTTACAGTCTTTGTTGCACTTGAAATGCGTGTCATGTTAAACATGGTATTATCTGGGCAATGTTAAACATGCATTAACTGGGCAATGTTAAACATGCATTATCTCATTTAATCCTTGCCATCCTCCCCATTTTACCAGTTAAAAGCAAAGAGAATTTAAGCAGCTCACCTGGGACCATCGTTATTAAGCAGCGGATACAGCGGTCACCCCACCTGATTTCAGGATTCATTCTTCTACCTTGCTCAGTGCTTGTTTTCTTTTACCTGATTTTTCCCCCCACACATCTACAACTTTAGGAGCAATTTGTTTTGTTTCTGACTGTTTTGTTTTCCCATCTACAGAAACTTGTGAAGTCTCAATTTGGTACTCTTTAACGAATCTCCTTTTTTCCTCTGTAGCTTTGTTAGGTGACACCTGGCTATAAATAACTAAATGGAAGAATGAACAAATAAAGTGTGCTCAAAACAAAGCACAAAGAAAGTTCCTTCTTTTTAAATTTTGTTTGGGACTTGATGAGCATGTTTCTCCTATTAGCCTCTCCGGCTGAAGCAATTGGGACTAATGATCCTTTTCTGGTGTTTTCCTCAAAGGAATGTTATAAGAATTGGATGAGTCATTTGCAGGAATAACAATATAATATTCAATATTTTCAGAACTGCATCAAGTTTCTCTGTGATTTTGCCTGGAAGGGATTTTATATGAAAAAGACACTGGGTTTCCCTATTCCCACAGCTCATTTATAAAATATGCCAATATTTATTCAAGCCTTTTTGGATCCAGAAGCCAGATAGAAATGCAAACATATTATGGTTGTTTAATTCCCATTGAACTACTACCAGGGCTGTATGCAATCCCACAATGAACACATGGACTTCTCTTCCCTCTAGGACAGGGATCCCCAACCCCCCAGCCATGGACTGGTACTAGTCCGTTAGGAACTGGGCCGCACAGCAGGAGGTGAGTGAGCGAAGCTTCATCTGTATGTGCAGCCGCTCCCTAGCGCTAGCATCACTGCCTCAGCTCCGCCTCAGATCCTCAGGCACTAGGTTTTCATAGGAGCACCAGTCCCTGGTGCCTAAAAGGTTGGGGACCGCTGCAGTCTAGGAGCTTGCACACTGGTGTGCCCTCATGCACTTCACAGTTATGTAGCATGTCACTAAGAGAGCATATTACAGTCATTGAGCCTCTCAGGAGACTAGTTTCATTTCTTTGGTTCCAGATTTAAAACATAAATGACAAGATAGAAAACTAGCAAAAATGGAGCATCCTTTGTCAATGGAACCCCAAATAATAAAGTAGGATGATTCTAGCACCCAATCGAATATTTTAGAACTTGAAATCTTCTTAACTAAGAGATTTATTTCGCCTAAATGAGAGTTGGGTGGTCTGAGTCTAGATATTTTAATGGGGGATATTCAGGAGTTGCATAAAGGGAGGAAGCACCACCCAAGGAGGTCCCAAGTCTTAGATCTGAAGCTGTGGCTGATGCTAACAGCTGTAATTCTTACCATTATGAACAGTCCTGTGGAACTGGCTCAGAGAGAAACAACTTATCTCAGGGCCAAACGTCCTAAATAGCTTGATGAGGTCACCTATAGGTGTGGTGAACCAGAACCTTAAGTTCACTTATAAAGAATCAGTAACTCCCCCAACATTGTGTGTGTGTATAGGTGTGAACATGAAGTATACTGGCATTGATTCAAAAAGGTTCCTCATTTCTACCTCACAGATGCACTCTCTAATTGGTATCTAAAATGAAAAACCGGTAACCAAGGTTTCTTATTACCAAAGTCTCAAACACTTTTGCCTTCATACTGGCTAAATTAAACAAAAAATATGCATCCAAGGCAGGCTTTAATGTCACTCTCTCTCTAGCTGGTATAACATTATGGCCGAGTGTACAGGTAGGCTCAGGAATCACTGAGTTCAAATTCTGATTTGACCACTTAAAATAAATATGACTCTGAGATATAAAATGGGGATGATAATGATGTTGATTTCATATGAAATTTGTAATGATTAAATGAGACCATCCAGGTAAAGCACTTAGAGGGTCAGAGGGTTAGAATTTAGTCTTTTCTGAAACTCATTAGAAATGTAATGATCCTCAAATGGTAGTAGCTTTTAATTGAGATGGGATTTATCATCAACAGGAAAAAAATTAGAGGAGGAAAAGCCCAAATTGTAGGTGATGCTGGCAACCAATCAGTGAACCAGTCTTTGGAAAACTTCATTGGCAATGGATTTCTGGATGGCTGAACACTCTGTGTGTGTGAGTGTGTGTGTGTGTGTGTAGTATCCTGATTTACTTTTACTCTGTCACTGATGATAAATATGAGGGTTTTCACTCCATTTTTCTACCAAAGCATGGTTCTGCAGATATAATGCTGGCCAAACGGTGGGGCTCTAGGTCACTGGGTTGAGTTGAAGGTACTTTTTTTTTTTTAATCAGTGGGAAGAGACATTCTTATTGGACAGCAAAGGACCTAGTTTCCTGTGCTTTCCCCCTAGAGTAACTCCACATAATGTTATATGATTTTTTTCTGGAAGAATTCACTGATGCTCTAAGGTGCCTTGCAATAATGCTGGAACAGGTTCTAAGTCTCCACATCTGTAGGATGACCGGAGCCTGGAGATCACCTGCACCGGTGTCTTCCATCCAGTGAGGAGACTGTTGGGGATCAGGAAGGTGGTCATAAATATCTTCAGCTTTTTTTTTTTTTTAATATTGCAAATGCCCAATTGAAATTGTACATAGATTTATGTGTTCTTAATTATATAGAATAGCTAAATCAATTAGCCCTTGGCCGATATTCCTTTAACATGATGAGGATTACATTGATTATATCAAAGCAATTCAAAGACTGGTTGGCATTTTTATATAATTAATAAAAATGGGTAAATAGATAACTCACTATATATTTATTTAAAAAAAAATGTTAAAGTATATTTATGTGGAGAAAAAATTTATGAGAGGAGTTCTGGTAGAACAGGAGTCAGTGTTCTCCCTTAGAGAGAGAGAGAACTATTTCCTCTGTTCTTCAGGGTTCAGATGGAACTAGAGAGAGGCTCAGTATTCCCTATTAGAATTATTAGTGTCGTTTTAAATTGAAGTATGAAGGAGGGAAAGATAGCGAGCTCGCCAGCGCCTCCCACTTCATCAAGCTGCCTCTGTGCTCAGCACTCACTCTGGACTCTTCTCCCATACCTGGAGCTTGGCCAACCATCTTTCTTTTTTACTTTCTTTCTTTTTTTCTTTCTTTTTTTCTTTTTCTTTTTCTTTTTCTTTCTTTCTTTTTTTTTTTTTTTTTGAGAATTCAGGTTTATTATGCTGGCAGTCTCAGAGGAGCTAGCACTCTGAAGATGTGGGCCCGGAGCTCACCTGCAACATTGCTTATATAGAATTTATTTGGCATGGGCCGATTGGTTAATTTGTCCTCTTATGGTTACAAAGCACAAGAATTGTTATGGGTTTCAGGCAGTTACAAAGAGTTACAAAGCCCTGTAGATGCTATGGGTTGTAGGCAGTTACCTTTGTTGCTTAGACAGAAAAAGCAAAAGGGAAGATGAGTCTTTAGTTAATTTTGAGTATGGCCTGTGCAGGAAGCATATCTACAGAAGCAGAACAAAGAGCTGAATAACCTGTTGAGTGAAAATTCCTCTTCAGCCCCTCCAATAAACCTCTGACTGGGAGTGCTCCCACCACTAATTCTGGGTCAAGGGCAGGATTCTGTGTTTTTGAAAGTCTCATTCAGCTTAAGGGTAACTGAATGGGGACAGTGACCTGTCTCCTAGAAATAATGTTGTAGTTTAAACTCTTCTCCCAAGAGAGGAAGCGGCAGCTGGAGGCTGGGACTTGGGGCTAGCGTTGGCCGACCATCTTGACTCAACAGCTTTGAGCTCCCTCCTCACTGCCCCCACCATTTCGATTTATGGGGTCTTCTTTTCTGCATGATCTAAGGCTGAACCAGGGTGCTTCCAGATGGGACAAAGCAGAGATTTTCTTGTTGAATTGTTCTGCCTGTCTTTGTTCTTGTCAAGCTGTCCTGTGCTAGTCTCTTTCCAAATGTGTTTATAAAGCTGATTAAGTTTTCCCAGCACACTACCAATGAACGAGGGGATTAATTGGTTTATAATTGTATCTCACTTCTTCCAAAGAGTTAGGAGAATGACTTACCCTCAGCTGCCTTTCCTAACTCTGTATTTTATTATCTGGGAGGCTCACCAACTCCAAGCCCCCTAATTCTCCATGGTCGAAAAGTTCTTCTGGAAGCAGAAAACTGATTTGTACTGAGGACAACAGAACTGGGGAATAAAGGAATGGGGAAAGGATTTAAGAAAAGCAGCAAAAACCAAAAACAACCAGCTAAACACCAGAAGCTTCCTTTGTGTTATTAATCATAGCATTTAATGTCTCTCACCCATAGTTTTCCTATCGAATGAGAGATTTCCTACCTTATTGAATTTGTACATGATCATTTGCTAATTAATTAAGAGCTTCGCATAGTTCCTAGCACATAGCCATTAGAGTCTACTTTTAGATAAATTGGTGTTTTTGTTCAAGGTCTTCATCATCACTTGTGGGCTATGGTGACCAGACACTTTGCACAGACTGTGCTGCATTCCAGACAAGAATCAAGAATGTCATTCTGTAGCTGTGAGACTAAGGCTTAAGGGGAAATAAAAATTAGGAAGGGGCTAGCACATATTAAAATATTAAAATTAAAAAAAAAGAGGACGATGAGCTCGTTCTGGCATCAGGTTGTGGGGCAGACAGAGTTAGTAGTGATGGTGGCAAAAATCCTCCCAGTGGTCCAGTTTTGATTCTAGTGTGATGACCACAGCGGTGAGATCGAGGGTGTAATGTAGTCTGAAGTGTGCTGAGTGAGGGCTTGAGGAGGGAGGCTTAAGTGTGTTATTCCAAACTCGTCCGATCTCCTCCCTCAGTGAACAGTTTCTGGTAACAATAGCTCTGCTGGCATATCCCTTTGGCATTTGTCTCTGTGAGAACATCCTCTTTCCTAAAGATATCTCCACATATCTGTGGGACTTGAAGGGGAGGCTCCCAGCAGGGTTGTTGTTATTGTTGTTATTGTTTTTTTCTTTTTCTTAATGGCATATAACTTGCCTCTCCTCACTTACAGCTGATTGAAATCAATCTGATTTCCCACCCCAGGGAACTGGACTTGGTTGGGACTCAGAGCAAGCACCTGTTGCAATAACTGGTGGAAACTGTGAGTTCTGAGAAGAGCATTTTCCACCCACTGAGGGACAGGAGAGGGGGAACGTGCAGATAAGCAAGGAGAAATCAAGAGAAAATAGGAACAAGTTGCATTCCTGGGATCTTCATGGTTTTAGTGCCTGATTTCAGTCGTGAGGCTTTCAATCCATGCCATGCCTCTTTATGCGTGTACTAATGTTCCCTTTATTTTCTCTTTTCTTACTTAAACTACTTCCAGCTGGTGTCTGTTAATTGGTGCAACCGCAAGAGTCCTTACTAATAGATGTATGTCTACGTGTCTTATGTGTATTTATGTATCTGAAATGCAGCTCCAGGCTGCAAATCCAATTCAAAATGTGATCCCTCTGAGCCTCAGTCCCACAGAGAATCAGTGAGGCTCTGCTCTCGGGTCTGGCTACCGAAAGGGTGCAAATGCTGCCATTGATTCCGACCGGCTCGCCTTCTCTTTGTTGGCACTGCCGGCTTGTGCATATGTCTGAGATTCTGAATGTGATAAAATAACATATGGGAAGAATAATATATCAGAGTTAGTTCAGATTTCTGACTTTGCAAAGCAGAAACACAGGGTCCTACTGCACATAGGTTGGGAACGAGAACCAAAGGGAAGCAGAGATGCTGATTTTAGTGGGGACACAAAAGCGCTTTGAAGTGTCAGAGGGAAGCCCGGAAAGGGTGGCATGGGAGCAGTGAAAAGTGACCTGAAAGCTGGGGCTAAATGTATGTTGCGTGTCATTCACATTTTGAGGCTGTTAACACAAAGTTCTTCTTTCCAACCAACATCAGAGAAACCTTCTAAAAAAAAGAATCATTTTCAGTAAGAATGAAAATAAAGTCATTCAAGGCAGTTTGCCAAATGATGTCATCTGTGACTCCAAGTCCTACACATTGATTCCTCAAATGACTATGGTCATGATCAATTGCTTTCAGATTGCTAATTTGATGAGTATTATGGGCCATGGCTAGAAAAAATGCATTAGAAATCGGTAAAAAAAATCCGGCAGGTGTTGGAAAAGATCAGTGGAAAGCTGCTTTTCAGTGAAACCAAATAAGGTTACTTAGTCATAAATGAAAGAAGAACCTATTGATATGACTAATAGTTCTCGTGACCTCTAATTATGTCAAGGGTTAGGGAAAGGAGAGTTTGTTGTATCGCTATTTCAAGCAGAGGTGAAACACTTCTGACTTTTGATGTGATTTCATCTATTTAGACATCTACTTCACCCTACGTGATAATGCCCCACCCCAGGTAAGCTAAGCTGTCTTATTGAGAAACTTACTGGGGTCTGGGCAAAGAACAGTTTGAGAACTGTAAGGAGTAGTTATCCCTCTAATTGTTTCCCTAAGGACAGCAATGAGAAGTATGAGATTCTGAGATTCAGGTGAATCGCACCAATATTATAGAAGACTCAGTGCCCTGTGTATATCTGCACATCATGGCCCATGTCACTCCTTCCACTGATATTTGTCCTGTTCCCTTTTCGTGTTTGTAGTTTTGTGACTTTTTCCTTAGCTATTTATCAGCAAATCTTTCTTCTCTCTTGTATTGTCACTCCTCTTTGTAACCATTTCCCATTCTCTATATTTTAAAATCTTTTAAGTTTTAAACTCAGTATAATGTAAAACTGAGTTTTGTCCTCAGAATAATTATTATATTTATTGGACAAAGTTTTGTTCCTGGTCAAAATCAAGTTATTTTGGCCATGACTATGATTTATCTCACCTTTTTACTATTTTTCCAAACAAACAAATACTGAGTGATTAAAGTTTCTATTTTACATCTATGGAATTAGATTCATAAGCATCTTGTTAATATATATCTATACCTGTAATATTTGTGATTTCTCTTGGTCAGCACAGAACTGAGACACATAAAGTAGGGCCTAAAAGAACAGAAGACTTTTGACTAGTACAAATTTTGGATTTAGATGTGGTTCAGTTACTTAGTATGATCTCAAGCAAGCTATATAATCCTGCTTTGTTATGTGCTGCTTCGGGATAAAAAAGCAATACCTTCCTTATGGTGTAGATAGGAGGATGAAACTCTACGTGATATAGGTAGGGTTGTTAGCTCAGGTTTTTAGGCATGCTCAATGAATGATTCCCATTATTAATATAGTCATTAAATAATAATGCTGTTATTGGGCTCATCTGAGGTCACCTGGTACTTGAGTATTGAATGTGGGTACTGGCACATGACCAACCAGAGAGATTTTCTTGTGACTGAAAGAAACAGCATAGAGTAGACCACTCCAGATGCCTTTAATTTTTTCAAGTGATAAAATGGTTAAAATAATAAAATTGGTAAGTTCTTGTACGATGTGGGGATCCTCTCTGGACCTGCATACCCCTCCAAGCTCACCTTAGGCACCTCTATTTTCCAGTCGCTTCACTCCAAGCACACCTCCCTTCTGTCAACTCTTCTGTTGCCATCATGTTTCTTCCTGCCTCAGAGATGTCACATAAGCTATTTACTCTGCCTAGAATCCACCTTATCTTTTCAATGCTAGTAAATAAGTTAAGGATAGCGAAAGGGCCTACCTACCAACATAGAACTTTGTGGGTAAGAGTAGAATAGACCACAGATGAGTTTGTATATGTACACATTACAGCTGTGTGTGCCTGTATTTGATTAATGTCTGTTGCCCACCCTTAATTGTAATGTCTGTGATATAAAGGACTTGCTTTTTTTTTTTTTTAACTTACTTTCATATCCAGAATACCTAGTTTTGACATGACACAAAATAAGAGTTTGATAAGTATTTATTGAATTGATTGAATGAACGATTGAAAATTTATGCAATAGGCTTAAAATAGAGAGGTTCTCTTTTCAGTTTTGGGGTTTTGTTGGGAGTGAATGAGCTAACGTTTACTGCATGTTTACTGCATACTGTGGTTTGGGGAAATTGCAGGAAGAAGAACATCAAGGCTGATTGCAGTCGAATGCCTGAATGAGTAACACATGGTCAGGAGGCTACAAGTTCACCTGTGAGTAGGTAGATTTAGTGTGACATTTTCTAACTAATGTGCTCTCGAATCCATAAACCCACCCTCCTGATTAGTGGAAAGAAACGTTGACCATAATGCAACGTTGACACCATGGTACTCTCCCAGTATTAGAGAAAGATGCCAATTTGCCAACGAATGACCGACACTTTCTCACAAACACAAACATAGAGTAAATTGCTGTAGGTAATTTACTTTAATGAGATAGAGCTATTGATTGTAATCCCTTGTGAGAGCATCTAGCACAGCATCTGTATATCCTATGGCTTTAATATATGTTAATCTTCTTTCCATTAAAACATAGTTAAGAAAATTATAGAGCTTCATTAGGCTTCATATCTTAAACTGGGCTGACTTCTTGATTTGTTATCTAGAAACTACCGAGTGTTCATTTCCTAGAATCACGGATCATTGGTCTGGAAGGGCTTTAGAGATTATCTAATCCCACTGATTTATTTTAACAATGATCAAAGAGAAGCCAAGAGAGGTTAAGTGACTTGTCAAAGGTCACACATCTTCTTTGATTTTGAATTAGGCATATGTCATCTGTTATGCCCCCTATAGTGAAAAGAAGGGGAGAATGAGAATTGAGGGGAGATAAGAACCTTGGGGTACACCAACAGACGTGGCACATAATTACTGGAGTTCACACTTCTATTTCTTATGGTTGGTTGGTTGTTTCATTGGTCGGATGGTTGTTTTCTGAAACAGTAGTTAGTTGAGTTGTAAAGGGTTTCCTGAGGATTTAGTCACCATTGCCAACCACTCACGCAAACCAAATATTGCTAATCTCTCTCAGGAGAAAGGATTGATTAAGTGTTGCCTTTTACTTAATGAGCACCTGCTAAGTCCCAGGCACTATGTTAGAACATTTGCACTCATTATTTAGGCAATTGCATGTGGCCTAACCCGGTTTTATAGATAAGGAAACTGAGGCTGCAAGGAAATCAACACATTGCTAAAATTATAGAAATGGGAAGTGTGCAGATGGAAGTCTTACCCAGATCTATCTGAATTCAAGAACCATTTTCTGTTCCCTGTCTGCTGTTTCACACTAGGAAAGTATAGGAAATTCAACGTTTAAGGATAGTCCAATGAGAAAATTTTAGAGCTACTTTCTGATATATTTTAGCCTAAACCTTGAAATTCCTTCTGAACCAAGTTAAGATATAGTGGCCCCTGATTTACCAGAAGTCAATTGCTCTAGAAAACACCTCCCTTCCCATCAATAACTGATTAATTGATTCAATTTGTGAGGGATAAAATTTTTTAAAAAATAGAACCAAATTTCATCCCAACTTCCTATTTTCTTTGGTAAAGTAGCTGTCATCTCATTCAGCAAAACTCATTTCTTTATTCTTTTATTCACTCACTGAACATAGTTTGAGAACTTATTTTGTACCTGACACCAGGTGGAGAACTGAGGCTACACATGAATAGATATGTCTCTGTTCTTGCCATCTGGGTGTTCACATTCTCACTGAGGATGACCGGCAGGCCAATAAATAATTGTGAAGCAGGGATATGGGTGCCTTGACAGAAATCCGTTTGCCACTGAGCCGGTGGGTTACGTCTGTGCCTCAGGTTATTCCGTATCTAAGGACCTGTCAGGGGAGTTGAGATGGGTACCTTTCTCTGCAGCAGCGGGTGATTGAAACTTCTGCGGTGCCCTTGCGATCCTGCTAATAAATCAGGCTGGATCCACTCACTGTGTGGCTTTTCTCGGTTGTCCTTGAGGAAAGGTGTCATACAGCTGCTCGGGGATGAGTGTAATGGTTTATGACTTCAGCACCTGAAGTCCTATCTCACAGCAAGTTCCCTGGAGATGGTGATCATATAGAACGAATATTGCTTAGCTGGTGATAATGTCATGCTGCCATGCTGAGTTACACGGATTGCCTGATTCCTGCAGCTAAAAAAACTCCTGGCTGATTAATCCCGATGCCATGTAAATAGAGTCAGTGTCAAGGAGATCGTAAATGAGAAAATGGATGCTCGGATAGGGACATTAGTGAGGAATAGAGAGCCACCAGCACCCCAGTGCATCCCTCAGTCAGCCCTTGACAACATCATTATCCAGGTGAGAGGAGGCACATCACTCAGCCAGATTGTGGGAAGCTTCCAAATCCGCGCCCCGGCCCCCCAGCCCCAACCCAGCCGTGTTTTAAACAGTAAATATTTTACAAATAATATGACCCGGCTTTCTCTTGCTTGGCATGCCTTCAGGAAGGAGTTACAGAACCAGGCACCCCAGTATCAGAAAACCTGATAGTTAAGCACCTTAATTACTGACCAGATAAACTGAGGCATGAGTTATTCATTTTGTTAAAGGATTCATTAAAGAGTTCTTTTAAGAGGTGCTGTCACATCTGACTTACAGGCATTTAATTGTGCATATAAGGTAGATTTCAGGTTTGAGATACTCAGCTCTTTAATGGGTATATTCCCAGAGACATACATGTCCACTTACATCAATTATCTTGTATGTTTTGTAATTTTACTGACAATGTGAAAAGTCATGGGCAGGTGTCACATCCCAGTAGGTGCCATCTCCCACTGTCACATTTGTGCTTCTCTTTTCTCGTTCTTTCTGTCTGTTTCTCTTCTCTCCTTTCCTGTCTTTTTTGGGGGAAAATGTTTCGGAGGCAGCCTCTGCTTCAAGCTTTAATCAAGGCCACCCTTCCAAATAAATGTAATGTTCTTCTAAAAAGTCCATCACTCTAGTCGCCTGATGAAACTTATATTATTAAAGAAATTCAGGTGAATAAAATTTTCCTCCATCTTGTTAAACTTTTCACAACTATTCTGGGGGTATAAATGAAGTTTAACTCAAACTCATTTGAAGGTCTGTGGAAATTCGGAGTCATTTATTTCTCACCAGAATGCTCGAGATTTCCTTCTAATGTGGGTGGTCAGAGCCCTGTGGCAGATGGTGGATTTGCAGGTTGGCAACCGTGGGGTCCTGGTGGGAGGGAGAAGAACTTTACATTATGTGAAGAGAAGCTGATGTAACTCTCAAGACTGACATTCAATTGACCTTCTTGAACCATTCCAGGGCTTATCTCTTCATGCCAGGATTATTTCAGCAATCCCTTCACTGGTCCTCCCATTTCTAGGCTCTCATTCTTGCTTACTGCTGTTGGCAGATATACCTTTCCGAAGAGCTGTTTTTATCCCATCAAAGACTCCTAGGGCTTCCTACTGCCTGTGGAATTAAGTTCCAGCTCCTCAGTCTGACATCTAGGGTCCTCCAGAAATTAACCTTCCTCTGACCAACTTTATCTTCCTGAAATGTGCCATGATTTTTAGATTCCCTTTGGAGTGCCCTTGAGACATAGAAATTAACCATTTTGTTGTATACTCTCTAATGCTTGGTTTTGTTTGGGGTCTTGTTTGCAGTGTATCGATTTTCCTGATCTTTTCTACATTCAAATATACTAAGCATTATAAAACTTAATACTATCACATCTCTCTCACCTCTCCCCTTCCCCAAATAGCTTATGATAGTTCATTTTATGGTTCGGCTCCTATTGTAATTTCAGTCAGCTGATTTAATAGGGGAACAGCATCCTTGAATGCTCCCTGAGGTTACAGGTCTTCCCACAAGTCTTAGCCACACATTTGGGGTCTGCTCGAGCCTTTGAGAACTATTTATACCCAAGCTCACATTTCTTGGGTTTAAATACCAGCTTGAGTATAAATGATGTGCAGTGCTGATAGCTCTAAATCTCTGTGTTTTAACTGAAAATTTCAGCTGGGGCATTATAAATTTAGTTTTCTTAATAGCCTAATTATTCACAGACTTTTTGGATTTGTTTGTTTGTTTTTAACATTTTTAGTACCTTTTACTCCCTGTAAGCTGTTTATAATAGTTCACACGTCCTTTTTTTATTTTAGTTTTGTGACCCTCCCCTCCCTTAAACTACAGTTGACAAAAGTCATTTGACATTATTATTAACAACATACTGTGCCTTGCTTCAGTTAATTTGTGGACATTATTCAGCTTCACAGCTCTAATACTGAGAAGACTAACAGTTCCAAGAAGGCTAGTTAAATTTCTGTAGATTCTTCCAAAATAGAATATCCTCCTTCTTTCTTACCTATTCAGATCCTCCCAGAATATTTAATGATATTTAGGAATTATTACATTTTCAGATGTCATAAATGTCTTGTAGTTATCATTCTTTTTAAGAGACCATGTCCTTTAAAGATGTACTCTGTGAAACAATCACCAATGAAATAATAGGGCATATGAATTTTAAAAAGTAATAATTATGAAAAGAAGATGAAAAAGTGGGGAGAGGTACCAATAAAATGAGATGGACTATGTGTTGGTAACTGTTGAAACTGAGTGATAGGTATTTGTGTGCTTATTATATTCGTACCTCTCAAACCTCAATGCACATAAACCACTTGAAGATTTTGTTAAAATCTAGATCCTGACTAGGAAACACTGGGGTTGGCTACAAACTGTCTCATCTCTAACAAACATCCACGTGACACTGATGTAGCTGATCCTTTGACCACACTTTTGAAAGCTTTGAGAAGCAAGGTATTAAAAGATTCTCTTTTTATTCATAAATAAAGTCATGCGTGGGAGATATTATAGTTCCAAACCAGTGAAATAATGTGAGTATTGTAACAAAGCAAGTTGTAATCCTTTTACTGGTAGAGGGTCCTGACTTCACTTTGTTAAAAATGCAACATCTGTGAAGCCCAATAAAGCCAAAAACAATAATACGAGGTATGCGTATAGTCAGAATTTTCCAAAATGACAATAACAAATCCCTTCCATCCTTTTTTTTTTTTTTTTGCCTAACTCAAAGTCCATGACTTCCTTGTAATCTTTCCTCTCATTTTGGGACAGATTGATTTCTCCATGTTTTAAGCTTCACTAGGCCTTCAGATCTCTACTATGTATTGATGTATAACCATATACTCTCTTGAATTGTTAGTTTACATTTGTGCATTATTTTTTATGAGACTGCCAAAATTCTCATGTCATAGGCTACGCATTATGTCTTTTGTACCTTATACCCCTTCACACATATTTATAGGGATATATTTGACTCACAAAAACAAAACAGAACGAAAAATAAAAAACATAGGTAGTGCCTAAATTTTGAAATGCTAAAATGAATACAGTCAATTAAAAAAACCCCAAAGACAAAGTGTGGGTACAGGGAGCTGTGGAAAATGAAGCAAAAATTATTAGCCTGAGGAAGAAGGCCCTCGATCATTTCCCTTGAGGTAGTGTTGTGGGGGTGGGCAGGAATTACCCTCTACCCTTCTAAGTTCTTCTAGCTGATCTAATAATTAAATTGACATGAGACAGATTAACCAGAGAAAAATAACCAAATTTAATTACATACATATGTGCATGAGCCCCCTACTCCCATGCATGAGTGAGTCAGAGATCTTATATCTCTGAGAGGTTCTAGCACAGAAAGTTAAAATGAAGTGCACATAGCTTCCTGAGCAAAGGGATGACATAAGAGCACTGGGGCTTCAGAGGGGAGGAAGGTAATTCTCAGGAAGCTAAGAGCAGATGTTCAGTAATCGGATGTTGGTCCTACCCAATAGATAGGTTATGCGAAGTTGTTTCTGGTAATAACTCTTCTTATGAGCAAGAGCCCCAATTTAGATTCTTCTAGGTAGTTAAAAGAAGAGCAGAAGTTTTTTCTGAGCCCCAGGGTCTTGATTGCCTTCAGCTCAAAATAATACACATGCCAAAGTAACACCTCTTGGGGAGGCCTGTTCTGAACCTCTTCAGTAGGAAGGTGGCCATTTCCTGGAAACAACTGTTAGGGGTGAAAGAGCACTGTACTGACAATCAGGTGACCTAGGGAGTGTCACCTGATCATAGTGAGCTGTGTGCCCGAAGCTAACGGTGAAGCTCAGTAGATGGTGGCTAGATTTATATGCCATGTGCCAGATTCAATAATTTGCATGCATCATCTGTTATAACCCTTACACTAACACTGCAAGTAGTTATCATTACCTTTGTTTTTCTGAATGCATAGTTCACTGTGAACTTGGACAAGCCACTTTATCTCTATGAATCTGTGCCACATCAGGATTCAAACCCACGCCTCTGACTCTAGAGACCAAACCTTTATTATTAGGGTCTCTATTGAAAAGTGTCTCAGTTGTGGTCTGCTAAAACTAAGGGAAGACTCCCTTGGGTGTTTCAACTCTTCCCTCCCCACACTAAGAATCAGAACAGGGGGGTGGGACTTAGAAATCTGCATTTAAACAAGTTATTCAGGTCGGTTTGGGCATTCTAAAGTCTGAACCACTACTTTGTAGTTCTTCTGACTGGTTGAGCCACTCCCCCCCCCCCACACCCTTCCTTCAGTTTTAATCTAGACTCTGAAATTTTGGTGTCTTTAGGCTCTGGATCTGTTTTCCTAGTTCTGCTTTGTTATGAGGTTTCCTTGAGATTTTATATGCAAAATATCATATCTATCAGACACACAATAGATATTAAATATCAGGGATTTTTTTTCTTTTAAAAATTGTATTATTTTTTTTATAAAAGGAGAGTGGAATAAGCTTACTTACCCACATGACTATTTTGTATCTTTTAAGTGTGTATGTATGTGTGTGGTCTGTATGTAGAGAGAGTTAAGTAGGGAGAGGTAAGGTAGATTTAGTTGATAATTTAGTTCCCAGGAAAAACAAAACAAGCAAACTAACAAACAAACAAAAAGTTTGCCTGTAAAGTTTAAGGATTACTGCTCTATGCTGTCCAAAATTTCTTAAAATTGTTTTCTCTGAATCAGCCACCCAGTCAAAAGTGTGAAATCTTTCGTAGCCTCCAAAATTCATTAGAAAGTGTTTCTAAATGTGTAGGGAAGAGAAACATGACACACAAATGCAGGGCATTTGTTTTCCACACTGTCTGAAGGCTTAGACACAAAGAATAAGTCCTGGAACAGAATTCGCTCTAAGTGCCTTTTGAGGAACATTGATTCCATCAGTGTTAATAGATGATGTTAATCACAACAACATTTAGGAATGTCAGTTTGTAATTAAACAGGTTTCCTCATTGAAGAATTGTTTTGATTCTTTAATATGTTAACATCTATAAAAACAAAAGTTTAATTTCTCAAACATATGGACCCCCTTCCCTATCCAAGCATATAATTCAGGGAGCAAACATTCAGCCATTTTTGAACAAAATACTGCAGGCCAAGTCATTTGTGGGTGGTTCTAATCCCATACTTCAGTCCATTTACTACTTGTAAGTCTAACAAAAGGAGCTTAAAAAAAATTTTTTTTAAAGCCCATTAGTGAAATCCTGATTAGAAGTTGTGTGTTTAGTTAGTATGAAAGGAAAAGATATTTGGCCTATTCCTACCTCCTTTTAGTCATCCTTGTCTGGGCGGAATGACTTGGATAATTTGGAGTAAAAGCACTCATCCCCACATTGACTCCAACTCATCAGCCATTGTCATAGGGAGGTGGACTTTCCTTCCTAAGAAAAGGGCTCATTGATATTTAGGTCGGTATCTCAATGACTTCATGGCTTCTAAAAGGCCTTCTCGGATTTTCTGCAGTTCAGTAGTTGCTCTTTCTTGGAACCCCAGAGCATTCACTCTGTTTGCACCTCTTGTTCTGGCATTTACTTTCCTTGTCAGTTCAACAGATTCCTATGTCAGAACTGCCTCCCTAAGTAGATCATAAGTTCCAAAAGAGCAGGGTCACAGCCCAGTGGGCTCTGCACAGCACACCACATGCAGATACCTGCTGTTGGAAGCAGATGCCCAGCCCATCTGTACTTGCCTTTAGCATCTGAGAAATTCCAGTGATACGTTTTGATTGAATGGCACTTTCCCCGCTTTGGCTATCAGAGCTTTAAAAAGAATGCTTCTAGAAAGAGACTAAAGAATGTAGCATAAGGGAAGGAATACCAGGGTGAATGGGCTCCCTGTCTAGCAGACCCTGATTTCTTTGATTCGGTCCAGAACTCTGCCATCTGATTGTCTTTTCTGGTTTAGGCAAGTTTTGTTGTTGTTGTTGTTGTTGTTGTTGTTGTTATTAAATCTTAATAACATTTTCTTGTGGGTCTCAAACTCAAATTCTTATAATAACCAGTCTAGCGATGAGAATGAATGGGGGAGACTGGTGAGCCTGAGAATGTATGGTTCATTGATGGAGTAGCAGCTACTACTCAACTTCACTCAGTCGTTGCCATCAGGAATTTGAGCTGAGGATTGCAAGATTGTCCAGTAATTTTAAAAAATCATCATCATCATCATCTAAAACCAGTATTTATAATGGCGAATCTGCTGGTTTTTAAAAAGTTTTGTTTATTGATAGAAAATTAATATTTACAATCTTGATGTGCATTCCAAATGTACGATTTATCTGCTAGTCTGTATCCTATATTTACATAGTGCTTCAGAGCTTATTAAACAGTTCACATTTACAAGTATTTACAAGTACTTTCTGAGATGGGCAGGCATCCCCTTCACAGAGGCAGAGCTTGAGGTTCAGGACTGTGAAGTGAGTTAGCCCAAATCATAAAGCTGTTAAGTAACAGCTGAGACTAGAACCTGGACCTCCAAGATTTTTGGTTTGACCGTCTTCCTATCAAACTACTTTGTCGCAGGCCTGTCATTTCCCCATCTTTCTCCTCAAAGCCAACCACTCTCCTGACTTCTAACTCAATAGATTGAGTGTTTTAGATTTTGCCTGTGTTTATTCTTCTTCTAAGTACAATTATATACTCTGCATTATGTCCTGTCTGGTTTCCTTTGCTCAGAATTGTGTCTCTCGGATTTATTTGTATTTGTTGTTCCATGTAGCAGTAGTTTGCTCATTTTACTGGTTTATGGTATTCTACAGTTAATTCAGCAGTTTCACTGTTTATAGACATATGAATTGTTTCTAGTTTTTGATTGCTGCAAATAAGGCCGACATGAACATTCTTGCACTTGTCTTTTAGTGCCCACATATACGTATTTTTGGTGAACATATCTAGAAGTGGAATTTCTGGGTTATAGAGTAAGCGCTGTTGACTTTTAAAGGACACCGCCAAAGAGTTTTCCAAAGTAGTTAAACCAATAATCAACCTCCCAACCAGCAGTGCAGGAGAATTCCAGTGGTTCCACATTTCACTAATGCAATTTTTTTTATGTCTTTCTAGTCCCCACTATTCTAGTGAGTATGTACAGGTATATCATTGTGGCTTTTATTTGCATTTAGCTCAGGAATAATGAAATTAAAAATTGTTTCCAATAATTATTAGCCACTCGGCTCTCTTTTTTGAATTCCTTGTTCATGTCTTCTCATTTTCTGTTAGGTAACTGTTTCTTTTAATTGAAGTGTTCTTTATATATTCTGGATATGAGTCCTCTATCGGTTTTATGTGCTGTAAATATCTTCTCCTACTCAAGGCTTCCTCTTTTCACTCTGTTAATTGTTTGTTTTGATGGGTAGATATTTCTCATTTTAAAATGGCCAATTTACCATTTTTTGCCTTTCTCACAGTGTTTCGTGTTCTATTTAAAATCCTTTGTCTAACCCAGGGTCACAAAAATATCTTATATCATCTTCCAGAAAAATGTGTGTGTGTGTTACATTTCATATTCAAATATACAATCCTCCTAGAATTGATTTCTGTGTGTGGTGTAAGTTAAGGGTCAGGATATATTTATTTTTGCCGTATGAATATATCCAGTTAACCCAGAACCATTCTATTGAAAAGACCATCTTTTCTTTACCATTCTGCAGTACAACATTGTCATAAATCACATTTCTAGCACTATAAGCCTGTTTCTGAATTTTCTCTTCTTTACTATTTATCTTACTGTCTTACTCATTCTAGATTTATAGAAAATTCTAATATTTGGTAATGTAAATCCTCTAAATTTTCTTTTCATTTATGATATTCTCAGATCTTGACCAATTGTGTTTCCCTATTAATTTATAATCAATAGCTAATAGTCTTTTTGACTTAGATATTTTTCAAGTCCAAAGTTGCTTCTTTGAGACCTCTACAAATTTATCACCTGCGATCAGAAATGATAGAAATGAGACTCTTACCCCTAACTCATACACATGTTCTCAAGAACATAATAGAGACAATTCCATGCTAAACATTTGCCCTCATTGTTTATAAGATTATAAGACCATAGTTCATTCAGACAGCCAGAGAGCCATGTGTTAAATGTTACTGTATTATTCTGCTTATTATTTTAAAATCATTTCAAGGTCTGTATATTACTTTCAAGTATAGCGTATCAGGTCTCTGTATGTTGATTCCAAAACTATCCTTGTCCAAGCCAGGGTGCTTTGCCTTTGAACCTGTGCACTGTCTCTGTCCTATGCCTAGAATGCTTTTCCTTCATGCCTAACTTCCTCATCTTTTTCTAGACCTGGTTTAAGCTGTACCTTCTCAATAAAAACCTAATTTAAAAACTAAATTTTTTCTCGTTTAAAGTTTGTAATTTATAACTCCCTTGCCCTGCTCTATTTGTGTGTGTGTGTGTGTGCGTGTGCGTGCGCGCGCGCACGTGTGTATGATCACAGTAACACTTGTTACTTTCTGACATACCATCTAATGTATGTTGATTAGGGTCTATCTGTTGTCTGTCTTTCCACAGCAGCAGAGATCTTGGCTTTGTTGGCAAAATACTATAAGGGGATATACTATGTATGTTGCACATAGTAGGTACCAACAAATATTTGTAGAGTGAGTTGAATGAATAAAAGTTTTCCTTCTTAAGCCTAATTTATCTCTACTTGTAATTTAGAGATATATAGGATGGTTTAGTGAAAGTGTGGCTTCCCTGGAGAAATTAGTCAATGAGGGTCTGAGGAGACATAAATTCAGGAATTTATGTCTGCATCCCAGAGTGAGGGAAGATGCAGGTTAAGAAATTCTGTAAAATAAGGTTCTCAAATTTAAATGTATAGCAGAATCATCTGGAGGACCTCTTAAAACAGACTGCTAGAGTCTTCAACTGATTTTTTTTTTTTTTTTTTTTTTTTTTGCATTTTGGCATGGAGTCAGACAATTTATATTTCTAACGAGTCCTAATACAGATGCTGCTGGTCCAGGCTCCACACTTTGATAACCATTGATATAGGTTATCAGAAAGCAAGGGAGCCGGGTTTCAGTATCCCTTTGGGCATGACTTTAAGGAGGAAATAAGTATTTTGACATTTCCCAGTTTCTCACTTTGCTGCAAGAAAACTTTCCAACTTTGACACTTTGAAGCAATTTAACATCCCTAAAGTATCTACTGAAAGGGACAGTGACACCCATAAGAGAGCGGGTGTCTTGCAGCACTAAGCAAAGGCCACAGAAAGGATGAAAAAAAATGAAAAATGCCACATAATGGAAGATGTTTGTCCCCCTACCCCCACTTCCTTCTTTTTCCTCTTTTTATGTTTTTCCTTCCTAGTTTCTTCCTTTTATTTTTAAAACAAGCACATTTAAGCCACTTCCAAGGATGACTGGAGATGACTAAGTGGATCTTCTTTGTGAGAATCTAGGATTCTGAATTAGCAGGAACAGGACTCAAGAGTTTCATTGATTACACATTTTTACAGATGTTTTAGCCCTGATAAGCTTGTTCGAAGCAAAATCTTTAGCAACCTGGACCTATATCCTTGTAGCATGAGGAGGTTAGGCATGCTGGCAGGCGGAGGCCTGGAGGGAATTTCTCGTGTCATTGCAAAGTAGGAATTTTATTTAATTCTATCTTCCAACTGCTGACCAAAGGTAGCCTCCAAGCCGAGGTGGTTCTGCATTCTAATAAATATCCCTAAAGAGCTTTTTAGGTTTCACCTAGGCTTAATTACAGTGTGTAAATTTGCAGACAGCCCGTGATTAATGTTAACCCTGGTGCTAATGCAGGAAGGGTGAGGATAGCAACGAAATAAAGTGTGGATTGGTAATGACCTCTTATTAGCTCATCCAAAGTAAGAGTGTGTCTCCTGCTGGTTACCGTGATTTGCAGTTACCTCATAACTAATTACCATCCTCTTGGTGGCAGGTTTCACCTCAGTGCTCTGTGGAGTTCCTGGCTAGATATGAAACCTTTTTGTGTCATTTACTTTAACTTCTGCAAGCCTTCTTGTTGAATTTCAATGAGGCCTGGGCTCTGGGTGAAATGCCACCCAAAGTACCCAACTTTTCCTACAAGTTTAATTCTTTGCCCTCCTCCAAACCTTCTTAAGGTAGATGCAGTTTAGTTTTTGTGGAGGGAGCCTACCAGGTGCTAGGGGAAGTACCTAGTCTTCTTTTTGTTCACTAATTCTACATTAATTAGCTGCCTACTGTGTACCAGGTACTCTGCAAGCTCCTGGGGATATGGAAGTCAATGCTATTTTCCTGCTCTTCAGGATCTCAATCAGGGAGGAAATTGGACACATTGACAGATAATGACAGAGGCATGAATAGATATTAAGGCATTAAAGAAGAGTAATAAGCAACTGGGCCTGAAAGGGGCAGGGGCCAGCTTCTTAGTGGAGGTCATAACTTGAGATGGATCTTTCCTATTTTGTAGGAGTTCAGGCAGGCCAAGTACAGAGAAAATGTTATCAATTAATACATAAACATGATGCATGTTTATGTTTTAAGAAAGGATCACAATCATTCTGTTAATTGTCGTTCAGCTTTTGTGTATAAAATAGTGGTAGTGTACATAGATTTTAGAAGCAGTGTGCTTGGGTTCAAATTCTGATTTTCCCATTAAGTAGCTATGTGACCCTGGGCAAGTAACTTACCTTCCCTGTTGCTTAACCTCTTATTCATTGCACACAAAGTAGAGATAATGATACTTTCTTTCTCGCAGAGTTATTATGAAAGTAAAATATGTCAATATATGGAGAGTGCTTAACATCGTGAGAGCTAAATAAATACTAGCTACAGGAGTCCACCTTTACCCACGGTTTCACTTTCAGTACCCATGATCAACTGCTGTCTGAAAGTATTGAATGGAGAATTCCATAAATAAACACTTGATAAGTTTCAAATCGTGTGCTGCTCTGGATAATGCGATGAAATCTCGCTCCCTCCTGCTCCATCCGTCTGGGACACGAATCATCCCTTGATCCAGTGTATCATCCTGTATATGCCCCCTGCCTGTTAGTCAGTTAATCGCCATCTCAGTTATCAGGAAAGACCACATTCACGTAACTTTCATTATAGCAATATTGTTCTAGTTGTTCTGTTGTATTATTAGTTATTGTTATTCTTATTGTACCTAATTTGCGAATTTAATTTGATCTTGGTGTATATGCATAGGGAAAAACATGGTATATGTAGGGGTCAGCACTGTCTGTGATTTCAGACATCCACTGAAGATCTTGGAATGCATCCCCCATGCATAAGGGGAAACTACTGTATTTTTATTTATTATTAGACACTTAATATGCATCATCTCCATTGTTTCACCCAGCAACCCTATGAGTTGTAGGTGTCCCTGCTTGGATTATTTCCCCAAGCCTGTCCAATGCCAGGACATTGGCTTTTAGTCATTATACTACACTGCAGTTCCACAAACCTCTGCTGGTATGCCTCAGATGTCTGCTCGAAAAATCAGCAAGAGAGAATGAACGATGACACTAGGTTGATACTCAAGGTTATTTCTTGAGGCTAAACCACGAGTTGGAGTATGGAAGGCAGAGATGTAATTGACGCCAAGCAAATGTCCCCATTTTAGTTTTAGACAAGGTCATGTAGGAACTCGTTAATCTAACAGCTCACTCTCTCTGTTGCTTGGTCAAATCTACGTGGTAGGCATACCATTTTCAGGCAATTGCTTCCAATGTTAAAATTCACCAAAAAAGAGGATAAAACATTAAGCATATGTTGTGATTTTTATTTTTCATTTTGGAAGCAAGGCTCTCCTTATCTCATGGGTCATTGTAAAATTAAAGTAGTGAAACTGTAATGTTTGAACTAATTCGCCTTTTCAATGTGGTGTCTTCCAACCTAAAATACTACAGGTGTGGTAAATTACCTGGCTCTCTGAGGCATATGCTAAAAGAATCTGGGGACAGAGAACCCTTCGTACAGACAATGACTTTTGATGTGTAGGGGGGTCAAATTAATTAAGTGGGAGTCATGTAGAGAGAAGTGGAACATTCTGTTGTATTCTCTGTCATATTCTTTTGGATTGTTGGATAAATCTCTAAACACCTCTGTGGACCAAATTTCTAAGAGATGAGGACTTGTAAAGATCTCCAGAGAATTGCAATTCTGCAAGAGGTTGTGACTAGCTGCAAGGTAAACCTCATGCCTAGCAGGACTGGTTGAGAGTCCACATTGTATCTAAAGGAGCAATCATTAGGTACCTTGCAGGGCAGAAGCAAGGACACAGCATTTGAGGGAGAGATAGAGATGGAGATAGAGACAGAGAGAGAGAGAGAGAGAGAGAGAGAGAGAGAGAGCGAGCGAGCGAGAGCGAGCGAGCACGCGCGAGAGCACACGCGCGCGCAAGAACGAGCATGCACGAACCAATAAGGCTTGCATGGATTTCTATTAAGAAGACACGGACATGCTTTTCTCTCTTTCTTGGGGGAAGGTCTTATTTCTTATAATCTGCTTTTGGTGAGTTCCATCTTTTTATTTCCTCTCAGACTTCGAGTTCACATTCTTCCTGCAGGAGGGATCCTTTGACTAAAGAGTGAAAAGTGGTTTGAGAAATAGGAACTGACAGGTTTTTCCCACTGTGCACGATGCTCTGTGAAAGTGAGTATGGAGCTAAAACAGATCCCCAAAAGGTGACTTCATTTTGTCCAGAACCAAAAAGTGGAGAGGTCAATAAAAGGAGCTATTCATTAGGTACCAGTCTGCATTACTCGGTGATTAGAGAGACTTTTTTTTTTTTTCCTTCCTCCTGAGGTTCCTCTGCTGAGCCCAGCAGGCTGAAATTGCTCCTGTCACTCTAAGCAGATCTTACAGTGTGTCACAGAATAACAAGTCTCACCTCCATATGGTTCAGTTGACTTATGTATTTTCTGATGGAGTGTGTGAAAATCATTGTGTTCCTGTCTCTGTTGGAGATATCTGTTTTGAAAGCTCCGACGTGAGAGAAGCTAAAATTGTCTCTAAGACATATCCGATACAGCAGCACAGCTCTGCTAATGGACCTCCATTGCCCATTATGATGATCAGAGCTTTGAGCTCTTAGAAAAGAGAAGGCTAACTTAGTCAGAGATGTGAGCCCTCCTTACATGCCCAGAGCCCTCAGGTTAACTTAGTTATTTCACCTGTTCTTAGCTTGCTGGAGCTGGGCCGATTTTTTTGAGTTTTGTGCTTGTTGGCTAAGGGTAGAGCCTGATAGAAACTGATGGCACAGTACTTGACATCACAGAGCTGTGGATAAATACATCTGCAGGAGAGATGAGCTGAGTGATGAATGTTCACCAACTCAGGGTGTTTAACCGGATGGCGTTTTCTTTTCAAGAGTCATTCAGAGAAAACTGGAGAAAAAAATATGCTCTGCCTCGTGAGCAACTAACTAGGTCTCAGATTGGTGGACAATGATCGAGTATGGCTGGAGTTTTCTTTCATATTCTGTCCTGCAGAGCAACTATTTGAAAATGTTTCTGGCCCAGAGGGTATTTAAACATATTTAGCTGGGGACCTATTTTATAAACCTTTTGTGTAATCTCAAAAAAAAAAATTTAAATGGCGATTCATTTAATTAATTTAAAGTTCAGATTTATGTATGTACTTATAAAATCTGTAACTTCAAGCATTGAGGTTATTTTGATGGACAAAAATTTAAAAACAGGTGCCATGTATGAGAATTATTGATTTTAGAAATATGTTTTATGCTATGGTTGTTTATGTTTAGTTTTTCAGAAATGAGAATGTACTGGCTCACGTAGTTAAGTAGTTCTGCATTACAACAGTTTCTTGACAGTTTTTAGACTGATTTTCCTATTGGTCTTCTTTCCAACTGAATCTATTGAATGGATTGAATCACTACCATCATTTAATAATTATCAGTATCTTTCAATAGGTAAAATCCAAATTTAAAGGAAGGAAAAAAAATAGGTTCCTCAATAAGTTAAATCTTTTTGTTTGTTAGGAAAACTTTTATATATATTATGAGATTGTGATATAGTCAATCAAATATAGTCAATCATTTTTTTTATCATGTGTCTTTGGGTGCTTTTCTCAGTGACTCAACATCTCAAAACAGAAATTTGTTCTGCTCCTTGAGTACAACCTTTAAGTTTCTATTTCATTCCAGTCGCTTTGTCCATAGTTTTAGGATCGATAATATTGTGCCCTGTATGGCCAAATTGAGCGTGTTCTTACTAAAAATTCCAACATATTCATAAGGTTGTATGCTTTTTTAGAGAGAAAGAAACAAAAAAGTAATGATTTCTTGTCTCATTTGAAACATTCATACTTATACCTTGCATCAATCAGAAGAGCTTAATTAAGAATTTAGTTAAAAAATTAAAATTGGAACTCGCTTCCCAAATAATGTTAAAATGTTTGAAATTTAGTGAATAGTGTACAATGCATTATCCAAGACAGTTTTGATAGACGATGGCATCTTAAAAAGTGGTGCTAGTCCATTCAAGATAAAAGAATTACTTGACTATTTGGGGACTAGCTTTTACAAAAGCCAGGGCATTTTACAGTTTTTTCCTATTATTTTCTCAACATCTATATTTATGTAACTATATTTTGTTACACTGGATCATTTGTTTAAAAAATGGATCTAGACTGTTGTACAAATATAGAATAATTTAAACAAATTATAGAGACAAATCCTCCTGATATCTCTTTGCCTGATCACAGTTTACCCAAATAAACAAAAAGGAGAAATCTACAATAACCATTTTTATGTATAGTTGAATTTTCATGATCCCATATAATGCAGACTTCAAGCACATTTATCCAGTATGTAGAATTAACTTTCTTATCTTTATCTCTGTACTACATTATAAAATAATGTTTCTAATTGAAACACTTTTGCATGACCATATTCATCAATCTACTTATTGCAGTGTCAATTTTGGAGACATTAATAAACGTTTTGTCTATTGTGGGCACTTCTTCCTTACGTGTGATGAAGCAATTTATATTAAGCAATGCCACAGCTGCATTTTCATCAGCATATTTGAATGTTGTATGCGTATATTTCTTCAATAATGTTTACATGTTTAGTTGTCTCTGAGAGCATCTAGGATGTATATTTGTATTCTGTATAAAAATGACCTTTTAACTTGGCTGAAACACTAGTTTGCAAAATAGCACTGCATAAATAACATTGAGGGCTTTGAATTATATCACCTTAAAAAGTGAAACCAATTATAAATACTTATTGTACTATATTTTTATGATTGATTTAATGAAAAATAATTGAGGATACTGCTATCTATGTATTATTCACTAGTTAAATAATTGTATGATGTCAGTATGGTATAAATTGCTATCTCATTTTGAATGAGTGATCGGTGTCATCAGTCATTTTAATTTAAAAAATTCTCTGTAAATGTAATGATACATTTCTAATGTCAGTAATTACTTAACCTACAGTATATAAATAAAATAATATTGAAATTTAAACAACATATAACAATTTATAAAAATTATCATAAGAAGACCTAAAACTTAAATAAGCTCTGAAATTCTATACCAGTACGTTGTGCATTCATCTGTTATTGTACAGTTATCAAACAGTTGTGACAAGGGCCCTCACACGTGACATGTTCATTGCATGGCACTCATTCAGATGTGGCGGAGATATGCTGAAGTAGTGCCTTCACTAGTATACTCATGTGTAATAGTCAAGCACAGGTTTGATTTTAAAAATATTTTCTAAGGACTCATGTAGAATATTCTGCTCATCTAAGTTACCAACCATTTCAAAAGATTATAACCTAAAACCTCAACATTTATTTACTTTGGTCATGAATCTGCCATTTGGGCAGGGCTTGGCAGTGGCATTGCCATGCATTATCAACTGATGAGGCTCCACTGCGACAGGAGGGTTCATTTCCAAGATGGCTCGCTCACATGACTGGCAAGATGGCGCTGGATGTTGCCTGAGCTCAGCCAGGGCTGTTAACCAGGGGCCTTTCTTCCTCTCCCTTGGGGCCTCTCTACGGGTTTGTTAAGCTTCCTCTGAGCACAGAAGCTGGGTTTCAAGAGAGGCTGTTTCAAGAGATGGGAAATAGAAGCTGACAATTTATTAAGGATAGTCTGAAAGATGACAGAGTATGATTCTGCTGTATTCTATGGTCAGAGTAGGCAAAGAGCCTGCACAGGTTCATGGGAATGAGACAAAGACCGTCTTTCTTCTTGGGAGCAGCGTCAAAGAATTTGTGACTATCGTTAATCAATACACAGAGACTACCTTGATCATAAAAAAAAAATCTTTACGAGAGATTCCAAATAATTACATAGGGATTGCAAGAGAAGTTTTAGGCTGAAGTTAACACAGGGAAATGACTTAACCTGGAAGATTGTCTCTAGAGTGTTAATATTTGCTATAGAACACATTTGAATATCTAAGATTTTAGTTAGTCATTAAAAACAATGAAAATAAATTTTAAAAGGAATGAGATAATAGAAGAATTTGGGGTTCTATGGAACTTAATTTGAAGCATTGTTTTCATTTCTCCTTTTAAAGCCCAATTCTTTTTCCTTCCACAAAGATATACTTCTGAGTTCTACTTGTCACCCTCCTGGGTTTCTTAAATTTCTTTATTACTTATATAAAATGTCCTTGTGCTGTTCTTTTGTTGCTCTGATTTCATATATCTTCATTCATTCATATAACAAATGTCTATTGACTACCTATTGAGTGCCAAGCACAGGGCAAGCTGAGAGACAGAGACACAAAGACATAAGTTAGAGTATTCTGTTCCCTACTCCCCACGCACTGTTCTATCATGAGGACCTAAAACAGGGTCTATGATGTAATAAGTTGTCAATAAGTATGTGTTGAGTGCATGAATGAAAGTTCACAGTCTTCAATGAATGGAAAATCTGATAGGAGAGACAAAGTAGGTAAATAATTAAAAATGTGCTGTGATATGTATTATAATAGATATTAATTATATGGACATATAAAGGAAGGGCCCAAATCCAGCCTAAGATTATACACCCCAGCCAAAAAGATATTATGAAAAAATTAAGAATGGATAATTGATGTAATTTTGAATCATAATTGTATATAAACTGGAATATTTATTAACTAATTCTAGGTATTCATTCAAATAGTTATCCTTAGGCATCAGGTTAAAAAGGTACCTATAGCTTAATTTCATTTTAATATCAGAAGATATCTGAGGGTCATATGCCTACTTTTCCATTTATCTTTATTTTTATGATCCCACCTTATTAAAAAAAGTTTCCCAATGGTTACACAGTAAAATATTATTGGAGAAAATATGTAAGGTAAAGAAAAGTACAAAAATCAAAAAAAACTACCTAGAATTCAACCAAGAAATAATTATTAACATATATGTCTTATATGGTCATATGGGAAAGAAAGAGAAAACAATTTTGGGGATCATAACTCTTATGCAGTTTTTTAAATCCTACAAATTTCAGTTAAAATTCTATACTCAGCCTTTATTCATGAAATATTTTTCAAAACAATTTTTGACATCTATACATTCTATAGATAAGATTTCTATAATTTAATCAACTTTTATTTTTAAAGTTCACCTGTTTAGTTTTTTTTTCTTTGTAAATAACGCTGTGATAAACTCCTTACTCACATGTGTTTGACTATATTTCAATTATTTATAAAATTATTTGCTAGATCTGGTGTTTTATAATTAATATTACAGGATGCTTTCTGTGTACAGGAATACTTTTTTTCAGAAATATTGACAAATGTAATTGTATATATTTAAAATATACAGTGTGATGATTTGATATACATATATACTTTAGAATGATTGCCAACATCAAGATAATTAACAGATCTATTACCTCATATAGTTAATACCTTTCTGTGTGTATGGTAAGAATACGTAAGATTGACTCTTAGCAACTTTCAAGTAGTTTATTTACTGAATTGTTAAATATAGTTATATGGATTGCTTTTTAATTGCGTGTATAGTCCTTCCCTCCCTCTCTCTTTTCTCCCCCTTCCTCTTGCCTCTTCTTTCCTGCCTCTCTCTCTTCCTCCCTTCCTTCTTTCCTTTCAGATATTCAGGGCTGTATTAATTATATAATGAGAGGCACAGTGGTCCTGAGCCAGAGATGTCTTTTCTGGGACATGGCCTCCATCCCCACATCCTCCTCACAGCAGTCCAGAGACTTCATCCAGAGTTACACTAATACTACAGATAATGCCATTAACCTAAGGATTGCAGTGCAGTGTGATGGCACATTTTTATGGCTAGAATTTTGGATTTGGAAGAGACACCAAGAAAGCATCAGATCTAATATTCTCTCTTGGGCATTTATTTATTTAAATGATTAATAGCAGGAAGCAAGTGTCTAGGAGATATCGATTGATCAGTCCATCAATAGATAGTTTAGATAGTCTGAACTTTAACTAATCAGAATTATTTGAGAGATATTAGTTTGGCCTAATGAGAAGCATGAAAAATGTGGCATTTTAAATTGAAATATGGCTTTATTACTCAGGCTATATTCAAAACCATAAACTAATATACACACACTTTTTTGTGTGTATATTTTTGTATGTATACTTTAGCTTTATGTAAACATACATGGTCTTATATTATTACTCCGTTGGAATGAAGCAATGTGCAGATGCTTTATTTGTACAGCTAGGTACCTTTTATAGAACAACTTTTTATAGTAATGACTGGGCCAAGTAATACAAACCCTTAGCTGATTTCCATCAGAATGTCAGCCTCCTAATGGACGCTCAGTAACAACCCCCACTCTGAATGATGCATATCAGCAAATAGTGGGACAAAAGACATGCGGCACCATTATGCTTTTGTTTAAACATAGACCATATTATTTCTTCTAGGATTTAAAATCAGAGGTGTTAAGTTATGAAGAGACAGTAGTAGAAGCTACTGGTTGAACTCTGGGCAGATACAGATGAATTCTCTGTACAGAATGCAGCCTAGATTTGCTAGAGATAATTATCTTAGTACATGTATAGGCAACTCCAGCATACATAGGATTCATGTGACAGCATATTCAAGAAAGTAACACTGTGTTTTGTTAAATTCTCCCAGGTTTTAGCAGCTATAGAAATGAGGACTCATTAGCTACAGTTTCTGCTCAGTATGTGCTATGTAGGCTGGAAGGCGTTGCATCCTGGGAAAGAGACAGCACATCTAAATAGCCCCAAAGAGTGACTGTTTCTCAAGGCTTTCTGAATTCCTCTCGGGTAGGACTTTCCCAGGGCCTGGGTCTGACAGAGTAATTAAAGGAGACTGGGAAGATTCACTTACTCTATAATTATTTTTAGTTCCAATATAGTCTGACCTTACTAATTCAGAATTATTGAGAGAGATATTAGTTTGGCTTAATGAGAAGCATGAAAAATGTAACATTTTAAATTGAAACAGGGCTTTATTACTTGGGGCTATATTCAAAACCACAAACTAATAGCTTAACACCTTTTGTGGTGATGCCCCTGGGCCTGCTTTAATGATGAGATGAAGACCATTTTAAACCTTTCGGGGCTGTTCTTTTTCTTAATTTGGCATACAGATCCCCGTGATCTTTGCTGTGTTCATTTGCTATGTAACACATTTCAAAAAGTTACATCTCTTGGCATTTTTTTTCCCTTCAAAGTCATAAAAGTGACACATCACTACTATAAGAAGCCAATGGAAATTATATGTGGAAAAAAATTTAGTTATTTCATTTTCTTCCAACTCAAATCTCAAGTATAACCAATAGGTAACAGTTGGGCATGAACCCTTTTAGAGCTAAGTTTAACTGCCTTAGCCAGGGCACACAGTAGATGCTCAATAAATAGTTGTTAAACTGACTTGAAGAAAGCCCTTGTTTATAAATAGCAACATTCTCTCTCTTACACTGTCTCACTTCTTTTCATTCCTGTCACCCAAACTCCCGCTAGAAACTCCATGGCTTTGCTTTTAACTGGTCAACTGAAATGACTTCTGGGCTTCCCGTTTACAAACTTTTTCCCACTTTGTATTGCATATGACGTCAGAGTAATTGGTCTGAAATGTGCCCTGTGCTCTATCTATTTCCCTGACCAAGAACCGTCCCTCACACTCCTCACTGCTACAGCAAACAATGGAGTTCCATTTTAGATAACTCTTCATCTGGTCATCTAGACACATCTACATCTGACATAACCACATTTTCATACAGTTTCCTCCCTTTTACAACTTGAATTTCCAGACAAACCAGACTTGGAATTTCTTGTCTACACATTGCTTCTTCCTGCATCTCTCCTTATGTTTATGCTAAGCATCAGCCTAGGAGTCAACTAAACATTAACTTTAAGGAACCACTATGTTCAGGATATTGTAGAGGATAAGTAAGACATTTTTATTATCTTTCAATCTAATATGGGGCAGGTTGTGATAATTATACAAGAAGTTCTAATATAATAATTATTACTTCATTTCCTACTATTTTTCTCCACACAAATAACATCCTCTTCTAGTATTCTCTCAAAATAATCTCTGAATCTTC
This sequence comes from Eonycteris spelaea, assembly GCA_003508835.1. Classification (NCBI taxonomy): domain Eukaryota; kingdom Metazoa; phylum Chordata; class Mammalia; order Chiroptera; family Pteropodidae; genus Eonycteris; species Eonycteris spelaea. Next base: position 15,347,488 of record PUFA01000004.1, read on the forward strand.
CTTTCCTCTCTTTCCCTAAACGGGCATGGATCCTTATTCCAGCTGTGCTCTCACATTTCCTATTCTGCCTCATTTTATAACTATTTGTGTCCATATCTTATTCCCCACTAGATTGTAAACTCCCTCAGGATAGAGTCTGTCATTTCTTCCATGAGTTCTCTGAAGCAAGCACAGTACAGAGAATAGTTAAAAGATCTGAGTATCAGTTTTTAATTTGTATTTATTTGTTCAAGGTGCCCATTTAATCAAATCTAACACTTCAGATAAGCAAGATATTACCATGAAGCTTTTGAAATTCCAGTTTAAGGTAAAGTTGACTCTTAAAGTTCATGCCCTTCCCAAGGTTTCTGTCGGTTCTTGGAGGAGGGTAGGTGTGGTTCTTTGGACCACTTTCACATCCAATTCCTGGGTGTGCACCACATGCCGTAAAATACAAATCTTTCTCTGGCTACTATAGTAACAACTTTTTAAAAATTGCTTATTCCAAATCTTTTGTGGACTTGATTGAAGATTTGGTGGGAGTGGGGAGAAAGAGTGACGCAGGAGCCCAGGTTTTGACCATGACTCCGGTTTGGTTCTCTCTTCTCTCACCTGCCCTGTCTTAATTGTTCCCTGAAACTCCTAAGGTTATTGCCTGTGGCCTAGCTAACATCTCTGAGATCCTTTTCCAAAACAAACAAATAGAACAAACCAAACCAGAACAAATCAGGATCCCGATCTACTTCTAAGCAAAGATAAATTTCCTCTTAAGAGGAAACTCTGCTGTCAATTGTTAAGATGACACAATTTTCCCTACCTTGTTATACTTGAGAAATCCTGTTTTCATCATACATAAGTGACATTTGAGCTCAGCCCTCGTAAAGCCTGAATTGAGGAGTTAGAATCTTGAGGCTCCTACTTCCTCCTCTGGAAACACGAATGACTCAGAAGTCTTGGAAGCTAAGTTATTGCTTGAAAGAGCTGAGCTTCTGCCGCTGTAAATGGAAACAGTTTGTCTTAGAAGTCAACGCAAAGTGATTTCTCTTCTGACAAAGTGAAGAGATGGGGGAATAAATATGTACCTTGAGCTCCCAAATCCTGTTTTTGCTCTATAATTGAAGGCCAGGAACTAAACACATTTTCTTAAATGAAACGAATGGTAATAGAAACAGTGCATTTTCACTTTCTGATGTGTTTCCGATGAGCTCCTGTTAATAAAACAAGACACAATAGATACAAAATGATCAGAACAGAAGATGGGAAATGGGATTCTGTATGAACTACAGACCCTAGTGCCTGGAGATCTGATCTTAGAGAAGAAAAATGATATTTGTCTATGCATAGGCATCTATTAGTCTGTGGGTTTGCTGGTGGTGGTGGTGTGTGAGTGTGTGTGTGTGTGTGTGTGTGTGTGTCAGTGTGTATGTGTGGTGGTGGTGTCTTATGTGTGTTTGAAAGTGTATGTGTGTATGATGGAATTTTTCTGTGCATATAATGCGATGTTTGTGTATTTGACAGTATGCATGGGGGCCAGTGTGTTTGGCAGTATATTGTGTATGAGAGTTTATGCGTTTCCATGTGTGTTTGATGAGATGTGTGAGTACACACACATTTTTAGAGTTCTGAAGGTGCTGGGCATTGTGTATGTCTGTGTGCGTGTGTTCCATTAAACCTGAATATGTCAATTGAAGGCTGTCAGATTGACTCATGCTCTTGGGAAGCCATTTGACGGCTTGCCTTCATTTGACCAAATGTAGATCTTTAGATCTAGTTACTAGTTATTTCTTAAGATTTTACTTAGAGTCATTTCTTACCAAATTCAAATTGCAAGAATTAGCACCAAAGTTCTAAAGTCAGCGACAAATGGGAGAACTGAAAAACAGTACAAGAAACTGCTTTTTAATTGCTCGTTTATTGTCTTTGCTGTCTGACTCTACTCTAGAGACTCTTAGCTTTACTAACCACAGAAATTAATTTTTGCAAAGTCCAAAACTTTAGGAGTTTAATGTATCAGAGAGGTTATTTTTAGAAGAGATGAAACCGCTCATTGTTTAAAATGAGGTAATGGTATGTGTGGGGGGGAGGGAGTTTGGAAACATTTAGTGCTAATGAATAATTCAATTTGATTTACTGGAGAAATGAAAGGGGCGGCTTTCTGCCCTTCTCTTAATGTAAAAAAGATAATGGCTATTTTGCTTTAACGGTATATCTGAATGTATCTAGTACAACTTATTTTTATTCCAGGTCAATTCATCAGCCTTTAAAAGTAGTTTAAGACTGGCTGTCATATTAAAGTGCACTTTTAAACATAAAAGGAATCTGAGATGAAATTGTACTCAATTGCTCCTTCACCCCACCCCTACCCAGGTCTCCTTGCAAAAACAAAATGTGTTCCTTAATTTAACATTAAAGACACAGAAGAAACCAGAGGTTGGGAATCCCAGTGACAAGAGAGGCCAACATGAACAGCCCCGGTAGTTCAGGTACCCAAGCCAGCTCTACGAGTGCAGGTGTGTTGACACTGCACAGGTATGGGATTTCAGAAGCTGAGCTGCTCCTTGTAGCTAATGTTTTGCACAGAAAATGCCACTCCTCTGGATTCAGGCACATTTTAATAAAAGTCTAACAAGTTACATCGAGGCGATGGATACGAACATATATGTATGCATGTGTTAGGATGTGCTTATTAAATTGTGGTTCCTGACATCATCAATCCAAGGAAGTTTTATACATTAGGCTTCTGTTCAATTTGGCAGGCTGCTCACCTGTTGCATTTAAGTGAGGTCTTCTAAATAAAATGCAGACAGTGAAAATACCTGTTGAATCTCTGAGAAGTAGAATGAATGGTTGCCAATGCAAAGTCCCTTCTTGCTCCTCTCCACACCCATGCAGCTGTGAATGGGGGCATGGGCAGCTAAAAAGGGGGTTCTTGGGAGGTTGTAGAGAAATTGTGCTATTGAGTATGGTGGAGAGATGTAATTCATCAAATGAAAGCACAGTTTTGAATTTACTTATTTTACTGCAAAAACGGCCAAGCAATATTCTCACATTTTAAACTACAATGTGTATGTAACCATTTAGGTAAAGCCTTTAGTAAAAAGTATATGTTTCTCTGACTTCGGATGCCCTTTGCGAGGTTTCCTGACTAAGAAAACTCTCTCTGTCTTGGTTGTAATTTTTCTTCAGATGACTTGGAACATGCCTCCTATTTGCATGAGTGTGAAGTGCTTGGAAATGAGATGAATTGAGACAATTCTTTTACTGGGTGCTGGGCTGGGGGATTGTTCTGCGGCAACATATCCACCGTAATATAGTCAGCTAGCGTCAAAGAGAAAAAGCAATGGGTCAGATTCAGAGAATTTGTGCCAGCCGCGAAGTTCTGGGAGGATGGCAAAGTTTCGTGCATGAAAAGATGAGTTAGAAATCCAGGAGCAATAATGGTCAGGAGCAGGACCGGGAAACAGAGGTGAGGCTGGTTACACGGCGAGCAGCTCAGGGCAAAGACTGAAAACAAGGTAAAGGCTGAGTTCACCAACCATTTATAACATACTTCCTGTGTGCCAGGCACTGTGCTGCGCAGAGAGATAAATAATGCATAGTCCTTGCCCTCAGGGTACTTAAAATTACTGGGGAAAAAAGAAGATCAGACGACTGTTTTATGTCGTACCGGCTTTGTGGTGGCAACACTTTACCTAACAACTTAAAGGCACTAGTCTATTCTGGGGCAATTTTATAAAGAAAAAGAAAAAGGATGCAAAAAGAATTTTATGCATTCCACCTACTCTTTCCTTTTACTTAAATGAAAAGAAAATCCAAGGGAAAAAAAATAGCAATGGAAATGGAGTCCCATATGCTTCACTTATAATTTTAAACATGTTTCCTTTCATTTTTAGAAAATATCATGGATATTCCTTTATAATTGCCACATCGGCACTGGGCAGGGTTCCCTGAGAGTCAGAGACATTAAGTCTTAAGTTTCTTACAAATTGGGCTTTATCATTTTCCCAGAGAATATTGGCACTAATCATATTATGTAGGTGACACACCCTGGTCACATCATGCAGAATGATCACCATATTGCTTCTGAGCTATTATATCATCGAGGTACCTGCTTTGCAAATGGGAAAATTGTAGCTCTGAAAACAATATACATGTGGTTTGTCAATACAAAGAAAGGTGGGTGGTGGTTGAGGTAGTGCCTGAGAGAAGTTATGCAAGGGACTGTATTGTGGAATTCCAACTGATTTCTAAGGATCCTGGATTTCCAGTGTTAGCTCAAATAATTTACTGTTTTAGGGAAAAAGCTGTGCCTCAGTGATAAACTAAACATTGTCTATAGCACACCCTTCTGGTAGTTAACTGATTCTGATTTTATGAGAGCTATCTTACAGTCCTTTAAATTGTAGATAGATAAGAACAATGCAAACTAATTTTTGTCCACAGACAAGCACATTCCGTCTCTCCCTGCTGAAGTTCCACTGAGCACCCCCCACCCCCACCCCAATCCTCTGAAGGTAGTTTTATTTCCATTTGCGGATTCATTTCAACTTTCTTTTAATCCATGCAAATTGGTTCTGTTTTTGACTTTTCCTTTGACTGGTTATAACATCCAACAAGTTCCCTAATTATGAGTAAAAAAAAAAAAAGAAAAAAAAAGTAATCTTTAACCCCTGTTCTTTTTATGTCTGTATGAGAGTCATAATTTTACTGTTTTTTTGAATATTACCTTTTGGCACTGTATTATTGTCATTGTTGCTGCTGTTATGACTATTATTGCTGCTCCAACTACTACTTACACCACCACTAATGTTTTAGGGACATTTAGTGCCCATTCCCATGTGGCCAAAACTCAGGAAGGAAAGAGCAATACAGTGCTCCAGAAAAGAAACAATTCGGTAACGTATACTAACAACTTTCACCCAGCAAAGCAAAGGTGGCATTCTAAGCTTGCACAGGCTTTTGTCTCGACCCCTTCTCAATTTATAGGATAACCTGGTGTTAGCTTCACCTGTGGTAATCCTCGCCGGAACATAGCAGGAGAAATACCACTCAATGGATAGAACCCACTGGGTTACCTGCCCACCCACGCAGATGTGTAACTCCAAGCCTTAGTACTTTTTCATTCAAAGTCCTGTTTCATTCCTAAGGCTGCTCTTCTATTCTCTGTTATTCTGATTTCAGTTTAATGTCTAATATTCACTCTCTCCACATGCATTTCATCCCACCTTTCAGGTATAATTAATAGTCATTCTATTGACATTGTTTCCATTTGACTTTTACGAGATGCGCTGGTAGGTCACTTTGCTTTCTGGCACACAAGGTGGAGAGGAGGCAAATGCATACTGGTGCCAGTCTCCAGGGCATCTGTCAACTCTTAGCCAGATTGCTATCAATGAGTTATGGTGTCTCCATTTCACTCTTCTCCTCAAAAATATTCAGTACCATATCAGAATGTTATAATCTGACTGTTAAATCTCCACTAGTATTTTCATATTCAGGTAATTCTAAATAGCATATTTGCCAGCAAAATTTAAATTGAATTTGAACGATTACTTTTACTCCAGGGCAAAAACAGCTCAGTGGTATATTTCTGTCCAAAATAGTTTTAATCAGCTGCTAAAATGAAAATCATCATTTAAATTGATAGCATTTTCAAGAAAAACGGTTTCAGAATCTTTTACCAAACTGTCTGCTGTCTTAAATATGTGTCAATTACTATTATTGTATTTCTGTAATCTTTATTTGCTATTTATATGATACAATCCTTTTTTTTTTTTTTAATTCCCTGATTACTTAGAACTGAATTACATACGGAATAGTAACATAATGGTTGAGAAACAGATACCCGATTATGTTTTTTCTCTGATTTTTATTTTTTAGGACTTACGGCATATTTCCTCAGGATTTTTGTCATGCTGTGGTCATTTCACATAAAGAACTGACCTCAAAAAAATCAATTCTGTAGGTGGGAGAATTTCAATATCACACAGGTTCTCTGAAATTCCTTGGGACTAGGTTTAATTAGAGTCTTAATAGGCTTACATTAATAGCAAAGTGGGTTTATTTTTCTCATCAGGATCATGAATTAAGACTGTTTGTTTCTAATTTTCCTTTTTATATATCTATTTCTCTCTTTTCATATCACATTCTTAGATAAATAAAATTTAGTTGGTGGATTATTAACTTCCAAAAGAATTATTTTTTTCTCATCTATGCATTCAAATGAAATGCCAATAGTTTCAACTATGAACATTGGGACATGGTACCATGCCAGATTGGTGCTAATATTAGTTCCAAAATGAACAAAAACATTATCTACTTTTTTAGCTTTAATAAATTATTTGTTTAAAAAAAGGAGTTCCTGTGTACTCCTCTAGAAGTCAAATATATTTTTAATTTTATTAAATTCTGGGGATGACATTGGTTAATAAAATTATATAGATTTCAAGTGTAACCTATGTAATTCTATAATACATCATCAGTATATGGCATTGTGTGTTCACAACCCAAAGTCAGATCTCCTTTCATCACTACGTATGTGACCCCCTTCACCCTTTTCTAGCTCCCTGCACCTCCCTTTCCCTCTGGTGACCACCATGCTTTCATCTGTGTCTATGAGTTTTTGTTCGTTCATCTTTTTCATTTGTTGCTTTCAGTTAGAAGTCAAAGATTTTAATTCAAAGTTCAGCCCTCTTCATGTCCTTTATGTCCTTGGTTGTTAAATCTTTCATTTACTTGAGCCTCGATTTTCTAATCTTATGAAAATGATAAATAGTAAACAGGGATGCTTTGAGGGTTATATTAAAGTGTGAGTGTAGTTTGCACTCAAATATAATCAAAACTATCGGTGGGAATTTATGTAAAGTTGATGTCACAAACTAAGCACATGAGCAGTCAGTCTATTGCCAGAGCCTGTACATGAAGATCCTCAAAAAATGAGATGCATGGACAGTCTTTTTAGCCCCACATGGGGAACTAAAGGTATTAGAACCTATGCCCAGGAAATAGTATCTAGACCTGACAGAAATCCCTGTAAGAAATTAGATGGATCTTAGAGTTGGCAAGAATGCCTAGTATAGTGACCTGTAATACACATCACTGGAAACCACTACACTTTTTCCAACTTAGAAAAAGCTACGATGAAAGTATGATATTTTTCACTCTATTATAATCCATTACTACTACATCTAAAACCGGCCTCTATTTTCCTAGCTTGAGCCTATAGAAAAGACCACTCCGTTCCCTCATTATCATGACTAGGAGAGGAAGTCTGAGCACTGTGGATGTGCAGGAAGCATATACGGAAACCGGGGGCTTCTTTGTCAATGCCTGTGCTTTTAAGCCCACGCAGACTCTCATTTTTGAGAGATGTACCAAGCAAGGAGCAACTTACAAACAGGCATCCAACAGCCCTTCTATTGTGATCCTGCGTTGATTGTTCAGTCCTCACCTTTTTATTTCCTGTACCTCTCTTCACTGTAAGTTATTGAGACGGTTCACACTGAGTCACATTATGACATGCCATATTTAATTGCATAAAATATTTCATCTATTTCAGATCTGTCACTGGTAGAAGTGGAGATAAAAAGAGCCAAAAGAGTAATTTACTTTTACCATCAGGATCAGATTCTAAATGTAGAAATTAATGAGACGTTTGCATAGTTTTAAAATGAAGCTACAGAGGAAAATGCAAAAATGATTTTATACAACCTCAGTTCCGTGTTTTTTTTTTTTTAAATCTTCTTGTCTCCTTTCTTTCCTTCTCTCCTTCTCCTCTTCTGTTTGTGTTGTTGTTGTTGTTTTTACTACTCGTGTATTCTTTCCCCTTCCCCTCTTCTAGTGTTTTCTATAACATATGTGGGAGTTAAAATGCAGTTCTGCTCCAGGAGTAATGATTTTTTAATCAAAGACAGATAATTATTAGTGATGTTCAAGGTTGAAAATCATGGATTCACCTTTCCCTGGTTCTGTCACTTTGTTCCAAAAGGCATAACTACTTTTGTCAGTAAAGCTGGCAGGCATAAGTTGAGAACTCACACAGAGAAGATCTGTTCAGAGAAAATCAATTTTCAGGTTGGAATTGCCCACTACAATTAAGGTCTGTGCACTTTCAAATATTTCAGCCTAGCTTGCCAGTTAAATCCAGCCAAATGCATGTTCTCATTGTTTCATACATTGGAGAAATGAAAAAGCCAGGATGAGGGTGTCATCTCCCCATCCAGCTTGTCAAACACATCACTGTGGGGAGAATTATTGAGCCATTTGACTTCTGCAACCAGGAAACAGGAACTCTAAAATAACCTCTCGCTTCTAGAACACATGCTGAGTAGGCACTGGTTTGGGTGGAAGGCTCTCTGGTATCCCAAGGGCCTTATATGTCAAACAGAAAACATAAGTCAAAGCAATGGAACATGAAGTTGTATGCTGTACTTTGTATTTGACAAATGACTAAACATAAGCATAAGTCAGATTGGTTAGGCTCATGGCATACTGAACAGGTGAAAAGGTGACAGCTTTATTTTTGACATGATGTAGAATGACTGAGCTCACTAATCAGTGGCTAGGGATGAGACTCTGTTTAAGCAAACCTATTTTGTCATCAGTATAACTATGAAAAGTACAAATTAAAAGGTTATTTTTCACTTTGCAAAGGGTAATTCGCCTTAATTAAAGGAAGAATCTATGAATCTCTTTAAATTATAAACTCTTTTAGTGGAATTACAATCATTTTTGCATTTTTAATTAGTTGTTTTGTTTGTCTCTTATGTTTTTAGAATCCATTTCCTCACAGTTGTCTAAAAGTAGACCTATCGCATTAACTGTATCTGTGCGTGCAGAATGAGTAGGATATAGGTAGAAATGGAAAGTGGCAAATCAAGGCTTTTGCTCTCTCCAATCTTCTTAAATCCTGTTATTCTTAACTGCAACCAGTTTGTCCCCATGTGCCCTTGTGATTTGCACTATCACACACCGTGATATCTGTAGCAGCATCAATTCCGAAGAAAGCAATTTGAAACATGGAGTAGACTTCAAAAGCTGTGCAGTCGGTGAGAAGGATTTGAGTTTTGAGAGTAGGATGAAAGTTTGCTTCAGTTGGGTCTGGACTGACTAAGATGTGTTAAGTTTGAAGGGACCTAAAGAAACTATCTCCTCCTCCTATTTGCTTCTGAGCAGATGCTCTTGAAAGGAAGCTCTGTAGTATTTCAGAGTCGTTTTCATTGCAAGAGAATTCTTTGTAAGGTGATCCTTTTTACACCTATTCAGTAAATGACTCTTAATATTGACAGCAGCATGGATGAATCTGGATTAAGGAAGTAGGTGCACATAAAGAGAAGTTGTTCTTTAGAATGGCTTCTGTCAGTTAAAGCGTACCCAGTACCAATTGCTTCAACTTGGAAGTCCCATGTGATAAGGGAGAGAGGGGAGTGATGGTAGATAATGAGAAGAGGCGCTGCTGGGAAACTGAATGATAAACTTTAAAGTATCAGCAGTGCCCTGCAGATGGAGACAAGGAATAGACCAGGCTGGAAGATGGATGGTAGAGAAAAGGAGAGAGAGAGTTAACTCCCCATGCATCCAGGTTACTGATTACTGTTAGTGAACTTGACAGAATGAGGGTACTGCCAAGGGAGATAGACAGCCTGAAGGGAAGTTATAGAGATGGCACTGGTGATATTCTAACATCATTTAAATTAGAGGAAAAAAGCCCCCTAGGGACATTTGATCCTTGTCTCATCAGTACAACATTGTGTTTTATAGAATAGTCTCTTCCACTTTGCTCAGTATGCTATAGTTTTACATGATGAGACTTCTGGCTGTTTCCCCTGGGAAGCTATTACAAAGTCTAAAGATATTTCTGTGCTACAATGGTGTTAAAAAGACACGTTTTGAGACTTGACTTTATTTATCATAGAGCATTGCAAGCGTTTATACTGTTGTATGAGTGTTAAATATTAATGTATTTTTCCTACTATACTGATACCCAGGCATCACGCGAGGGTATAATTCTGGAAAAGCAGTCAACAGCTTCCTAGGAGCTGCCCTACTTTACTCTTAAAAGTCTCCCCTCTTGCAGAGAATTCTAAAAAAAAAAGATAAAATTATTATCTGCCCACTTTTCGATGCAGGGGCTCCCTAGATATGGGTTCTCTCTAGACAAAGACAGATTTTCTTGGATACTGAGAAGTCTAGCTAAGGGATTGGCATAATTCTCAACCATCCAGCTCCAAGTTGTACTAAGCAGCCGACTTTAGCCAGTGGTAAGCAGAGGTAATATATTTTTCATCCGCCACCCGTCTTGTCAGCTGAAATATGAATAAGGTTCTTCCTCAGGTACCTCTCTGAAAAAAAAAAAAAAACAATAATTTTAAATCCCCCTCTATTTAAGATCTTGGGAGTATGTAGATAGATCCCCTTGCCTCATGTGAATGCGGATACGGTATGATTAATATTTTATAGCAGAAAGGTGTTCTTCGGTGTTGACATGTGAGATCGAGGTCCACTTTTGCCTTTCCCATTACTTCATGTGATGACTTAATTTGATATGATAAAGGAAATTCACCAGGTATGGAAAGAAATGGCAGATTGATAGCTTTGTATATTCTTCTGTAATACAGTGAGAGAAAAGGAAGATGAGTCTGGTGAAATGGTCTTTCTCTTATAGTGTCAGTATATTTCTGTTTTTATCCCCTTTTTTTTTTTTTTGGCTAAAGTTGGCTCTGAAGAAATACACCTTGAACAAAATCAGAAAAGAATAAAAAACATTAAGGAACATAATTAAGCAAGTCATTTTGTAATAATAATAATCTTACAAAAGTTGTTTAAAATGTAGTTTAAAAAGTATACAACACTTGTAAACGACAGAGTTTTTGCTTATTTTGTTTTAAAGAATAAGCACTAAGGTGTTAGAAGAAAAGCTGGTATTGGACTAGCCTTTCGTTAGATAATTATAAAATCAGAAGGGAAAATAAACTACTTGAAGACATTGGAGAGAGGTCAACAGTAGGTCGAAACTGAAGGAGCTTTAACTCATGGAAGAAAGGAACTGAACCAGCAGAATGAGATCTATGTTTATAGTTTTTCCCTGAGGGCACGCTCCCATCCATGTGGCACAGGGTGGGTAAACCTCAAAGAGAAGGCTGCTATACTTAAGATGTCAGTGGGTGGAATTTGGGGTGTCGCAGCTCATGATGGTGGAGAACATCAAAAATGAAAAAGCCACAGAGGTGAGAGCCTCAAAATCTGCATTAGTACTTGCTGATCTCTGAATTCTAAGGAGCCAGCAGACAGAAGTAGCTTTAAGACTAAGAGAGCTGAAAAAAGCTTTGGCTGCTTATTGCAATGGAAACAGAGTTTAGATTTTGAATTCTGCCCAACCAGGAAAGGCTTAGTAAATACTTTGAGCCTTGCATCAAAACATAGAAGGGGCACTCCTAGAAATAAAGGCTGTGCATTAGATCTAAGGAACTTCCTAGAAGCCTAAGTGAAAATCTGAACTGTTTTATTCTACTAAGTTTCCACATACTCCAGGAAATCAGAATGCATGCACGCGCGCACACACACACAGAAACATGTTTCTCTGTAACGTATCATCCGCAATGTTCAATGAACAGTAAACGATTGCTAGTTATACCAAGAAAGTGGAAAATGTCACCTATGGTCAAGGGAAAAAAATGGTCAAGAAAAATAAACCTGAGGATGGACCAGATGTTAGAGTTCACAACAAAGACTTTAAAGTAGCTATAACAAATATATTCAAAGACTTAAAGGAAAAGATGGTCACACTGAGAGAATAGATGGGGATCTCAGAAGAGAAATGGTGATTATCAAAAAAGAGCCAAATGGAAATTCCAGAAGTGAAAAAATACTATACAAAATGAAAATATTTATTGGATGAGATTGGAGAGAGTTTAAGAAAAGATCAATAGACTTAAAAATAAGTCAATAAAAATTAACCAATCTGAAGAACAAAGAGAAAAAAAAAATCTCCCCCTCCAAAAAATGGAATAAAATGAACAGAGCTATAGTGACCTGTGAGAAAATATGAAACAATTTATTATCTGTATATGTAGAGAACCATAAATAAAGGGGAAAGAGATAGGGCAGGAAAAAAATCTGTATCCTAAAAATTCCAAAATTTGATTTAAAAAAAAAAAAATAAGAGCTCAGCAAACTTCAAGTAGAATAGATACAAGGAAAAACACATTTTGCCATATTATAGTCAAGCTGCAAAAAAAAAAAGTTTATGTGTGTTCCAAAATTCATTTTAGACAAGGCTGTTATCTAATACGGAGTTAATTCTAAAGACACTTTTAATTGTTACATCATAACTACCAGTAGAATTCAAGAATGTAGAAGGAAAATGCTAGATCCATCAACAAATAGATCAGGGTTTGAATTCTTGCTCTGATGCTTGATGACAAGCCTTGGAGAAAGGGCCACTCTATGTCATATTCTATCGTCTATAAGATTGCAAGTAACTATAGGTATCCCATAAAGCTGTTGTGAAGCTCGAATAAGATAATAGTATATGCAGAGTTGTTACATAGTACCACATAAGAGACACTCTGTAAATGCCTGTTTCTTCTTTCTTTCTGTCATAAAAGTGTGCTTTATGAGAAAGAAAATTTCACTTTTTAATTCTAAGTCAAATGCTATTGGTAATTTTGACTTGATTTAAAAAAAATTTATATAATGTTTTTATTTGCAAGACTTTGGAAGATATGTGTGGAAAACATAGAACTCTGAAAATTTGCTCATCTATATTTTTAAGCAACTTAATGAGAAGGTAGTTTATGTTTGGTAATGTTTTCCTTGTTGACAAGTTTTCGGATTGAAAGCATCTTTGAAATATGTTCATAAGTATGTGCCTACAAAGAGAAAATTCACTTCCATTGTACCACACAAACAATGATGTGGATACTGATTCTTACAATTAAGAATGGCGATTATTATTTTATTTCTGAAAAAATTACATTGGTTTACCTATACCTAAAGTTTTGCAGGGAAACCTGAGAAATATTGAGACATTGGTTAGGTCATTTACATGTTAGTTAATAAGCATCTATCATTGAAAATATTTCTAGATTAGTTAAAAAGGTGAACTCTTCTCAGCTCTTAATTATCATTCTATCCTCTTGAAATCTTACCTTTTAATGATTGAAATAATGGTTTAGTGGGACTTTTTTCCCACTGAAAGAAGTTTTAAGATTTTTTTTATAATCAATTAAAATGTATCAGCCTGTTTAAATATGTGGTCTTTTATTAATTCCAGTTCCCCTGTTAGATAAGCAAATGGTAATTTTCATTAACCTAGAAATTTGTAAAAATAATTTACTTCTACAGTTAAAATTTTTTAACAACTTGCCTTTAAAAATTATTTTGTCAGCTTTCTATTTTAATTATCACTCTGCTTACGAATAGCTTTACAGTTTGCTAATAGGGCCATGGGCAACTTAGAGGTAACAAAAAATGTCATTGGTTCCCCTTATGGAAAATGCCTCACAATTACTGTTGTTTAGGTGATTTTGGCTTCTATTTTACTCTTGCTGCTGTTTCATACCAAATTCTTCAATTAGAAATTTTGTGGTCAAGTCAAACACAGAGATGGCAATGCACTGTATGAACTTAAGTGAATGTTTACCAGCGATTGCTGTTCATAAGTACAGCTGCTAATACGGGCACAATCTAATTTCAAAGTCCATGGGAGTGTTGCTTATGAGAACTCTAGTAGTGACAAAGGCATATAAATCCTTGGGAAGCAGGAAGCACTTTTTTTTGAATAGCTGACCACATCCAATTATTACGTCACAGAAAAAAAGCGGTGCTGTTTTTGGTGGAGTCTTCATTGTCTCATGGAAGAAGCACAACCACTGTCTGTATTTTTAGAATTCTATATATTGGACTATCAACTGCCTATAAGACAGATTATATAAGAAAATAATATCAGAATGCAACTGTATATATAATTATTCTGAGTTAGCGAGGCAATAAACTGTACGTTGTTGCCAAAATGAATATTTAAAAGTTAGCACTGGTTTGAATGTCCCTTTTTTTTTTTTTTAAGTACCTTTGGCATTTAATTAATTTGGCCCACAGTTAAAATACCTTTGTGTGAGGAAAAGAGGCACACGTGTTGTAAAATGTATATAATAAGGTCTCTGATATGAAAGAGCTCTCCATAGTTTGCCTTTAAGATTAAGCAACTGTATTTTATTCAGGTATTTCATATCCTAAAATAAATAATACTAGGGAGAACAACATACTAATGGGTGGATTTTAACCAAACTCTGATAATACCCGAATAATATTAAAATGAAGTTCTGGTAAGCTATGACCTGCAAGCCAGATTTTGTCTTTTCTAGAATGTTTAATTGTTCTGGTTGTACCTTTCACTAGTGATACCCATCCCTTATAGGAGCTGAGAGCAAAATCGAAATCATAAGAAAGAAGGCAACAGAGATAATGTCTTAACAGACGTGTGTTTGAAAAGATATTTTTCTTAACTGTTGAATTCAGACAAATTTCTAGAAATAATAGTTTAGTGAAAGAGAAGAGCTCACTCCCCAAAATATGAACTAGTTTGCTCATCTTGAAATGGGGCACAGTTCTCTGTTACATTTCCACATTTCAAGGACTAACACAGTACTGTGAAATTTGAAGCTTAGCTGTCTTGGCTAATGCATATGTTGAAAAGCATTATCCTTACCTTGGGTGGGAGAAGCATAATTTTGTTAGCAATGTTAGCAATTCCTCTATATCAATATTTATTTAGTTGTAATTATATATGTGTGTGTGTGTATGTATACACACATAATGTTTTATATATATTAATGTTATTTTTATAAGTCAGCACGATGAGAATCATAGGCATTAAGTCATGGTTGAGTCTGAGATTGTATTTTCCTTGATCTGATTTCAGTAATGACCTTTCTTGTGGTTAAAGAATGCAATTCAGACTCTTAAACATGATCTAATCCAAGACTATGGTCTAACTCTTAATTATATCTGACAACTTCAGGCACCAAAATCCTTACACAAATAATTCCTATGTTTTGGATAATATATTGATGTCTGATTCCTGGTGACCTGAGATTTGGACTTCTACATAAGTGGTGAAAGCCAGTAGGTGTAAATAGGTATTGGCATCAGAAACTCAGGAACCCTCAATGAATTTGGCACTTACAGCATTTTCTGAGCTTCTCACAGGTGATCCATGAGAGTTTCAAACCTTCATGGATACAGAAGAATGAAGTTGTTGGGGTTCATTTACAGGGCATGAGGTGACAGGAAGAACAGACAACAAAACAAGTCATCTCATAAATGCCCTGGTACTGCAATGAGAAGTCCTGTCCCACCTGCCTTCTCTTTGCATAGCTAGTTGGTTTTTGTAGCATTGCCATTTTTTATGTGCCTCCGTCTAAAGTTAGAGAGAGGGAAAGAATTCTCAAAGATGAAAAGTCAATTATTCTTTTGAATCCTCTGAGATTATAAGTACGGAGAAAAGGTGATTACATTGCCTCTATCCTCTGTCTATTTTGAAAAGCAAACAAACAAACCACATTGGCTGTATGAGAAAGATCATCTGCATTTCTATAACCTAAATTAAATAAATGAGCTTCAGAAGATTACTTCGGAATTTGGTTTAGAGCCATTGTTTATTAGAAGTGGTGTGTGTAGTACCCATGGTTGTCATCAAAACAAAGAAGTTCATGACTTCCTAAAAAACCCATGTGCAGCAGGTTCGGCAAACACAGCCTCCCTAGAATTTCGATTTAATTTTTTTCCCAAATAAAGCATTTGGACAGACTGATGGCAGTGCACAATTATAGCTAGTGCATTCTTACAAACAAGTTAAAAATTTTTTAGATTCTAGTATTTGGTATATTTCAGCAAGATATGTCTCCTATTTTTGTTTATTTTTGAGGGAGGGGGCAAGGGACAGGTGCTAAGTCTCTTGTATAATGACAATAGAAACATATTTTTTGGATCACTGGATTCCTAGAAAATAGACTTTTAAATCTCTCCTATCTGAATGTGGTCTTTTGATTGATTCCAATACCTTGAAACTTGTTAAGGAATTACTTACAAGGTTTTATCCTGTTTTTTTTTTTTTTCTTCCTCATAAATAAATGAAACCTTAAGTTCAAAGTTCAAGGAATCACACTTAAGTGAAATAAAGTAAAGCTCTTATGGGAATGAGTGTTGAAGAAGAATGAAGAATTGACCTATTAACAGTTGTAATTCTCCACCTTGAATTATTGATAGTATGTGACATTATAACCTTACAAACTGCAATCTATAAACAGTTTAGAAAATATGGCCTTGCATTACAATTGGTCTCATAAAGCCTTTGGCTTATTACAAAAAGCTGCCACCAGCATATTTTCATACAGGCTGCAGAAAAGAGGGGGGGTGCATGTAACTGGAGGAGTAGATGCTATTTAGACAGAGCTCAGCAAGGCCACTTACAGGCCGAAGTGATGGATGGCAGATGGCAGCAAACTTCTCAGCCAGGGTAAAAGTATTAGAAGTTTGCTTGTCATTGATTTACAGTCGCCAAGTAGAAAAAAACAAAACAAAACAACTAATTAGCTGAAGTTGGTTGACTTAGCACTTTTGCTCATCCACTTTTGAACAGGCAGGAACTTAAAATTTATAAATAGGACAATGTAGCTCCAGGGTATTTTTGCCAGCCTTCCTATGGGGTAGAATGCAGCTAAAAATCACCAAACTTTGATTTGAGATGCGACTTGGTTTTTATTCTCTGTCACAAATGGTAGAATAAATATTTAGAATTTCTTTATGTGGCTTTGGCAAAAAAGTAGTCACTACACAATTATTATATGTTTGTTCCAATACGCTGCATATGGGTATAGCCCGTGGAAATAGTTGGACATACTGGGCTCATTGCCATACCTGACTTGTTCTTTTAACTTTCTCTTCTCATGTCAGGGTGTACCTTTGTTAGGTTTTCAAACACGCCCATTGCATTTGTAGTGGAATATAACTTTTTATACAATTTGTAGTGCAGTTGCACTGCAGAGTAATAGAAGTGGCACTGGAGTCATGAGAAATGAGTTCTATTACTGGTTCCGCCACCACTGACAGTGGGGGCTTAGGCGATTCATGTAACTTCTC
Organism: Eonycteris spelaea; assembly: GCA_003508835.1. Lineage (NCBI taxonomy): Eukaryota > Metazoa > Chordata > Mammalia > Chiroptera > Pteropodidae > Eonycteris > Eonycteris spelaea. Next base: position 15,364,606 of record PUFA01000004.1, read on the forward strand.
TGGGCTTCAGTTTCCCGTAATGATAATCATCACGCTACCTAACATTGGAGGGGCTGCTATGTGTCAGTGCTTCACGTATAAGATTTCAATTACTCCTCTAAATAATCTTATGCGGCGGGAGCTCACCTTATTCCACACCTCTGTGATGAGGAAACTGAAACTAGAGAAGTTATTACCTCCCACAAGAAAGTGCCAAGGTACCAGCCTGGCTGTCTGACTCCAGAGCCTAGACGTGGGAATCAGGGCTCACCAACCCACGTGCACGTCAGTGGGCGATGGCGTGGGGTTTGCTCCAGCGAAATGGAAGAGCTGATGTACTGTAAGCAGGAGCTACGGACACATCCTTCCAGCTGATTTTGCCCTGTGGGAATGTAAGCCAAGTATTGCCAGACCTTCACGTTTTTCTCTTCTCTTCTCTTCTCTTCTCTTCTCTTCTCTTCTCTTCTCTTCTCTTCTCTTCTCTTCTCTTCTCTCTTCTTCTCTCTCTTCTGCTCTGCTCTGCTCTGCTCTGCTTGCTCTGCTCTATCTTCTCTTTCCTCTTTTTCTTTTCTTTTCTTTTCTTTTTCTTTTCTTTTCTTTTCTTTTTCTTTTCTTTCTTTCTTTTCTTTGCTTTCTAGAGCAGTGAGAATTCCAATTTGATATCTAAACTCTTGATTTTTAAATACTGGCAACTGATCCACTTTGTTTTAAATGTATCGAGGCCAATATTGTGTAGAATAAATAAAACAAGATTTGGAACCCCTGTGGTTTGACAATCATCTGCTTAATGATCTGTGATTTAAACACTACTTACCCTGCTATGTTATAAAAAGACAAGTTTAAACTAAATTATCTCTAAGTCTCCTCTAGCATCAAAATTCTCTCCAGTTCTTTGAGTATCTCAAGTTTCTAAGTTCCGTATGTGCATCTTTTCAAATTGTTTTCTTCAAAACTTTTTAGGAGAGTTTTCCCCAGGTGGTTAACAAAGATAACCTTGTCTTGTCAATGATGCTTCTATTGACCTGATCCTCTTCTCAAAACCTTAAAATGTTATCTTAGATTCCTCCTCATTTTTCCCTACAGTGTCAAATTACCTCCCTCTCCCCCCTTTCCCCATCCATAATCTCTTCTTTTCTTTTGCTTTTTTTCATTTCCATTTTCATTTCTACTCTTACCATGCTGGTATAAGCCTTCAACATTTTATACCAGCACATTTAAACAAACTCTTAAGTATCTTCTTAAGTTTTAGCCACTTATTGCTCTAATGCAGGAGTAGGCAGACTACAACCTGAGGGCCAAATTTGGCTCAGCACCCGTTTTTATAAGTAAAGGTTTTATGGAACACAGACACATGCATTTGTAGACAGATTGTCTGTGGTTGCTTTCAAAATGCACCTGTGGAACTGAGTAGTTGTCACAAACGTTCCATTGTCCACAAGCCTAAAATAGTAACTATCTTGTTTAAGAAACTTCGATGATACCTGCTGATAATCCATTCAGCGGCCAGATTTGACTTTGTAGCTCCAGTATTGTGCGTGTCAGCTCTGCTCAAAACATTTAGTTGCTCTCAATACTTCACCACACACAGACTTTTAGAAATTTTGTAACCTGGCATCAGAGACCATCCAAAAATGACCCTAGTCTGTTTTTTTATTAATATATTTTTAAACATCACTGTGATCTCTGATCAGGCTGATTTAAATGATGAACCACAAACATACCATGCTCACCCAAACTCTGAACTATTGAAAATGTGCTATCACCATTCTGCAATAGAATCTATCATTCTTCGAAGTATGATATTCAATGGGCATTTATGATTTGAATAAAGTTAATTATTATTGAGAACCTACTATATATCAAGGATGGCAGTAGGCTTGCACATAGAAATAATTTCACTCAACTTACATTGACTTATATTTTTAAACATGTCTGTCTATACATTTGTAATTATTCATTGACCATATACTGGGGGTTCTTTCATGTCAGGAATTATTTTAGCAAAAGAGGTTATATACAAGTAATTTAACAACTAGACCACAATCTAATGGAAGAGACAAGTAAACATGCAATAAAAAAAAACATGTAATAAAAATGATGTACTTAGGCTATAGTAGAAACATAAAATACTAAAGAAGCACAAATGAAGCAGCAAACTCGGCACTGAGAGGTTGGGATGGCTTCATGGAGGAGATGACATTTGAACTGGGATTTGGACACTGAAAAAGCCACGTAGGCCTGAAAATTCATGGTAGTTCAAAGACAACCAAGGAGGTCGGGATCACAGGATTGCAAGAAGTGACACCAAATAAAACTAGAAAGGAGATTCTTGCTGTAGAGAATGGACCTCGCATATCTTGAAGAATAGAGTTAATCCTATTGAGGCAAAGGACTTGAGTGTTTCTGGAACAAGTGAGTGACAGTCATTCTCCCTATTTTGTGAATTCCTAGAGGGCAGAAATTACCGCGCATATGTGTCTCCTTGTGTCCCACAGGGTCTGCTGACTCTACCTTGAACGCGGTGAACGTTCAATAGAGAGTTGCTCATTGATTAATTTCTTCCTGAGGGTGAAACATTTCTGGCAGGCTGGTAGCCAACAGAATTTTATTTTCTTTGAGTTTGATAAAATGCTGACACCAAGATAGTTTGTGTGTGTGTGTGTGTGTGTGTGTGTGTGTGTGTGTGTGTGTGTGTGTTTGGCAGCAAATATTAAGGTGATGAGAAGCATCAAATTTATAGCATTTCTCAGTGCCTGTCACCTTCACTCTAGTAACCAGAAGTATTGTTTTTCAGATTTTAGCAAATTTTGACAAAGTTAAAACTATTTAGGAGAGGCTGAAAATTCATTTTATCTTAAACCACTTACGGTAGGGTCAAGAAATACTGGTTCTCTGCACTCCTGAGGATGACATGCTATTATTTACTATTATCTAAGCCAGAGGAAAATGAGATAATTCAGAAACCTTTAATGCAGTTGAAAGAACGGAGGGGTTTTGCTCTCCCTCCAGATGTATGGACACTAATTGTCACAAAGTACCAGGAGTCAAGGAGGGTTGGGGGCATCGCAGCTTTGAGTGTCAAACCTCAGGTTGTTTGTGGCATTGGTTTTTAAGAAAGGACAAAAGACATTTCAAAACTTGTAATCCGAGATAGGTTAACCCATGGTTACTGCTTCATTTCTTTCTCCCAGCAAAATCTAGGATTATTATTTTGTTCTAAGAATGTTACAAAGCTGAGCCATAGAGCAGTTCCACCTCGATCGACTGTAAGGAGAGCACTGGGGTCATTGTGTCTTTTGACCTGGAAAAGTTTCCTTTGCTGTGATTCTGATGCAGATAGATTTGGTAATTAGCAAGGCTGGGAAAGAATAGCACCTAAAGCCTTGCCTTGCGTATTGAAACTGGTTCTGGTTTCTAGTCTTAGGACCAATTTATATCTAGAGGCCCCGTGTCTATCTAGGGCCCACTGAGGTCATGCCGCATCCCTGCCGTTCCCTTGCAAACCTCTTCTGCCTCTGTTCTCTCATTTCCTTCTCTACCCTCACAGCGCTGTATGTACCACATTAACATACACCCTCTCCACCCAACATCATGTGGGCTTCATGCTTGGCATGGTTTTGCTCTCACACAGACTTCTGTAGTGAATGTTCTTTTCCTTTTTCCAGCCCCTTGGTTAAACCAAGGTCTGATGCAACGAGACCACCTCTATGAAATCTTTCCAGATTCACATCCTCTTACTAGTCGAGTCTTCAACACATTTTTATGTACCACTATCGTAATACTTATCACATTGATAAAATGGTCTGAAGCCCCCAAACGTAGTGATCAACTCCAGGGCATAGAACTCCATGTTTTGTCTCAGTAATGTATCTTAAATACTTAGACGCTATGTTTGACCCATAGTTATTGCAATAATAAAATAATAATAGCTTGTACTGCACTAGTCATAATATAAGATACATTAGTACAAATAGATGTTCATTTAAATCTTGTGAATAAAGGGAGGGTCTCAACACTGAATCTCACTCACTCTAAGCCAGTCTCCTCCAAATCCAGAGAAAATCTTGCGGTGCAAGGACATCACTTTTATCTTTATTGTGCCTGCCTCCCTGCCAGGCACTGTCATTCAATAATTCTGCCAAGTGGTATCTTTTCCTTGAGACAAAGTGCTAAACAGTGATTTATTGCTTGAATACACATTGCTTTCATGGAAGTGATTTGTTTAAAACAACAGTAAAGCTCTAAATAAATTATTCATTCCACGCTAATTCTTCACTTTTATGTGCTGTAGTAAGCGTCAAAATAAGCAGCCTGTGGGCATTTTATTTTTGCCACATTAATCCTGGACAGTTTAAAGGAAAAAAAAAAAAAAGGAGAATCTAAAGAAGAGGTTCCATTTTCAAGAGAACAGATTTCTTTCTTTCTTTTTTTTTTTCCCCCTGCTGCCTGCTTCAGCAACCAGGGAGAGAGTTCTGGCCAATATCCTTCCGTTTCCCTAGGTCGCTTTGAGTCACTTACTGAAGCCCCCTGACTTGTGCAGTGACCCCCTTACACTCCTGTTCAACACTGGGGATAGCGTAGCTCCTTTTCTCGGCAGAGCGGGATTCACAATGGCCAGTCCCTGTCATGAGGCCAGGAACCAGGTTTTTTCCTGGGAGATTTGCATTTCCTCGGGCATACAGGGTGTTGGGTTCATGAATTTCATTGGTGTCTTGATTTAGGATTAGTGTAATAAAAAGTGAGAAATAGCAGTGACATACTTATCCATTTTTAACTGATTTCCCCTGTGGAATAGAGAGATATATATTTTTTTCTAGCTGTCATTATTTTTCTTTACTGAAGGCGTGTTTCTTATGTTTGAGGTAGGGACATTTGAGTGACTTCATTAGCAGAGGAGCAGATAGATCGTCTTGCAGATTCTCAGGAAGCTTCTCTTTTCTGAATTCAACTCCTCAATGTTTTGTATTGGCTGGTGGGTAAGGCTAGATGTGGCTCTCTGTCCTGTGGAGTCCACAGAGGTCTCAGCAAGTAAAACACAAAAATGACTCCTTAGCTCAGCATGGTGGAAGAGCTAACTCAGCCCACCCTTCAAAGGCCTCAGCTCCAGATCAGAAGAAGCCAAGAAGATCTTGTCTTAAATATGTGTGACCTCAGCCCTACCCCATCCTATCTCCTATATGAGAACAACACAAACCATCTGGCCAGGATTGGAAAGTGAATTAAATGACAGATGATGTGTAAGTCACCTGGCTTGTTATAAGAACTTGAAAAGGTCCCAGTTTACATGCAGCTGTGGATTGTTCCTTTCTCTTTATTTCTACAGGACATAGTATCTAAAGCAATCAGTTCTAGTCTGTCAGATCTATGAGTCTCTCCCCAGCTATAATGTGTAATGAGGGCAGGTATTTGTTTCTCCTTTTTGTATTCTCAATAGCACTTAGAAGAACAAATATACTGTGTAGTCAGTGCCTGGAAAAGCAGTTGGATGGATGAATAGAAAGATAGATGATAGATAGATAGATAGATAGATAGATAGATAGATAGATAGAACAAATAGAGACTAGCCTCAGGCTGTTTGAAAATGAGAAGTATAATCTTTAAAACTCTTTAAAATTCTTGTCCTTTCCTTACCAAAAAGGTCATGTAGCATGGTGGTTAAGCACCTGAGCTCTGAGCTTAGTTTATTTGGGTTCAAATCCCAACTTTCCTACTTATGCTCTAGGGATCTTGGGAAAATTCCTTAAACTCTCTAATCTGCCATCTGAAAATGCCCCACCCCTATCCGCCACCCTCCCCAAAAAAAGAGAGAGGAAAAAAATAACATTGGCTTTGCTGGAGAGTTAAGAATGCATGTAGATTATGTAATTCAAAAGGTTTAGCAGAGTGACAAAAATTTTAAAAGTGCTTTATGAAGTAAATCAGTGGTGATAATCCTCTTAGAAAAGGGAATTCTAATTTTATCAATCCCATTTAATAGGAAAAGGAAAAAAAATCAAACAAATTGACTAAGGTTACACAAGAATTAAAACTGACTCTGAAAGCGGAATTCAGCCCTCTCTCCTTCTGTCTAGCATTATGCCCCACTCCGCCTCTCTTGCAGACTCTGCTGGCTTTGTCCTCATTGCACAGAGGAAGTGGTTTTGAGGGTCTCGTAGGAAACAGGTGAAAACCTGGAGTTCAGGTTTGACTTCAGATTTGCACCGTGGTGTACTCGCATTTTTCAAGGGCTTTCCATTCCCACAGAGGAGAAACTTGCAAAATGGAAAGTGGATCTCAGCAGTGTCCTGGCCAGCCTTCAGGTGTCTCACAGATCTGTGCGTGAAAGCTGACACTTTTGAATGAAATGAGAGACGAATCAATAAACCATTGGATTAGATTGTTTTAGACATGTTTTACAACTACTCAGCCCTCCCAAAAGAGATATGCAGCATTGAATTATCTGTAGCATGTAATACTTTAATCAGCCTAAACTTTCAAGCAGAAATCCAAAGCATTGGAATGTCATTACTAAAATTGGAATTTGATTAAATGGCAGTGCTCTTGTGGAATCACAAATTCAGGATATTATGATCCCACTCAGCACTACAGACTTGCTATATAATAATTGTTCATGTAACTGGAGCATGTTGTTTATGCCTGGAAAAGTCCATCACCAATATAACTAGAGTGAGTTAGTAAGACCATCAATGGGTATTGAAGTTCTTTATGTCGGCAGGAGGGCATTTTGTATGTTTATGTGGAGTGTGGATAGTAAGGGGTGGGGCATTGATATGACATTGATTTGAAAGCAAGTGCCGGAGCCATATCATACTTGACCTTGTAAGTCATATGAAATTTAAACTTTATCTTAAGATCAATAGGAGGCTGCAGAAATGTTTAAAGAGTAGCAAAAGACAAGTTTGTCATTAAAAAAAAAAAAAAGATTGTAGGTAGCAGTGTACATGGTGACTTGAAGAGAAGGAAGACAAAATGCTGACAGTTTTCGAGGCATCGCAGTCTTCTAGGAGAGGGTTGATATAGGCCAGACCAGGTTGCGGTGAGGTTAGATGGGAGATATATGCACTCAGTGACTGATTAAGTTTGAGGATAAAATATGGGATAGAGTCAAGAAAGAATCAGAGCTCTAGCTTGAACAATAGCACAATAGCATTCACTAAGCTTGGCGACACTGGGCATAGAGTGAGGTATTCGGAACTGGATGGTATTTTAATGGGAAGAGACCTGCATACGTAGTGTAGCCACCGAGGAGACTGAAGGCCAGACATACATTGACTTCCCTGGTGTCACAGTATGTTAGCAGTAGAGGTCAGGTTCAAGTGCATATCCCCTGACACATGCCCAGGTCTGCTGAAATGGATAGCTTCATTGAAAGGTGCAACGAGCCTTTAATATGGAAGCCCACTCAAAGGTAGATTTACATGGAAGCTAATGAAGTGAAAGATTTAGAGCTTTCATAGGCATGGGCTTTTGTGACTGCTGAGAGTTTGGGACATTATTTATACATTGTTCCAGGTGGAGAGAGGAAGCAATCAGAAAACATTTCCATTTTCTCATACCAAACTGCCTGACAGTATCTCAGAAGAAAAGTATCTTTAAGGTGCTGGTAATTTATTATGGTCTAATTTCTTATTCTAATGAACATTCACTTTTAAATCTCTTTGTATTGCTATTTTTGTATGATTTTTCTGAAAAGGAAGCCCCCAAATTGTGTGACTTTCATCCTCACTAAAACTGGATGTGTGCCTGATCCCTGGTTGCAGCCCTCAGTCTAACTTCCAACTCCCATCTCAAAACTGGCCCCAGTCCCCCCTTTCTGTACTTAGGAACTCCTGCTATGTGCACCGAATCGGCATATGGTATGTTAAGATGATACTTTACTCTCAGAAGTTTCTTATTCAAAAACTGATTCTCCTACAAGTGTCACCTACACCATTTGTGAAACGAGGTGGTTGGAGTTAGACCATCTTTCCAGTCCCTTCCAATTTTGTCTTAAGTTCCTTTTAAAAGAGTGGCAAACTCCTAATCTTTTTATATTTTTTAATTTTTTTTTATAACCACCCACCAGCCGTCTAGATGCCATTGCAGAGGATTAGAACTAGAATCAAGCAGAAGCATTTCAGTTATGCAATTAAATGGCAAGGGATATATAAGAATCACCTAACCACTATAGGATTTTTTTTTTTCTCCAACAGAAACCTTGACTGTTTATTAAATAACATTTTACTTGGGATTTCAAGATGTTATTTAAATTTTACTTTCAAGCCAGCTTTTTTAAACTTTGAGTTTTCTTTGAGGCAAATTATATCCTAGAGAACTAACTTAACATTCAGATAAGGTGAACAGAAGATCTGCTAATGGAAAAGTCAGTTATTATTTCTTTATTTTTTTTAAGAGAATGAAATATTTCTCCTCTTCCCTAGTCTACCTTCAGACTTTCGCATAGTAAAGGACACTTTGAACTTAACATATTGACTGTCTCTAGTGTTTTATTCTTGCTACTTTTGTTAGTTGTATATACAGTAAACGAGAAGAGAAAATGAAAAAAAAAAAAAAGAAGCTTACATTCTTTTCAGTTTTCATTCCAGTGTTTTAATGAGGTCCGTGCCCTGATGTTTGGATTACCATACTATGCATATTTTTATTTATTAGTTTCCTATAAGTAAAGTGTGTTAACCTTGAAAAATCGTAATTTAAAAAAAAATTAGTTAACCTCTTCAGATGCATGAATAACAGCATAAAAACCAAGGTAAGGAAGACTTGGTTCATTTTTTGTGTGTTGAAACTTCATATAAGGAAGCACAATAACAGAAGGACACATGGTTTATGGCTTAATGGTGTGTTCCGTGGTGTGTGCTTTCTCACACAGGAAGAGCCTTAATGTTTAGAGAGTGTCTATAATTCAGACATAGTGATTTGAGAGCTTGGAGGTCTTTCTTTCTCAGACCAGTGCATCAAGGAAGCTGAAAGGGAGTTTCTCCATTCCTCATACTCCCATCTTGCGCCTACCAAACTCAGGTCATAGCCCTCTTCCTTAAGAATATGGGAGCTTTCTTCTCTTTTCTTTCTAGATTCTCAGAGAGAAGATAATTCAAGAAGTATTTTCTTATTGTTTTGCAACTCTGAATTAACAATTCTCTGAGTTATCTGTGTTTCTGTAACTAAGTACCAGGTGACCTAATTTGAATAGGGACTAATTTGAAGGGGATGGTTTGGGTGTAATCTCCATTCCCTTCTAAGCTCTGTGGAGGGAAAAGAAAGAACATGGTACACAGCTTGTTTCTTTAGCTGTGAAACAATGGACTTGCAGGAGGAGTACTCTCCAAGCAACCCATGAGTTGCCTGCTTCTCTTCACCTACTTTCTACCTTCAGTTGCTTTCATGTCTTGAAGCTTTGGCTTTGAGTCTTCAGGTCTGTTTAATTTTTCTATTTTACCATCCCTACAGAGAGGTCCTACCTTGGACATGAATTTTCCTCATATTTTATATAATCATTTTATCTTGATGCTCTTTTAGGATTATATTGGTACCAATATCTGGCTTTTTTTTCTAGAAAAAAAACCATATTTTTTTAGCACTCCCTACTTCTGCTGGTGTAATGCAGAGGACTAAAACAGAGCATAATTAAAGGCAGAGTAATTTAAGTAGAAGAAGAAGACTATGAAGTGGTCAACGTTATTCAGTAGATATGGCTGTGTTTGGGGAATTATCCTCTTTTTTGAATAATAAAAAAGAGGATGAAGGAGGTAGAGGAGAGCAAAAAGAAGTATACATAGGGCCGAAGTGTCTATAGTCTGGTTTGGCATTGTGAGAGTAATAGATTTTTTATTTTTTTTCTGAGTTAATAGTGCCCCTCACCTTGGAGAATAGAAGAGCAAGTTTTGTTTTCAAGATTTGTATCAAAAAGCAACTTAGGTCTAGTGATATCGATGAACTTGGATTTGTTTGCTAAATATAATGACCTGAATTTAGGATTAGAGTATAATAGCCTTTTATTACAAACATTTACTTGCCCATTACTAACAGGGAAGAACTTGACTTTCAGCAGACAGTGGAGAAGAGATATAAATTGCCTTGAGGGAGAGCTGCAGTTTTTCTCATATGGAAGCTCCTGAGACAGTGCTCCATAGCTTGTGTGCTGGCCATGGCCTTATGCCTTAGCTGCAAATGACCTCTGCATGGAAACAGATTCAGAAGAAGGACACAGCAAATTTTACTAAAAAATGTTCTACTTTCCACAAGGACTCTTTCACATGCCGTACTTCGTTCTGTGTCTAGTGTCGATTAGGTTATCTGTGTGCTCCTGTTTCTGTCCACATCACTGTTGGCTGTCTTATCTTTTAAGTTCTCCAAGGGAGGTGCAGTGACTGCTTAACTCATTTATTTTGGTGTCATGCAGAGGGCATTACATAAATAAACATTAGATTAAATTATGTGTGGGCTCTTAGAAAAGGAGAAGGTCATTTGGAATTAAGAATGTTCCAGAGACAAAACGCTAACTGCCTTCTGGCTGTCTCCATACCCCAGATTCATCCCATCTTTCTACTGGTTGTTCATTTTCAAATTGTGTTTGCATGTGCTGGATTACCTCTGTCTGATGGCTTTAAGTGCTCATGTGTGTTTGTGTGTGCACTCACCATCAGACCTGCCTCTCATCTCCCCTCCGGGGTGCTTAACTTAGTTTAGCAATTATTTATTCCTCTTCCCTTTGATGACTCAAATGGAATGCTCTATTACACATTCATTTAAATTTCCCCAAAATGATGATACCGTAAACCACTGTTGCGATCTACACTCCGATGTGTGCACATTCATTGTCAGAAATCCTTGATCTGGGGACCACCAAGTCCTGTAGTGAATTAAGTAGGAGGATCAGCTCTTAATACAGACAACACACACACACCACACACACACACGCATACATATACATACACACACATATATATATATATTTAAATATATGTATTTTATCAAGGTTCAAAAATTTTTAAAGATAAATGAAAAATGACAAAAATGTCATTGACCTGTGGTCATTAAAGAGTTAAAAAATTGGTTTGTCTATTATAAAGAAAAAGTGTTTCAGGAATAGTTGGAAGAAGGAAAATGAGAGAGAAGGAGTCTGTGGCCAGTACCACATGTGATAGGTAACGGTTGTACAGTTTTTTTTTTTAATTGAACAGAAAGCGAGGGCCCTTCAGTGGTTCTGCCTCGGCTGTAGTAACAGTCATACGAGTATTAGTCTACATCCTGTGGGGATAGTTAAGCACAGTGATTAAGAATCTGTATATAATGTGAGTTAAACTTGCCCATCACTTACAAGCTGAATAATTTAAGTGGCTTAGTCTCTGTGGGCCTCAATTTCCTCATCAGAAAAAAAAAATGTGATAATTACTTGAAATACCTTTAATAATGAAATTTGTCTGGCATACAGAGTAGGCATCCGCTAAATGCTAGATGTTATTAATAGCGACTACTTACATTTGCTCAGAACTTTAACATTTACACAGAGTTTTTCCACTTCCGATCGTGTTTTCTTCTCCCCTTTGTGTCTGCACAGTTCTAGAAGACCAAGGCGAGAGAGACCATTATCTCCTCCTTTATTGTTTTACATAAGAGAAGTCTATTCAGTATTCAACTTACCCGAGGTCACGCAATGTCACTCTAGTCGTTCCTCAGTTGTTACCAGTTGATACTCAGCCACCACTCTGTACTCTTTCTTCTCTGGCAGAGGCCACCTCTTACCATAGACAATGCCAAGTGACAATACCCGCTCTTCCTTTTTCTAGTCTTCATGGCGGCCACAATGTGGGCCCGTGGCTGGATCCTGGCCATTGAGACTGCAGAAGTCTTGCTGGGAGGGCTTTGGGGAAAGAGTTTCCTTTCTGAATTTAAAAACAAAACAAAACCAGATATATGCTAGAGGTCTTTCTTTGCTGGATGTAACTATGTCTGCATGTGCTGCAAAGAAGTGTTGTGAACGCCTTGCAAACAAGAGGACAAGTAGCACCAATCTGGACATTGTCAGAGAGGAACTATCTACATTGTCTGTATGTTTAATGACATTGCTTAGCTAAACTAGTCCTGAAACTATGTAAACTCTGGATATCCTGTTATATAAGGTAACATAGCCCTCACTGTTTGAGTTACTTTTAGTGTTCTCTTTCTTACTGCTAAAGGCATTCTACCAGATACATGGCTAAACCGTGGCTCAAAATCTAGTCTTCCTCTGATTCCAAAGACTTTATTCTTTTCAGTAGAGTGCACTGCCATGCTAATATCAATGCCTTCCACGGGAGAGCCAAATGTATCTCTTATTCTGATATTCTGTGTGTACCTACCCATAATCTAGCTGTAGCTAACCCTGAGGACTTGCTTGCTTCTGACTGCTTTGTGAGCTTTCAGACCTATGAGTCTCTATCTCCATGCTTCCTTCCCTTACATTACCACCCCTGAAGTCTCCCATCTCCATCAGACTTACACACATCCTCTGGGATTCGTCTTGAATGCCTCCTTTTGTAAGAACCTGATTACTGATTATACTGTTCTTTCTTGCTCTCTAAAAGATATAAACACTTCTTCTCCTGCTGCATCCCTTTTTTGCCCCTTATTTTGTAATCTTCTGTGTACAGCCGTGCCTTTCCACTTGACTGTAAACTTCTAGGGACAGGTACCTAGTCTCATTCTTCCTTTGTTTCTGCACAGCACATATTTCTTTTTATTCTCGCCTCTTAAGGAGGCTTAATAAATGTTTATTGAATTAAATGTGTAGAATTTTAGAGTTGAAAATCTGTCTTCTGAACAAAGCTCTCATTTTCTGGGAATTAGAGAAGGTTCTTATTCTTGGATTCATGACCCCATTAGGATTCAGATCAGTGTATTAAAGTTATCATCATTGTTTTATGTGCATAGCTTTTATTAGATCACTTTCTTAAAGAATATATGGCTCCTCAAAAGAATGAGAACTTCTGTTTAAGTTGGAAAGTTAAATAAATGCTTACTTAGCCAAAGACACAATCTGGAACATGCATATTTTTAGGAAAGCCACTGTCATGGATTCGCTTCTTTTCCCTAAAACAAGTGCAAAGACAAACACCAAAAACAAAACAAATTTCTGGCTCTTGAATAACCCCCCAAAAGATTATTCCAGATCTATTCCAGTCCTTTTAATTTTCTTTTCCTGTATTCACTTCCATCCACATCTGTAAAAACATCTGACCAAATGGTCTCTGGCAAGCTGCTGTAGGACGCACAGAGGCGACCATTCAAGACTGGGCGATGGGGAAACACCAGGGCCTGCTGGAAACTGGAAAGGGGATAATGGGGGTAGCCAGCTTCAGACCCTGCCCCAGCCTGCTGGCATTTTCAGGCCAGACTGTCGCCTACCCCAAGGAGCAGAATTATGAATAATAGTATGGTTGAGCTCTGTGGAGTCTTCCCACATGTTACAATGACAGAAACACCTGCCCAACCATGCCTGAATCACTAATGACTGAGAGCAATACAAAAGAACATGTCGTGATTTACAGACTAAGGCTCCTTTCAATATCTTCATTATTCAGAATTTGGAAGTATAGACCATCAGGAATGAAAGACTTTAGGGTCTTATAGCCCAAAGTGTACATTGCCAAGAAGCTGAAGCCAGATTTTTGTTTCCCTTGAGTTCGGTTCTACTTCCATGATTGGACAAAGAGGGAAAAAAAAAACCCTGCAAATCATTAACGATTGAAAATGAGAAAACATGCTTACTTTTCTAAGATTTTCCTTAAATGAAGGCGATATAAGGTGAAGGGCAGTGGCCAGGTGTCCTAGTACAACTTAAATCTCTCTCAATGTCCATTAGTTTACCAAGAGCTATCCTAAATTCATAGTTTAAAAAGAATAGTCAGCTTGCTAGACCAACTTCTTCAAGAAAGATTCTCATTAATTCTTTGTTTCCAACCAGACTGCTACTGCTAAGCAAATGATATAGGAGACCTTCATAGGCGAGATATGTGTGTTCTTTCCTTCTTAAGGGGTAAGGGGAATGAGACATACATTGACCGCCACCCCCCCTCCCCCCCGCCCCACAACCTCCAGCACCCATTCCTCTGGGGTGTATGTTTTAAGTTATCACAGAAAGGGTCAAACACTATGCTTTCGTTTGTTTGTTTGTTTGTTTGTTTGTTTTAAATAAGTGGAGAATTTCGATGTTGTTACTTGGAGATTCTAGAATACATTTTGGTTCTTACAGTCTAGCAATTAATACAGATGTTTTCAAAAGTATACTTTGTAGAATCAGGTTCCCAGGAGGTGTTTTGGAGGTTTCTTAAATGTTTGCAGTGTTGTTTCTAAACTGTACTTTTATATTAATTAAAAAAAGCATGCTGTCACATTCTAAGGTGTCACATATCTAAAGACTTGGCGTAATGGAGACTGCAGAGGTATTAACTTAGCCTGCTCCATGCTAATTTATTCTAATGAATTCCTGGAAATAAGGCTTGCCCTGCTGTTTGATACAACAGACCATTTGTGACTGGATTTTGTTATTTTACAGTAGAATATTCTACTTAGGCATCTACATACTAGTGTCTCCATTTATCACTATGAATGCTTTTGATTTGTAACCAGGTATAAAAGAAGTTGAGGACAAAAGAGGAGAGGAGTAGATTGGCATTTTCTACCCCATCAAGGTTCTCTGTGATGGTTTCTTTTCTTTTTTTCTTTTTCAACTTTATTAAGGAATAATTGATAAAGATAATTGTGTATACTTAAACTGTACAATGATGATTTGATACACATATACATTGTGGAAGAATTGTCATGATGAAGATAACTAACACATTTATCATCTCTGTTTATTATTTTGTTATTCAATTTTTGTTTTGTTTTGTTTTATTTTCAGTTGAAAATGCTTAAGATCTACTCTCAGTACTTTTCAAGTATACAGTATCATATTGTTAACTATATCACCATGATATACATTAGGTTTTCAGAACTTACTCTTTTTGCAACTTAAAATTTATACCCTTTGACCTACATCTCCTCATTTACCCTTCCTCCATCCCCTATCAACCATCATTCTATTCTGTTTCTATGAAACTGTTTGTTGTTGTTGTTTTAAGATTCCATATATAAGTAATACAACACAGTATTTACTTTTATCTGGCTTATTTCACTTAGCAAAAGACCTCCAGTGTCAACCATCTTGCTGCAAATGGCAGGATATCTTCCTTTTTATAGCTGAATAATATTTCATTGTATATTAAATGTAATACCACACATTCTTTATGTAGTGGTTTCTTAACAGCTTTGTACAGTTTCTTAACAGAGGTGTGGGGGAGAGGCTGGAGTTGATGGAATTATTCAGTAGGAGTTTTGGAAGATAGACCTTGGAAAAGGAATAGTAGTTTGGTGAGCTCAGGTGGTAAAATCTGGACACAGCTCTAGGAAGGGCATCTGTGGTCACTCTCTTGAAGATCCTCACTTATCCATACACAGAGACTTTCTGGTGCCCTCCCATCCTTTAACGAATGGATGTTTTGAGAATAGCAGCTTGGTGAGTGAGCGTGTTTCTTATAAGAGAGGTTAAAGTGTTGTTCCCCCCAGAAGTGGCAGGAGGGAGCCACAGCAAAAATACAGGACAGGTGGCAGTGCTCCCAGGCTGGTTGGGGGCACTTAGACATGTCACTGTGGACAATCCCAGAAATAAGTGGGCAGTGAGATGAGGCACAAAGTCGGTAGAAATTTTCAAGCAATAGATATTTGGATTATAGTTATTCAAAGAAAGTATCCTAAAATTTATAGAAGAATCCAAAAATATTATTACCATATGTTCCACTTATTGTTTTGAATAAAGGATATTTTGGTACCATGTAGTGAAAACAAGATAAAGAAAGTAATGAGATGCTGATGGATATTCCATTTTGTGTGAGTGTGTATTCATCTAAATAGCCTTGCTCTCATTGATTGGATTTATAATTAAACACTATATACTTGGACAATGCTATGTACTTGTACTTAGAGAATTAACTCTATACATGAAAATGGTTTACTGAATGAATAAAAATAAATTATCATTTATGTATATTTAAGTACACATTTCATTTGATTAAGGAATTCCTTTCATTTTTTTTTAAGCTTGAAAAAATAAAAGATTACATACAAAAGGACCAGCATAGGCAAGCAATTACCTTTTCCTTTTTTCTAATGGCAGTGGTTTGGGCTGTGACCACTTTAACAGGTGCTAATTCTGTTAATTAACCAGAACAGAAAAAAAAAACAATATAATATAGTGACACATCACCATCCAGGAGGAAGGTGCTAAATAACGCACGTGGACAGTAAAGGGAAGTAAAGGGGGAGAGAGATATCAAATAATCAGTTGAAATCATAACTAAAAGTTAGCAGTTTTCCCTCCTTTCTTGCTGTGATGGTTCCGAAAACAGAAAGATCAGGTTGATTCAAGCAGATATGCTTTCAAATGCCATAAAGGACACTTCTTCTGGTGGTGTTTAATAACTACCTGAGTATATCACTGGCATTTTCATTTTACTGGCCCAGCAAGAAGAGTCAGAGAGTGGATTTGTACCTCGCTGTTCAACTGCCCGTGAATTGCTTAAATAATTGCTGAGCACTGCGTGAGGGGCTCCACACCATTCCACACTGGGTTAAAGGGTTCCTTCTCTGGGGTTCCTCTGAATTTCCTCATCAGATGGCTGGGAGACCCAGCCTGTGGCCAGCTGAACTTCATTATTTAGTTTGCTGCCGTATTGTATCAAGAGAGAAACTACCTAGAAATGCTTTACGCCCACACTACTCGCATTTTCTCCGTGGGGGATTTATAGGCCTATTCGGAAAAATCGTACTGAGGTGAAGCAGCAACATCACTCTGTGTCTTCAAACAAACAGCCACCCTGCTGCTGCCGATCAGCATTCCTGGGATGGTGGTGATTGAAATTTAGCACTTAGAGAGACTTAATTGGCACGCAGACCTGTTAAGCATATGCCCCCACCATAGGCATGCCATCTGATGTGCCCGTGGGGTGCCCAGCACCTCACACATGCTCTCGTTTTGCTAAAGAAGCAAGTTTTGAACACATCCTTGAAGGAAGCCTGGGCAGTGGGTTAGGAGAGGGGTGGCCTTAGAGCACAGGTCCCCAGATCTTTGCCTGTCTTTGTGTTACTGTGGTTCTACATTCCCTTGAACTTGGAACAAACCTAAGGTTGTGCATGGAGTTCTGGTTTGTTGGCTGTGAAAGAAGTGTTCAGGATCTGCTCACTGATGCCCATGTCTTCAGTAAACCCAGCCCCGTGCTAGTAGGGTGGGACTCAGAAGGATTCGGCACTCTTGGCAGCTTGCTGTCTTGGAATTCAAGGTTAGAATGTTCTGTGCTCACTGGGGCTAGAACTTATCCACTTGGCCTTCAGGCAAAATCCTGGAAATCGATGTCAACATTTTTCTGCTGAGTTCGAAACAGCAGGACTGGGACAAATGTTCTAGGCTGCGAGTATCAGGAGAGAAATATGAACCTCAACAGAAACGGAGCAGCCCTGTTAGGTACTTTTCCTCATGGAGAATGACAAGTAAGGGTGAGGAGGAAGGACATCAGTGCTCAGGGACATGCTGCTCTGTTAAATCTTCCCAAGTGTCCTGGTGCTCATGTACTGCGTGTAAGCATGTGCGCCCTGCTCATCACTGCAGGAACCGGAAGAAGCGGCCTTCTGAGTTGCCATGATGGGCATGGGTTTCAGTGGGAAGGGGTAGATAGCTCTCTATCAACTTAGCTTTTTTCAGTGAGTGCCACCCGTCCTAACTGGATCACAGACTCCCAGGCCTCATCTGTAGTTATGTTCTCCTCTGGCCTCAGCGAAATCCTGGGTTCCTAATAAACGCTTAATAAGTGTTTTTGAGTTCTGGGAGAATGAACTGAATAGTTGGGGTTCCTCTGAGTGAAGCAGACAATAGCAATAGGTTAAAATCAAAGGAGGAGTTGCTGCTGTGACGTTAATGAAGCTGAAGTTTCAGTGTCCCTCAATTACACAGGTGCCTTTCGAGGACCAGCTCCTCAGTTTGAAATCAAAATCTGGTCTTCTGTTTCTTATAGAGGGCTCCCAAATTCTTTAAGCTTCAGGACCCCCGTAAAACATAGATTTGTGCCTTTTGAAATGCTGTTGCATAGCTCCTCTAATTTCTCCCATCCAATGGCTTTCTCAGAAATTGGGAGATGAGAAGAAACGGATACGGCCTAGTGGCAGAGGAATAAAAAGGGAAGGACTTACCATTAAGAACCTCCATGCTAAATTAGGATAATTTGCATTTATTACCTAATTGAACTTCTCACAGCAACTCTTTCTTGGAGACGGCATATTGAGGTTCAGAGAAGCTAAGTAACCTGCCTGGCATGGCACAGCTTCCAGGGCTGGGTGTACATCACTGCCCTTCCTCCCTCCCAGCCGTCTGCTCAGTGGTTACCTTGCAGCCTGCGTATTTGACAGCTCCATGAGTCTTCCCTAAAGGTGTTAAGCCCACAGGGTAAGCAATGCCTGGGATGGCAGGTAACACTTGCTGTGGGGTGAAAGGGAGAACTTTGGGGAGGGGATCAGGCTTGAGAGGTTTCATGGAAGGCTCTGGCAAACCCTGCCTCAGTCAGAGTAAGTGAAAGCTGTAACAATTCATTCAATTATGTTAAGCACCCATTAAAGGAATCCTAAGCCCTCCCTTGGGCCATTTCAGCTCTATGAGATTGTAATTGTTTGAGACTAACCATGATGTCTTCTTTTGCTTTCAGGTGATTCTCATTTTGACAAAGCTCTATGACTATAACCTGGGGAGCATCACCGAGAGCTCGCTTTGGAGGTACGGAGATAAATTGAGCTAATTATTACCGTGTTATTTAAACGTGATGCCCACAACTGCTCTCCCTCACCCCCTTTTCTCCTGGTGAGAAAGTTCCTGGCTCTGTGTGCCCTTCCTTCCTGTTTGCTCTCTGTTTCCCTTACACTGTCGGGGTTTATCTCCAGGCAGAACTGATCTTTATTTCTTTATAAGACTCCTTCTTTTGGTCACAGATTTTTTGCTAAACTGTTCATTAGGTTGTCCTCATGTGTTTTGGTTCCTGCAGTTCTCACTGATCTGTGAGCTTATTGGAACAAAAGGGAATAGGGGCGGCTTTGTAGAGGGGATCGATACAACTTCTAGGTCTGCAGAACCCAGGAATGCTCCCGTGCAACACTCTCTCAGCTTCTCTTCCACACCCCTGCAGCTCGCTAGCAGCACACTGGTGTGCGCACACACTTATATGCATGCCTTTTGCTCTGGGATTCACTCTGTATTGACTCACATATAGAGAGTCTAATTAATGTTTTTGCAGATGAGTGATACAAATCCTTTAGGGGCAGCTCTTCGGATACCAGCACAAAAGAAAGTCCTTAGAAACTCAGCAGCTATTGTCTCCATTTTTCTTGGAGACCTTATAACCTGCTTTTTACTTTTCATTTTTAAAAATCTGTTTTATTCCTCTCATTCTGGATTGGCTCTTCTAGCCTGTGTCATGTCCCCGTACCTGAGCCAATCTCTGAAGCCCAGGAGAGCACTGCCCCTGATTCATTAGGCCTGGATATGTGATAATCCCTGAGCCTGGGAGAAGATGCTGTTAACCCCAGAGATAATAATCAGTGATCACAAGCTTGATGTTAAGCCCAGTGTCTGTTCTGATTCATCAGTGCCTTTGTCATAACAATGACTAACTGTGTTGAATGTCACTTATGATTAGCCTCCCCCTAGCACACACACACACATGCATGTACCTACTAATTGGGGATGGTTATACCGGTAACAGAAAAGGAGGGAGTGGTCTTTGAGCAGACAAAAGCCAGTGGGTGTTCACTGCATAAGATCAATGAGGAGTCCATCACCTGTCAGTTCACATGACCAGCAGACACTGGCTACCGGCTTTCAGCTCTAAGGTCTAGGGAGAAAGGCTCCAGTCACCCCATTTGTGTAATGCTCTACCCCAGTATTCTCCACATTGACTGAGAAGGGAAGGTTGATTTGCACAGGAGTGATTTGGGTCCAGGGTCCGCCCCTAGAGAGGAATGCAGTTGTCACGCAAGAGGAGGATCATGGATTGGATAGATACCCCAAAGGAACCTACCATATTCTGTGATGGGTTTGTTCATTAAATTTCATTTTTACCCGATGTATGTTTTCCATTAGGTTTGACAGTAGGTACAGGAATCCCCAAATTAATTGTTCTGTGCTTTAGGAAAACCTTACAAAACTTTGTTGCCAGGCATTTAGTTCATTGAGCTCCTCCTCCAACTTGGAGGTCAGTTTGCAGAGTTATGTCATAAGGAAATTTTATAACTGAAATAAAGCGTGGGAAATTTGGTCAGCGCCTCAAAAAGTACAGTCCTTTCATGCCTCAAGGGCCTGACAGCTGCTGTATTATTTAAATTCAGTCTCTGTTCACCAGAATCTCAGTGACTCTGAATAAGCTTATGCTTCGTTGATAGATTCCTCTAATGTATGTACATATATGAAAGTAAAAGCCTGCTTTTATTCTGCAGTTCACCTGCCATATAAAGTATGGTCAGCATATTAGAAAATTAAAAAATATGCAATTCTGTCTCAGTGGTACAGGCTTTTAGCAGCTATAACTCTCAACCCGAGAAGTAGGAGGGACATGCTGGAGGGACATGAGGAGAAGCTTTTCCTAGACTGTTGATGATCATGTTCAACATGCTTCTTTTTCTCTGATGGGGAATTGTTACCAAAGCCCCAGTCTAGAAAGAAAGTGCTTTAATGATTTAAGGAAGGGGATTATTGTAATAAAAATGACATCACATTCCAGTAGTATAAGGGCTCCCTTTTGAGAGAGCTACCTCCAGGGGCTTAAGCTTAGAACAGTATAGCAAAAATGACTTTTTGACCTTAGAATCAATTTCACTACAAGGATATATGTGTACACACACACACACACACACACAAACACACACACAAATATACATACACTCATATATGTATATGCATAGATATATATACACATATATGCACACATATATTTACTTTTCTAACATACCCACAAGAATCATTTGCCATGCATGTCCTATGTGGCAAGTGATTACTGTGGGTATTCACTTTAATACGTTGATAGAAGAGCATATGTCTTAGTGGAAATATAACTTAGAAAAAAGGGAAAGAGAAGGGAAAATATTTAAAATACTTCACAAGTGCTTCGGTAGAGCTTGTATTTTTGATCAGCTCCTGATGTCCACTTTTTGTCTTTAGAGAGACTCTTTGGGAGTGCTACTATAGAGGAGGGGTGAGACAGGCCTGTGCGAGTCAAGGATGGTGATCAGAAACGAGTTCCTCGTGGTTCTGAGTCACCAGTTCGGCCTTGCTTGGAAGAAAGCAGACTGCTACAGCGTTGACTCATTTCTCCTACACCAGCTTGTACTATCTTTTCAGAAAACCTGCCTATATGAAACACTGGTGGCTTGGTAGGGACACAGACCAGTTGTTAGAGATTCTCATGTCACCCACAGCACTGAGTGCAGAGCTTAGGACATCGATGCTGTTTAATAAGTATCTGTTTTTGAACAGTCCAGTGAGGACTACAGTTTTATCTCTACTGCATGGTCATCAACACAAAATTCTATTCCTCATTTGTTTATTCAACATAGATGAATTGATAACTCCTTTAGGCCTTGTATTGCTCTGGTTCAGTAAGGGAAAGGTGGATGAGTACATCGATCAATGGCATATAGACTTTATTTTCCCGGTGTTCATTGTTTAGAGGCAACAAAGATCTGTGGACTGTTAAAACTAGAGAGAAATGTACTTGCACATGACCTGCCTTATGTAATTGTACTGGGTAAGGTAGTTAAGCAGCCACACAGAACTACCAGATCCCAGAATATAAATCTAATGTAAATAGATAAACTATTATACAACCATAAGTGTTGTAATAAAGATATAAGTATTTTTTCACTTTGCTCATGTATGTTTTCTCTTCTCAACTAGACTTTGAGACCTTAAACCCAGCACCTTGCTGGTTTAATGATAATGGCAGTGGGGCTAGTGATAATGATAATAATGACGATAATAAAAACTAACTTTTATTGAATGCTCACTGTGAGTTAGGCATGGTGCTAAGTGCTGGACGTGCATGGTTGCATCCTCTCAATTTGTTTTTACAGTGCGTTCAGTGTCACACAATTAGAAAAGAATAGCCCCCACACTTACAAGCATGTTAGTTAATAAACTTTAATCTTTTGCAACTTATTTTATCCTTTAGAGTCCCATCTGCCTTATGTTAGATCTTTCTATACTTAAGAAAATAAGCAACCAAAATTTTAATCATATATATGTATTTGGTTTTCCAAACACTGTGACATTCTGAGCAGCATTCTTGTCCAACAAGTGGAGATATATGGACTTCTCAGTTGAGCCCTTATTCTTTACAACTTTGACCAGCTGAAGAGTTAACACGGAGCAAATGGCACATGCTTTAGGATATTAGAATAGGAGAGAGGCCAAGAGGCAGTTGACCTTGCAGTGATATCTTAGAGCTTTAAACTTCACTGGATCAACAAGCCCTGTATGACAGTGAGTCATGTACTGCTTTATCAAATTAATGAGCTTTCACTCCCAGTCAGTCTTGTCATTGATTACGCCTTAATCCTGGAGCAAGTTGTTGATTTGGCTTTGTGTTGTGTTGCTGTTCACTAGGGGAGTCAAACTGAGAGGAAAGGGGAATGATCTGACCAGAACAATTAACTACACCTCAGAATCTTCTCCACCTTACAGTGGATTAAGCTTTGAGGTTTGGTAGAGCTGGCGGTTTTACCATATTGAAGCAAGATAAGCTTAAGGGCTGAGATAACAAAAAAATGTCAAAATCTAAATACTGTATCTCTCAGAAGAAATGTATTCATCTTTTTTCCCTCCCTCTTGTGCTGGGGTAATCAGCACTCTGCTGACAGAAGCTTAGCTGGTGAGAAAGCCCTGGGCAATTCTGGAAGGACTGAAAACATATTCTCTTAATGGGACACACAACCTTCAGTGCCTGTCACAGAGCTTGCCTGACACAGAGCTGACTTTTCAAATTCAGTGGTATCCTATTTTCAGATCCCCATGAAACACAAACAATCTTCTGAACAGATCTCCAAAATTATGCACTTGTCAAACAGCGATACCTGCTTTTTGGGGACAAAGGAGCATATGGTTAAAGTCAAGAGAATGGATTAGGCTGTCTATTTGATTCTGCCCTGGGAGCCAGCCCTGTTTCTTTATTGTAGGAGCCATTTTCTATCTTCTTGGGTGTTACGCACAGGGATTATCAAGAGAAGTGTCTCATTGGAGTCTTTGTGGAGAGAATGGCCACAGAGTGCTTTGAGGCAGCGTTTGTGGGCGGTTGGCTGCAGCCAGGGCTCTCTGGAGAACACCTGGGGTTCAGGCTGACAGAAGCTGACCTGTAAACGGTGACTCTCTGCTAGCCTGTGGGTGATTCCTATTTAGCTGGAAGTCTTTTTTTCCCTTTCTACTCCTCATCCAAGGGAAAAGCTAAGGGTGGCTTGGGACAAATTGTTAGTCCCTGCCTTGAGGATATTTTTCTACAAAACCCAGCTTTCAGTCAACTAGGAAAACAAGGATATAAAACAGGCTTACTCACCCTAAAAAATAAAACAGAGAGAAAGAGAGAAAAAGAGAGAGAATAAAGCTACAGAGTGATCATTTTACTGTAAGAGTTCTCTTTGAGTCCAAGGATATTATTCATTCCTGTGCTTGCAAATGTTTAGTGCTTCCCAGTGGCCCCAGGTGAGAGCCACACTCCCTAGTGGGATCAGGAGGTGCTTGAGATATGGTCCTTTGGATTCTGGATTCTTTTGAGCTTTATAATTCCCACTGCCATACTCATATTTGTGTCACACAGGTCTTTTTCTGGTTACCAGACTTATGAATTTATTTATTTTATTTAACTGTTATTTTAAAAAAATAATTAAAAAAAGTATGACCATTGTAATGAGCCAAATAATGAAGAGACAAAAAACATGTTAATAGTCTATTACTTTCTACCAAGATTCAGCTTCCCTGAAGTATGTGATGCTGAGTTTTGTGTGATTCTGTTCATATTGTCATTACTCAGCTTGAAAATGTCAGCAGATATATACTTATGTCAAGACCACATTTTTGTTTGCTTAGGAAAAATAGGAGTAACTATTCATAGGACTTTGACAACCTGTTTATTTCTCTTAATGAGTCATGGCTGTCCGTCCAAATAAATACATAAAAAATGGATCTGGTTAATAAGCATCAAATAGTATGAAGTTGTATGCTGAATTAAACAACGCATGCTTAATTAACTTATATAGTACTTCCAGAGTTACAGGAAGTGTTCTCAGAGCTTTTAATCCTTATATTAACCCTATAAAATAGACACTACTAGTAGTTCAGGTTTATAGATGAGAGCAATGGGGCTTAGAAAAATTAATGTGCCCAATGGTCTTGCAGCAATGCTGGCTCTAGAGTCTGTTCTCTTAACACTTATGCACCACTACCTCTCCATTGCCTTTTTAATGGCTAATTTCCACAACATTTGCTAGTACATATAGTGCTTTAAGTATATTTGTAAACAGGTCTCTATATTTTGGTAATTTTCTCTCCGTGAAGTATTCTAGTGTCCTAAAGGTAATATTGCTGTATCGATCATAAATGCTTTTATAATGTTGATAGATACTTGAGATTACTTTCCAAGAAAGTTGGAACAATTTACACACCTACAAAGTCAGATTGTACATCTCTCAGCGATTTCACCAGCACTGGGTATTTTCAGGACTTAATATTTTGCTAGTCTTTTGAGTGAAATGGCATCTTGATCTCAGTGTATTTTAAAGGGAATTTCTCTATTAAGGATAATGAGTGTCTTTTCATATGTTTATTATTCATGGCACTGTTGACCCCTGATTTCCAACTCCCTTCTCCCCCTAAGCAAAGGTAATTGTTTCTTCCTCAGTAACCCTGTAAAGTATTATGTAACTATGTCTTATGGTTATCATATATATATTTATTTGGTCCAGTTTAAAAACATCTGCTAGGCTTCTATTCTGTGGCAGGCACTGGGCCAAGTAGATATTGGGAATAAAGATACATGTATGAAATTGTTCTCTCCTTACAAATAATCAAAATCTAGTGCAGGGCAGACACTCAGTGGATGACTATGGAAGTATGACAAATGCAGAGTAAATGTCAGGCATAAGTTACTGTTGATGTTCATCTATTTTCATACTAGCCTGGAAACTCAAAGACTGTGACCATGCCTTGGCTATTTTTATTTCTTTGGCACCTAAAATAGAACTTTCCCCACATTATGTATCATTAAATGTCTTTTGCTTAGAAACAGTATATGAAGAAATGGTTTAGCATCTCTGAAAGTCAAATCTGTTTCTTATACTTGTTTATATTCTAAATTTTTAACCTCGTGCCTTCATGATATTGTTTCGACTAATATGATCTTGTGAAATGCCCCCACAGTGCACTCAAAGATTAAGAACACAGCCAGTGCTAAGTGTGAAGAACCCAGATTCAAGTCAGGGAATCTGGTTATGTCTGTAGAACACTATGCAAACATCTTATCCTCCTCGATTTTTGACAAAATGATCCATGTGGTGGTTTTTACATGGATCTGGCTGTATTCTGACCAGACACTGCAGGCCTTCCTGAGATCTCTGTGAGACTCTGGCCTCAGAATGCACATCTGCACTCCTCATTTGCTTCAGTGACTGGCTCTCTGCTGAGTTCTTCACTTCTCCTTGTAGCAAGTAATGGATGAGATACACGCAAAAGCAATCATCGCCCTGATGTCCTAGTAACTTTATCATATGAGCCCTGGAAACAAATGCAGAGAATTTTAGTGGAGAAGGCAGAGTAACTGGCATTCTAATATCATACCTGGTTATAGATTCAGGAAGCATTTAGAATGTTAATTCCCATTTTGTTCCATTGCCTTGGAATACCACATAGTGAATCTTACATCTGTGGAGTCCCTCAAGATATAGGTCACCACCGCCCAATTTCCTGATAGGAGCCAAATGTTTTCATATCTTTATCAATGCTCAGATAGCTTTTCTACTCACTTGGTGCTTTGGGCTGTCCTTTGATGTCAAAACTTGAGCTTATTTATAAATAATCAAACAGTGGGCATTGAATGCTCTTTGAATATGGAACTTTGAGTATGGGCACTAAAAAGGTCAAAAGATACCCAGAGCACAATTTAATTCTTATCTTCTAGCAATATACAGTCTCATTACTCAGTCAACATGACTAGCACCTCCTCATTTTTTGGGTCTCAGCCTGAATGCCACCTTATTTTTAAAAAGCTATTTATTTCCACCTTGTTAAAAAGAAGTCTCTCATTTCTTTTCACCATCTCTTTGTTTATGTCCTTCATAGCACATGTCATAATCCATAATAATTTTATTACTTGTCTATTGACTGATACCTCTACTAGAATAGATGAGCTCCCTTGAAGGCAAAGATTTTTGTCTAGCTTACTTTCCATTGTATCTTAAATGCCCAGGAAACTGCCTGGCATATAGACAGTCAAGTGAGATTTGTTAAATTATTCAAATGTATAAATACATACCTGAAATCATGCTAAATGGTGTGGCTCCAAATATGAATAAGATCTAATTATTACCCTTAAGGAATTCAAAGTCTTGTTGGGTAGATAGATAAATAAATGAGAGATTATATTAGTGTGCAAGTGTCATAAGAGAGGTACCATAATATCCTGTGGGTTGAGAAAGGGAATGCTTTCTTGATGAAAGGATACCTGATCTGAATCTTGAAGAATAAGTAGGAATCACATTGGTAAAAAAGGCTAATTGTTTATTTATTGAGCTTGTACTGTATTCTAGGCACCTTTAGATGTTGATAACATGACCGAATAAGGAAATTGCACACATTACAAAACAATCTATGTATGGATGAGTATTGGGAGATGATTTTAGAAGAATAGAAGTGGGCTCATTCATAATTTTCTGTGCTAAATATCCCAGAGGATGTGATGCATCATTAAAAGTTTTGATGCAAGGGAAAGACTTGATTAAATATGAATTTTAGGGGAAAAATATTCTTGGTGACATGTTGAGGATTCACTTTGAAAGAGCAAAACTGCTGACAATAAGAACAGTAGTAAGTGAGGTAATAAGACACACAAAGGGGCTGATTTTTTTACATCATAGAGGAATGGAGTATGGGATATGGGAGTGGTGGTGATTATAATAGATCTTAGAAAGTAAAATGAATAGCATTAGTTGGATGAGTGAGATGGTGAGAGGAAGAGATATCTACAGTGACTTTCCTGTTTTTGTCTTGGACAGTCAGTGGATGGAGAGATTATTTACTACACACACCTGCTCTTATCGATGTCTCCTACCTATGACTAGTGAATGAGAGAGGGCACAGAGAGACAACTCCTTGATGAAAGAAGCTGTGAAGGGAAATAAAGGAACACAACTTTGTGCAAAGAAGGTCATAGGCTAAAGAAACATCTTTCTTTCTTTAAGTGAGGACAACTCTGCCCATATTTTATGTGGGGGGAAACCAGTTGTAAAAGATGAATATGTAGGAAAACTTAGGAGGAAATAAAACTGGTAGGGAATTGAGTGGCAGAGAAGATGTGGATTTGGGGCATATATGGGGGATTATTCAGCCATGGTACATCAAGGTGGGGTGAGGGGTGAGCAGAGAGGAAGCATCTTTTTCACCAAGCAGGGAGACTAGAGTCGGGCATATACAGAGCAGCTTTTCTGAGAGACCCAGAGCTGAGGGAGCCCCTGCCATTTAGGTGTATGGTGAATGGCAAATGGACTTGAGAAGAGGCTTGGAAGCTTGGAAGAGCTGCTGAGAAGACCTGAAGGGGGCCTGACTGCACAGGGACATGCAGACATGCAGGTGCTGTGTTGGCAATGCATAGATCCAGGTGGGGGATAGGGACTGGGGTTAGCATCACTGTGCTTTGCTCCAGGGAGCCTTGAGTGATATTCAAGAAAGCAGTTGGTTATGTAGTTCTGGGGAGGCATTGAGGAAACACAAGAGGTGAAAGGATTGAGGAGTTGGAGTGATAGATGAGGGGCTCCATGCTAAATAGACAGAAGAAAGTGAAGCTGAAGGTTAGGGGAGGACAAACAGTGAAACAGCAGGACCCCCAATTCAAAAGCCTGTTTAAAAGCCTGAAGAACACTTAAGAAATAATATCCAGAGAAGTGTGACTATTTATAACATCAAACTCAGAACATATCTAATCCCTAGGGGACTCTGTGAAAGGGACCTGGTCAGAACAGGTGGAGTTAATCAGAAAAGCCTTTTTTATTAAAGCTACTGCTAAGAAATCTACTGAGCTCTGTAGGAAAAGGAGCCACTATTTGTTTGGATCTGGTTGTCAGGTGCCCCATATTCCAGAGTTACTTGTGAGTGACAGCTCACCTCTGCATCTTTGGAGAACAGTAAGCAGCCTTCTCTGTTCTGGTTATGGTAGGTTTTCTCCAGGCACCTTCCTAACTCTAACCACATCTGATAGTCACTGTGGGACCTTTGTTAAGTAGAGAGAGAGAGGCGCCCAGAAAAGCACATTGAAGCGATATTGATTGGCCTCTCTGATTACTCTGTTTACAATTTCTTTTTTCTTCCCACGAATCTGTCCTGAACCCTGTGCCAGAATTTGCAACGTGTATATTTAAAAGTCAAGTTTTTGGAGTTCAGTTTTCTGGACTTTTGGTTGACCTTGCTTTGGCTTCTCGTATCTCTCTTCTATTAGAGATGCATATTCCTTGCCTTTGATCACCTCACTTACTAGAATTCTCAATAAGGACGATCATTATGTGTTCCCGTGATGGTGAACCGTTTGTAGGTTATGTCAATTAACATGTGTTCTTGGAAGGCTACTCTGTAAACAAGTCGTTACTCATAGTTGGGGGTTGGACAGATGGGCAGGAATCTAGACTCTGCTCACTAACTCTGAGTTGCTGGGGTGGTTCCTTAATCTCTCTGCTGCATTTCCTTATCAGTAAAAGGCTATAATACTTATTTATCTCATGGTGTTATGGTGATACTTAGGTTAAATGTGCATCACCTATTAAACACAAAGTAAATAATACAAAACAAATGAAAACCTTAGGTCTTGGACTGCTCTAGTCTTTGCTTAAAATGTCATCTCCCTTTTCTTCTATTTGGCTGATAAATAACAATGATAATCATTTTTTCTGATGACGTTACAACGTGCCAGGCACTGGTCTAAGTTCTTTATACATATCTACTACATTAATCCTCATTATACCTGTGCTATAGATGTGGGCGTTTGTGCACAGGATCATATGAATGCTAAGCAGTAGAGATCTGAATCTAAGCAGTCTGGGTCCACAGCCCAGATTACACCATGTATTTGTTATCTGCTTCTTGATCATACCTTTCCACACAGAATGAATTACTGCTTGTGTGCTAACGCTGACATATTTACATTTTTAAATGTATCACTTTGAATTGTAACCACTTTTGTATATTTATTTCCCTTACCGAGACTATCTTGAAGATTCCCTGTTCTCTTATTCACATTTGTATCCCCAGCACCAAGTACAGTTCTTGGCCCATAGTAGGTGTTCTGTGAAAAGGAACACCAGGACAAATATATTGGGGAAAGGAGATTTAAAAGAAATTACCTGTGTCAGCTGTGTACTTAATTAATTGATGTGAAGCTTGTCCCGTGTTCTATAGCACAGATAATCAAAGGTTAACAGAAGGTAGTTTACTCAAATGTCAGGTCTTACTCTCAATTATTGTCATTGCACATGAAGGAGATGACAAATATTGATTCGTTTTCAGTATGTAAATTGACACTGTTACACTGCATATCTATATTGATGCTTCCATGAGTGCTGGAATATGGTATGACGGTAAAGTGGAGATGACTTTATTCCTATTAGTGTCTCTTCATTTCTTTTCTTTCTATTAGCATTAGAAGGTTGTTCAAAAACAAATGCAATGTGGGGCCCATTTGCATTAATCCTGAGCGTTGCACATTGTGCTCTCACCAAAGAATTAACTTCGGGTAGGGGGACATATGGGACACCATTATGGATCAGGCTCAGCTGTGAGCAATGGCTGAGGGAGCTATGCATGTCAACGAAGCTGGCACCTCGGGGTGGGGACTCTTTACCCTTTGTGTCACAGGACAGACAAGAAGAATGAAAGCAGCATTACCAGAGAATTGTAGAAAACCCCTTATTCTTATTTCAGGTGAAGTTTCCGAAATACTGTTCATCCATAAATCAAGCTGGGGCACGTTGAGCTCTGTTCTCTGCTTTCCAAAGGGAAATGGTGTGCTGAAGAGTTATTCCCCAGCACGGCTTTATTTCTTTCTCCTGCTGGGATGTATTAGCAAGGTCATCACCTTTGGTTTATTGGCTTCAAACAATCTGTGATTGCAGAGGATTATGACTTCTTAGCCTGCAGAAGCAGGGGATGCAATCAATTCATGAAAGGCACAGAACTTTTTTTTTTCCTTTAAAAAATGTATATTTATTTCTCCTCGCATTTCTGGGGACTGAGACTTAAAAGAGCTTTTGAAAAGAATTTATCTTTGAATGTCCTGCTTCATCGCCTCTTTCAAATAAGAACATTGATCTGACCAATGCAAACTTAGTTTTAACGTTTCAAGTTGAAAATAAATGACTTCACAAAACTTGTTCTTCCCCAAACCTAACTGGAAACCAAATTAACTGGGAAGTTTATACTTATTACAGTATGCCATATACATACCATTTAAAATAATTGGTGACTTGGATGAGCCGTGCCTAAGGGTCGATAAATAAATGCTGTTCTTTGGTGGGGCGAGGAGATTTTTTTTTTTTTTTTTGTCTAAAAACCCTTAGAACCTGATTAGTATTTATGGTGATACTAGTTTTCTCACTAGTATTTCCATAATTTTTCAGCTTTTTGGGCCACCCTTTCTCAACTTGTTATTGTTTTTCTCCCTTTGGGAATCTGTCACTTCTAACTTTGAAGGAGTGTGGAATTTTAAACTGTCCTCTTCCTTCTACATTGCATAGGACATTTTCTCTTTTGGGCTGCAGAAAGCAATCCCACTAACCTGTCTCTTAAAACTTAAACAAATGTGATAACATGGAGATTATCCTTTTACAAAGTTCCAGTGTGTCCCAGCCTACAATAGCCTTGACAATCGGAGTTTTGCCGACACCAAGTACTTCTAGTTAGTGCTGTGACTCTTGATAGAAATCTCAGATTTCCCCTTCTTGGCCGATCTGCAGAAGTCAGAGGCTGAGGCTCTAATGCTGACATGACATATGAATTTGTGGACTCTCTGATACCTACCACTTTTTTTTTTTTTTTAATTTGGGTCAGCTTGGAGTCTCTACAAAACTATAAGACTCTTGGTCAAAAGGACCCTGCTAACTTATTCATTGGGCAGTCTAAGCACATGATACAATTGCTCCTTCAATCCCCAGGAAGCATGTGGGATGAGGGAGGTGGGCAATGAAGTCAGGTAGCATCTGTACTTCATCAGCTGAGAATGGCCGCTTCCATGGCAGCCCTGATTAGCTTAGTTTCACTAGCCAGTGTGGCAGCCTGAGCTGCATCAATTTGCCTCCTTTGCTCTTGGGTACAATTCATTCATGTTCCTCATCTGCTCCAGATATAACTTTGCAGGATATATTCAGACTGAAAATGAGGGCCGTTTTTCTTATTTCAAAGACCCATTGTCGTAGGCAAAGGTCAAGGTGCAGATACCAATCCAGTTTATAATGACAAACCTCAAGCTGATGGGTGTGTAGTCTGTTAAATCCTGAAATAGATCTTGTAGAAAGGCAGAGAGCAGATCGAGAGTGTGGATTTGCTTTCTCTTCTTTCCTTCCTAGGCCTGTTTTCCTCATTGAGTTGACACTTTTACTATCAAGTAGTTCCTATGCCCACTCAAAATAATAGTGCCCTTCATTTCCTTATGGATTCTTTCTCTTTACGAAGAAAATATTGTTGAGATGGTTACTCAATCTATCTATTCAAGGCTTAGTTACTGTTACTCTCTCTGGTCCTCATTTTTCTCATGTGGTAAATTGGGCTGATGATACCTCAGCATTCCAGATTCAAGGAAACATACCTATGCTAATTTACAATTAGATTGAATTTCTATTATATTTAACCAAGGGTAGAAATTGATCAAAAACAGGATAGTCCCAAAGAACTGCTGGTGATTTTGTCTATGAAGGTAGTGCCCTGCCTGCCATAGCTGAGAAGTCTATTGTTTTGATTTTTCACAATGCTGTTAGAGATGAGGCTTGCATTATATTCAAGAACAGTCTCTGTACTTGATGCAAATGGAATGAAGATGTCGTTTTCCTCTGGGGCTTACGTGAAATTTATCATCAAGACCACATCTGATCCGTGCAGGAAATCAGAGTTCTGTAAATCCCTGAACAATAGCTTCGTTTCCAGTTTCCCAGTATCCATGAAAACCTATTCCCCCACAAGTACATCTCATATAAGTTTATTGTGAGGAAAAACGTATTTGAAGCTCTGGATACCAAGAAAGTTCTCGTTAAATGTAACTTCCCTTTCTTCAAAGCGTTTCCCATACATTCTTCTTTTCTTGATGCCTGAAGATGATATTAACCCACCGAAAGACATACGGGGGTTTAAGACAAAGCCTGCTCGTAGGTTGGCTAACAAAATCTAAGCTCCTGTCTTAGACTTGAGTGTCTCCTCAGTATATTTTATTTCAGTTTTGCACTGTTTGCTGGTCACAGGACCTGGGGAAGTGGGTTTGTAAGCATCCTGTTGTTTTACCTAAGAAATCATGCAACTAGTGATCACAAGACACCACTCAAGAAATAGTGGAAATAGGAAGGAAATCGCTTATTGAAGTCATTATATCACAACTGATGGCTTGTGGGCAAATTGAAAGTTAGAAAAGAGGGGAATTGAGATTTTCATCAATGAGTCACTATTTGAGAATAGTTAGCTTCCTGCAGTGTCCTGTAAAGATAGATCACTTTTGGAGATGTATAGGAGGTAGTGAGGAATTGTTAACATTCAAATGTGTCCGAACCAAATGGCAATATTCAAAAGAACTGCTGAGCTTATTGGCTGCTGTTTCTTAAATTGAATTCTTAAGTTTCAAAGTAATCTCTAGAAATGTTAGAAATTCTAAATGAAAATAGAATTAACTTCACCAACTTGAATTTTCCCCAGACTTTTGCGAATATAGTTGAAATATTAAATTCATTCAAGAGATCCCTACTTTGGTTAAGTCCTGTGAAAAGTGAATAGTATGTCCCGTGGATGTTTGAGAGCTGGTGTGAGTACATTCTGTGTTCCAATTTTAGCACCGCCACTAATTGTGTGATCTTAGGCTGTTTTATTTCGAAGAATCTTGGGCTCCTCTTTTATAAGAAAAAAAGTGTGTACCAGATGGACTCTGATTTTCAGCTTAGCTTTAACATTCCATATTTCTAAGAATATTGCCTCATATAGTTTCCTTGCTTGAAGTAGATGCTGGTATACATTTTGGAATGCTAATGAGTACTCCTATTCTTTCTAGGATTTTTTCCTTTAAGTATCCATCATAACTCAATAGCTGATTAGAGGTAGACAGAGGCAGGTCACTCACTATGGTTTTGCAGATAGGAAGACGGGTTTTCATGGTCACTAAATTAGGGACCAATATTCCAAGTTAAAATAAGAGAAACTAGAGGATTACCTTGACTCACTTACCTCTCTGTCTTTGAACCTTGATTTCTACCTTATATATTAGGGATAATAATAATCCATCAATCGGTTTACTGTAAAGAGTAAATCAAAATTTTCAAGAACTTGTCTGTTGCATTTTCAGTTATAAGAGATAGACACATAACTGAAACTCAGGTCTTCTGACTGTAAAGGAAAAGAGGGAAAAGAGCTATCATTTACTAAAAGGCTCTATGTGCTTCCGTTTCCTCATTTGTTAAATGGTGTTCCAATTTTTTTCCCTCAAGTTTGCTAAAATTTCTGGTAAGCAGATATAATGATCATCCACATACTCTGCAAGTTGGAAAGCACTCAGTGGATATTAGTTATCTTTAGCTGGGAGTCGAAGCAGAGAACGCTTAACCTTTGTGCTTTCCTCCGGCGTGGCATGAGACACCCTGGATACAACTGTCCAAGCATCATTGTAGCTCACTCTATATAGAACTCCTGGAGAGTATTTAGTTTGCAACATTTTTTTTTCTTTACCTTGAAATGCTGTAACAGAGAATAGTGCCTGCCACATAGTACTCAATAAGTATCTCTTTAATGAATTGGTGAGAATTAATAAATCGCTGGTTTTGTTTTTATTCTATTGATCATATGCTTGGCAATATGCTAAGCATATTTCATATTCAGTGGCTCTTAATTCTGAGCACATTGGAATCTCCTGGGGAGCTTTTAAAAATATTATATGTATGGCCCCACAGAAAAGTAATGGAATCAGAGTCTCTCGGACCGAGCCTGGGATGTAGGTAGTTTAAAAGCTACCCAAGTGATTCTAATGTCTGAGAGACACATAGAATCAATGAGCTCACGATGCATTGTTTTCCTGGAGTTTGCGTGACTGGGCTGCTTGCTCATATTGCCAATTAACTTAGTTCTGGGCATCCAACTTTCAGTGGACATGTTCTCCCATCTCGCCATTTGTCATGGCTAAAATATTCTGACAAGGATGAAAATGTATCACCCATATTAAGAGTGTAATCTCTTCTGCATCTAGTCCTGAAACATAGTCGTGATGTTCATGTAAATCATAAACTTAGATCCTTTTGTAATGTGAAAGAAAACATATAAATCAGGATGGAGAAAATTACTGTTGACAAAGATCACTGATATGTTGCAAATTGCTGAGGCCTGAGTCTCAGACTGGTTTCAGAATTACGACTATTGGTAATCACTCTATAACATTATGAAATGAGGAGGCAGTACCTGGCAGGTGGTTAGAATTGGAGGCTAATTACTATTTAAGTGTTTGTTTTGTAACTGTTGGCACAAACCAGCTAAAAATTTCCATTGCTAATGGGGTGGGGGAAGGGGGAGGGTGGTCTCACCTTGAAGGTACTTCTGACTCCACAGAAGGCAGAGCAGCCTGGCTTATTTTGCTTGTTGGTTAGGTATGTCCTTAGAGCAAAACCTTGTCTGAATTTGTTGGAATTATGTTGCTTTTTTTTTTTTTTTTTTGATAATTAACATTTTCATTTTTCTTTAGTTTCTGTGTCCCACTATCAGGTGATTTTGTCCAAGAAGCAAACATAAGTCATGTTGTAGACAGACATACATACATGTGGTGCCTTAGGGGGAAAGATTACAGTCCCTCTGAGTCAACAACATATACCACAGTTAAATCACAACTCAAGATTTCAGTAATAACATAGGATGACAGGAGTGCTGTGAGGTGCTTCAAGAAAGGGTGGTTAGATGCCAAATGAATGGTATCTGGGGAGCTAGCAGCAGCCATATGTGAAGTTATTTTTACTCAAGGCAGTGATTGCTACTCTGTTTTCAAAAACCTTCGTTTATCTGCAGGTATTTCAAAAACTGTCATATGATTCTCAAAAATAATAATATACTTGTAGAGTACGTTAATGCCATAGTATGCTTTTAACAGTGAGCATGGAGGTAGGTGAAAATTCTCACAGAGTCACTGCTCTGGAAATGAGGAATCAAATGAACAACGGATCTGCTTGATGCATCGTTTCCCCGTGAGGACACCCCCAGAGTGTAGCTGTCATGTTCCCAAGCCCCGTGCTTTCTTGAGCCTCATGGAACCACGTGTGCTTGTGACTATTCCTGCTGGATTTTCCCCCAGACATTTTTTTTTTCTGTTTCATTAGCACATGCCACCGAGGTTACGGGGTATTTATCTCCTATCACCCATTTGTTTCTCTTTTTGCGCTCACCTTTGATTCCAGAAATGTTTTAAAAAAATGGATGGTAGTTAATAAACAGCATGGCAGGCAGGAAGGGATGAACAGCGGTGTGCTCATTTGATAGACTATGCTGTCTGAAGGTAATTTACCAGGGCAGAGTGCTGACACACACAGCCCCACAATAAGGACTTATCCCTGATCTTAAACCAAAATCATTCTTGAAAGTTTCCATTATTCATAAGGCATAAGCCATGAAAACTGTAGGAGGCTGTTCCGTGATGATGCCTCTGAGCTTGTGGGTCTCTGGTTCAGGATTTAGAAACACGCAAACATCTGTAGTTGTGTACTTGGGGAGATTGCCGACTTTCAGAGAAAGAACTTTACACTTCAGTCCAGCATGGTGAAACAGAGTTTTCTGCCCTTATTACCAGGTAATTTTTCTCCCCCATTTCATGACCTCCCCAATGAGTTCTGAGACCCTGCTCTTGCTTTTGGCTTCATCATGTTGAATATATTTCATTACTTTTTTGTCTCGCCTCTACTGTAAACCCTTTGATGATAGGACAAGTTTTTTTGTATGTCCCTCGCCTACTGGAGTGCCTGGCACATTAAGTAGGCTCATTGAATTTAATTAAATGAGTGACTGACTGACCAAATGAATAAAGATCCAAAAAGATATTTCTGGGATTCTCTAGGTTGGATCTAAGTGAAACTTCCTCTCGAATGTTATTGAACCCTCAGGGTCTGTCAGAAAAGGAAGAGAAGGACAGAGATTTCCAAGTCTTCTCAAAACTAGGAAAAAAATCAGTGTTTATTTTCTCAGGATTCTACTCCATAACATGTGGCTTTTTCAGAATCACATACCTGTGTGTGATAATTTGTGGGGATCAAAAGGCTACAGTATTTGTATTAATGCAAATCATAGATGGTTTTACAACAGTTTGACTCTAGGAAACTCTGATTGCAAAGCTCCATTGAAATCTGCTAAGATTATCCTGTCTTTGAAAGTCAGTTTCCTTACAATCTGTCCTTGGTTACTAAACCTTTTCAGCAGATGTGATTTGTGGAGGAGGTTGTTGGAAGCATTAAGCGTCTAGACTTCTTGGACTTTTGATAGATAGACGTTTCACTTAGGAGCCTTACCTAACAGTGTGATTAAAACAAAACACACACACAAAAGAGTCCTGACTCCTAAGGACTCTTATGTCTTCCCAGATCCTATTAAGAAAAAACGAAAGAACGTGAAACAGGATGTGTAACTGATGCGAGCATCACAACATAGCTAAAACTCTCCTGTACTGGTGCCCTGCATCTGAGCTGGCCGTGTTCTTGAATGCAAAGACAGTAATTTATAGTGAGATGCACTAATGCACACATACATGCATAAAGCTACACGTACCGGCTTCGGTGTATTCCCAGTGGCAACATGAGTGTTCTGCAAATAGTTTGTATTCAGATATACAGCACCTCTGCTACTTACTTTGCAGGGTAAGCTGATGACTGTTTACTCCAAGCATAATGACTCAGTTAGGAGTGATCTCTCCTGGCAATTTCTAACCAATCAGTCTTACTCTTTTAATTAATTAATTTTCTTAAGGAAAAGGGGTCTTCCTATTTCTTCTCTCAGCTATCACTCATCTTATACTGTGCTCAAAATTATTAGTTCAGGAATTTTAATGTCTGTACGTCATTTATTTTTATCTTTCTAGTTGGGATCTCAGTGAGTATTCTGATTTATACCGTGTGTGTGTGTGTGTATGTGCACGTGCATGATACATATGCCCTCCCTAGTGTGTGTGGTCATGTCTTTGTCATAGAAATCTTGCTGACGTCTCTAAAATTCAGCCAAGAACAGCAACTTAAGTGACAAAGAATGATTTTCCATACACTCAGGATATTGATACAATGGAGGGAAAATGAACCAGAAAGCTTGTAATACAGCCTTTCTTGGCTGATCTGCTTTTTTAGAAGTTGATTTGGGCAATGATGTGTCTCGGTGTAACTTCGTTATTGAGAGAGGGAAAGAGAAAGAGTACCATTATCTATCTATCTATCTATCTATCTATCTATCTATCTATCTATCTATCTATCTATCATCTATATCTATATCTATATCTATATCTATATTATATCTATATCTATATCTATATCTATCTGACTATATATTTTACTAGGGATGGACAGTAAACAGAAGCCCAGTCTCTGTAGACTTCAGTTTTTAATGGATCAATTCACATCTTTTTCTACTCTAATATCCCAGGGCTTTTCGTCTTCTCTTTTTATTATTTGAATTTTTCTATTAACTGCTACAGGGAGTCTTACTTATAATGTATAGTGGAAAGCAGATGAGAAAAAAAGCTGAGCAGTAAGGAAGATTTTAGAAATCTTTTCTTCTGGAAAAATTTGTTCTTCTCTGGTCTTCCGTCTCATCCCCTTTCTAAGTTTCTCCTCTAAGGCTAAGCCACCCTGGAACATGAAGCAGTTTTAACCACTGAAGCACATTCATGGAGAGGGAGTGACACAGCAAGAGACATTGACTTCTCACCTGTGAGCGTCTGCGCCTTTTTCATGGATGTTTTCCTGTGTCTCATTGTCGGTATGCATACTTTAACAGTATTATTTAATTGGATATAACCACAAGTAAAAAAAAAAATTCTATTCTCCTGTAAAATTACATACATGTTGCAGAAAAACATTTGATAAATATAGTTTATTTGCCAAGAAAAAAGGCAAAAGTGAGAAAAGGTGACATCAGGGGTGGTGAAAAACTGTCAACTCACCTCCCCTGTGTGGGACAGCCTCCCTTTACTGTCACGGGAATGGAATACTGACCATAGTCCCTGGAGATGCCAGGTTATCTGCCGAGATGGGCTCCTGCTTCTGTGGGCCCAGCTCTGGCCCACAGAACCTAGCTTGATAGAACCTTGGCCAGAACCTTGTACCATATATTATTATTATTTTTTTTATGTTCTGCGCCTAGTGACTGGATGATACATAAACTCATGTTATGACTGATGTAGGCATTAGTCATCGTCTCTTGGGTATACATATATATGTCTCCTTTAGATATTTTTTGGGAAGAGTGGTTATGGTTTAAGACCTTTGATCTGATATTATCTTAATACTACTAAAATCATTTAATAATTCTCATATTTAGAATTAACCATTAGATTCATGCCTATTTATATTTATGGATGAGATTTTACTGTCTACTTTTGTATCATTTTTTCTTAATATTTTATTATAATAATTTTAATCACATGATATTGTCAATTTTTGGCCATTTTTGAACTGCAAAATGGTATAGTCTAATAATAATTGTGACTGCTCAATCAAAGGTGACTGTCATTTGCTAAGCACTTTGCCCAGATTATCTCCTTTAATTCTTACACCAACCTGCTCAGGTAATTGCTTCTTTTAATCCCCAGTTTTCAGATGAGACACTTGCAGCTCAGAAGGTAAAGGGACTACTTCTATATTAAGTGGTTGGTAAGGAGGAAGCTGGTAATAAACTGTTTTCTTTCATTTTAGAGTTTTTTTAAGGCACATAAAATTGTTTTTAAAAACATATTTTTAATGGTTGGTTATTAGCTCACTGTATGGATCTACTTTAGTTTGCCTTTAAAATATTAAATCTCCTGATTAACATTTACATTGATTTTATTTCTTCATGGCTGTGAAGAATACATATACACCTAACTGGATGTTGAGATTAAATGTATTTACTGTCTCAAGATTTCCTGTGTTCTCCATAGATGGATAATAGCTAATATGAGCCTTGAGATTTACCAACAAGGAAGTTAACTTTTTAAAAAAAAAAAAAAATGTCACTTTTACTTGCAAAGGGTTTCATTTTAAAATCTCTTTAATAGCAGAGCCCTGGTAGTGTGTTTACATAAAACATTAGGTTTGTGCACAAGTGTCCAGGAAGATAACTCTAGAGAACCTGATATACCTGTAACAACAGCACTTTTCCATCATCAAGAAAACCTTAACAAAAACATTGACTTCACTTCTCCATGGAGCCTACTGTCCCTTCGGCTCTATTATTATCCCCACAGATATAAGACTGTGGTTTTCTATTGTGTTGTTTTGGGAAGGAACAATTTTATCATTAAAAAACACAGAAATAGACTTGAAGCAATATATATAATGCTGCATGAACAAATTTCAGGTTATCTAGACATAAAAGAAAAACTAATTGTCTGACCTGAAACATTCTTAATTCTTTCAAGCAGTTGTCAAAAGAGGAACAGGGCAGGAGGAAATTGCTCTTCAGGGTTGGAGAAGCTCATTCTCTTGTCCTGAGGTCTCAACAGGTTATATGTCAATAAGCAAGCTCGAGGCCATCAAGAGGGTCCACCTATTACTATCTGTATTTCAAGCCAATTTCATGCTAAGGGGAGCCCTGTGATTTGGGTGTTAAGTTTCTGCAGTGAGAACAGCTAGTTAAGTGTGGTGGTGTTCCCATCCAGGAGTCCAAAAGCTGAGAGTGAGTGTTCTGTCTTTCTGCCTCCTGGAAAACCATTCATGCAGAGGGGCAGCCTGAGTCCTGGTGGCTGGCACCGAGCCCTAGGGAAAATCTGAGTCTCCTCTGGCCTAGACGATGACAGGGTAGGCAAGGGGCCTTTGTGTTACACAACAGAAAACAATATAGAAGTCAATTATTTATCCAGAATTGTGAGGCCCTGCCTGTTCCAAATTAGCAATACTGCCGGAATTTTGATATTTTAATTGGCAAGGACTCGATGATTACCAAAGTGTTTTTTTTTAGTGCATATATACTATAGAATCAAAGAGTGAAGATGTAATTTTAAAAATAATTTTTGAAGTAGGTATGTCTTAAAGTATGTGTGTATTTCTTCAGTATAAATTTATCTCGTGAATGAGCAAAAGAATTATCGTTTTCCGTATATCATAGTATCCGACATTTGTTGAAGGCAGACCAAAGATTTATAAAGCCCTAGATAGTTATGAAAGTTACACAAGGAATACATCTTGCTTGTCTGGTTTTGTAGGAAAAAAGTGAATTCATACTACAATTACATTACGTTAAAATGCAAAAACAAAACAAAACAAAATGGAATTAAATGAAAAAGAAAACATAGTAGGGATTCCTGTTTATCTGCCTCTCAAGGGGTATCCCGCAGCAGCACCATCTGCAGAGAGAGAAGGAGAGAGGA
This sequence comes from Eonycteris spelaea, assembly GCA_003508835.1. NCBI lineage: Eukaryota > Metazoa > Chordata > Mammalia > Chiroptera > Pteropodidae > Eonycteris > Eonycteris spelaea. The sequence continues at coordinate 15,405,693 of PUFA01000004.1, forward strand.
TTGTGGACAACTCTTTCAACAAGGTCCTTCCATACCACACATCTCTTGTTTTTATACTCCCCTTTCTTTTTAAATTCCTCTTTTGCCTTTTGCATACCTTCGAAATAGTTCCTGCACACATACCTATCTATCATCTATCTATCTATCTATCTATCTATCTATCTATCTATCTATCTATATCTACCTACCTACCTACCTACCTACCTACCTATCATTCTATCATCTATCTATATAAATATAGATATAAATCAATAGATATGGATCTATCATAAAACTGACCATTATGGTAAAATAAAAAGCGAAACAAAATCAAAATAAACAAAAGCTCTGCCATTTGTTAATATTATGAAAATCTCACAAATTTCACCATTTATATTATATATGTTAAATGGCAGAGCTTTCATTTTTTTGATTTTATTTTGCTTTTTTTTTATACTGTAATTGCCAGTTATATCTAATAGAGTAAAAGACTCCTCTCAATCACTGATCAATTTGTCATACACCTCTGTCATCATGCATTTCATACTGGAAAAGCTGTTTTTAATGAAAAGGTAGATGATCATTTTAAAAGTCATTTTCAAAGGAATGGGAAGACTGACCGAGAAAATATTTGCAAAAGATATCCAATAGAGGATTGTGATTAAAAAAAAAATACATACATATGTGTGTGTGTGTGTGTGTGTGTGTGTATGCAAAGCATGCTTAAAACCCAACAGTAAGAAAATATAACCTGCTTTAAAAAAAAATTGGCTAAAGGTATGAACCTCACCAAAGAAGATATGCAGATGGCAAATAAGCATATGAAACTATGTTCAACATTATGTAAGGGGAATGCAAATTAAAACAATAATATTACACTGCACACTTTTTAGAAATTGCTAAAATTCAAAACACTGACAATACCAAATGCTAGGGAGGATACAGAGTAACTGGAACTCTCACTCACGCAAAATGGTACAGCCATTTGGGAGACAGCTTGGCAGGTTCTTATAAAACTAAAATAATCTTACCATATGATCCAGCATTCTTACTCCTGGGTATTTACCCAAATGAACTGAAAACATATCCACACAAAAAACCTGCACATGGATGATTATAGTGGCTTCGCTCATAATTGGCAAAATTTGGATTTAATCAAGATGTCTTTTAGTGGGTGAACACACAATCTGTGGTACATCAAGACAATGAAATATTATTCAGCACTGAAAACGAGGTATTAAGCCATGAAAAGATATGAAGAAACTTTGAGTGCATATTGCTAAGTGAAACAAGACAATCTGAAAAGGCTACAAGATTCCAACTATATGACATTCTGGAAAGGGTAAAACTATGGAGACTATAAAAGAATCATTGACTGCCAAGGGTGGGGAAGAATGAATAGGTGAAACATATGGAGATGTTTAGGGCAGTGAAACTATTCTGTAAGATGCCCTAATGCTGGATACATGTCATTATATACATTTGTCAGAACCCATAGAATATACAATACCAAGAATGAACCCTAGTATAAACTATGGACTTTGAATGATGATGATGTATCAGTGTAGGTTCATCCATTAAATTTAACACACTGGTACAGATCTTGGTAGTGGGCAACACTGCGTGTTTAGAGGCCAGGGGCACATAGGAACTCTATAAACTTTCCACTTAATTTCGCTATGAATCTAAAACTGCTCTAAAAAATACAGCCTATTAAAAAAGACAATAAAAAAGTCTTGAACAATTATTTGATAAATCATAAGTGCTTTGACATTCTGATCAACAGTTTTACCTGTGTGTGTTGTTTGTTTACTCTTATGAGTTCTCCAAAGGGGAACTGGGGATTTGTCCAGGTGACTGACCCTTCTGGAGTCTTCATGTTGAGCTGAAGTTGCATAGCCTCACTCTCCACGTCCCTAGGTAGCCCAGTAATTTCTTACTCTGTCAAGATTCTACATTAGTGCTCAGTGGCAGCTGTATGTTGAGCACATAGAAGTGGAAACTTCTCCAAAGAAAACAATACTTTGTCCTTGGCTCGAAATTAAAGTGCCCAAAGTAACTTATTTTTCATTCTTTCTTAAGCCCTAATGTTCACCAGCTGAGGAGACCCATCTACTCAATAAGACTGTCCACTTACAAGTGGCATTTTCAGGTTCTCGACCTTTTTATATATTTCTTAGTATTTTCAACTTCTGGGACTTCAAAAGTTCAGCAGATCAGAAGGGATTTCTCGACATAGTATAAGATATAGCACACAGGGAAAACAATTTCTTAGATTTCCCTTGTGAGAGTAAGATGCTTGGATTATATGAAGTAAGACCTTAGAGAGAGCTTTTCTGGACACCCAGGCCACACTGGAAGAAATAAGCATCGTTCAGATTGAATTTGTAATGGGTAGAGGAGGAATGTCGGCCTGTTTACCTGCTTTTGTCTTCCTGGCACCAGATCCTTAATGTTAATATTCATAGAAGGTTTATTATTTCTTATCATTTCTACTGAGTCTGCATAGTTTCTACTGTGGTACGAGTGCTATAAGATGTCATGATCTCAAGGTTAAGTGCAAGATGGCATCTCCCCCGTCTTATCAGTCTCTGCCTGTCAGGACATTGGCACCCTTCAGTCGATAGGGAAGTTGGATAAAGGGTATGCGAATAGGTGGGGAGGGTGAGAGAATGTCGTAAGGTTGGTGTCCTTACAAAGAGATCCAGAGAAAGTTATATTCAACCTCATCTTCCCTATTTCAGAAGGTTGGCTCCTGTCGCTTTAGTTGTTCCTGGTAAGGGTCAGGGAGGCCGAAGCATTCAGTAGGATGGCATGTGAAGAGCTGGATGAAGGGGATCCTTTGAGAGAGAGCTGTCAGAGTCCTGGGCTATTTCCTATCCTGTCACTTGATGGTGAATAGGCTTCAGGGGAGCTAAACTTGAATCCCTCCAAATTTGGCGATACAAAGTCTGGCTCCTGAGTCTTGACTGAGACAAAGTGGTTTGTGGAATGGGGTCTGGCCTCTGCCTAGAAAATCTAGGCAGAGGGAGAGGCAGGAGCTGACCCCCTGCCAGATGGCGGGTCAGAGAAGTGCTTGCTGCTTTGGTGCATTGGGGCTGGGAAAATGGGTGTGTTTAGTAAGGACCACGTGGAAGAGAATGTTGCTGGGGGCCCCTCAGCTCTTGTTCAATAGACCTGTCTGATGGGGTGAGGAGACCACACAAGGAAGAGTGTTAGACTTGGGCTGCCAGGTGACTATCAACTGCGGGGAGGGTCTCCAGTTGTTACTTGGACTGGAAAGGCCACCCTCCATACCACGGGAATACAAGAGAGGGAGCCCAGCAGGGGGCTCTAAGACTTCGCCAAAGAAAGAGTCACTTTCATCACCTGCTGGTGCTCATAGTGCCGGAACGCAACCAGACACAGGAATGACCTTTACTCTTTACCCCTCTTCCTGCTCCTGCCCTGTTGGAGCAAGGCAGCCTGTAGAGAGTTGACGACATTATTCACAGAGCACAAGACAACAGCCCCTCCCACAGTGCAGGTGTCAGCCCAGAAGGGTGCAGGGTGTGCCAAGCAGGAGGTGTGGGGAGTAGTGGGAGGGCTGAGAGATAAGAAGCTAGGGAGGAGGGAGGGAGAAGAGGGAGGGTTTAATACGTCAGATGTAGCTTTTTGATTACTGTCTTCAACGGGTTATTTTATTTACCGAATTAAGACAGTGCATGTGATTTAAAGTGACTTTGGGGCCATCTATTACATTAAAATAAACAGAAAGCCCTGGGACCTGCCAGAGATTTCTTCTAAGAGTAGAGGGAGGTTTCTTCAGAAGACTAAATCTTAAGGGAAGACAGAAACAAAACCATGTTTTAAGTCACTTGTGTTTGTTAAATACCTGGCTCCAGAGATAGGTGTGAATGTGGACGTTGTCTCTGTGTCTGGCAGGTGGGCTCTGGCCCCTGCCTCTTAGCCCTGTCTGCTTCTCTTTGCATTGGACCTTGGGCTTTGACACACTGTGTGATGGGTGTAACAGTGGTGAGTGTAAAACTCGTATTTTGGGAGGCAATATTGTGGCCTCTGAAGAAGGGGGAGGAATTTGTCACCTGCTCCTAAAATATATCTAATATGAGTAATCTATGGGAGGAAACATATGATCATTTAAATCATCGTATGTGAAAACAATACACTACACCCAATCATGAACGTTGTGTAACTGGAGCCACATTTAGCATGACTATATGATTTAGCTTTCAAATTGAGATCCTTCTGAGAGGGGACACTATGACCAATCGTGGTGGGACAACAGGAATGCATGGGGCTTGTCCTGAGCAGACCAGGACAGATATGGTCATTCTACCCCTATTCTGCTGCTTCTACTCTGTGGGAGTTATCATGTTTACTAGAAGTGGAAGATAAAATCATATCCTGATTTCGGCAGCTTCATGACATTCGCTATGTAACACCATTAAGTGGCCCTGAACCCAGTAGCTCAGGGACAGTACTGTGTACTCACATCATGCACAATGGCCTTGTGAGTCACACCTCGACCAGAATCCAGCCAGGGACTTAAACTGAGGTATTGGATCATGAAGTGCTGGGCATCTGTCTTCTCAGGAGTCCTCGTGTGCTCCTGGCTGGAGGTCCCAGCGGAGATTCTTTCCCGGGCAGACCACATTCAAGAGTAAGAGAAAAAAGTGACCGCCACTGGTACCATAGAAGATAGGGAGTCAGGATTCGGTTTGTTCTCTAAGAGTCAGTGTGACGAGGGCAGAACGTATATAAAATCAGAAGATGTGGATTTAAGTACATCGCACTGGTACTTTGTGAAATTTAGCAAATGTTTAAGTTCCTCCAGTGAAAAGGGCATTGCTCTCATACCATCCCCTCTTTACAAAGAGGTGTTTAAGAGATCAGTATTACAGAGGACATTAAAATACATTCTAAATTATACGATGTTCAAGGCAGCCATTATGAAAGCTCCTGTTAGACCCCCCCCTTTTTCTAAATTTATTTTTCAGTTAATTTTAGGTGTACATCATAGTCATTAGACATTTGTATACTGTAGGAAGTGATACCCAGTAAGGCTAGTACCCATCTGACACCATACCTAGTTATTACCTTAGTATTTTTGTTACTGCTAAAATTAAGTAGAAACCTTTTTCAGCCTGACCTCTTCTCTCTGCATCTGAGTCCAGATGTTGAAACTTCTGGTAGAGAGATAATTACTTGTTTTTCGCTGTGGGTCACAGATTTTAGATCACCGAATATGGCATTCATGTCTCTCTCTCTCTCCCTCCCTCCATCCCTCCCTCCCTCTTTTTCTCTGTATCTCTGTCTCTGTCTCTGTCTCTCTGTCTCTGTCTGTCTGTCTGTCTGTCTGTCTCTGCCTGTCTTTCATTGTTGGTGAGATAACATATGCAGGCATGCATAGCAAATGGCAAAGTTCAACCAATTATTGGTTATAAGAAGCCACTTCGCTCAGGTGCTATCGTGTGTGGCAGAAGGCACTGCGATAAAGCAGGTGTAGATCTTCCCCCCATGGGAGGATGTAGCGGACAGGAAGATTTTTAAAAAAAAAAGTTATAGTGATGAAAACTTAATTGGTGAGTTCAGGGAATAGTAAACAAGATATAAATTCACCTAGTGTTTCAAGGATGTGCAAAATGAGATTTCGGGTCTCGGGAAAACAATTACGGAGAAGAAGTTAACATAGGCTGCCAGCCAGTTTGGTTTCAGTTTCTACCACTCGAAGCGAGCCCCACTCATAGGAGATGTCAGGGACTTTTAGGTATTTGTTCTACACCTGGAATGTAGTGGAAGAATTTCTTCAAGAGTTTGAGGGACTCTTTAGAACCCAGAGATTGCCAAGCCAATTTATAGTTCATTAATTCGCACTTAAGCCGATGCTTCTTAGTGGGGTATTGAGTGAGGGTAGATTTTGATCACAGAGGATATTTGACAATTTCTAAAGACATTTTTGGTTGTTTTGATTTTGGGCGGGGGTTGCTGCTGGCTTCTAGGGGTGGACGCCAGGGATGCTGTCCAATATCCACCAGTACACAGAGTAGCCCCACACCACAAAGAAGTATTGGACGTGCTAGAATTCACAAACCCTGGCCTACCCTAACCATGGATTTAGCACTGTGGGGGATAGAAAACACACAAGAAATGTGGTCTCTGCCCTCAACAGGTTTAGAGCCAGAATTCAGGGCCAGAAAGAAACATCCATCTGTTAATTGAAATAATTCTGCATTCAGCAATATTTACTGAGCACTTACTGTGTGCCTGGGACTCTGCAAGGTTTTAATACTATTTGTAGTTTTAGTAATAACCTGTTCTCAAGAGGCTTAGGATTTATATGTGTTACAAGGAAAACACACAATTCACTGCATGGTCGGCTAAATCACATCTGGAATGGAAAACCGCTGTTGCCCTGGGAGGGAAGGACAGAAAGACTTTCTTCAGGTTGGGCGATGAGGGGAAGCCTCTCTGAGAACATGGTATTGAAGCTGAGAAAGAGTTGGCCAGGTGAGAAGTGAAGGAAGATGAAGGCAAGCAGAGATGGCCATGTGGCCCCAGGCTCTGAGGCAAGAAAAAGTGTGCGGTTTCAGTGATGGGGTGGATATGTTAGTGTATATAGATGGAGTATCGTCGGATCAATAAACCTAAGAAGAATTCAAGAGAATGGAGATGTAAAGACAGATATGAGTCACCAAGGAAAATCTAGATGAGGAAATAGGGATTTGGGGTGGGCGGGATGCACAGGTAACGGTTTGGAGAAATAAGAGTGTCTGATTTATAAAGGTTTTTGAAAGAGAAGAATCAGGGTTTCTTGAGTTAAAGCAGGACAAGAGAGAAATAAACTTCAACTTTTTAAATAGGGCCCTTTCTTTGGTGACATTGTATATGAATGATAGGGGTAGGGGATGGGCATTTTAGAACATTAGATGCACCTTTATAAAGGGATCAGAGCAGACAATTTTATGTCGAAGAGCTCTCCGGCAGGGAAAATCATAAGATTAGAAGCAAGGACTTGGACCTGGAATGACTGATGATGTGATGGGGGAAAAAAATAAAACCAAAAAATAAAACCGTCCACTTCATTCATTCCATAAATATGTTTGAGTGCCTTTGATGTACCAGACCCTAGAAACATATTGGTGAGCAAAATCAACATGGTTTCAGGTCCCATGAAGTTTACATTGTAGTGGGAGAGACTCCACTAAAATTAAAAAAAAAAAATACCTTTAAAGTTAAGTACTGAGATGCGCAGATATTTATACCTCTAAACACATATGATGAAAGGAGTCTAGCTAGACAGTAGTGACAGGGAAGACATTTCCAAAAAGGGAAGAAGAGGTTTGTAGAAACTGACCAGAAGTGGGGCTGAAAGGGAGGGAGGGTGCAGGGACTTCCAGCTGAGGTGTTGGCCTGTGGCGGAAACGAACCACGGCGAGAGGGAACCGAAGGGCCTCCAGGGTGATGGGAGTGAAGAGGGATGTGAAATGAGGCCACGCTGGCAGGGAAGAGTGGGAGAGAGGGAGGGAGGATAGCGGCAGAGTGGGTGGGGAGGAGGAGAACTGGGCAAATAAGCACTTTAGAAGGTCCTGGAGAAGGTGCTGCCCAATCATGTAGGAAAATATTGCAGAAAATCAGAAGAGAAATAATGCGTAGGTTAAGGTCACGTTGGTGGGAATTGCATTGGCTTGTTCCTATTTAAGAAGTGCATAGGGGATGGGTGGGCGGGTAAAAGATAAGACTTAGGGATAAAACAGGTAAAGGAAGTGGGAGTGTCCAGGGTGAAGGCTAGGAGCCCATAGTGTCTGTCTGATAGGACAGATAATGGTACCATTCACTGCGAGAAAAACTGAAACAGGACTCATTTTGGGGAAGAAGGTCACAAGTTCAGTTTTAGAAAAGTTGACTTTGAGGTGTTTTTGAGACATCCAAGAGGAATGATCAAATTTGGGTCCAGGCTGCAGATAAGCGGCCACTGGGCTCCAGCTTAATTTAAAACTGACACTCTTCTCTCTACAGAGGCTGACACCTTGCCCCCATCAAAGTTCCATCTCTTAATCAGCAGGCTTGAGAATGGGTGCAGCCTACCCCACTCAGCCGACAGCACCACTAATCTAAAATGAAGGAGAGAGCCAAAGAGAGTTTAATGCAAGATCGATGATGAGCATCTGTTGAGGGGAGAAAGAAAATAAAGGGTTAGAGATTGGATTTGCCAGGGTAACTTGCCTGTAACTTGAATAAAAGAGAACTGGGGTTTCAGATTTGTCATTCACAGAAGCCAAGAATAGCTGATTAACCCTGAGCTGGCTAATGAGCTGATTGGGCGATAAGATTTTTAGAAGGAGATCTTCAAAGTTATCTAGATCAACCCATGTCTTTTACAGTTGAGGAAATTTGAGAGATTAAGTGACTTACCTAAGTTTACTCCATTTACTAATGACGGAGCATGGCTGCCATCTAGTCCCATTTATTTCACTGTCCTACTTGGCTCTACCCTCCAGAATTTTGATTGTGAAGGGACATGCAGTATTATTTCACTGCCCTGCACTTGGAGTATAAATGTTGATCAGATAGCCCTAGGCCCCTTAGTAGAAAGTGTTTTGTGGCTTTTTGTTAGCATACACTTACAAACCATCCCACTGAAACCCAGAATAGCTTGGATAATGATATGAACCATAACTACGAATTTAGCAGTTTGTTAAGACATCTGCCAATTTTTGTTTATCACTGTCCCAAGGGGAGACATGGGGAAGAAACAAGTATAAGAAACAAGCTAATAAATTTGGTTTTGAAACACAGTGTCTTCCTCTCTCCCTCCAAACAAGTGTTGTGAATTCTGGGAGTTTACGATTTGCTTGAGGGAGCATGCTCAATGTCAAAAGTGTTTTAATAGCCTTTGATTTACTTTTTAAGTGCTTATTAGGATGGCTGATTGACACTTTTGAAGCCAATCACAGAACTTGGGAGAGGTGGTGATTCACTGATGTCTTTTCTCCGACTAGATGTCTGTGTTGCTTAGTTTGGGGGGGTCTTAAAGAGCAGAGCAGGGAGACAACCTGATTTCTTTTTCTCTGAATGGCAGCTGGCTCCTATTTTTCCCTTTCTTCACCTGAAAGAATGTGATTTCGACACAAGGAAGTTGGTTAGGCTTCTATCCCACTGATGCTCAGTTCCAGGAGTCACCTGTGGAGTGGGACTAGCGTGGCCTGGTCTGGGGGCTTCACACTGCCTTCAACGTTTACAGGGAAAATTACTTTTCTGTGTTAAGTCATGAACTCAGACAAGAACCAGCTCTCCATCTGCATGCCTCAAAGTCTAACTGAAAAACCAAACCAAACAAAACAAAAACAAACAACAGGCGATTGAAGCTATAATTGGCTTGGGCTTCATTTGTTCAGGCCATAATAACTACCTCACCATGCACAGCACCCAGCAGGGTGTGCTGTGAAACTCCTTCTCCTTAATAGAGAGAATTAAGTTGCACTTCATCCTGTGCCCGTTCTCTGAATCCCAAATGTCCAGCATAACTGAGAAGGCAGTAGATGTGGGCTTTTCAGATGTAAATACTATCTATCTCCTCTACATGAAAATCTATGAAGTCAGTTCCTGAGTCTTTACTTACAAGACATTTAGATGAAGAATCAGTGTATTTCAGTTCCCACTGCATTTTTTCCCCCTCTAAATCCAGACACAGTGTTCATGAATTTGTTTAATGATGCCTGGGAGCCTTTGGTTCCGGCATTGACTAATGAACATTCTAGTGCCCACTGATTTAAATTCTTTCTAAATTTGTGTTCTTTTCTGTGCAAAGGACAAATTTACAGAAACGGGGACTTTCTTTTTCTCATTCTAAAGAGAATTGACATTGAGGAGAGGAAACCGAAACAACCTATTTTGGAGAAGAAGATCACAAGTTCCGTTTTTAACAAAGTTGATTTTAGGGTATATTTGACACATCAAGAGGAGTTGCCACATACTTGGCCAGAGAAAATATACTTTAGTAATATGTCTCTGCATTTTTTTTTCTTTTTACTCCCAGGGGTAATGTCACTGTCATATGGGCACACCATCAGACTGTCTAGTTGAATCCTGTATGAAGCTTTAAAAAAGTTCAGCAAAGCAGGCCCAACACCTGGATGTCTGGAGTAGAATCTGGGTACATATATTTTAAAGCTCAAATAGTTCAGTTCTTCTTTAACAACCAGAGTAGAGAATCCCAAAAGGATTACACTGTCAAAAAGGATTGTATAGTTCTAATTAATGTAATCACATAGAGAGCAGTGATCCTACAGCGCTGTGGACTTAGATGCTTCGAGGAGCCTGCTGAAATGCAAATTATCTTTCCCCAGAGACTCTCCTTGATACAGGTTCAGGAGTGATGGCCAGGAATCTACAATTTAACAAAATCTTGTGCAAGAAATAAAAAGATCATCTCATGAGAAAAAGTGGTACAGGCAGTCTGTCAGAGGGTGTTACTATTGTGTTTTGTTCTTTTTCATTTTTTTATTTGGTTATTTGACTTATAGGATATGGCCAACTACGGCATGTTAATTAGATTTTATTCCTACTTCTTTCCATGCTCAGCAGGTGCAGCCTTAGCATCTGGCCACGGTTAACCTAAAGCAGTGGTTCCCAGGCAACCTTTGCATCCAAGGAGCTTTTAATAAAACTGATCCATGAGCTCCCACTACCACCAAGAGATCTCAATTAAATTGGTTTGGAACAGGGTCAGATCAGTATTTTTAAACATTCCCCATGTGGTTTTCATGTGCAACCAGGATTGAGAACCGCTGGCCTAGAGAAGTATGCAAAGCCACAGGAGTTCTTGGATTGGCAGAGAACTGCAAGGTGCTGTGCTGTGACTGCAGGTACTGACAGTGCTGAGTGGGGTCAGGTCTCCTGTCAGTGGGTGGGGACCACAACGCCTAATACTGTGTTCAGGATCCTGGCTTCCTGATACTGATGACATGAAGCCGATCTGTAGAGAAAATAGAGCTGAGACTGTGAAAATGTCAAAAGAAATGTCAAGAGAAGAAAAAAAGGACATTTACAGGTTTTGTTCTCTTTCCTGGACACTTGGGTGATGTTGATCATCTGTGTCACTATACCAGGGCATCCCAGTGTGCCACTGGGGGTACACTCCCTCATGGAACCCCAAGTGACTCATCGCCCAGGGAGCTTTGGGTGAAGGAAGCTCTCTTCCCTTTGAAAAGCCAGATTCTCGGTTGTAGCTAAATCTCACATATTGTCATCAGCAGCAAATAGTTCTTGGACATTGACTTAAAGTTAACATCATCCACTTGTGCCATGATTTACAGTTTATAAAATGCTTTCATACACAGTTTCTCCTTGACTTTTACAAGAGATCTGTGCCTGGGCCAATGAGGCAAATGGTGCCTAGAATTAAATGACTTATCCAAGGGCATATATCAAGAATATAATGGCCGATATTGTGGGGCAGTAATATAACTCTTGTGATTCTGCTTCCAATAATGCAGGTAATTATCCCAGTTGAAACCTGGGTAGACGTATTTAAAATGTTAGTTTTTGCCAGGTATTTTGTGCACATTAAGCAAAGATAAACAGCACATCAGATCTATGATGTCATGGTAATTATCTTAGATCAAGTGATGTGAGCAATAGCACATGTTGTGGTCTAGGGATCGGGGGAACCCTGGGGGTGGCACACAAGTGACCGTATGCAGGAACATTGCTCTGGTTACACCATCATTGTATATGCATAAGTGCTCAATAGATAATTATTATTGGATAAGTTAAGTGGAGAAAAACTGTGCAGTATCAAAACAACTTACTGGAGCTTCACTTATCTTCCGTGGGACACACTTGTAATAACTGATATCGTTGGCAGTAATATATCTGCACAGTATATGCTTCTTGTCATGACTAATGGGGGAGAGAGATGGGATGAGAACTCGTGTGAGACCTTCTGTCTAAGTCAAACACTAAAGAGAGTTTGCTCTGTGCCAAGCACCTGGTGAGCACATTTCCTGTGTCATCTCATTTACACTTCTTGGAACCCGATGATTCGATATTGTCATTAGCCACATTTTATATATAAAGAGACTGAGACACAGAGTTGTTAAGTAACTTACCCCAAACTTGACACTAGTAGATCAGATTCCTGAGATTCAGAGCCCAATTTTTGACTATTTTTCTCCACTTCAACCATATAAAATAATTTTTTGCATATGCAAAAGGGAGCAGAATCGCATCTAAGTATGGAGGTAGGGGACACATAGACCATAATTGTTCTGCATAATATGGTTAGAGAAGTTGTTTTGCTGTACCAAAGTGGAATGGTATAGCTAGGAAAAAAATACCAGAAAGTAGGTAGGAGGGCTAAAAATTGCTAGAGAACTTTTAAAGTCAGTTTCCTCCATGATATACACACAACATGGATTCGTTCCCACTGTGCCAAGCTCTGGAGACTAAATTCTTTCCCCAAATCATCAAACAAATCACAGCAACATTTGCAAATATATCATGCAGATAGTATTGTTGAGTCTCTCTCTCTCTATGTATATATGTTGTGTTCTCAGTGTGTGTGTGTGTGTGTGTGTGTTTAGAGATCCTAAGGAAAGGTGACTGGATTTCATGGATCAGAGGGAAAGGAATAGTCACTAGAGATAATACATAGGAGAAATGGAGAAACTAGCTTGGAGCTAGAGTAATTTTAAAAATTAAATATTCTGAGAATGCATAAAATTCTTGGTTGAGAAGGATGTAGGACAAAGAGATTAAGCTCTTAACTAAGATAGATAAGTACACAACACCACCCCCTACATAAACCTAGTTACTAGAAAAAGCATACCCATGTGCTGTTTGGCAAAGGCAAAGTAGGGAAATGGATATTTCAGACTTGATAGGATGCCGTGGTCTGGGGATAGAGAATACATAACTTTGTGTATGTGTGAGTCTGCATTTCAATTTCTGTTCCTGAGTATATTGTCTTTCCCTCTCTCTCGCTGTCATTTTGTGTTCTTCTATTCTATACCTACAGCCACTTTGCAAAGAAAAGATGGTGACTTCTGATGGAAGGAAATGCATTCTTTTCACACCAGTGAAATCAGCGAGGGTCCTCAGCATGAGAGCAATGGATTGAGGGCAAGCAAAGCAGCCAGGCAGCCAGCATAAAATTGAATGCAGTCCTCAAAGACCCTGTGTTCTGTGGATTTTCAAAAGGCTGTGTCACAACTTCCTTCCCAAACACCAAGGGAGCTAGCATCCCATACCCAGGGAAGGAAGGGATAGAGAGAACAAGATACTGCTTGCCTGGTGGCTGTCATATCTAGTTCGCTGTGGTGCACATATTGGGGGAAAGGTGACTCTAGAAGACAGGCATACATTTCTTCTAAAGTATCTGAAGGTACAAGGAAGACAGGGGGTGGGCGTGAGGGGCTGGATAAAAATACCATGAAGATAAAAGTGGAGTAAAGGAATGTTTAAAGATGGAGGGACAGGAGTTGGCTGGTGGACCCTGACAATTTCTAGGGCACACTTTAATGGTTTCCATAGTCGCAGGCTGGAGTAGTTCTTGAAATCATAAAAGACCCACCCAGGAGCTGACTGGAAGAAGCAGAGCAGAGCAGCCTGTCTACCTAGGATAGTGTCTATTGCCTTAAAGGGAGAAATTCTCTTGCAGGATTACTCCAGTGTTTAGGGTGTGCTGTGCGTCAGGGCTAATAGGCCCTTGGGAAGGAATGGGCAGTGTATCTCGCTGAAGATGCATCAGCTTGGGACTTTGATGGAACAAATCACCCACACAGGGAAGTCCTTTGGCTGTGCAGCTAGAGCAGAGAGGCACTCTCCATATCAACCATGCTAACCCAGAGGATAGACAAGACTGGTCATTGGAATAAAAGAGAATCAATGCAAAGAGCTCTTGGAAACCCTCAGTATTGATAGTCAAGTTACATTAACTTCAGGTTTGACATCTAAGTTCTATGTAATTGTGTGTTCATGAAACTTCTTAGTATAAGTCAGTGGTAAAAACACTGTCCCATGTATCAGACATTTCCAACTGTTGGGAAGTTAGGACATGGGCATATGTCCACTGGTCGTAAGCTGTGGAACTTTTATCTGACAATATTAGGGGAAAATGCAGATACGTGGCGTGACAATATATAAGCTGTCATGCTCATGCTAGGTATGGCGAGGTAATGGGGTAGAGGTACGAGTACATATAGAGGCATTTAAACATATTCATATAAATCATGGATTTCTAACCCCTATAGGAAGACCTCTACCAGACAAAGTGGTTGAATAAGAATTTAGGCAGCATATACTGAGTCAAATGATAGATATGTTCTTCAAGAATTCAGAGGAAGGACAATGATTTGTTTTTGTTAATTCAGCTTTCCTAGGAAATTTGGAATCAGAACTGTAACGACAGTGAATAGACTTTCTATATGAGTGGCATAATTTTTTTGACCCTATTCATTGATTCTCTTGTTTTCATTATTAAAATTGGAATACTTTTTTATTTTTCTGATTTCAATGTAACATTTGTTTTTAAATATTAGAAAAATGAAAATCCACTATAATCCCAGTACCTTATGATCTCTGTAATTACACACACACACACACACACACATACACATACATGCATGCCTCTTTATTTCTATATGAGTAGACACAGATACATAGGTAGTTTAATCATAATACATTTAATCTATATCCTTTATTTTTCTCATATTGGTATATACTAATCATTTCCATGTCAGTATCAATCAACATCAGTATTTTAATATGTGACAATATTTATTTAGTGGCTACATTAAAAATACTTACCAACAACTCAATTATTAGGTATTAAATCCTTTCTAATGTGCTACTATTATACGTAATACTTGGACAAAATCCTTTGACCTAATCATTTTACTGCTAGAAAAAAAATGAGGAATCTTTCAAAGATTCACACAAACTGTTGTGAGCAGTTGTTTTCTAGACTAGTTGCACTGAATAGAGACGTACCAGCAAAATTATTCAAGTACCTGTTTCCCTATACACTTTGCAGAAACGGATATTATCATTATTTTTCAATCTTTGTCAGTCTGCTAGCTTAGAAAGAAGACATGGTGAAATAGCATTTTTTGGGCTACATGATCTTTACAGTGTCTGGTAGCTGATTTTTTTATAGTATGGCAAGTTGGTCACTTGGCACATCCTTTACTCACATACTCAGCCCCTTCTCCAGGGTGAACATTCCACCCTCTACTGATTAGAGATGCTTTGGGAACCAAGAACATTGAATTTTCATGCTCTGGCCTCTCAGGTTTGTATTTAAACTAGACTCACCTGTTATTATAACTTATAGTTGTCAAACTAAAATGTTTCTCCAAAGGAGAGAAAGGTATTGATATGAGATAGATAAGATTGGATTTATAAGAAGAAAGAAATTGACTTAGTTATAACCTCAGAAATAGTACAAAGAGTTCATAGTGGATTATAGGAGGGGCTGGCAATAAATTGTGAGGTTGTTTTAAAGCATTCTAGTTTCCTATCTCTAAAATTCAGTGTTTCCATGGTGGATGGAGTTGGTCAACATTTAAATAGTTCACTCTTCTGACACGTACACAAAAACACGCACGCACACACACATGCACCAACGCTTCATTTAAATCACTCCCCAAATAGCCTTTCACTACAGGCATTTTTGGGGAAAAGAGGGGGTAGAGAAGAAGGACTAATAGTTTAACTTTTAATAATTTTGTCCTATATTCTCATTTTTCAAATTCTTTTTATTACATTTTGATTCTATTTTCTTAGAAACGTATATATTTCACCTAGATTTTTAAAATATGTAACACCAAATCGAATAGAGAAATGTATATATTATTTAAACCCTGTGCAATTATATTTTCCATTTCCAACTTTATTTTTTAAAGAAATTCACCAGATTCCTATAATAAGGCCTATTATTAATATGCTAATTATGTTTCTTTATGTAATTGCTGGATTTATTGAACAATTTTAATGTTTTTCTTTTTTTCCTTTTCTGTCTTTTAAAAATTTTTTTACTTTATTTTTATTAATTCCTTCCACCTGCTTTCATAAGGATTGTGGTTACTTTTCTACCTTCTTTTATTTAATAATTGCCATTTTTTAACTTTCATTTTAACTATTTAAAGTATTGAGTGAGCTTGAACATTTATTTTATCTAGTTGGTAGAGTTGTGGTATACCTCATGTTTTGATAGTAGTGTTCATATTTTCATTATTTTCTAATTAGTGTGTAATTATAGTTTTTATTTCCTCTTTCACCCGATACTTCTTTTTGGAGAATGTTTTTGAATTTTTACTATAAGATTGCTTTCTTCCAAAAATTTATTTGATAATCTAATTTTACTTTTTGAAGTTAGCAAATTATGTGGCTTAGTTATAGAAGTCATGAGTCCCAACTTTCTCTCTAATTTTAGACTAGGTGTCTTAATATAAGTTGGCCAACAGGGTTTTATAATTTGACCCAGCCGAGGGATAATTAGGTGGGTTTTTTTCTGAACTTGGCATGTTTCTCACCTCTATTACTGTGAATCTTGCTGTGATTTTATGGATTTGTCCAAAGTAGGGACAGAAGATACAGATGCCATTAAAACCCCAAAGTTCTATCAAAGACAGTTGATGATCTATTTGAAATCTTAGTGTAAGCATCCAGGGTCCTTGTCCTCCACCCTCCCATCAAGCCCATGTTTGTGATTTTTCTCACCACTAACCTCCTATGGTCCTTAGGTATATTTCTCTCTGTGGCACTTTTTGTTTTCTTTGTTCTGGGGCTGAGACATTGATACACAGATTCCCTCTTCTCCATTACAGAGGAAATTCGTAGAAGACCCTTCTGAGTTCTTATACATCTTTATATATCCCTGAGCAGATACCATGCAGTAAATACCGAATAAATGAAGTTTTTTTTAAAAAAAAAATAAATATTGAGACCAAGTTTAAATTTTAAACTTGATGTAAATCTACTTGATTTAGCAAATTTCATGGCTGCCTATGAGAGTGGTGGAAATAGGCAGAGCTGTGTCTTCACTGTATGGAAGATTTCCCTGGTGTTGAGTATTGGAAATATTTTGAAGAGGAATTTAAAGGAGCTGGATAAGATCCATGATTCCAGTAGCAAATATGTTAACTTAGGCAATGCCAATTAACTTCTCTCTTCTTCATCTATAAGCAAAAAGAAGCAGTGTTTTCCTAGAGCTAAGAGTCCTGATTTATTTTCCTTACGCCCAGGCTGGAGGGAGAAGGGTGATTTTTATATTATTACAAAGCAAACAGTGGCAATGGTCCAAAACCCATCACTTGTCTCAGAGAGTAAACAGGCAAAAAAACAAAAATAAAAACAACTATCTTGTCCTATGTATATAACCATGGACATAAATTATGAGATGGGCAAATATCTGCATTCTAGCCCCTAAAACAAAACAAAACCAATGAAGAAAGGAAACCTTTACCTAAGCTAATGAGATGTCTCATAGAAAGTAGGATTCGATTTCTTTGTCCCACCGAGAATGTTGTTATTAATGTAATTTAAAGGTAATTAAAAATACATTTGGTTTAGTTGTTGCTTTCCTTTTGAAATCTTCACTCCCTTGTCTCTGAGAAAGTCCTGCTGTGTCAGTTTCAGCTTCCAAAATAAACAGTGTTCATTAACTTACAGAATTTTAGGCTAAATTGTTGAAAGTGTGGTTAGAGGAGGCGTTTGAAAAATGCAAAGGAAAGGGCTTGCAGAAATAACCGACTCAGTCGGTTATAGGTTAACCATACCCTATGGATCTCTGAATGGCCTCTGGAAACTTGTCACAGGTACAGGAGAAATTTTATAAATAGATAGGGATGATGGTCTGGAATTCCTTCCCCCTTGCAGCCCCCGCCCAAACTCCCCCTCCCATCCTGAGTCAGGAGGTGCATGTGGACCCTTAGATGAAGGGATCACGCACCCCTTGCATGGAACACTACCAGGGTATATATGCTGTAAGAAAGCTAACCAGAAAGAGCTTGCGCCTTTTGCCTCATGGGCTCTGCTGGCCTAATAAACTCCTTCCTCTACAAAGTTGTCTGAGCATCCAAATTCCTCCAACGAATGTCGCTTCCTGCAACATGGTAAATCAACACAGGATTGTCTTGGATTGTATTTTTTATTTTGTAACAGTTATTCTGCTATAAATCTCAGAGACGACAAGAAGCAACTGGCACTCACAGTAAACCTCATTTATCTCAATTCAGGAAACTAGTTCATTACCAGATGTATGGCCTTGGCTTTGATGCTTTTTATGCTTGTCAGTTGCCACCTAATTGAAACTGTAGAAACAAATTCCTTCATAAGGGGTCCATGAACCCTTAGAGTTACCGCATATACACTAAGCACAAGACTCTCCAGAGGTGGACATAATGACTTGAAAACATTTTAAAAATGGAAAGGGTAAAGGAGGGCATTTACACCAGCTTAAAATTTTTGGAGGATGAATTAGACAAAGGGAGCACTACATAATGATTTTGTTTATTTCACCAGCTGTTACTTATTTTTGATTCGATGTATGTTTTCCCTATGTAGGAATAACCATGCATAGATTCACTTCCTAAGCATAGCCAATCTATATTAAAATAACTTCACCTGCATATAAAAATTATGCATGTGTATTATAGAAAGTTTGGAAATTTCATAAATGTAAATAAGAAGATAAATCACCCATAATCTTATTACCAATTATAATAATTATGAATCACTCGATATGTTTTCCTGTCTTTTTTTCTGGGTTCATGAACATTTAAAAGAAAAAGTAAGTCTATGCCATATGTAAAATTATAAATTATATGACTTTTTAAGCTTTATGTATTATTTTTCATGCTATTTTGTACTTCCAAAACTTCAAATTTTAATTCTTTTTTAAAGTATTCTAATGCATGATTGAATAGATTTTTTTTCTTGTTTGGCATTTAGGTGTTTTCTTTTTAATTGGCTGTTATAAACATATTGTGATTTTCATGATATATTTTTGTTATATGTACATATATATAGGTGTGACATATCCTTAAGGCAACCCTATAAGAGCAAAAAATGCTGGATTAAAGATTAAGGAGTGCTTTAAAAATTATTGAGTCAAAATGTAGAATCTATATTAAAGCTTCTATTATAAAATTCCAAATTAATTTTTAAATATTTTCTAACAATTTATGCTCTCACTGGAAATACACTGTATCTATTTCACTAAAGTTACACAAGAGTTGCACATTATCTTATCTTAATCTTTGCTAATTTTTTGGAACAGTATAGTAAAATCCCATTTTAAAAAGTTTCTGTCTCTTCCATTGCTTAGGAAGTTGAGCATTTTAATGTATTCTCTGTCTTTCATGTTGTAGATAAATTTCTTTCTCTTACATGCCTTTCTAACTTGGCTGGTTTTCATTAAAAATAAAACAAAACAAAAAACTATAGAAACATACTTTTGCTTTATGTATTGTTGGTCTGTTTGTGAATGAACCTCATTTCCTGTGTGACCGCCATGATGGCCACACTGTTTCTAAGACTCGAGTGATCTCCATGTTTGGCCCTTGGGTCAACCTAGGGAGAGAGTTTAGCTCGCAACTCTCCTGAGTTGCCTGGCTTAGATATTCCTACTTTCATAGAGGTATAATTGTTTTTAAACTTAAAAAAAAAAAGTATCGAATTTATTATCTCAGTTGAATTCCCTAGAAACAGATTCTGAGAGTAGGATTCTGGTACAAGTCATTTATTTATTCATGAGATGATCCCTGGAAACCGCATTTGGAGAGTGGGGAAGTGAGACAGGCATAGGAAAGCAGCCAATAAAGGCCATGTTATCAAGCCAGGCAATGCTGTGGCTGATTGGAACTTAATCTCTCTGGGAAAGTCTGGGAATCAGTGTCGAACTCACACCCCTGTGTTATCTGATATAAGGGGTGAGAGAATTAGATTATTTATATTGCAACTCTTATCAGTCATTGATTGAGGGCTGATGTAGGGGGTGTTTTAATTCTCTGGCACCTCCTGCCTGCCTCTGCAATCCCTGGAGTGGGATGGAGGGGCTGCAACCAGGGAAAAGCCACAGGCAGTTGGAAATAGAACTGCTTATTCATTCATCGTAATACTGAGGCAAAGGAGAGATGGGAAAGGACGGACAGTTTTGCTACTATTCCAATACCAGAAAGACCTAATGATCGATGGGCAGTCCTTACCTGAACATTGCTGTGATTGTCATGCCCTACCTCAAACAGGCAGTATAACTTCTGATTTCAATTCCATTTAACAGACATTGTTGCCAGACTCTGAAGCCACTGGGGATATAATGACTAAGACGTGTTTTCTGAACTCAAGTAGCTCACAATCTTTTGTTACAAACTGAGGAGTAAGTCAACAAACAGCGTGATAAATGCACACTGTTTCAAATGCAAAAAGAAGGTATAATGAAAATTCTAGGAGAAGCAACCATGAGAACTCTTGAGGGGAAACCACAATTCTTTTCTGTGTGGTTTTTGGGAAGGGGGGTTCGAAATAGAGGTAACCCTTGAGCTTCCTTTTAAGGTGTGGGTAGGTGATGCCTTTCAAAGAATGAAAGGACATCCCAGGGAGAAAAGTCTATAATATAATGAGCAAAAGCATGAAAGAGTGAAATAAAATGGCTTAACCTAGGATTTACAAGTACTTAGGTATACCTGGAAGGAAGGGTTCACTGGGTTGAGTGGTGATTGTTGAGTCTAGAGAGCCGGGCTGGTGCCGAGTCATAGAGGATCTTGTGAAGGAAGTTGTGAGGACCTTGTGAAAGCCTTGTGAGCCATTGAAAGACTTTACACAGAGAGCTCTTTGAATATGCTGTTTGGAAGATACTTTGCAGAAATGTGATCCTGAAAGCAAGGGGATCAGTTCAGGAACAACTATAGAAATTTTAGCAAAAAGGGGGTAAGACCTGATGGCAGAATGGATTTCGGTAATGGTAAAGAAGTGGAATCAAAAGGATATAAGGTAGGCCAGGAGGGTTGGGGAGTTAGGTGAGAGAGATGGAAGTAGCCCTGGATGATTTTTAGGATTTCAGACTTGGCAGTGGACTGCATAGTTATGCCACTCATTGTGTGGATGCTGGAAAAAGAGACTGACAATTTAGGGGAAGGAGAACTGGATGACGAAATAGGACAGGGTGCTGAGTACTTACCTTTCTTTGGTATCTGCCATTCTTTCCCTCCCTCTTCTCCCATTAGTTCCTATTTGAACCCTCAGTCCCAGTAGAGCATATTTCACTTTTCTTGCCAAACATATATTGTTAAATCCCCAGGGTTTGGTGGAGAAACCATACAGGGAATCTCACAGATGCCACTTGAGTTCATGTGTAGCCTGAAAGGAAGAGCAAATGGGTTGGGATGGGTTGATTTTTAATTACAGAAAAAACAAAAAGCAAAAAAAACAAACAAACAAAAAAACCACAGTTCGGTCCTGGCTTTTCATCCCAAGAGTACCAATAGATACTAGTAAGACTTCGGAGTGGGTCCTTCACCACCTAAAAGATTTTTGTGAGAAATGAATGCCATAAGGAATAAAAATCTGCCTCCTAAACCATGCAACTATAAAGACATTAATACATAAGTTAAGAGAAAGACATTAAGTGAAAAGCCAGCACTACTCTGACAAAAGAGTAATCAGGACCATCTAGTAGGTCCTTTACTTATGAACTGGGGATAGAGATTTAATACTTGTACTTGAAGGTTTGTGGGAGAAGGCAACTGAAAAGATAAAAGGAGAAATGGATGGCGTAGAATAGAGAAAGAAACTATCAGAATGGAAAATAAAATCAGAAGCCAGTTCTTTGGGAAAAATATAAGGACCTTTGTTAAAAAGGGAACGAGAGAGGATAAGAAGAATGATGCAATTGAGCTAGCAGCCCTACTTGTCTTTCACTCCCCCACAAGGCTGGCTCTGGCTCCTGTCAGCTACACCACCTACATCTTCTCAACAGCATACCCCAGATCTGCACCCTGAAAGCCACTTCACAGCCCCCCATGAAAAAGTTCATCTTTTGATTAATGACAATGGTCATTTGTTTGACACTGGGATTGTGGTTTCTTTTGCAATGTGTATTTTGGAATGATAGGTATGGTTCTTTAATGAATAGGCAGAGGAAGAATATTATGGATGTGGGTGGTTAACTTGTTCCAATCTACCTGTAAAACTCCTGCATTGAAAGCCCAACAGAAGGACAGAAATCCTGCTGAAACTTGGCTGTCAGACATTTAATTAGGTGGGAGGATGATTAGCAGGCTCAGGGATGTAGGTGGATTTATTTTAATAGTGTTTGGGACATCATTGGGGAGAATAACAGCTGATTGTCATGGATTTAAAGAAAACTGAAGAGCAAAATTACAAGACTGGAAGTAGAAACATGTAGACATTTTCAAAACTTTTCCATAAAAAGACCAAGAGGATGAGATGCTTTTATATTGCTCTAGGAGCTTGTTGAGTTGATGGGCACAGCATTGCTCTTTTGAAGTTACCTGTGCAAATAAACGTTGTCAGGTGGTATTTTCTATTCACAAGCAAAAGTGACTAAGTATGGCTAATTTAACTGAGAATTTTCTTTCTTTCTTCTCCTTTTTTTTTTTTTATTGGTGCTTATACAGTCAATAGGGGTGCAGTCCCAGCTTAGAGATGGGTGGTGGCCAAGCCTGCCAGAGGACCAGAAAGCAGGAACTTCAGTGACTATCAGGCCAGGATGCTAATACCAAATGTCCAAACTCCAAAAGTTCCTTCCGTGATTATGTTTCTCACTTAAAATTAAAAATCCTGGGCTAACGTACCCCATGGGCTAAGCTTTGGTTGTAAGATCACTCTGTGACTCTACGAACTAGAGAAAAGAGGATTCGGTCCCCTTAGAATTCCATAACAAGAAGTAGACACCTGTTTTTAACCATCCTGCCCGAGACCCTAATCAGTGGAGAAGTAATTCCCTATAAAGAATTTGGATGTTGAGAAGGAAGAATGGATTTTGAGTCACACACATACAAATACACACAACACACATAGGTAAATTTCCATTCTGGAAGTAGTATGGGGGCAGTAGAAAAGTCTCAACACAAAACTTACCTTTTATGATGGGATTGTCAAATATTAAGATCTCAGACCAAGGAAGAATGAAGAGAAAAGATGTAGTTCTTTTTCTTCGAGACATACTTCCGGATAAACTAAAAGGTGGAAAAGGTGTCATGAAAGACAACAAAATATCCTCAAAACCTTCAAACATTTCTGGGCCTGGGCAAATAAATAAAATAGTATTTGGGGGCATGCACAGTGGAAATAGAGTGATTCAGAATACCCGAGCCTGTGACTTTGGGTTATTTCACTTCTCTTCATAAACCTTAAGAACACTGAGTTGTAGCTCTAATATCTGTTATGGGTGGGTGCTTTATTTGGGGAAAGTCTCTATTATATAGAAACTAGAATGAACATCTAGTATGTTTGCAAAGTTCATTCTTTTTTTTTTTTAATTTATAGTATGGTAAACACATACCATAAACTTTTCTACCTTAACTATTTTGAAGTGTACAGTTAAGTAGTGTTAAGTATATTGATGTTATTATGAAATAGATACCCAGAACTTTTCATCTTACATATTTGAAACTCTATACCCATTAAACAATGATTATTCAGTATCCCTTACCCCCAACCCCTGATAACTACCACTCAACTTTCTGTATCTATGAATTTGACTGCTTTAGATTCCTCAAACACATGGGATCATACAGACTTGTCCTTTTATGACTAACTGTTTCACTTAGGGAAATGTCTTCAAGGTTCATCCATATTGTAGCATGTGACAAATTTCTTTCCTTTTTAAAGCCAAATGATATTAAAATATATGTATCTGTAGATCTAGATAGATAGATAGACATTTGATGTTAGATTGATATATAGATATATCATTATATAGATAGATATATAAGTGTAACGTGTTTATTCGTTTATTCATTCATCCATTGATGGATATGTGGGTCGCTTCCATCTCTTGGCTATTGTGACTAAAACTGCTATGAACATAGGTCTGCAAATATCATTTTGAAACTCTGCTTTCAATTATTTTGGATATTTACCCAGAAGTGGAATTGCTGGATTCTATGGTAATTCTATTTTTAATTTTTTGAGGGTCTTCCATACTGTTTTCCAATATTGCTTGTGCCATTTTGCCAACAGTGTACAAGAGTTGTAATTTCTCAACTTCTCTGCCAACTTCATTTTTATCCTTTATCTACTCTACCTAAAATTTATAGACCATGTATGGGAAGTATTTGTGAGTGTCTAGAGTGTATTGCAATTCCCAAAATGCCATTTTCCATCATTTCCTTGGAGCTTCCAAATGTTATAAAACTCCTGTTATACAGGATGAGACAGAAAGCCCAAGATGGACTTAAGGTAAGCAGGAAGCCATCTAACTTTGGGAATTGAACTAACTGAACTGACAAATGAACTAAGGTGAGTGCAGACTGAAAGCTTGATTCGACCAAGCTTACTTGAGTATCCCTGTCAAGAATGCTCCCAGTTGACATCTGGATTACATCTATTATGAGAAAAGCTAATAAAACAAAACAAAACCAAGAACTTATGTAATTTTCCTAACAGCCATATGAGACACATACTCTGATTATCTTCATCCTATGGGTGGAGGAAGCTGAAGCTTCTAGAAAAACAAGTTACTCAAGATTGCACAAGAGTGTTTCTGAATCCAATGAGAGCTCTTGGCACATTTTCCAGAATTTTGGATGCTTGATAGTGTCAATAATGTCATAAAATAAGTCACTTTTTGTTTTATCTTCTTAGAGTTCTGTTTTGCTGGTGTAGCATATATCTAAAACTAGGTATAACTTTGTTTGAAACTCATAAGCAACTACTTTTCTTGGTAGAAATGGTCTGATTAGCATCTCCCTTGATTCCTGTTCTTCCTTCATGGGCTACAGAGGTTTATTCCACAGAGTCTTTGTAATCCCACTTCGGAGGTCTCCAGCGTTCCTCCTGTCAGTCTTGGCTTATTTTTGTAAGTCTATTCTTTTAAGGACCTGGCCTGAGATCACTACATCTCATTTAATAAAGATGATCTCCACAGCCTACGTAACTGCTTTAGCCTGCTCTCAACATAGATTGGAACTAGTGACTTAAAAGAAAAGGTTTTTCTACACTGGGCATGTAACAGCAACCTTCTTCTCCCCTAACCTTTAACACAAAAGCCTTCCTGTTCTCTTTACACACATCTATCTTCCCCTTTCCCATGTCTCTCTCTCTGTCTCTTTGTTTTTGTCTCTGTCTGTCTCTGTCTCTGTCTCTGTCTCTGTCTCTCTCTCTCTCTCTCTCTCTCTCTCTCTCTCTCTCTCTCTCTCACACACACACACACACACTCACACTCCCGATGTGCTGACAGATTTTCCCAATTTGCTGTTCATTAAGTTATATTAACTGTGGAAATAAAATACATCACATGATCAAATGTTATTAGATAAAAATGAATTAGCCACCTGTTGCTTCACTCCCACCACTCTGGAAAATAAAGGGAATTGGATTTGCTAAGAAACTTCTGACTTCTTTTTGTTTGTTTATTTATTTGTTTTCTTCCTGTAAGAAGCTCCATATGTCAAGGAGAGAGCCACAGCTGTAGTAAGCATGTGAAAGTCCATCTCTGTTATTAATGAAGAACTTCTATGCAAATAAAAAGCTTCATTTTATAAGTTAAACTTCCTGTTTACTTGCAGACTCATGTTTTATAGCAGAACTGATGATGTATTCAATCTCATGTTGCTGGCTTGAAAAGCTGGGGAGATAATCATCCATTTGAAGACTACGAAGTATTCAATAAAAATGTTCATTTTGTCATTCTAGCAGAACTCTCCCTTTACTCCTTTTCTGCTATTCTTTTCTACCCACATTTTTTTTTTCTGTGAGTCTTTTAGGAAAACAATTTAAAAAAAGAAAAAAGGAAATCACCTTCCTGGCCCTTTAAAATTATCTGCAGTAATTTTTTACTTATTTTTTATTTGACAAGGTGTAGCATGTGGCAACTGCATCTTTTAATTTTAAGGCTATTTAGGGATGTTGACAACTTTGGATGTGTAAGGTTATATTGCATTAATTTCATTCATGATTATTGAGTATGGTGTGCCCTGAACATTTTGCTAGGTGAAGATAGTATTTGACTGTCAGAAGTACATGTAGCCTTTGCCCTTACAGAGCTTTCAGCAAATAGGGAAGGAAAAACAATAGATTAAGTAGCTTTAAACAAATGTATCATTATAAAATCTGAGCTAAAGTAAATATTTTAGATCAAAAGAAATGTTTCTCAATCATTTTGTTGACTTCATTTATCTTTTTAAAGCCTTTAAGAATGTGACCAGGTTGGTATCTGATGACGAAAGCTTTATTTTTTGAACCAGGCTCTGGATAAAATGCTCTATCCTTAGGTGAGGGTAGGGAAAGGACAACTGATACCGTTTCATGAGGTTTTCCCCCCTTGTGATTTATTGAGGGAGTTTTATAAATCTAACAGAGACTTTTTTTTTTCATTTGAAACATGGAGTTCTGTAGATAATATGTAGAGTTTAATTCACCTAAAGCCTTTAGGTGAGAATGTTAACACTACACACTGTAAGCCCTAGAAGGATAGGACCTATTCTTATTTATATTTACATCTTTCCTGAAAAAGATTCCATGAAAGACTGTGGAAGAACTGGAATGGATATGTCAGTGAATGAGTAAATGGTTGGATGAATCATGGGCCTTGAGAAAGTGCCAATATGTGTGCCTACAATCTTTATTATTCAAGTTTGAAGGCATTGAACTGTGAGAATATTTTGGTGAATGCTGACATGGAAAACTGAAATGTGTTAGGTGTTCTACAGAGCGTAAGAGTGACAGGCCCTGAGCTTTCCCAGCTAATGCTATGCTGTGATTGAAAGCATTGTCTAGGGACGATTTGAAATGGATAAACAGCCTTATCTGTTTAAAATAAGTCAAACTCTAGGAGACTTAGAATAAAAGATCGTTTTTGAATCATAGAAATAGCATGCAGTTGTAATCCTATTTGAACTATTGCTTAATTCAGTTGACCCGTCAACAGGTATTACAGTTGATTTGACTGCAGGGGAAATCTTGGTCTATTTCATTCAATTTCACATCTGCAGATTCGCCTAGTAGCAAATTCATATAGTGTATAAATCAGGAGACTTTGCTTGCAGATATATAAGAGGCTTTGTATTAAGCATGGTCAGGGTCACATAAATGTTGTCTGGTATTGAATGTTAGGTTTGGAGTGAATTGGTCGGAATGAGGGCAATGCTGTTGCTTACCAAATTGCAAGAGCTGCAGTGGATGGAAAGGTTTATTTCCTGCCCAAAAGGAAATGAAAGAACTGTATAACCTCTTAAGTGAGTTAGGCATGGGACTAGATTGTCAAATTAAGCTGGAGGTCTTTTAATTCTTCTTTATGTATTTAAAAAAGAATGAATGGATGGATTGGTTTAGTTGAAGACTTAAAATAAAAGTCTGTAATGTTTCTTTTTTGGTCTGTTTTAATCTGTTGTTCTATGTAATTATCAAAGGGAAAACCATTACATACAATTTAAAGAAGATCCAAATTAAAACTTCTGATTATTTTAGCATATTGATATGGGTCAAGGAACTCCACACTTGAGTCTATCCACTCATTCACGTATTTGGCACCTACTCAGGCAATGCCAGTTATTCTGATCACTATATCAACTGTATGTTAACTTGTTTATCTCTCATCCAAAAATGCTTTTCTGTACATTTCTTAGGGGCCACAGGTTAATAGCACAATTTACCAGGTGCACTGTAAAAACAGCTTCCTACTCCCTCCAGACCCATCATCAGCTTGATTAATTAATTTAATCAAACACTCCAGTGTGACAGTTTATTCTAATTAGCTAATAATATTCTATTTCTCAGTGCTCATGGGACCTAGATATTTTTGTTGTATAAAACAACACGGTCGCCACGTTACCCTTCTATTCTTGAAGACCTGGGAGTTACCCAAGTGTGGAATAAGTTCAGAGGGTGTATTCCACTGAAAGTGAGAGAAGAAAAGAGATTATAAATAATACTGAAGGAATAATACTTGAATCTGGAACACGTGCTGAGTGCTGACCTTTCTACTGGAACAAGCGTGGTCA
Source organism: Eonycteris spelaea (assembly GCA_003508835.1). Taxonomy (NCBI): domain Eukaryota; kingdom Metazoa; phylum Chordata; class Mammalia; order Chiroptera; family Pteropodidae; genus Eonycteris; species Eonycteris spelaea. Next base: position 15,433,859 of record PUFA01000004.1, read on the forward strand.
CTATGATGTGGCGTCTGTGCTCAGGACTCTGCTCTGTAGGATAGCTCATCCAATCCCTGTTGAGACATGCACTCGATATTCTACTTTCAGCATAGTTGTCCAGGAAAAATAAAATCATTCATATGTAACTACAAATAGTGCCAGTAACTTGCGCCCTCCTTGGGTTCATAGTGCCACCAATGGGGCCTGTAACTAAGCTCTCCCCACTATAAATCAAGAGTGTGTTTTGTTCATTTCAAATTCCTGATGAGTTAACAGTTGAGAAAAGTGCCCTGTGTTTCTGTTCAGTGTTCTTCCCTTGAGTGCACTGATTTATTTGACCGTCTTGTGTTCCTTTGTCTTCCCTAAGATGTCGTTTAGAAAGTTTTTCCATCACTAATGCCTCTCATGGCTGATTTTACATACTCATCGCCAGCGATCACATTTTAATTACATGGGCTTTTGTTTTGTTTTCTCCTTTTTAATAAGGCTCCACTGAGGAAATCTTTCTCTTTCTGGGTCTAATCAGGTTGTCAGATCAATTAAGGTAATTGACAGTAGGTTTATTACATTCCTTAATCAGGAGTGTAGCCATTTTATTAGAGGAAAACAATCCCTAGATGATTTAGAGATAGAAAAAAAGTTTGCTGTGTATAAATAGAGGGAAAAAGAAAGTCAACCTGAAATGTCAGAGTTCTGAATCACCTGCAGTGATTATTTAAAAATTCAGATTGCTGCTCTTCATACCAATCACTTCGGTAGGCATTTGGTAGAGCCTAGAAGTCAGTATTTTTGCAAACACCCCAGATGATTCACCCCAGAAGGTGGTCCTTTGCACAGTGCACTTCGAGACACATTAGTGTAAAGCTATTGGAAAAACAGGGTGCCCTAATATTAATTTAGACCTAAGGCAGTGCCTCTTGTGCTTTCCTGTGCACCCCAATTACCCAAGGCTCTCTTTCGTTAAGTACGTGTGTCATGTGGGACTCTGTACTCCTAACAAGCTCACAGGTAGTGGTGCCATTGCTCTTGGGTAGCGGAATGCACTTGGTGGAGCAACGGCCTTGAATCTCAGTCTGTTTTTCTTGGCCCCCGAGTGCTTTGCCAATGGGAAAGTTGGCAGGGGCAGTGGTCGGATTGTCTGCCCATTAGAACTACTAAAAGTCATAAGACAAGGATGTTGGGCTTTCTGCCAATGTCTTGGCCACCTGGGGAACCAGAGAATGGGGCTTAGTCCCAGGATGCCTCAGCCTACCATCTCAGAAAGTAACATCTTGACTTTTCCCAACATTCTCTGAAGCGGTAGAAGAATCATATCTATTTTCGGAATATATAACACAAAGACAGGCATTCTTTTCTTTTTACTCTACCCCTATTGAAAGAGTTTATTGGAATGACCTTGATGTTTTGCAAATAATTATTCTCTAGGAGTTCTCGTGGCACATAGGCCTCTTCCTAAAAACGACATCTTGCAATTTGAAATACTTTCAAATTTTTGAGACTTTAATATCTGTGGCTAATTTATTGAACAAAAGTTCTGTTCCATTCTTTCATTGCCTGGCACAATGCTTCGAATGAGTCTAGGACACAGATTCTTATATAGAACCTTAAGAACTTACAACCTAATTGAGGAGATAAGACATCTTTCTATGCTTTGTATCATTAGCTATATTTTTCTTTTTGTATGCAAATAGAATATTCGGTCCAGTGGAGAGTAGGTTATTTCTATCTGAGATGGTCATTGAAGTGACACTTGAATTGGTCATGGAATAAAAATCTGTGAGGCCAACAAAGCAAAATATTGCTACCCTCATTCTGTGTAATGTAACCAAGGCTAATTGATTTCTCAAGAGTGAAAGCAGGATTGAAAACTTTTGTTAAAGAAATACTTAACTGGTTATCTACTGTTTCCCAGTACTCAGCACAATTCTGACATCACATCTGTGCTAAACAGGACAGTCTAAATGACTTTCCTATGTTGTTTATGGCCTCTGTATTTTGACTTTCTTTCAATGCTATTTCTGTCATAAAAAAGAAGGACTCTAACCTCCTAAATGAAAAGCCTAGCCTCAAATACATTTTAATTGTCAAGCAAGCCTTTGTCAGTCTGATCCTATTAAACAGGTTATGAAGTTAGAAGGTGTGTCTCTTTATTAAACTCTTGATATTTTATTCTTTTCATTCAGTCTGTAAAATATATCTACCTCAAACCAGCTTCTCAAGAATTGAAAAGTCTTTGTGTTCCATGTGTTTTCCTCTGAGCACCCAAAGAACATACTCAGATTCTATTTCATGTATAGAATCGTCCATGACACTCTGGAAAACAGGGAAAAACCAGCGCTATCCCCACTTATAGTTGATAAAATCAAGGCCCAAAACATTGGGAATTTACTTCATGTCACCCAATAAATAGGTCTGTGATACAGGAAAAAGTAGAAACCTGTTCTGTGAGCACAGTGTGTGTGTGTGTGTGTGTGTGTGTGTGTGTGTGTGTGTGTGTGTGTGTGTGTTAGACTTAACCACTTCAGATATAGCATATCCATATGCAAGAGAAAGAACACAAAAATACAGGGTATTCAATATAAACTGCCTGTGTTTCAGACACAATGAATTCATAATGAAAATTATAGTCATTTAAACATTATAAAATGTAGCTTAAGAAAGTAAATCTCGGAAGTGCTCAACACTAGATCCTATTTCTTTTTTAAGTGATTCCGTAACTCACTGGGAGGGTGTTTCCTAAGCTAATTATCTGTCCTACTAATAATATTTACCACTTTTTGGAAGCCTACTATGTGCTAAGCACTTTTTATCTGCACCTTGATTGAGAGGTTACATTTAAATTTAGTCTTATGAATCTGTGCCACAGAAATAACATTTTTCATTTCCCAAAAACCCTTTAATCCACCTAAGATTACTGAATGTCAGGTGTGATTTTTGCCATCTTGATCTCTATTATTTTTAACCCAAAATATTATAAAGAAGGGATGTGAATTATTGCTGAGATCAAATAGTGATGTTATCTGAAAATAGTGTAAATCAACACATTTCTGATTTAATTTTACCTTATTAACAGTTTCATAGTTTTAACAACTTATTGAATTTTATTGGGTTCATGGAAATATTGCAGTCATGATCAATTGCCAATCAATTATAATAGTAATAGGATTAATACATTATTATTCTCTTATGTAACTAATATGTGCCCATTGGTACTTCATTGGTGTTTGTGACTATCTGTAAGACCTGTTATAACTGAGATTTCTACTTCATTTTAGAAGACTTTGACTCAGATCTTTATAGGTCACTATGCTATCAAGGCCACAGACCTCTCCTATGTCCCTAATCATCTCTTTATGAATATTCTCTGTTCAGTGCCTGGCATAGACCTGGATACATGATAGGTTAATAAATAACTGCTGGTTATTGAATCCAACTACTCCAATGCTGGCTTTGCTATTATTTTGTGTTGGATAATAAAGTTAAGCATCAATACCACACATTGAGAATAGGTACTTCCACTTAAACCTGGCTGTGCTTGGACATTTAGAAGTTCTAGGTTCTGGGAAGAGAATGGACATGGTACGAAATCTTTTTGTATGCCTGGAAGTTGGTATGTTTAGTTTACTTCTGATGAATGACACCTGCAAGCGGCTACTTGAGATCTTTCACAACACCCATCCTTTCGTGACCAGCCTTGTGAGGTTGAGTTGCAATGAGCTGAACAGATCGATAGCAATCACACAGGGTGCTTGGACAAGACAGCCTCCTCTATAATCTTGGGACAACTTAGTTAGCATTGCCACTAAACCCAAGATGAGTATGTGTGGGGAGTGTGTGTGTGTGTGTGTGTGTGTGTGTGTGTGTGTGTGTGTAATAGTTGATTTTTTAAGGATGTCTGAGAAAAAAAGAAAACCTAACTACCATTACCTTGTCTTCCACTTTATTGGAAGATAAGCTTGTCAGGGAGACAATGAGCATCCCTGCTTTCCCTATTCTAAAACTTTCTCACTTCTCCTGCCTGCCCCTGCCCAGTGGTGCTCAGAGATGACCTGATTAGTTGCCGACTTTCTGGAGCAATGAATGCAGTTTTTGTAAGACCTGCCAAATCTCAGTTCTTTGCTGTTGACCTCATGGGCAAAAATCATCTTTAGATGTTTGGCCATGAGTTCTTTTCTGCAGAGTAAATTATGAGCCATTTAATAATTGAAGACCAACAGGCAGAGAACCAGGACATTCAGTCTTGTTTGATCTGTGACTGACCTGAGGAAATTGAAAAATACTGTTTTTCACTTTTGTCCAAGCTGTCTTTAAAAATTTTTATAATCTTTTTAATAAAATAATTTAGGTATAATGTAGAAAATCAGAAAACATAGAGAAGTAAAAGAAAAAAAAACACCAAAATACAGAGAAGCAAAAAAAAAAATAAAACACCCATAAAGTAGCACTGTCATCTGTCTAAATTGACTATTTATGATATCCTTCCTGTTCCATAAAGTTTTCCTCAGAAATCCAAAACAATATTATAGATTTTCACCTTTCCAAAACACATACTGTCTTCAGCATAACATGCAGACCATGATTTTTTCCAAACTTTGTTTTGGATGATAATTACATATTAATTACCACTTGTTCAGGTGCTTTTTTTCCCCCAGAGAGATTCATAAGCTCCAGTAAAAGCTTAAAACCTCTCCCCACTTCTTTCCTCAATAATAGATGTTCAAATGCTTTTGGCATTGAATCGATTTTAATTATCTAGTAAGAATGTTTTGTTTTTCCATTACCATCTTAGCTTTTAAGTATACATATAAAAATTCTAACTCTTATATAACTAAATAGTCAGATATTTTAAAAAAAATGTTCTCAATCTCCGTTGTTATTTTGGATGGTTTTCCTAATTGACAACCTCTGGTGATATTTGGCATTGAAAGTGTTTGTGCTATAGACAAGTGGAAGAAAATTTAATTTGTCTGGTATGGGCTTTAACTGACAAATGTTAGAAATTGACCTTTTCAACAGAAATTTACTTGGAAGTCCTAAGTGAAGCTCTGCTTTAAGCTGAATTTGTCACCAAGACATGATTAAATTCTCCTAAATGTAGATCAATTGCACATATTATTAATGGGAATTGAAATCTCCCTAAATGGTGTCTATAAATTTAAAAGGCTGGGGTGGGGGGCGGGGTGAGGGAAGGATGTGAAGGTTAAGGTGCCTCATCCACCAAATGGATAATCTTATATTATCTTGGAACTCTTTTTGAGGGAAAGTTGTTCATTCCACAGTAGGAATTTATTCAGAATTTATAAAGGCATACCATGTTAAGTTTTTCATGTTAGAGGACTCCAAGAGCTCCACATCTCATAACACATCTCATGATGGAAATAATACAAATGTGTTTAGAATGAGAGAAAGAAAGAAGGAAGGAAAGAGGAAGAGAAGGAATAAGGGAGGAAGGAATATATTTTGATAATTTTCCTACATGCCGAATAGCTCACAGAATTAAGGAGAGGGAGCACTGTTATAGAGTTGTGGCCTGAGAAATGACTGACATTCTCAGCAGGGAAAATGACAAATTACTGGTTCAGAACTCCAGCTATGGGTATATTATCAATTTGAGCATGACTTTGTGCCTCAATTAGAAATGCCACTACATAAAAACTGAACAAACCTGGTTCTTCCTCCTGCAACACTGTGTGAAGGGTCAGCTTACCTGTGTAAGGTCAGAAGCATCATTATTTTCTTTGCCCTGGTGAGTCAGAGGAACTTAAGACAAAAAAATGAGTAGAAGGCAACAGAGATGGCACCAGGACCATTGGTTAATAGATTTGCTAATTAATTTTTTGTGACCATACACGTTAGCTTCTATGTTTCCCATTCAGTCTGAACGTGATATAGAATCCACAAGATAAAAGAAATGAAAACACTTAGGAAGGGGAAAAATGTAGAGGTGTTATTAATCTATCTGAAAACAAATTCTAAACTTATGAACCTCCTCCCTCGTTCAGAGGTACTCCTCAGGCTTGTAACATGCTTGTGTAAATCAGACGCATGTTTCAGGTTGGCGGCAAGTGGCTCTTTTAAAATCAAATCAAATCGAAAGACAGTACTTACTCTGAAATGTCAGTGACTTTCTACAAAATGGCAAGGGGAACAGATTGGGTGGATATCTCAAAAGTGTGCCTGGAATACCTCATGTTAAACCTCTTCTGGTTCTTTCAACAGTTATCTCAAAGCTTCATCTTGCTTTTGTGGGCAGAGTGTTATTAATTCCAATGTATATGTGGTATCAGCTGTTCAGTATAATCAGAATGGAACTTGAATCTATGAAGGTTTTGCTGGCTTTCGTTGTTGTTTGGGGGATCATTTAGTACAGAGCTTCAAATCCAGGCCTGGGCTACATCTGCAGACAATGTAATTTGTTGTTTATTCTATTCTTGTTAAAATTCTTTAGGAAAGTCCTTCCTCTGGAGAACTACAGCTTTTTTATTTTTTTTTTTATTTTTTGCCAATACTCCCTTTAGATTGGTGTGTGTGTGTGTGTGTGTGTGAGAGGTGAGAGAGAGAGAGAGAGAGAGAGAGAGAGAGAGATTTCAGAATAAAAAAGATAAGCAGCAACAACTAGGAATTCTGGCCTAAAGAATCAGGAATATAGAACAGGATTAGCAAGCTATACCCTAAATCTGCCTACACCTGTTTTAATAAATAAAGTTTTATTGGAACACAGCCACACCTATTCATTTACATATTGTCTGACTGTTTTCCTGCTAAAATGGCAAAGTTGAATATTTATATGAGAGATGCTATGACACATATTTAATATCTGGCCATTTACAGAAAAGTTTGCCAAAGCCTGATCTAGACCGTATTCCCAACAGTATGCTCAGAATCAGGTTGGTAGGTGAATTTTAAGCCATTCTACAGGTATCTTGCTGAAGATGAGAATGGCACATAGACAACCCAAGAGCAGTCACGGTAAATCCACCCGCAGAGAATTTAGGTGTGTACCGCCTCCATTGAGCATCCAAAGGAGACAGTAATTTAGATTTCACTTTAGATGAACTTGCCCTCAGAGGTACCAGAGGGAGATGGACAAATTCCTATTCATTTCTGAGTCCAAGGTATTTACAGGACCTGTGACATGCAATCAAATATTCAGTACATGTTGGCCGAATGAATACAGGCATATTAAAGGGCAGTTGGCACCATAATTGTTACCAATCCGCTGGGGATTAATAGGGTACCAGGTAAGAAATCTGTTCTAATAATGGTGAGGTAGTAGAATGGCAGCAAATTGCTAGCTTCTCATCTCTTGCTGTTAAGCCCATTGGTTTTTAACTACCTTAACTGTCACATTTTATTATTTTTTTCTCTTCTCCTTAAGTACATGTTGTGGCTAGATAATAAGCTTGAGCTTTATTAGGTCAGATTTGAAGAAGGCATTCATGCTATAAATGATGTACCTGAACAAAGAACTAAGAGATGTTAATGAATTTCCTTTTCTGGCCTTTAAAAATAATTGGATGCAAGCTCTTCTCTCTGAAAAGGTTAAAGACCAGGGGTGAGATTAGTCAATTTAGAATATATTTATCACCCTTGGAATTTTTGTTTCTAACAGGGAACACACAGAATAATAGATATTTATTAAATAGCTACCATGTGCCAAAATCATAATGGTTATTTTAACCTTCACTACAGCTCTAAGGTTTAGGTACTATTCTCATTTCACAGAGAAAGACACTAAAATTTAGAGAAGATAGAGAGATTAGTCGCCTCGTGAGTGAACCAGCCAGGACATGAATGAAAGTCTCCAAAGTCAAGGTCTTTCCATCGGCCCATTACAGCCCTCTTGTTTGAAAGCAGTTGGTCCTTTTTGTCCTTTTTGAAAGCAGTTACTCTGCTTTTGAGTGTGGGGCTATTGCTAGGTTTGTGGGATAGCATCTGATTCTACACAGTCGTACAAAGAGGAATTCTGATATTGTTGTTTGGTTTTTTTTTCTTCTCTTTGTTTGTTTGTTTGCCTACTCCTTGTTCATCCTACAGAGTTTCAAACGCTGTAAACTTTTTCTCCAAATGGATTGTCTAAATCTAGGAAGCTTATCAAGTTGTAGATTACTGAATGCTTCTAAGACCTGTTCAATTAGGTGCTGTGGAGAAGAGGCCAGGAATCTGGATTTATAACACTCTCCCTTCCACCCTCCCCCCACTAATCATAAATGTCACGGAGACTGTCCTTTAGAGAGTTGGCCCTTTAATGCCTTTCAGTGGCCTAAGATTTAGGAACTCCTCGACTTAAAAATATTTTCCTAATTATTTTTTTATATTTTTTCTTTTTCTTTTTTTCTAACACAAAAAGATTATTTTGCAGTTTGGGGGTTCAAAGGCTAGTCTAGTTAATATTATTAACTACAATATGGCTGAACTGTGAAACACTGGCAATACGAGAAGGGAAATTTTTCAGCTTGGAAATATTGGTTGGTTCTATCTGGACCTTTAAAAGAAGCCCTGTCTATTGTTAGCCTGCTTGTAAAGGTTTAATAACTCCCCCAAAACAATTTCCCTAGGTCACATATGACCTGGCCATTTATATATAACATGGGAGCATACATAGATAAGGAATAAGCAAAAGAGAGAGAACTGCAATATTTAGTTCCTTCCTGGATTGTATGTTGAGGAAATAACCTAAGGTAGGGGTTACAGTTAAGGACTTTGGAGTCAGACAAGACTGACATTTGAAACTAAGTTCTGCCCATTGTTAGCTGTGTGAGCATGGACAAGTTCCCTTGGAACTTTGCGTTCACCATCTGTAAAACAGGGAAGTTTGTCTGTAAGAATACCTTGCCAGGTGCTATAGAAGAGCCCCCTGCTTTTGTCAAGCATGCCCTCTCTCACTGCGTCCATTCTTTGCAGGCTGGCACCACAGCAGGGTTCTTCATATCGCAGTTGATTCATCTTTAGAGGGGGAGGTATTTGTGGAATCTGTACAGTGAGCTTGGATTCCCGGAGGGACTGGACTCTTTTAGAATCTGCAAATTCTCAGGTCCTTCTCCAGAATTCTATCAAGTCCTAGAAGTCATGAGGAGTAGAGTGATTACTTATTTTATTTTCCACTGGTTATCAAACTTTGTCACCTTTTATTGTTGTTGTTGTTTTTGTGCCCAATTTTTGAATAGTGTACCGCTTTTAAAGTAGACCATTGCTTCAACTTTCTCTGAAAGCCCAGTAAGCAGCCGAAGTTTTCTTACCTGAATTTTAAGGAAGATTTGTTATTACTCATAATTTGTATAAAAACCCAGCTGTGGCAAAAAAGAAAAAGTCATTCTCAGGATTTTTGATAATATTTAAGCAAATACAAGTTGAAATGCCTTTGGAGGTTTGCAAATAGAAACTGATTCTCATTAGCCTCATTATTATCAGGAACATTTGATAAATGCGTAATTACTGAAGACCTTATGCTGGGCACTGTTCAATGGAGACTGTACATGACTGATCTCCATCATTGGGAAGCTCCCTCTAGGAAAACCTCTTAATGATATGAGAACATCACATCTTTGGGTACCACGATGGAGAGACAGATTCAGTTGGCGCCCCTGGTGTTGATATTTGCAAGAAACACAAGAAGATACATTGTGATGTGGGAGGAAAATTTAGCTCATAGCCAACCACATCAGTGATGCTCGATGAAGAGCTGAAGATTGAGCGAGTTAATGAGTCCTGGAGATTTATTTCCCAAGGCAATCACCGAAAAGTGTTTTAGGAGATCGTACTTTATTTTGAGAGAATTAGGCTTGTGCACCCTGATGTGGAAATGCCGAGGCATCCTATCTGTCTTTTCTCTGCCACCCTTCTGTGTGGCTTTGACACACACCCACATTATTGACCTTTTTTTCTCCCAGCCCCGGGAAGCAACCAGAGTGCATTGCCTCGAATCCTTGCACGAGCATTAATCTTCAGCTATGTGCTTTCACATCACTTCCTGTAAAAATCTATCCGTAGATCCTGTGCTTGACCTAAAGTTAGATATCAGGGGAATAAAATACTGATTCTCATTTTGAATCACAATCGTTGTTATAAATAGCAAACATGGAACATCCCTTGGATGGCGAAGTGATGGATGAGCTTCTTTTGATTAAAAATAATAGTCCATAACTCTCAAAGTATGGTTCAAGTTGAAGTAAATGATAATAATAAAGTACAACTAATACACTGCTGAATTATTCATGTTGATTATAAAAACTGAACCCTCAATATCAATGAAGCCACACACTTTACAGTATGTGTAACCCGGTTTCTCAGGAATTGCCTAGTCTAAGTGAAAAGTATCAGACACCGAATCAAGATTATGCTAAAGAAGAGTGCAAGTTGAAGAAATTATTATAAATTATAACTAGAAATGTTATAAATAATAAAAATTATTATGAATTGTTAGTAGAAGTAGTTCTCGATTACTCTGCTTTGGTGCCAACGTTAACTTGGTGATAACCTGCAGGTATTCCTCATTTGACAAATCAAGCCCAGGAATAAATGACGTCTAGCCTAAGTCCCTAGTCCAAGCCAGTCTTATCACCAAGCTGGACTCCTTGCTTTTTCCACTTCTGCCATTCTGTAGTTTATTCTCCACTCAGCAGCCAAAATGATCTTTTAAAAATGGTGTCAGTTTCTGACATGACTTTGATCAAATCCTCCAATGCCTTCCCATCTCACAGATGAGAAAATCCCAACTTCTTACCCTATACGCCAAGGAAAGCCTCATATGATCTAACCCTTGCATGATTCATCACCCTCTAAGCTATAAGCACACATCTTTCTGTGGTTCCTCAGATTATACCTTAAGGCCATTGTACTTGTGGTTTTCTCTGCTTCCAGTGCTAAAATGCAGGCTCTAGTATGGAACTAAAACTTCACTGATGTGACTCATTCCCTTACTTAGGATAAGAAACCTAAACCATCCCAGAATGATGGTATCCTTATATTTTAAGAGAAAAGACCCATTTGAGGCACAATGGTGTCCAGACAGGGTTTTCTGTGATTATGCAAATCTTTTGGCTTTCAGATACAGTGAGTTCATTGTATATTAGTAAATATTTATAAAGCACTTTATATTGACTAAATGTTTCACAATCAGATTGATTAGTTGGTTCCTCCTAGCAACCTTGTAAGGTCAATCAGTATTATTAAAGAGTGGCAGAGGTTGGGCAACTTGCCCAAGGTCACGCAGCAGGTCACTGGCAAAGCCTATACTGGCAACTTCAGAGCCCATTACTGTGACAAGCCCTGGCGTTGACTCCGCTTGGTAGGATGACCCCTAAATGCTTTTCTTGTAAGGTAGGCATAAAAACACTAAATGTTCCAATGGGAGACAAGTGTGAAGACCTTAGGTGGAAGGAGTTATTGGTGCAATTAGAAACTGGAGCCAGCTCTGAAAATTGAAAATGCTGCTTAATGGAAGTGAGGACATGCTATCTTTGAGAGAATGAAAGAAACGTAGTTTGAAAAAATAGGAATGAAAAAAGTAGGGAGTATGTAGAAAATAAATCTGGGTGGTTTTGGGATGGAGTAAGAAATAATAATACCCGAAAGAGCAAAAATAGAATAAATTTGAGTCATGTTATCAAAAAATAAGTCCTGTTCAGAAATGTTGAGTTTTTCCAAACAATGTGCCATGAACTCACCTCTATAATGCAGTGTTTTCTGATGTTTTGGGAGGGTGAAATCTGGCTTTTGAGTCTGTATTATTATAATCCTTAAAGCGCAACATGCACTTTACACAGGCTCTATTGTTGCCATCATGTCCTGTGGAGTATCCTCTAGGAATATATAACAAGGGAAATTATCTCAGTTTTAAGAAATCAAGTTGAATCTCACTTTCCATTCATATTTCTTTCAGTGCTTTTTTTTTTTTCTTTAATTTCCTTCAGTATTTAAAATGAGTGATTTTAAGTCAGTGATCTATTTGGACCTTTAGTTTATACTTCCCAACTTTGTGCCTTCAAAACAAATTCTCTTGAAGTGACCATCGACTATAATATTAACTGCTTATATTGATAAATGTTTACTGTATTTCAAGAAATTTCTAGGGAGCATCTCATTTAACCCATCCAACAATCCTATGAGGACGATACCATTTTTATGTGCTTTTCAGAGACAGGGAAACTAAGCTCCGAAGTGTAAATCCAAAACCTTCACTCTATTAAAGCCTTAGTGAGATCGTGTGCTTCCCCTTCTCAGAACCTTCCAGAGCTAACCATGGCATTCAGGCTCCATGTGATCTTGGCATGTCTTGGTGAGTGACCAACTTTTTACCAAGCTCCTCTTTGTCTACAGCCTTTCCATAAGTCAAACACCCTGAGCCTGGGCCTCACTTAGTGCCCGTGAACTTGCTTTCCTTTCTGCTTACAGCACTCTTTCTCAGCATATGGACCTCCCATGTATCTCATTCAGATTTACTCTCAAGTGCCTTATCAGAGAGGCCTCCTCCGACTACACTATGGAAAGTACCACAGCCCATCTTCACTCTTTGTCCTTACTGTTTCCGTGTCTTTCATCAGTTATCATCACCTGAAAAATTACTTTTGTATTTATGTATTTATAATCTGTTTCTTCCTACTAGAATTTAAGCTCCACAGCAATACAGCAATTTTGAATTTTTTTTCTTACTTTTTTTCCCCTTCTGTTTTATTGCCAGTGCCCAGAACAAGGTCTGGAATATAGGAGACACAATATACATAATTCTCAAATCAATGAGTGAATGGACCATCATTATCTATTGCTACACACTATATTTCTAGTAATTAGGTTAGCTTTATAGAGGCTACACATTATGCCTGATTTTGAAGAATCAGCCTTGAACTTTTGGTGAACATTCTGTAGCATCTATTACTAAGTATTCAGGTGTTACCAGTGCCATAGAAAGATGCCAGCCAAGAAGGATCTGAATGTTTTAGTTAATAGCATGTTCATCTTGAAACATTTAAGAATTTAGGGAAGGGATTCTGGGAAGATTGTGGATGTGACTGACAGGTTTTTTTTTCCTATATTACTTTGCTTTTTAAATGAAATTGGAAAATCTGAGGGCACCTGGCAGTTCTCCTGAGTACTTGTGGACAAATGTCATGTGGTCTGGAGCAATAGTCTAGATTAGAACTTGATCCTTAGTTACTGTGCCATCCAGATTTTGTAAAACAGGTAGTGTGACATGTGGGTTGGTTGGCTATTACTGCATGCAGACTTGAGGGAATAGAAATGATGACTGACATGTTCTTGAGCTGGGACACATCCTGTGTAAGCATTATATGTACTTTTTATTTATTGTTAATACCCTCTTTGACCAGTACCTCTAGCCCTGGTCCATTCTGAAATGTCACTGAAATTTCAGTTTGGTGTGATTCTAGATTTAAAAAAAAATTTTTTTTGGCCAAGGCAACCCTTGGTTGACCTCACAGATTGCAAGGACCTTGTCAGTTTACAATCCCTTATTTTTTATTTTATTATTTTTTTTACACATACAGCACCTGGCCCTCCTAGATAGTCTCCCATCCAAGTACTAGCCAGGCCCAACCCTGCTTAGCTTCTGGGCTTATTCAGGGTGGCATGGCCATAGACTGGTGTGATTCTAAAGTATAGTTATATGCAGTTTCTTACACATCTAGGTCTCTAGTTATTTTTTCTTTTGGAGGAGAACCAACTTTTTCATATGTAGTATTGCATTCCTTTCTTATAATATTGATTATAAGATGACTAGGCTCTATTATTATTTTTTCTCTGATAATGAAGGTCCTTTTCATATTTGAGAATCTATAATTGCAAAAAAGGCATAACACGAGAATCAGCAAACCTGGGTTCTCATTTTCCTTGGTGTCAGCTAAATACTTGCTTTACTCTGAGTTTCAGCCTCTTCATCTGCAGAATCATATGGTTGGACCTATTCTATTCTCTGGAAACTCTATTGATCCTGTGTAAAAGTGTCGAAGAGTTATTAAAGGGGAAAAATTAGGGTGCGTGTATGAGTGGGTTGGGGTGGAAGATAGATGTTTCAATGAGGATAAGTCCATATCTGTTTCATATATAATTAGGCTAGGGCTTAAACTCTCCCATTGCTTAAAAAAAAAAAAAAAAACCAACAGAGATGGAATCATCTAAGACTAATTGAAGCTCTAACATTCTGGAATTTTAGCTTTCATTAAAGTAATAGGTAGACACCAAAATATTTTTAAAAAGTGATATTGTAAGACGTTGCAGTGATGTGCAGTAATGAACACACCATGTTTTCTGATCAGGCTCAATCATTTCTTCCTTAAAGAAGCAAAACAGAAAAGAGACAGATGTAACAGAGAGGATATAGCTCCATCTTAACACTCCAACCCCCGGCTGTCTCTGGCAATTTCAGGATGAGATTTATCTCTATGTGTAACTTCTCATAAGTGTGTCGTATGCCTCCCTGTCAATGTGGAGCTCTCCCAAACTCCTGCTGCAGGAATTGTTGAATGTAATAGTCAAGACTAGAGATCAGCTGGTTCAGTCCGCTCCAATTATACATGAGGAAGTAATTCACTCATTTCCTACTTTGCTTAACTTTTAGAAAACTAAAGGCAGCAAAAGCTCAGTTATGCAACAGCATGTGAGGCTGAGATTCCCATCACCTATGAAAAAGAAAAAAAAAAACACTTAATAACATGACTTGACACCCAGAGAACAACTTCTAAAATTTAGGATAATTAGATCAATTTATTACCAGGGAATCAAGTAAATCCTATTGTCACCACTAAATGTTTAGTTGTTATATTTCCAGAAGTCATTTTTCATAATTTTCATTTGTATGTTCTGATTGAAGGGCTAAGAAGACCAAGTAACACTGGCTTCATTTGCTAAATGTTTTGCTTAATTTTACATATTCCCAGGCAAGGCATTCACAGCGCTTCTTTAACCAGCCGGAGTGCCATGTGAGAGGAGAGTGCAGCACTCAGGCAGAAATAGCACATGACAGCGAGCACTTGCAGCTTAAATTCACTTTCTGACAAGGATCCTAAAAGAAAGGAGATGCGTATGTATGCCGTTTCATGTCTGGTACTGTGCATTCTCACAACTAGAGGCAAAGTCTGCACTAGTCGCTAGTATCATCAATACCTTTGGAGTCTTGGTTTATTAGCTGCTTGGGCTAGGGTCTTCATTCGATTAGGGAATTGACTGTAGGATGATAATTGACAGATACTATAAACAGTGGTGGTTCATTGTTTGAGAGGCAGGTGATCTAACTTCTGTGAGTTCTATTGGAAAATGCCATTTCTTTGCAGACAGACTATTCTTTCTGTAAAGAGCACAATACTTGACTGCACAAGCCTTCTTGTCTCTATTAAGCATTCTGGCTTTGGAAACCAACTGCCTGGGTTTGAATCCAGGGCCTACTATTATTGCTGTGTGGCATTGGGCAAGTTAGTTTCAATCTCTACATCTGTAAAATGTGGATCATACCAGTACTTATCTCATAGGGTGTGATAAGAATTAAATAAGGTAGTTCTTGGAAAGTGCTTGTTAGCCCAGATTATGGCATGTTTTAAGGATTTAATAAATGCTTAACTATTATTATTTACTATTTTTATTCATAAACTATGGGCATAGTCGTTTGTGAGTGTAGAGTAATATAGCCATTAAGATGTGACTTCAACATTATGATGGATACTCTGAATGTTGAATCAGAAAGTATGGGGATTAGGGTCCTATCAAAAGAGAGAACCCTTTATAAAGCCAAATAGACATGCCTTTCCCCATCTAAATTTATAAAGATAAATCCATATTATGATTTCCATTGCTATATTTAAATATAATATTTTAATAAACTAATACATAATACACATAAACTTCTGTATGAGTTCTTCCTAAGTAAGTCCCTGATTTCTCTGATATTTATGGTTTGTAATTACTCTGACCTGATACAAACTAAGCAGGAAGCCCTGGCATTTTCTTGCTTCCTCATCCTTCAAAATGAAATATGAAAACCAAATGTGAAATTTCTCAAATTATATCTTCTAGTAATAGAGGAGAACGTTTCAGAGTTGTGTGTTCAATCTGTAAAGGGTATTCTGTGGCAGAATATAAAAAGCCATGTAGGAGAAGTTCAAATACATTACATGGGCTATAAAGGAGTCACTCCATTCAGCAGAGGGATATGAGAAAACTTGATGAAGTAAGAGATGCTTGGATCCAGCCTTAAAGTACACAAATGAATTTTGATGGGCAGAAAGAAAGGTGCAAGGATATGTATGAACTAGTTCTGTCTTCAGAGAATGTAGTCTATGAGCACAGAAAACTGTGACCATTGACAATTTCAATGAAGAGTGGTCTGGGCTGTCATAGAAAAAAGAATAAGGACTGTTAGTCTGCTTAAATAAATTTTCCCTTCCTTTTTTTCACACAAAATAATCAGAGATCTAATCCAAGTATCACTGTCAAATTTCTGTTATTTTTATACTTTAAAATGAACGGGAAGCTATTTCAGAGATAAAGATAACCCTTCTGTTTAATGGTATCTCTAATAAAGATCAACAGTTTTACCCAGAGCAGAATTACATGGTATGCGCTTGGCATTGTGTTGTATGACTCATCTGCTTTTCCATGGAGCAATATACATATAGCCACAGCCAAATACATTCACATTTCTTCTCTCAACTGCCCTACATGGCTGGAAACATCAACAACACAGCACGATGATGCAACAAGGAAGAGATGGAGGATGGCACAGAAAGAGCAGAAAGGTGAGAGAGAACTTTTGCAACTTGTCAACACGTAGGTACCCATCCCTTACATTAAAAAATAATAAAATATTTTTTCCTATTATAAATTAAATTCGAATTCTGTGACATGTGGCAGAGTGGAAATATCTTTCGATCCCGTTGACATGCCTCCCACTGTTTAAGCCCCTTTCCTCTAATTCTTCTAGTTAATCTGGAAAGTTCAGGTAATCCGAGAGACAGAGGGAAGCTTGTTCAGTTCAGGATGCACCATAACATTTAAATTACATGTTCCGGCTGACAGGCAAACGTATTTCAGGACAGAATCCTTAGAAAGCAGGAGACAGTTTCCTTCAGCTCCACGTTATCATTTGATGTAGATTGCCTATTATATTCTTGAGGTATTATGAAAAATGGATTTGGAGATATTTTCTTGACAGTGGGTAGACTAATGGAATCCGGTGACTGTATTTAAAATGTGCAGGGGTTTGTTATAACATGGTAATAGAAATATCAATTGCACTGACAGGGTAAAAAAAAAATCTGTCAATGAATGATAATGAAGTTATTTAAATGTCGACTCACTCGCAAACATTTTCCAAACCCTAAATTATTCTCACTGCTTTAACCTCATGCATCCTACATTATCAAGGAGCAGAGTCTGTGTGCCTTTGGCTTTGGAAGCTATTTTTATGCCACCAAATGCACTAGGAGCAATGAAAGTGGCTGCTCTTTATGATTTTAGGGAAGAAGCAAAACAGAAGCCGCAGCTGCCTGATTTAGAGGTGAACGCTCTTCTTGGTGCTGATTTGAGTAATGCCCCAGGGCTTCCCGTCCCTGTCCGCCGAGCATCCTCCTACAGCTCGAGTCTTCATTTTGTGACCTTGGCAATACGCTTTGGTGTGTCTAGGGCTTGGATGTGGAGAAGGAGGATCTCAAGTTGTTTGGATAGTTTCTAACTTCTTTTGAAGAAGTAGCCTGGGTCATCTTTGGTTCAAAGAGTGTGCCCATTAGGCATCAGGCATTCATTCACCCTCCATGTGCAGAAGGCACCTGCTATGTGCCAGCACTGTCCTGGGGACTGAAGAATGGAGAATGAACAGAGATATATTCCTGCCTTTATGGGTCTCAGAGTAGTTGGAAATGGATGTCAAACACAGGGTTATGGATTAAAAAGTAGAAGAACATGGAACATGCCCACCATCTTCATCCCACTTCATCCCTCACAGCTGATTGTGTTTGCTAATATCAGGGACTGCAGTGGTCCATGCCAGACTTTCTAATATTGACTTATTAGAAATCCAGTGGGCCACACAAAGAGCAAGCATCCATTAAGTCAGCCAGTCTGTCACAAACAAATTACGAGTGCCTCCTGTGTCCAGCTGCTTTTTCTGGGAGCTAGGAAGCCAGCAGTGAACAAAAGAGACATCATTCTTGCTCTGATGAAGCTTCCATTCTGGTGAGGGAAGACAGACAACAAAAAATAAGTAGATCTATCAGGTGAGAGTAGATACCATAAGGAGAAATAAAAGTTGCTCAGGAGGATAGTGTGCTGGAGGTGAAGTTGCAGTGTCATACATCATGACCATCTTCCAGAAAGAAGTGATGGGCCAGGTATATGAGTGTCCAGAGCTTTCTAGGTATAGGCAATAGCAGGGCTAGAGTGGGAAGGGGTGGGGAGCAGGCAGGAAAAAGAATACAAAGGGCTTAAGAGTTGGGCATCTCAAAATTATAATGCAATGCTATTATTAGATAAAAAAGTAAATGTGACTTGGGCATAGCAAGGCTGGAGTTTAATTGTCAAGGAATAGGGCACTGACTGATTGCTCAGTTAGTGAGTGCCTGAGTTCAGCTGTTTCACGTCAAGCTCTGTTAGCCTGTGGCATCTTGGTAATCTTCGTGAGACATCATCATATCATTAACAGGTTGATCTACTCCCTTTGTCCATATTGCTAGCCTGCCCAGGAGTCAGGGTGGGCCAGATCAATGGCATGCCTTCTTCTCTTCTTAGGTTATTGTGACAGTTTCTGCTTATGCTTTTCTTAAAATTGATTCTCCCTCTGTCCTTTTACCTGATATGAAGAAAAGCCAGGTGCACCATGTAGAACTTCAAATGGTTTCAGTTCATTTACTAAGAAATGCAAAATTAGATTTTGTAAGTGTATCCTCTTTAACTCTTGTAGCTTTGGAGAGAGGCAGAGCAGCATGGGGTTAAGGATGCAAGCTCTGAGGCAGCAGCTGAGTGAGGACTGCACCTTCCAAGTTCTGTGGCCTTGAGTAGGCTGGTTATACTATCTGTAACCTGTGGTTAATATCAGTGTCTGTCTCATGTGATTTCTGCACATGAAGAGCTTAGGTCACGTCGTAAGCACTGATAAACCTTCATTTTACCTTGTTATGTTGTATAAGTACAACAGTCTATTCAGCAATGGAATCCTGGCACATGTTATAGAGTGTAGACTCTTTAACTCTCAAATTTCAGTTCTTACTTGATTCAAGTCCCACACAAAATTAGCACAGGTCCTTTAAAATAGCATAGTTTAAATTTGGTTACATTTTAAAAGGTAATAGCTCCATGAATATCTTCTCTTATTGCAAACTAAATGTTAGTCATTTTCAGTGGTTGAGACTTTCCTTGAGGGTTTCTCTAATGGGTTTTAGTAACCATTGGGCAAAGAATACAAAAAAGGTCAAGAAAAAAATGATAAAAGCTATCATGTAGAGATTGTTTATCATATGCCAGCCATTGTTTTCAGCACTTTTATGGTCTAATTTAGTTTACAAATGATTTTATGTTTATTTATACCATCATTTGATGGTATAAGATTATAGTAGAGGAAATCCAATCACATGTGTTACTTCTGCCACTCTTTATAGAAACTAGTCATGTCCTGGATTGATCCCTTCTTCAAGTATGATGGAAGACTTTCCCCCCTCAGGGGTCATAAATTTTTAAAAGGCAGGTGCCTTTAACATGGTTCTTCCACCGTTTGAAACAGCTCATTTAGCTCTATGCATATGGGAAATAAAGACATGTTTTTAAATGTTCCAAGAGTCTCTATTTAAGATGTTTGTAAAAAAGTAAGGGAAGGATTAAGGATCAAAAGCAGAAACATGTAAGCCTTGATTTTAGCACTTGCATGTTTATTTTCCTAGAATGCTTATTTTTTAAACTTTCAGCTTTTCTAGTACAATATAGGTGTTGACAGAAGTTCTGTTTTTCATCTGTAGATAAGTCAACCTGTAAACAAAACCTGGAAAAAATACCTTTTTTAGAATGTTTAAAAAAAATGGTACAAATAGAGAATTCAAAGTTTACAGTATATTTTAAATATGTCTACATCTTTGTATGATACATAATTTTTAAAGATTGTTTTCTGTTTTTTTTTAATTTTTATTTTTTGCCTTTACATTAATCACTCTATAGTTAGCATAGGCTGGCATTTCTGTTTTCAGTTTTGATTTATATTAAATATGTATATTGTTCCTTTTTTCTTATGAAGCCAAGATCTATAATCTTCCTTTTCCTTTTTTTAATTTTGATGTTCTGTTCCCCAAAGTATGTTGTTCAGAACACTAATATCATTACATATCCCTCAAGAAGGCATCCTGTAATCAAATACATTTTTAAAATGCTGTATGACATATGCATTTAAGTGGTTTTGAGTATATATTAGAATAATAAAATGTATGCATGTGTATAAGAATAACAAAATTTATAAGTTCTGAAGTAAAGGAACATTACATTTTGTGTAATTGAGCATTCCATAACATTGTTTTGATCTTGGATAACACTCCTCTCCCCCATACCTAGAGATGATACTTAAAATATTTAACAGCCAGTATGTTGGCTCACCAGCCAACCTGCTTCTCAACTGTTTGTCTCTCCTCTGCTCTTTCAGAGCCCACATCCCTAGGAGACTGCAGTTCCCACAATTGACCATGCGAAGATAACTGGAAGCATCTGTTAGCTATGAAGGGGGTTTGCAGATGGGCACTAAGAACTGCCTTCCAGGGTGCAGTGCCTCCTCCAAGGTCATTGTCTCCTTCACTGGGATTGGCTTAGGCACTGACCAGTGAGAACAGATGCTCCTCATAGTTCTGGACCAAGTTCCTTGTGGACCTCTGTTGTGCCAGCCCACAATCTTTTGGTTGCTGGACTGTAAGGAGATCTAAGAGGTCTTCAAGGGAGAGGCCATGTGGGGAGGCTGGCACAGGTGCTACACAAAGAACTTGGTGCAGTAAGTGTTTACTGGTTTGCAAGGGTTGGATTTTTTCATTTCTGTACCATTGTACCAATGTTTCTTAGATGATTGTTAGTTTTACCCAGGACACATGTCAACACTATCTAATTCTAGTTCTATGGGACCATCATGGACAACGGCTAGTCTATGTCACTTTGGGTTTGTGGAAATGCATCATTTTTTTCTCTTTCTATTGATTATTACAATGCCATAATGTTTCAACATGTAGCTTTGCTGGAATTGAGAACAAATTTTGACTTAGTTTTTGAGCTTTGAAAAATCAAAGGAAAGAGGTAGCACAAAAGTCATGGTAGATACCTGGCAGGATCTAGAGTGATAATATTAAAATAATACAAAAATGTCCAATAACATATTGTAAGCTCTCTGAAAAAAAGTTGCTAACATAAATCTGAATTAGTTACTCTATTATCATCTTATCACTTTGGCATTCTAGTAAAATGCACACACACATATACACACGTTCAGACAAATGAGAATGATTTCATATAGAGGCCTTACAGAATAATCCATATTTGTCTTTGTTTTTTTGAATGTAAAAATATTTATTGAGTAGCTCAGGGATCAAATTATTAGAAATTATAAAAATCTTAACATCACCTCTCTATACACTGGACCCTACTTCTCTAGCCTTCTTTCTCTTTACCTGACTAAGGAAAGGTGAGCCATTTTCTCATTTCCAACATAGTTCTACTGACCTCCACCTATCACTAGGCAAAAAAATGTATGTATTAATATAGCAAGTATTTGCACATTTCATCCTTCTCCCCCCCCCCCCCCGGTGCATCCATTTGTTCTTGAACTCGTGAATATTATTCAGAATAATGAATAGGAAAAGCTATCAAAATAAAGGAGCTAAAGAAAGCAGTGCAGCATGGGGTTACATGAAAAGCTACTGAAATTTATGAGACAAACAAGTCTTAGTAAGGAGAGAAAGTTCCTTTCTTACTTATCTTTCTTACTTCTTACTTACCCCAGTAAGGCCAAGGCAAGAATGGGGAGAAAAAAAAATGTCGAAAACCAAGACTGGACTAAATAAGGAAATAAGTCTCCGATAGAAATTTCTTAAAAAGTAGAAGGAAATGTCACCTCAATATGAGTTTGGGGAGAAAAAGATGGATATAGAAGGGGGATTTAAAGAAGTTTGTTGTGGTCTATTGATAAGATCTCCTGTGAAAGAATTTTGGACTGCTCTTTGAATATTCTTAGATATCAAGCCAATGTTTTTTTTTTTGTTTTTTTTTTTTTTTTTTTTTTTGATTAGGGTAGAGCATGTAATGGTATTGAAAAAAGCCAGTTGCATCTTTGGATTACATAAGGTGCCTTCTAGTTTATGATGATGCTTTTGCCAGTTCCCTTTTCTAAAGTCCTACCCATTTTTCATTTCCAAGGGCCATCGTCCTTTTGAAAAGTTTTTCATAATACCCTAGTCTAGTGATTCGAGATATCATCTAAATTCTATAAAGTACTGACTCTTTTTAATATATATAAAGATTATTACATATTATATAACAGTGCATAATTGTGATAATATAATATTGTCCATAATATATGTCACTTTTTAAAATATGTTTGTAAAAAGAGTAAACTAAGAATTTAGGATTCATACACACACACACACACGTGTGTGTGTGTGTGTGTGTGTGTGTGTGTGTGTGTGTAATTTTAGGGGGGGACCTCCCTGGATCCCTAGCCAGAATAAATTCTTAATTTCTTAATTCCAGAATCACATGTTGTACAGCTTTCTTTCTCCAGTATTTGGTCCATCCAAAGTAAGTTCTTAGTGCATGGTGGTGAGATTGTTAACATGAATTTCTTTTATTTAGTCTTTCTGACCTATAGGAAAATGCAATTTTTTATTAAGATAAAAAATTAATGAAAGTGATTATATTCTTTGTTTTTCTAATTAAACCAACTTTATTTTCTAAGCCTTGTTAATTCCTATTTGTATCATTGCACTTAACATATATGTCTATTTATCAAGTAAAGGTGTTGAATGTTGAGAATATTGTTAATGTGTTATATCCTGGTATTTACACTGGGCCTGGTACATTTTAGGACCTCTATAAATATGAATAAATGAATGAATGAACAAACAAATGAATTACATTGGGAATCTCCTATATGTAAAAAGAAGGCAGAGAGGAATTTTTATATTTGTTTCCTTTAAATTAAAAAAAAAAATTGCAATATAATGTAACACAGAGCCTAGGGCTGGAATACATGGATTCAAAGTCTAGCTGACCATTTATCATCTATCTTCTTTGACTAGGTCACTTAAGTTCTTTTAATCACTTTCTTCAAATACAGATAATATTCTGTACTGGTTGTAATGATGATCTAATAAGATTACAATTCTGAAATCTATAATAGAGTTTCATAGAGAAGATGATTAATGCCTATTTATTCGGTCTAAATTAATAAGTTATTGATGAATGGGTAGATAATGATGAGTAAATCTCCAGAAAGATAGGGTCAGTGCCAAGAAGTAATATCCTCCCTACTCCAAGTTGCCCAACACTAGAAAAGTCCACTGAATGAGTGAAAATTCACATATTATTAAGATATTTTCTTACTCTTAAACAATAGGACAAGACTGAATGACCTTTGAAGAGACTGACCCACCATCTATTCTATGACTCATGAAAGAAAATATACTTTGTAGATAAATCCAAAGAACCTGTGTCTCCACAGTGCCAAGATAAAGCAAAAGTTTGGAAATGTCAAGCCTAAATAAAAGCTCTTTATTTCTTCGGTCAACTCAAGGGACACCCTCATCTCTTAATCTTTTAAAATCAACCACATCCTTTACGCAATGTGCATACATTAAGGAGCAGTAGAGAGATGAAGTTTTAATTTTTACCAATTCAATTTAAATGCAAATGTTAACCACTCACATGATGTTACTGTGTACATAATTAAGCATCATTATATACTACATGAATCATTGAGTAACCTCCCGAGAGCCATTCTACTATGTAAAACATACATTATACTGACAAGCAGCCAAATGACGTATACTTCTGTCTTCATTAATGCTCCTTTTAAATTATAGGTCAACCGATTATGGGACAACCTATGAGAAGCTGAATGATAAAGTTGGATTGAAAACAATTTTAAGCTATCTCTACGTGTGTCCTACCAACAAGCGTAAGGTAAGAAATGTATATTGATTATGCTGCTTATTCCTGATGTGAATTCTTCCTTGGTTGGCTAATCTCTCTAGCCACCTAAAAATCCATTACAGTTAAGTTTTAAGAGATGTAAAGATGAGATGATGGATGTTAAAGTGGTAAAATGCCTGACACATCGTAATTTTCAGATCAGTAGCAGTCACTGTAGAAGGGCAAGAGGTAGGTATATCATTACCTTTTTAAAGGCAGCTACAGGGAGTGAGTCTTGTTGGGTGGATGATGCTGTCTCTTATGGAACAGTGCTGACCAGTTGGTGACAAGAATTAGATGATAAAAATTAGAATGAGCCTCGACAAAACAGGAAAAAAATATATATGAGATTTTCCTCTGATATCCCTCTATTTTCACTTGACATGGAGTGAATAACTAGAATCGAAGTGAATTTATAGTCCTACAGCAGGTTGGACGTTTCGTTTCTAAAATTTATTCAACCTGCATACAAATGCCAGGATGGAGGCCTGCTGGGATGAACCTTATGGGTCACCATATACCACATCTTTATTTTAGATGAGAAAACTAAGGTTTAAAGAAAGGAAATGGTTTGCCCCATTGCAGAGTTACGCACAATTGGGACTAAAATTCACGTTTCTTGATTAGCAGTCATACTGCGTCCACTACATTATACTGCTCTTATTAAGAGAATTTATCTACTCTTCAGAGAGAATTGCTATTTTCTTCAGAAGAAAATGTTTGCTTTTTAAAAAGAAAGACTTATTTGTCTCAGGAGAGAGTGGTGCTACATCCATTGTTTGGTTTTAAAAACTTGTGCTGTCAAATTCTGAATTCTGATATAATTTCTAAGGATTACATGAATTACATGAAATAATAGTATCCATCAGGAAATAGAAAAATGCTGTTCATTAGTATGTCCTACGCTATATTCTGCTATCATGATAGAACTGACATTTAGGTTTCGTTTCAGATCTGTCAGTAGTTACTCTTAGTAGGTTCTGCATTTTGTTATCTTGACTGTTGAAAGCAGATGAAAACATCTCTAAAAAATTATTCTCAACTCTGGCTGCACATCCAGGACACCAGGTGGTCCCCAAATGTACAGGCCCTGGTCTCACCTTGTTGCCGTGGCTTAGGACGCAGGTAACTGTACTTCGAGCAAGCTCCCCAGATGCTTCTGGTTTGTATCTAGGGTGCAGAACCACTTATGTCAAGTGTAATGTTCCCTCTGGCTCTAAACATTTCAATTTCTTCAGTAGACACTGTATAACTTAGCAGTTATGTAGAAGCTCTGCTCAGATGGCTTGAGTAAAAACCCAGCTAAGCCAATTAACAAGTGTATAGGTATGATGACTTAATCTTTCCAAGCACAGTGCCATCAAGTGTAAAACAGAGGATAATTCTGGTACCTGACTCATGAGGAAAGTTGTGAGTATTGTATGAAATAATGCATTTCAAGTGTTTAACACTGAATTCTTCAGATTTAATCAATGTTGTCTCTTCAGATTTTCTCCTTTTTTCACCTTCTCTTCCTCCTTCATATAATTATGGGAGGTGATAGTAGTGATTTCCCTCTGTAAATAGCAGTGTTCATTAGAACTTTCTACAGTGATAGAAATGTTCCTCTAAGCTACCTAATACTGTCGATAGAAACCACTTTGGGACTGTTGAGTATTTTAACTGTGGCCACTATGACCAAGGAACTGGATTTTACATTTTATTTAATTTTAATTAATTTAAATGTAAATACTCACATTGGCTGATGACCATAGTATTAGACAGCACAGTTCAATAATGTCACCCTCACACATTTAGAAACATATCCTAGACATTCTTATCGTCCCCTTACTGGCTGATAACTGAGTCATCGTCAGCGATTACACATAAACAATTTTGATCTGCTGTGTACAGTCATACATTGAGGAGCTGAACCCATATCCTTTATTTTTATAATATTTGCTGGCTTTCATTCAATTCTTGTAATCCCTATTGATTTTTCCTCTAGCTCACATTTTTAGTAAATTTCATTTAGCAATCAACAAACCGTAGGCACCATTGGATACAGAGAAATATGCCAACTTTCAACCCTCAATGGTCGTGTATTCTAGTAATAAATTCAGTATGACTTTTTGTAATTGAAAGGTCTCTTGACTCTACTTCCACCTAGCAGATAATTTTGGGTTAGTCATTTACATTTTCCCTTTTGTAAGGTAATTAGGCAAAAAAAAAAAAAAAAAAAGAAAGAAAGAAAAAAGAAAAAGAAAAAGAATTTACAGCTGGAAGAGACCTGAGACTTGATCTCATTTAGTGATAGCCTCTGTTTGATGCCGTTAGAAAGGAATATAATTTTTAAACTAAGATGCCGAACATTGAAGGTGAGCCTAGGTTTTTCTTTAGCAGCACAAAATGTGGTAGTGATCTGGAGATTTCAGAATTGTTCATAGTGGCGGGACTTAGAGCATGAGACTCGCCAGTCCCGATGTCGTTCCTACGACAGGAAGGAAAGCTTAGTCAGAATTCCACAAGGAACCCCGCCATTGAATCCACTCATGTCAGTATGCCAGTATGAATCAGGCTGCGCACTTACTCTGTAGTCATCTGGGGGACTTTAAGGAGGGCATTTGGCCACGGGCATTTAGCTGAAATAAAGACTTGGCCGACCCTACTTCCAGAGTAAGAGAAGTTGTTGCCTACCATAATGGGAGAACACTGTCCTCTGGGCTGATTGCCTTCTAGAAGCAGAGTCTGGCTTCAGCTGTTTAAATCACAGTGTTTATGGGTGAACCTGAGAGATGGGATCTTTTTTCTCTATAGATAAACGAGATCTTCAGGGTCACTTCCTGCAATGTTGATAGATTTAAGAAATATTGGAGGACAATGAAGGTCTTTACAATGGTGCAAAAATTCAATAAAGTTGACGTAGCAGTAAATTTCTGTGCAGAGTTTCTATTGAGGTGAATTTATTGCCTTGAAATATATAATTTCCCCACCTCAAAGGGACATATGCACATATGCAGACCAAAGAGATAGTACTTGCACAATATTTTAAAGTGTGACTATATTTTTCCAATCAATGAGAACTTATGTTTACAAATAAAGAAGGAAAAGGAGGAGAAGACGAAAAGAAAAATCATACTCTATTAATTGTGCAAGACAAAGGCACTTAAGTTGCTTTCAAGTCTCCTAGGAATTCCGCGTCCTCCAGTGAAAAGGCGGGCCCCTATAAAGGGTTATATTAATTCTTTGAGTTCTCCAGGGCGCTGTCTAGCAATTTAACATCTTTTGTACCAGATACTTCTATCCGCTTTTCACATCGGTAGGAGCAACTGGAATAAAACTGACATCGGAATAACTGTCTTGCGTTGCCTTCATGTTCTTATTGCTATTTTTAGTTCCTTATAAGGATGAGTACAGTTCTTCAATCAATGTGACTCCAGCAGTAGGCACCATGCCCTGGCTTTGCAGGCAGCTCGTTAGGGGCATCACTAGGATCAAAGTCCAAAACAAAGCAGCTCCTTATTTACAGTTTAAATTGATGATCGTCCATTGGCTGTTTTGCTGCAAGCCTGCTGTAAATTACAGCAGCTTTCCTTGGGTACATCTGTTACAGTAAAAACTGTGATCCCATCATAGGTCAGTCTAGGAAATGTTGGCTAAGAGACATAGAAAGCCTGCTTCCAGGGTTCGTCCTAGCTCATGCAGACTTTCTTTCAGAAGGAACCCTGAATCTGGTCTCTGATGTATGAGGTGAGTGCGAAGGAACAGGGATGGGTGGATCCTAGTGGCAGAAGAGAGGCAGGCTCCTTATCTGTCACCACGTCTCTGAGGGAGAGCCCTCCCCCACCCCCACCCCGTTCATGGCAAATCCCAAGGCTTGCTGATGTCAATAGTGGTTTATTGGTTATATACATACAGTCTTCTATGAGGAAAACAATTTAACCTATGCCTGAAATGAACAGCTGGGATCTAGAGGGTGATGGAAAGAACTAAGACAAATGTAGCAAAGGAAAAAAAAAAATCAATACTGAAATCTCAGTCTCACTCTTAAATTTTCACTGAGTTTATCTGTATTCTGTCTAAAAAGAAAATTTCTTTATGCTCTGTGTGTATCTATCAGCAGTACCTTCCCCAACACCTCCAACTAACCTTAGCTATTCTCCCTCCATGAGGTGTTGCTAACATCTTCAAGGTTAAAAAATACAAAATTCTAAGTGTAATTCGTTGGGAGAGAAGGGGAAAAAAAAGTGTTTTTTTTTCTTTTTGAAACTTGGAACAGCCATTTAGTTGTTATATCCTCGTACTCTGCACATTATGTTCCAAGCAAAGAAAAAACCTAGAAAGTATTTGTTCTTTATGTTTCCTGTGCCACCTCCACACCCCTGTTCTTTCTCCATTCTGTGTTATTGCCACTGAATTAATATTATTCCTGCTGAGAAAGCCTTTTGAGACTTTCATCCTATAAATAGGACCCTAGCTCTTCAGAGCACATCGATCATTCTTTTGGGTCTCTTGGTATATGCCAACATTAAATACTGAGTTTTCTCCAGATGTTTAGGTTTTAATTACCATACTGTAAATGGCATTTTCTAAATAAGCGTTTAATTACTGACTCCTTGCTTCTTCTTTTTATGTCCTGGGCATGCTTAATTCTTTTCATATTGTCATTTGCTATATCATGTATGTGACTTTTGGAGACAGGAAAAAGGTATGGTCGATAGAGTCTGCCAACTTCTCTTAGGGAAAGTGATGGAAGCACTGAATATGAACCTAAAATGTATTGGAGGTATTCAGATTCTGCTTTTTTACTTAACAGACATGGAAACCACATCCTAGAGAGCTGAGCGACTTGCCTGAGGTTGCATGCAACTGCTGAATAAAATTCTAAGATCATTAGACCTTTAAAGTAAACCTCAAATGCCACCTAGTCCTTCAAATCAAATCAATTCCACTAATGAGATTTTCTTATTCCCTCTGATCTCCAAGGCATCTGCTTTCCTTTTCTAGTTACTTTTTCTTACTTCTAATTATAGTTGTTTTTGACCATATCTAATCTCTCCTTTAGAATGCAAAGTCCTAGGTGGGAGAAAGTGCCTCGATCAGTTTTGTAGTCCCTAAAGTGACAAGCAAAGGGTGTTGGTGTACATTAGGTACCCAGCACATGGCTGAGGATTTGAATTGAACTCAGTTTGGGTTTTGGACCCCTAGGTGAAAGGGAAAATACACTGTGAAACCAGCTTTGATTCATTTATTTTCTCTAATTATGAAATTAATTTTGTTTCAAGTGAATAAACAAAGATAGTAAAAAAAAAAAATCCCTATAGGTTTTGATCATTTCTAGGCCATAGTGTATAATTTTCTTTTCTAGCCAAGACGAGCATGATTAATATTTAAAATGCCAGGACTTTGCATAGCATGCACTCGACATTATTTGGTGAGGCCACAGGGATCTAGAGTATTGTATAATACATCAAAAGGGGTGCGTGACATTTCCCTTGTGGGCGCTCAGTACTTGCTCATTCCACTCCAACTCTTTTATCTGTCCCTTTGTACATAAGAGCATGTGTTTGCCTCTAATCTTTTAAAAATAATGTACGTTTCATTCATAAAAGAAGGGTGATGTATGAACTCAGAGACACAGTGGAAGTGACATTTTCCAAACTTCAATGAAAGTGACTTTTTAGTGAACAAATGCTTACTACTTCCCTACATTTAACCTGGTCAATGATGACTAAAGAAGGAGATCATCTCCTTTGATCCTTCTAGATGCAGTTGACACTTTATACTGTTTCGGTCCATCAACATTTTTTCATTTCCTTCTTGAGCATTCCAAAATCAAATCGAATCCAAGAAAGTGATGCTATATCTAACTTTTTCTCTGGGTGATTTTCCGAAAGCCATCCAAGCCCCAGTTTCAAACAAACTACAGAATAACAAGTCATTGTTCCCTGCTTGAAGCAGGGGAGAGCACCAAAAGCAGTGCCCACTAGTGACTCCTTCTTTGCCCCAAGGTGGCCCTGGGGTATCCTCTGGAACTCCTAGGCTTATAGAACACAGTTGGAAGAAAACTCTGCTCTAGGCCATTTCTCCTCTACATACTGAACTACACCTGAAACACCCATCTACCTTGTACTATTTTATGTAAATCAAAGCACCTATCATCATAACATCCATAAAGTTTTTTAAAAAGCTAATGAAACCATAGTGTTTTTGATTTTAGCATAATATGTCACCTACTAAATACCTAATTGATTTTTATGACTCTTATTGATGTCTAAAGCTAAAATTAAAAAATAAAAAAGATTCACAATTTTCCTGGTTTCAAGAACTAATGAGGTTGACTAGTAATTTGGTGTTTTAGTTCACGTACACTAAGTAGTACTAAGTACTTTTTAATTGGAAAGAAGCTTTTTGCATAATTAACGTTACATATTTGTTATTCCTCATTCGTAAGATGTGTCTATCACATATAATAAGCATCTAATACACTAAATATTACTCATGAATTGCTGATCTTAAAAAAGCTAATTTACATCTCTGTGAGGATCAAGTTTATATGATGTTGATGTTATAATTCAGAGTTTTATTAGCCACATTTGTGTTTAAAAAATAAAGTAGCTACCTAGCTAAATAGAGAGATAGAAAGGTCATAAATAAATCCACAGATAACCTTTTCTAAGTTTAAATAATTTTTTCTAGTTGGCTTCAGGTGGTATTTCTTTACCAAAAGAGGGAAATAAAACTCTTTTTTAGTTTTATTTCTTTTTAACAAATGAAGTTAATCAGGATAGTGACAGTCTGTCTCAGTCTTCAAATATTTATGAAGTAAGACTCATCTGGAAATTGCATGTTTCTTATATCACTGACTAGATATTAGAAGGTGGGTTGTCTCAGTGGCCAGGCAAACAAAAGTTCTCAAAAATGAATGGAAACCTATCTAGAGGCTGATCATTTTTCAAATTTGCATAATGGACTATCTGCTTAAACTTCTCTGGGGAGCAGACTTTCTTTTTTAGTTTGGTTATCTATCTACTTATTTGTTTGTTTGTTTATTTATTTATTTATTTTACTCACGATCTATCCTTATTAGAACTGGTATTCTCTGAAGTCCGACTGGCCTCATGTTAAATACCCATCTATTACGCTTTTATGAAGGTCAAATGCATTATTTCAGGTTGGTGCCAAGTTGCGCCCTGCTGTGGAAAATGGTCAGAGGTCTTTTCAACATTCTGGTCTCTTTGCTTCCGGCATACTCCCTGTGGTTTCTCAGAGGTTTCTATCATCTGGTATTTGACATACTGTTATCTAGAACATTTGTTTCCAGTGAATAGCCCATGCTGCTCTCATGATGGATGGAGATGAATGCCGGCTGCTACAGGAAATTTGCCATATTTTACTGGGGTGGGGATGTTTCACTCCAATATATCAGATCTGCCCCAAGCTTTCTCTTGATGCTGTCATGAAAAACAAAGTTAGCTTCGATGAATCTTTAATAAAACCACTTTTTTTTTCCACCCTGGAGAAATTAAGAGAGCATCAGCAGCCTCAGGGACTAAATTGTTTCCAGTTAAACATTCTTTTTTTCCGACCTGATGTTTCTCTTGACTGAATCTTCTTTTGATGGTTTTGTCCCTCTGTTCCTCTAGGCATCCACCTCCCATTTGACTGGGTCCCTAACTGCTAACATGATTCTCATTCTATAATCCTCCAAGTCAACTACTTAAATAACTTTTGCTGAACAAAATGCTATAGCTTGTAGGTAACAAGCTGAGCTTAGATCTTCTTAGGTAAAAAGGCCTGCAGTGTGAGGTATCTAGTTTGATGCCTGGGAAAGAGTGATCTCTTATTCTTTGGCTGTTTGGGGCTGTGTGTGTATTTGGGGACTAGAATACTAAGTATTGCCATAATTGACAGCATCTGCCATGAGGAAATGAACATGCTTGTAGAGGAGAAAAGGATGATGTGGATGAATCCAAAAAAAAAAAAAAAAGAATGAGGAATAATAAAACCACCTGAATGTACAACCTCTTACAGATAAGAGAGGAAAGGCACAGATGTTAAGCCAAGTGGGAAGATGGCAGAGATTACTACACACATTTAAAGTAACAAAATAGCAATGAAAGAAAGCTAATACAAAAAGCACAATGACGACTTTGGTAGAAGAAAAATAATAAAATTATAAATGTATATTCAGCAGTAGATTTTGAATCTCCTGAAATCTCTCAGAGAGAGGAGGGCTAATCTACCAGGAACTTATTAAGACTTTCAGAGGGAGTACAATTTACCCTTATCTCTCTGTTCTTCATGAGTGCTTTCAACGGAGTGAAAGATGCTGATGGCTCTGGCCAAAATTGGTTTTGCCAGGAAGGAAAGAACAATTATGACTCAAGTGTGGAGGAGTGGCAGGCCTGGATCTCAGTTCCCCAGCTCCCCAGCGGCAGTCAAGTAGCACTGCTGCTGCTTGTAGTTAATGAACTTTTGTCCTTTTAATGCTCTCTCTCCTAGCTATTTCCCGATCCTTCTGTGGGATGGCCTCTTCTGTTTATGTGTACACCTTGTAGTTTCTGTCTTGTTAGGTGTACCAACTCAGCACCTGTTTGCAGTTACTGTGGAGCTGCACAGTGTTGTTCTTGTGACTTTTTGCCTGATGGAGGCATTAGTTGTGGTGTCATGGTTAATATACTGGACCCTGAAGCCCGTCTACCTGGCTTTAAACTCCAGCTAAGCCACATATTAGTTGTATGTTCTTAGATAAGGTTTTATTTGTTGGTTTGTTTGTCATTAACTGCTCTGTGATTGTTTCTTTATCTCTAACATAAAATAATAATTGTATCAATATCAAAAATAGTTATGAGAAGTCAAAACAAGGAAAAACCGGTGCCTGACTCATAGCAACCATTTCATAAATGTCAGTCTCATTGTTTTCATTATTATCTGTTTCAGTTATGTGGCCATACTTCATGCTGTCATTTGTCAACTCAACCAAAATTGTTGAATGCCTGTTTTGTGCCAAATCTTTTTTTTTTTTTTTTTTTTAAGAACTAGGAAGTAGAATAGAAGTAAAAGACATTGTTTTTGCTCTTAAGGATGTGCAGTCTGATAGAGGAGATGAATCTAGGAAGAGTCAACTATGGGACAGAACTTATATGTCAGAATAGCTATGTGCATAGAACTCTTTGAAGACTCAAGGAAGATATCGCAGAGAAGCAGATATTTGTCAACTTGAGAAATGAAAAAGATGAAAATTATTTTTCAGTGTATGAGTTATGAGAAACCAGTGTTCACAGACCACGGTGCATACATAGCTTTGACAGATTTGTATATATCAAACTGATAATCAATCATGCACCTATTTTGATTCTTAAAGCATGCTAATTTTCATTTATATGTGGCTATATTGTCTAATTAGACCAAAAAAAGTCTCCGTTATCTAATTAAATTATAATTCTAACAATATCACAGCTTCTGTTCAATTATTATAAACTTTTTTCTGTCTTTTAAAATCAATAAATGGGCAATGGTAACATTATTAAGATCGGATTAATAAAACTAACATTTACCTTATTATAAATTTGAGATATTCAGCATTTATCTTAAGTAACTATTGGACAGCCAGGACTATTGATAAGATTTAGAGGTGAAATTTTAAGAAGAAAGCAATTGACATATTTTATTGAACATCTAGCCTGTGCCTAGTTCTTTGCAAGTACATTGGTGGATTAAAACAAAACAAAACAAAACAAAACAAAAACAAAAACATGAACTTATGTATTATGTAGTTAATCATCCTGCAGGGATGCAATTAAAGAACAGTGCAAGACCGAAGATACTGGATTGCATGGCACAGGTGACAAGGGTTTGGAGAAGGGGTTGTCTCAGACAGCAGTCTGAGACAGGAAAGCATCACAAAAGCGCTTAAATTGTCCAGTGAGGCAGACTGGTATGACATTCACAACGGGAAAAATATAATTTAGTTGAACCAACATTTATTAAATGCTAGGCAATAGAGATGCAAACATGCTTAAAACGGGGCCCTGTCTGCAAAGACAAGGGGATTGAAGGGAGAGGTGTGTAGGTAGAAATGAGCTTGGTGTTTACATTAGCACAGGTACTGTACCTTTCATTTCCTGAAATCTTCATAATTTGATAATATATATTAGCATCTTCTTTTGCATCCTAAAGGTGCTCTTTAAAGTATTCCTTTTTACAGATTGTTTATCCTAATTGTTTGTTTAGAAAATATAGTCCCAGTAAATGTATTGAATATTTAGGAGAGTACCTGAATCAGGGCAGTAGGTGGATATCAGGGGTAATATAGGGAAGCGAGAAATATGGAATGAAACATGGCAATAAGAGAAGCAGTCAAGCATTTGTGAATGATCAGGGTTCTGGTGTTCCAGTGGCTAGTAGTTTATCTTTTTCCCCACACTATTTTCTGAAAGGGGCCCAAATTCTCTTGAAAGATAGAATAGCTACAACTTATTAAATGTTGATGCTTTCTCCTTCAGCAAACCCACATTTCACTAGGATGGCTGTAGCTTTAGGAGCCAAACTTGCCTCAAATTACTGTGTTGTTTGAATTCCAGAGGATGTCCAGCAAAAGAGCTGACTCATCCTAGGGGGGGAAAATGGCTCTTGGAATGCACTTTAATACTGGAAGCAGTCTGCTTTCTTTTCAATGTGCATTAGGCAATGTGTTTGTGCCTGTCCACCTCTTAGGTTTTATTAACGCATTATTTAGCCTTCAGATTTACATATTTTCTTGACTGACTAATGCTGTCTTTGTTCTTTGGGCCCAAGTCCTCTGTGCTTCCATTTGAAAGTGCATTACTGACATTTACAAACTCCCACCAAAGACTCAGTCAATTACCACCATTGATGCCCATTGTTCCAAGAGAGCCGACCTTTACTCCTAGGCACCAATTAAAATCTATTGCTTCTTACCCCTGCAGTGCTTACTGTAATTCTGGCTCGATGCCCAGTGTAACTGGTGGGATGCATTCTTCTCAGTCTTCCTCTTTTTACTTTTTTTTTCCAAAACAGGAAGAGAGTGACCCATAAATGGAAATGAATGCTTCGTAGGGTAGAAAAGGGGTAGAAAACCAGAGTTAACAACAGTTTTTAGTTAAATCATCTTTTGTGTCAACACAATTGAAGACCCTACGTAAATAAAATAATTAGTCAAAATTTAGGACATAGCCTGCAGGTCTATTCCAGATTCATATTGTCAGCAGAGTTACTACACGATGGTTATTTGTTGCTAATTGCAGGGCCTTTCTGCAGTCAGCATAGCTGGCCTCCTCCACAGCAAGCCAATGAAGAGAACAATGTCCCAAAGAGGGAAAGACAGTCACTCAGCCCTCTACATGTTAAATTAAGAGTTACTAGCACACTGCTCAGATGGTGGGCTTTTGGGTAAACTTAAGTTTCTTTTTCTAGTGGAATTTGAGATCAGCGCAGTTAGAGCTAGAAGTAGTTTGTCTGTGATCTTAGATGTTCATCATAAGAAGATTACTGTGTTTGGCAGACCAGTTGTCTTAAGATGTGCTCATTTAGGAAAACAAACATGGTGGTATATCATGTCCTTTGTAACTCTTTAAGTAACTATTCTACTCTTCTATTTTCCTCATCTTCTGCAGCACCAGAGATATGATGCTTATATTTTAATGGAATTTGAAACCAATTCTACTGACTCAGTTATGTTAGTAGAAATGCCTAGGAACAAGTTTGTCTATACTCAGATTGAGAGATGTCCTGATTTGCTAAAAGTCAATGGAGCTTTCCCTGTTTAGTTTAAAATTCCAGATCTAAGCAAGTTAAAGCTTAAGAGCAAGCACTATCCTTTTCTTGTGCAAATAGCCTCTTCCTCGGCACCTTCTCTCTGCCTTGCACTGCCAGCATAAACAACCAAGCTGAGAGAATGCAATTCATTCTTCGATCTACCGAGAAAATGGTCCTGCAGTTATATTATTCTCACCCTTTCACTCCTCTTTACTATTTGAAATTTTATAGAGTTCTGAAGATAATACTTGTACAAGGGCTTAAAATTTCCCAAGAGCCACAGCATTGCGCATTTCCCACCCACAGGTCCTGGTGCAGCCTGGGAGTGTAATGTCGTGAGTGGGAAGCCATTCAGTTCCCCAGAGATTCATGTCAGCATTTCATTACCCAGCAACCAGTGGATAAAGCCCAGAAGATTATGAAACCCAAACCCTTTGGCTCCATTTATTACAAATACAAAGTTTCGCCCATGTTTCATTATGTTCCTCCCATACGAATCCAGCTCAGGGGAGTCACATAGCACTCTGAAATAAATATGCGAGAGAGAACGGTGTTGAAATTGAACATTACCTGTCTGCAACTACTTAGTTTGTTTCTTCTATTTCCTTCCCTTATTTCTTCCTGCCCTCCTTTTGTCCTCCTCTTCTTCCCTCCTTCTTTTTTCCTTCTTCCTTCCTTTCTTTCCTCCCAAAGCTCATTTATGTGAAAGAGTGAATAACAAAAACCACTTATATATTTAAAGCACAATATATTTTCAAAATGGTTACAAAAGTGTGTGTGTGCATGTGTGTAAAATAATCTCATCTCACAAAAACACTGTTATGGTATTTTATACCTGAGACTTAATTAGTGACTGGTGGTCTTCAACTAGAACCTAGATCTTTGCATTTCTGGTCTACATTCTTTCTATCTTAGTTTACCATTTACCAGCCATTGCTCCTGTTTTGTTTGGGAGGGTTACGTTTTACTAGTGTTTTTGAGGCCAAGTTCCGATTCCCCTATAGACCTTTAATAAAGTTCATGTTTTAAATATGCATTATATAATCAGATAAAATGCAAAGCACAGAGAAAATGTAAAGGCAAACCATATGTCACATTTTAAGTCAGCTTGTATAAAATCATTCAGCCTCCTGCTTATCATTTCATGATAACCAGCTTTGATAGCTTTACAGGATAAGCCTGATGCTTTTAGAAATCTGAAAAGGATTC
Organism: Eonycteris spelaea; assembly: GCA_003508835.1. NCBI lineage: Eukaryota > Metazoa > Chordata > Mammalia > Chiroptera > Pteropodidae > Eonycteris > Eonycteris spelaea. Next base: position 15,470,954 of record PUFA01000004.1, read on the forward strand.
CACATATAAGGTCTGAGGGAAACCTCATTTTAACCCCAGGTTCTAGTACTTGCTCCCAGTGAGAACTCAACAAACAAATACTTGCTACTCAATGAGTGAATAAATGAATGAATGGATGAATGAATTATTCAAAGGAAGTTGGGGAATATTTTTCCTCCTGAATATTTCTAAGATTAGAGTTACCAGCAATAATCAGGACAGATTTGCTATGTCAAGAAGATGGGCAAAACGACTGTCATAGTACTTTTCAACTCTGTCATGTTGTTTCCATATCTGGAATTCTTCCTTGTCCTGACGCCGAGCTTTCCTGGTGGCCTCTATTTACCCAACATGTGTTCGTGTGCTCTGGGTTGTTATTTTCTACTATGAAGAGTACATTTCAGAAATGTACCTAACGAATGCCGGACACCTATGGCCAGTGACATGAAGAGCAAGACATCTTGGCTAATGTCTGGTGCAGGGATCTGTTTAGAGCCTGATTCCATGATGCTGATGCCGCTCTTTGGAGAAATCTCAACTGAGAAATGGCTCTCCCATCACTGAGGTATGTGGTGAGCAGGAAGTGTTCTTCTTATAAAGCTTTATTCATGGGCTCTGATTATACCTGTGATTCTGCCATTGCCTTTAACCTTTGAGTATTCCATCATTAAATCTCTTGGCACCAACTTTTTCTGCAGGAGTTACTACTCCCTCACAATTCTTTAGAAAAGGGACCTTCTCTGTGGCAGCAATAGCAGAAAACTAAAATAAAATATAAAATAAATAAAATAAAATATAATTTTATAAAAAGAAATTACATTTGCTCTGTTAAGACTGGACATGTAGGCCCCAGTAAATAAACTCTTTCCTACTTCCTTGTTTTTTTCCCTTTTGTTCTACATAAAGTATATAAAAGAAACTATTAAAACTAAGATGAAGAGATAGAGAAGTATTAGAAAGGAAATTATTTAAACTAGATCTAAATTGAAACTAGTAATTTCTTTGCCTCTTAAGTTAAGTGGTATTTTAAGTAACCTAGACTCACATTTTTCGAAGTAGACCAACAGTTTGCTTCTCAAATCAGTGATCATAATAAACTGTACGCTCTAAGATACTCACATATAAAATATTCTGAGACCATTGCCATACAAGGTGATAATCAGTGCAGAAACAAAACAACACAAAACAAAACAAAACAAAACTCTGAAATCAGCAGTGTAAGTACGATAAACTCCATTTTAATGTTGAGAAACTAAGTTTCAGAGTGGGCACTCCAGATCGTGCAGCTGGTAACTAACTGTACAAGGACTTGGCAGCATGGAGATTTTCAAGATTCTTGGTTAATATTCACCACTCTTACTTATTAACTAAAAGGTATAATCTCCCTAGGACCACAGTTATTTCCCCTAAGGGTACATGGGAAATAATAGCATCTGCTCAAATCAAACCAGCAGTAACAGTAATTCTGTTCTTTAACAATTTATAGAGGAGTCCCATAGCTTGAATGTTTTGATATCTTTGAATTTTCCTGATATACATGAGCATCCTTAAAGATATGCTCATCTGCCTTTCAGAGATTAGTGGAATGAAGTGGCCAAGTTAGTACTGAGGTTCCTAAACCTCAGCATATGTAAGAATCATCTAGAGGGCTAGTTAAAACGTAGATTCCGAGGGACTGTTTCTCAGAAACACTGGCATTTGGAGCTCTGAGAATCTGCATTTTAACAAGCAGGTACCACTTTGCCGGCTCTCTGTAATTCTGCTGCGTGTAGATCTAGGACTACACTTTACTGAACAGAGGTGAGCTGTACTAACAGTAAGGTGCCATTTTTCAATGAATCTCTTGGTTTCATTTTCCTTTATAAAAGTAAAGTCAGTACATCTTTTTGTGTCAGTGATGCAACTACAGACTATTAAGTTATGTGTTTGGAACCAGCTGCCCTCTACTGGACGATGGGAAATTTGATTAAAATTGGACCACTTTTCCCCATTTGTCTCTTTGATTGACACTAAAACTGGGTTCATTATTCCTCTCACAGAAAGACAACTGCATTTGACTGCTGGGTGAGATAAAGGTCAAGGGTACAAAGGCAGGCTTAGGGCATCTTTGCAAATTAAGGACATGGATTAACCACAGTCTTTAGGACTGGATTGAGGGAGCTCAAGGTGCAGGCAGCATGCTGCCCTTCTGATTTTCCACCTAGGGGTAAGTAAGGGCTGGAATAAATAATTCTTAGTTACTTCATGGCATGGAGGTGCTTACCAGCAATTTAACTTTGCAGAGTGGTGGGAGGCTACTATTATAGAATTTTCAAAGACATTTGTTAAGCTCAGGGAGGGTTGCTTTTTTGGGGAAAAAAAAAAGGTGTTTTTTTTTTTTCTTTTTTGTGAGTTCCACTCCATTATTCCAGGGTTCTAACTTAATTTCTTTGCACAGCAAGTAGTTCTGTCTTGGTATGAAACACAGGCAGCCCACACAGGATTATTAGGTACAAAGTGCTATTCAAAGACTCTGTGAGAGAGAAACATGAAAAGAAAAAAAAAAAAGGTATTTAAAAAAAAAAAACATCTGGAAATAAATTCCAACATGTGTCATTGTCTGCAAGAGGTAGAAGAGAGAGGGTATCATTGATTTGAGTTTAGACCAATGAAAGGGTAAGTTTAAGAAAGCATGGACATGTGAGCTCATCTCATCACTGAACATGAACCCTCCCAACCTCCCGAAAGAAAGATTGTACTGAACATGAATACTTTTTATTTTATGACTATGATGCCTCCTCTTCTCCACCCACAAACACTAGATAAGTGGTAAAACAAAAAGGAAGACAAGGATTCTTATTTAAAAAGAGACAAACATGAATACAGAGAGGGTTCTCTTACTTTAATGGAGAGGCAGATGCTCATGTCAGCTTACCAGTCTGGAGATTTTGTTTATAGTGAAGGAAATCAACAAAGGCTGTAGAACAAATGGAAGAAAATGGTCTGGATCTCACCAGATGCCCCTTTTCCAGTCCCTTCCTTTGTACTTAGCAACTAAGGCTTCCTCCTCTGCCACAGCATTGCCAGAGCTTGACTGTCACTCATTTCCATTTTGCAGTTTGGCTGTCATGTCTTTCAAGTTCCTGCAGTGACAAGTGGAATTGAACAGGGCTAGCAGGGGGAGCCTGGCATGATGAGAGGACCTTCCAGGGAGAGAAGTGCAGATCAGATCCTGCTGCCTTCTCAAAAGGGTACTCTGGCCTCAAAACATCTCAGCCAAGAGAAGGATGAGTTTCTCCATCACTGGCACCTTCTGTCTCTGTGCCAAGGCCAAGGTCACACTTCATTTCCGATTCCAGGAACTTGGAGGAGACTTTAAGTCTGGGATACTTTTTTTTCTTAGGTTTAATTGTATACCTACATAGCCCACCTCCTCCACCGAGAGAAAGAAGAGAAGAAAGAAGGAAGAAAGGGAGGAAATGGGAATCTTCTTTGGCTAGAAAAAAAATGCAAAGACTGAATCTGAGTCTGATGACTTGGCTCAAAGCCCACATCTTATTTTCTTTACTACTGGCAGTAAAAGGGACGACTACTTCAAATCCCTTTTGGCTTTTCTCTGAATAAGTTCAGTATCCTTTTAATGTCCTTTTCTCCTTGTTTAGCTCTAAAGTTCTGTAGGGAAGCAAGGAGAAGCAGTGTGACTGCTCTAGGTGGCAATGGGAAGGGGCAGAATAAAACAGGAGGCATGGTAACTTCACCGTACCTGCATTTAGGCCATGCAAAAAGGTGGTTAAGAGTGTGTTTCCAAGAGGCTGCCAGTGTCTACCCAAAGCTTAACCTCAGTGACACTGACGCGTGTGCTTGACAATATACTTCTCTGTGCAATGAGAAAGATATGTAGATAAGAGGTGTGGTGAACGTTAAAAGAACCAACACTCAAAACACATGGTGACTATCTTTGAGTATTAATTGGGTACTAGAGACAGATTTTCTTATAAGGTATGAGGTCTGTTTGCTTTTGTGAATGCAGAATCCATTGGACCTTTCATTCCGATATGCCTTGTGTAGAAAAAAACCCAAGTGCAATTGCAAAGAAAGAGAATTTTTTTTTTCCAATTCCCTCCACTCTCACTTCCCAATGGAAAATAGTCTATACCTGGTATTTTCTAGAGCTTTTACTGTAAAGGACAGATGGGTTTTAGGCAAGTATGGAATAGAGAGGCCAGCCTTGGAGGAGGTGAAGCTCAGAGGGGTTTGCAACATTTGTTTTGAGTTGCATAGGAGGTGATTTCACTTCAGGACCAGCAGTAGAATCTTGAACATCTTATTCCATCTGGAAAATGGAGAATGTAACAAATTCTCCTGCCTCTCAGGATCATTAGAAGAGTAAAATGCAACCAGATATGAACAGATCTTTTGATATTTAAAAGATAAGTTTCAGATGTACAAGATCAATGTTTTTATAGTTATTTCCTAGACAACATTTTGGAAAAATGTCACCATGGGGAAGGAGGGTATCTTTATATGGAGGAGGAATTAATTGAGGCATGGAGAAATGTATATGGGAAGAAAAATGTAGGAAGCATATTCCTTCCAGATTATGCATTGCAGATTATATATAATCTTTTTTTTTTTTTTTTTTTTTTTTTTTTTTTTTTTTTTGCAAAATTGTGAAAGGAAATGCCACTTACAGAGCAGAGGGGATTTCAGAAAGAGAGCACAGGTCCCTAACTGGGATGAAGGCAGCAGAGTCACCCCAGCTAGCAAAAGACATCCATTCATTACTTTCCTTAAATATGCTTTTCTGTGATGTACATGCAAAGCCACACAGTTTTGGGTGCCACTATTTCTTCTCTTCCGAAGAGAGATAGTAACACGTATCCTGTTAGCTCATTGCATGGGGTGAGGACCAGGAAACCACAACACAAAGGATGCGTATTTATTGAGCTGACTATAGTATTTTAACACTGCGTTTTTGGAGAATAAACTTGGGAGAGGACGTGATTAATCTCTACAGGACAGGCTTTTGCAAGACTCTGGATGAGAAGCATTTTGAGCTGGACCTTGGAAAATGGGAAGGCTTACAGAATGCTTCGACATTGGAAGCTAGTGGGGGAATGATTGCAGATGACAAAGGAGGCTGTGGTCATGGGCTCATTGTGCATATTTTCCAAGTGACTGAGCTCCAGAAACTCTGTTTTGACCTAGAAGTGGTTGGAGTTCAGCAGCTGGTATATTATTGGCAGAGGAGCCCAAGAAGACAGCATGGGAAGAGACTTTTGTTACAAACTGCCTGGCGAAATGCAATTACTTGGAATGGAATCTGGCCAGGGCAATTGCTGTTAATATCACTACCCTTGCAGAAAGTTTCCAGGGAGCCTTAAGGACTCTGAGTGGTCAGGACCCCTGTTTTACATCTCAGTGAAAAGCCTGTGAAACCACAGCCAGAAATCATCAGCCGAAAGAAATCACTATTCTTGCATAGATCTGCAAATTCAATATCTAAGCCCAAAGGGGAGGAGCTGGCAATAGGGCCTTCAGGCTCTTGGGGGAGAAATATAAACCAGAGTCCAGTGCTTAGTCAATGAAACAGCTTATTATTCCATGTCTTAGGTGCCATTTAAGCAGAAGTTTACATTTTTTAAATGGGGCAGCTTCCTACTCAGCGTTGCTATTTGATCTCTATCCAGACACAAACGTTTGGAAGAAAAAGGTTTTTTGTTTTGTTTTGTTTTTATTCAGCCCTGTGTCTTTTTAATTGATGTAATCTCTCACTCTCTTGCATCTTTCCTTCCTTCTTGTTCAAAAGCAGATTGTCATGTTAGCAGAAAAACTTTGATAGTGTCATTGACCTACATTACAGAATAAGCCACGCAGCTACAAAAGTAATCTAAAGAGAAAGATGAGAAAGAAAGGGGAAATGAGTTGGTTTCCCCTCAGTTAATCTCATTGTGCTGAATTTCCAAAAAAAGTAGAATGGTACACATATGTGCTTTTCTCCCCTGTCTTTATTGATATTCCATTCAGGACTATGAAAATTAAAATACAGTGTCTCAGCTCCACTTATAGCATGATAGTAAGTGAATGGGACAAGATGTTGAAAAGAGCTAAGCAATTATGCATTTGTCATGGGTAACAGGAAAGGGGGAGTGTAGTTCTTTACGTAAAAGCCTCCCTCTACCATCAAATGGGCTCTAGTCCCACAGGACTTTGCTTGCTGTATAATTTGTAGTTTTAGTATTGTTCAGAATACCCAAGTATAGAGGTTGCTCCATGAAGTACTTTTTTCGTTATTTCCTTTAGATTGTCATAAAATGTGAAATGTGTGTGTGTGTGTATTCACTTATGCATATAATTTTCTATATTTATAACTTCTGGAGAAATATATACTTATATATTTCATATGTTTATGATATATATGAAATATATAGCAAATATTTAGGTATATTTCTCCAGAAAACAACTAATAAATGACATACCCAGATGCTACATGAGCATATAAATTAGTTCACTGTTTGGGAACTCTGAATGACAAGCCAGTCAACAGGAGTGGCCTCGGGCAACTTCTCTAATCTTCCTGGCATGTGGGAATAAAATACTTAGCATCATAGGATTATTTTTTTAAATGAGTTAAATGGATAATAACCTTGAGATCTCATATAAATGCTATGGGGTCCTTTCTACTTAACATATTCTGGTTCCTTTGATGTCTACTGCAATCTGCTCTCTTTACTTGACCTTTACTTTGTAAAACGAAGTCATAATTTGGAGCTGCTGGCTTTCTGCATGGGGGCCCTAAAGGTAATAGATTCCAAGCCTTCAGAGATTGCGGCAGGTACTTCATCAAGGAATAAGTTAATCCTTTCAAATCTGCACGGTTAGTTCCATATCATCTGTATCGGCTTTCTGATACTTGTTTGATAATATCCTTTAATCTAACCAATTGATTTGTTATCTCTAAATACCATTCTAGTTTAATTTGGAGCTATGATATCCATTAGCAAGTAATTACAGTGAATGAACTTAACTGCTATATACTGATATAAAATACCTTTTCAACTCCTTTGGAAAGCTTGGGGAGTCATAAATCGGTGGTGCTCAGGAAGGCTTAAAAGGTTATGACAGTTGGTCCTGAGGTTGATACAAATGGTTTGGCAGTTTAATTTCTCATATTTATAGTTTGCACATGATCTTACAGAAGCAATGAAGGATTGTTTTGGAAATACCGAATGGCCAGGAGCTGGAATGTAAAATTGAATATAAACAAATACCCTTTTTTTTTTTAGTGCCCTCCTATCCCATGTAATGGGTTATCTGTCTTTAGAGATGGTGATGTTATTTGGCAGAACACCTGCTTTAGTTCTAAGTTTACCTCTGGGGTGGGGTTGCTGTCATACACGTTCATTATGAGATCCACATATTTCAGTATTACTTGTGGTGTGCCATGCTGGGGGGTCTCATTGTTCTGTTTAACTAGATTTTCTAGATAGCTAAAGCTTATTTTTAGAAGCTCATAGTGTCTTTCTTCCTTTTATTTTACTTTAAAGATATTTCAAAGTTATATTACCTTTTCAACTTCCTTATTAAACAAAGCAGTCTAATTTGTTTTTTGCTTCATTATATTCTTTGCAATGATGCAACGATTGTGGTATATAGGTGATACATATTTACTTTATTGACAGAATTCAGATTCTGTTCAAAAGTTTTTAACCTGGCTAAATAAGCTGCTTTCTTGTTTTTCCATGTGCAAGAATTTATCTTTGGATGAATTCTTCCTTATAGCCACATTGTTTAGGTTTTCATTTTGCTGCTTTTAGTAAGGAATTTTCAAATCTGAAATGAGAAAGAAATGAAAGTTTTATAAAGACTTAACTTAAGCAATTTTGATTAACCTCTTAGTAAAGTTAAGGACCTCTGTGGGCCCCTTAACTAGTACATCCCATGCTAACCTGTGCATCTCTCTAACAAGGAGGAGGCTCATTCTTTTTAAATGTGCTAAATTGTCTTTGTCTGGCTTTCAATTCCCATCTCATAACACTTTCAGATGATGATATGTGTTTATCTCTGATGCATCACCGATGAAATTCTATCTTGATTCACCCAAACTTCTAAGATGCAACTTTGCTAGAATAATGCCTATATTTGAAGTTCCACATAGGGTCTGCAGGGTAAAGTCGCCCAGCATACCTGAAGTAGGTTAGAAATGGGTACCTTCTGAGTGAATTAAGGAACCAGGAATCGTCTCTCTGTTCCTAGTCTCATCTTCCTTTTCACCTTTAAAATGGATGTAGAGCCTCAGAGATAGGCTTTCTACCAGTATGGCATTCTTAGGCTGGGTAAGAAGAGCCTTCTACTGAAGACAGAATGGGGTCCAAAGTCACACCATATCCCTCCACCAGTGATACTGGGCTGGATGACTTAGTGCAGTTCCTGCTCTAGGTAAGGAGGATGCTAATGATGGTCTCGAAAAAGCATATAAAATATATCTGAAGAAAGGAGACAGAGACAAATCCTACCATTGGTTTTTTAATTGTGTTCAGGCCCCTCAATTGTATTTGTCAACATTTTATGGTCCTAAGCCAAGCTCCCAGCTCTGTCATGGTCAAGGTTATACTCTTTAACTGACTCAGCCAACACTTATTGAACATCAATAATATTTGAGTGTAGATATGGAATAAGATGGGCAGGATGCAACTTCTCCATAGTTTATGATCTAGTGAAAAATGCGTATTAGACTATATAGCACATACTTAATATCTAATTGTAAAGGCAGGGCTCTTTAAATAAAAGCCCGTGAGAGGAGTACTTCGCCCAGATTTAATGTAGGCAGAGGGTCAAGAAAAGCATTCTGAGGGAATAATGTCTAACTGGAATGAAGGAAATAAAGAGAAATTAGTTTATTCTTAGTGCAGGGGATAAAGTATGTCTGCTGGGCAAACAGCAGCGAGGAAGCATTTTACAGGCTCATGGGCAGTTTATGAGAGTAAGTCAGAGTCGTAGATGGGGAAATAGAGTTATGTGAGGCTGAAGAAGGAAGGAGGAGTCAGATCATAAAATGTTTTATATATCATAATGAGGAGTTTAAAAATGATGCTGAAAGGGACAGAAATGCAATGGAAATTATAGTCAGAAAATGGACATGATTAGATACTACTATTGGGGAATCAGAGAGGCAGGAGTAGAGGCAGAGCAAGGATTGAGGAGCCCAAGGCAGCAACTCGGAAAGAAAAAATACATTTCTATCCCCCAGGCAAGGGACTTTGAGAAAAATCAATGAGCAAATATAACCTATTACCTAGCAATAACACCACGTCTATATTATCCACCATGGATGAGGCTGGAGGAAGTACCTGTAACAGACTGGAATCAGGGAACTGATCCAAGAGTTTAAGTCTAAGCATATTGAGATATGAAAACTTGAGATTTGGGAAAACCAGGAATAAAATTGCCATTATGTTTTATAAAGCCTGATGTAGAAGGCCAAGAGGCAGTGGAAACTGCCCCTGAAGAATGTTGAAAAGTCCCACATTCATGCCTTGCCCTTCACAGATTCAAAGATGAAAAACCCTTTGCCCACTGGAAAAAAAGACTTTAAGTATCTAATGTTTACTCAGAAACTTCTGAGGAAGGATTTTGCTTGGGTGATTTAAATACAAAGCAAAATCAGAATATGAGAATATATCACTTGACCTTAGGTTTCAGAAGGATGGCAGGAATATCTGTAGGTGTTTTGCTTTCCCAAAACAGAGTTATTTTAGGGTTTTGTAGATAGCATTCCTTTCTTCATCGCTTGTCCCAGGAGTCATCCAAGAAATGTGCAAGCTAGATTCATGACATCACTGACCTAGAATCTTCTCCTTTTCAAGCATTGTTTCCAGATGTTCAAATTCTAAAATATAACCCTCCATTGCTTCCATGAAACAACATTCCCCTATACATTTTCCCCCAGAGCATGAGATTAATTATTTTCATACACTCAGTTGTTAATTATGTTTCCAACCTGCAGCTGATATGGAAACTTGCCAAATTAGTCCCTGGGCACACTGTCCTCTTTTTTCAATAAGAGATTTTCTTTGATGGAACAATTATGACAAGTACTTTTTTACTCTCTCTCCCATCAGTTTGTCTGAATGACCTATGCCTGGCCCAACTGACTTCCTCTTTCTAATGAAACAGCAGGTTTCTAAATGCCTTCCTTTTTGATGCTATCCCCACAAATAAGCCCCATATTCTCCTCAAATTTAACCTGTAAGATAGGCTGATTGTTAAATGGTTGCCTGCCAGTTTCACTCATACGAATCATCTGTACAGTAGATGTTTGGAGATTTTGATATAAAAAATATCCTTGCAGAAATCAACTTTAATAGGAAACTTTCCCCAGCAATTCTCTGCTGTAAGTCTAGATTGGGAGCTGGGGAGAAGATGCACAGTGATCTATCTTACTCATCCTGTGGCTGTTAGTTAGGGTTCCGACAGTTAATACATTCAGAACCTCTTTTATCAGTTGTTCATAACTTTCAGAGAATGTTCTACTCTCTCTACTTTATTTACATCAATCAATAAACAATATACTAGCTGGAGAGAAGCCAAGACGTGTCATTGAGATAACGAGCCCTAAAGAGCTAATAGGTGTTGAAGAAGAGATACTGAGCTTTTCTAGTACCGAGAACAGCTTGGATTCTAACAACCTTCAGCCATATTATCGAGAGGACGATCTAATCACTCAAAAGTACAGAGTATTGCGAAAGTTAAAACCACTGCCAAGCATCAAGATTGTGTATGTTTCTGTTCTGCACATGCATAGGTGAATGATTATGTTTCCTTATAGTAAATAATTGTTCATAACTGTAGTCAGTTGCCCTGATTTTGCCTATTTCTGTACTATTCCGTGTTTTCTAAGAAATTAGGTCCTCCTTTTATAACATAAAGTATACATCATTGTAAAGGCATGGGTATTTACAAGAATGATTGTATTGTCATAAATCTACCTTCATTCTCGAACCATAATTTTCATCAATTAGAACATTGGTTAAGTGTCTCCTTTCATATCTTGTAAGATGGGCGATTTTGCTTTGGTAGACAGGGGTCTGGGCCCATGGCCAGTGCCCTAGATTGGTTTTGGCTTATGATGCAGGTAGTGAGGTATCAGATATGATCTGGTGAAAAAGGAGTTGCCTTGTTTTTTAATCAGAAGACACAAGATCATCCATGAATGCAGGACCTTCCTTTCTGTGTCATCTGCATTTAAACCAACTTTTTCCACAAGACACCAAAACTTTTGGAAAAAATAGGAATAAACCTCCTTGACATGGGTCTTGGTAATAATTTTTTGTTGTTGTGTGGATACCTAAAGCATGAGCAACAAAATCAAAAATAAATAAGTGGGACTACATCGAACTAAAAAAGCTTCTGTATAGCAAAAGAAATGATCGACAAAGTGAAAATACAACCTACAGAATGGGGAAAATAATATTTGCAAACCACATATCTAATAAGGGGTCAGTGTCCAGAATATATGAAAAGCTTATACAACTCAACAGCAAAAACAACTAAATTTAGAAACATGCAAATAACCTGAATAGACATTTCTCCCCCCCCCCAAATATATATCTATGAAAAGCCAACAGGTACATGAAAAGATGCTCAACATCACTGATCATTAGGAAAATGCAAATTCAAACCACAATTAGATATCATCTCACACCTGTTAGAATGGCCATCATTTGACAAGAGATAATAAAGACTGGCATGGATGTAGAGAAAAAGGGACACTTGTGCAGTATTGGTGGGATTGTAAATTGGTACAGCCACTATGGAAAACAGTATGGAGGCTCCTCAAAAAATTAAAAATATAACTACCATGTGATCTAGTAATTCTATTTCTGGGACTGTATCTAAAGGAAACAAAAGCACTGCCTTCAAAAAATATCTACACCCCCATGTTCATAGCAGCATTATTTACAGTCACCAAGACATGGAAGCAAGCTAAGTGCCCATCAATGGATGAATGAATAAAGAATATATATGTTATACACACACACACACACACATAACGTACGTGTGTGTGTGTATTCAATGGAGTAGGAAATTCTACCATTTGTGACAACATGAATGGACCTTAACATATATGCCAAGTAAAATAAGTCAGACAGAGAAAAAAAATATTGTGTGATACCATTTATATGTGCAATCTTAAAAATAAATGCAAAAACAGTGCTCGTATTAAAAAGGATCAGACTTGTGGTTAGCAGAGGGAAGTTTGGAAGAAGGTGGGCAAAATGTCTAAACTTCCAGTTATAAAGTAAATGAGTACTAGTGAGATGCATAACATGATGACTATAACTAACACTGCTGTATGATACAAAAGAAAGTTGTTACGAGAATAAATTCTAAGAGTTCTCATCACAAGGACATTTTCCCCTTTCTTTTTATTGTGTATAATGAGCTGATGAATGTTAACTGAATCTACTGTAGTCATTTTATAAAATATGTAAATCAAACCATCATGCTTATGCCTTAAACTTAAGTGATATATGTCAATTGTTTCTCAACGAAACTGGGGAAAAATCTATTTTCTTCACAAAAAATAAAATAAAATGGTTTCTATTTGTAAACAAACAACCCCTCCAGCATTTTCCAGCAGTTTTTTTAAAATTGTGTAGTCAAATTTTGCTAAGCATCAATTGCATTGTACATACTTTCTTCTGCCTTTTCTACTGGTTAAGTTCTCCCTGAAGCTACACTTACCTTACCATCCTCATAATACTTTTTGTGACTACTCAATCTTTAAACATTTATCCTAGTTCTATTTCTACAGTGTATACACTCTGTTTGGGACTTGGACTTTGTCTTCACTCTCAAGGTGTTTATTTTCTATTTTAGAAGATATGACATGTGCTCAGTACAGGATCTAACATTATGAGACAGTGGCTGAGACATATATACTTCTCATGTGCCTCACTAAGTGACTCTGACTTTGAATATGCTCAACACATGCTTACAAATTCAAGATGAAGCTGTATAGCATAATGAGTAAAACATCGACTCTGGACCTAAACTGTTTGCATCAAATTCTGGTTTGACTGCTTATTTTCTGTGTGATCTTGGGCTGGTCACTTAACCTGTCTGTTTCTTGCTGTATTAATTTGTGAAATAATACTAAGTAGTTGCCTGATAGAATTATAGGCTTACATAACTTAATATATGTAAAACTCTTAGAACAGGTCTTAGCACATAGTAAGAGCTATTAAGTGTTTGCTATTAATATAATGTTTTATGAATTACTAAAAACAAAAACAAAATTAGGGACTGTGGTTAACATATAAAGCACATACAGTGATTTAGTTTAATGCCCCAAACAATGCTGTTTGGAAACTTTCTCCTTCCCTTCTCTCTTTCCTTTCTTCCTATTCTATTTCTTTTCTTTTTTTTTTCCTTTTCTTCCTTTGTCCCAACTGTTCTCCTTAAAATTATGAACAATGGCACATTTATTATGTAATGTAATGTGAATATTAAGTGCTTATGTAAACACTTAATGAGTTAATTTATGAATATTTTTTCTAAAATATAAAGAAAAAGCCTGTTCTCATCCATTTTATCACCAAATTTTAATAATTACTAGGCAGAAGGCACTAGAGAAAGATGAAAGATTCAGTTTCTGGTATTGACACTAGAGTCTAGTAGAGGAGATAAAAATGAAAAAACCAAAACAAAACAGCAACACTGAGTAATTAGTTAGGGGGTAGCATTATATCCAGCATGCTATTGAAGGACAGAAGGAAGTCCCCTAACCCAGCCTGCTGAGGGCATGAGAGACTTCTTATTTCTTCTCAAGATTGACCTATTTACTTTTTGGCCCCTTAGTCTGTGGTGTTGGTGGTTTATTGGTGAACTGCAACATGTAGAGACAGTAGTTTTATTTACAATGCTAGAAATGTTCTAGAAAACAGAGATATCAACTGTTAGGAAGTCTTACATATGCTGGCTTTATGTAAACATTGTTTAGAAAATACTTTTTAATTTTATTTTTTAAAATAATTCATGAAAGTGAGCAATTGCCTTATGTGGTAGGTGCATGTATTAAATATTATTAATTAATAATTAATTAATAAGAGACCCCCATTTCTTGCTCGAGAGGCTAAAGCGAAAGCTTAGAGCTAAAGCGTTAGAAGACACCACTCACCAAAGGTGAATTACAAATGAGACATTCTAGATGTTGCATCAAAATCAGAAGCTTGATCTAAGGTGCAGTAGAATAGGGTGGGCAGATGATTCTGATGCCCTGTGATAGGTCCCGCTTGATTCCTTTAGCCCAGTGCTCTGTTTGTGGAAATGAATGCAGTAGTTCTGCTTTCAGACCTTTTTCTGAATCTAAGAATCTAAGGCTTCCTTGCAGGAAATGGAAGAATAAAATGACAGAAGGCAATTGCCCTTTTAAGGCCTGGTAGAAATGGTACCTCCTATTTCAAAGAAAAATCAAATAAACTTTTTTTTTTTTGCATCAAATAGCTTTACTTAGTAGCCAATCTGCGTCTACTCTTCCATATACATTTTTTTTTTTTTTTGTATATATGCTGTGATTAGCTTTACTTCCAACATCCTTGTGCCGCTCAGGCGATGCACCATTCCCTGGGTGCCCAGGCAGCTCGATCAGAGCCCCAGCCTGCAGAAGACATCAGCTGGGAGCACCTGGCTGCATGGACTTGAAGGTGGTAAAAGCAAATTGGCCATCTGTTTGGGGCTGGTGTAGACACATAACAGAGATAGTACTAGATAATATTCAGATTGATGTCTTACCCCTAGGGTAGTTGAAGGGGTTTTGTTTCACATGTTTTTCAGCAGACCTGCTTTAAAAATTCATGGATGCACCTGGTTGTTTGTTTCTACTTTTGTTTTTCACATATCTTGGCACAGCTGAAAACCAACTCAGCAAGAGACTAAAGTGGGAAAGGGTTATATTCAGAGCTTAGAAGAAAATATGTGCAGTTTTCATGAAAATCACCAATGTACAGGTGTCATGAACTGAAAAGATGAGGTGTTTCTCAGGTCAAGAGTCCTAAGAATTAGCAGCAACATGCGGTTTGCTTTTCAATGAGTCTTAGGGCAAAGCATTCTTTCACTAAGTGATATATTTGAAAAATGGAAATTTGTGTTGTATCCTATTGCCTATGAATCCCGAAATTCTCAGAGGTGTTAGATGAAGTAGATGCAGACAGAAAAAACAGAGCAAAATGGTACTATTTTTCCCAGTAGATAATCTTACTCAATCTCTTAGAGTAAAGATGATAGATCAGTGAGAAAAACAGTTGTTATCCTATCAGAGAAAGGTGTTGTCTCTTCTATGTAAGGTGTATTCTTCGTTCAAAGTGAAAAACTCTGATTCAGCTACAGATGAGTCAAATTAAATTTCGTCAGGATTCAGAGAACTTAGTTTCAGAATAATTAATTCGTAAAAGTTTTGATTTCCCAAGCTTCTCTTTGTCTCTCTCTCTCCCCGCTCCCTCTCCCCTCTCCCTGTCCCCACTTTTCCCAGGAAAAGGGAAGAAAAATATTTAGCCTCAAGGCTGAGCTTTAATAAGCAAAGTGACCTTTACAGTTTCACTCAAAGATGTAAATACAATCTTACAGATATCATTGGCAACCGAGCCTGGGTGGGTTGGGATGCATGGGTATAATGCAGCACTGGAAGAATTTACCTTCAGGGGAATAAAAAAACAAATTTGATAAAGAGATTGTTGAGAAATGTTATATGTCAAAAAGATCTATATCTTCTTGAAAATTTGCAATCTGCAATCTTACATTTAGAAGCATACTGCAGTTTCTACAATGTAAAGTTTCCATTTAGCACAAACTTTCTTTCTGCTGTTCTTGTTTATCATAGGTTTACCTTAATTTCTGAAAATTTGAACTGCCAACATGTGAATTAAGAAATTCTTCAGCCGACACAAAATAACAGCACAGATTTCTTTTACGTAACAAGTGTTCCTTGTATGTTTTGCTAAATGAGGGCAAAACTTAAGACTCAAATGCCAGAATGAATGCCAAGAAAATATTAATTAAAATGAAAAATGATATTTTGAGGAAAGGTAATATCATTTATAGGTATATAAGATTTTAATTCATTCGCATTTAATTTGCCTATAACCTCACACTAGGATGTATCTTTACCTCAGAAAAAAATTATGTAATGTTTGAACTGAAAGAGAAACTATAAACTACCTCTGTGTTCCAACACAACATTTTAAGATGATGAAATTTGGGCTCAGAGAGGTTAAGTGACTTTCCCAATGTTCCAAAATTAGACAGTGGCAGAAATTTCCCACTCCAGGGCATGATGCCTTCCCCCATCACCCCTCGAGCAGTTACACACCTTCACAGAACTTTCCCATTTAGAACTGGACTTTTTTCCTAGTCCTATAGTTGTAGCAATTTTTTAATTTAATCACGTTGGATAACTTGAATACGTGTAGCAATTGTCTTGTTTCCTGTAAATGCCAAAGATAACAGAAAAATCCATCACTTTAAAGGTTTAGAATGATGCAGATTTGGTCATCTCTACAAAGAAGGATTATCAGAGCCAGCGCTTCTTCCCACGCCTGTAGTCAGCAACAGTCTCACCTGATCTGTCCCTACTGTTCCCATTTTTATTATTTTGTGTCTTGTTCTTCCAGATAAATTTGAAAGTAATGAGATTGGTCTAAAGCCACAAAAAGCCTAGAATCAGTTATAAGAGTGAACTTACAAATGTTACAAGTCTTCTATGAGCCGGCAATGTAGATAGTCAACTGGTAGTTCCCAAGTATATTCCTCAGGGTCCTAATTCTTTAGAAGCTCCAAGACAAAACAGATTTTGTCTTCGAATACATTTGGCAAAGGTTACAAAAATATACCTCCTTCTTTTTGCTTCAGAAGGTGCTTTTCAGAGATTTTAGCAAACCAAAGGAAACTTAAATTTTTTTTCTTTATTTTAGTCTCCTTCAAATTTATGTCTATTGAATCATTATGACATTACAACTAATAATTTCACTTAGGAAATGCTGTATTCAGTGACTTGGCTTCATTTAATCATTATAGACACATATTCTATGAAATGGGCATTTTTAGTCTTATTTCATAATCATGAAAATAAAGGACATATTTATTGATTTCCCAAGGTCACATGACTAATAATAAGCAGAACTGGTATTCAAAGTTAAGTCTGTGTTCTTAGCTCCTATAAGAGTCTCGATTTGAATGTGTATTGGCTTAAATAGGTGATTAGGGATGTAACTAGGTATTCTTTGGGCACATCACATGTACCTTATTTCAAGAAAAAAAAAATGAGTGTATGAATTAGGGGAAATAAGGACTATCCCCAGTGTCTAATGTTCTCTCTGTCCTCTCACTTTGTCGTTTGTCCCATTCTGAAAAACAACAAGGGTACAGTACTTATCTTTTATTTTAGCTCTGAATTTTATGCTGTTTATTTCTTCTCATATTAATGACAAATGACCAACAGAAGCCAGCTTTTAGTGTGGAGAAAGCAATGGGGGATGATGTGGATTGTGGTAAACCAGAAAGCATCTGACCTCCCCATAGTGAATAGCCAGCCACTCTAAAGCTCTTATTGATTATGACTCATGGGAATATGGTCCCAGTAAATCTGGATATTATTTGAAAATCAGCTGACAAACAGTGCTCTTTGGGCCATCACTGTCTACCTCAGCACTTGGGTGCTGGTCAGAGCCAGGCTGTGGACCATGGGTTTCAGCTACTGCATTTCACTGTGGTATTGGCCGAAGGAAAAAAATTCTCTCACTGAAACGCTTCTTTTTAGCCTGATGGTTTTTCTTTGTGGCAATTCTACATTCTGTGGCTTGAGGAATTTGTCGAACATTGAAAAGGCACATATGCTCATTTACATTGGCAAGTGTTAAATTGGGGAGACATATGTTTTCTTTATTCTTCCCTCCTGTTAGATCCTTGAAGAGGAGTTGTTATCAGACTCAGTTGTAATTCCCCAAGTGGTTGTGCTTCTGAAAAGTCTTTTTTTGGAATCTTCGGTACTAATAAATTTGGCTGGAAATAACTATAAAGTATGATTGGAATCCCAGTGGATTGGAATTCTTGTAGGAATGCTTGATCGGCCCAGCTTAGGGATATTTTATCTGGTCTAAGATTTGATTGTGTGTGTTCAGGACACACTTTCCTTAGCTGAATCATTGATTGCAATAATCTCTTAAGAGAGATCCCTACCTTTATATTCCAGTCTCTTTAATTCATATTCTATATTATCTCCAAAGTGATTATTCTAAGTGATCTTTCTATTTTCTGCTTAAAAGGCTTGAATCTGTATGTGTGGCTCAGAATAGTTTCTCTTGCTATTTAAGTCAAAACCCTTTACATAGCTAGTGAAGCTCTTTTAACTTGGCTATCAACTGCTTTACTTACCTTCTGCCATACTGATGAACTTGATATTACCTGAACACGAAATGCATGCTCATACTTCTCTGCCTTTGCAATGTTGATTCCTCTACCGTGAACTCTTTCCCACTCTTTCTGCAAATACCCACATCCTTCAAAACCCATTTTACTGTCAGACATTCTATGGCTCCTTCCCTCATTCCAGTAGTAGGAATGTTATTCTCACAATGCTTTGTATGTGTCAATACCTATGCAACCACACTTTTCCCACTGAAATTTTGTCTCATTTCTCTGTTGGAGCCAATTGTAGAAGAATTCAATCTAGTAAGGTGTTCAGTGTATCAGTCATCATTTAATGTCCAGTCTTAAGCACAGTAGCTATCACTTGGTGCCTAGAACTACTTAAATAAATTAGAGAAAGAGGAAAAAAAGAGGAAATGAATGATTGAATGATGAACATCTGGCCAGCCCACAATGAGTGAAAAATTGCTCAAAAAACCCCCTTTGATTCCAATACCCTTGTTTTCCTATTTGTTTTTGAAATGACTAAAATGGGAGTTTAAGAATTTTAAGTTTTGAGGGTGCGTCTATAATTTTATTGAAGTAACCTATAGATAAGACTGATTATGATTTCATTTAGTGTTTAATTTATGAATTGCATGTAAATTGTATCAAAGAGGGAAAATTCTGTTTCATTTACATTTTCTCTTGTGTTTTAGATAAATTTAAATGTGTTAGTTAGTAACCTCTCCCAAGCGCATGCTCACTGGTTAGAAGACCTGCTTATTATGTGGTCAGAAGTTTAGAATGCAGACCTGGGATTCAGGTTCTTCAGAGTGAACCATAGAAAGGCCAAAAATGTTCTGGAATTATCTTGGAGAAATCATATGCCCCTCCTGTCTAATTTCACTTTCTTGAGGTTTGCTTCAATTTCCAGTTGGAATATCTTAATTAACATTTGTAAAGCGCTGTGTAATTCTTAAATGTCAGCATCATGTATGTATAAAATCTTAAATAGTAGTTAAACGAGCTTGAGATTCTTTATGCAGTGGACTATTTTTTAATAGCTTACAATTTATGACAAATGGGTGACAAAAAAGATTTGCCAATGAATTGACGTCAGCCAAAAATGGAAAAAGTGATTTTTTTTTCTTTCTGTGGAGCCTTCATTCAGAGAACACAAATATTAAACTGCTGGAATGTTTGGAGTTTCTAATATCTTGTTTTTAAACTTGAAATACTCACCTGGAGTCACCTATGTGTACATCTGTATATGTGCAGAATGATACTTTATTGTTTTTTCTTAGAAAATTAAATGAAGTTAGAAAATGTACATAAACAGACTATGATGTAGCGACGGCAATTTATATAAATCAATAAGAAAAAGAGAAACTATCTGGATTTAAAATGGAGAAAAAGTATGCACTAACAATCTACCAACTGAGGATATTCAAATGACTAAATATGAGTGAGCTGTCTGACAGTGGAAAGGTATGGGAGTCAGGGGAGTAGGGTGGCATAGGATAAGGAGAAGGATTTGAACTCAAAAAATGATTTCATGTTTAGGAGGGAGTTTAGCACACTTTAGTAATTTCAGAAAGTATTGCAATATTGTAGTAAAATGAATTACTTGAGATATGTTTTCGTGATACTTAATTTCAGGGAAATGTAAATGATAGCTGGTTTGTTCTTTAAAGGAAGGTGTCAATCTGTCCATGAGCTTGAGGATTTTTTTCTGTCATTAAATATGCTCACTATTTTAAAAAAATGGTTCAGCTATCTGGAAAATTCACTTTGGGGAGATAGTCTCTAAGGGCACCGGATACAGAAATCTTCTTTTCACGAGGATGACCATATGATTTATCATTCAAGCCATACATATGTGTGTAAGTAGTAATATTTATGATGGTACAGTAGGATTAAACCAGGACTATCACCCCATCTGTGACCCATTCAAACAAAGCCAAACCGTTTGTGAACTGAGCAAAATAATCTCTCATATAGTCAAAGCAGCTCCTGAATCAAGATCAGCTGAATTTGTAAGTGCGAGTATCTTTGTGGGCATATTGAATCCATCATGAATATGAATCTAGGTCTGAAAATGCTTTCGTACAAAATAGAATGATACTTTTATAATTAGATTGCATGTTAGCACCTTGATTAGGAATTATTTTGATTGTTAAAGATGTTAAGTTCTGAGCAGTTGTAACTAGATACATAAAAGATATTAGCTCAAATACATAAAAGATCACATTGTTTGTAGAAGTTCTGTGAAGGCAAAATTTTATTCTTTTTGAACTCTTTTATTTTTGGAACCCCTTTGTTCCTTTTGAATCAGGGTGCCTAGAAATACCAGTGAAGTCAAGAGAGCTGATTTTGTTCTTATTGTCTTAAAGTGTGGATTCCCTGTTGGTAGTAACTTGGAGCAGATGAGTGTTTTATAGGGTTGACATAGTAGTAGTTGGAGTTGAGCTATGTAGCAGGATGAATATAAAGTAAAAAAATAAAATAAAATAAATATTTTGGATAGTTTTACATGGGCCTGCACGTGATAAAAATTGAACTTGTTATATGTTTCTGGGACACATTTACCATTCAGCCATTCACCCTCAGACCTAAATGACATTTTGGTGTTTTTGTTGGTCCAAGGCTACTTAAAGGTCAGTTGATTTATTTTAAGACCCAATAGAACAATAAGTATTCCGTTTCGAATCATTAGGCTATGTTGCAATTGATATTGGTGCTTTTGGTACGGACATAAAAGGATGACTATTTTGCACTTAAGAAACCCATTTTAATGGTATCAGATCCTAAATTTAAATGATAGGATTATAATACCTTGATATGGGCTCTCTTACTAAAGAGTTAGTTATGTATACTTTAATGGACATTTAGTAGAACTGTTCTTCTATAATTTAATCTGGGTAATTTATTGATCTTGGGGATCTCTATGTCCCTGAGACTCACAATAAAATTCATTTGATCTTCAATAAATATTTACTTTGAATTGATACCAAATTAGGAATTTACAAATTTCAAAAGTTTTAAGTAACAAAACTATTTCATAGCTGAAACCCAGTGAAAATCTGACAATCTCAAGTTATCTGTATTTCAGATGTTATGATTACAAGAAGGCCTTGTTATTTATACTGAATATAAAATAATAACTTTTTATCATCTTCCCCTTCTTTTAATTATGTGACAAATGATACAGAAAATTATTGTGATAATATAGGCTGCCACAAATTCTTGTCGCCCTTCTGTGTGTGTGTGTGTGTGTGTGTGTGTGTGTGTGTGTGTCCCTTCTGCCTGCTCCTTGAGAGGTAGAGTCTATTTTTATCTTCCCTTTTAATCTAGACCAGAATTGGTGACTCGTTTAACCGATAGAACGCAGCAAATTGGACGTCCTGGGACTTCTGAATACAGGTCATAAGAAGCCTGACAGTGTCCACTTGAGTCCCTCAAAATGCTTACTCTTAGGATACTCATACTGGAACAAGCCAGTCACCAATTAAGAAATCCTACACCATGAAACTGCAATGTTATGTGAAGTTCAGCCACATGGAAGGGGCCTAGAGGGAGGGATTCATGTAGACGGAAAGAGAAAGGCTAAGGTCACTTATTTACATGAATAAATAAGCCATGTTAGAGGTAGAACCTCCAGTTCCAGCTACCATAGTTGATGTCATGTGGATTTGAAATTAACTACCCAGCTGAACTCTTCCAAAATTTCTGACCAACAAAACCATGAGTAAAATAATGGTTGTCTGAAGTCACTGTTCTCAGGTAGTTTGTTACAAAACAGCAAATAAGTGGAACAGACGTCCTTTTCTCTTTCATACAGTGTACCAATTTGGCTGCTTCTGAGTTATGCATTTTGAAATAGAATTAGCACAAGATATAGAACTGCCTAGAAAATAACCATGAAAAAAATCATCTTTTTAAAATGCTACACTACTATATTGCCTGCTCTGACTGAAGGGAAAGAAGGAGAGAGAGAATACAATAGCTAATGTGATTATACTCAGGGCCATGTTGACTAAGCACATTTACCCTTTTCTGTCTCCCATAAACAACCTGAGGTGATCCATGTCTGTCATTAAATACCTGAAGAATGAAGGAAGGAAAGATTTTACATGAAATAGATCTCCTTGTTAAAAGGAGGCACTTTCTCCTGGTTGTCCACTCCAGCCCCATCTTCCTGAGTTCTACAGTGGAACTGTGGGGCGAACCTCACTTTACCAGTCTACAGATCCCATTTGAGAGAAAAGGCAGGTGGTCCCCCCAGGCTTCTCGGGAAAGCTTTAATAGCCAAAAACTTCAGCAAAGTCTTCTGTGGCTGAGACTTCATTAATCTTCCTGGATCTGCCCTTGTATGTTGGCCCATTTACCATGATGCATTCATATAAGTGAAAACTAACACATACTTGTCAGGATGATAATACAAGTAGAGCAAGAGTTGAAGAACGTAAGTCCATTCTGTTTTAGAATGAATTCATTTCTATGGGCTCTACTTTTCATTCCCCTGGCTTTTGACTTGATGTTCATGCAATCTAAAAGCAAATATGCAACTTAAAGATTTTACCAAAAATGGTGTGTCCCTCACCTAAATTGGTGTTAAAATATACTGATAGTTTCTCTTTCTTGTTCTCTCTTTATCTCCACCTCCTCTCCTTTATCATTTCTAGCGGAAAAAAGAGATTTCTTATCATTAAATGAACATCATTTCTTGCAAAGTTTCCCATGAGCAAAGAAGATGAATGTCTGTTTTTCCTAATATCTTGGCTACTTCTGATAACAACTAACATTTAAAAATGATGTAACCTTTTGGCATTTATAGAGTTTTGGGGATTTAAGAGAGAAGTTATTTTGGGACTTATAATGACCATGGAAGTGTGTTCTGCTTGAATTGGAGACTGTGGGATAACACTGGGATTTTTAAGGTGGCTCAGATATTCTCAAAGTATTTGATCAGTGTCCATAGTAACTGCTATAATAAAAATGTTTCTCAAAGTTGCACATTATTCTTTTCCTCTAAAATATCATTTTTTAGAAACCAGATGACACAATACTAAGCATTAATGAATGTTCTGTATTTCTTATTATCCCCTTAATTTAATGATAATGATCTCTCCAGCTAAATGAGTTAATATTTTAGATGCTAACTAGACAAGGAATCTATTTATTAGGAAAGCAGTTGCATTGTAATGATTCTTACTAGTTTCACATAAACTTTCTTGAGAAATCGCTTATGGAGAAATGTTTGTTTTCCCACCTATACTGTCATTAGGTAGAGGTTTTTTTTCCCCGAATTCTCTCATTTTTTTTTCTCACTCATACTTAATGATAAAGCATAAAAACCATTCTTCTGGAGGAGTGACGCCAGAAGAATAAGAAAAAGGAGGCCTGGGTCATTATAAAAAATCTGAGAATGAATCATAACTGAGTATTTTGATTCTACAGATTTATATTTAAAAAACCAAAAAAAAATTATTCAAGAATATTTTACCAATTATCTTGTTATCAAGGGTCTCCATTATCTAGCTTCTAGATCCTGATTGCTTCCCCCTTACTGTCTAGTCAATATTTTTATAAGATTTTGTAATTCAGAGTTTCTCTTTCTCTCCCTATCCCTCTTCCTCCCCCCTCCCTCTCCCTCTCTATCCTTCCCTCCCTTCCTAAGAATTCAATTATCACATTTTAGCTATGTAGTGCTAAATGCAAACATATAGCACTAAATATACCATACTTTGTGAAGTAATGGTAGTAACATTTCCATAAAATTCAGCATTGTTTTCACACAGAGATCTGATCTTCACATTGACTTATGCAGTGTAAGCCATCGATAGCTTTACCACTGGTTAGCTGTGGGACCTTAAGCAAATTACCTCATTTCTCTAAGCCTCATTTCCTCAACTGTCAAATGGACATAATAATATCTACCTGAAGTATTTTTTTAAAAAACTTAGTGAGGTAATATATTTTAAAGGTTTAGTAGAGTACCTGGTAAACAACAGATGCTAAATAAATAAAAAACTTTTTAATAATATTACTACCCTCTATGAGAAAACTGAGGCTCATAAAGATGAAGTGAGCTATGAGTTCTTCAAAGTGGCATAACCGATATATGGCAGAGATGACACTCAAATCCATCTTTGAAGTCAAGCCCCATGCTATTTCCTATGATTATAGTATATATTTATGGTTTGTTTTTCCTTCTTCTTGTTATGGTATGAATGACCTTTACTAAACACATTCTCTTTTTATTTTCTGAGAAATTTCATATGTCCACTGTAGCGCTGACGAGAATCAGGTTTATAATTTGGTCAGGGCTCTTCATGTGGAAAAATGTCTATGGGTCCCAAGCTCTCCAGTCAGCCCTGCAGAACAGCCCACCCACACACATGGGCATACATCTCCTTGTGGCAGGCCAGTGCCATGTACAGTAATGGAAGCAGAATCTCACAGCGAATGGTGTTTTTTTTATTTTAAGATTCTCTAAGTTAACTCAGGAGAGGGTTATGTAATCCCAAGAGAAATAGGAAGAACTTTTCTATAAGCTTTCTTTCTTGAATTGTCTTCCAAGGAGTGTAACCCATGTGTTGTCATTCCTGGTGAACCCTACTTCTCCTGTATACTCTATATAGCTGGGCAAAAGGAGTGTTGAGTGAATTTTCATGAGTGTTGCATAATAATTATTAGGTAAGATCTGACAAGAATAGCAAGAGACATGTGAAACAATAAAATAGTGTACACTCCTTGGGAATTTTTTTCCCCTAAAAAATCAAAGTCTTTGGGTCCTCATTAAAGAAAAGAAGAGAAGAGGAGAGGAGAGGAGAGGAGAGGAGAGGAAAAGAAGAAAAGAAAAAGAAAAGGCTTAAATGTAAACTCGCAGAGTAAAACATTAGCATATAGTGTCAGCATTTCCCTGCTATTTCACTGAATCAACCGCCACAAGCAGACAGTCTGTTGCCCCAACATTTTCTTGGTCTCTTAGTATTGAATGACCCTACTTTGTATTAATGACCATGGACAGTGCATTAGGTGAGCTTCACTGAGTTTGGGAGGTTGGGAGTGGGATTTAGACCGACTGATTGCACACTGAGTCCATGTTTTATAGATTTTTTTTGTTCTACCAGTGTATACTCATTTGAACTTTTTTCTTTTTGATCACTTTCCTCTCCTTTTCTCACTGTTCCTTGTACTTCAGTGATTTCCTCTTCATGTGCCATTCTTGGATCCTATGTAACTTTCTCTAATGCTGTCCTCCAAACAGTCACCAATTGATATGCATTCATTGCTCTCACCCTCATTTCATTTGGGACAGATAAATGTTCAGCTCACATTGGGAATAGGCAGCTTTTTCACCCACAGTAGTGAACAAATTACTCACTTGCTCTGATTACATTTGCTTAATTTGTTTTTAATATTGAAGCCAGAGCCACGAAAATAGCCTCTTATACTGTTTATGGATAGATTTTTGTTTGGTTAAAGTGGGTAGATAACTAAAGTGCCCAATTATGGCTATTGCTATTTTTCTTTGTC
The DNA here is from genome assembly GCA_003508835.1 of Eonycteris spelaea. Lineage (NCBI taxonomy): Eukaryota > Metazoa > Chordata > Mammalia > Chiroptera > Pteropodidae > Eonycteris > Eonycteris spelaea. Next base: position 15,496,859 of record PUFA01000004.1, read on the forward strand.
ATTATCATTATGAAAAGTATTTATTATGCACCTGTGATATGGGCATCTGGATTTGAGTTAAGCCTTCAGCAAAGCAAAAGAGATATCTCCAATACATTACCTCTACTGATCCCAGTCCACAAAGGACAAGGAATAGACAAATTAAACAAATAATGAACAATGTGTAAAGCAAATATTCTTTGGTTTATGACCAAAGATATGGTGGAAAAAAACATATGCCTATAAATAATGAAGCTACCTCTTATTAACTCCGCCCCACCTAAAAAAGTAAATGATAGAATTCCAAATATAACACAAATAGGAAAAGAATCTTGAAACCTAAATAGTAGGATTATTTCTTTAGGAGGAATGTCCCTGGTAGACAGCCTAGATGGATCAGAAAGCTGCCAACCAACCTCTCATAGAATTACATCATGTAGCCATATGTTGAATCTGGAGCAAGTCAAGGAGAACGAAATGCATTTAATTTTTGATGACAGAAAGCTGTCAGAAGGACTAATACCACAAAAAGTGAGAAGTGACATATTTGAAATCTATAAATTGTATTTCATGTTCATTTGTCACCTCTAGGAAAAGCAAACAAAGTTTCTTCCTTCACCCAAAGTGGATGATAAATGGTTGCTTAGAGGTAGGTGGTGAAAGCCTGTGTCGCCATTATTGACTTTCTATGGAAAACAATTCATCTGCAGACGCAGGCAGTGCAGCATCTGCACACCCTGCAAGGCATCAGTAAACTGGTTCTAATCACTCATGGGCTGATCTGAACAGATAATAATTACTTTCCTGTTAAAGACAGACTCTTCCCCGTGTCTTTACTCCTTGCTGCCAACTAGAACAGCAGGGATTTATCTGAGAGAACTCAGATTCTCAGTGCCACAAGAGTCCATGGGCTGCCTTTGGCAGAAGGCAGGGATGAAGAGGACTCACCTATTCACTCATCCATTTTTTCATTTACAAAAATGTATAGACCTGCTATAAATCAAGCTTTATGCCAAGCAAACAATGACCCTTATTTTTAGAGAGCTCACTCCAGGAATTGTGCAAAATGTAGATTCATTTCTTTTACAAAGTCCTCCTAAAATTCTGTCATTTGGGTCAAATTCCAGAATGCATATGATTAAACACAGCAAAACACCATTTATTCAAAGTCACATGAAATGCTATAAGTGGGTAGGAAGCCAGTGTAAATAAGAAAAAACAGTGGTCATCGGACATGTTTAAGAAATGTTATTAATTTTTGAGGTGTATTCACTAACTTGAAGTTATCATTTTGATATGTCCCAATCGAACACCTTCTTGAGAATATATGACTATTTATTTGTAAGCAACATCATGTGTAAGGATTGTGTCACATGTATTATCTACATTATTTTTTTCTCAGATTGGTTAAAAATTTTCTATTTATATCTTGGTTAAATTTTTATTTACTTGCTAACATATTCACTTTTAGTAACCCTACAAAGTAACAGAACAAACTTCAAGTAACTTGAAATAAAATTACTAATGAATTTAAATTTGAAGACTGAAATAAGATTTCACTTATTTAGTTAACAACAATTTATTAAATATTAACCTGCTTATGTTGAAGGTTGTGATTAATATACTGTACACAGTGGTGTGTATTAACATATGTGTGTGCAAGCATTTGTGCATTTATCATTCAGTTGGAAAGACTGTAGGCCAAAATATTAAATTTTAAAAATCAGAATAAAAACTCAATTGATGATATGACATATAGATGTGGATAAAAGGAGTAGAAGGAAGCACATCATTTAATTTGTTGAAGGGACAGGGTCATGAGCAATTTATTCTTCTTTTATTTTGGATTCTACTGCTGGTCTTACAAAGTTGTTTATGCAATAAAAAATGGCTTAACAAAAAGGGATCCTGATTGACCTGTTTGTTTTAAGTAGATTTGAGTAGAGGTTTGAGAGAAGAACCACTGGAAGGTTTGTATAATACAGAAACACTTATAAATCTTATAGAGTGAATTCCCTAACATCTTCCATCATTTCTAAAATATCAAATTCCCAAATAGAGGGTTTCAGTTAAGGATTGTTTAGAGAAGATGAGATTTTGGTCTACATCTTTTCAGTACTCAGAAATAAAGCCAAGGAAGCCACACATTTCACTTATTCAATATTAAGTAGCCAAATATTTGAAAATATTTGCATTATTCTAACTCCCCCTTCTCTTATCCAATATTACCTGGATGCATAATCATCTTAGAAAGTATGATGACTTAGAGCATAAATGAGTATCAAAAAATGTTTTAAATAAATGATGAATAAAATCAACTTGATTCCAGGATATTCTGTAGGCCTAGTGTTTTTATTTTGTTGAGGTGGTCTGCCAGGAGAAGCAGGTGGTGAGCTCTGTACTCATGGCAAGAGAGGAAAATATATTCTGATTAACAGGGAAATAGAATATCAGAGGTGGAAATAATCACCTTGCCTGAGACAATAGATGCTCTTTAAAATTGAGCCTCTTCATATTATGGAAATTACTTTTGGGAGTAGTGCAAAAAAGGTTGTTACATATTATTGTTAATTGTAATCAGAGACACAAAACAATCTGATCATTTGGTGACTTATGTGTTATTTGGAAAACAACAGCTTTTATGTGCCAGTAAGTATGAAATCACCTGGAAATATTCTTGTGAATTTAGGTGCCATCTGAACGTTCTTGTTTAATGCATACAATAGATTTAATGAAGCCATGTGAGTTTGTACTTACCTGATGGTTCCTTGTCAGCCATCCAATGAAGGAACACTATGTGCGTGGTGAATGGGAGACACAGGAAACTATAACTTTGTCAGAATAAATGGTTGGGGACAGTGGCTTCAGTGGAACATGGAAGGAGAGACAATCAGCCTCCAATTGTTTGTGTGCTTCCCGTCTTGTCCAGAGTACCGCTGACGGCCACAGCACTCGCTCACTGCACATCGTATCTTTGTCCTCTTCAAGAAGGGAAGTTTGAAAGAATAGTAAGGAACCTTACATTTGTCCTGGATAGCATAAATGCAGTTTGGGCCTACTATGTCTGGTGTGCGGTCCTCATGTGCCATTCATAGTAACAGGACACCACTTTCAAAGGTGACACTAACAATCCAGAGGTTTTAATATGATTGCCTCCAAATGCTTGAGAAATTTCTGGGTGCTTTCCTGGCACTCTACCCTTCCAGGGCATGTTTCTATCTCTTCTCTTCTCTTCTCTTCTCTTCTCTCTCTCTTCTCTTCTCTTCTCTTCTCTTCTCTTCTCTTCTCTTCTCTTCTCTTCTCTTCTCTTCTCTTCTCTTCTCTCCTCTCCTCTCCTCTCCTCTCCTCTCCTCTCCTCTCCTCTCCTCTCCTCTCCTCTCCTTCCTCTCCTCTCCCCTCCCTCCCCTCCCCTCTCCCTCCCCTCCCCTCCCCTCCTCTCCTCTCCTCTCCTCTCCTCTCCTCTCCTCTCTTCTCTCTCTCTCCCCGCCCCTGCTCCCACCGCCTTTTCTTCCCCCTGGAACTGCTGCATCCTCGACTGATAATCTTTAAATCCCAGGGTGCAGTGATTTCTCTTTATAGCCACGCATTAAGCATATCTTCCATGCTTCTCCGAACCAAACTCAGAAAGTGCCAATTAATAAGTTGATGGGAACGATGTCAGTGGGCAGCATTAAGGCCACCTGTCTGGAAGCATTAGGTGTGCACTTTTGAGCGAGTGAAAGGAGCCTCGTAGAGATTCGTGGATGAGGCATCTTATCACACATTCCTAGAGTCATAAAGTGAGAGAATAAAAATCAGTTTTCATAGTAGCTTGTCCATCTTGTTCCTGTTGTGGATCATTCACACCACTCTGGGAAAACTTAACCATACTAACAAGAGAGCGAAGCATCTGAAGCTGTGAAGTTTTACACACATAGAGCATGGTCACTGGTCAATAGGCTAAAGATTGAGAAGGATATCTTGCTACTCTTTCTGTGGACCTGCCATTTAGATCTGTTCAAACTCTTCTGGGCATCTTTCAGTTTCACATGATGACTATGAGAACGCTATTCATTCATTCATTCACTCTACAAATATTTATTGAAAATATAATATATGCTGGGCCTTACTCTAGCTTCTAGGAATATACATGTGGGGAAGAATAATAAAAGAAATATCAAATATTCCTATTCTCATGGTGTTTATGTTCTGGTAGAAGGTATATAGACAATAAACAAAAAAACAAGTAAATTATATAATAGGTTAGAAGTTGATAAAGTGGCCTTCGACACGAGACTTTGTTGATGTGAATAAGAAGCCAGCAATAAGGAGAAAAACCAGCAGCCTTCATCCACCTTTCCCACAACACACTGTGACAAGTCTTGCTCTTTTATCCCCTACGGATGAAAAGTAGACACGACAATGGGAAGGAGGGTTGAGGTTAGAGGAACAGTGGAAAATATTTTAGATTAAGGCAATAACCTTGGGGAAAAAATTTAACAACAAGGAACCCTGCAGAGAAGAAGAAAATACAGTCCACATTGTCTCTCCCTTCCTTCCAACTTGTCCTGTGTCTTTCATTTCTAGCAAAAATCATTTCCAATGATTGGTCCAAGATAATGAGAACAACCTTGACAGAGTCAAGGTCACTGCTTGGCCAGCCTGCCCCTTTTGTCTCCCTCGTCAAAGTTTCAGCTCATTTTTAAGTTTTGGGAATCTGTAAACTTGACTGTCCATTATGTTCTTTCCCCAACAATCCTTTGCTGCAGATTCTGTTACTCACGGATCCAGAGATTGAGAGCAGTTTATTGATCAGCTCAGATGAAGGAGCCACCTATCAAAAGTACCGGCTAAACTTTTACATCCAGAGTTTGCTTTTTCACCCCAAGCAAGAAGACTGGATTCTGGCATACAGCCAAGACCAAAAGGTAAGCACAAGTGCCTCATTTGAGACAACAGTGTATGGTTCTCCAAGTAAAAGTCCGCTGGTAATCATCCCTGCATTTCTTCCCTGTGCTCATTTTTGGTCTGTGCAGTAGCCTGAACTGTGTGTCTGTGGGGTGATGGGCAGCAAGGAGGCTCTCAGGTCGTTTGCTTGAGCTGTGTAAATGCCCATGACAGTGTGCACAGGAAAAGCTAGACACTAAGAAATGCGCCGTGGAGACGCAGGTCTTCACCTAGATGTTTCAGGCTGTTGAGAACCCCTGACCCCCATGGAGTCCATGACAGTGTTTTGGGTATATGAAGAAGTGATCATTTTTCTGGGTGAAGAATCAGGAAAGCTTTTCTCAAATCCTTAAGGGGAAGAATGACGCCCTAAAGTTTCAGGAAGCTAGCTAAGAATTTGCTAAAACCGTGAGAGAAATGACCAGAGGAACAATAACAATGGGCTTAGATGTCATTATTCAGAACCAGGTTATCTCGGGACTTTTCTTCTCTTGCCGGTGGGTTGAAGGAGAATTCCAGTTTGTTAAGAAAGTATCAAATGAAGTTATGCTATTCCGTGTCTGTGTCTGTGTGTGTGATAGATGTGTATATATTTTATGTGATACATACTATACAATATAACACGTCCTCTATACTGTAGATACACTATAAAATACTTATAGCCCCTGCTTTTAAAGAACTTACATTCCTAGGTAGAATATAAGGCTATGAACAACAACAACAAAAATACAATTAAATGAAAAGTAAAAGAAACATCATATACACTGGCACATGAGAGAGTAACTCTAGCCATAAAAGCTAAAAGAATAGTACTAATATATTGGAATGCTCTTTGTGAAATGCACAATTCAGTGAAGCCGTTCTTGGAATTCTCCTTAGAGGACTTAAGTGTTAGAAATTATGCATATTTTAAAAAACAGTGGGCTGAGGAAGATATTCTAGGGTTTAATCTGTTTGGGTTGGTGGGGATGTGTGAGGTCCTTCCTGCAGGGAGTGGAATGATATAAGTAACTTTCCAAGGTCTCTACCGATGTGAGCATTTTGTAGGAAGCAAATTAAAATTCTTAGGATGGGAATTTTATTTGTTCTGCCCTTCCTGCCAAATAAAATGCACATTAAGCCTAAAAATAGAAAAGATTTACAATTAGTATTTTTTTTCTTTCCTCTTGAGCAGCCTGGCTACCCTTTCAGCAGAATATACAATTTCATTCCTGGAGTCGAGCCACAGTGCATCTGGTCCAGGATGGTGCAGTTGCTAGAGACGAGGCTGAGAAGCTCAGGACACAGAATATTAGTCATTTAATCCACTGAGTTATTATATTTTATTTGACAGTTGGTTAATTTTCCCCATGATGTTAGAGGCACAGTGAAGGCCAAATTTACCTGGCTAAGTGAAAACTGTGCATCTTTGCCATTGTGCTAGAGGAGATGCCCCAAAGTATAACCCTTCATGTTCCAGCATTTTAAATAGTACCTCCCACGATGACTGCAGTAATGTGGGTAATACTAGAAGAGTTAGGACCTCTGGGACACTTACAGTGAGCAGTGCTTAGCATTGACTTCCTTTGCTGTACAATGTGTTGGGATATATAATTATAATTGCAGGTGCACTTCCAAAAAGATTGAAAAAACACAAATATTAAACTCCACATCCATTTCAGGTACTTTGCTTGGTGTCTTGTTGGTATAATATCACTATAGCGAGGAGCATTCAATCCATCTGAAGAGAGAAAATTAAATACACGTGAATTTGCCAATAATCTAAGAGGCCAAAAAAAGCAGTAGCCTCATTCACACTTAACAGATACCAAAACAATATAGCTGGGTTGATTATTTGTAATTGGCAGCCCAAAGTTCTGGAGATGAAGATCTCATGAAATGATTTCACCTGGACCTTAATTAACATGTCGTATTTCCTTTAGGGAGGCACATTTACATGAGAGGAATGTCATAAACAATAACACAGTGTTAAAAAAAAATCATGTTTACAAGACTGTAAATTTGTCTATGTGACTGAAACTGAAATTTGGTAAAGCTAATTATATACTTTTGGAACATAATCTTGATTATTTTTAACTGCTTTGTCTGCTGGTTAGGCAAAATGATTTTTTTTTTCTAATTAGGCAATTTCCTAATTTGAAAATTCCACATCCGTGGAATGCTGTGTTTAGAGTTATAGGTTATGAAAGTTAATCTGGTAGAAATATGAGGATGAAATGTGGTAATATGAGGTCAAAAGCAAAAAGATGGGATAACGATATCACAGCCATCCTGGTCTGAACCAAAAAGTATCTTTTGTAATCATGGGCCAAATGAAGACTATCATTTTGGAGCCGGAAGAAGCCTTAAAAGTCTTTGTTCTGTATGTAGCTCATGAACCAAAAATCTAAAAAGTTAATCAACTTTTTCAAAGAGAAATCCCGCTCAACTGGTATCACATGTCAAAGATCAGTGAATGGATTAAAACCTCGGTAAAAATTCGGTAGAGTTCTCATTCCTGAGGATAATATCTTGAGATTAGCAGATGGGCAGAAACCATCCTTTCTGGTAATCTCTGTTTCTCCAGGAGAGAATGAAGGAGAAACCATCCTGGAAAAAAGTATGGATAACCCGTTAGTACAAATAGGGGTCACAAAAGAAGTCCGTATCTCAGGGCTTTTGAATCACAGGATGAGGAGTGGGCATTTGCTGGGCAAGGAGTGGGCTGCAGCCATCAGATGAGCCATTAGCTGACAGAGGTGGCTAGACGTCAAGTTGAGAGGGTCCCTGACCACTCAGGTGGGTCAGTGATATGGAAACAATAGCTGGCAATCAGCCATGAATCATGGAGCCTTTAACGCTAATGAGATGCAGCTGTGAGCACCAAGGAGGGCCCCATGCTGTTGTTGGCGGACCAATGACTATATTCGCCCAGGAAAAAGGAGCATTCATTCTTTCATGTAAGAATTGCTCATCGATTTTTCTGTGACAGCTGCTATTGCTGCTGCTGCAAGACTCCCAGCTAGGTATGAGCTTAGCCTCAGTGCTAGTGTTGGCTCTGCTGGATGCTGTTTCTTTACCATCCTATGGCGAACACAATTTTCAGGCAAAATGTACTGTCTCTTAGAAAGTATCTAATTGAGATGGCAATGCTGTGAACAGAATTCTCTTTCTTCTCTCTTGTGTTTGTTGCCTTTACAGGCATACTCTCACTCTTTTGAATACATAACCACCTTCATTTTCTCCTTATTTCCCTGTCATTACTTTTCTCTCCTTCAATGAATGAGACCTGCAAGGCCCTGAGGACAGAGTCTGGATCTCTGGCTTCTAGGATGGAGCCCATATGGGCTGTGGTGTTCTACTGTGACCACATGTCAATCTTGAATGCCTGAACACCCAGTGGAGGCTTTTTTGATGTGAGCATTTTCAGAGACTCAAAGATTTTTGCTGAGCAAGATAGAGTTTTACTGGCCATTACTTTCATAGGAAGCCAGGTTTTTGTTTTTGTTTTTGTTTTTGTTTTAAGGCTTTTAATCAGGGAGAAATGTGTGTGGTCAAATGCTCTCAGAATTCATAAAATCAGGGTATTTTGATATTTTAGTCTTTTTTCTTAGGTATTCAGCGTCGAAGTGATTGCCAAGAGGTAAACCCTTTCTTGAATTGCCATGTGACTCTCCAGGCACCACTAAAATGACAGGAGGGGAAACGTTAGAAGCCTTTTTTCCTTTTGAAGTTCTAAAAGAAGTTGCCTGACTGCTTAGGAAGCCCTGTTGGGGGATTCACACAGTGTAGAAATGGGAGCTAGTGTCCTTGGTTTCCTAAGGACACCAAGGATATGCTTTTGGAAAACCCTGGAATTTCCAGAAAAATGAACAATACAGACAGTGTGGAAATTTTGTATCAAATGGGAGGAGAGATAATGGTCATGTAAAGTCACAGCCCTTATATTTCTTATAGAAAAGAAAAAAAAACAGTGAATCACCGTGGACACGATGAAGAATTTCATGGCGTTTAATATGGGAACACCAAAATCTCACTTTTCTTTATTTCTGTATTTTTTTTTAAATTTCTGTAATTAAGCAGTAGGCAAACCAAACATTCTGCTCATTCTTTTGGTTTCTGTGCATTAGGAAACCAAATAAGTAGGACAAAGGAGATTCAGTACTTCACTTCATTGCTCGTTTCCCCCACTTTCTTGCCTCGATACAGAAAACCACTTAGCAGCAGGCCGACTCTGCCAGATCACATCTTTATTTTAATTTGGCAATAAACTAGTACACAAACTGTGCTATAAAACATTGCCTCCAACAGCATCTCTCAGTCTGTCTTAAACACCTCACTAAACATGATGTGTTGGGAAACATTCGAAATGAGAGAAAACAAAACGCAGATGTGACAAAAAGAAAAAAAAAAAAACAGGAGAAAAGTCCAAGAATATACTTATTCCTCAGCTTCGCCCACCATCCTGAGGCACTGGGCTCTGGCCTCTCTGTCAGGGGTCATGCTGGAGGACCGATTTGTGAAGGGGTGAGCCTGCAATGGCTGATATGCACACTTCTGGGACTCGGACGAGTGGGTGGTTTGTGGGGAGCGGCCCCGTTGCTCTGCTTGTCCAGTCTGGCAAGGCCTCTTCTAGGGCCAGCTCTGCACAAGGGCCCGCTGCCTCGTCCCCACATACAGGACAAACTACTTCTCTGTGGTCCTGTGCAGTGTGATTCTTCTCCCCACCCCTATGGACATGGGATTCCATCCAGGCCATGACCTCAATTCTTACACAGACAAGCAAGACATCTAACGGAGCAGAGTGGCTGGGTCTGAGCTGTGGGGCATGGCTCTTCAAATGCCACCAGACCTTCAGGGTCTTTTTTAGAAAAATAATACTGCTTTGTTTGAAATGTGACTTTTTCTTACTTTTAAGTGTATATAAAATTTAAAACAGAAATGATACAGGACAAATCAACCTCATCTACTGCCTTGTATTAGTCCTCAAATCACCTTTTTTTCCTTTTTCTTTTGTCTTTCCCATCATCTTTATTTTTCTCCTATTCCTGGGTAGCTCTGTGTCCTTTATTTCAGGAGATGTGAAATTGTTCTGTGATTAAAAAATATATATATCCAAATGAGTGAGTAATTCTGTGGAGGATGTATAAAACTTTTGAGACAGTTTGGTGGGCCACCCTTCATTTTGTGGCAGTCCTGGGAAATTTACAAGTTTATATTCTTATTTATTCTGGAGCTCTATGAGGCCGCAATCCAGATAATACCACATGGAGACTTGCATGATGCCTGATCTCCTCTGTATTCCAAAGAATCACAGTTTATGAAGAAATAAGAAATCCTGAGACATGCATGTTGGCCTAACCTTCAGTATTTTGGTAAATATGGGTAAGATACATGCAGAACCAAAACATGGTTTTAAAGGGGGAAAATATGTTTTGATAAGGAGGCTCTTTCCACAAATAATGAAAACCCTAAATATTAACAGTAGGCATTCTCTGGATAAATGAAGGCAGACTGAGTTAAAACTATATATTGATAGACAAGGAAAATTATACTGCCAATGTTTTGATAGCATGCAGTAGAATTTTAGTAACCTGCATAAAAATAAAAACATATAAAAACTACTTTTAGGTTTTTTTCCTTTTCATTGCCAGTCTTCGATTTTATTTAAACAGTTTTATACCCATTCTTAAAAAAAAAAAAATAGGTCTTCTCCCCCTACCCACGTTTCTTTTTATCCTTCCTTCCTTTTCCTGACTGGGCCCTAAGAGAGGGGCGTGGCTTCTCATGGCCACGTAGAGTGCTGGACATTTCCTGGGAAATAAAGACTACTTGATAAGGAAATAGACCTAAGTATTTTCCAAAATTCAGTCACAAAGGCTCTCACCCCAATGGACGATACAGCAAGCTGTATAAGAGCACCAGCTCTAATGTGTCAGTCCCTACCATTGGCCATTCGACCTTCAGTCATTTGTCCCTTAATTTTATAGTTTCTCCAACTATAAAGTGGAAGTAATAATGATAGTACCTGCCTCACAGGACTGTTCGAGGATGCTGAGATAACATACATAAAACACTAACACAGAGCCTGGCACATAGCAAACATTGCATAGATGCTAACCAATGTATTATTCAAAGACCTGAGAAGTAGCCAATCGGTATGGAATTGCTGGATTTAGGCACTAGGCTGCCTTAGCAGTTGTCCATGGTCTTTTCAGTACCTCAAGTTCTAGGCACTTTAGTAAATGTTGAATGCCTCCTAATTAATCACTAGAAGGTACCATAGAGCCAAAATGAATGGAGCAAGGAAGAACATGGTGTTCAGAAAATATTATTGATCATAACAACAATAAACCATTAGCTAGTAAAGTATTTGTCTTCACAGTAACTCTATTTATTTTTGAATAGACCTAGCAGTCCCTTAATGTCAAAGGGCAAATTGAAATAAAAGATTAATGGATCCTTGAAATTTACCCCCCTGGGGGTATTCAAATGATTTCTGCACAAGCACAAACACTGAGGATACTGATATCTACCTAATGCCATCATGTTTCCCCAGTGCACTGCATTAAGTAAAAAGGCACTCAGTTATTTATACGAAATATGTTGAGCATTATATACATGCTGGTTTGGCAGGATTTCCATGTGCTTGAAATTTCCCAATGTCAGAGCTGATTTCTAATCTCATGAATATGTAAATAATTTAAGTATCCAAGTACAAAACTGGCAATTAGAGTGGAAACAGGAGAACTTGTTAAATGTCAACCCCAATGCTTGTTTATCAAACAAATTCTCAGGCTGAAATGCCATCATATGCAAACAAGGAAGGCCTATATTCACCTTAGGTGCCTTGTTTATATTATTATTTTTCAGTTGCTGCCTTGAACAGTTTGATCTACCTGTTCCTAATGATTTGAGAGAATGGGCTGCAAAAATGAGGAAAAATGGACATTTTAAAACTAGTGGTTGGGGTAAGGTTTGAACAGGTGCTACTATGCTATTTGGTAGTACTTGAAGCTTAGAAATAGAGTTAAATTTTTGCTTGTGCAACTTTTTGTCCAGTTCTTTTGATCTGGCCTATCCACCAGCATTTGTCTGGATGAAGATGCCTCCTTAATCCAGGCACCAGAAAGGAAAGTTGAAGTACATTTGACATCATATGAGAGCATGAACCTCTTTCTGAAGTGAGATCAAGAGATACCCAGAAAAGACTTATCTCTAAGGGTGGACCTTTAGAAAGCTAGTAGCGCTCAGATTTTCCTGCATTCTTCTTTGCTAACAGTGATTGCAACCAACCATGTAGCCAAGGAAGGAAGTGGTATGGGGAGGAGGAAGTCTTGGCCTTGTGAACAGAAACATTTTGTGAATTTGGACCATAGTTTCACTTTTTTTTTTTTTTAATTAAAAATGTTATCTTGTCAACCCCCTACCTTTAGCGTAATGGTATGTTTAAGTACAGATTACAGATGGCACACTTACTGTCCAAGAGATCCAGAGCCCCAGCCAGGGTCTCGTAGCTGGCAAGAGGAAGAGAAACCAGAAGTCAGGTACCCTCCTAAAATTGCCAGCTTCCTTATCTGAGCTATACCATTAGTATAAAATGTGGTTACATGAGAATACACAAACACATTACTCTGCTGACTAGCTTACTCCATGCCTCCCTGGCTGACCTAACTACAGGTAAGATGAGAAACACTCCAGAACTAGAAGAGCTGTGAACCGAAGCCACAGGGGCTTGGCTGCTACAGAAAAGGTCGTGCTAAGCAGTAATCATCATCCTCAAAGGCTAGGGACATGGCAGTCTTGTTTAAGATCCTTCCTTGCTTCTTGAATGTCTGGAGAAAAAGACAATCACATCGGCTTCTCCCTGACCTTCCTCTCTTCCTCAGGGCCTAAAGGCAAAAACCAGTTGCGGAAAGAGAGAGAAAACTAACGTTGACCATTGCTCTTTAGCAAGCACAATGCTGGGCTTTTTACATAGATCACTCACCTTTATTCTTTATAGTAAACATATCATTATGCTTGTTTAGCATTTGGGGAATCTGAGGCTCAAAGGGGTTAAGTAGTATCAAGTGATGGCAGAGCTAGGGGTCTAATTCAAGTTAGACTGTCTTCACACCTAGTGCACCAAAACACTGGCTCCCTAGAAAAGCCATCGAGATTTTTTTTCTTTAATTACTTTTTTTGTTTGTTTTTCTATTTTCATTTACACATCTCCTTCCTTTCCAACCTACCATGAGACCTATTCTTCCTGACAGATGCTGCGGTACCCATTTTCAGAGCTCAGTTTCACAGCAAAGGGAGGATTGTTGTTTGAGGATCACACAGGAGAGGCAGGGACAGTGAAGAAGCAGTGAGCAAGACGGAAATCGCCCTTGGCTGGCTCCCAAGCATCCAGCAGCCCCTTGCGATTCATCAGACCAGCTCGTGACACTTTGAGAGACACAGGCACCGTGACCCCTGCCCATCTGCTCCTCCACCCTTGCCCCAGCTCTAGTCCCAGGGTTTGCATGTAAATTCTCCCCCTGTCCAGGCAAAATGATGGGAGCTTTCAGAAGTGACCTCTTGTGCTCTACATCTGGTCAGATATTTTATTTAGTTTTCTTTGTTCATTTTTTAAAATATTGTTCCCTTTCGTTTTTCTCACACCCAAGGGCTCTGACTAATCCAGGCACTCGTCTCCTCTCCGTCCTGTTGCAGTCCCTTTCTCACTGGTATCTTTCCTTTGTTCCATCTTCACACCCCTAATGGACCCATCTTACCGAGACACAGTTCCAAGTATGTTCCAAGTGGCGATTTTCCTCTGCTGCTTATTTCTGTCTCTCCAAACTGCCGAACAGCTTCATCAATGCATTTAAATAATGGCTTGATTACATGGGGTCTGTGGTATAGATCCTTACCTTCACTTCTAATTATTTTATTTATCTTCTATTTACTTCATCTATATTGTAGAATCTTTTATATTCCATCTCAGAATTTTCCTTTTTCACCTCCAGAACTGGGTGCAAAGAAAATGTCCACAAACGAACTGGCCTATGGTCACATATTGACCCTTCCTTCCGAGCCAGCCCAGTTCCATGTGTCTGATGTCCCAATCCTGCCTCAAAATGCCAAACCCAACTGTGGGGCATATTCATTGACAGGTGAGGAATTTCCAGTGACAGATTTGATAAATTCAGCCGGGGAGAGATTGATGGAGCCAGTGACTGGCATGTCACCATTCCTGCTCACTCTTCATGAGCAAAGCCCAAACACTCAGCCTCGGTGCTCTTGTGTTCTGACCTCGTTGACACTAGGATCCTGTCTACATCATCTTCCACAAACCGTGGTGGCATTGCATTTATCCAACCTGCTCTCAGGCTCCGTTTGTATCCTCTGTTCCCACTTCACTTTTCTTCAGGCACTCCAGCCAAGCTGGGTCTCTTACAGTTCACAAAGAACAGAAACACCACTGGGAGCTTTGCCGCACTTGTTACTGTGCTCAGGCTGACTTGTTTGCCTGGATCGCCCTTTCTCCACTTCTCCATATTGGGAAATTTTAACTGTGCTCCTAGGCACACATCGACATCTTCGGCAGATTTCCAACTTTTCCTCTCCTACATCGGCTACCAAGCACTCTGAACGTTGTCTGGGATATAACCTGATAAGCTAGCTTTTTCTTTGAGTAATTTACATCTGCTGGGCATGGGGGAGCTGGCCTTGCATGGTCACCATGGTTCGCTCACTATGTATCCCGTACCCACAGCCACGGTCAAGATTCGTGTCAGCACTTAGTGAAGTTTCACGAAATTATTTTAGGGACCTCAGGCCTTCTCCTGTGCTGTGAAATCAGAGCATACATCTGAAGACAGTTCTGGGTTTCTCTGGGCTGATTCTCTTTCTTTCTGTCGAGGCTGGTGAAGGAAAGAGCTTGATATTTGCAATGCCTCAGGCCTGGCATTAGAAATTCATTTGAAGTCCTCAAGGTATCATCTCTTTCTTGCTAGAAAGAATGCAGTAACAGCAGCGAGAAGTGGAGAATCATGAGGTAGATGAGAGCTTTGTGCCCAGACCATCCCCAAGGCAGTATTACGATGAGGCAAATAAAACAGAACTGGCAGGGTTTTCTGTCAGCCTTTTCAGGAAGTGTAATTTGCAGGCCTCCTGCCTCTAAAATGTTAAGGGTAGGGAAGCAAAGAGGAATGAGCAGGCAACCTTAAAAAGAGTGAACAGCAGGAAGTGTTCCACCAACATGGAAGCCTCTCGAGGAGCCTACATTTGGGGGAGACCCAGGGACCTGCCCCCCGACTGGGAAAGTCACCATGGGAAACTTCGTGGTGAACCTCCTCCAGTCCCGTCAACCAAGTCTTAAAACATATTAGCATTCTCACCTTCTATGGAACTATGTCTTCGGACTGACTTCCTAGCTGCTACGGAAAATGCCTAATGTCTACCTAACGATCTGGAAAGAGGAGGCCGCACAGATCCCATCGAGGAATATTGAGAAGACTTTTCAAGGGACAATGACAACTGCGAGCTGTCGTATCAACAGAAGGAAGTTGAGTTTCTCTTCAAAGGAAGATGGTACTCCTCGCAGGACTCAATCAAACTGTGAATGGTGGGAAGACGGAAAAGGAAAGATGGAAACAGCTTTTGTCTTCACCCCAGCTTCATCTGCCGAAGCTCAGACATCCTGAGCAAAGCCAATGAAATTCATTCTTTCCCACACCCGAGCTCTTTGTTCTCTGTGGCACCCCTCTTTTTCTCCCTTGGAGCCTGTGTCCCTCACCTAACTTGCAGCTCTCTGCAAGGATTCCTAAGGACGATCCCAGAGACAATTGAGCAATTGGTTAACAGCTCATAACAAACTAACCTTTGCTGGAGCATCCTTTGCTATTAACTGTTTTTTTATCTGCATGATCTTTATGTCAGATAAAGGCAGATGGCAAGAAAACAAGCCAATGTGGGAGATGTCACCAAAAAAATGAAAAAAGGAGAGAAAAACCCTTTAGGACAGGAAATGGTAGGGAGGAGTATAGACAGCCCCGGAACAGCATAATGACAGAGTAGGAGTTAGCCACTGAGGCAGGTAATAGACCTTGAGCATAGCTGGGTATTGGTTTTGTGCTCATTGAGTTATTGAGTTATATCTACAAAGCAGGAAGTGGTCTCAGTTTTGAATGATCTTAGATAAGAAGGATTTTCTGCCTTAAATCCTCCCCCTCCCTTTTTAAAATTTCTACTCCTTCAATCTTTTTTCCAATCTTTTGTACCAGTGTTAGTGAAAAAAAAAAGATGAAACCCAAAACCCTCCAGGAACAACATTGTGCAGTCATGACTAAGAGTTAGTAGATGAATTTTCTCCTAAAACTGGTTCAGGTATTTTCTCATCTCCCTCATCTTTCTCTAGGCTCAACATTGCTACAAAAAAAGCTACTGCTGCTCCCTCTGATGTAACAGAGAGTGAGGGTAGTTCTCGGTTCTGTGTTCTGACAGTCCAAAGAAACCTTGGAGTCGAGACACGCAGGGAGGGAAATAAACCTTATTTAGGTGCTGCGAACTCTATGAATTTTATTAAGGAACATTGACTCATTCTACATGCAAAGCCTTCTTCCACTGGTGACAGAGACAGAGTTACTGTGTAAAAAGGCTTTAATGTCTTTCCCTTCTTTGTAGAGGAGAACTTTGCTGTCAGACTCTGCAGGTTTAATTAACACATTAACTTGAATGGCTGTGAGTCATTTTCTCCTTTGCTTGGTAGAACATCCGGCTGGACAATTAACTTCTTAGGGGGGAAATATTTGAAGTAGTAGGTGAAGTATACAGAGCAGCTTTGTCTAGGGGTGAATGAATATGCAA
Source organism: Eonycteris spelaea (assembly GCA_003508835.1). Taxonomy (NCBI): domain Eukaryota; kingdom Metazoa; phylum Chordata; class Mammalia; order Chiroptera; family Pteropodidae; genus Eonycteris; species Eonycteris spelaea. The sequence continues at coordinate 15,513,581 of PUFA01000004.1, forward strand.
GGACTGCTTCCTGCAAATCCTTGGGAGTTTCAAATGTACTGATAGTTACAGTTTGTTTGTTTTAGATGTAGGCCTCTAGCTGTGGATCCATGGAAGCAAAACATATTCCTCTGATAAATGACTTTTGTTCACTCATTGGGGAACCTGGGTTCTCTACTAGTAGATATATCACTAGAGGTTTTGCATGCTGCAGAATTGATATTTTTTCCCATCATCATCTACTATGTGCAAGGCACTATATAAGTATAGAGAGATGCGATTTCTGGCATTTAAAAACACTGTGATCTCCATCAAAGATGTACAGAGTGATCTCAGATATTTGAGGGTGATTTTAGATTGGAAGGAATTTCTGCCTTGCATTTATAGAAAACTCTCTTGAAACACTACTAAGAAATTTAAATATCTGTGTCTTGAAGTTTGATATCATCTGTTGTTGTCCCATGGTTCCTTGGAAATGAGGCCACTGGGAATTCTAGTATGTAGGAGAGGGTTCTTAGAGAAGGTGGCCTTGATCTGGGCCTGAGGAGAACATTGGCATTGAGGTAGGAACGTCTTGAAGCCACCTCTGCCAGAGTGGGTGGCACCAGTGGAGGCATGGCCTGAGGACTACGCCCAGGAGTCCACGAGAAGGTGAGAAGGTCCACTAACACTAGAGGGTAACTTTCAAGAGGAAATGGAAAAAGATGTCACTGAGCTGCATGAGAATGACTTGGTTTACTGGATCATTTGGTATACCCACTGCTTGAGGGGCCTCTTGATGCTCACAAATAACAAAGCGGCTTCTTGAAAGAGGATAAAAACGAATATCATGAGACATGCCTGACTGGTCCACAAGTTTGCATCCAAGCCTAGAGGGGGTCAATTTAAAAGACACAGAAGTGAAACACACACACACACACACACACACACACACACACACACACACACACACACACACACACACACACAGATGCTGGCACCCAACAATTCCTCATGGAGATGAATTCCATGTGGGAGCAGGGATAGTAATTGCTTGGTGTAGCCATATGAGCTCTCAGAGTTTATGTATGATTTTCAGCATATATGTGAATCCAGCCTTCACAGAGAATTATTATTTCTTCAAGCTGCCCTGATGCTGTTACATTGGCTTAAATCTGTGTGTATAAAAATAGGTGTTAACATACATTTATATATAGACAGACAGAGGCACACACAACGGTACAAACTCTATTATTCCCTTTAAACTCATGGAAAGCAGTGTGGTTCTGGGTTTAAAAAAAGACAGAGTAATGGGAGAGGGAGAAGCAGACACTCCCAAATCCAAACCGGACACTTGCTGTTGCTGTACCAGTCTGCATATTACAATGCAGATTGTTCAAGATGTGCTGGGGAGTAAGGAGCAGGACATGCACACTCTGGTTGCCTGGTTCTGAATTAACAAGGATGTGTCCCATCTTCCTTTATCTTTATGAGGGGGGCTGTGTCCACTTCTCTTCTCAGCACTCTTACAATGAATCAAGCATGAAATCTACCCAGGAAAATTTTCTTCCCCAGATATGATGGGGCAGAAAATAATACTAATGCTTGAAAGAAAAAGCCACAGATTCTCCTTGGTCCGAAGCCCAAATACTGTATAGTTGGAGCCAATTGAACTGCTTGCTTTAGTAGCCACATAGTTCAGCTTTTGGCAGAAAATGGGGGTTTAGGAGCTGTTTTGATCCAATGGACACACTGGCATAGGAAGCATTTTGAAGGAGGTTAGTACATAATTACTTGAGCTGCCTTATTCCTGGGACACGCCCAGTATATCTGCAGCCTTGATGAGTCACTTGGTGAGTCATTTGACCCTTCACTGAGTGCTGGGGCTGGGAAGAGAGGACGAGCCTGAGCAGTCATGGCACTCGGCATACTGACTCACCATTCATTCACCGTGGGATTTGGCAAATGCAAAGGTGGAAGATCGGGGTGTGAGTGGGTTACAGACCAGGCACATAGAAAGATGCTCTAAATTACTTTTCTCAAATTGCTATCACAGTGGCCGATGGAAACCAGAATGCCTACAGCAACAGGAATCTCTGGGCTGCCATCAGAGGCCCAAGAGCAGTCCTGTTAAAGATCACTGGAGAGGAGCAGGGGTGTCGAGTGAACTGGATGTAGGAGAAGGAGGGGATGGAGTAGGGGAGGGTTAGACCATGTCTCATGAACAGTGTTTCTGTGCCGTTGCCCTTGGAGAGTACTGCCACAGTGTAGCAAATGGACTTGAACTGTTACCAGCTATAAAACCATCTGTAAAATGCTCATAATAACTTCATATATCACGGTGATGATGTGTGGATTAAATGAAATAGTACATGAGAAGCCTTTGGATGACTAAATAAGAACTCAGTCAGTGTTATAGCCTGAAGTTCCTCTGGTTACTGTTAAAAAGACAACCATTGGCTCCTCTTGCCCATAGGATCAATTCCAGCCTCCCGAACTTGCCCTCCAATGCCTTTTTCAAGTTGCCCTCCATGATTGCATCTAAACTTATTTAAATAAGCAGACTTAATTCTGTCCTGTCTCTGCATGTCTCACCACTTCGACCTATGCTGTTCTCTTTGTGAGTAATGCTTGTCCCATTTTTGTCAGTTTCAATGCTGTCATCCCTTTGCATCCCAACTGAATCTCCGCAGCATCTGTGAAGCATCCTTGATTGGCGGCAGAGGCTCCTTCCTCTGCATCCCTTTGTCACTGGCTGCCTTGTGCATTTCTCATTTCTTTAGTCAGAGTCAGGTTATATTATCTGCTCTTTGAGAGCCAGGTCTAGATTTTGTACTTCTTTGTATCCCACACAATGATCTGTATGGGCTAATAGATCAAGTGGTACTGCTGACTTTGTCATCAGGCAAAGAGATATGGATTCTAGTTCATCTTAATATTTAGTGGGTATGTGATTTCTAACAAATCACTTAATTTTCCAGTTTCTTCAGCTGTAAAATGGGGGTATTAATATCTAATTTTCAGGATGTATGTGAGGAGTAGAGATGATGTTTGGATCACTCACCTGGTATGTGGTAGGTGCTCAGTAAGTGGTAGGTACTATTATTATTATTACTGATTTGAGAAACTTTTGTTTGTGCATTCAATGTACCATGGGATCATGGTGCTAAGTAATTTCTTTTCTCTACAGTTATACAGCTCTGCTGAGTTTGGGAGGAGGTGGCAGCTTATCCAGGAAGGGGTTGTACCCAACAGGTTCTACTGGTAAGTCTCACTTTATTTTGTAGCGTTTTGTGATGTCACTTGGTAAATGAGCATTGGAATCTTTTTCTCGGAGCTCTCACGTGAGCTTTGTTCTTATTGGGATATGCTCACAAGCCCCTAGGGCAGGAGGTGACATTGGAGTAGTAAACATTTTTAGAGACTATTAAAGCTGTGTCACAATTTTCGTAATAAACCCAAAATAGATCATTGAGATTAGTGAGCAGCAGGGGCTTTGTAACTGCTGTTTTGTTATATTTTGATGAGACTTGTGAGACTGACACTTAAAATTTTATAATAGTGATTTTTATTACTTACAAGTGTTATCCACAGATCTATTACATGTTCAAATAAAGATTTTTCAGTGTAAATAAGTAGATCTTATTGATTCTAAAAGTAGATCTTCCTCCCACTCCTGATTGCAAATTTTCTAGACCTCCTCCTCACCATATGGGGCACAAACAATATTCTTAGTTTCCTTCTATCCTTCCAGAAATGTTCTATGAATTACCAATATATTCTTAGTCAGCTTCAGCTGCTAGAGCAAAATACCATAGACTGGGTAGCTTAAACAACACATTTCTTTCTTACAGTGCTGAAGACCAGGGTGTCTAAGATGCAGATTCCTGGTGAAGACCAGGATGTTTCAGAGGCTATTGCAGAGGGCTGCCTTCTTTCTGTGCCCTGGCATGGTGGAGAGAGAGAGAGAAAGAGGGGGGGGGGGAGCGCGCGAGAGAGGAGCGAGCAAGCTCCAGTACTCATGACCTCACCTAAACATGATTACCTCCCAAAAGTCCACCTCTAAATACCATCGCCATGGGGATAGGGATTCTACGCGAATTGGGGGTATAATTGAATCTATAACATTCTCACCCCTGACCCTCCAAATGTATATCTTGCTCACATGCCATTTTATCCTCACAGCCCCAAATGTTTAAACTGTTACAGCATCAGCTATAAAGTCTAAAGTCCAATGTCTCATATAAATGTAATTTAATTCAGATGAGGATGAAATCCAAGGTATGATGCACCCTGAGGAAAAATTTCTCTCAACTGTAAACTTGTGGAACCAGGTAACTTGTGAGCATCCAAAATGCAGTAGTGGGATAGGGGTAAGATAGGCATTCCCATTATAAAAGAGAAAAGGAAAAAAAACGGGTGACAGTTCCCAAGCAATTACTGAGAAATTGCCACATGGTAGAGAGAGAGGAAACTGGTCTATTCCGCTTCCTGTCCAGGCACCGATCCCATCCTGGGAGTCTCACTCTCATGACCTGAGTATCTCCCAGAGACCCCATCTCCAGGTACTATCACTTGGGGGGTTAGGGCTTCAACATGTTAATTTTAGGGGGGGGGCAAAAATTTAGTCCATACATTTTGCAATTACATAAATTTTAGCTTATGCACACTGTTCCACGCCTTGCTTTTTTTCTGTTTTGTTTTTGAGTGGATACGATTAATAATGCATGCCATCATTTTTTTTAATGGCTATGTGTCATTTTATTCCAAAGATGTACACTGGAGGCTTATTTAATATACAAATAAATTATATATGTTGGTGGGGGGGAGAGAAAAAAGATGGGGGAGGGGAAGTGAGGGGAGAGGAGAGAAGAGGAAAGGAGAGGAAAAGACAGACGGCAGAATTAAAAAGGAGGCAAAGAAAGTAATACTCTTCTGCTTTTTTAACCACCTGAGCCCATCTTCCTGATTAAACTAGAGGTGACTTCCCTCCCTGGACATGGGAGACTCCAATTGGAAAGAAGGAAAATAACACAAGGCCCTTTCGTTTTGAGTTTCCAAGGGCCTAGATCCTGACAAAGTAAGAAAAGTATGGTTTTAGTGTAATTTGAACACTACCTGTCAATTCCTTGCCAAAAGATATGACTCTACCTTACTCTAGTTTATCTGATTTGCCTATGGAAAAGCCCTTTAGGTTGTTTACAGACTTTTTCTGGTATAAACAGAAAAAGTGGACAGGGCATAAGACCTTCTAAGGTGCACAGTGCACACGACTGTTAATGAAAATTTCTCGATCTCTGTCCCCTTTACTCCTCCCGAAATCACACTGTCTCTCATCAACCTTTGGACTAACATGCCCTTCCGAGAGGAATGCATTTGTATAGTTCTCATTTTCAAACACTGCTCTAAAACTCCCCCTGAGAGCCAAAAGCCAGAGACTTGAATTAGAGAAATCTCTTAAAACGCTAGGGAAACTGCCTGAAAAAGTGAAAGCCAAATCATTGGCAAACAAGCTGGCTCAAAGATATACAAAGAGACTTCTACAGGAAATACTATCTTTTCTTACCATCAAGAGACATTTGCACCTGAAGGAGGGTTTTGTGGTGTAGAAGTTACTCCCCTATCTGGCTGCCCTGCTCAGGCTGCCCTTGCTCAGGAGACTCTAGAACCTTGCTCTCTGTGTCCATCTGGCCTCACCCTTTGCCTGGAATTCAACACTAGCTATCACTGAGTCTCTCTTCTCTGATCAGCACAGCTTCTCTCCCTCTCTTACTCGTTTGTGTCCCTTATTCATGAGACGTCTCTCACCTCTATGTGTTTTGCCCATAGATATAAAGTCACACTTTGAAAAGTAGCTCCATCTGTATTTTGTATTTTCATTCTTTTTCACTTGGCATTCTATGTGCATAGAAAGACCTCAGAGAATAAAAGGACTAAAATAAATTAATGTGATTCTCCTAATTTAATCTGGAAATGGAGTTGATGCTTTGCCAATGAGAAGGTATGAGGGACAAATTTTTCCTCTAGTTCTTCTTCCAAATGACTGAAAATATCTCCACAGGAACCAGCAATATAAGGTAGAAAGTTAAAATACACAGACCACTGGATCAAAGTTTGTTCCTATGGATAGAAACAAAGAAAAACATTGACTAAAAAGATGGACAAGGAAAAAGCACTGAGATGAAAATATTTTCCATGTCAGTGGCACATGGTACATGATATTTTCCAGCCCACTGAAGGTCTCATTTACACAAAGTGTTATGAGGTGAATGGACCCCATCATTGCTTTGGCTGGTGCTAATTGCAGTTTGTTCTTATCTATTCTTTAAATGGGGATCTTCCACCTGAAAGCCTGATTAACAAAGCCCTTGCAACCAAATATCATAATAGTATCATCTTTACCAAAACGTTATGTGTGATTGTGTATGAATTCTATTTAATCTGTTTGTTGAATAAAATAAATGTGCCCTTCCCTCTGCCTTTGGATACAGAGTGACACATCTCCCCCATTCAAACCCTAACAGTGTGATAAACATTATTCAAAGCAATTTAATCCTTCATCACGATTTTATGAAGCAAGCCTTGCATTATCATCATTAGCAGATGGGGAACCCGTGGCATAAAGAGGTGAAGTAATTTAGCCAAGATCACACAGGCAGAAAGTGGCAGAGCCAGGATTCAAATGCAAGCAGTCTGGCTCCAATCTTTGTGCTCTACTAAATCAGTGGACTCTGTTGCCTCTGCCTGTTGGCCTTCTTTTCTGGGCTGGGGCTGTGAGCCTTGGAAATCCAGCCCATCCAGGCAGATGAGTAGAGAAAAGCCAAAGCTGTTTTGGCCACTATGCCTACATGTATATCTCTCCAACTGGGCTTGGCAAATGGCCCCCATGGGTTCTTTAAGCTCCATTGGTTTTTCCAGACAGGGCATGAGACCTTGTAAAAGTGCACAGGGCACATGACTGTTAATGAAAATTTCTCAGTCTCTGTCCACATGGCTTGTGTATTCTGACTTTGCAATGTTCTGAGGCTGGCAGAAAAGGTGTCAATCAAAGCAATACTTATTAGACTCACTGCTGGAAACCAGTCTCTTCAAATTACATGGGAACTATGAGGGCTCTCTAGGATTATCCAGCAGGCATAATTAAAAGAAGCCCTTTAATCATTTCTTCTTGGGGCCTGGCTTTGGGGTATGAAGGGACTGAAGGGAAGTTTTCTAGTACTTAATTGAATTAAGTGACCCTGGATAATAGTATGGCATTTCCCATAGAGAAAAAAGAAGATAATTTTGTGTCTTTTTCCCCTCAATTAGTACACTTGAGAATATCATTATTTTGGGCAGCAGTAGTAATGCCACCCCTGGAAGCAGTCAATGGCAATTGTAAAATCATCATGGAGTATAAGTGTATCCTTATATTATCTCAGTGGTTGCTATTGGTACTACCATGGCTAACATAAATATTTCTCCAAGAAGTTCAAATTGCTTCCAAAACCAATTTACATGTATAGGGCATCTTATAAAACACATCTTAGCACAATATTGTCCTTAATACAATAGGTGTTTTGTTTCATTTTTAACTAACTTCACTGGTGACTTTGTTCTTTACTGTCAGAAGTCAATGATATTGAGAGGCAGGAGGTTGAAGGGCTCAGAGATACTGAGGTGTGAGTTCTAGCTTTGTCATTTACTAAGTAGAGGGTCATGGGGGAGTTACTTACTTCTGTGTGCCTCAGTTTTACTCTCTGTAAGATGAAGATAATATCTACTTTAATAAATGAGATATTTCTTCTGAATTGTATTGAGTGTGCACTAATAGTAATAATATTACTAGTGGCTAACTTTCTATATCTATTAGTTTTGTTTTTCCCTGTGTTGACTTCATTCTCAGGTTGACTTTCCCGTTTATGACAGTGATGGACATCTTCAGCTTAACCTTACATTTTAAAGGCTTAGAATCCCCATCAAGCCAGTCTGCCTCTTTCCCTGTATTTCAAGGAATCGAATCTGAGTGGCATGGCTTAGATCAAGATTATATAAGGTGATGCATCACTTGTGTAGATAAAACATATCTATCCTGGGAACTGAAATAGAAAATGGGTCGAAACCCTGTGAAATTTAATTTCTCAAGGTTGGGGGAAAAGGTAATTCCTATAAAGGAAAAAAAAATGGATTCTGTTATCATAAAATGAGAGGATAGGTTCTAATGGGGGGGGGGAAACAAGAAGGAGAGGAGAATCGAGTGTCAGCAAGGTATTGGTTCCATAATAGAGATTTGCATTTGTTAAGTAACTACAATGACCTGGGCACATGATAACCCGTGCTATTTGATCCTCATAACAAGATTGTGAGGTAAAGATTCTTATCCTCATTTTGAAGTGAAAAGATATGTAATTTAACATGTAACATGTAATGCAGCCAAGTTTTGACACTTGATCTGTCTGAGCCCATGGCTCTTGTTTGCAGAATTAAAGATCAGCCCCAAATTCAATGCTTATTTTCCACTTGCATCCCCCAGTAATAACTGTTAGTTTAATGGTTCGGTAGACAAGCACCTAAGTGTTGAATTTGACATTGAAGAGGAACATGGTACTGGAGAATCAGTGGTACCCAAATGCTTTGAATAAGTGAAGTTCCTGCCAAAGCCAGATTTACCATTAGAGGTTGATGAATGTGATTTGTTGGGATCTGATTCAAGTTTAGGACAAAGCAATGGAAGACAGTTTTAATTATAACCCACTCAGCTATTTATTATCTATGTAAAAGACAAGGCAATCTGAGGGCTATTTCACTTAATTAAAAATAGGTTCAGACTTACCTTATTATGTTATTCTGACATATGGGGGGATGGCTGCAAACAGGGACAGCTGAGTGGTGATTATATATTTTCTGCATCAAATTCACATAAGGAAAATTAAGAGTTGGGCCAACAATGAACTTTTGTTATTTTGGAATACAAGCCTTGTTTCAATGATGTCCCTCAGGGGTCTTATGACAACTGTATTATACAGCAGAGAATAATGAAACATAACACCATCCTTAGCTGATCCGAGCGTGTATACACATTCTTATTCTTCCCTTGGTTCATTGCCTCCAATGTGAATGACTGTCCATTCCGCGTCTCTGGCAACAAGTCCCCTTCGTTGACCGCTTTCTGTGTGCCAAGTCGTGTGCCAAGCCATGTGCCAAGCTCTTTGCATTCATATTTTCAAGCAATCCATGAATCAATAATGTGAAATAATTTATTGATCAAAACTAAATTTTTCAAGATGTGATAGAAGCATGCCACCTGTTTTAAGGAAAAATTTTAAAAAATAAAAGGGAGATATATTGGCTTATGGGTCTAGAAAGTCAGAAGGTCTACTAACTTTATCTAGGCTCCACTAGATGCAGAGGTTTGACCTTGCTCTCTCCCCATCGCTCAGCTCACTGTCTCTAAGCTTCACTCTCAGGCAGACTCTTCCTCCTGGTGGCCTCTACCACCTGACACCTTCCCGGATTCATTCCAATGGAAAAGGAAACAGCTTCTTGCTTGTTGCTCCAGCAAAAGACTTGGGACTAAATCTTATGGGCCCTGATTAGGTAACATGCTCACATCTAAACCTGGGGGTACGATCCTTTCCCATAAACCATATAAACAGAGAATAAAGAATGGGATGCCCCTGGAAAGACCGGGAAACTTTTACCAAAGGAATGGAGAATGTAATGGGAAGGTATCAACAAGAGGTGTCCATTATTGGGATATGTTTTAATTCCCATTTTTAGATGAGAAATAAGAAGATAAATATAAAAGCGAAATCCCAGAGAAGTTAAATAATTTTGCCTTTTGTCACACATTAGTAAGTTATGGTGATGGAATATAAACCCAGATTTCTGGATAAAGAGCCTGTGTTATTTAAGCACCATGCTAGTCTCTGGCCGGTGGCCCCATTATTCTAGAGACTAGGGAAGCCCAATGAACTACAGCTCTCCTTGACACTTCTTGAATGAACCACCATCCACAGAGCTCTCTTCTTACTCAAAACTGCTATTTCTGGTTGGCCTCATATCCATTGGGCCCTACATCCAGTTGTTAAAGTCATATGTGTCTATACAACTGGCCTATTTTCCTTGGCCGGCCTTCCCTCATTTAACCTTGGGAGTAAGATGCAGATCCATGAGATTTTGCCACATATCTGGCTATGGTCAGAAAACACTCCAGGACCTAAAAAGTAGTTTCTGTCTCTGATTCAAATTTATATCACTACCACTCATCCTCTCGTCCTTGTTGAATATTGTTACTGAGCCAATTTCAGGTTTTTCTTGTTGTTTGATAAGTAGTTTGTTTTATATTTACCAGGTCACCATGACCCTTTATTCTCCTTCAGATACACTCGCCATTCAACACTCCATTCAACATCTCCAGACTCCTAAGCCACTTATGCCAAAGAGACCAAGAGAATGTAGCATGAGATAACTGTAATTCTTGTCTTTTTCTGCAGATGCGTTTACTGGATTCAATAACAAGAGAAACTCTGCACTTTTTCTTTCCCAGGTTCTACAAACTAAAAATAGGATGGAGTCTAATGATGCTATATAAAAAATAAAAAGAAAACTATTCTGTCAAAATACTTGGATAATTTGGTACTATATTCTGAAGGGACTATTTTTTTTTTTTTTAAGATACTCTGCTTCATCTTCCATTCAAAACAGAGAAGCAGAGAACTTCTAAACGAACACCATCACTCCCTTTCAATTTTATGTTGAGCTGGGAGTGAAACACCTCACCCTTCAGAATCAGCTTTACTGTTGGCTTCCATATTCTATATTCCCTGGATCCCAGCCTTAGCACTGAGAGTCTCATTCAACTTTGTTCTCATGCTCACCATCTCTTGCATCTTTGGGTTTCCAAGTTCCATCAGTTCTTTCTCCACAAAATTATTCCTGCCCCCTTCCTCTTCCATTCTTCTAGCATGACACTGGTTCAGTACCCCTTTCCTCTCACTAGGAACAGTGAAAAAGTCCCTCCATTTACACCACCCCCCCATATCATATATAGCCTCAGGAATCTTGGAAGCATTTCCCTGGGAAAGTGTTTGCCTCATTCCTCATTACTTACAACATTAAATTGAAAAGAGTTAAGAATGTAACTAGGTTCTTGCCAACCTAGGTTTGAATGTAAATGCTCTGACTCCCTGACCTCCCCTCCCCACCAACCACATACACACATTCCCAATTCTGTGTGCTAAATTTCAAAAGGCCAGGTAAATAATTCTAGGAACTGATTAGTCTATGGACTGGTCTAAACCTCCTATCTATATAGATCTATACATGTTCCTTTCAGGGGATAAACTGCACTTATTTGTTTTAACAATGATTAATTTTTAGCACATACTCTGTGTCAGAATAGGTTTTGTCTTTGGCTATAAAGATAATGTGTGAGAATCTTTGTCACTCTTAGGATCATAATATGAGACTTTTATGTCCTTATACCTACCTCCACATGGAGCCTTCTTTGACTCTTTTTCTTTTTCTAGGCAAGAATAATCTCTTTCTTTGAATTTAAATATGATTATGTCTCAAATAAAATGTTATGCATCATAACATGTATTGCATTACAGGTCTGTATATGTAATTAGTAGAAAGAGCATAGGCTTAAAGTCAGCATATCTAAGATAGAATCCCAGCTTCAGTATTTACCAACTGGGTGATCCTGAGAAAATATTTCTGCCCGTGCTTTAATTTCTCTCTTCCAAGGGTTATTCTGAGAATTAAAAATTATATATTATGATTATTATTAACTTTAGCACTTAGTATGTTCTTCATATCTTTTAATTTCCTCATTTCTCCTCCTGCTAGAAGATAAGTTCCTTAAGTATTAACATGTTTATTTTTCTCTTGTGTGCAACAGCAAATGGAATAGCAGAAATTTGTGTGTATGCACACACACACATAAGGTACTGGAATTCATTGGATACACACATACATGTATATGTACACATAAACCCACAAACACGTACAGATCAAAACACAGTATGGGACTTTTTTTTTTTTTTTGAAAGGGCATAGTTGCTAAATTAGGCAGCTTAAATATATATGTCTTTCCTTCCAATCTCAGACCAGAATGTTAGAGTTCTAAGCCATGAAAGTGTATATCGAGGGGGGTGCAGAGACTTCTAGACCAGTAAAAGCAACACTTCCTATGCACTAAACTATTTATTAACTCAACAGGTTGTCCTGAAGAATAATGAGATCCATGTAAGCAGAGGATTTAAGCAAAGATGGAATAACTGCATTCTAGACACTTCTCACAGGGAGCTCTGCCCTAGGCTGCCGATATTGACAGGTCCTTTACATATTTCAGAATATGGGATTCAGGAGTAGAACACAGAAGTCCCCCACTTCTTTGGAGTATGGACTTTATTCTCTCTTCTCTTATACTCTCCCTCACTCTCCCGGGAAACCTCTTCTGGTTCTGAGTTTCCTGCCTTCTGAGCTGAACCACGTGCGTGGTTTGAAGAAGGGGCAGGGAGAAGTGGCAGTAAACCATTCCTGAGATCTGGCATCCTGACATCCCAAGAGCTTCACACAGGCATTTCTGGTACCTGTGCTAGGAGTGCTAGATAAGAGGATTTTCATTATCTTTGAGAAGCCTGATGCTTTTTCTTTTCTTTTCTTTTTTTTCCAGTTAATGATCTCCACATGAGTGCTATTTTCCAACCCTCTTGTGCCTTCCTCCACTTCTTAATCTCTTCCTATGATTAGCAGGTTTTCTATACAAATTAAGTTAAATTCCTCCTGCTATAGTGCAAACCTATCATTTTTCATTCGGTAATGACCATCATTGATTCCTGTCCTCCTTATCTTGACAATTTCCTGTCTTCATGGACTGCAGTTCCTCTCTCTCTGAGCAACTGAGATTTGGTCACTTCTCTATATTTTCACTAAGAACTCTTAGGATGGCAGAGTGCAAGATGTGTCAGTGAATGAGAGCAAAGGGGCGAGGGGATCTGTGTAAATATGGCTTCCTAATTTAGAATGATGGTACAAGAAATTGGCTAATGCTTTAGTGACCAGACCTCGATTAGTCTTCAAATTCAAAGACTCTAGGTTTGTACATTTGTCCGCGTGTGGTTTCTCTTGCTCATTCAGCCATCAGCTACCTTCATGTGTTGCCTTTATTCAAAAAGAGATGGTGTTTAGTGTCTAAGAGTGAGAGCTCTAGAGTCAGAATGCCTGTGTTAGAATCCCATTTTCAAGAGGGTAATGATGAGCTATTTAATTAATATCTTTAAGCCTTACAATTTTCATCTTTATAATAGTCATCAGAATATTGTCCACCTCATATACTTGTTATCAGGATTAAAATGAGGAATCAGGTTTAAACTCTAAACATATGTAATACTTGAATAAATATTTACTATTGTTTAAAAGGAATAGGAAAGACGTGGATATTAATGAGTTTCTGAAATGTGGCCCTCTCATTTTGATATTCAGCTTAATAATTTATGTTTTCAATGGGAATTTTTAATGTGTACGTGTAGTTTTCTTTGTTGCCCAAGAATCAGGTACAATGGATAGAAAGTTAGCTTACTGTTTTATTTTGTAGCTTCTCAATTCTATGAAAACTCTTCTTATCAAGTTCATTTAATTTACACCAGTTGAGTAATATTCAGAGCTAACTCTTGGCCGTGAAGACAAAGGAAACATGCCCTCAAGAGCCTTGCAGCTGCTGAGGTGGGGCTGCAAAGGGAGCCCCTACAGAAGTAATGGAAGGATTTGGCCCCAGCATAGCTCTCCCTCTGTGAGTTTGCAGCCAAGCATCTGGTTTAGGGCCTGAGGTCACAAAGCTGGCAGACAGGAGGAAAAGCTGGACATGGAACTGGGGAAGAGCAAATTAGAAGCTACCAGTACTTCTGCGCTGACTCTCATTACCTCTAACCAAAACGACCTTCAGAGTGGAATGGCTGTTGCTTTTCTCCTGTCTTTCAAATCTTAAACACATTTCCCTCTCATCGATTCTAACTCGCAATCATATAGGGACTCTGGAAAAATATTTTAGGTTGGCTAAGTTGATCCAGCACTAAAGCATCATAGTCTACCCCTTGAAAACTTGGTACCTGTGTACATCTTAATATCCATTCCTCATGGATATTAACTTCCAAATAACTTCCAAATAAAAACAAAAACAATTATGCTTATACCTACTGCGATGGAATTTTCTCTTTACAACTTAAAAAATGATGCATATCTTCCCCCCAAAATGAGAAAAAATTTGCATATATCACATTAACTATCTTTGGGTGACATTTCTCTTCTAGCCAAATCACGTCCCTCTTCTATATTCTGTAACCAAAATACTGAGAAGTAAGGTCAAGCACTGACACCATGTTTATTTCGAAACATAGCAGAATAGGAGAGAGGACAAAGAAAGGAAAATGTGCACACACACAAATACTAATATTGTCATATTAAATTATGATTGGAGGAAGGACTCTAGGGAATGATTCCTAAGGAAAATTTGTCTTCTGACAGGCCAACGATGAGGGAAAAAAATGACCAAAGAGCTAGGATAGATACGTGCATAGAACAGTGCCTACCTGGCACATTCTATATATTATCAAATTTCAAATTTCATTGAAAATACACCCTTATTTTATATATACATCAAAAAATTCTGACAATTATTTATCATTTCAAAGACAGAGACATCTACTTATTTAAAAGATGTTAAAATTAAAAAAAACGAGCATTTTGGAATTGATTAAATGGTTGCACAATAAATATTTATTTGTCGGATGAGTGAAAAATGAGGAATGGCTATTAGGAATGAGGCACCCATAGATATGTATTTTTTTAAATCTAAGTTTAGATAAGGTTGCCTTAGTAGATACCTACTCAGATGTGGGAAGGTAAATTCTAGACAGGAGGGTAGAGAAAACCCAGAAACTGGCTAATTTGCCATAGAAATGAAAGGCAGAGCTGAGGAAGACCCTAAAACCAACTGGAAGCTGAGTGAATCCATGTAGATGACCAGTCTGATATGTTTGTGCATCAGAATCTCAGGATTTTTAGAGAACTTAGAAGCCATTGCATCAGATATCCTATGACTTGCAAAACCCCTTATACAAAATTCTAGATAAATGGCTAAAAACAGCCTTTGGATTGAGATTGGAACTTTGTCTATTAGGATCTATCCTTCTCTAAAGAGAAAAACCAGAGGAAATGGACCTTTCCTGCTGTTTTTTATTGTTGACTCTGGCACTTAAAACATCAACACCTCTAGACAGAGTAATTCCATAATTTAGAGCAAGCTGTCAAGGTTTTCACAGACATGGCAAGATGTGCCCTGAGTGGGGGACAGACCTGCCGCAGCATTTATGAGATTTATAGTAAAGGGATTTTACATGAGTGTTGAAGTTTAGAGCAGATAAATCCCAAAAGACAAATACTACCAATAATTGAATTACAAAGCCATTATCATGTGCTGAACAGAGCAACTTTATGACTCTATTGTGACAAGATGAAACTTGTTAGAATATTTATGTGCCTGGGATTGCTTCTGCATCACTAACCCAGAGAACAAACTAGCTCTTCCATGTGCCTCCCATGAGCGGTTAACCGTCCTGAGTAATTCAGTAGCCAAGGAAAACATGTCCAAGAAACGGAATCCAAAACAGATATAGCACGTAGCTACATCAGGCACAAACAGTTCCACAGCTCTTACACCCAACGTGTTTATGTTGTCAGCTGAAATCAGGCTCTTCACATAGTACCCAGGCAGCCTCAAAATAAATAAAACTCTGGCTGTCTATATTGTAGTTTACTTCTGAACAAATAGAGAGTAAGGACATTTCAGTAATAAGAGCCATTCTCCAATCTTATAATTTTTTTGAAAATAATATAACTTTATTTTTTTTCGATTGTTGAAATCTATGAAATTATAAACTATGATAGCCTGAAATGCTATAGTAGTTTACATGCTTTACATGATGAAAATGGCATTACCATTCTACATGGTAACAAGGATTGAGTAAAAACAGATTGTTTTTCTATTTATTGTAATTTAGCTATAACTGAGTATATCCTTATTAGATTTGGGTGTAGTCCCCCCCCTTAACTTTTTGCCTTGAAATAATTTTAAGATTGCAGAAGAGTTACAAATATAAGACAAATTTCTTATATAGTCTTTACTTAACTTTCCCTAATGTTAACATCCTATGTACCCTGGAGCAATTCACAAGTAAGAAATTACCATTTACAGTTAAAAACTAAACTGGAGATTTAATTTGGATTTCCCCAGATAAAATTGCTACTAATGTCCTTTTTAGTCTCCTCAAATCTGGCATTTCCACAGGCTTTCCTTACTTTTGATGAACTAGATAATTGTAAGGTGTAATAGTCAGATTCTGTAGACTATCCCTCTGTTGTTAGAATGATATTTTTTTCTGATTATGGGGTTATAGATTGCTGGGAAGTATATCACAAAAATGATGTGCCCCTCTCATGACATTATACCTAGGAGTACAAGATAGCAATAGTCTTATTATCAGTGACATTTACGTCGATCAAGGTGGTACCTGCCAGGATTCTCCATTGCAGAGTTACTATTTTCCCTGTTTCACAGTCTGTTTGTTACAAGAGGGTTACTAAGTCCATCTCACACTCCAGGGAAGGAGAATTAAACTTAAACTTCTGGCAGGAGAAGTATCAAAAATTGTGTGAATATGTTAAAATTACCAAAATAATTAATAAATATTTAGAAAGAGATACTTTGAAGCTATGCATTTTACCTACCAATTTTAGTATACATGAGTCGATCTTGCCTGCGATGATTATTACTATGCCGTTCTAATGGAAATTGTCCCTTTTGATCATTTCTTATATATGCATTCATTGGAATTCTGTAAGGAATAATTGCTCCTTCCTTCTTGGCCATTTACTTATGAATACCGTTGTTTAGTTGCTCAACTGACAAGGAGACTGAAAAAGATAGTGAATAGGCCCAATTCTGGATTATGTTTTGCTGGTTCTTCTTAGTCATAGATATCTCTCTGCCCTTGCTGGGAGTGAGTGGCCAAATAATCCCTGTTAGACATTAAGGTGCCATAAAGGCGCCACCTGCCAGCTAAGGACAAGACCCTCTTCTCAAAAAATTTCTCAGGAAAAAAAAAACAAACATTTTTTAGTTTGACATGGAATGAAGACCTCATAAGGAAATACCTTTTCCCAGGGATACATTCTCTCATTGGCTACAGAGGTGGGGATCCCTCCAGTGGTTCTGGGCTCTCCCTTCTCTGTTCACTTGGGCATCTTACAACACTTTTACTGTAAGGAGGATAACGGGGGGACAGGGAGAGTGCTCACCATCACACACACACACACACACACACACACACACACACACACACACACACACACTTTCTCTCTCTCTATTGGTGGGAGACCACCACCAACAATTCTACTAACCAGTGCAGAATGGCCACAGGATATGGAATCTCTTCTCTTCCCTCCCTTCCTCTTCTTCCTCCTCCTCTTCCCTTTGTCATCCTCATCATGTCTCCACCCTTTCTTCTCCCTCTCTTTTTCTCTGTGTCTTTTCTTCCCCACCTTCCCCTTCACTCCCTCTTCCACTCATTCTGTCCTCTCCCCTCCTGTTTGCCCTCCTTTCTGATCTCCCCTCCCCACTCTCTTCCTCTCTCCCCTCTTCTCTTTCTATTATACTGAGATGTTTTTGAGCCTAACTTTAGGAATTTACATCCACCGTGGAGCACTAATGTTTTAAAAGATAAACTAAAAGTTTGTTGTTGTTGTTGCTGTTGTTTTTCATCATCACATTGGTTTCCTTGGCCAAGCAGTTAATAAGAGTTCAAAGGCAAATTGGCACAGCCTTCAAAGTATTTTCAAAGGTTATCATTTCTGCTTTCCTATTCCAAATCCCTTCAAAACTGTGCTCAGAACTCCAGAAATGCTTTGTAAATAAGCAAAATACTAAGGAGAATGCCTGCCATTTGACACCCCAAGAATTTTTGTTTCCGTTGTAAAGATAAATTCAATTTTCTTGTGTATCTAACCTGATTCTCTCCTTGCCCCTGCGTAAGTTTTACTGGCTGGATCACTTTCCCTTCTCCATTGAGGAGTTGTGGGCAATAGTCTTTCAGGTTTTTTTCTCCAGATGTATTAATACCCAACAATAAAAAAAGCGCATGTTTTTGTATCATAATAGGCTGAAAAAGTATAGAGGAGCTATTCAAAGATGGTTAAACCAGCTTTCTATGGGGGCCATGGACCTTGCAGTCTAGCATGGAGAATTTATCGGTCATTTTGCCTATAGTTACAGAGAAGCCACCTTCAAAATCAGAAACCCTGGAATTTAAGAGACTAAACTAAACTTAATATTCAATTTGTTTCCAGGCACTGAGACATGGAACTCTCAAAAATGCCTTGGCCATGCCTCCCTAATCACCAACACACATCGCAGTCCCTTCTGGTTTCTATAACAAAATATCATGAACTGCATGGCATATAAACAGCAAAATTTATTTCTCACAGTTCTGGAGCTAAGATCAGGGTGCCAATATGGAGGAGTTTCAACAAAGGCCCTTTTCTGAGTTTCGGACAGCTGCCTTCTCACTGTGTCCTCACACGGTGGAAGAGGTGAGAGATTTCTTGGCCTCTCGTACAAGGGCACTAATCCCAGACATCAGGGTTCCACCCTCACGACCTGGTCACCTCGCAAGTAATCCACCTCCTAATAGTATCTCCTTGGAGGTTAAGTGTCAACATATGACTTTTGGGGAGACACAGTCACACCATAGCAACACATAATCTTTGTAGGAAGTTAAAATGTCTGAAGCATCCCCATTATTTATTCTTATCTTTTTAGTGTAGGACACACACATTGCCTTCTGAGTTAACACTATCTCCCTGGCATATTGTTGCCATTCAGGAAATATTTGTTGAATTCATTCATTTATTCATTTATTAAAAATTTAACTGAGGTTCCACTCTCTGCCCTGCTCTGGGTGTTAACTGTTAAGGGCACTCCAGGAACCCTCAGTTCAGAGCAATACTCTTCATGGTGGTTACCTGCAGCAACACCCCAGGGGTTATACAAAGAATTTTGTGATTCATTGAGATGAGAGGAGAAAATATTAAATCTCTGATTTTCTTTGCTCCTATTTCTGTTTCTATTTTGTCTATATTTTCTAAAGTTAATATATAAGTGCCCTAGTGTATTTCCACAACTTATAACTAGCATCATATATTGGGCATGTGCTCATTTTCTTCTCCTTACTTGATGTATTCAAATAAAAATTGTGAAGATTGCTGTCCTTGGAATTCCCTCATGGAATATAATTTCTTGGGTCAGATCATCTCCAGCAGCGAAGTGCTCACGTTTCGATTCGTTTACACTCACATTTTGTCTATCTTCTGAAGTTCTTTGTCCTTAATGGAAATAGAAAGAAAGGGGAACTTGGGAGATTCTGTCCACCTGTTGTCTTCTGTTAATATGGCCCGTCCAGTTCCAAGCAAGACCACCACGCCTTCCACCTCTTAGTCTGAATTTAAGAGCCACACAAACACAGGCTTCCTGGTGTCCTTACAGTTGTCTTTCGCTGCTGCAACTCTTTTACAGTTTTAGCCTTTTTAGCACTCTTTGTAAGGTGGTGTCAGGGTCATAAGTATTCTGAGATTGAGAAAATTCCAGAGCTTCTCATATAAGCTTCACTCATCTCTCTCTGTCCCTTTGTAATTCGCACACACTGATCCCACATCTTCTCTTAAACTTCATTTTCCAGACTAAAGAAATATATTTGTTTTTATTAATAATGCAAGTTATTAATATTAAGAGTAATGCATAAATATATCTTCCTTGTAAAATGTTTTTAAATTACTGATAAGGATAGTGATCTCTTTGACGATTGCCCTCAGTTCCAAAACTTCCCGGAGGTGGCTACCATTATGAATTTTAAAAGCATATTTTCAAAAGCATTTTTCCATTTATATGCGTTTTTAATTTGGGTTAATAAATAGATAATGTTTAGATAAATTGAATAGTTTCATTTAATAGATTTCAATAGCATTAGAGATCTATGTCATTAATTTTATGTTTTGGCATGGACTAGTCTTCAGGATGTAATATTGAGTAAAATAAGCAAGTTGCTAAAGAACACATAGGTATGATACCACTAAAGTTTAAAACTGTTAAAAGAAACCTTATTTAAAAAAATATCATGAGCTCCTGCTTTGCCTCGATCCCAAAGTCTTGGATCATTTTAAATATATTCTTCTGTATCTTGTTGGCACTATGATTTCTGTTTGGGGATCAGACTGGAGATCTGGTCATATTCACTGCTGTCTTTCTAGATCTGCTCATCTGTATTCAGGAAACAACGAAGACAAATATAGGGAGAGGTCATAAAAGGATGAAATAAGAAAGAAAAAGGAAACGCAAACAATGGCGTAGGAAGCAAAATCATTACATTAGAAAAACGGGGAGCGGGGAAGCGGAGGGAACACGGTGGCAGAGCGGTTTGTTGTGACCAGTTAGACCTGGTTATTTTGATGTCTAGAGAGACATGTTTCTTTTTAAATATGTTCTTTAAACTTTCAGCATTATTTCTATCAAGCACTTTGTGCAGCAAACTTCCTTTCCTCCCACGATCTTCCTGAGCTTTGTGTATTTCTTCATTCTAGGTCAGACATACCATTCCTCCCTTCGCTTTTCTCTCTCTTTCCCTCTCATTTTTCTCTCTCTGTCTCTTTCTCTCTCTCTCTCTCTCTCTCTCTCTTCTCTCTCTCTCTCTCTCTCTCTCTCTCTCGATGATGCAGTGAAGAATTTGAAGAGTTTAAGGATGTTAGCCATGTTGATTCTCAGGAGCCACTATGCATTTGAGAAACTAAGCATAATTTTTGTCTGTATATGTGTTATTTGTAATAGCCATCTTTGTATCAGTGTGACAATATGAAGACCAGAAGAAATCAAGCAAGCATGCTTCTTAGGCTTAAGGGAAAGGTTAAAATGAAATGATTAGGCTGTCCCCCCCCCCGCCCAATTCATTTCCCCTGTGGAAGCAGATGAGACCTCAGCCCAAGCTGCTTTGTTTAAGCTGCTTATGTTTGTCTTGAGAGCCTAACTATACTGACAGGTGAAAGGGAAACCATTGATTGTAGGAGAGGATATCAGGGTATCCAGCCACTAATAGCTGTCAACACTTTGTTTCTTCTGTCCATAGCAAACAAGACCACTTGCCTCTATGGGCTTTGCTTATGGAGGCAGCCTGTTGGAACATGAATACTCCATCTAAAACAAAAAAGGAGAAGGCAGGTGTCTCCAACTCCCCAGCCTCTGTTCCTCTGAAGACCCCTCCTCACTCCTCCTTGTGCCTTTATTTTGGATCTAAATCTGAATAAATAGGTGTTATCCCATTACAGTGTTCATTGTTTAATACTTGTTCTGCGGTTATCTGTATCAGGACATTCTCTAGCTCCACAGCATTGATTGAGCACTATATTAAACTAGTGTAAACTCAGACAAATGCCAGGAGAATGATAAACTAGTGACATTTCTGAGTTTCTCTGTAAGAAATGGCTACAAAGGCTGCATTTGACTGATTGTATTTCAGAAGGCTGATGTTGCATTACTAACACCACAGTGTCCTATATCAAAGAGAGATTGTTTTGTTTGCATTCTTGACTTTGGTAACCCTTAGATTTTATTCAGAAATGGCTCTTAAATGTGAACACCAACTGGAGATACTGGAAGCGTAAATACACGAGGCTGGCTCTGTCTTGTTTTCATCAACAGAGTTGTATTTGGCACAGCCTGAGGTCCCTTCAACTTATTCTTTGGAAGGACAGGAAGGCCTACACTTAGGTAGATGGGAACACAAGTTCTTCTTTTCAGCTATTTATAAACTTACACATTTAACTTTCTTCAGTGGCATCCCATGGCTCTTAGAATCAAATACAAAATCATAGCATGGTGTACATGGTGCTTGATTGGGCTCCTGACTAATTTTATATTTTATCTTCTTCCGCTCTACTCTGAAAACATTAGATCCACCCTATTGACTTAATAGTAGATGCCTGAATGGTGGGTCATCCTCTCTCTGACCTAGGACCATTTTACTTGTTATTTATCTTTAAAGAGAATGCTCTTCCAGCCCCTCTCTCTTCTGATCGTATTCTTGCATATTCTTAAATATTTATTCTAATTACTCTAAAGCTGTTCTATACCTTCCAGCTCCCCCAGGCCCCTGTCTGCAAGTGAAATGACAGTCCTCTTATGTCTTCAGAGAGCACCTTGAATATTAGAACCCTTTTCTCTTTGGATCGCTGTGTCTTCCACATCTCTAAAGCTTGTTAAGGCAGGGAATCTGTGGTCCTTGTTCTTATCACATAATAGGCCATTAGAACATTTCACTGAACAAATAAATGCTTTCATTTATTCATGTACTTGATTTCTGGGCTGTTGACTCTTTATTTTATTATTTTTTTATTTTTGGTCTATTGATTTATGATGATAAATCATTTCTGCTAATGGGGTACCCATTATATCCCAGGAAGCTTTTATTACCAACATTAATTTTCATTTCGAAGTGAGTATTAATATTCTCCATCCATCTCCTGAAATAAGAAAGGGAAAGAAGAGAAAAAAGAAATCAGCTACATTTCTGAGACCTTCTGTGTGCCAGGAACCTGCTAAGTGCTTTAAGATGTATGTTCTAGGAAAACTTCTTTTAGCCTCATTTTATACATTAAAAATATTAAAGTACAGAGATGTTAAGTAACTTGCCAAATGTCACACACAGAGATAAATTGATAAATGCTGATATGGGTAATGGTGTACTTCTATCCAAAACATTCAACAAACATTTATTAAATATCTATACATGGAATGCATGGTGCCTGGCATAGAAATACAGAAAGGTTTGAGCTTGTCTGTCAGTAAGAGGGATAGACAAATGAGTCACCAATTGAAACATGGCCTAATTTATGCTATGCTAATGTATGCTCATGGTTCTGGAAATGTCAAAAGTGAACCAACTTAGCTTAAGTGGCACCCCGACTGGGAAGCGTGTTTTCAACTTCACTCATCTGCAGCTGAACCGCAGGCTGTGTTAACAAGGCAGAACAAGGGCAAGAGGAATTTCTAGGCAGAGACACAAGTGTGTGCAAAGGCCTGAAGTCCTCCCTTTACTTCTGTGAAATTCAGTTCAAGAAGAGAATTCTTTTTTTCCCAATTAGACATAAAAACAATGTAAAGATATGCAAGATAAAGCCACCTATTGCCTTTTTATATAATTAAAGGACCCTGCACCCAAATTTTTCCTCTCATATTTATGAAGAAATTCTTTCTGAGTCCCAGAATTGAACAACCTAGTATCTCAGATATATAGTAAATACTGACCAGTGTAGAAATTCTGTCTATGTACTTACAGAGGAACCATTTTTCTCTATGTTCTGGTAAGTACAGACAATTTACTGGTTAAAAAAAAAAAAAAACACTGCCTTTTGGGAGCTCAGTGAATAAAAGAGGCATTTATGCAAAGAGATCCACCAAACCACTGTGAACTGTGACAGGGCTTAAAACAGAGGTGCCCAAACATGTGCGCTCAGTCCCGGAAATCAGACTGACTTACGTAGCTGGCTAGGGCTACTTGAAGTCACTCTTGATATCTCACTCTGAAAATAAAATCAAGAGAACATTTTGAATTAAATTTTATCTTTATGCTGTTTTTTCTTTGTTTTATTAATATTTTTTAGTGTTATGGAGGTATAATTGACACATAGAGTTATAGTACACTTAAAGTATACAATGTGATTATTCGATACACATAAACTTTGTGAAAGGGTTTCCACAGTTGAGTTAACACATCCATCACCTCACATATTTACCCGTTTTTGCATGTGTGAGAACCCTTCAATTCTACTCTTAGCAAATTACAATTATACAGCATAGTATTATCAACTGTAGTCACCATGCTATATATACATTAATCTTCAGACCTTATTTTACGATTATTTTATCATCCTCTCTTCATTTACCCCCTTTCCCCAGTCCCTGGCAGCCATCTTTTATCATCATCATCATCATCGTAAAACAGTTGGTCTTAAAACACACAGAAAACCAACAAATGCCACAGTTCCAACCAAAATATGTAAACTAGCTATGGAATGGTACTTGTGATGGGCTTCTGCAAGGTGTCTGGTCAATGACATGACTTAAAACCAGCACCTCTGCAGACATTTAGCATCATTTGGTTTTTGCTCTTGAGAACTCACCAGTGCCACAAAGCAGCAATAATTCTAAAACTTGTGACTGCGGATCTGGAGGTACTCATAGACCACTCAGAAAAGGGGTGAGCACATCAGTAAATAAAAATTGTTGGGAACACTGTGGCTGGCACTTGAAATTTTATTTTGTGGTTGTAGTTGTTTTACTATAGGTAAAACAAACAAACAAAAAAATTAGGCTGGATAAAGGGGTTGGTTAGGCACAGGAGACTTTGGAGAAACAATAGGTTCTGTCCCTGTCTCTTTCTGTTAGTTGACAAGAGGGAAATGTCACATGAAACAATAACTCCTGCCTTTAGAGATAACAAAAGATCTTAAGAGACTACTGCTATTATTGACTTGAGGCCATAAGTACCTGGAACAATGGAGAGTAATTATTTTGCCTCCCATTAACATTAACCATAAGCCAAGCAGATAGGTTTGCATGCTAGTTTCAACACCGTGTTTCTGGGATGCCAGTCTGGGAATAATAGGTGCTACTTATTTCAAGGAAGAAACACACAGCAGGCAAGGTGAGAGGTGAACAACATGTAACTACTCAGTAATAATTTGCAAAACCCAGTTAACTGCTGAGATTTCTAGTTCAAGAGTTATCAGGGAGCTTGTTTTCTTTCTTAATGCTCATGACTGTGGCCTTATATGAAGAGGTCACCTATGGAACCCATCAGTGCTTCAGTGTGGGAAGCAGAGAACCACCATTTCTATACAAACAGTCGCTGTAGTACTTAACTGAAATGGTGGTGAGAATGTCACCATCTGCCTGTATTCAGATTCCAGTGTTATAAAATATCCAAGTGCATGTCCTCTGTCTCTTTGGGGGAAATTTATTAATTCCTTATTAGGACATTTCTGCTTCCTGGGAGAAGAAAGCAGGGCTTAATGCTTTGAACATGGACTGAATTTCAGGCCGTGTGTCAATCAGAGAAAACTTACTGACAGTGGTAATGGGGCCTTATGGAGGTTTCTTATTTTAAGATGAAGAGAGACTAAACTATCTAGGTTTCAGACTCTTTGAGCTGGAAAAATGAGCTCAAATGAGAAGAGTTCTGGGAATGCCCTTAGGATGATGATTGACTTATTTCAAAGAGCTTGAAGACCATTATATACCTTCTCCTTCTACCTCCCTCATCCCCTTCCTCCCTTTCTTCTTTTCTTTCCTTCCTTCCTTCCTTCCTTCCTTCCTTCCTTCCTTCCTTCCTTCCTTCCTTCCTTCCTTCCTTCCTTCCTTCCTTTCCTTTCTTTCTTTCTTTTTCTTTTTTCTTTCTTCTTCTTTCTTTTTATCATTAATATTTAACTATTATAATTTAAGCACTATATAACATTTTAAAAAGTCTCTAGTAGCTCTTAGTTTGAGGGGCACTTGTGTGTGTGTGTGAGTGTCTGCACGGTATGTGTATGTGGGGAAGAGGCTGATTTTACCTAGGAAAGGACACAAAAATCATTATTTATAACAAACTGTTACAGGATTTATATAAAAATGAATATTTGTTGGTGGGAGGAGAATAAATTTTCTGGTGTAACTGCAACTACTTAATGGAGGAAGTGAGTTTTCAGTTGTGTCTTAAAATAAGTCAAAGAAAATTAGCTGGAGCTGGAGAAATGCATTTCAAGCTGAATACAGAAAATCTCCGAGGCTTTTAGAGGGCTGAGGAAGCACCTTCAGGGATAGCAAAGCTTTCAGTGTGCCAGGAGATGGGGCAGCAAAAGCAAGATGGGACCAATCCAGCAAGGTTTTAGGTACCACAATGAGTCCTGACTATGAGAAGTGTAATGAAAATTTGCATTTTTTCTCATGAATTTGATGGCTGGGCTGCCAGGGCAGCCAGAAGAATTATTATTATTTTTTAATTAAGTTTATTGGGATAACATTGGTTAATACAATTATATAATTTTCAGGTATACATTATCATTTGACATCTGTATATTCTATTGTGTGTTTACCACCCAGAGTCCCGTTTCCTTCAGCTACCATATATTTGATCCCCTTTACCCACTTCACCCTCTCCTGACCTCCCTGTATTTGACCCTCTTTATCTCATCTAGTTCTTCCTTCCTCCTGCACCCCCTACCCTCTGGTAACCACTAGTTTATAGTCCATGTCCATGAGTCTCTGTTTGTTTGTCCTGCTCATTTGTTGCTTTTAGGTTTATATCCCACATATAACTGATATCATGTGATTTTCAACTTTCTCTGTCTGGCTTATTTCATTTAGCATGATTATTTCGAGGTCCATCCATGTTGTCGCAAATAGCAGTACTTCATCTCTTCTTATGTCTGAGTAATATTCCATTGTATGTATGTACCACTGCTTCTTTAGCCAATCATCTATTGTAGGACACTTTGGTTGCTTCTATGTCCTGGCCACTGTGAATAATGCTTCTATGAACATCAGTGTGCAAATATCTTTATGGATATGAGTTTTCAAGTCTTTGGGGTAAATATATAGTAGAAGGATTGCTGGATCATATGGTAGATCAATTCTTAGTTTTTTGAGGAACTGCCATATTGTTTTCCATAGTGGCTGTACCAATTTGCAATCCCATGAGCAGTGTATGAGGATTCCTTTTTCTCCACATCCTTCAACATTTTTTATTACTTGTCCTGTTGCTTCTAGCTATTCTAACAGGTGTGAGATGGTATCTCATTGTGGTTTTGGTTTGCATTTCCCTAATAGCTAGCTATGTTGATCATCTTTTCATATATTTCTTGGCCATTTGTATGTCAGAGGCATCAGTTTTGACCATGTGACTAGTTCCATGTAGAAATGAAACAAATGAAAGTTCTGCAAATCTTGATGAAAACAAATTATAGATGATCCCAATTTTAATTAATCTTCTTGTATAAAAGTCTTAAGATAGAGTATAATTGCCTATAGTATTTATGTAACAGAATAATAATTTTCTATTTAATATGGCTCACCACAACATTGCACTAAATAATATGTGCCTTCAAGGTATTTTAAGTAGGCTTTATTTTACTTACACATACAGTTTTGAGCACATACCATGGAGAAGCGCATATGCATTGTGCCCTCTTACTGGTTCAACAATGCAGAGAGTGGTCATTTTTGCTGTATTGGATACTGCACAGTGCTTGAGTCATATGGTTTATTCATAGTTCATAGAATAGCACTAGGTAGTTCTGCAAATTTTAAATGAAAAACTTAATTAGATCAGTTTTCTGTGTAATCACTGTTCAATTCACCCAGCTAAGTCTGGTATCTGCCTGATAAGTCTTGAAAGTTTAATATACTGTCGGTGAGATTGTTGTAGGAGGACACATATCCCATGTGTAGGGCTTATTTGCAAGTCTGATCTAATAACACACAATATCCTTGCAGAGTTGTCTGGCCTTCATCAAATCAAGGTTTCATTATTATTTTTCATTTGAAGTGGAAATTTTACTGTCAGGCTCTATAAATAGAATAGATATATTCTAAGGTTCGTGGTTTTAGAATCCTGTGGACATTAATAGTCTGGGCTAAGCTGAGTTTTTCTAAGGCATGTGTGAAGTCACGAATGTTGATGTTCCTTTTTGCATTTCTCATTTTTCAGGTCTGTGATGGGATCAAACAAGGAACCAGATCTTGTGCATCTTGAAGCCAGAACGATGGATGGTCGTAAGTCAATTAACTTCTCTGGGAAGTTCATAGTAATATATAGTTTTATCAGTCTGTCATGAACCATGTCTGTGTTCAGGGATTTAAATCAGTGGTAATAATCCAAATCATTTGGACATGAAGACTACCTGTTCTTAGTAATTCAGAATTGTCAATAAATTTCAGTAATTTTCATCCAATCCAGGTGTTTGTCTTTCCAGGTGGTGAGAAAATTCAAAATTCCTTATTTCTACAGTGTTTTATTGTTATTACTGCCATTTTGTTTTGATTGGTTTTTCCAGTTTCCTTTTTTTATCAGTTGTCATCCAGGCAAGACATCACTGTGTTATTTGGAGATTCACAAAACACTTAAGAAGCATGAGAGAAAAGGAAGTCATCCTGTGTGTCCACATCATAAGCAGCGGGAGGGGACAGTCCACCAAGTCAGTTGTTCAGAGCCAGTGGTAGTTCAGAACAGCCTAGTTAGGTTAGCAACAGTAAAGAACTAACTCCCCATGGAGATTGTGACTTTAGGGCGATGCTATAGAGGGAAGTAAGGTACAGATCCTGAATTCAGACCCATGTCTGAAGAACTCAAAAGCTCACTCACTAATTGTACGACATTGAAAAATCTACTTAAACTCATCCAGCCTTAGTCTCTTCACTGTTATTAAAATGATAATGAGTCCTGTAGTTGCTAACATTTACCGAGCACTCGCCTTGTACCAAAAGTTATGCTAAGCACTTTAAATATTTTATCACAAATAATCCTCACAATAATTTGTAGATTGGTATTTGCATTTTGCAGATGAGAAAACCAAGGCATAGAAAGTTTAAGTAATATATTTAAACAACAACAGCAACAACATAAGATTCCTCCACTTTCTTTGAGCATGAGGAGCTCCAAGGTCTAAGGAGGTGAGAGGGTACCACTAGACCTAAGATTGGGCACTGAAGGTGAAAAGGATGCAAAAAAGAGAGAAAATGTATAGAAGAAAAAGGGATGAGGAGACAAAAGATGGGAAGAAAAAAGTCTCATGTATAGAGGAGAGAAAGAATAAACTATCCACAGTTATCACAGAACAATGAGGCTGTTAGAGGTTGTCCAGCACTGAACTAGAGAATGATAATATAATAATTATCAAGATATTTCATTTCAAAAATATCCCTCACAACTCAAACACTTTATTACCACTATCATTTGTGCCTGTCACTTGTCCTCAGATCTTCTAAACACAAAGGCAGATAATACCTGCCCTTTACCAGCTTATAACTAAAGGTCACCTGTCACCCCTGCAACCTAGACTCTAGAAACAGCACAGATTTCACTACCATGCATGCAACATGTAATTTTTCATCTCTAGAGGTTTTGCTTCCCCTTTGGGCAACAAATATATCTTTGGCAGATTCAGTGGAAGGGTAGATCAGGGTCCAAGCTGAACATCAGTTTCTTTCTTTATGAACTCAGGCGGAACTGCCATATGCCCAGCACTGTGCCTGGCCCAGAATGGCCTCAACAGTGGAGCCTCTTTCTCACCACTTCGGTGGCCTTCTCTCTGGTGGAGATGCCTCCATTGCCCTGGAGTTGATTATGTTTTCTTGGATCTCAAGATTCAGTTCTTACCACACGAGGGCCAGAGCAGTGATTTTCTAAGCAAAAGTAATCATGTCTTCTGTTTACAGCTTTGATTTACTCCCTCTGCTCTGACCTATATCTGCAACATACCCTGGTGACTGCCCATTTCTGCCATCTCCTCTCACATTGTCCTGCCCTCACTCCTTGCCTGCAGGCCTTTGAGTTTGCTTTTAATTCTTGCAACATACAGAGTCCTATGTCAGCATAAGGCTCTGATACCCACAGTTTCCTCTGCCTGGAATATCCTCCCCTCTGCCCTCTTCCCTGACCAGGTCAGTATAATTAATCTCTGTGGTTCAGATCTCAGGTTAAACATCTAATTCTATTTTATTTAACTTTCTATTTTGAAATAATTTTAGGTTCATATAAAAATTGCAAAAAAATAGTAGAGTTCCCCTATCAAAAAATAGTAGAGTTCCCCAGCTACCCTCAAAGATGGCATCCAATAAAACCATATCAAACTCAGGGAAAGTATCATTTCTTAGGAAAGCCTTTCTTGAACTCCCAGTCTAAACCAGTTTCTCATTCTGTTTGCTTTCATCCAACCCTATTCTTTTTCTTTTTGTGCTCGCCTCACTTGGAAATTGCACATTCAATTTACATGATTATTCGATCATAAGTTTTTCTCTCCACTAGTCTGTAAGTGCTATGAGTACAGGGGCCATGACTATCTTTGTTCAGTATTGTGTCTCTAGCACATGCTGCAATGTCTACATGTAGAGAGAGTTTAATAAATATTTATTGAATGAATGAATGCATAGTTGGCCAGGTGTCAGGTTACCAGCTGGCTACCTAAACTCACTTACCAGGTTGCTTGAAAATTTTAGAGCATTGCATTTTAAGCTTTAGCTGTCATTTGGCCCACCTAGGGACCCTTTAATATGTAGATTCTGAATCAGGAGGCACCCAAGAGTCTGCAGCCCTAATGAGCTCCCAGGTGAAGCCCATGATGCTGGTCTGTGGAACAGGCTTAGAGTAACCAAGTCCCATAATGAAAAACTAATGAAGGAGCTTTAGGGTCTATCTCCAATGACTACGCCCCTTATTTAGAAAACTCTGCATGAAATTGGTAACATCATAGATGGCTTTTGTTTTTGAGCTTTTGGGAATGATGCTGTGTTCTAGCTTGTGGCATTTAATGCACATAAGCCCATATCCTGAAAACAACAAGTCCACTTTCCCTGATCTGCACATTTTTTTTTCACCCAACATCATTCTCATGTTCCCTGCAGGCATGAAGGTTGATAATGCCAAACTGTCATCTCAGGCTCAGCTTACACAAGGCATGAAATATATCACTTCTAATTTTATTTATTTTATTTTACTTTTTTTGCAAAGGCAGCATCTTCAGAAACTATCCAAGAGTGAAAATTCAATAAAGGGGTTTAATTTGAAAAGTTATCCCTGTCAAAACAAAACAGAAAGAAAAACTTACCTACCAATTGAAATAAAGGATTTAAGCATAATGCCTGACCTGAGTTTTTTAAAAAAAGATTTTCTTAGTATCATAACTTCTCTCTCTCTCTCTCTCTCTCTCTCTCTCTCTCTCTCTCTCTCCCTCTCCCTCTCCCCTCCCTCCCTCCTCCCTGCCCCCGCTTCCCCTCCCACCCCCAACACAGTCAGTAATTATGGTTTCAGGTAAAAGAAACAAAGAGGAGGAGGAGGAAAGAAGAGCACAGAGAACTTAGAGTAGCATGGTGTTAGCAAATGTAGCTGACAGGGTATTTATCCAAATCAGGCTCCAGGCTGGTCAGTTGCTCAAGAATTCCAGTATCTAAATATCCATATGTTACCTCTTTCCCCATTCCCTGATTGAGATCATTCTTGCTTCTTTCTCTATCACTTCATAATTATTTAGTACAAAATTTAAGTATATGGAAACCATTTTTTATATTCTATGTCATACACCTTCTAGGGTATATGCAAAAAGTAATATGATACTTTTTACTTAGAATGAGTAATGTTTTTTTCTGATTTTGACGGGTTTGGGAATTTGTAGCCAAGGCACTGAGATATTTGACACAGGAAACATCCCTCACTAGCTTATTCGATTCATCCCCATGGAGTGGGCTACAGATGCTTATCTGGGTTTGTTATTCAAAGTCCAGTTTTAGTCTCATTTCAGCTCTCCCCAGATTACATTTTATAATTACATTCTGTTTTATTTGAAGTCTCTGTATTTATAGGGAGGTGAGCTCTGGAATGCTCTTGCTCTATGACGGTCTATGACTAGCATAGACATTTCTTGCCAATTGTGCTGTGAAATCTGACTGTCTGGTAGTTTACAACTGTGACAAGGATGTTATTCTTTCTTCTATTACCCTTCTGCCTTGGGAGGCAAGCCGAAGAGAGCAACTTCAATTACAATCAATCTCAAGAAGTATTATTGGAAAATTTTGAACATATTTATTGAATGTGGCATTTGATATTGGCCCCTTACATTCAGTCGAGGACAAATTGACAGATCACCATCCAGAAAAAAAAGATTTTACTGTTGACATATTGCATATGCATGTGGGTGCATGTGTGTGTGTGTGTGTGTGTGTGTGTGTGGTGGTGTGTGGTTGCAGTGTGTGGCATGTGTGTGTGTGGTGTGTGTGTGGCATGTGAGCATGTGTATGAGAATATGCACGTGCCTACACATTATATGTACATTAAGACTGCTACCTGGTACATCAAAACAGTAAAAAAAAAATTGCATTCTGTTCCTTTACCTAATTAATATACGGACATTTGTGTATGTGTATGTAATAAACATAGTTACAGAGAAAATGTTGACCAAACTGGATTGAAAGCTTTGAAAAAAGTCATATCTTTTTAAATCTCGATTCTATATACAAATCTAGCTTAGAGCCTGACACATTTAATGTTTGTTGATATAATAAATGTGTCTGTGTCAGTGTATAGGTATGTCTTTTTAAAGAAGGCCTTCAACCGTAGGGTCTGTGGAGTCCTGCAGGGCTAATGGATGAGCTTAAAAAATTCACTAATGCTCAGAAACTTTGTGCCATATATGTGTGTGTATATGTACATAAATACATATACATATATATGTATATATGTAAATATATATATGTACATACACACATACACATATGTACTGTATATATATATATATATATACACACACACACACACATACATTCTTCTCTTGGTCAATTTGTGTGTGTGTGTGTATGATTTAGGAGAAAAAATAATATAACAGGACAATTACACTTGAATGTATAGTTCTGTATATTTATGCTCATCTATAAACACCATCTTGTAAGAGAACCTGCAGTACCAAGTTAAGCCTTTATTGATTCTCAAAATGAAAGGCCTACCTGGTGACTTGAATGTTTCTGTACTGAGGTGATCCATGCTAGCACAGACAGAGGACAGAGAACAATTACTGGTCTCGGTGTCTATTTGCATGAGTAGGTAACCTTGTAACAACTTGCCCAAGGACTAATCTCTTTCATGGGATAAAAACACCCCTGGCCTTTTACCCAACTGTGAAAATGACTACTCAAAAACTCTTCCCAAAATGAAATTCAAACAAGCATTTCACCAGCTGAAACAAAAGGAAACTCACAACTTACATAATAATTATCCCACTAATTCTGATCTTGTGTGAGACCTGGACACCTCATTTCTACCTCTCATTTTCTAGCCCTCCAATGTAGTTTTTAAATGAAGCAGCATATGTAACAATACCCAAATAGGTTGGGCACTGCTGGAATACTGTGGGGAGGTGATAGAGACCTTAATTCTCACCAGTTCTCAAAATATTAGCAATGGGCATTTTGAGTTTTTACTATAAGCATTTATTACTTTTATACCAACAAGAGTAGCAATGACAATCAGAAGAATAAGCAGTACTCAGGTGTATCCAGTGAAAAGAAAAATCCACTTCCTGATTTTTGTTCTCATCTCAAAAGGTATTTTTATATACTTGTATATTTTTCCAAAAATTATTTGAGCATTTGTTATAAAACTGTTATGTCAAATCTAGCATTAGTAGTACAATAGCAAGTTAAAAATCTTTCCATATTAGCACATATAAATTTAGCAGCTTCATGGCTAATCATGACTTAGAACCCCATTATGTAGTAAACTATAATTTAGTTAATTTCTTTATTGTTAATAGATATATAGATATCTGGCTATTTCAAAGAGTGTTGACACATACATGTACCCACATATTACTTATTTGGTTAGTAAGCATTCAAATTTGTACAAGTAGCAAGCGCTGTTGAAAGAGAAATTACTGAAACCCTGAGTCCAAGTGTATATATATTTAAAATTTTTGTAGATGCTTTCACATTGCCCTCTGCAATAGGTATATCAATATATGCTCTTTCAATATAAAATATGTGTTTTTAAGCCCTCGATCACCTAGGATGTTATGAAAGATTTTTTAAACACAACCCAACTGTTGAGCAAAAAATATGGCATGTCTTTATTGTTTTAATTTGCATTTATATAATTAGTAGTGAGTTTAAGAATTTTTATTTCTTTCTCTTGGCCATTTGTATGTTCTCTACAGTAAACCTTCCAAAGATATTAAATCTCTTTAATGGCCTAGAAAAGATGGACACTTTGCCATTTATATATCAAAGTTGCCACCACCACTCCAACCAGCATCCCATCACTGGCGTACCAACTGGCATTATTAAACCCCACATTTCATAGCCTTCATTTATATTCTCTCTCAAACAGTTAATTTATTAACAGTTTTCTAGGGGAGAGCTTAGAGGTTTCCATTTCCGCTCAGCTTCAGATTCTGACAGCTTCCCACCACTCCCCAGCACCCTGGACAAAGGCATTCTCACCTCTCTCCTTCTATCCCTACAGCAAGCATTAAAGATGAGTTAGCACAGCAGCACCAAGCACTTTGCTTTTCTTTCTAACAATGTCACATTGATTCTGTTTTTCATACTGCAGGAGTCTCTTGATTTCGACGACCAGGGATTTAACTTGGCCTCTCTGATTTCGTAGCCTAAAGATAGCCCTGCAAACGCACCAGAAAAGCATGAAATAAGATAACACAGGCCTCCACACACAGCAATGGAGTGACAGTGACAGTGCAGTCGCAGGCTCAGCTGGGCAGCTTTCAAATGTGGTTCTTTGTTCCCACTTTGTGCTCCATCCTCTGCGTCCCGTGTGTCCATCCATCCCGAGGATGAGAGGACAGAGGTGCACAAGACAAACTGGTCATCCCCAGACCTTAACTTTAGGACAGAGATCTGGGTTTCCTTTGGGTCCTCAGGATCCCCAAGCCTCAGTGGCACCAGTCCACATAATATGTAGATACATCGCAAAATCCACGTGTTCGGAAAACTCCTAATGCTTTGGACTCCTGCTTTAAAAAAAAAAAAAAAGATTGTGGCACTTACTCATACATCTCCCTTTGTCCTGTATGATCTCAGGCAACAATGATGCTAGTATTATACATTGTATTCTTATTATTTTCTTGGTGCTGCTGCAAGAGATACTTTTCAGTTGCACTACATACACTAACTGTTGAAAGTAGACCCTATTGTTATTTTCCTCATTTTAACTATGAGAAAAACGCAGCCAAAGTGATTGAATGTTTTGCCGTTGCTTCAGGGCTGGAATTTGAAGCTAGCTCTGGCTCACTCCGGACCTATTCATTCGTTCAGCAAATATTGCTAGACACGTATGCTAAGGCAGGTACACTTTTAGTCCTCAACGAGATAGTAGGAGACTTGGTGAAGGCCCGCTCTGCCGCTCTGCCATCATAGAGTTTATCTTCTGTTTATCGGGGGCAGATTATAAACAAATGCATAATGTCAGGTGGTGATAAATTCTAGAAAGAAAAACAAAGCCAAGTAGGGAGATTAGATAGTAATTAAGGAGGAAGGGGCTGCCAAGGAAGGAATCTCCGATAAGGTGGCATTTGATATTTGAACCAAGTCCTTATGCAAGTAAGGGAGAGAGCTGGATGCCTGCCTGGTGGAAAAGCATTCCAGACAGATGGAACAGCAGAGGCGAAGGATATGGCGTGTGGGCATGCTTGGCATGGTTGAAGTAGGACAGACAGGCCAGGTGGCTGGAATATAGAGGGGCAGGTGAATGTATCATCTGTGTTTGTTTATTTTACTATGGATGGGAGGGATTGAACCTTATTGATCTTTGTGGAACAACTACAATGGTCTAAATATGATATTCAGTATTTAGGACAATAAAAATAGAAAGTTAAGGAATGAATTAAAACTACCACATGTCTCCAAGGAAATTCTTTGTATTGACTCTTTGTCCTGGAATCAATCATTAACACATGAACACATCTAAGTAAATATTCCACACGCTCCCCTCCTCCCCAAAAAAACCCTGAAAAAGAAATTCTGTGTATTTTCTCTCCCACGTGCTTTTTTTTTCATTCCTTCCCCACTCTTTCCATTTTTATTCATGCTTTTCTCCCTTCTTTCTTTTCTATGGTTCTTCTCTCTCTCCCTCTGTCTTTGTCTCTCTAACCTCCTTTCCTCATAGACTCAATTTGCAAAGTTCCTGGAACAAATACGCTTCTCAGTTTTTTACAGCTAGGTGTGATCCCATGGATAAGCTTGTCTTTTCTCAATTTAAACTGGATTTCTATTGTGGCTTTCTCACAGAACAGACAGGTAGTATTTCAGCCAACTTATCTCCCCTTCTCTCTCTCATGCCTCTGTGCTCTTGCCCATTCTCCCTTCTGGAATGGTGACTCATCCTTGTTATTGTTTTGAGTGGCCTTCTAGGCTTCTCTCAGCAACTCCATGAAGGCTTCGTGGAGTCCCCACCCTTTCCCCCATACAAGTAATTGTCCCCTTTGTGACTTAGAGTTAATAGTGACATTGTCTCTATCCTCAAAAGTACTACAGGCCATGGGGGCATGACCGTCTACAATTCCATGTGATGCAAAGTGAAATAAATTCAGAGTCACAGGAGAAGTCCTGGCACAGAGTAGACGTCTGTGGAAAGGTATAAACATTGCTCACCTATGAGCCCTCAGCACCTGCACCTCTCCTGGGATGAACTCCCCACATTGCATCAGAATTGGCGAGTCACTTTTCTTTCTATTAAATTTTATGCCCTTTTATTCTCTCTCATGTTCCCAATTCTAGCCCTGCACTTGGCAAAAAATTTGAGCCAGAACTTTCTCAGTAGTATCATGGCCTCCTGAATGTCCAAAAGTTAACGATAAAGATAACATTGAGAAAGTTATACTAGATAAAAAATAAGAGATTTCATAGAAGAAAACAAAGTGCCAAAGGAGAACATTTGATCTAAGTTTATAATTTTCACAGAAATTTCTTATCTTCTACATAGTCTTTCAGGGGCCAAGGCAAGAGTCTCAGTTTTGAAGATCTAATTTTCTACTGGTACATGCCACAGAGGGCTCTAAACAAACAATAGAGCAATAGAAGTAACAAAAGGAAGATTTATATGCAGAAGTATAGGCTTTAATAACTTTTCTGCTTGAAGCTGAAAATTAATAGGGATGGGGAAGTTTGAAAATGCTCATGCTTACCTGCATAATTTACAGTTTTAAAATTAACCTTTTGCAATATTAAGACATATTAAAGAATTTGGTGCTAAAATTTGTCAAATGACTGAATCAGTGGATGGAGTGCTAGTTATCTGTGTTGTATGGCTTTTTTGCTCTGTCATTTACTAGCATAGGGCTTGTACAAATCCTATCCCTAAATCTGGAGTTCTTCACCTATGAAAAGTATCTTTCTCAATTTTTTTTTTCAAATTTAAAAAAGAAAAAGCATATGATCCCTTTTGCACAGTTCCTGACCAAAGGAGAGGTGCTCTGGTTATTTTGGAGGTTAATGCCGCTGCCATCAATGGAGACATGCTGGGAAGGAGAGGTGTTTCTGAGCCTCAGGAAAATCTCCACAGAAGAAAGCTAGGGAAGTGTTGGCACAGGGCAACAGGAAAGGAAAAGGCAGTTCAAACCAAGGGAATTCTCAATGAACACCGGGTCTCAGCCAGGAATGAGCGTGCTGTTTAAACGCAGCAGACGTCCTGAAGACACAGACGTGCCAGCCCCAGGACAGAGCTTGCTAGTTTGGAGGATGTGGGAGGAAACAGGTTCCCAGGGGTAAAGAATGGGAAAGATCTGTCAGTTCTTAAAGTAATAGTCTGATTTTTAACGTCTTTTTTTAGTTCTAAAATTCTAATAGCCTTCGTTATATAGAGAAAATGTCTGAAGCCTAACTTGGTAAATGGCCTTCTCAGAGTTACACAGAATGCAACAGGAAGGGGTGCTTGCAAAACAATATGGCTGCGGGCTGACTGGCCCCATGCGCTGGGTGCAAAGGTGACTTCCACATCCTCCTCGTATTCCTGGTTATGTTTCAGTTCCACCCCGACCTCTACTCACACTGCCTGCACAGAATATTTGTTATCTATTGATTATGCAAGGAGAATAATTTTCATGGTGTTTTGAAAAATTACTTAAAAAAAAAAAAACTTTAACCCAAACCAAACATTGAGTACAGATATAATGTCTTAGGTAGAAATGTCCGTAGTATACTTTGCGGTTGGTTCCCTTGAGACACAATGAGCAGCCCTGGTGATCAAGGAGGGAGGACTTTAATGACAAGTAGAGCCACCATTATTTGTATATGGTTCAGCCAGGCACTAGACTGAACACATTTCACGACTGAGGTCTTCAGTCATCACTGCTCTGGCAAGATGGCTCTCCTTTAGTCTCGCTTTAGAGATCAGAGTTTAAAGAGGTCAGGTGAGGGCTTCGGTTTACCAAGCAAGCAGGCCTTGGTCTTGCAGTTAAACCCTCGTTCCTTTGCTCAAATCTTGGCCTTTTAAAGGCAGCTTCCTTTCCCTAGAGCATCACAGGTTGGGGAGGATGGAGAGTCTATTATTCCAAGCAGTAGCTTTTGCAGAAGAATGAGAATGCTTGCAAAGAGAGCACAGTGCCCTCAGTACCTATGGCAAGGAAAACATCTGTGTGGGAAAAGTAATGAAATTAATTCTAACGTCTAACAGTTGCATACATTAATTGACATTAATTAATGCCAAATTACAAGATGCTTCCTATGGAATCACATCATATGCTCACCAGAAATGAATATGGAAAGAGTTCATCATACTTAATGCTATTACAGCAAGCCCCGAGGGGAATGAGTGATTGGTCCCTCATTATGAAGTGCAGCCAATTTCTTTCTGTTGCCATGAGGAAGGGAAAGGGAACAAACCAGGAGCACTTTACCAAGGGCAGGCAGCTCAACACTGATCATTTCCTTTCCACTTGAAATTTCACTTTGAACCACTCTGAGCAAGAAATGCTTTCCAGATTTCTTCCTGGGGTCTTTCTCGTGTCACCCAGTCGTACATTTTGTAATTCTCAGCCCAAAGACAGGCTCATGTGGCATGGGAGTGGAAGTAGATAGGACAAGCAGAGGAATTTGAGATAATTTTCTAATTATTATGAGATGGATCTACCAAGCCCACCTCCACCCCTTACCCAACTCAATTAAGAGGTGCTGACCAGAGATTTGCACACGTTATCTGCCTTTCTCACATCACTGCCTCTGTACTATTGCTGACATCTCATATATCTCGTATATATCTTGTTTTCACTTTTGCTGTGCAAACATACGTATACAGATGTCTATATATAGACCTGACACAAAACTTAGTCCATATGTACATGTTTTGGTAACCTACTTTTAAAAAACTCTTTATTTTGGAATAATTTTAAATAAATGGAAAAGTTGCCAAGACACTACAGCTTTACTCAGCTTCCTGTTGTGTTAGCACCTTATACAACCATAGTGTATTTTTCAAAATTAAAAAATTGACATTGATACAACATTATTAATT
Source organism: Eonycteris spelaea (assembly GCA_003508835.1). NCBI lineage: Eukaryota > Metazoa > Chordata > Mammalia > Chiroptera > Pteropodidae > Eonycteris > Eonycteris spelaea. Next base: position 15,552,886 of record PUFA01000004.1, read on the forward strand.
TGTAACCTATCTTTATAATATAAAACATATTAAGCATTTCTGTAAATTGTCATATATTCCTTAGAAGCAGGATTTTAATAGCAAACTGTGCATGTTCCACTGTTTATTTAGTTATTCCTGTATTGTTGGCCATTTCGTTTTCTCTTATTTTTTAAAATTATTAACTGCTCTGATGAAAAATTTTTAAATGCTCTGATGAATATTGAAGTAGCTAAATCTTTGTATAGATTATTGATTATTTTCTCAAGTAGAATTCTTAGAAATGAAATTGAGTTCAGAAGATGTTTTAAAGGATATTGATTCATATTGCAAAATTACCCCACAAAAAATATAAATTTTGCAGGTTTTTTGTTTGTTTGTTTTGCATCCGAGTGTATCCACTGATACTTAGATGGAAGCCAAAATATACTAATTGATTGACCCCAAACTTGCTAGGATTTTTCATGCAACATAGTGTAGTAGAAAGAAACTAGACTTGGAGTCAGGCCAATCAGATTTGAAACCCCATACTGCCATTTCTATAACTCACCATCTACTTGAGCTTTATTCTCTTTATCTGCAAAATCAATTGATATATTTTACTTTATAGTGTTGTGAATATAAAATATATTAAATAAATGTGAACATACTTCAGAGTATCAAGGACATAGGTGATCAACAAATGTTAGTTTTCCTGTGTTTTTAAATTTATCCCAAATCTCTCATATTTATATTTCTTTATAATTAAGTTATAAATATTAAAAGTTTATTTTCATATTTTCCATATTATGCTTGTTCGGGGGCTTTTGAAGAAGATATTGAGGTCTTAAAAAAGAATCTCAGACCCCATTGCAAATAAAACAAGCACTGTGTATCCGTTAAGAAGCCCTCATTAGGTGGCAGTCTTAGAAATTCTAATTGGAAGTTGAATTTGTAATTTGAATCCCAAGAGTTTTTAAATCAAGAAACTTTGTTCAGTTTGGTTAATCATTGTTTTTTATTAATTATCTCACATAAGAAGAAGCACAGAGAAATGCAGCTGTAGGCCCACTATAATCAGTAGCTCAATGATGTCATTAGAGAAGAGATCCTTCCTATCCTTTTGTCATACTTGTTATGTAAGCTTAACTGTAAGACTGGCTCCTTTGTGTGACAAGAAGATTAGAGCAGTTCTAAGCATCACGTTGAGACACAGTGTTGAACAGAAGCAGAATAAGGTATTCTGTATCTCCTGTACCTTCCTGCATCCCCTTAAAGGAGCTCCTTCACTTCTCATTTACTAGAACTTGGTTAAAATGTCCTTGCCTAAACCAACCATGGCAAGGAAATAAGAAGACCTTGGGTGGGTATAGACTCAATAAGATTAATCCTTGCATTCAGGAACTTCTGATGAAGGATGGGCCAATGGGAACAGTATTGGCTTTTTCAGCAAAGAGGTCTGGAGGGGTAGGTATTGGACAGGTCACCAACAGTACCTGATACAGAAATATAACTGGAGTACCAAATTCAGTTTAAGCAGTTTTCTTAAGCACATACTTTGTCCCTCAAACTGATCATTATGAAAGAACAAAGGAAAACAGGAATGTTAACAGTATTGGTAATAACAACTGACATTTGTACAAGTTAGCGTTTCAGAATATTTAGTCTATATATTATTGATTTCATTTAATTCTTGGAACTAAACTGTAATATGGTTGATCTTGGCATCCCGATTCAATGAATGAAGGTGGCAAGACTAAGGACGACTAAGATTTCCTTTGAACGATGCAGTCAGTAAGTGACCATACCAGAACTCATGCCCAGGTCTCATACTCACCAGTCTGCGTTGTTTCTATGACCCCAATCTACCTTTTGAAAAACAGAGGTCAACTAAGAGTTGTACAAGTGTCTGATGAACTATGAAGTTGCAAGGTAAAGATTTTGTGTGCTATGAAGAGGACCATTCTGAGAAAAGTTAAGTCCCAGAAATTGTCTACAAGGAGAAAGATCTTGAGTTATGCCCTAAAATTGAACTATAAGAATGTCTAAAAATAAAAAGAGAGAGAGGGAAGGGTGAGTAGAAAGCTTTCCTTTAGTTTATCATTGACCTGTTTTTCAGCTGCTCAAGATGGGCAAAGTAATTGTATCCTCATTTGTCATCCCCACTACATCAGCTAGGTGGAGGAAGGTTGGGAATACAGCTTTCCTCCTTCATTCACCTAAAAGCTTATCAGCAGCTACATCAGCCATTGGGCATAAGGAGCAAACTGCATGCCCTCACTAGCCACTCTCCTGGTAGAATGCAGGGATACACAGGTTCCTTAAGTAAAGGTGGTCCTGGAAATTTCCTTAAGAGGAATTAGTGAATCCTTATGTCTAACTCCACATGCTATTGCCCATCCCCATTTCATGTAAATAATTATCTCCTGATTTTTTTCATTTGGAAGAGAAGATTTCTGCATTCATCTCTGATGTCCTAAAATCAAATTCACCATTCATGAAGCATCAAAAAAGTAAAATAACTTCCTTTCATTAAAAAAATAAATTCCAATAAAGAGGCATGTTCCGATGAATATTTATTTATTGCATCCTATGTTCCAAGAACAGTATTAGACCGCAGGGGTATAGCAGTGAACAACAACAAAATCTTCATGGAGATTATATTCTAATGGTGGGGGAGCATGAGAAATAACTAATGAACAAAGTAATTTTATATAAATTAACTTGAAGGTAAATAATTCCATGAAGGGAATTTACAGGATGGTGTGTGATAGAAAGTAGTCATGGAAGATCCTCAAAAGTGACAGTGAGCTGAAATCTAGAACCTTCTTTCAGAACAACCTGAGTAGAAGCATTTTAGGCAGAGGAAACACAAATGAAAAGTTCCTAAAGAGGTAGAAAGTTTGGTCAAGTCTCTGAACCTCAAGTAGGCAAGATTAGAAGAATCACAGGGAAGGAAGAAGAGATTAGCATAAGGGGAGGTTAGAGTGGAGGGTTTGAATTTATTCTAAATGCAAGGAGGGAAAAGGTATTTTAAGTAAGGAAGTGACATCTGAAGAGTAGAGAGACCAGAATAATAGTGGTTGAAAAACAAGGGTAACCTCCTTAATCCACTATACTTCCGGTACCAGAGGTCAGATTTATTTAAGAATTACTATTATAAATTCATCTTCTGCTATAGAGTCTCCAGTGAAAATCCAGGTCTTAGTTTACTCATTTCTGAAATGAGAACAAGGTTTTTGACTCAGGAATCCCCTCTATTCTGTTTCACTTCTAATTAATGGAAGAAACCTTTATCTTGACATAGAACCTTATTATTTATAACAACAGCATTTCTAGCATGAAATGATTGATGACTGCATATGTGTGTGTGTTTTCCCTATTTGTCCATCAAAAGTCAAAGTGCAAAGGTGAAGACTATTGAGAAAAAATAACTGTGAAAGTACAACTATTATTGACAGTTTTTGAAAATATTTTCATGTGAGTTTAGAAGAGAAAAACAGAATTAACAAGAATTTAGTATTCTAGGATGGCAGGAGTTGGTAGAGGCACTGGGAGAGAGTGGCGATGGTGTTGCTAGCAAGTGAATAAAATAATGATTATAGTTTTAACCATAATAATTATTACAGTAATATAATTAACAGAGAATGTGAGGTTTATTTAAAGACTTGGAATGGCAAGGGTAATAGAAAATGTCCACTCTGACTCTAATACACTGTGTGTATGTCCCACGTCCCCAATTTTTTCCCCAGATTCGCAGTACTAACTTGCCGCATGCAGAACTGCACGGAGGCCAACAGAAATAAACCTTTTCCAGGCTACATTGACCCAGATTCTTTGATTGTCCAGGATGATTATGTGTTTGTTCAGGTATGAAAGATCCACTTCTCTTGATTGTCTCAAAGGCATTTTCCCATTTCTGTCCCTAATGCAGTTCCATTTGCTGCTTCCTCTCCCTTAAGAGGGAGAAAAAAAAAATACATTGTTTTTTTCAACAAAAGAAATATTACCAAATGTAGACGCTTCTATATTAACAGACTATCAATGAGTTCCTCTGGGCAGTGTCTGGAGGACCTTATCAACAGGGCATCATGGCTTCACGGAGGCACACCGACCAGAGTACTAAGATTGTTTCCAGATGATACACAGTTCCATTTCTCCACCTCGTTTGCATCCCTTAGAAACCCCCCTCTGTCATCAGGGGGACTGAGCAGATATGCCAGTCTCTTCCTCTCAGGAGGATGGTCAGCTAGTCAGCCTCTTCCATGATATCCACCTTAAAAACAGAGAAGCAGATGCAAACAGGAAGCTATGGGGTAGCTGAAGGTGGTGGGAGGCAGAGAAAAGGTGGTGAGTAATCAGCCATTATTGTCATGCACTGACTGTGATTAAGATAAAGAGAATTTAGAGGAGATATATTCAGACAGGGTTTTCACCTCCCAAGAGAGTAGGAGACAGTTTGAAGAGCTGAAGTTTCACGAGTGGTTAGAAGAGACAAGGAAGAAGTATACTTTACGACTTTTCATTTAAGGAATATCTTAGGCTTATTTGGACAAGGCATTTAAAAATTTAGTCATTTCTCTCTATGTTAAAAATGACAAAGGTACAATTGCTAAGTAGTATGTACATATGTGTAATTTCACTATGATTGGGGTACATTCTAGACATGATCATGTTTATTTAAGAAGAAATCATAGTTTAGAATATTTAATTCTATGATTTGAGGAAGCAAATGTTAAAAATGTCCAATATTGGGCTATGTATTTTTAAAATGTTTCACAAATGATATACACACACACACACACACACACACACAGAACACACATTTTTTTTCTTCAAAAAATGAGTAATGAATACTCTGATAACTTCACCATCAATTATCAAGTGATATTGAACTGGTTACATACATCAGTTCTCTCTCTAATTCATTTTTCTGTCAGTGTTCATTCCAAGAACCTTTTCTGTTTTCTAATAATAATTTATAATTCACATATATGACTTACAAATGAAAATTAATTCTTCATTTGGAGTGGGTATTTTCTACCCCTGCCACTACAAACACAGCCCTATAACCCATCACTAGGACTAAAAGGTGATCCTGCCATGTAATAGTAAATAATGATAACTTGTCAGTCATGTTTTTATGCATCTGATGGACAATCGTTCAAAGCATATGTTGACATTCGAGCATGCAAACTTTAGCTGACTCAAACTCCAGAAATTTAGAGAGGTTAAGAGGAAGTACACAAATTTGTAGAAATGGATAGTAGAAAGGTAGTCTTAGGGGCTCAGGGGCAGGGAAGTGTTCAAAGGGTACACAATTACAGCTGTAAAATGAATAAGTTCTAGGGAGCTAATACTCAGTATGGTAACTGTAAATAATAATATTGTATTATATACTTGAAAGTTGTTGAGAGAATAGATCTTAAATGGTATCACTACACACCAAAAAATCATAATTAAGTGAAGGGATAGAGGTGTTAATTAACCTTATTTATGGTAATTATTTTGTAATATATATATATATATATATATGTGGTTGTGTGTATGTATCAAATCATTATGTTGTACACCTTAAGCTTACATACGTATATGTCAATAATATCTCAACAAAGATGGGGGGGAATGAGTGGCTACAAAGGACAGAGAGATTGGCGGTGGGATCTTTGACGCTTTGCACTGAATGGTGCTCATGCTGAGGTGGAGCCCACACCCCTTCTTGCCCTCCTTCATGCCCCTGGGGTTCATTAGACTGTATGTCCTAGACAAAGTTGGGTGAGAGAGCTTATAGTTCTTTGCTGGGAGATAGAGATCTAGAATTATTTTGGACCAAGATCCTGGCCTGACTTTCCGTCAACATGTCAGCAGCACTGTTGTATGTGGAACATGCTCATAGCCATCAATGTGACAGTAGAAAACTGGAATTCGGTGCGCAGAGATGTGAGACTCCAGCTCTGCCACTGTGTGACCTGGACCATTTCCTTCTGATATGGCATGGGGGCCGGTTGGCATGGCTGCGGTCTTTGGGCTAGATAACTGGGCCCAGGATGGGCATCGATCCAATATACCCTGAGGCTTGTATCATTAAAAACAAATAACTGAAAATGTTTCCTGGCTTCCGAGCCACAGCGCAAATTGAAGAATTGTATTTTTGTCCAGTGGGTTCAATTTTGGCCTCTGACCAACTCGTATACACTATTTAAGTTGTTTTTGAACTGAATGCCAATTCTTTACACTTGCCCACAGCAGTCACTCACGCTGTTGTGTTGGCAGCCACCCCCTTCCGTTCAGTGGCTGTTCTTCTATGACCTGTAACTGTTATAGTAACTCCTCTTACCAACCTTTGTATTTATGCTCCAGCTGACATCAGGAGGACGGCCACATTATTACGTGTCCTACCGAAGGAATGCATTCGCCCAGATGAAGCTTCCCAAATATGCTTTGCCCAAGGTATGGTCTGAATCAATTTCTTCCTTTCAGTATTTCCTCTGATTGATATATTCCCACCTCTACTCTCTCTCCCAAGTACTCTTTCAGCCTCTCATAGTATTTTACTTCGCTTCCTCCCCCATCTGTTTCTCAAGTTCATTTTGCCTTTTATATTTTTTGCCTTTCACATCACCATCCTTTCTCTCTCAGCAGCCTCTCTCTCTCTCTCTCTCTCTCTCTGAAATTCTTGCTATAGGTACCTCTGATTAACTTGATAACTGATTTGCTTTTACTTTTTAATATTAAAGATTTTCAACCAGTATGTATTGGTTTTCAGCAGGGCAGAAAATGTGCTTTGGGTACACAATGTCTCAGTATGATGTGGTTCCATCCCTTTTTTTTGTTGTTATTAGTTATTGAGAGATGATACAACTATATGGTATCCAACCTGTGCCTACTTGCTTTCTTATGAGACTGGTTGTCTTTAGAGTTCTGAGACACAGCGAATTTTTTTTTTTTTTGACTGCCTCAAAGACATACTCTTTTGATAATAGTGGCAGACAAAAGTTAAAGACCCTCAACTGCTAAAGTCCCAGGCTATCTTTCCCTAAGCACGGGAAGAACTGTGTTAATATGGAGCGCCACCTAGTGGAGATCAAACTGACTCGGGAGCTCAAAGCTGTGGGTTTGCGGTCTTGCGGCCATTGTCTGTATTTTAAGTGGCCAGAAATTATTAATGTATTATAGCTTGATCTTAGAGCAACAGAGTTATGTGTGACTATAAGAAGGGGATGGTATAGACTTAAATATAGTTCTAGCTCAACTTTGAAACTTTTGGATCATACAAAGTACATAAAGAACTTGTTTTGATTGAGTTTTCATGACAATATCTCTTATATCCATGACTTTGCAGTATGCTGTCTTGAACCAAACCCAGCTCGCTGCCCAGGAAATCATGTGATAGATATAGCAGCACAAGGGCATTGCAGGTCTCCTGTTCCAGGAGAGCCAATGGTAGCCAGCAGTTCTGGCTTTTCCAGACAAAATTCTCCTTCTTGGCCATCACTCTGCCCTTAACCCTAGCATAGTGAAAGGTGGGCTATAAACTTCAGCCCATTAGAGATAATAACACACATTAAATTGCACTATTAACTCCAAAGAACTATATGCAGGTTAGTACTTATTATTTTCAGCCGCTAAGAGATTCATGACAGTGGTAATTGCCCAGAACTATATGTCTCTGCCTGTGTACATTTAAATCCTCCTTGCTCTTGATTTGGCTTAAAGTGTTTACCAAAAAGACAAGAACTTACAGCTTTGAAGTCTTTAGATGAGAACTGAGTAAAGTCAGTATGTGAAAGGAAAACTGAATATTGTTAAAATTACCCTTGATAACCTCTTAGAAAGGCCCGTGAGGGAGATGAATGTGTTACCTCAGTAAGTCCAGCAGAGCTGGTTTTTCTTTCCCTCAAGCACTGAAATAAATTGCTGTTTCTTTCATTGACCAACAAATGAAGTAGTTGTACTGCAAGATTTATACCTTGAAAGACAAGAATTATACTCAATGCAATGAGATACTCTTGTTCAAGAGGTATGTGAGAATTGAGGCCAAATTAGTAAATAGCAGAATCAAGTCACTCATCTTATGCTCTCTCTTGGGAATATACTTTTAGAGTGGAATAAGACACTGCCAAACCAAATACTATTTGTAGCAGAATTGAAGCTAGGACCTTGGTCTCCTGACTCAAACTAGCATTCTTTATATAATACTTTTCTTCCCTTGGAATAAATCAATAGCTTCTATTATTAGAAGATATCAGTATCCTCCAAAATTTTGATAAACTGAGGGGCATCAAGAAAAATATTCCCATTGACCTGGGAGCCCTAGAAATAGAAGTTTAAAATCAAAGAAACACCTTTGGACCTGTTGCTGGAGTGTTAGGAAACACACAGTTTGTATTGCTTGTTCAGAGCCATCACACACATCACTGTTGACAGTTGCCCCCGTGGCATCTAGCCAATCTAGGAGGAAAAGTTTTACTTTAAACTCAAATCAGCTGTCTGTCTTCCCTCCTCTGCTCTCTCAGATAAGTATGTTCCATTACTTAGCCTCATCTGAGATCTGAGGGTAGAGTGCAGTGATTCATTTAGCTTGTCTCCAGAAAAATAGGAGCCTAGAGAGCAAATGAACGTATTAATTTGTCCAAGTGAGTGTTTATTATTTAAGGCAATGGGAAACCTCTTTACAGTCCCATTACACCTTCAAAGAGAAGCCCCAGCTTGGGCGGAGTGATCTACTGTGAGGTACAGATATTTCATGGTCCTCTATCAAAGCCAGGACTGCTGCAGCTGGAAAAGAACAAAGTTTCATGTCTGCCAAAGGAATTGAGACAAACCAGCACTTTCATGCTCAAATTTTCTTTAATCGTCCACTGCCATTGTATCAGCTCTTAAAAGATTATAGTTACCCTGAGCTATATCAGGAAAAAAAAAAAAAAGGAAAGAAAGAAAGAAAGAAAGAAGATTTAATATAATGGTAAAGATGGCCAGAGAGGGGATGGGGAGAGTTTAATATTGCTGTTGCTATTAAGAGCACGAGGCCTGCCAGATAGGGAGACATAGTGACAGTTTCCTTCCCTTAACTTACTTGGAGCTCATTTTGAGCTACTCAAGTGAGATAAATGAGGCAATACATATGAAAGTGCTTTGAGCATTTCAGAGGACAGATACTCTATAAAAGCAAGGTAATATTATTATTAGTATGGATCTAGTTGTCTGGATGGTAAAAGATCGATGTGAACTGGGGGTGTGTGGTGCTAAGGCTGCTTGATTCGCAGCAGGAGATCTGAATTCCAGACCTACATCAGTCGCCAACCTGTTTGAAGCCTTGGGTTGGTTTATCAATTTCTCTTTCCCTGTTTTGTTTCTGTGTGTGTGTGTTTTTTTGTTTATTTTGGTTTTTACATTTTAAAATAAGGAGCTTAGATTTACAACAATATTTTTTCAGAATTAAATGTCCTTAGAGATGCTTCATGAAAGTTTGGTTCTATGATCAAATAATTTCTAAAAAAATAAGTAAATTCTAGTCTGTTTCTTGCCTAGAGAGTAAAAATAGCTAGCTAGTTTGTTGAAGTCTCTAGGAAGTCCTGTGAGCAAGAAAGCTATATAATTCAGCGTTAACCAAAACATTTTTACCAAAGGACACTTTTTTTAATCTATTAAACTTTACCAGTACTGGTGTCCTATGGAACAGACTATGGGAAACACTCTAGTAGACCTCAAAGATCACTTTTTGGTCTAAAATTTTGTAGCTCAGTAAATGTATTCAGCATAAAGTACACTTTGGAAGGAAGAGCACATTTTCCTTGTAGAAGAAGATGATGTAGGCAAGAAGAAAAAAAAAAGATATTGTTTAAATATGGCAAACCTTTATATTAAAATGTTCAAGATGAACATCATTTTTGACATATGTCATTTTAGATTATATAGAGAGAAAGACACCAGATCTTGGTCCTTATCTAGAGGTGGCCATTTTAATCTACTGTTGCAATGCAGCTGGTTCTCTAAATGGCATAAACACTTGATGCATCATGTTTTCAGTTCTACATCTAAATATGAAAGATTTGAGCAAGCTGAGTTAGTATAAAGATCTACTCTAACCACTAAGATTCTTTAATCAAGTGTCTGTTGTGACCCAGATCTTTAGATTCACTAGTAAACAAATTTATTCCAAAGGCACAAGAATTAGTTTTACTGGGCCAGGTTATTACGAAATCTTTTAACTTGAAATTAGGGATGTCAGTTACATCCTGCTGACAAGGAGGGAAACATGAATTGGGAATAATTATTTAAGGAATCTAAATGACCAGCTACGAATTTTGATCTTTATCCTGTAGGAAATGAGGAGGTTTGCCATCTTTTATTGAATGGCCCTCACAATAATTTCCACAGCTAATTCACTCCATAGAAAGAGACGAAATTCTTGAGTTAAACAATTTTCATTGAGTACATAGTTAGCACCCTAACATTTTCAGTGAACAGAAAGACCAAATCAACCTTGCTTAATCAACAAAGAGGATTTAAGGCTTGCTTAACTGAAAATCGCTAGCATGTATGGAGCAGATGCTAAGTGCCAGGCACCATTATAAGTGCTTAACATGCACTGGCTGATTTAATTCTCCTAGTTCCATGGAGGGCATATGATTATCTCTATTTTGCACATATAAATCCTGAAGCACAGAGTTCAGTTTCCACAGCTAACTTATAGAACTAAGATTTAGCCTCAAGTAATTTTACTTAAAGCCCATTTTTTAAACCATTTTACTCTACTATCGTCTTCATCTGAAAAATTTACAGGTGGGGCAGGCTTTTTAGCTCTCTACAATGAAAGATTTGAAGAATGTCACAGAATTTGGCCTATTGTGCTTTACCTTCTGAGACTATCTTCTTCAGAATTGCCCTCATCCTGTACCTCAAGATATGTCTCCATCAGATCTAGATTTTTAAACATTCTTACTGTTTACAAATCACTAGTAAGAGATGCTTTTCTCTCTCTCTCTCTTTAACAATTCCAGCTTCATTCTAGAATCGTGTGTTCTTGACTTTGCTTTGGTCATATATACATCACTGACCCAACTGTTAACCATCAGGGAAATTGAATACTCTGAATGCTAGACCTACAACCACACTACTATGTTCAGAGTGAAAGAAAGTAACAAAGATTAAGTAAAGGGAGGAAATTTGTCTGAGAAGGATGAGGATGTTTTTTCAAAGAAAGTCAAGATAAAATTATCAGAAGAAATATAAATAGACTTGGGGGTGATATAAGCAATGGCCGACTTTTATAATTAGTTTTCATTATCGACCACATTGAATGAATGGGCAGGATTCTTTTTTGGCCTCCCTATTCTGGATTCTTTCTATAAAAGTGTTACCAATCTCTAGAATATGGCATGTGAAGCCTGAAGCCTGAGTACAGGTGAAATATACAAAACCCTTGAGATAGACTTCTTTCGGGGATCATTTGAGTTCACACTGATCAAGGCTAAAGAAGAAGAAAAGACTTGTTTCTATATGTCTACAGCAGAGTCAGAGCTGAATTGGTAATCGATTGATTAAAAAAACATGGGCATATGTTACACTGAGAAATTTGGGTTAGAAGTTAGGTAGAATTTTTCAGCACTGAAATTGCAGCCATGGAAGACTGACAGATCTCCTAAAGCATTTTCAAGGATAGAGAGTGGTTCGTCTGGGAAGACATATGTACTAAGCTACACAAAGGCCAAGATTCTTTTTATGTTGTTCTTCTCCTTTTATGTTTATGTATTATTCTGTTTTGTTTTGTTTTGATTTGACTTTTGGTTTTTGGAAGTTATGCTAATGTCTGCCACCTTGGGCAAAGAGTGAAAGGCTGCTAAGGGCACATGAATGGGCGTCTACTAAAGGAGATGGCAAGGGTTGGGCTGAGATAGCAAGCCCTGGTCCGAGTTAGCTTTGCTCAGAGCATCCACTTCTCTGGAATTCTGAATGAGGGAAGAAAGATTTAGACTTCTTACCCCAGGAACATCTGTTCACTGCCTACACGTTACCTTTGCCTTGTTTCTGTCTTCCAAGACTAGCATGATCTGAAAACATCATCAATTATACAGACTATCTTTTTTCCTCTTTTGCTTAAGGTTTCCTGCAGAACTTCTCAGAGTGAAGGTGTAGATAAGTAGTTAAATTCTTGAACACTCATTAACATGAAGATTAGTGCTTTGGGTTTTATCAGGTGAACATTATTCCTCAAGGGCTTCTGGGGGTTGCTGAGCCTTAGGGCAGTGCCTCTCAAACTTTAATGTATATTAATCACCCATGGATCATATTAAAATGCAGATTTTGATTCAGTAGGTGAGACCTGGTGTTTTAGTCTAACAGGCTTACAAATATTGCCATGCTGTTGTTTGGGGGACTACACGGAGAGAGGCTGGATTTGTCTACTTTCTCTCTATCCCTTTAGCTTTTTCTCACACTTGCCCCACATAAACCTTTTGACCACATGCCTTTTGTCTGAGCATATAGCATATAGTTCCTTGGCAAATATATTAGAGTGACCAAAGTCATACTTATATGAGAAAATATTTTTTAAATCATCTCATGAGGCAATTAAATTATAACTGAACTACCAAGCATCCCTCTGATCTATTGTCTCATGACCTTACTACCTAATCCCATAAGAGAGAAAGGAAATATATGAAAAACACTTAACTAATTATTAGTTCACAAATATGCTAAAGGGAAATCTCCATCTTTTGTTATAGTTGCCTAAGTGCCCATTCCAGTATTCTTCATTACGTTTCAAACTCTTTGGATGCATGTTGGGTTAATTTAAAAAACTCTTCTTCCTCTTCCCTTTTCTGTGTCTTGCTTTAGGACATGCATGTCATCAGCACAGATGAGAATCAAGTGTTTGCAGCGGTCCAAGAATGGAACCAAAATGATACATACAACCTCTACATCTCAGACACCCGAGGTGTCTACTTCACCCTGGCCTTGGAGAATGTCCAGAGTAGCAGAGGCCCTGAAGGCAATGTCATGATCGACCTCTATGAGGTATGTCACAAAGCATGTGTGGTCCTGAGCCACTGCAGGGCCAGGAATGGCCAATAAAGGCCCAGCATTGGCTATTTCCGCCAGCAGTTTAATTGCAAAGAAATTATATGGCCTTATCCCATTTGAGAGAGGGAATGAGTTGCCGAACAATTGTATTGATTACTTTGCAATCATAGAACAGCTTTGAAAGGAATCCTTTTATCACCAAGTCCACAGTCCATGAAGCCCCAGAAAACTTGTAAAGTGTCCTGAAAGTAGTGAAACAGTTAAAGGACTTGAACTAGAGTGATCCAAGTGTGCAATGTGAAAATAGCCTTGAAGGCTGTTAGGTTGTAGAGCAAAGGGGGCAGCGCTTCCTTATCTCTCTCCAAGAAAAGAATGAAGGGGGCATCTTTTCATGGACTTGAACACCCTTCCAACTAGATAACCTCCGATGGCTAATTGCATTCTCTCCAGGAACATGAGTGAGATAAGATTAATTAGCCTTTCCTCAATCAGAGATGGAGAGGAGAGAAAAAGAAGAGTTTGTGGGTCTTCCCTAAGGTAACTTTGGGCCTTTGTTTCTCAAAATGACCAAGATTCAAAAAAAATCATATGTGTTGTATCAGTTAGCTTTCATAACAAACACCAAACACTAATTGCCATTTAAATTTAAAGCACAATTAGTTAGAAATAAAGCTGTTATTTGGTGATGGATTTTAGCCATTTGTCAGTCTTATCATATGCTATAAGGATTTATAATTATTTATAATGACCCATTAAAAAACAATTCAGAATTTGAGAAGTATAATCATATATTATATTCTATCTGAAAAAAGTTCTAATTCACATATGTGCTGTCATGATAACATGACATGTTTGGTTGAGTACAAGTTCAGGTTGTTTGTATAAGGAAAAGCAAGGGAATCATAGCCACTATGTCAAAGAAAGAAATCAATGTTACTTAAGAAATTTAAACATATCATTTCAATTCCTTTCAATGTTGTCTATACTCCTTATCCTGAAAGGGCTCTTGGGGACATTTTTCCATTATTTAAACTTCTCTCTCTCTATAGAAGCACAGTAATAAACTGTGTGTTTAATTCAGAGTCCAGGGATTTGTCAAAGAAATGACAAATTATGGTAGTCTATGGTAGACTAGCATAGGACATAGTGTGTGTGTGTGTGTGTGTGTGTGTGTGTGTGTGTGTGTGTGTGTGTGTGTATTTAGGAAAATGCATTACAAACCTTTTTATATATTCACAAGTTTATTCCACTTCCTTTCCTGCCCATGTTCCAGATAAATATAGTATCATATATCTGAGCCTCAAACCAAACATGCATTCTGGAAAACATTTACATATTCTGGGATTTAGTTTCAAATTCATGTTAAGATAAAATTGTGATTTTGTGTGCAAATTTTGGAATCAGGTTGCCTGGATTTAAATCCTAGCTAAACTACGTATGTGTATTCTTGAAACGCATCCAGTAACTTCCAAGCCTCAGTTTCCTCATTGAAAATATGGGGATAACAGGGTACGTACTTGACAGGATATCTCTGAGGATTAAATAAGTTAACCTTCTTGAAGTATTGTGAACAGTACCTAAGATAGTCAACAACTTAAAGCTAACATAATAAATATTATGTCCCAGTGAGTGTATCCTCAGTACAACGTTCTTTTCTTGCAGTCTTAAAATCTACCCACATCGTTTAAGTGTCTAACACATTCCCGCTATTTCAGATCTCTCCTTCTTCCCATATTGCAACTAGCATGGCCATATGACATTTTCTAACACCAACTACTTTTCTTCTTATAAACAAGTATAAATTGCCACATTTCTTTCCTCATTTGTAAATGTCTTATAAACATTTAAACTTTAAGTGTGTTTTGTTGAAACGCCATGCGTTCGCTTGCCTTGATCCAACACTTCTAGTGGAAATATCTTGCTCAGAGTGTCTGGCTGACATGAAGTCAAAGCAGCTGTTCCAGATTAATTACCCAGTTTGCTTTCCTGATCTTGGTTCTGTCCTTGGTCTCCCAAAAACATTTTCAGGATGCATTTTTCCCTTCCTTGTTATTTCCTCCCCTTTTTTCAAGTCAATGTGAAATAAATTCTCTGGATAAATTTTGTCTTCTGCCAAAATAGAGGCATTTTAATCGGTCCCTCGATGATGTAAAAGGAATGACAGATTTGGACAGGAATGCCTTCGCACCATCTTGTTTTTTGCAACCATTTCCTTGAATAGGTTTCTGAATTCGAACATCGCTAACAGGTACAGATTGAGAAGAGGAAACTGGGTGACCTCTGGCCGTGGCAAACTATTTTTTGGTTAATCTTTGCATTTCCTCTTTGTGTCTCTCTTGCAGTTGATTATCTGTAGGGAAACTGCTGGCTCTTATTATCATCACTTTGAGCAGTGGTGTGACTGCATTATGTAAAGGTGTTCTGCGTCCTGCGGCCTGAGCAGAAGAGTCTTTGTTTTATTAGCCTGACAGTTCACAGCAACTTGAATTGAAATTGATGTGATCAGAATGGCAGTGCCGTATCTGCTGATTAACTAGATAGAAAGAATATTGGCTGACATGGAACCTGGCACAAATGTTCCTTAAATCTGATTGTTCTGGCTAGTAGGAAGCTGAGAGCCATCTAGCATGAATTTCCCAGTAGAATTGCAATGAATGATGAGTGCTTAGAGATAAATGAAAAGTAAGAAAATCTATAAATGAATTAATAAGGAGCAGAGATGAGAAACATATGAGGTGGGGGTGGCAGAGATAGAATACATGAAATGCATGATTACTCACCTTTGAGGGTCACTGAGGAGGATGCTGTGTGTTCTTTGTATGCCAATTACTTGCTTTCCCTGTATTTGTGTGGTCTTTAAGCTATTTTAGCAGAGACGAGCTATATAATATATAATCGTATGATGAGTCTGTGTATCAGGGATACATATTGTTAATGAGTCTTTCTGAGAAATGCAGAAGGAAGCACAGTTCTCATTTAAAATCAATCATTTTGTTCACACACATTGGAACCTTATGATAAGTGTGGTTCTCTCTACACTAGAACTACAAGTATGTAGTTTATAAGATAGGGAAATGTTAGAAATGAAATGTTAGGGGACCATATTGCATGGTTTCATTATCGAAATACCAGAAATTTCCCTTGGTGTGTGTTGCTCATTGAATATGGATGGACCCCACTCAAGAGAATCAAAAAAAGTGAAGTGAGAAAGTTGGCTACAGAATAAAAGTGCTAGAAACTTATTTTTGTTAATAAAAGATCATCATCATAATATTTAGGGTGCCATTATACACAGGCAAGCACTGTGTAAAAACCTTCAATGGTTATCTCATTCGATCCATATATTAACTTTTCGACATGGGGCTATAATCACTCTCATTTCATATATAAAATAGGTAAATGGAGGCAGAGAGAGTACAATCATTTTTGCAAAATCACAAAGCTAGTAAGTGGCAGAATTAGGATCTGAATCCTAGTGTATGCAGACTCTTACCTACAAACTCTGTTGTATCTCTGGAAAGATTATTGTTTAGGCTTATATTTGATTGTGGCCTTCTAATAGCCCTAAGATAAAAGGACAGAGGAGGGCAGATAAGAAGTATTAGGCTTTACTTAGCAGTAGAAGAAATTAGACAAGAAGAAGAAAATGGTCTGGGGTAAAGTTAACATAAATAGAATGAGCAAATGATTGCCCTGGACTTGTTCATCACCTCTGACCAAAGTCCCGAGCCCACAATTTTAGCTTCATTTAGACTGTGTTATCTTGTGGCTCCAATTTTGTCTGGTGGGTGTGTTTGTGTAAGAGAAGCCTAGAAACAAGTGTCCTAAAATTCTATTCATTCCTGAAGAGCACAAGGCTCCAGTGGCACCATGTGGGATAGATACCAGAAGACAGCTCTACTGATGGTGGCCAGAGCAAAAGAGATGTGACAAGTGTATTTGAGACATGTGATTCCTAGTGTATTCATCTGGTGTGGATGATGAGAGGGAGTCTGACAGCTTTAGATAATATCCTTCTCTCCTCCAGGAAGAGAATATTAATTAATGATGATAAAGAGTGCATTGGTTTAATGGACAATGACAGTTCACCCAGTCAAGTGGAAAGGTTTGTGTTGGGAGTGAAGCCACCTGGCTGACAAATTCAGAATGCCCAAAATGTGTGCATATGCCTTTCATACACGGTAGGTGTCATGAAAGACATAAATGGTGACTAAAGAATGTTCTGTTACACACATAGTGTCTTCTCCATGTTATAAATATTCTGTCTTTAAAAGTGAAAGTTTAACAGTTATGATGATGGAGCTTTACCTTGATTTCTTGGGAGAAAGACTGGCTCTTAGAATCCAGGATAGAAAATAGGGAAGAAAAATGTTCTTTCATCCAGAACGTATTTAGTACAGAACATAGAATTTACCATCTAATCATTTAAGGCTATTGACTCCCTGGGAGGGAGTACAGCCTGATCAAGGCAATGGGAAAGAAAGAACATTTAGACTTTTTTTGGCAGTGGGTTCCCTGATTGCAGAGGCAGCTCTGGTACCTTCCAAGTGTGCGTCCCTTCTGGCTGGGATCCTCTCTTTAGAACAGGAAAACATCCTATTCCCAAACCCAAAACAACATGGTCATGAATATCTTCTCTTTCTTTACATAGTTTTTGATTCATTTTTTCATTTTCTTCAAATTTTTACACCTTAGATTTACAATTAAAGTCTGAGACAAAGAGGGTGGGAGGAATCATTTCCAATCAGCATCTGATGCAGAAATAAATAATAAAAAAAACTCTTGTACAAGTGTCTTCCCAACTTAACCTCCACACAGAACACATGAAAGATTGGGATAGGAAAGGACCCTCTACAGGTAGATTAAAAAAATTTTTTTAAAGGAGATACCTATGTTGTTTTCTTCCTTTAAATTACCAAAGAAATCTAAGTCCCGCACCTAGCATATTCTAACTCTCAAGAAAAGTCTGTTGAATGAAGGTATAGTTGCTTAGATATAGGTGCTATATCCCCAGTACTTAGAATATTGCAAATAGTAGGTGATCAAATACTATTTCGTGAATAACTATTGAGTAAATGTGCTAAAGAATTAATGAAAGGCTGCTTCCTGTGAACATGATATCCATGTATTTCTCTCTCGGCTACCTAGGATGAGAGATAAGTTTGAAGAAATAGTACAGTTAAGCATGTGAGCTCTAGAGTTAGACAGACTAACTTGGAATCCAGCTCTAAGGCTCTCTAGAGAATGATGATAACCTTAGACAAGTGATCAGTCACGACCAAACATCAACTTTACCACTTAGATTCGTGGACAGAGTGATGTGCTCATGGTTTCAAAGCCTTTTATGTAATGCCTAACATTTCATAAGTACTCAGTGAATTTGGGATACTGTTATTGCTGTTACACTTTCTAATACAGAATTCTTACTACCTATTTTATTAAAAACAAAAATAGAACTTCTTATACAAAGTGACTTTTCTATTATTAATTGCAGTGAAGGAATATGGTGAATCAAATGACAATCCAAAATTTATACTGGAGTGGGAGACCACAATGTGAGAGGTAGCAGGAGAAGCCAGGATGAATTAACTTGTGGTAAGGCACATGAGGAGCCCTAGAGAAGTTTATGGGCAGAAGGAGTTTACATAGTTGTTAAGAGCCAAGATGTAGGTACCTTGTATATGAGAGACAAATTGGAGGACAGAGAAAAAGAGTTGGCGACAGTTCAGGATAAAAGAGAGATGCTGGTTTCTGGAAAAAGGCTTATTGAACTGGGCTTTGAGTGATGAGTAGTTGGAGACATGTCAGGGTGTTATCTAAGGGACTGGGGAGTAGCAGCCCATATGATCAAAGAGAGTAGAATAAGAGAAGGGAAAGTAGCACTTTGAGGCAGTCATCCTGGGGCACGGTGAGTGTGCTTTGTGTTGGCTTGAGATTTGAGCTATAACACTTCATATTTACAGTCTAACCAAAATATGTTGGCTTATATGATAGTGGAGAATAAGAAATAATTCCTAATTACCTTTGAGACTTCTGGTTTCAAATTCACCATATGAGAGGCAAAGAAAGAAGTGTCTCCTCAAGATACTTGGCATCTTTGCACAGATTTTAGAAACAGAGAAGGGAACAGATCTTTTTCCAAAAGAAGACAAACTCTCAAAAGTGAGATTTGTCATTCCCATAGGAATATCTATCTGATTGGAAACTCTGTGCCTACATGAAGGCCTGTCTTCTATCAGGAATATTACTTATTCCTACCCTGTCTCATCCCTCAGCCCCACCCCATTCTACAAATATGTGAAATGTACTATGGATACAGACAGAGGTTGCCTAGCAACCAAAAAATATCCCTTCCTCCTCACTGGACATAAGTACACATACACATAAGTATACACACATGTATACACAAGTGCACACACATTCCACATTGTGGGCACTGATATACTGTTGCCTAGATAGCCAGAATCCTACAATAAGAAGGAGAGGTTCCAGGAAATTCCTGATGAGACCTCATAAAACAGCCCTTCTGGAAAGTGGCTCATACATAAGGGTATACCAAGACACAAAAAGATGGACTTCTCAGGCTCAGAGCAAAAGGGACAGCAAATGGCATAAAAAACCTAAGAACAGGAGTGATCATCTTTGCAGACAAGGCCAAGGAAGCAAACAATAAAAAGATCCCTCAAATGTGATTTTCTCAGATAAAGTGCTTTGGCCACAAGAGAAAAATAAGGAGACCCTCTCTAGCTCTATCCCCACTTGTCACACATTCCCTTTGCTTTGCCAAGTTTTTATTCCTCAAGATAAACCTGAAGGCCAAGCTGCCAGACATGAATTAAAAAGTGCATCTCTCTGCTCAAGTGGTATTTGATAATGCCAAGAAGTCAGGGGGCAGTAAAGTCACCGCTTCTACAAATCAAATGAACCAGCTGCTAAACATGCATAACCCTGCTCTGACACCCTGGCCAAAATAGGGAGAGGACAGGAAGGAAAATGGGCAATGAAACTACTAGAAGAGGCAATGTTTTTATTCCTTGTATACCTATTATAACCTCCTGGTATGTTGGATGGTTAAGACTATGCCATTCCTCATGTATAGGTGTACTGTGGAGGGCAGACAGGTACAATTTTGTGAAAATTCTGATTATGAAATTTAATTTTTAAATAACTGGCAGTTTAGTCACATTTAAATATGCAACAGCCTCTCAAACACATGCAAATCCAATACGGAGTCCCTGGTGAGAAGTCCTTATGGAGCTGGTCTAGTGAAAACTAAATATTATTTGTAACTAACATATTATGGTTGGGGGCGGGGGTGGTCAAGTGCTCCTGGAATTTATGTCTTCTACATTTGTTGAGGGTCAACAATAATAAGAAATGGTTCTGGCTGCCATCGAAGGCCCAGAATGAGGCTTGTTTTCCTAAGCAGTTCAAAGCATCCCTCAGCAACTCATGTATCCCATTTATTTGTTTAAGAAACTTGTCTTCCAAAGTGTACAAAGGTGGCCGAACTCTAAATTACTCCAGATGCCTAATCAGCAGGTAAAAACTAATGAGGTTTGAATGTGTCAAAAGCAAAGGCGAGGACTAAGGCTGTTGTTTCGCTCTTCTGCCTAAAAATTTTTATGTGTAATATAAAAGGCATGAGTTAAATTAAATGGGCTCAGATAATGCCTGCAAGCTTATTCACTTCATCCCTCTTTGTGCTCCAGAAAGCCACTTAATCTCAAGTTTCCGTTTCCTAATTTTCAAAATGTGGCTAATGATAACCGTATCCTATGCTTACTGTGAGCATTAAATGAGATAACCTGTGCATAGTGCTGAAATGCATTATTCAACATATTTCAGACCACTTTCTCAGTGCCCTCAGTTTTGCTGGGTTGCCATAATTTCAAGCAGAGTGAAATATGCATGAGTGTGTTGAATAAACTCTAAAACACATGAGAACATAATACACAGTTAAGGATTTGTTATAGCACAGTTTTGGCAACTTACCAATTGCTGTCTGTTTCGTAACACATAGAAGGAAGGCAATCATATTTTCAGAACCAAATAATTAATAAGGACTGTTTACAATGGGAACAATGGTGTTATAGGAACGCTGTTCCTTTAGAGGAGGGATTATTTAACAATTTAGGGAAACCACTACTTCTTTAAGTTTAATAATAGTTCTCCTTTGTTCAATTTATTTTGGTGGCTTAATAGAGCACTCTTTAACAGAAAAAAAATAATAATAATTTGATCATGAACTTTAAATGACCTCTTTTAATCGCCCAAAGCTCTAGGTAGTTCAGTGATTTTAGGTAGTCTTTGAGAACATGGGCTGTGAAGACATAGAGTTCTGGTTGAAATCCTAAGTCAGCCACTTACTATCCTGGGTATCCAGTGTGTCCTTGGACTGTGTGACCTTGAACAAGTCGCTTTACCTGAATGGGTCTCATTTCCTCATCTATGAAATAGAATAAATGGTACTTACCCAAGATGGCTATTACAAGGATTAAATGAAGTAAAGCATGTAAGACTGTGGGTGCTAGGCCTAACCCAAAAGTAAAGTAGCCTCTATTTATTTAATATTTAGCAAACAACAAAACCGAAAGCACCAGAGTTCGTCTCTAGATAATGGCAAACTACTACCAAACTACCCTGGGGGAAATAAGAAGCCTCTATCAAACTTACATTACGACCCTCTCGATACCGTAGAGGGCACAGATCTATTGCTTTTCATCCCACTGTCCAAGGAGTCATTATACGTAGTCATCACCTCCTTCCCATTTCCCCCATCCTCTCTTTCCTCCAAGATGAGTACTCAGCTGAATTTAACAGTCTGCTTCTTCTTTTTTTTTTTTTAAGTAAACAAATATATCCCTTCTCAATTTGATGTATTTTTCAGCCATGTCAATTTTTCCCAGGTAGCAGGGATAAAGGGAATGTTCTTGGCTAACAAGAAGATTGACAACCAAGTGAAGACTTTCATCACGTATAACAAAGGCAGAGACTGGCGTTTGCTGCAGGCACCGGACACGGATTTGAGGGGGGACCCTGTGCACTGCTTACTGGTGAGTCTTCATATTGAGGCAGAAAGACCCAAACAGCGAGGGCTGGAAATAGATGGTCGACAGGCAGACAATGATGGGTCCAGGGCTCCTTGTTGAGCAAAAGGAGTCAGGCAAGGGCTTGAAGGTGGTGTGTAGAGGAGTCCCAGTGCACCTTTGAGATGGACCAAAGAGATAAGAGAAAATGAGTAAGTTTCTTGCTCATTTCCAAGGATGTTCAGTTGTGGCCCAGTTTCTGATGAAGGCCTCAAATTGTGGTTTAAAGACGAATATAATAATTGCCATCTGTGGTGGGGATAATCCTTATATTTTCACAAATAACTTGTTACAGATCTGATTATACATGAATTCAACAGTAGAATTGATGAATGAATGCAGATTTGTATAGTTGTTTTTTCTAGAGGAGATGTTTATTCAAATTTTCAGAGGAGTTTATGCCTCACACAAGGGTAAAAACTACTAATTTAAACTTTTATTGATACTCCTTATGTTTCGTATATTTATGTTGAATTATATAAAGCTGTAGCCAAACAACAGCCTGTGGGACAAATAGGGCCACCACTTGTTTTTCTAAATAAAATTTTATTGGAACATGATCATGCTTATTAATTTATATATTGTCTATGGCTGTTTTTGCTCTATAATGGCTGAAGTGAGTAGTCATGACTGTGTGGTATACCAAGCCTAAGATATCCATTATCTAGCCCTTAAAAATGTTTTCTTCCCCTTGCTTTGAAGTATGGCTTTTTAAAAAATCATCTAACATATGGGTAATAAGTAGATCAGCATGCATTTATTAATATATTTAATTATATGTTGGCGCCTGACAGAAGGATAAAAAATTCCCAAGGACTTTACAGTCTACTTAAAAGAGATTGGATTCGTAAATGAAAGATTATAGGGTCACATCTCACTCCTGTTAGTAGTCCTGGTGCTGCCCTATACTTTACACGTGTATAGATATTGAGTGAAGGAAGGGGGGAAGAAAGCAATTAATTGTAAAACAAAGTGTAATTAAATGTTCATTTCTGTAAAACAAATCAGAAATTGTATTTATATTCATAAAAGGGAGAGACCAGTATGTTAAGCTAGAGGAAAGACCTAGTTTTAGTAAGGGATGGGGTGTGTGTGTGTGTGTGTGTGTGTGTGTGTGTGTGTGTGTGTGTGTGTGTCTGCATGTATGCACACATACCCACATAAGTGTTCACTCTCGTCATACATTTCTAACTTTTATGTTATCCATACTCAGCTTGCTTCCTTCTGTCCCATAAGGTCTGAACAGTCACTTTGCAGGTTTATTTCATACAGCTGTAGGCGGGTCACCCTCCTACTCGAGAAGATGCCAGCAGCCATAGCTTGACCTTATTAGTTGCAAAGGATATCACAGTTGTCACTGTGCATCAGGGAAGCAGTATGAAATTCAGCCTCCCACTCAGCTTCTATCTTTATTACCAGCAACATACAAGGGGGAAAAAAAAAGCTAGCTGTTATAGTGAGTGCACAAAGCCAGTGATAGAACAAGTAAATGTAACAGTTATTATTGAATATCTACTCTATGCAAGGCATGGCTCAGTCACATTTTTTAAAAAATAGGGCTACCTTCCTAATTCAGCTATTTCAAGTTGGAGCATCATGATATTTCACCTGTGATGCATAGGATGCACCAGTGCTTTAATATGATCCTTCATTTCATTATACGCTTTGAAGATTAGATGTCCATGAGAGAGAATTAACCATATCACCTAAAGAGGCTTTCTGGGGCATTCTGGCATCATAAATGGACCATTAGAAATGCCTCTTACCCAAAGTACTTAAAGTTCCCTGCTCTCCCTCCAGACCACTGTTAGGAAGTCTTATGGCTGTGCCTCCAACATGTAAATTCTGGGACCATCCTAATACAAGCCACCATCATTACTTACTTCCTCTACAGTAACAGGCTCCTAACTGCTTCTCCTGTCTCTACCTAAATCTCTTCTCCAAACAGTAGCCAATACAACCTTTTTTATTTTTCTTAATTTCAACTTTATGGAAATAAAACATACATACATTAAAAGTATCCATTTTAAGATTGTAGTTTGATGAATCTCGACAAATGTGTATACCCACTTGATGGTTACCACAGTCAAAATAGAACATTTTCATCACCCCCCAAAATTTCATTGTGCCCCTTCACAATCACTACCCACACCTCTAGCCCTAGACAACCACTAATCTGCTTTCCTTTTAGCATAGATTAGATTAGTCTTTTTAAAAATTTTATGCACATAGGATCAACTTGAGCTTTAAAAATCCACATCATGTCTCTTTTTTACCTAAACCTTCTAATAACTTTCTAATTCACGTAGAGTAAAATCCAAATCCTTTACCATAGCCTGCAGGTCCCATATGGTCTGGCTTCTCTCTACTTCTCCTGCCTGGTTTTCAGCCTCTGTCTCCTTCCTTCCTCACACATAAACCACAATGGGGGAGGATGGTGCATGTTTCCATATCATTAACTTACCATTTATGTCTTAGGCTCTTTGCATTTATGTCTTAGGCTCTTTTCATTTGTCATTATTTTTCTTTAAATGCCCTTCTCCTAGTCTGGCTTTTTTTCTTGAAATTTTGATCCTTAATTGATTATCTTAATCTCAGGGAGCTGTTCTGAACTTTTTGTAAAGTTGTCATTTTCCCAATTCCTTTTTATTAGTGACCTTTCTCACTCTTTGAAATCTGTGCATGTATTTGTCCATCTTGCCCTGCTAAAACATAAGCTCCGAGAGCAGAGGAACCGTGACTATATTTTTGGCCACTGCAAATAATTATCTCAAGAATCATACCTGCCACAATGTAGGTGTTGTTGTTCTGGATGTTATGTTTGTTTGAAGCAGACCTTCCATTGATAGGCGTTGTTTGAGTTTTATGGTCGGACTCTACTGGAAGCCCTTCCTTGCCACTAACAGGCATAGTGAAGGGTTGCTCATGATATCTACCTCTTCTGAAGTTCATGGGTTCAAGTATATCCCAACTTTGACAAAATCAGTAGGCTCATTAGGATTGAATGAAGATGAATTAATGGGATATGGATGTACAGTTCCCAGGAGTCCTTCGCCACCTCCTTCATGAGCCCTGTTGTTTAATGTAGTTTCAATTTGAGTTTTATAAAATAGGCAGTGGGTGAGGAGGGGAAAATGACAAAGGGAGTGGGGAGGAGAGACCGAAAGCACTTTATAAATATCTGCCAAAAGCACAAAATAGGAAAGAAAATCTTTGAGCTACAGGAGACCTGGACTGTTAAAAAAAAAAATCTCCTTTCAGCTTGAGAACTGGTGGCAGAGAGGAGATAAAAAGTGATTTCAGATTGTGAGTGCTTGGAAAGTGACAGTGTCACCAAAAGCACAGCCTAGTGATTAGAAAAGAGATTTTTCCAGCAGGGCTGTTAACAAATGTGGAACAAGTTCAGAATTACAGTCCCAAAAGGAATGTTCCTGGTAAAATGTATTCTATAGAAATAAGACATCCAGGGTAATTTGGGGCTGTATTTTTAGGACTTTAAGATTGATTGCCTGGAGGGCTCAGCTGGGATTTCTTCTTCTGAAGATGGCATTGTACAATTAGATGCAGTATTACAGGTCACGGGCCACCTGCCTCCAAAGCCTCAAGATTGGGCTCCCAAGAACCAAGATGTGAGCTGAGCCTGTGACAAATCCTTGGGCCCCTAGGGATAGTATAGCATTTCATGGAGAGAGGCCGTGACTTCGTTATGGATTCAATTGGCAGTTTTCTGTTGGAGCTAAGCAGCCAGCTATCCAGCAGATCCTTGACACTGCTTTTCATCCCTTTGCATGTTGAACTCTGCATATTGTGTTGTTGGATTGAGCCCAATACCCAGCCAAGTGGTCCAGGATCCTCCCTCTTCTTTGCCATTGACCCTTTACTGAGGATCTATGGATCCCTAGCTCCAGTTCAGGGTTAGAAACAATGTGTATACTCTGAGAATGTAATTTACCTCCTCCTTATTATTTACAAAAACTCTGATCTGGCTTTTTAGGACAATACTCAGATTAGGAGACCCAGGGATAATGGAACCTTGAAAATGGCACATAAAGGCTGTTGATACAGAGGTTGGGGGGAAAGAGGAAGTGGAATGAAGAGCTGGTTGACACTCAAATAATCTAAATTTTTTGAGTTGATTTATTTCATGTAGAGAAATGTCTTCTAACATTTATTAATTCTCAATTGGCCATTTGCGGTGCTAGGAAGACCATGGCTTGTTAATGGATCGATTAAATACAATAGACATTTACTGAATGTTTGCAATGGTCAAAGGATTCTGTTGGTTAAAATAGGAAATAAAAGAATAAGGCAAAAAAAAAAAAAAGTGTGTGGAACCCAGAAGTCCATCATGGACCTTAAGAGTTTGTAAACCCTGAAACTGAATGCAAAAGTTTGTGCGCACTTGCCTTTATGCACTTTTTCTTCACAAAAAAATCCTTAATTTGCATCAGATTTTCAAACACTGTACTTGACCCTGAAAAGATTAAAGACTAAGTATTCAGTTGCTCCTAGACTACATAAGGACATACGAAAGGACACAGAGAGCAGCTTCCAAAGGTGCATGCTGGCCCTTCCTTTCCCTTTAAGTCAGCCGCTAGGTCATGGTGCTTTCAGTGCAAACATCTATATTTTCCTAATGTGAAAGATAAGGAAAATAGAGAAGAGCCTTTGAGACAAGCTATGTTTTGACTCGAATGATTTGGAGATAATTCTGGAAAGATACTCAGGTGCTCAGTACATGTTTGCTAAGGGGAGAAAATAAAGCAGGAAGGAAGGAAAAGGTAGATAAAGTGCCCCCTGCCTGGGCAAAAATTGCATAAGAATTAGAGAGCTTTGTCTTTGTCCTTCAGGGGTTCCTTCGTAGTGGCTTTGACAGCCCTTATAGTTATAGTAATCCTGTCTATTCATTTTTGGTGATTTAACTTTGAAAAATGTCCAAAACTGGTCAAGTGTAATGTTTAAGTTAAAGTAGCATATGATCACTTAACATTGTTTTTCTTTGAACATTGTAGACTGTATAACTTTCTTGAAAAAAATGGAGGAAAGGAAAAATAAAGCCACAGAATATTCTCCTTGTACCAGCTGGGGGCAATCCAGTACTACAAATGTGAGAATGGAGGAAAAAAAAAAGTGCACCAAAAAGATCATTCCTAATGTTGCTGCTATTGTATGAACTGGTGTCTTTTCTTCTCAAATTAATTTATCCTGGCTTCTGAAAGCCATAGCAACCAAGAGCGGTGTGGAGATGGAGAATTGAAAATGCCCTCTTTCTTTTGTAATGGCGAGTGCCCTATAGCAAATGACCCCTGGGTTATTTGAGCTTTACAATCTTCCAGACTGTCGAGTGATAAAGTTTGTGGAAAGTGGCAGCTCAGGATTGCAAGCTGGGTCCTTCCTTGTTCAGGGATGTCCTGCCCTGTTGGGTAGTATAAAGGTGCTCCATTCAACCCATGCATAATTCCCAAGGAGTAATGCAATCCTTGGAATGCTGTAGAGCTACTCACATCACTCTGATTATGTGATTTACAAATAAGCCCATGTACTTCTGGCATTGTTCTGAGTAAAAGAGTAATCTCTTTCATGTCCTAACATAAAGGCTTTGCTTGATAGTTCAAGCTTTTATTGACTGTCTTTTTTGATTCTATGCAAGGTTCCACAGAAGATGCAAATTAGTACTTTGATGTTTTTTCTTTATTAGTAGGACATATCTCTTAGGGGGATAAAACCAAATATACCTCAAACGGATAATATAGGATTGTGAGTGGTAAAATAAACTGTCAGAGTCAGAGTAGGGGAGCTCCTGATAGGTTGCAGTTGTCAGGAAAACGTTCACGGAAAAATGGTTGACGCCTTTAATTTATGCTGTCTCAGCATCTGAGTATTATGCAACACGGTCTGGGCCCTCTGCAATATAGACCCATGCTAGTCTTCCTCTTGGGCAAAAGGAAGCCGAGTGTTTGGGTCTGATTGTTTCTTGTAAGGGTGGTCTTCCTTGCTCCTATTGAATTCCTTTTTTGAATGCTTTACATGAAATTTTGATGTAAAACCAATAATTTATTACTATCATCATTCCTTGAGAGTTTACTCTTTGTGTCGGCAGTGAGGAAAAGACCCAATTGCAATCTACTGTTTTATTTCACCAGTATTTCGGCTGCTTTTCTTCCTGAGTTTTATTTTTAGTTTGTCATTTACTCTATCCCATATAAATGTAATCATTGTATTGCTCACCATTTGAAGATCTGCTGGCTGAGACTTACAGAGCAGAATAAAAGTAATAGCAGAGATACATTGGCGATTCCAAAAACTCAAGGCGATAAGATTAGAAAATAATCTCCCTGAGCAATGAAAAGAAATGTGGGTTCAGACACAAATTTGTAGTTTTTGACAGCTCAGTACAGGAACTATGAAATTCCTATAAGATTTATTATCCTGTTTTGGAAAACTGTTGATATATTAATCAGAGAATTTGATCAAGATTTTCATACACAAACAAGTCCCTTAAATTTTCACTTAAATTGCTATTACTGGTACATTTTGCCTACAAGTATGACTTTTATATCGATTAATACTGCTTCTGTAACACCCTAAAACAGACACTACGTCAATTGTCTGGTGGATGTTAGGAGAGTTTCACATGTCATACAGCTTGTTCTGTACAACTGGGACCCAGGTCTCAACTGGAGCATGGCTAAGAGATGCCAGCTGACTTCTTTGAAGCTCTCCCAGCTTCACCAAACCTTCTCTCCTGACTCCCTAGCCCATTTCTCCTTAGTCATATTGGCTACATACTGTATAGCTCAACTCCTCTGCTTCTTTTCTTTGTCATTGATATTACTCAAGCTGGAAATGTCCTTTGTCCTTCTGAATATCTCATCCTCAGTTTGTATCTTTCCCATCTTTCCCTAAGGCACTGTTTTCTCCTTGAATCCTTCCTTGGTCCAAAGTTGGGCATCATCGCTTCACCATCTAGAATCTCATATTTTATCTGTACTGATCTTATGGCTTTTAAAATATATTCTCTTTATGTTAATCAATGGAAAAAAAATTAAATTATTCACTTCATAATAGACGAAATTATACTCAATGCAATTCTTTTATAAGTTACACCTAGGCTTTTATAGATAAAGTGCTAAAATGTTTGTTGAATACCCAAATGGCAATTAAGGCAGTTGATAAGACTTAAAATAAAGATGCTGTCTCTTTCACCACTTGGTAGTTATATTATACTTATGAACACCAGATATTTGTGGAATGAAAGATAGGTGTACCTGGATGTGTACATGGATGGATGGTTAGATGAGATGGTTAGAGGACTGGGTGGATGCTCTGAATATGGTCTTTAAATGACCACTTAGATCGTATGCTTTCATGACACTCATTTCTCTTCTTCTCAGCCTTATTGCTCACTACACCTTCACCTGAAGGTCTCTGAGAATCCCTACACATCAGGGATCATTGCCAGCCGAGACACAGCTCCCAGCATCATCGTGGCTTCAGGTAAGAAGCTTTCCTAGTCTGCTTATTGTTCTAAATTCTGTGTATTTTAGAAAACTAGATATCTGTGCTAGGAACTAAAGATCTTTTTGAATAGCACCTAAACCATTAACCCTGAAGCAAATATGCTGAAAAAATCTGCTCACACATGTTTGCAATCTAAATCCTTCTCAGGCACTGCAGACTGCCCATATACTCATCCTTACCTTTAGCAGAAAGTTCCCTTCCTTAATGGTGATGTGCTCTTTCTAGGCAACATCGGTTCTGAACTGTCAGACAGTGGACATCAGCATGTTTGTCTCTTCAGATGCAGGGAACACTTGGAGGCAGGTAAGAAAGTATCCTGGGCCTAGTTGCTGAAATTTAAAAGACATAAAAAAATTACCCAACTTGATTCAATTCTGGAAACTTATCTACTCCAGATAATAACTTATTCACTGCACATAAATCCTATAGCTTGCCAAAGTGTTTATTTTGTTGTCGTTGTTTTATGAC
Organism: Eonycteris spelaea; assembly: GCA_003508835.1. Lineage (NCBI taxonomy): Eukaryota > Metazoa > Chordata > Mammalia > Chiroptera > Pteropodidae > Eonycteris > Eonycteris spelaea. The sequence goes on from PUFA01000004.1 coordinate 15,582,948, forward strand.
AGTCTTAAACAAGTCTTTGAGGTTAGCAAACATTTTTGCAATTTCATTTTTTTTTTTTTTTGCTGTTCAATAAAAATAACCCATATTAGAACCTACATGTAAGAAAGTTTATAAGTGACAATGAAACCAAATTAGAACTGACGGCATTTTTCCCATAAAAGAAACCCAGAATCCCAAAGATTTTATCATGTAGAGAACATGGCACCTGGAGGGGAGATGATATACCTAATGCTGAGTTACCACCATAAATTCTCCTTGCCTTGAAGTCAGAAAAGATAGCAATGAAGTGATATAGAAATAGCCATTACCCAGGTGGCGTTCCCAGATAGTTAAATCTCATGTGCAAAAGATAGAGCAATAACTATCATGGCACATATGTTAGGAAAAGTAGAAATGGAATCACTTTAAACCAATGTGTTTAGCTTAAATGTTTCGTCTTTTTCTTCTGAATGAAAATTAGGTACCCATAGCTTATAAAACAGGCATTTAATGAGGTATAGCAGTCATAAGAAGATATGAACCTAATGCATGGCTGTTCTCCTTCAATAAATATAAGCCACTGACATTTAATTATCACATAATAACTAGCACCGTAAATTGAAATCTAATGCACAGGTAATCACACAGCAAGGAGAACACTCCGCTTTAAATTTTACAAAGAGATCTCCATGTTATGGTCCAATTGCTATTTCCTAGCCCCAGACACTTCATAGATCCTCAGTGGGATTCACAAGTTTTGAGAAGAGCAGGCAAAAAAAAAAAAAAAAAAAAAATTACCTAAAAAACTCGAGAGCTATTGATTTTGGAGGTTTATAGAACATGGCTGATTAAGCTTCCTCTGGAGAATAGAGAGTCAGGATCCCGTTTTTGTTTTTTATTTTCTGTTTTCTTTCCAACACTCCAAACAAAGCAAAGAAGTCTCTACTTTTATAGTCCTAGGATATATATTCCTGGGTGTAAGACATAAATAAAGAGGAAAAAAAGATTATGTGTATAGTATAACCACAGACAAGGCCATGCTAACAGTGTGACTGTGAGAAAACAGTATACATCTTACCTAGAGAGGACTTAAAAACTGTTTTCAACCTATCTCCATTTGACTTCAAATTGGTTTCTCCTTATTTGGAGAAAAATCTAATGGTACATGCACCCAAATATGATGATTCCATTTTAATAAGAACTACTTTATGACTTGGTAGAGAATCTATTAATTGAACAAGAACACCTCTTTATAATCCTTCGAAACTTTGAAATAATTTTATCTGCAAAGGGCACTATAATGCTGAGAGTCTCAGCTCCATCAGTCACTGTATACTCGGCCTTAGGCAAGTCAGCACATCTTTCTAAACCTTAGGTTTCTCATCTGTAAAAGTGAGTAAAGTAGGTCTAAGTTTTCTTCCATCTAAAAATGTTACCAATAGGACAATTACCCAGTATTCTGACATCATCATAAATGGGGATCAGTAGAACTTACCACAAAAAGCTGGGAATAGAAACACGAATACAGAACCATTCATTCATTAAATTTCTTTCTTGGTACACAGAAAATCATTTTATGTAACTCCAGTGGTACATGTAGCATACCTTGGGAAATGTTGTTTGTAACTGTGTCTTCCTAAAGATTTTGAGAAACCTAACTCTATCATGGGAGGGATTTCCCATCTCATACAAAGACTTATTCTCTGAATGCTGAGTGTGTGTGGAAGTGGATATTTGTCCATGTGGATGTGTTTTCCTCTTCCAGATCTTTGAAGAAGAGCACAGTGTTCTCTATCTGGATCAGGGTGGTGTCCTGGTTGCTATGAAGCACACATCTCTCCCAATTCGGCATCTCTGGTAAAGGCACCTACTGCCCATGAGCCCCCCACTGCTAAGCTTGGAGCTGGGCTATCAGATTGTGACTGTGTTTGTAGGAAAATGTCAAGGTCTGCTAGAACATAATTTATACCCTTGCTTTATTAAAATAAGATTGTTGCCTATAGTTTCACAAAACAAGGAGGAAAGGAGGGAGAGAGGGAGGAAAGGAGACAGAGACAAGAAAAGAGAGAGAAAGAGAGAGAAAGAAGAGAGAGAGAGAGAGAGAGAGAGATTACATTATGGTTTTAATTTCTATTATTATTATTTTTTTGCATATGGTTTTTAAATGTGACAATACCCTCCCCAGTACTCTATTCTTTTAGCACAGTCATGGGTAGAATGGTGTGTCAGGTATAATCTCTGAATGGCTTCAACTTCTTAGTTCCTTTTCCCAAATGACATCTCCTGTAGTATAATATCTGCATTCATTATGTGTTCTGCACAGAGATCATGACCCTTCCATTCCTATTTCATTTCTCCTGATTCTGCTTCCTTAGTTTCCTATTTGGGGTTGACATTCTGCAGCTCGACCTGTAGGTCTTCCACAGATGCACATGCGAAACTTAACTTCCAGAGTGGTTTTTAATAGATTTCTTCATGTGTGTTTGTAAAAGTGGCTCTCTCTGCATGTGCGCTTGTTCAAAGTCAGAAGCCTGATTTTTCCCTTCACTGTTAGTTACTTTGGTGACTGAAGGGAAAGCTTTAGAAATAAAAGAAATAGAGGCTTAGCTTGGTGGAAGCCATCCATAGAGAAAAGCAGAGCAAAGGAAACGTTCCGTGTGACCGTCAGAGTCGCCTATTTCTCTTACTCTCGAGAGCCTGTTCTCCTGTACCCATTCACTCAGCGAGTCAGCCAGGGTTTATAACAGTGAAAGAGGGATGCCTCTCAGGACTTGATCATTTAGAGGTGTCTGGTTCAAGTTCATCTAAGTAGGTCTCGTAAGGCCATTGCTCTACAGAATCACCTGTAAGTTCTGCTGCTAGAATGCAGTGAGGTTTTGGAGAGAGTCACATCAAAATCTAAGATCAAATAAAATATCCAAATTTAAAATAAATTCTATCAAAGACTTATTATTATTCAAGTTTCATGCAGCTCTCCCCTTACAATTTTGTAACACACATGGGTCCCAAATCACTTGGCTAACTGTGTTTCTACTTTCTGATGTAATTAAGAACATTTAGTCTTATGAAAGGCTCCCTTTGACAGCGCCTTAGGTACTTTTAAAATGTGTTCTCTCCTGGTTGATAGTATCTTTCCTTTGAAAGGATTTTTTTTTTAAAGATCTGATGACTTATTATTTTTTTTTGTTTCCTGTCGTTAGGTTGAGTTTCGATGAAGGGAGATCTTGGAGCAAATACAGTTTCACATCTATTCCACTCTTTGTGGATGGAGTTCTGGGTGAGCCTGGGGAAGAAACGCTTATCATGACGTAAGTGAAAAACTGTGCTGGCTTCTAGTCTTAATATTAATCTAGGAACATGGTTTTTAGCTAAGCCTGTTCACTTTGCTGCACTTAGGTCTGAAGTTGCTAGCAAAGTCAGTACATCTGATGTAATGGTTCCCTAGGGAAGAGGAAAGAAAAATGTAGGCAGCGATTTTCTTGGCTATTTGCTAGTTGTTAGGAGACCCACATTGAGGGCTGGTGGCCTAAGGGCATGGCTTATTCCTTCTTCTATTGATAGAAAATATTATTTCAATAGATAATAAAACTATACATTAAAAACCTGAATAATAGACAAACTCAATATATAGAAAAATCACAGACATATGAGAATGATTTCACTTTAAAGCAGAGCATAGAGCTTGAGCAAAGCCCCATACAGGCTTTTATTTATTCCTGGCTCTTTACCTAACCCAATTTTGAGGCATATTAGGGAAACCCTGAGAACAATCTGTTCTCGTGAAATTGCATTTGCACTCATTCTTGTCTGGAAAGAGATGATCATTAATTTGTGAAAGACTTGATTAATGACTTGCCTGCCTATGGGGTTCAAAACATGAGCTTTGAATTTGAAATATGAAACTGTGCTTTTCTCTTCCCCTAGAAAATTGGAGATGGAAAACAGAAGGATGGTTTTAAAGTAGTTGATCCTATTATCAATGAAAATTTAAACATCAAAGTGAATAGTCGATACATTTTCTGATTTTTTCTTCCCTCCTTTTTTTTCACGATAGAAAAGATCAACAAAAATTTAATCTGCCTAATAGCTACACTTCGAGCCATGGTAAACATAGCTAGATTAGCAATTTATTTCATAATTTGTATTTATTCGGTTGTTATATTTGCAAAACACAGATTTTAAAAGCTGACTGAAAAGGCTGCTTTGTGGCTTTTATATACATCTACAATTGGTGATTCAGACACCTCATTAAATATGAGTCTCTCTCAGTAAGGAGAGCAGAATGCACAGCTAGGAAACAGTTCAAACCGCTTGCCCTGCTGGCCATTTTCCCCAGCGAGAGAACATAGAAGTAATCTCAGGCCATGAAGAATGCAGCATTTGTGATTTTCTTGATGATTGGTTGATCGATTGATTGATCGATTACAGTTTTTGTTAACCTTTCTATGGTACAATATATAGAAGTGGGTTTTTAAGCCAAACACCCTAGTGTCTGACTCTTCTAGTTCTTTAGTGATTGGACATTGGTTTTTATATGTTAACACAGCTCTTCGAGCCTCAAGTTACCCGTATGTGAAATGGAACCAATACTAGCGACCTTCTTCATAAGTGTGTTTCAAGGATTAAATGATATGAATAATGCAATGCACTCAGCATTATTCTCAGTTTATAGTAAACGCTCAACAAATGCTAGCTATCATTCTAACTTGGCGTTGTTATTACGATTATTTTTGTCGTTATGAACTCTGTAGAGTGTTTGGACACTTTAGCCACCGTTCTGAATGGCAGCTGGTCAAAGTCGACTACAAGTCCATTTTCGATAGACGCTGCGCTGAGGAGGACTACAGACCTTGGCAGCTGCACAGCCAGGTGGGAGAAACGGAGGAGTTGAGTCCTGGATGGGAGGCGTGCGTGTGTGGGTGGTGAAAGCTAGTTATTTCGAATGTCGGAATCTGGGTTCTCCAAGCTAAAATGCTCATCTAGTGCTTTCTTACGTGTTTTGTGTTCCACAGCAGTGAACAAACTCAAGGCTTTATAGCTTGTTGTGAAGTAATTTCTGTTTTTATTGTACTAGGATATAATGAGATAAAATTCAAATGTGCTTGGCTTAGACTTACAACTCAGAATGAAATACCAACTCAGCACGGAGATCTAAACGTAATTTATCTGAGCGTGTCATATGGATGCAGGGTGGAGGCAGGGGTGAGCAAAGGATCTTCAATTTTATCTAGCAACGCAAACAGAGACATAAAATAACAAAATATGCTCTGTGAGCAGTGCCGCTAATGTCCTTCCTCCCCACCGCTGTGATGCTCTGGGATTCGATAGTGCTTCTTGCCTCTTTCCAAGGTACTCGTGGTATGAGAATGCAGAATTATTAATAGGAAACTTTCCCTTCATCCTGGCCCCTCAGCTGCTCATCTCATATCAAAATGCTTGGCTGAAAGCATCTCTCCTTTGATTTCCCAAGGCAGAAGTCATCCTTCAGGTCTCTCAATGGATATGGTGTAGGCTCTTGCTGCAAAGCCATCACCATATTCAGGCAGAGACGCATCATATACCCCAAACTAGACTAAGTAATATATTTGCATGTAGATGTGAAATGGAACTGGTTAAAGTGAGTTTGTTCAAGAAAGACAGTTTGCAGTCACTTAGACAAAACTCTGTTCTGGTCCTTTAGACATACAAAGAAAGCTGTGTTTGACAGTGAGGGCTACATCAGCTAGAATTACCCACTCTATTCAGAGACTCAGCAAAAAAATTATTGCTCATTTACATTGCTGGTATTTTCCCCTTTGAGATGCATAAACCTAGTGATATTCAAAGCTTTTTGAGAAACACTGAATTTATTTCTCTTGCTTGTCTGGTAGACAGACATAAAATCAGTGCTATAAAGTTGTGTGGGCAGAAGCACGATAAATTGGGGCAAAATGGATCTATATTTCTTAGCAGTACTCTTCTTTCACATGCTCATACATGACCAAATGTATAAATCTTTTCTTATAGGAGAATTGAACTTAATTATTACAGATTCGTTGGCAGTATACTTGTTATACACTGAGTCTTAGTTATCTGTCTCCCGCACAGCATTGTGCCTAATACCTTGCCAAGGAAAGGTTTGCTGAATAAATGAGGAGTTAAGGACATTTTTTGACACACACACCCCAAAGGCTTTTCAAGATGCTTTTATTAGTCCCATTCTATATTAGGGCTCTAGACATTAACAGAAATGCCAATCGCACAGACCTGACCATCTAAGTCCAGATTTCATTAAAGTTTGAGAACATCTCCTTAAACTGCCCCAATGTGGATGGAGCAGGGAAGGTCCAAGTGATGCTCAAGTGTGTGAGATCCTTGTCTCCTTACAGGGGGAAGCCTGCATCATGGGAGCAAAAAGGATATATAAGAAGCGGAAATCAGAGCGGAAATGTATGCAAGGAAAATACGCGGGAGCTATGGAATCTGAGCCCTGTGTCTGCACAGAGGCTGATTTTGACTGGTGAGCTGTGCTGTTATCCCATGGAGTCCTTCAGCATATCACATCTATGGGGGTCTTAATGAACACTTACTTACATTCGAAATAATAGGAACACATATAAAACTAAGTGACAGGCCTCATATTTTATGAAATTACCTTTGGGACATCATGGCGTACTAGCTCTGTACATGCGCATATGGAAAACTAGGAGTTTAGATTTAAAAAGGATTCAGAATGTGGCCAGTAATTATCTTCACATATTTGATAGCTCTTGGGATGAAAAGAGAGACCAGGTCCACCCTGAGTTGCTTCAAATGGCAGCACTGAAAATAATAAGTGGACTTTTCAGAGAGCAAAACATTTGTGCTCAAGAAAAAACTTTCTGGAGTCTAGGGTTCAGGTAGTGGAATGATGGCCTTATATGGCAGTAAGTTTTCAGTCAGTGGTTAGCAGACTATTGCTTATGTGATCCATAGAAGACATTCCTGAATGCAAAGATGGGTTCAAGGTCATTGCCAGTCTATGGCTCTGTGAACCTAGTGGTAAAGGAAACATCTTCCTTTTCTGGGATTAAGCTATTTCAAACTAGAAGAGTGACTGAGACATTTAGATTAGTTCAATAAACTCAGTGCTGTGGTGGGTTTTCTGGAGTAATTTTGACAAGCAGAAAGCTAACATGTGGGGTCAGCGATACCCTTGCTTTGTTCTAAGTCAGTGTTTAGCATTCAGGTGAGGTAAAAATTATTGAGGATGAGTAGATAGTAACTCCCTTGATCATAGTCATCTCATTTGCTGTTCCTCACCTCCTCTTATTTTTTCTTTTTATTTTTTTCTTTACATGTTTTTAGTTAAAGAAAGCAATCGCTAAAATAGCCTGTCAGTGTTAATGATTAAAACGACCTACATGAGAACCAAAACTATTCCTTTAACAATTTATTTCTAGTTGTGTAGCAATCACTGCTCACCCATTCTGACCATCAAACTATGAATGAGTGGACTGAAGTACTGTGTACACATGTAACACATATCTTAATAAAAGTAAGTCTTCTCTTGAGTAGACCTCTGAAGATGTTTGAACAAATAGTGCTGTGTGAGCAGATTGGTAAAATTGGCTGCGAGCCAAATTTTATGGAGACTGATAACCCAAGGTGGTTACCCTCTTACCTCCTGATAAACCAAGCAGCCGAGAGTCCCATGTCGGATGTCTCTGTTCTTAGCCAGAGGGCAACAGAGCTTGTTACCTTGGAGCTCACAAGAAATTCTACAGGGGCCTTTTCAAGGGTGACTTCTGTTTTAGTCAGTGCAATTAATTACAATGACAAAATGTTTTATCCTGTCCTCCTATTTTCAGGACTGGCGTCCTGCAATACATCTATAGGGGAACGTCATGGAAATTTTTAAGTCATACATTGATCCCTCTTTCAAAGCTATAATGCTCTTCTTCTTCCACTGGTATCAAGGAGGATTTGTAAAGGAAGTTGCATTTTATTTTAGTGTTTAACTTTTGCCTTATCAAATGGTCATTCTCGTGCAGAGAGGATAATTTATCCTCCATAGAAAACTGAAGGGGAAAAGTGAGATGAAATGTTCCAATTCTTTGATTTCTCCTGAAATAATTTCTCCCTTTGGAAATCTTTTCTATGAGGTTCCAAAATAAGCCAGTCTTTTGTTGTCATTGCCATTTGTTGTTTTTCTTTTTCAATTTTAACCAAGACTAGAGTGAAGAGAACACAGGGTAAGAAAAGCAATTTTTCTTTCAAGGTTTTCTCTCCTTTCCCAACTCACTCACTTCTCAGTCTCGGCCCAATTCCTGTATCATTTGTGGTTGGAATCTGCTACTCCTACCACTAAAATATATTCTGAGGAGAGGGAAATGAATTGTGAATGAGGCTATTGTAAGGTTTTCTGTCCAAAGGGGATTCTTGCAACTGCATTGTTTCTGGAAATATTTTGGAAGGCTCATTCTGAGTTTCTACCAATAGCTAGAACTTTAGTGATTCCACTGATTGTATTATAATGAAATGTGGTTGTCATTGAATGTTCCCTCTTGCCTTGGCTCTCTCCTGGACAGTCCCTCAGATGACCTTGCCTGCCATTCTCCAGCATTTGTAAAGTAATTCCCTGATATGAACATTGGGTGTCCTGTAGGCAGCAATTCTGAAGTCTTTCTACCCATGCTGTGTTGAACCAGCACCAAATCCAGCTAGTATGTGCAGAATCTTAAGTGCCAGCTGCCTGGTGCCAGGCCCCTTAGCTGAACCTGTTTCTTCCTTCCCAATCCTTATGTGCCAGCATCTCACCTCCATTACACAGATGGGCCAATTCATACTAATGCTTGCTGATCGCTGCCTACGATTTGTCTGTGCATGTGGAGGTGCAATTTGTTGTCATCCTCTGTGCCCAAGTTCATCTTCCAGAAGCCAAGAATATCAGGCTACTCAGAGACCCCTGGGGGCAAGAATGAGAAGAGGCTGAGAGAAAAGGCTTTGACTATTTCTGAACTAGAGAGAGATTTAAAGCAGTTAGTCCCAACTGGCAGTGCTAACTGACTAGGACAAAACTTTTCCTTGGGGGAATGCTTGTGACACTCCTGAAGGACATGTCCTTTTCTGCTGTGACTTTGAAGCATATGGCTTGTGCACAGAGAGACCTGGCTCAGCTCTACCTGGCAGATCCAGATGTCTTGGAAGAGCACCCCAAAGACATTACCACTAATGAGGACCATGCCACATGTGGCTGCATGAAACTCTTCAGTGAAATTTTACACTGAGGATTGAGCTTCCACCACTGCCTGTTTACTAATTGAAGCTTTCTCTGGCCCAAGCCCAATCAGTTCTTCTGACAAGAACATCATCTATTCTCTCAGCTTAAAGGTGTTTACTGGGAATTATTGAGCATCGGGCCTTCATCTCTATACACACATCTTTCTTACCTCCAAGGAAGCATTTCAGAAAACGTGTTCTGTAGGATATCTTCACGGGTAATTGATAGATATTCCATGAGAAAATAAAAGTTTCATTTTTGGAAAGGCATTGATTCAATGAATACCTTTTTTTGTTTTGTTTTGTTTTTTGACTGACTAGAGTAGAAGTTGGGTATGACTAACATGAAATTATTCTCAGCAGTTTTACTACCTACTGAAAGGTTTCTCTTGGCTCTTTTCCCAACAGTGACTATGGTTATGAGAGACACAGCAATGGTCAGTGCCTGCCAGCATTTTGGTTCAATCCATCTTCTCTTTCGAAGGATTGCAGCTTGGGACAGAGTTACCTCAATAGTACTGGGTGAGTGTCTGAAGCAGTGACTTTGAGAGGTCAACTTTTGCTGCTTTTCAGCTTGTGTTAAACTTATAGAATTCTTGCTGATGACAGACCAGGCCTACTTCCTTACAGCACCATTTATTTGCTTTTGTTCATTTTAATAATGAAGCATAGATTTGTAGTAACTGCAAATTACTTCTGAGCATAAAACCTCAGTTGCAAATAAAGAAATGAAAGAGTTCCCTTAGATGAAGATAACAATGATGATAATATATGAATCTCTTCATTCTGGGTACTTTATTTTAGAACTATTTAATCGCTTGAAGCTACCTTTTACTCTGCATTCTGGTGAGGAAAGCCAGATAGATATTTCATGTATGTATTTCCTGTTTTATAGATGTGGAATCTAGAGTCAGAAAGAAGCTCTTTGATTTTTCAAGAGTATACTAGTGTTAGTAGGAGTGTGTTTTATTTTCTCTCCATGTCCAGTCTTGACACATCTAAGGCATGCATTCTGATCTTTATAAATCTGGAATCAGATTTTTTAAATGTTAGGTTTAATATTCTGTGTTTTGGGGCTTATCCAATTTATTTAAGAAATACCATAAAAGGCAAAATATTCCATGACTTCTCCATAAGTGAAACTGATGTTTATAGACTTAAAAAAATAGTGCATGGACTTATTTGGATTCTAATTCAATTTGTAAAATGATGTTTTTGAGCCATTTGGGGAAATTGAATATGGACTGATGAGTAGGTGATATATTAGTCAGAGTTTTCCAGATATATTGTTTTTATATTAGATAGATAGATGATAGATAGATAGCTAGCTAGCTAGATATAGTAGCTAGCTAGCTAGATAGATAGATAGATTGATGATAGATAGATAGATAGATATGAGGAACTGGATCATGTAATTATGGAGGTAGAGGGCAAATCTAAATACCAAGATCTGCAGGGGGAGTAGGCAAGCTGGAGACCTAGAAGAATTGATGGTGTGTTTTCAGTCTTAGTCTAAAGGAATGAGAACCAGGAAAGCCAATGATTTAGTCTCTATTTGAATATCCTTGGCTCAAAATCCAAGGATACACAATGTTTCTGTCTTAGTGTGAAGACAAGAAAAGAAAAATTTTCAGCTAAAGACAGTCAGACAGGAAGCATTTTCTTTGGAGAGGGTCTTTTCGTTTTACTCAGACCTTTGATGGATCGGATGAGGCCCACCCACCATGGGGAGGGCAGTCTGCTTTCCTGCTGATTTAAATGTTAATCTCATCCCAAAACACCCTGTGAGTAATGTTTGACCCGATATTTAGCCACCCCATGGCTCATTCACATTAACATAAGATTAACCATCATAGGTGATATTAGGAGACATCTAAATCTAAGTCTAAATATTTATGCTATACTTATTATATGAGCAAACTACATTATAATTATTATATTTAAGTGTTTTGGTTAGGCTAAAAAAAGGAACCTTATCTTTTAGAGATCCATCATGTGTGAGATTTGCTTTAAAATATTAAAAAAGGGAAAGATGTTGATAATTTTTGCTATTAATGCAGGCATAATCATTTATTGTACGACTTTCTCTCATTTGTGCGCATTTTAAAATTTTATATTAAAAAGTTAAAAAGAGAGGGAAAGGAAAAGAGGGAGGGAGTGAAGGAGTAAGGGAGGGAAAGAGAAAGGGAGGAGGGAGGGAGAGAGAGATAGGCACCTCACGGACAGACTAGTTTTACTTGACAATTTCTGCTCTCGTTTCTCGTGCCAGCTTCAGTACAGAGGTGAGGATTCCACGTTTCCACTTATGTACTTCTCTGTATTTGAAAAATTTTAAGTTTTTATTAATTTTAAAAGATTACCAAAATGGATATCCTACTCTTTAAAAGTAAGAGAAAAACACGAAGACAATTACCTCAAATATTGTTCTCCTGATGTTACAGATTTCTAAACCTTTGAATAAAGGAATAAGTTGTGATTTATTTGAGCCATGACACAAAATTTGAAGAAAATGAAAATAACATTTTTACAGCAATGGGTCAATGAGGTCTCCAGCATACCATGGGAAGAAATTGAAAAGAGATGATGAAATAACTAAACAACATTATTACTAGTTTATAATGAAGTAACTTGAATAACTTGAACTTTTATTACTCGTGTGTACCAGCATGTTTAGACATTGTAAAGGGCATCAGAAACCCCTAAAGCTAATTTCAGAATTGATTTTTTTTACTAACTCTATCAATCAAAGAAGTTATATTACCCTCTCTTTGGTTTTGATGAGAAGATGCTGAAGTGCCAATAGGTCTAAATTGTTCCAGATGCTACTTGAGTCGCTGGAATAAAGCAGAATGAATGTATACACATGGACACAGAGATATACAGACACACGAACGTTTTTAAGCTACCCCTAAGTAAGCTTTACCAGTTCTTTTGACAAATGCAGTATGTGAAAGCTAAATAAATTCTGACTCATAGAAAATAAAACATTAGCAACGATTAGATTATAATATTCTATTCAATGGGATTTTTCATTTATTTCCTATAAAATTAAAATTAAAGTTAAAAATGTGATTTGGTGATAAGTTTCCAGGTATCTAAATGTTTGTCAATGCAGTTATGCTTCTTGACCATGAAATCACAAACATTACTTCCTAGATCTCGACCTCCACTTTTCAGACGTTTATTCCTATCAGTGGGTATGACATGATAGCATCTGACCCTAAAGAATTTTTGGGTTATGATATCAACTGGTTCCATCTATCCTCTGCAAACTTTTTGCAGAAAACCATCAGCATCAGTGAGCGAGCTCCTCTAAAGAGAGCATGATCAAGAGCAGCCATTGGCAGGTACGGTAAGTGCCCTGCTCTCAAAAGCAAGGGCTCACAGGTGGAGGGGTGGCCACCTGCATAGAGCCCAGTGGGCTAAATTGTGTGAGGGGAGGTGACAATAGTAACCCTACTGATCAGCATGTTATCTAAACTATGCATTTTTCATTAGGACCAAGAGGTCCTTGCCTGGAACAGGGGTCAGAAATTATCTTCAGAGAAGGCCTTATACCATCGACTTCCCATTTATAGTGCCTGTAGCCAACTCAAGAGTTGGTAAGAAGTAAAATGTACATAAAATTGAAAAAGAATTTTCTTCCTTTCTTAATGTCACTTGAGCCCTTCATCTCAGATGTCACTTGGCTATGTATTGATTGGAGGCATTTCATAAGCACAGATTTAGCATTTAACATTTAGCCATCACAGTGCTGCTATTAAACATTTACCTTTGTACTTAAAAATATTTAATTACAAAAAAAAGTGTGCATCTTTTCTGCATCTAAAAATTTAGATTATCACTCCAATCCTACCCTGTTTCCCACTCAGCTATGATCTGTTCAATATGTGTACTTCCAAACACTTCCTTTGCTCATGAAAGTATGCCAAAAAAATACAAAATTAATTTGAGAGGTTGTTTTATACATGATTCCCACTAGATACATTGTTGTTCTATTTCCTTTTTCATTCAAAAATATATCTTAAATATCTTTCTAAACCAGACTATTTAGGGCTCCTCTCATCTAATTACTTTTAATTCCATGGTATTAAAGCATCTGGGATTATTTAGTCATCCTCTTTCATGGGCATTTTGCTCATTTCCTATTTTTCTGCCTCTGTAAACACTGCCAGAGTTAACATTCTCCTACCATAATAATTGTTATTAAATACATAGAAAAATAGTCTCTTTTGGCAATTAGAGGTATTTCTGCAACTTGTAAAGGAAACTCCACCCAGCAACTTTTACTTCTTGGACCTGAGTATCCTGGCATTTCCAGACATCTCCCTCATAAGGGTTAAAACACTAGCCTCCTGCTCGCACAGTGCCTAAGTCCCACACGTTAGAGGTTCATTTTGTTAACTGCCATTCTCCTTTAAAATAAAAATGCCAGTGGATTCTATAGCTTATTTAGGATTTCCTAAATAAACAAGGCGAGGAAGGTCATTTCATGCAGAAGAAAGAGATGACCTGGGCGAAAGAGCCACACTGGTGGTTTTCTACAGGACAAGCCTCACCATCAGTGCCTGAACGTCTATAGAATTCAGGAGCCAGTGTGCATCCTATGTGTCTCCAATGCCAGTGTTAACCCATCTATGGGCATCACCTGCTCGTCGGTGCAGAATCTGTATGAGTTTCAGGCTGGCATAAAGCGCAGAGGAATCACAAGTGTGAGGTCAGTCTGAGAGTGGATGCCTCCATAAATGTTACTCCCAGATGCCTCACCGCCTCACCCTTACAGCGGAGCACGTGTGCCGTCATGCAGTCGGAACTTGAAATCAATGGATTCTAGTAAACAATCATTCCTTGTCAGTCAAGCTTAATAAGCAAATCTCCCAATATCACTTTTCTGAGACTTTAGTTAAAAGCATGCAGGCGAACGCTACTTTTTTTTTCTTTTCTTAATGCCTCACCTTATAAATGCTTTTGGTTGCTTTCACAGTCAGCTTATTACTCTACATAGAGCAGCATTCTCAGGTTTACTCACTTCACCATGATGGAAATAGTCTGGCATCGGTTAATATTATGCTCAATAGAAATGATATTTTGAGGGGATGCCAAAGTATTTATCAGCTCACTGTGTAGAATGGTTATGGAATTTTTGTTTTAGCTCTTGCCTTGGACCTAGAAACAGTTGAGATAAGAGATGAAATGGGTACAGAATGTCCCTCCTGGTGGCTGCAGAGACCCGTCTTTATTTCTTGGCCCATGAATTCGCATGTGAGCCAAGTTCTGCTGTGTTCCCCACTATAAGCTCCCTGCCTTTATTCAGCCTTTGCCCTCACACCTTACACAAACCATTCCATGGAAAGCAAAAAGGCTGATCCTGCAGCCTCGGCTTGTTATGGATGGAGACTGAAATGTAATGAGGACTGTTTTGTTTGGTGAAGAACAGAATTATTTTAGAATGAAAGAAATAAAGGTTTTAAACCAACCTCTACCATTTACCATTATCTTCCTTTCTTTTAGTCTTATTTCCTCACCTATAAAATGTTGTTATTTGCTTTTGGGATTAGATAAATATAATACTATATATGTAGCATACAGCAAAATGCCTAACAGATAGTCTAGACATTTGTTTGATACTTAATAGTTACGGCAATCCTCAGATCTAGGTCATTTAATCTAAGCCTTTGTTTTCTCATCTGTAACACAGAAATACTAACTTCCATAGGCTCATAAAATCACATATTTAAAACCAGTGTACATCAAAACACATTCAGTTCTCAGTACTGCTCAAGGCAGAGAACACATTTACCTGATTAGTGAACGAGTTCCTTTTGTTCAAATAAAATAAAATCAGTATTCATTTGTATATTTTCTTGCATGTTAGTGCTGAAATAACCCCAAATTCATTTCCCTTTGTTTCTCCATTGGTGTCTGTACATATCTCAGTTTGCACATATACAGCACAAGCTCATTTAGCTGTACTTATATATGGTTATGTCTTGTTTATACTGTTTGGGATCCAGGGAACATGCTACAAATTTAAGTTGCTAAATTAACTAGGACATTTCTTGTTTTGTGCCAACCAGAAAAAAATTCTGTAAATATAAAATAAAGTGGGCATTGGGATGGTTTATTCTAAGAAACCAAGATAATTTTCTCAAGGGACAGATTTTTTTTTCTTTGCTATTAAGCTAGAGATATTTCTAGATGTGTTGAAAAAAAAAAAAAGTGTGTTTAGAAATTTCTGCCTGTGGAGTTTCTTTAGAGGAGCCATTAATTTCTCCAGGAAGAATGTAAAATGACAGCTTTTATTGTTCCTCAGGGTTACTTTCTCAATAGACAATGGGGATATTTACTCAAGAAGCTTAAAAAATGATTCTTAATATAGCATTAATTTAGTATCTCTATAAGAACATTTAATAGGTCCAGAAAAAATATATACACATTAATTCTAGCAAAATAGTAATCTTCTTACTGTCAATATACATTTGGAATGTTTTTAAATGCTTTCTGTAAACATATTTCCCCCTGCATCAGCCACAGAAGCACTTAGACCCTGGCTAACCCGCCATTGCCCTGGAGTTGCCATTTCCAGCGTCTTTGGGGACTGTGGTCATTTCTCAGGTGACTGCATTTCTGTGCCTCGTGGGGAATTTGACGTTTGGTCTGATCTTCTCAGTGAGATTTGTCAGTGTGAATCATGGAGCATAATTGGCCTTAAAAGTGGTGCATGTGTTTAAAGTCCACAGAAAGGAAATGGCTTGCATTACTTACCGACGCAGCACTGCGGGGGCTCACACAGCTGTTTTCTAGCAGAGCGCGGTGCAGAGCAGAGACTCAATAATTGTTGCTACGAAGTCGACTCTTCTGAGTACCTTTCATGGTTTTCCACATTTTTCATGGGATGGTGCTGGGGTTGAGAAATGAAGAAAGCGAATGTCACTGTATGTAGAGAACTAGTCCATCATCTCGCTGTTCTTGCCCAGATTGATGTTGGCATTCCTGATTCTCATCCAGATGGGATGACATAGTGGCGAGAGGCCCAGAACCGCTACTTGTCCCCTGTGTGACCTCGGGAAACTCTCTAAACTGTATCTCCTTTCCCTTTTGTGTATTGGATGATCTTTGAGATCTTCGGGCTCTGACCTGTCCATGACCAACTTGAAATGATTCTTAATTGGATTCCTTGGACTACAGGTGCTCAAAAGAAAGGAAAATTTCTTTCTATAAATTAGGCATACAACTCGTTGACTTAGTGGATTCCGTGAATCATTCTCATAATGTTTAATTTTAAGTCTTATAGTTTAATTAACATGGCTATAGGTCCCATTTCATCAAGTTGGCATTTGAAACAAAGTGACATTCCACTTACCATTCAAATCTAATGACTTGTGCTTTTATCCTGTTTAATGTGAGAAGAGTTTTTTTTTCACCCTTCACCTAGTCTTTTGTCTCTTGGAAGTCCCCTAATTCCAAGGTTTGCTTACTCGGTTTAAGGGAAAAATCCTTAAAGTTGTTCTCTTGAGAAGAGAAACTTGGAGAACCTGCTTAGTCAGCACTGGAACTCAATTCTTTCTGAATATTGGCATTTTGGCTACTACATAGGATTATTTTTGAAAAATGGGCACATTGAGTCTAGGAAGGTTTTAAGTCTTAGCCATACACTGGACCCAGAACCAGCCCCCTTTTCTCTCCCCAAGGCTTGCTCCCTTTCTTGTTTGATTAAGTCAAATATCTTTGTGATAAAGCAGTTTTCTCTTGAAAACAAAGGCATATAGTACAATCTGAAAATAATAAACTGTGTAGATTCTTTTCACTGTGATAGCAAATGAGGGACACTTAGCTCAGTGACAATAAGACTGGCCTTGCCTATAAGCAAACCTAAAGTTTCAGTTCTACCTTGGTCATTGCATGTGATAACTACTGGGAAAAAAGGGAAGAGACCACTTTACAGGGAAAAAAACAAGATTTCTAAGGTGTTTTTTAAAGAATGAGTTGAAGCTTGACAGGAGGAAAGAACATTCCGGGCAGTATGAACAGTCAAAAGCCTATAGACTTGCAGGTTTACAGACTAGTGTTGCCTGGGCTCAGGAAGTACGTTGGGCAGGAGAAATAGTTGAGGTTTGAAACTGTATAGCAACCAGGTCATGGACTCCTACTTTAAACTTGAACTTTACTCTTTGTGAATAAGCCCACAAGAAGTTTTGAATGATTTAAAGAAAAGGATAGACATGGTTGAATGTGATCATAAGATAATCTTGACAATAATAGTATAGCTTCTATTTTCAGGGAACTTGCTTTATAACGTTAACATTTTAAATACTTTTTACTAACTTTTGGTATTTTAACATTCTCTAAGTTCTTATAATATGCCAGACTCTTTTGAATGCATTATCTCATTTAATCCTCCCAAGTACATTATGAAGAAGATTCTATCATTTTCCCTATTTTACAGGTAGAGAACCCAAACATTAGAGAGAGATTGGGTAAATTGCCCAAGTTCATATAGTATGTAAGAGCCTGAATTTAAACAAGGCAATCTGATTCTACAACATTAGTTTTAACCACCAGGACAGTGGGCCATATGCATGCTAGAATCACCGGGAAAATTTCAAATGAAATGAAAATAAAAACTAAATACATTGATGCCTAGAGTTCTCAATTAAATCATAATTCCTGGATAAGAGGTCTTGACATTCTTTTTTTTTTTTTTTAAAATACCATCAAGTAATTCTAAAAACCAGACAGGTCACTTTAATCTACAATGAATAGTCATAAACATCTGTATTATACCCAAAATTACAAGTTAAGAAAAAACTACTAAATAGTAAAATCATAGTTTTACTCTCACAAAGAAAAACTATGGCCTTTGTATTTTTTTAAGACTGGCAGGGAGCACAGAAGTAAAATAAAGAAAGTATGGGTAAAAAGGAAAATGTGACAGAGGAGTATCAAGATAGGAAGGAAGATAATAGCTGAAATTGGGATTATCGAAGTAATAAGACACAATCTACTGATGAGTGGTTGGTAATATCAAAGGCACATTTGCAGAATGTTTCCTTTTCAGTAATTGTACAGACTCCCTTGCCATTACAGAGCTCTTTCCTTCTCGGTAGATTGAAGAATGTTTTACCAACTAAATGCATCCTAGTAATATTCAGAGCTTAGGTCCAACATAATCATAAGTTGCCTTGTTATTGTGGAGGTAGCAGGGCCATTTAATAACATATTAAATGCATTATTCATTTATGTAACTCAGACCCAGGGACAGCTGCTGGGATGAAAATAGAACCATTCTGTAATGCAAAAAGCAGGTGTGTGCTTACTTGAGTAAATTAACTCTGTATATCTGCACAATTTTCTTCCAAATTTCAGGGACAGGTCTGGTAGGGCTAATGCGATGCCATTTTCATCCAGGAAATAAAATGATTTCAGAATGATTTTTAATGAGCATTTAAAAAAAATTACCAACAGTCTTCTCTGTGGCAGAATCCCAGGAGGGATGGATTCATGCTTTGGATTTAAACAGGACTCCTATTGCTACGGGATTCAGGAAAGCCTGGGGCGATGATTGGTCAGAGCAGTGACAAACAAAAGAAATGTTCTCTAGCTGATGATGGTGATGGTGATGGTGAGCCCGTACCTCTATAGCTGCGCTCCAAGACAGTCACAGGTGTGCTTGGATGCTAAGTGATTAAAAATCATAATCTGCCTTTCATTTGCATAGTGCCTTGCTTCTGAAACATGCAGGGGGTTTCTGATGCACAGTTAAACTCACTGGGATGCTGTAATTACTGTGTGACATTGATGGTTATTTTCTTGCTACCACTGCTGTACTAGAATGCCACCATTCTCCAATGTTGGCATCTATTTTGTTTTCTTTCTCCTGCCTGCCATTATTTTCTCTTTTAATCAGCATACACTCATAGCACCTACAATGGATTGTATTTTTTAAAGTGTCAGATGGGTTGATGTTAAAAATACCCAGGCATGACAATGACCAATCAGAATGGGTGGGGATCGAAGCCTGAGCAGGGATTTGGAAGCTGTCTGCTGTGCTAGGTGTTAGGAATTAACTGGTTAGTTGCTGGATTGTAAGGAGAAGCAGGATTCCAAACATAGGGATCGGCGCAGCTGGATTGGTGGGTGAGGTGCTTGGAGGGTTTGGGATAGTGGTAATAACCAATTGCTATGCAGATATTTCAACATTAAAATGGAATAGACATCCCTGTGTGGATCTCCTGATTATCAGCCTTGCATGCCTAGGGCACAAGGATGCCCTCAAGGAGCTAAAAGTTCATAGACACGTGCAGGAAGACAATCATATACAGCATAAGACATAATAAGTAAATCATAAGGATTCCTTTAAGAGTTTACAAGAGAGATGATATTACTTCATTTAAAGAGACAGTACAGTGTAGTGGTAAAGAGTGAATGCATTCTAGAGACAAATTGTTTGGGGTCCTGGTTGTGTGATTTCTAGAAAACTAGTTAACTTCTATGAATCTTATTTTCTTCATCTTTACATTGTGAATAAGTAATACTTTCCTTATTAGGGATGTTTTGAAGATGAAAGAAACAGTCATGTTAAGAACTCAACACTAGGACTAAACCAGAGCACAGTGCTCTCTCTATAAACGTGACCTTCTTACTATTTTACTCTCATAGTCAAGAAAAGATAGGAGATAAGCTGTAAGTTAAAGCGTAGGTATGTTTTAGGCAGCTGATAGAGCATGCAGGACATAGAAGCAGAAAGAGCAAAAGAAAGTAAGTACTTTCTAGAGAATTAGAAAGAGAGGTGCAGTTCAAGCAGAAGTAGCTTGGGGAGGAAAATTCCAGAAAAGTAGAATGAAGTTAGCTTGTTGAGGGCTTCAGGCATGAGATTATGGGATTCGTGACCTATCTCAAGTACTTTTGGAAGCCATGAAAGTCATGAACAAGAGAAATAATACTAATAGTAAATAAAAATAATTGGTAACATTTCATAAGCATTTGCTAATTGTCAGGGCAGTTTTAAATTCTCTGTGTGTACATTAATCCATTTAGTCCATGCAATTACCCTACAAAGTGATTTAAAGATTCATAATTGAGCTGGTAGTGATTCACAGTGTTCAAAGCACTTTCTCAGGCAGTGTCTAATTTGACTTTTCTCAGTCATGTATTTAGGTAGTCAATTTTTAGACTCAGGAACAGGGGAAAGGACATTAGCTAGATTTGAAGGGACTTGAGAACAATAGCCTTCATTAAATCTGGCACACTGCCAGTTTTTGTAGATAAAGTTTTATTGTAACCCAAATGCATCCATTCTTTTGCACAGTCTCTATGCCACTTCCATGCTACAACCAAAGAGTTGAGTGCTTGTGATAAAGACCACATAGCCCACAAAGCAAAAACATTTACTATCTGACCCTTTATATAAAGTTTGTCAATTTCTGGTCTAGTCTTTGGGCTTTGCTTTCAGTTTGAGCTCTATCACTAATTCTAGACAACAGACTTGGAAAATCAAATACAGGAATACATAAAGTGGTTATTATGGGTCTCACACAAAAACATCATGAATAGATAACACTGAACCTCAAAAACCTTAGAGGTCAGTCATCCTAAAACCACAGATTTAATTTATTATGAATCTGATCGATCATATAGGGTAAACTTGTAGAATAACTTATTATTATTATTTTGTTGTTGTTAAGCTAAAACAAGAAGAAATAAGCGAAAAGAGTAAGAAGAATTTACTCAGGCTGCAAATTGGTTTCCTCAATACAAGGTTTCAATGGTTTAGCCAGTTTAACCCCTCATGAAATATTGAGTAGAAACTATCCAATTTAGCCAACTTTCTGCACTATGACATTACTGCAGAATCTTCTATGAGATCTAATGTTAAATCATGCAATCCATAATAATTTATTCTTTCTCTGAATTGCAAATTACCTTGCAATATATATTACTCATTCTACCCTTTAACTATCTAGCCTTTGAAGTATTTCCTAGATTATCCACATGTTCTCTTCAACTGGACTATAAACTTAGTGAGGGCAGGACCATGTCTTCCACTTTGTGCATTTCCCACAACTATGAAGTGAAATGATTCATTGTGCTATTCACAGGTACAATATGTTACTATGATGATTTGTCTCTCTTTTGGGTGTTTTATATGAATTATCTCTAATCTTAAGAGAAACAAGGTATATAGTTATTGACAGCCCTTAGAAGTAGGCAGTAGGTTTGGCGTAAAATATTGAGAGTGATCGGAATTACAATGAGCTGTATTACAACTTAAGCTTTTCTCCATTTAGGTATAGAAAGGTGGTTTCCAATAATTGCACTGATGGAGTGAGAGAACGGTACACTGCCAAACCACAAAAGTGTCCAGGGAAGGCCCCACGGGGGCTCCGGATCGTCACCGCTGATGGAAAGCTGACAGCAGAACAGGGGCACAATGTCACTCTCATGGTGCAATTGGAGGAGGTAGGACTGATTCCTATCTCCCCTCTACCTTCTAGAGCCAGTGATTTTTCCTAAAAAGTCATGGTTTGTTTACTATTTTGTTTTAAATTTTAAATGTTTGACATTTTATTCTTTTTGTCCCTTGTTTTTGTTGTTATCATTTCACCTTCTCTGACACATTTCTTCAATTATTTTCATTTTACTGCAAATTATTCTTCACTCCTACTTAATATCTCATTTCTTGGGGGTTCTTTTTTGGATTTAGCCTTGCCTTATTGGCACCTCCAGCAAAAGGTTTTCTCAGAGTGCATTAATGGTATTCCCAAAATAATTTAGAACATACACAGCCTCAACCAACCTATGAGATACTAATGCCCTGTTCCTTTCTCAGCCTGAAATCTTGGCTTTTTTTTTTTTCTCCCAAAGCAACATGCTGGTCATACATATAAAACAGAGGCCAATGTAAACACAATTGAGTATACTTCATTTGCCACTTGAGTTTGTATTTTTGTAACACTTTGGGGATTTCATTATGAGCATCATTTTTTTTTTTTTTTGGCCACATAATGGTTATGTGAAATTTCTTTACATTTAGATGACGAATAAGAAATTTAAGATTTTCTTTTATAATGTATGCAGGCATTTTTGTAGTTTTGTAAATGAGGAAGATGGTTTCTAGAGGAGAAACACTTTCATTAAATGATTTCAATTATTCAACTAGACAGTCCTGCCTTCAGCAATATTTTCTGAGTACTAAAATATGGCCAGCACTATGCTAGCCTTTTGAATACAAAGGAATTTGAAAAGATAAAATGACACTGCGATTAAAATTTACAACATTTCTTTCTAGCTTTCTCTTTTGATAGCCCAGTGGCTTTCAGTCTTTAATGTGTATAATAAACACCTGATGAGCATGTTATAATAGTTTTCTGGGGACCATCTCCAAAGATTCTGATTAAGTAGATTGGGGTCGAGCCCCAAAATGTGTGTTTCTAAGAAGATCATAGGTTATGCATTGTGTTTCAAGGGGAAAAAAATAGGGTAAAGTCAAAGGGGATGGAGTAGTAGAAGAGGCTTTGGAGTGTGACTTGAAGGGTAAAAAACAGCCATTGAGATTACATCATCAGGTTTGATAAAACATTAGCAGTGATTAGATTGTAATATTTTTTCAATGGGATTTTTCATCTATTTCTTATAAAATTAAAATTAAAAATGATTGTCATAAGTTTTCAGATATATAAATGTTTGTCAATGCAGTTATATTTCTTAACCACAAAATCACAAACATTACTTCCTATGTCTCAACCTCCACTTTTACAACTTTTAAACCCCTGGTTCATGTGATGCTGATGCTCAGGTACGAGGACCACTTAAAGAACCACTGCTCTAACCTAATACTCTTTGCTCTTATCTCCTTAAGAAATGCCTTTCAACCACACCCAATATTCTAAATACTAAGTTTCCCCAAAATTCTTCAGTTGGAACTGGAAAGACACAGGCCAATTTAAGCCAGTTGAAGTTGTTTGCATTTTATAGAAATAAAATTTGGGGGACTTATGCCTGAGGCTATGATAAATTAGCTTCAGCAAACCATATATATATGTATATATTTAGAGTGAGTGAGCAAGCAAGTGAGCAAGTGAGAAAAGGAGGAGAAAGAGGAGAATGAGAGAACTAACAAGAAGATTTGAGAAGCCGTAGTTCTTTTCTTGAGAGATGAGAAATTCATTGCAGTGAGCCCAAGATTTTACGCTGTATTTTCCCTTGAGCATGTTGCCAACTATATCACATCATATAAGAGGTCAGATTTTAGTTTCCCAGTAGAGGCCGAACAGAACGTGTGCACTGAACAGCTCTTATGGACTCTCAAGGCTGGGAAGATAAAAGATGCTTTTGGGGCTACCAAGGCAGTTGGGACTGATGAGGTCAAATTCCAGAGAGAAGGGAAGCATGGAGAAGAAGACAATAGAGAGGCCTTTTTTTTTTTTTTTTACCTTGAGTTATTTGATAATACCTAAGTGATACAGGTAAAATATAATGTAGTCACTATCGAGGAGGGGAACCATGGTAAAGAGTGCAAAACCAGGTTGATTCTTGAGACTTCTACAAAGGACAAACTAGAATATACTAGCCTCTCTAAACCTCGAAATTCAGCCTGAAATTATTTCTCCCAAGAAATAAAAAAGCAACAGAAAAAGAACAGTCGTCTGAAAATAGGATTAACATGTTCATGAGTATGGGACAAGATAGAAAATTTACCTTACAGAAGTAATCAGTAGGAAGCAGTAATCAAATGGAAGTTGTAGAAATAAAGATATAATAACTCATGTTAAAAACTTTGATGAGTTTACAGCAAATTGAACCCAGATGAATAGAGGGTTGGTTAACTGAAAGAAAGGAGAGTAGGAAATATACCATTTGTAGCATAAGAGAAAACAGATAGAAAATGGAGAATTATGAGACAAGTGGAAAATAGTGAAAAGGGCTAACACTAATCTAATTGGAGTCCCAGAAAGGGAGGAGGGAGATAAGGAGCCATAATTATTTTAAAGAAATAATGCCTGAGAATTTTCCAAAACTGAGAAAAGATATCAGTATATCAAACACATACATTCAAGAGAATCATCCGACTTAAACCAGGATATATACAAAGAAGAACCACATTCAGTTATCATATTCAAACTACAGAAATCTAAAAACAAAGACAAATTTTTTAAAGGAGCCCACAAGAAAATGGAATGACATTTTTGTTGTGCTGGGGGAGGGGGGGAATGTGAAGTTAAAATAAAGATATTTTTCAGACGAGCAAAAACTGAGATGAGTTATATAAGCTGATTTCTATAAAAAGGAATAATTAAAGTAATCATCAAGCATAAAGAAAATGATCCCAGACAAAAGCACGAAACTAATGGAAAGAATGAAGAGCACAAAAAAGTGTGTGTATAGATATATATATGTAAACTGAAATTAGTATTAACTTTGCCGGCCAATCATGATAATCAGCTATGGGATTTAAAATATATGTAAATTAAAATACATGACAACAATGATATAATATGTGGAAGGAATTAAAGAGAATTAAAGTTTTAAGTTCCACAAAATATCTGTGAAGAAGTAAAAGTAGTAATTTATATTAGACACCAACATGTCCAAAATGTCTGTTTTAAAATCTAGAGCAACAACTAAAAGAATACTAAGAGAATATTTAACTATCAATTTATAGACAGAGGAGTTGGAATAATATTAAAAGTGCCTCATTATTTCAAAATAAGGCAAGGGAAAAGAGAAAAAGGAACATACTACAATTGAAAAAAATAAAACAAATACTGAAATGCAGATATAAACCAAAATATCATCAGTAAATACTAAAATAAATAATTAAGGATGTCTGTGTCTTGCTTAAAGTCTATACCTAACCCAAGATCGTGGAGGTATTATGCCACAGACTTGTTTCTCTAGTTTTCATTTTTAAGGCTATGATCCATCTTGAAAAACTTGTTTAAAAAAGGAGCCAGTGTTTATACATTTTATATGCATACTAATTGACCTAGCACCACTGAGATAATTATTTTCACACTGAATTGCTATGAACCTTTGCTATAAATCAATGACCATATATGTCTGGATCTCTTTCTATACACTTAAATTTATTCTTTTCATCTGATTTTCAAACTGGTGCTAACTGCTAATTTCAAACATATTTCATTTACTCTAGATTTAGAGTAAGTCTTAATTTTTGGCACATAAGTTCTCTAAATCATATATATATGTGCATATATATGTATATATACAGATATATGTATAATTTATAATAGCATCGGAATATAACACATGTCTACAGACAAATCTAACAACTTATTTTCAATAGCTCTACACATTTGGAAAAAATTTTTGAAAAATGTAAATGAATGGGGGAATATACCATGATCATTGAATTAAAAGATGCAATACTACGAGAAGATATAAAATTTTTCCCAATTGATCTTGGATTCAAGGCAATTCCATTCAATATTGACAAGATGATTATAAAAATTATGTGAAAATGCAAGGCTTAAGAATAAAAAGATAGTCTTCAGGGGACTCACAAAATAGAATGGCTTATGTTACCAGATATCAAGATTTATTATAAAGTTACAGTAATTAAGAAAGTGTAATATTGGCATAGGAAATATGTACATGCTATATACACAAGCTGACCAGCAAAGGGAGTAAAGAGTCAAGAAACATATCCATATGTATACACCCACTTATTTTGACAAATGAGATACTATGGTACAATAAATAAATTATAATCTTTTCAATTAATGGTGATATAACATTGAATATTCATGTGAGAATACATGAATCTTGACCTCTGGTAACACACAAATAAACCTAACCAGACTATCAAGCTAATTCTGAAAGATAAAACTAAACTTTTGAAAGGAAAACACAGAAGAGTATCTTCATGACCTTAGGGTAGGCAAAGATTTTTTAAACAGGAAACAAATCCACCAAGTATAAAAAAGAATATGGTTTAATTAGACTATATTAAAATTAATATATTTTTTCTTTAAAAGACACTATTTGGAAAATTAAAAGGTAAGCCCTAGAGGGGAAAAAGATATTTGTAATACACGATTTCAACAAATGATTCATACTCAGGAAAATAGAAATACATCTTACAAATCAATAAAAATATTTCTGGCAAACCAATAGAAAATGTGCAAATGACTTAAGCAGTCTTCTCAAAGATGAAAACCAAATATCCATAAGCATATGAAAAAATTTTGTGAAGACATAAAATATCATTACTCAATAAGATATGTAATTTAAAATTGTAATCAGATATTATTGTGTGTCCATCAGAAGATTTATATTTAAAAAGACAAATATCAAGTGTTGTTGAGAATATCAGTCAACTGACCATTCATACAATTCTGTTTGGGGTGCAGATTGATACTCTTACTTTGGAGACCCGTCTGGCATTAACTATAGAGCTGAACATTAATACAACCTGTGATCCAACATTTTCACTCCTAAGTATATTCTAATTAGAAATACATATAAATATGTACCAAAATATATGTAAAAAATATGCATTATAGAGTTATTCATCAGATCTGAAAAATGGAACAAATACTCATCAACAGTAGAATGGAGAAATAAATTATGGTATACTTATAAAACGGAACCATACAGCAATGCAATTAAAAGGAACAAACTGTTGCTACACAGAAAACACTTGGATGAATCTTATATCCAATACTGAGCTAAAGAAATCGGACTGAAAAATGTATCTTGTATAACTCCAATTAGACTGCAAAAATAGACAATGGAATAATTTATGGTGATATAATGAGAAAATTGTTAACCTCATTCGGAGAGGAGATGGCAGTGGGGATTTGAGAGGTACTGGCAATGATTAATTTCTTGATGATTAATGGATACATTTACTTTGTAAAATTTCAGTCATACATTTATTTTTTGCATTTTTTAATTTATGTGTATTATGCTCAACAAAAGCTTGCTTAGAAGTCATTTTGAAAATTCACATAAAATATAGTGCTTTGTATTTAGGTTTTTAGAAAAAAAGGAAAAAGAAAGAAAACTTTTTGGGGACTCTTAGGTAAGGATTCATTTTGTGGGCTAATCCCATAATTCAGGTTGTGGGCTAATCCTATGTTAACCTGCATGGCAAATGCAAAGGTCCCTTTCACAGAGACATAGGAACCCAATTATGATTCTCAGAAGAACGTCATTTATTGAAGCTGCAGATGTTTATGCTGGAACAAGCTTCAGAATTCAGAATTTGTTTCATTTCCAAGAACACATGAGAGGAAGATCTGAAACCAGAATGCATTCCTGGTCAGCTCTGACCTTTGTACAAATGGAGCATCCCCTCCAGGGGCAGAGGCCAGGCTCTCATCTGTTCAACTTTGCTTTCTATGTAAGATCATCGAGCATCTCAAACTTGGCTGAGTGATGTGGGAACAGATTGGGGAATTTGGTTCTAAGATGTGTAAATTCATGCCTTCTGGGTGCAAGAAGGGAAAATGTAACAAGTCAGTTCATTCCACTTGAGTGGGCAACGCAACAGCAGGGATGAAATCTGCTGCCTTCAGCTGTCAGACCTGGCCCCTTGATGCTCTCATCTCCTGGTGCAGAGCAGCAAGCCAAAAGAACCGTCCCCACATCAGGAGGCCCTGGGGACCTCACATTTGACTGGGATTCTGTGCTAATGATTCACAAACTCCTTTTGCAGAAACAAACTTAGTTTCTTTATTAGTCTCTGGATTACATACATTGGCATGGGCAAGTCACATGATGAGCAATGGAGAATAAAGAAAAGCAGAAATTTTCTAAGAAACTGGGGACATTGAAATATGACACAGTGATAACAGTTCAAACACGCCACATTTACTGAGCACTAACTGTGGTCCAGTTTGTGAGTGCTTTCTTGAATATCTTATTTAGATCTCACAGGAATCCTACGCAAGTAGCAATTATCATCATTGTCATTTCATAGATGGTACAGCAGAGGCACAGAATGGCAAAGTAACTTACCTAAGACCACAAAGCAAATAGGAGAGCTGGGAGTCAAATCCTGGCTTTGTGCTATCTTGCTTTTGTTTATTGTTTTTATGGTGAGAAGAACCATTTTCTGGGAAAGAACTTCACACCATAGTTCCTAAATCTTCCTAGAAACACTTGGCTGGGGCCAGGTAGTAACATAGATCAAGATGTAGAAAATATAGACGATGTTATCTTTGCCCCAGCTGTGCTAGCCTGAGGCTGCTCCAGTATTCTTAGACACTAGTCAACATATAAACCAAGATCCTCCCCTGATTTTCTGAGAGTATTCATGGTTTGGGATTATTTTGTTGAAAACTATCGCAGCAAAGAGAGATGCCAAATTCTCTCATGGGTTTCCCCCTCTATACAAAACCAAGCCTTCATCGAATGGCTACTGTATAGCTGGTGCTGTCTTATCCATTCTAAAGAACATTGGAAAACATAGGTTATGAAAATGACACTCAGGGAGTTTACCATCAACGTATATCAAACTTTCCAGAGGCTTGGGTATAAATTAGGCTATAACATTTTTTAAATTTAATACAAAAGAAGAACAAACAGACAAAAATCCTTAATGTGTGCCACTGTCAGTACATGGAGTCTCTATATCCTCCTTAAAATTCCTAAGAGGCGTCTTCTCATTTGAATCTGATACTTCTAAACTTATTTTGAATATAGTGTCTGACTCTTGTCCCCATATCTATGCCATTCTTTATAACAATAAGGATGTAGATGTCATGCTTCTGATACCCCTAAAGCATCAGGTTTTGTAGATACCAAAGGACCAAGAGGTCTCTGCTACATTCTGATATGATGCTGCAGTGTGATTAATGAAGAAGTGGGCGGATGTTAACTTCTGCCCACTTCTGTGTTTCATGGTTTATCTTTTTTCTTATAGACTTGGCCTCTGTCTGTGGGGCTAGTCTGGGCAAGGGACTGATGCAGCCTCTTTCTTTGCCCCTAGTTACTTACATACAACTCCATGTAAGCTTCATCTCCTGTGCATATCAATGAAAGCATTACAGATCTGAGGAATCAACTGTTTCACTAAGTAGTTAGACAAATATTTGACTAAGTTCCAATTTTATATCATGTACTTTTCATTCATGAGTCGACATAATGTAGCTTGTGGCAAGACCTATTGTGTGTTAATGAGGACCTCTGCTCTTTCAAGTTTCAAAAAAAATTCTCACTACATGAAATAGAAAATAAGAAACATTTATATTCATACAAAACAAGAAAGAAGACTACATTATATAAATACCGAGAATAGAAATCACGCCATTCCTGGTTGCAGCTCTACCTCACCATGCCTAACAGATTGATAGGCTCTCAATAAATGTGTGTGGATTTGGATGGGCTTCTCCAGTAGATATAAAACTCAACCTTAAAAGGAAAAGACTCTTAAAAATTGAATAACATCCAAAACCTGTTAAAGTCTTTATCTGATATCTAAATCCCTTCCTTTATTCTTACTAGTGGGGTCCTAATTCTAACATAAGAATATCAATGAAAACCTTGCTAAAACCAGAGTGAAGAAGAGAACTTCTCATTGACAAAAGATAATCAAAGGCTATGTACACCGATGCTAGCTTGTAGCTCCATATACTATAGTATGTACCCAGTCAGAATTTTGCAGATTTGACATGTGCCAGGAAAGAAATTCCTTCCTGTGAGGCTACCCTTCACATCTAGGTGACAAAAATGACTCCATAGCACAACTCTTTCAAGTCCCACAGCTTAGTTCACCTGATGTATTCAAGAACCACATAAGTTTTAAACTTGATGAAAAGCCCCGTTGTCAGGAACCCTATCCCTGCTGCTTTTAGGGTTCTCTCCAATATGGTCTAATGAAAGAATTTTTTTAGAAGCAACAGGTCAGGGAGCTAGTCTTGCTTCCATTCCAGATTCATTATGGCAGATCCAAGAAGAAAACACACACACACACACACACACACACACACACACACACAACACACACACTATTCATGCTTCATTGTTTTCTTAAGGAAAAATGACAGTTGATCCAGGTACCAAGTTAGATGGGAGAGAAGCAACCTAAAAAGTTATGTTAAAGAAGCCGAAATTTTTCAGTTATGCCTGAATTTTAGGAAGCCAATCAAAGGTGTTTTGCACTGAGACCCAAATGTTCAATGAGAGGTGGCATCTCTGTCTGGAGACTCTCTCAAGATGGATGTCTTCTGGACCACTAACGAGCACCTAATGAGCCTATAGGCTTTGAACACGGATTCCCAGCAAAATCTAATGCAAGACCTTGAAGGCACAGGATGGATGGCGGAGGGCCTAATTATTCTTAAGAACTCAACAAAACCTATTTGAAAGGCATTCGTCTGAGAGGACTACTAGGCAGATGTAGTGTCTGCATTTACAGAAGATAATTAAATATGTTTTAAACAGCCGTAAGAATAAAGAGATGCAATTCACTGCATAATTTAAGACTTTTAAATTAAATCTGAGGCAAGAGACTAAAATTAAAAACTTTGATCTGTATCTCATTGTTTTAATACTCTAATTTACGTACAAAGACTGGAACTGAATTAAGAAAACTCACGAGTAAAGCTTCTGTGAGATTTAACTCTGAAACGTGGAAGCTGTGTCCTCATTAGATGGATTTCAAGGATCCGTAATATCACACACATCGAAAGACTTATGGTGGCATGAAAGTGACCATAATGTAATAATGCTTCATAAATATTGCAGGATGCTGCCAGCCATCAAATGGTAGAGAAGATGACTCCTGATAAATTTTTCTGTGAGACACTGTTTTGTAGAATTCATGAAAGAATTTGACCTACTTTTTTCTTATGAAGAAAAATTGAGGTTGTTAGAGATGGTACAAAGAATCAGCAGGCAGCATTAAGTTGAGGCAGGTGTCGTTTCTAAACTAGCCCAGATCTGACTGAGAAAACTCAGCTGTTTTCTTCTTCCACACAAAGGAACAGGAACTGATTTCAGTGAGCCATGGGGATTTAAGAGGCTTTCTCATGTATTATTCCTTACTCCATTCAGCTTTATTCTCTTGACTCTAGCGAGGTAATCTAGCCACTTCATTTTTTTTCTCCTTGTTGCTTCGGGTTAAAAAGGAAAGAAGGAAATGAGGCAGGCAATATAGGTTGTCTTTAGCCAGAGGCCTACTCTTTGAAGTTCAGGTTGGATTGGTTTGCAACTCTTTCTAAGGCTCTACTTGTCTCTCCTCTTAATACCGATCCACATACATTGGGGTATTGCTGTTCGTTAGGATTTCAGGGAGTGGATGTTTATAAAGAACTGCAGCCTGCCTTGACAAGCAAAGGAAATACCAGTCCCACTACCGAGAGTTCCGGTTCAGTGAACATCCCAAAGGCTGGAATCATGGAACAGTCTTCAGTTCAGGTTTTCGATCTCTTGACCTGTCTGCTTTAGCCCCTCAACCCCGGTGTCCCACTTCATCCACATGCGTGGCCACTGGCCCTGAATCAGTGCTTTACCAAACCACACAATTCTTGCTCAAGAGTGTAACTTCCTCAGGTTTCTGGTTTTGCCATTCATTATTCCATGACTTTCTGCCTTGCCAGCTCAATCCTCAGTGTAATTCACCATTAATGTGCAATGGAAAGTCTCCACCTTGTGGCAGTAACACTTGAATAATTTCTGCATCTTCACCTTAGAACTGAGATTATTTCAGCAGCTTGAAGGGATATTGGAATATGTGTGGATGTCTAATAATGCCAAACAATAAGAATAATAGAATGATAAAAATTACAGATTACGTGGACTAGAAATGAGATTAGAGTCATCATCATTCTACCCATCTTCAATTTACAGGTAAAGAAACAGAAGTCCAAATCTTTGTTTGCAGAAAAGCTTTGGGGTCTGCACATTTGGAGAGACACCTCTACTATAGAAAATTATCTCTGAATAGGCAAGGGAAAGAGACTGACTGTATTCTGCAGTTATGCCAAAATTAGATATCTTAGGATTGTTTTCCAGAGCTAAGTTTTGAAACTGAAAGAAGCTTATAGGGCATGATTTGAACGGACATCCAGGGATCATTTTTTCCCAGCTGATACAGTGAAACATCCTCAGGTTTCGGCAATGGTAGCACCTCTTGGAGAGGATATCAGAAAGGACCAAAAACTTGGGAACAGAATGTAGGGCATATGCAACTGCCTTTTACTATAGACTGGTGTGCTATGTGCTATAAAATGGCAGGTCCAATGCAGGTCCAGCAGCTGATTTCTGTTTACAGTCATCTCACTTTCATCAAAGACATTATCAACAGGGGTCTTTGCCAACACATCTTACAGCTACCATGGTACTTTATAGAGCCTGGCATATTACACTGGTCTCCTCTTACATCATTATTTAATGAAGAGTTACATTCATGTTGGCATTTCTCTAAAGGGTTTTAGTTACTGAAGCTTACAAAGGCTCTCTGGTTTAACACATGAGTGACTCCCTTCTTCAGTACTCATCTGGAATGAGCACAATAGAATAGTTTGAGTGTCTTCTGTGAACAAGTAGTAGCAGTGCTGAGCTTAGAGGTAAGAAGAGCTTGGTTCAAACTAGTCTCGTGACTCCAGGCAAATCTGAGCAGTCTTTTAAATCTGGCTCTTTTAGGGTTGAAGATTAAGTGAGATACTATGTAGAGAACAGTTGTTAATTCTGGTCCAGTAGACTTCAAGAAATATTATCTCTCATAGTGACCACAAAGGGATGCTCTAGAACAATCTTACTTGGACACTTTATGCAAGAAGTCACATGCCAGAGTTTACTCGTAATTGAATAGATAGTACTTCTGTCCATATGCTTATGTCAGGTTGATGGAATCTCTTCTTTGAAAGCTGGGGTAGATTTTACCTAATTGTCTCTTTTTCTGTTTCTTGTTGAGATCTCCCTAACCCGAGTCTAAACCTACCTCAAGTATGGTATTTAAGGCAATGGTGGGCTACTTTTATTTCATGCTCTCTACCGTGCCTAAATATCTTTAGCCATGAGAAGAACTGAGTGAAATATCTGATTTTGTTTATTTCATTTAATACCACTTCATGATATTTTAAATCTTACTTTATGATCAAAACAGCATTAAAACAACAACAGAAATCCAAGACCAAAGTTGGCCGTATTTCATCATCAATCCAACCAATATCTGTGTTACCATCTAGTTATTTCCCTTTTATGTAATCGGTATTTAAATAATTACTGTAATAATAGAGATAGAATGTTGTATTTTGCAAAGTTTCTTGTGCTATACCATACTTCGCCACCACCCCTTTTAAACTGGGTGCAGTCTTTATTTCCTCTCATTTACTCCCTCTCTCTGTTAATCCCACTGTTCTCCCTCTCCCCCTCACTTCAGTGTTGGGCTGGGTTATATTTGTTTGTACCCTTCCCTATGTTTTACAAACACACAGAGGCTTATAGAATAGCTACTGTGATACTCGTTGCTTCTGTTCCCTTTTACAAAAGGGAACTATATACTATAGTCGTTCCTTTACAATGCAGTTATTTCTGCATGAACCACGAGGTCCCTTCCAAGACTGAATTTTAATGATGCCTGAGCCGTGCACACTCTGGAGCTCTGCAGGGACCAGGCTCTGACATATGAGTTCAGTTTCTACCTGCAGTGGGTCCCTAATGCCTTCAGGAGCGTCTTGGAGTCTCATTTCAGGCTGAGGCTGTCAGTGTTGAGTTACTGCAGCATTTATTTTCCCATTTTTCTCCAAAGCCGTGTTACAGGAACTGATAGGTTCACACACCTTTCATTCCTCCGGTTAATCTTGGCTTCATTGTGGCCATTTGATATATTTGTTTTTCTATTACAGAGTCAGTGATGCCCTTGGAGAATCCTCATATGGATTTCATTTGGCTTTTGTGCTTTTCCTGGGTACTTCTTTTGAGCTAGTATTCTCAGTTCTGTATCTGTATTAGGGCATGTGACTAAATGGTGTTAGGTCTAAAGAATTTTATATGATAGTCTAGATATTTTACATGATAGTCCAGCCTACGTTCTGTTTTGGGGATGATGACTTGTGATTTATTAGGTCAAAGTAACTCTCAATTACACACAAGATTGTCCTGACTACTAATTATGAATGCTATTGTTTCCCCTATTCTCTATCTTCTTTTTGGCTTGAGCATGATTTTGCTTCACCAGAGGGAAGAAATAGGAATGATGTATGGGGGGAGCATTTGAGATCTTGCTTCCCAGAAACTCTCATCTGTATGATTTAAATAAACTCTTTAAAAAATATTCAAAGAAAATATAGCGTATGGAGTTTATGACAGCCCATCTTGCCACTTGTAAGCAAAAATGTTTAGAGGCGAAAACAATTAAAGCCAGGGATAGAGTCTAACAAGAGAAGAAAGTGATGCTCTGTCTGTCATCACCTTTTCCTCACTCTGAAAGGGATTACAAGCAACTTTCAATTAAAGAAGCTCAACGAGGACTGTGCTGCATGGATAAAAGTTAAACCATAGTCTTAAACCCTTTCTTAAGTCGCTCACAGGCTGTGAGCTTTAGGAATCTTATTTAACTTGTCTGTGCCCCAGTCCTTCAGGTATATTTAGAAATGATGAATAGATTTGGAATAGAAATGATGTCTGCCCTCACTATCTCCCAGGAGTCCTGACAGCCAAACGAGATAATACATATGAAAGCACTTGGTGAACAAACACATTAGAAATGCACAATATTCAAAATATATTGAACAAAAAAGAATCACCTGCAAGCACTGAGTTAGCTACTGAGGATAAAGTCATTAAGGGCACATCTCTGCCCTCAGAAATTCACACGATCTACCCTCATACTATCTAGCAACTCATCTTCCTAGAGAAGTTAGCATGTCTTGGGGAAGTTAGCATGTCTTGTACACCAGTCACTAAGAGTGAGTTCAGTTCTTTCATCCCTGGCTTTATTAATGCACCCTTAGCACTTAGAATTCTAAAATATTCTGGAGAAACTTTACCATCATAGCAAAATTAAATAAGAACAGCATCAGCTTATACTGTACTATAGTCTCCTTCAGGTGAATTCCATGAAAAGCTAATGTTCAAGAATCAACCTGGGGGCCTTTCAACCTTTGGTCCAGCCCAGCATCAGCTGTGGACTTTTTCAGACCACAGCAGGGCCAAGCATCCTCCCCAGAGTCCTTGAACCAGGAGGTGGGTCTTGGGTGGTAGCTGGACATCAGTACTTTTTCTTTTAACTTCTGAGCTACTGACATGAAAGGCTGAGATTCACTGATTTAAAAATAAATTAATTATGGAAGTTGATTTTGACAGGAAGGTGCATGTAATTTCCCATTACAAATCATATTTTAATCTATCAGAATCCACCCCGATCTACACACTAATTGGCTTCTTAGAATACTGGTCCTTCTTCCAATTATCCCCCATGTTGTAGCCAGAGTGATCTCTTTGAATTAAAAATATCATCTTGCCATCTTCTCCCAAATCCTTGCTTAAAACACTTTAAGGTTTTCCATTGCTCACAAGAGAAAGATCAAAATCAGAAATGCAGCCTATAAGTTCTAAAATGTAATTTACTCCCCTCCAGTCTCATTTTATAACATGGTCCTGCTGTGCCTGTAACTTCAGCCTCCTTTAACTGTACCACCCACTTCTGGCTCAGAGCCCTTACATATCTGTTCCACTGTCCCCATTATCTGGACTCCTCACCCATTACCCTCTCTCATGTCCCTTGGTTGGTTAATTTATTTCTTATCAACATTTTTCCACTTAGTGCCTGACACAAGATAGATACTCAAGAAATATCTGCCAGTTGGTTGGTTGGTTGGTTCATTGGTTGGTTGGTTGAATGACAAGAGAGAAAGCTATTTAAAGTCAGGCAAGCATGCTAATCAAATAGTTACTTCAGGCCTCTTTCCTTTATCCTATTCCTTATATCCTGAAAGGAGTTAGCATCTCTGCCTCAGACATTAATTACAGCCCAGGGAAGTCAGATGCTGATGTAAGTTCAACCCCAATGTGATGGAGTTACAGGGATATTAGGCTTGCCAATGCCTGAGAACCCCTGAAGGCAAAGGCTTAGGACCCACTTTGTTCCACTTGAGTGGGCAAAGCTATAGCATCAGGGATAAAACCTGCTGCCTTTAGCTGTGAGACTTGGAACCTTGATGCTCTTGTCTCCTGGTGCAGATCACCAAGCCCAGAGACCTACACCCACATCAGGAGGCCCTGGGCACTTCACATGTGATTGTGACATTCCATGCCTTTGCCCACAAGGGCTCTCAGGTGTGCAGTAAGATACCTGACCTAACCTTCTAAAAGCCTGATTCCTCTATAATGGCATCTCTACTGATGAAGAGTCCAGACACTGTATAGTTTTCTCCTTTCACCTGTTATAGACATAGTTCATCATGAGTGGAAAATTAGGTTGAACACACATGCCTTATATATGCAAATTATTGTTGAATGATACACTTGAATCTTATTTGATTCTGTTAATGTCACCGCAATAATTTTTAATTAGAAAATGAAAAATAAATAAAATCAAAAGAAAATTAGGAATGCTATCAGGCAGAAAGACCAGCATGACAGAGATCTAACCCTCTGTCCTCTTGCAAGTGGTGACCCCTACCTGATGTCTACTCTGTCCCCACAAAGAACCCTAAACCTCTCTTTCTCTCAAACTATATTGCATGTTTTATTCTGCAGTTAACGTTATGAACTCCTGATATTCCCCTGAGACACTTGTCCCAAATCATATGAATAGATGAAAAGGTAGGCTCTTCTTCCATGCCCAAACCTAGGGTTGGTTGGCAGCAACTCTTTTGAAAATCCAGAAAACATGGGAGCTGAAACTGACCAGAAACAATGAGAAATTGATCAGTCCAAGTTGGTTGTCCAAATGAAGTCCAAATCAGCAAGAATGGTTGACATTTATATTTATTAGTGAAGGGAATTCAAGTAAGTGCACAGTCTCTTGTGGATATTTGTTTTGTAGTTTTGAATGGAATTTCTTTTTCCCACCCTTGGGGAGAATTTTAGCTCCTGTCCTTACTGAGAGCTGTGTGTGCCCCCCACACAATGCTTCGCTGGGCATAGATCAGCAGAGTAAGTCATATAGATTCATGGGATTTGAACTGCCTTTCCTTTCCATGTGAATTAATCTTTTAAATGTCAGCATTTTAAACTTGGCCTTTTCAAAAAATATGATACCATATGAACCTTACTTAATCGAAAATACATTTCTACTTCAAAGTTGCTATACCCCTCCCCGAAAATGGAAAAAGTTAACAAAACAAATAAAAAATGTAGGGGCTGTGTGTGAGGGAAGCTAGTTTTTGTCAGTTGGGTCTAAGAAAATGTTCCTTAAGAGTCTTAACTGTTATTCTGAAAACTTCTATTTTTTTTTTTTTACAAGTCTTGGATTTTATTAATCAGAATTTATCTTCTCCTTCCTACCTGTGGGGAATTTGGAATCCCATGATTAATCAAACTCTGAAAGGGGTATCACAGGTCTTCCACAGTTGCACTGTTTTTACAGTCATTTGTTTTGGTATACAATTTTACAGATTACAAGTTACTCACATGTCCTTTATAACAACTGTGCATTAAGACAGGAAGGTACAGCATAGGGAATGCAGTTAGCATTAATGTAATGGCTAGCGTTAATGTAAGGGTCAGAGGAGAGAAAGAGCAATCAGGTAGATCGTTTTATAAACTACATAAATTTCTAACCAATGTACTGTATACTTGAAACTAATAATAAAATTAAATTTAAAAAAAGAGAGTCCACTTCATAGATTAGGTACTGAGACCAAAGTAGGCTGAATGACATGCATTACATTATCTGACTTGTGAAAGGCACACTAGGATTCAATCCTGGAGGAGCCTCAGTGCTTTACACACGTACAAGGAATGAAACACAACCCAGAGAGATGGAGTTGAATTCCAGGGCTGCTGCTAACTAGCTTTGTTAACCTTGAGCCAATGATTAAGCCATCCCTGACTGTCTTCCTCATCTGTAAGATGGATGAACATTGCCTGCTTCTCTCTCCAGATTACAATGCTATGAAGAATAAAATTAGGTCATTTTGATAGTAAAAAATGCTGATGTATAAAGGAATTAACCATCATTCTCTTAGATAATAATAGGTTGAGTCTAGTGTCATATCAGGTGTAAGGCAAGGTGTCTCTTGTCCTTCCTCCAGCATGGTTAGGGAACCAGAAATAAAGAAGGAGACTCCGGGATCCTGAACACATGGGAAATGGTCTGTGACCATGTCACATAGTTGAAATCTTTAAAACTGTGTGTACACTTTTTTTTTTCATGTGGGTAAGACTAAACAAAGTCTTCAGAGGAATTGAATATAAAATTGGAGCTGATCGTCAAACACTTAATTTTCCAAATCTGGAAACTTTGGGTAGTTGGTACCCTTCAGATTTGGAGAACATCCATCTTAGCAAATGCCTGTCTGCCAGGGAATGTCACAGAGATTCAGTCAAACATAGACAGATTGTCCCAGCTGCAGCAGCGAGCCAAGGCTGCTACTGTCCCTGAGCCAGACACTAGGACATGCCCTAGCCCCTAAAGTAGAAGCAGCCAAGCACAGACTCCCTTTCCTCTGATGTTGGGCTGTTTTTCAGGGCGATGTTCAGAGGACATTCATTCAAGTGGACTTCGGAGATGGCATCGCAGTGTCTTATGTCAACCTCAGCTCCATGGAAGATGGGATCAAACACGTCTATCACAATGTGGGCATTTTCCGAGTGACCGTGCAGGTGGACAACAGTCTCGGGTCTGACAACGCCGTCCTGTACTTACATGTAACTTGTATGTTATTACTGCTGTTGATTTATGACGTAATTTAAATATTGTGTCCTTTTAAAATGTAATCCAAAATTTTACATCTGGAAGAATGTTATTACTTAGCAGAAGGGGAAAGAAGAAAAAGAGAGCCAAGTGAGGAGGAAGGAAGAAATCTGGAGGCAAAATTTGAATAATCCTAGATTCTGGTTTTCTTCAAATTCTCATTGCCCTTACCAGGCCTCTTCCAGATGCCCAGGATAAAACACCTGTGTCTGGAGGATAGGTCTGAGCAACTTGCTGAGCTATTTGACTGAATATGAATTTGTCATTTTTCTGATGGATTTTACTTATTTATTTTTTTGCTCAGAGACGTTCAGAAACAAGCCCCTTGTGTGGGCCAATCTAATATACTGAGAATTAGCACAAGTAAAGGAATTTCTCCCCATCCTATTATTCTTTTCCCATATTATGTCTCACTGTTAATATTCTTTTAGACTTTTGCTTTTTTTTTTTTTTAATTGAGTGTGTTTCCTAGGCTTTATCTGGGGATGATTTGTTGTCAGAGAGAAGGTGATATAGAGGGAAAGCGTGTGAACCATGTTAAAGAAGCTGCACTAGGAAACAGTTCCAAGAAGTGTTCAAGCTTTTCCCCCACTGAGGAATTTAGTGTTAAGTATGATGGACAATGATAACTCCTAAGTTATGTTTAGTAAAAACAGCCCCATGAACGCCTCTTATGGTAGGTGCACATGTCTTTCTAATTAGGCACAGGACTAGCTAAGGTTGCTAGAGAAATTATTTACTTTAAAATAATATAGCGCCTTCATATGAGTGGCCTTATTCAAATTAATTTCAAGTTCTAGGCCAAGAGTATTACGGCTGAGCAGTATTCCATGCCTCTTACCTGTCCCTTGCCCATTGGACCAAATTGAGCACAGAACATACTAACGAGAATCTTTTTTCAGCTTCTGTGGTTCGGAGGGAGGCTACCACTATTCAGGGATCCCCAAGACATTATGTAACTCATGAAGAATCCTGCTGTATCCGCAATTCTTGTGCTTTATCTCCTTACACTTGTGACAGAGGCATTTTGACCAAACACCCTATCTTCTCTGAGTTTAAACAAAGTTTTAGAAGATCCCATTTGCCAGTTCCACCTCCCTCTTTTTAGCTAAAGTGTTTGTTTGTTCCTTTAATTCCTACTGTGTGCCAGGCTTTGTGCTAAACAAACTCTTTATGTGCATGCTTTGACTCCTCTGAAAAACCCTATAAAGTAGGCACTATTAGATATTCCACCTTCAGAGAATAGTGAGGCTCAAGAGCTTAAAGAACCTGTTTGAAGTTGCAGACTTACTACCTGGCGGAGCCAGGTCTCAGACTGAGGTCTACCTATCTCACGTCCCAGCTCTTGATCGCTAAGGTTATTGTAGGTGCCGACAGTGGCTTTGGGTTAGAAAAACCAAGTCTCCAGTAGTCTATTCCCCCTCCACTTTGTAGGTCATCCTGAAGGAACATGAGCATTTAAGTTAGAAGCAGTGTGTTCGCTACACAACTGAATAGGTTCAAGACACATTTCATAGGCACCCTTCCCGCTGCCTGCCACCCTCAAGCTGTCCTATATAGACTTCTCTGAAGGTGCCTCTCACTAATAATCTCAACTAATAATATTGTAGAAAAAATCATAAAACTGTCAAAAATACATCACACATATTGGTTATTAGTAGTATAAATAACTTGCAACACAAATGACAATACGTTTACTGAAGATGACTGCCTATCTAGCAGCCTGTCATTTTCCATAGCTTGTTCTGTAAGGGGGATTTTTGTTAGAGAGCTGCTCTCCTTAAGAATTACAGTAATTTTATTCTATACCCCATGTATGCATGAAACGTCTGCCATACTCTAACCGTGGGTAAATACTGCTTTAAAATTCAGCAGCAGCTTTTCGTCTCAGGTTTTCAGGGTTTCTCATAGAGCTCATCCTCCTGGTTGTCCTGCGGATTCTTTCTCACCCCTAAAAATGATCACATCCCTGTGGGTTTCCTCTCCCTGGTTTACTAAATCCTGGGAAGAAAAACAGCACAGAGCTCACCTCTGCTCAAGATGAAAGGCTACAGAAGCCACAACTTCTAAAAGAAATGAGCTTCTTTGTTCACTTGCAATATATATCATCTTATTAGCCTATTGAGTGGCTAAACGATTTGACCTTAACCTTAGTGGAAAGTTT
The DNA here is from genome assembly GCA_003508835.1 of Eonycteris spelaea. Classification (NCBI taxonomy): domain Eukaryota; kingdom Metazoa; phylum Chordata; class Mammalia; order Chiroptera; family Pteropodidae; genus Eonycteris; species Eonycteris spelaea. The sequence goes on from PUFA01000004.1 coordinate 15,624,164, forward strand.
TGTGTTCTGTTTTAATTTTGTTAGATTCATCTTGGGTTAAGTGGTTGGATAAGCAGCATATATTATATAATGGAACCCCTTTCTAAGCCTTGCCTTGCGTACAAGAATTAACTCTTTTGTGCTAACTAGAGAGGGTTAGTTTAAAATTTTCCTTAACTTGTGTACATCCAAAATCCATGTCATGAGCGATTTCAGCAAGTTTTGACATGTTGGCTTAGCACCTCTCTTCCAAAAGACCCGTCGTGTAGTTACTACACACACACACACACACACACACACACACACACACACACACACACACTCCTTTCCTTACCTGACATCTCCGCCATAACTGGCAACACTGGCCCTTTCTTCCAGATGGAGGGAACAAGGACTGGAGAAGCACTGTGACTTTGACACTATTCTGCTTACACTAATAGGAAGACTGAGGAAGGTCGTAATTGATTCACACTTCCCAAAATCTCAAACTTGAAGGGTATCATGGTAATTTTTGGTACTGTATTGCTAGGATGGGGGCAGGTGGGTGGGATTTTAGAAAAAAAAGTAAGCCCTGGACTGCGTGGGGGTTGTGAGGTGCAGATGCTTTCCTCGACTCCTACCTAAGTCACTCCTTTTCTCTGAGCCTAGCGTTTTATTTTATTTTTTCTCTATCATGTGAGGAATACACATTTTGTTTCTTTAAGATTCTATCGAGCATACTATGCTGTGTCTGGTCAACTAGAAAAGCTTGATTTTCCTTCATCACAAAGTAGCCTGCATACTTGTAGGTAGAGGATTCTGAGCAGCAACACTTACCTCAGCGTCCCAAGCCTGCTCCCCACCCCGCATACCCAACACCCCTCCCCACTGCCTGAGCATCTCCCGCATTGCCTGCTTGAACACACTCACTCCACTCTCTAGTTCAGAAAGGTGATTTGATTCCAAATTAGAGGTTTTTAAATATGAGTTTGCAAAGGTCATTAGAAACAAATGGAGATTTCCTGCTGTCACCTGTAACGTGTCCAGGAGCGGGCTGGCAGCTCTCACTGGGCAGCTGGCTAATATGTTGTAGTCTGACAGTTGGAAATTCCTTGGGGTAAGTATTCACTCTGCTCTGCTTGTTTGCAAACGAATGAGACACGTGGTGCAGCCAGTGTCGCCTTGGATTGGGCAGATAATTTAGAGGACATGCAGATTTCTGCTTGGAAAGCTGCCCTATCTAATCCAGTCTTGCAGAAAAAAAAAATACTGAAAACTGTGTAAATTTCAAAATGAGAGGTTAAAAGAAAATGAAGTCGATTATCTGGTCCTTCCCAAATCTCTCTCTTCAACTACCTCCTTACAAAGGTACCATTTGCAGATAACTTTCTATTCCCATCTTACAGTAAAGTGATCAGTTTCTTGAGAACTCATATAGCTTTCACACAATCATTATATTGTCCAGTAATATCAGACTTGAGTTTTGTAAAGTGTGGTTTAATGTATCTCCTGTTCCAAAATTACATGACAAAAGTGTAGTGTCCTAGGCCCCATCACAGACCTACTGAATTAGAACTGCTGGTAGTGTGGTGTCATAATCTGCTTTGAACAGATTAGGATGGTCCTTGTGCACACTGAAGTTTAAGGAACTCTGTTTTATGATCTCATCTTTCTACCTTGAATTGCTTTGATTTCTTCTGGTGGATTTTTAAGCATCTTTGACAAACAGCAGTATAATGAATACATGATATTTTATTTGGTGGTCAGAGGTCTCCAAAACAAATTCATTTCATATGTACCCCCACAAATGTATATACCAAACACACACACACACATATTTAATGTGCGCACACACACCATGTTCACTCTCACAGACATCAGCTGTTTCCTGCAGCACAGGAAAGCTAAACAAGAAAAGAGAAGGGAAACCTGATTTACACAAGTAATTCTGCAATTCCTTCATCCACCTTGCCAGGGATTCATACGGAGTGATGCAGTGCCACCTGCCGTCCTTTTTGTGCATCACAGGCACCTGTCTGATGCTGCGTTTGCCGGCTTGTTTAGCTCTGGACTGAGCGCAGCCAGCTGGCTGGGGGCCTCCAGGAGCTAGCAGTTTACTTCTGCAGCTCTGTTAGGGTAAACCGTACCCTCTGTATAAAAAAGAATGTTTAAAGGATAGGCTTTTGGGCAGCAGGAACTAGGCATATTAAACACATAAAAAGTAAATGAATAGAAGAGGATGTGGGAATCTGAAAGATAAATACCACGCATTTGTATGCATGTGTAATGTGTAAACATACAAGAATGAATCACATGCAAACTTGAGGGCCTATAAGGCCGGCACGCTATGTGTGCTAGATCCTCTTGGATATCACTGGTTTCCACTTTTTCTTCCATCTCTCCACTTTGGGCTTTCTTGCTGTTCCTCAAACATGGCAAGCACACCTTCTCCTCAAGGTCACCCTGAAGCATCACAAATAAATTCTTAGTGCAGCCCTTTACTTTATTCAGGTCACTGCTCAAATGTCCTTTGTCCTTCTGAGAGACTTTTCCTTGACCATCCTATCAAAACAATCCTCTCTCACCTCCCCTTACTTTATGTGTTCCATGCCTGCCCCCCTCAATAATATGAGAGCCCCACCTAGTGTCAGGTGTCCTCAGCACCCAGAGTAATGCCTGACACATAGCAGCACTCAAAAAAAACTATCAAAATGAATGCGTGACCATATTTCACCATATTTCAGAAAGAAGGTTCAATTTTTTTGTCATCCAGACACACAGGCATCATCCTTGATGTTCTGACTTTTTAAAAAATTTTTAAGGGTTCTCTGTGAGAGAGGAGACCAAGAAAATGGACCCTCCTAGACTTGAACTAGCAGGACTAATCTAGTTCTTACTTTTGAACTGATTCGGTTAACTGAGATCAGGGGAGTCAGAAGGAGTGTCACAGAGCAGGGGACCCTGGAACTGAGAATTGAGGACTGACAGGTACCATAAGAAAGGCGTATAAGCCAGGACCTCAGGGTGGGGCAGAGCAAACCATACAAGAGGGGAATAGCAAGAGCCATGCAATAAATCACAGCATGGGTAAAGTGTATTTCCCAATGCCCGGAACACATTTAAGTGATTTGTAAGTAGTGATTTTAATAGCTCTTTTGTTAAAATGGCAAAGGTCTTATCGAGCACTTTCAGATGGCCAGAGCATAGGCTCTGAAATCCAGCTGCTTTGATTCACACCCTGGAATTGAGGAAGGTCACCTTTCTCTGTTTGCTCATCTCTAGTTGGGGGTGATAGGAGCACCTGCTTCATAAGGTCAATGTGAGGATTAAATGAATATAAAAAGTCATTAGTAGAACATGTGGCACATTGTCATCACTCAGTAAATTTTGCCCTTTTAGTATTTCATTGAACCATATTTCTTATATGGCTTATAAGCCAGAAAATCAGTTCCATTCTGTATGCTAGTCATGAAGCTTCTAATCCTATAAAGAGAGAGAAGCATGGACAAAAGCAGAAACAGGAAATTATATCATTTGTTACCCAGCGGACGTTTGAGTATGTGCTGTGTCTCAGAAACTCTGCTAGCCTTATATATAAAAAGCACATACCCTTTAGATGTTTAGATGTTTGTAGCCTGAGTTATCTTCCTCTCAAATTTTAGATCAATATGTCTTAACTATCATTATTATTATAAATAAATAATGGGGATTTTAATTCTCAGCAACTGAGTGGCATCATCAACTTGGCTTTCTAGGAAAATCACTCTCACAATAATTCGGAGGGTGAGAAGGTACAAAGACACTGCCATACAGCATATGAATGCATAATGTATATACATGCAAGAATAAACTTACAGAAGCACACATACCTAAGTTTCAGGGCCTGCAAGTCTGACATGCGATGAGTGCCCTGAATACCTGTTAGATCTCATTTGTTTACAATCTTTCCCTCCATCTCTCCACTGCAGCGTTTGGGCTTTTCTTGCTATTCCTCAAACATGGAGAGCCACCTCCTCCTCAAGGTCTGTACACTTGCCTCCTGTCACCCTGAAGCATATGTTGTATTCTAGGTGCTGGGGACAGCTGGTCCTCGGCACAACATATACATTAATGAGGGAGGCAGGCATTGGACACATAAATAGCAAGCCGGATCAGTTTAAGGGTAGGTTAGAAGCAGTAAAATTGATAAGGCTGCTGTAACGGTCCAGGTGAGAGGAATGCTTAATGTATGAACCAGGGAGATGGGAGGTGGTAAGAAGCACTCTGAGAGATATTTATGAGACCAAATCAGTGGTTTCCTAAATGGATGCAGGTAGCAAGAAATAAGGAATTGAGATTGACTTTCTGCTTCTGGGATAGTCCCCTAGATAAACTTTCATTTTATTAAGATATAGAGAATACAGAATGGGGAGAGGCATGGAATAATGGGTTTCTTAGGACTATTTGGCTGCTAATTGAGTCTGGGGTCAAGAAGGAGGTTTAAGAGCCCTAAATATGTTGCTTATAGTTGAAGGTCAGGGTGTAGCTGCTATCACTCAGTAGAAGAAGCTATGGAGAGAGAAAAAGGCCAAAGACAACGCTGTAGGAAACACATTTAAATGTCAAACAGAGGAAGAGGCAATGATTAAACCAGGTAGAAAGGCCCTAGATACCACTTTCTTCTCCAACTCATGGAATAATGGTAGAGATGACAGATTTTTGTCATGTTTACCCCAGAGGAAACTGCATTTGCTTCCTGGGAACAGTAACTCCAAGAGGAGATGCAGGGTCATAGGAAAGGTCCTTGTGGTTCTCTATGGAGAGAGCATTCACATCTTTGTGCGTTTGTTCATCTGATTAAGTCTCCTGGTCTAATGATCTCCATAGGTTAAATCATCTTCTTTTTCAGTTGAGGACATCCTGAGAACCTGGGAACCACAGAGCTGTCTCTACCCTCTCATGATGCCTTCGTCCTGGACAAGCTTAAACAGTTTGTTCCATGCTTACCTAACCAGGCAGCTTTACAGACACTCAACGTGCAGATACATATGCATGTGAGAGTGCAGATACACTCTCACACACCAACACACACATCTGTACACACTCACACAGACCTTTAAACACTAGTAAATAGTAAAATGGTTTGTGCCTTTGTTCAACAATCCCACTCTTCCTAAAAATCTATGAGCTTTTCACAGTCTTAGCATCTCCCTGTGAAATCTCATATTATAACTGTTCATTTAAGGGCTTCATAAATTACTTGTACCTTTTTACACTTTTATGCATAAATAACTCAGTTTTTAGGCCTGGAAGAAAGTCAGTAAATGGAAAATGTTGAGATGTAATTTTTCACAATGTATCCCTTTCTCTAAAGTAGAGAAAATGCCTGAGCACTTCCCTCAGGAGGTGTGACTGAGATGTTTCAGAGGCTTCCAGAATGAATATGTCTTCTCTTCAGAGCAAGGAAGGCAGAAGAGAAAAAGCTCTTCCCTCTCCATACCCCTCTCCTTTCTCTTGTGCCTCAGGTCCCTTGGAGCATGTACACCTGTCTCTTCCCTTCGTCACCACAAAGAACAAAGAGGTCAACGCGACCGCAGTGCTGTGGCCCAGCCAAGTGGGCACCCTCACTTACGTATGGTGGTACGGAAATAACACGGAGGTGGGTCGGCCTTCCACGTGGGGCCGGGTGGCAGCTCAGCTCAAATGGGCTGAAGCAAAGAAGGAATGACATGGTGTGTGCAACTCGGGAGTCTCAGCGATGTCCTAGCTTCGGGCCCAGCAGGCTCTCAGTGCACCTGTAATCTCATCAGTGTGTTCTTCTCTCGGTCTCTCTGTCTCTCTCTGCTTCTCTGTCTCTGTTTCTCCCTCACCACTTGCATCTGCCTTCCTCTGTGTTAGTGTTCTTCTCCAGCTGCACTGTCCTTTACAGTGACCCCGAGCAGCAGCCCGGGCTTTGTACCCTCACCACTTAGCCGAAGAAAATAAACTCTCCCAAAAGTTCTAACGGAAGTCCTGGAATGGAGTATAATTAGCCAGGCCTCAATCACAGTGTGGGGGATGGAAAGAGGTGTTAAAGTCAGCCTCCATAGCACCACATGGACCAAAGAAGGGAGGGGAGGAATGGTCCCCAAAAGGAGTAGAGGCAGGTGGATGCTGATCAGGCAAAAGCTACAAAGTAGCCCCTTTTTCTTACTTCTGAAACTTCGCATGTAAGTTCAGCGGAAATTGGCCTTACTACCCACATGGAAGAGCAGAAATCTATGTTATTTGCCTGAAAGCTCATACTGGAAGGTGAAAGTACGAAGCAACTTCCTTCTGTGTCTCCTGTTATTTACCTTTTAGCAGAAAAGCAAATTCTCAACAGACCGCGTTGGTAGACTTATGCTGGCTTTAGTCTATCCCTCTGCCATACGGGGAGCTAAATGAATTTTGACTTTAAAATTAATTAAGAAAAGACAGGGAAGAAGTGATTGAGGGGAGTGAGTCGAGGGAGGTCAGGAGGCTAATAATCTTTCCCTCCAGGACCCCAGCATCTGATTGTATTACGGGCACTACTCCAAAAAAAAAAATTTTTTTTTAGAGTCCTCAAACCACTATCCAATTAGTACTTGCTTCCATAGCAGCCGCTTCCAAGAAACTGCTGATAAGGCTTCTCTGAGGAAGCCAAGCCACACCAGGCCACTCCTGTCCAGCTAGTGTGGTCTGGTGTCCATGGTTGCTGTACTTCATTGTAATTTATAATAAAGAGTATAGCCCGGAGATAAACAACTGGCAGCTTGTAGATTTCTGGTAGCTACTGCTTAACTCTGGATTCATATGAGCCCCCTGTTTAGGACTGATTTGGATGTTTCCTTGAATTAAAGAATCTGCTTGATATGAGTTGGTGATCCATAAAGACAGACATATATCCCACCAGGAAGGAAGACATATCAATCTTCCCAGCCCTCCATCAGTATGGTACGGGAGAGAAGTGGAATGGGCAGAGCCACTTGGGGTCAAGACTCTGATAGCCCCTTTCTGGCCTGGACTTGAGATGATGGGGCAGTACAGATGGAGTCAGTTGCACTGGGGTTCACCAGGAAAGGCCTCCACTGATTCAAGTGGCTTGTTGGTGGCTCCGAGCTAGCACCGTCTTGTCTATAAGTGAAGAGCTTCTCCCTCACACTGTGGCCTCGTTTATTTTAGCCCTTGATCACCTTGGAGGGGAGCATATCGTTCAAGTTTACATCTGAAGGGATGAACACCATCACAGTGCAGGTCTCAGCTGGGAACGCCATCCTGCAAGACACCAAGACCATCGCGGTGTACGGTGAGTGCTCCATCCTTGCTGGCCCACGGCCGCCCTCCTGCTTGGGGAAGGTTATTCAGGACCACAGTGCCAGAGGCCATCCTGGCTCAGTCACCTGGTGCATGTAGAGCGACCATTCACTCACCCTGGGTAAGGTGACCTTCATCATGTGTAAGCCTCTTCCATCCCGTTACAAAGAAAATGGTTAATAGTGAGGGTTTTTTTTTTTTAAGTTCAGCTTTAAAAGTCTTGATTATTAAGAAGAATCTACTAATGTCTAAAGACCCTGAAAATCTTTTTCACAAATGTGTATCATAAAAAAAATTCTTCCAAATTAAAAGCTATGGAAGAGTTATAACAAGCAGATGCCATGCATTGTCATAGACTGGATGTCGGTTTGAACAAATGCCTGTACAGAACAATTTTGTAATCAATTAGGGAAGTTAAATATGGTCAGAGTATTACATGGAATGAAAATTTAATGAAACGGAAAGGTGGAATTATTGGTTGAAAAAACAGTTTATACAAATTGATCTCATTTGGGGAAATTATTTCTGCATAGAAAGATATTCAGATGGATGCACTAAATGTTATCTGTGGATGATAAAAATGTAAACTTTAATGTTAATATGGAAGTGCTACATATGCATCCTGGAAAATTAAAATTTATAAAACAATTTAAAAGACTATAGGAAAAATAAATGCTGTCCAGAGAGAGAGATTACAAAAGGGAAGGGTAAAAGGAGAGAGGGGGAATGAGAGAGAGAGAGAGAGAGAGAGAGAGAGAGAGAGAGAGAGAGAGAGAGAATGTGAGAGAATGTGAGAGAATGAGAGAGAGAGAGGCAGGTAGGCACTAGCTGATGGTCCAGATAATATCAATTGCCCCAGTTCCAGAATTAGTTGATTTTGATGCAAGTTGTTTGTCATTTCTCATATTACCAACTTGACCTTCCAATTATGAAAGTAATTTGTAAGCAACTTTGAACACGTCCGAGGATGATATTTCTTTCATGGCTAGGTGTTAGATTTCATGATGTTACCTCCCCCTCACCCTACCCCAAGAGGCTTGATAAGCCCAGATAGTAAATGACAGTAAACCAGGACTGTGGTTTTCTTCACAGGGTCCCATAGATGAGGCAGCCTCTCAGCCAGGTAGCTAGAACTTTTGCTTCTCTTTCTTTCTCTCTCCTTTCTATGCTCTGGGATGCAATGAATCCTCCTAACAAGCCTAATGTAGAATGAGTGATACTATTGCTCTCGTTTGTTTGTTTGTTTTTTTTCTCAGAGAGTTAAAAAACTTGACCCAGCTAATAAGTGGTGGAACTGGGCTTCCGCAACCCACCTTTACCCAGAGCCCATGCTCTGAAATGGCCCTACTTCTCTGGCTCTCATATCTTTTCTATCTGTTGCTCTCTTTCCTCTATCTTATTTCTGGATGTCACAGATGTCACTAAAGGGCACTGAGCCATTAGTCCAATAGATAGATATCCTCTTGGTTAAGCGTATTAGTGACTTTTTCATTAGAACTGCAAAAAGAAATTTAAACCTAGGTGTTTGGGCCTTTCTGGTCCAACTAGTCATTTTACAGATAGGAAATTGGTGCCCATAAGTGGGAAATTACTGGCTTAAAGTCATTCTGCTGTTTAGTGACAGATCTAGTAATAATAATGGCGATGGTAGTGGTGGTAATTAACATTGATGAAACCTTACCAGCATCTGTTCTAAACACTTGATATATATGATGTTTTATTGAATAGACTTATGGGAAATATGCTATATTTATCTTTGTTTTACAAATAAGAAAATATGATAAAAAGTGTAATAAACATATCCTAAAAACCTGAATCCAGAGGGAATATTTCCTAACCACTTTACACATCTTTTCTACTCTTAGTTTTTCCTCTTCTTAAAATCTCTTTAAAGGCGTCATCCAAAAGAAAGTCATCCATAAGATAGGTTATTTTCATTAAAAAGGCTCTTCATTAAAAGCTTGAGCAAGGAAAGTGGTTAACCCTCCCACCCCCAACCAAATTCCTGAGCCATCAAATAGCCTTAATCCATCTTTAGTCAAATGAGTTGTCCAGGGTTTCTTATATATGATGAAAATTTTAATGACACTCGTGATATATTAAATGCAAATTGCAGCATTAGGAGTTCGGCAAGATTGAACTCAACTAAAACAAAAGGCAAGAACATTTTTAAACTCTAGAATGAGCTAGTGGAAATGTACTGGAGGACCGTGGGGGTGTGGGGATTATCAATGTGATTAGGACATCTGTGTTCCAGAGGCAGGGGTCCCATTGGTCTTGCTGATTACATTTTAAAGAGATGGCTCCCAGGTCCTTGAGAAAATCATTCCTGGTTTATAGAAGATTCACATCTTAAAGGGGCGAGGAATAATTCACAACTGCAAGTTTTCCAAAGTAGATGCTCTAATAAAAGGGAGATCAGGGGCTTACAGTTGAGAAGAAACCTTTCTAAAATGTAGTCAGGTTAAGGGAGCACTAAGACCATCCCAAGCAATTGAAGGAGGCATCATGTTTAGGAAGTTGACCCCGGAAAGATTACCTACCCAAAGCCACACAAGAGCCTGGAGAAAAGACGATCTAGTTTGGAAGAAAGACAATCTAGTTTGCATTGTCTCCCTTAATTTGCTTCAGGGCATAGGTTTATTTTTTTAATATAAAAAAAGATAATGTAAATGTGTTGAATTTATCTCTCTCCATCTATATGTATGTGTTTAGAAGTGTGTGCGCGTGTGTGTGTGCGTTTGTATAATTGGTGTTTACCTTTTTCAGACCTCCCCCAAGCATCTCCAATTTTTGAATAAACTTAAGTATAACATTTCCGGCCATTCTTTCTTCTACTCTGCTATTTAGCATGCTAAGTAATTACAGAGGGAGCTGAATAATTTTTTCATTTGTGTCCTTTTATTAAGGCAAACATCTTCTTTTTTAGATGAAGTCTCTGCAGTTTGGTGAGAGGTTCTCAGACAGTGAGAGTGACAAAAACTTGTATCTTTAAACTGAAAAGTTAGGACTCAGTGATTGATTCCTTGGTGCTGCTATTAACCATGCTACTAATTAGTATGCATTTCATTCTCTCCATCAGAACCGAAGTGATGATATTTATACAGGTGACCAATGACTCATAAAATACGCAAGCTTTGAAAACTGCATCCTGGGAACAGGCTGCCTTTAATACACACCTTATAATGTAAGAGTCACAAAAGCCTGTGTTGGATAAGCCTTTAGCATTGTTAGGAAATGCACGAGTGGGTTTTTATGTTTCTCAAATGTATAGTGATATTGCCGATGTTGCTGAACCCCTGCAGAAACACAAGGACATGCTTTGGAAAAGAAAGAAATGTTTGTTGAATAAGTAAATGAAGAAATTACAGAGAGTCACCATTGTAATTTATTCATGTATTTATTCAATAAAATATTTATTATTTAAATGACTCATGATGGTAATTGAAAACCTATTATGAACTGGGTACTATTTGAAAGGGCCAGGAACACAATGCCCCTGGTCCTCACTGGGCTTTGATTCCAGTGGGAAACAGACTATGGAAACAAAATAATTCAAATAGCAAGAAATTTGTAAAAAGACAAATACAGTCATATGATGAAGGATATTTGAGTTGGTGAAAGGTAAGATGCCTGAGGCTGCTGCTGGAAAGGGCTTCTCCTCGGAGAACTAAATGGAGAGGGTTTGAAAATGCTATAATCTGAGTCTACGGCCATGCTACCCTGAACAAGCCCGACCCCGTCTGATCTCAGAAGCTAAGCAGGGTCGGGCCTTGTTAGTACTTGGATGGGAGACCACCTAGGAAGACCAGGTACTGTAGACATAAACAAATAAAAAATAAGTTGTAAGCTGACAAGATCCTTGCAATCTGTGAGGTCAACCAAGGGTTGCCTCATCTAAAAAAAAAAAATTATAAAAAGAAGATGCTATAATCTGGAGAAATGGAAGTGTGTTAACGTGGGAAGGAGAATGGCAGATGGAGGAGCGTAAGGAAGGACAGAGTCCTGGGGTTCAGGAACACCCACAGGACATGAAGTAGGAGAGAAAGTCAGTACTGGGTTGAGTGGAACTGTGAAGACTGTGGAGCCATGTGCCAAATACTGTGCTGTGCTCTGGGCACAACTGTGTTTTGTGCATACTTTCATTATTATTATATGATTGTATAATAATTATGTTATTACATACTTACAATTATTATTAGGGTCACTCTACTGCTATTTTGTATTTGCATTGAAGTTTCATTTAATGGAATTTTAAGCTCCATAGTTCAAGGGTTTTGTTCATTGTCTCCTTAGCCCCTGAGTCAGTCCCAATCCTCCAGGGCTATGCTCGATCCCCAGGGCTGTGCTCTGAAACTCATCAGCATATCAGGGCCAAGGCCATGGCTTCCATGAAATGGTCCCTTCTTAGGGCACATGGGACTCCTCTGGCCGGCTTTGGCTGGAAGTGTCCCTGCTAATCTTTCTGAACCTCCCTTGGACCACAGAGCAGCCACCCATCCTTCCTCTCTCCTTTCACTGTGTGTCATACAACAGACCTTATACATCGAAGTCTGTTGGTGATTCGAGCTCCTCTGGCTTCCTCCCCATATTCTCTCACAGATGATTCTCCTCATAAAATCCTTGTTTTTATAATTCTATCTAATTCCTGGAGGACCGAGACTGACTCAGGGGCTACAGAGACAATTAACAAAACCCTTGATCTATGGAGTTTAAAATCCCATTAAAAGAAACTTCTATGCAAATACGAAATAGCAGTAGAGTGACTCTAATAATTATTATAATTATGTGATCATATAATTATTATACACTCATATAATAATAATGGAAGTGTCTGCAAAATACAGTTGTGGCATAAAAAATAAAATTAAAACATGATGGGAGAGAGTATTCAGTCAGTAAATACTTGAACTAGAACTTAATTATTGTGTGCAGGGAAATTGAGAGGGGTGGGACATTCTAGGCAAGGGACAGTGTATACGAAGGCCCAGGGTCATAAAACTGTGATGTATTGGGGGCACTCAGGGTCTTTAGGTCCAGGAGTACAGAGTCTAAAACTGGAAAGAATGGGAAAAGGCTGCTGAACTAGGCAGAGGCCAGAGCCTCAGGCTTTGGTCTGGAAAATGAGGAGCTGGGCAATAGCAGAGATGGGATATCAGATTTGTCTTCCTTACAATAGGGTCTTTCTGGTGAGTGTGGAGGAAAAGGACCCTCCATTAAGGCTTTGCGTAAAATATAAAGTGTAACAGACTGCTCAAGAGAACTATTTGACTTACGGTAATCACACTGCTGTTGCATCCCCAGAGGAATTCCGGTCCCTTCGCCTGTCCTTTTCTCCAAACCTGGACGACTACAACCCAGACATCCCTGAGTGGAGAAGGGACATCAGCCGAGTCATCAAAAAGTCCCTGGTGGAAGTGAGTACAGAGAGTTCCTTCTCTTGCCCAGGCACATGTCTTCTCTGTTCTTGAAGAGTGTCATGGTGAGGGATTATTGTGCAAAGGAATGACAGGAAAGAGCTGGAGCACATGGGGAACCTGTCTAATATCTGCATAGCTGAGCCACATGCTTGCAGACATGTCATAGATGCTGTGGGGGAAATCAGACTGTGAACAAACACGTGGGCCTTACCTTTGCTTAGAGAAGAACATGGAAGTTTGTGACAGTCATCCAGAAGAGTTCATGATGAGCCATTAGTAAGTGTAAAATCAGCTACTGTGGATAATACTGAAAGACACAGTGTGAGTCCAATTAGTAAGAAAAGCTGTGGGTTCTTGCTCCACAAATGGTGAGCCTAACAACACAGTGAACACTCTGTACATGATGGTTAGTCACCCTTCAATGTCCCAGCTTTTTTAAAGGCATCTCTCTCCTTCAGTAGCTGTGAGAGGAAAGTGTTATTGTCCTCATTTTGTCGATTGAGCAACTGAGGTTCGGAGAGGTTAAATAACTTGCCTAATGCCTTGTAGCTAATAAGTGATGAAGCTACAAAATTGAAGTGAAGGATCTGAGTCTAATGTCTGGGTTTTTGTGTATGAAATACAGCTCCCTAGGGTCGGTGGGAAAATAACAAGGTGATGTGATTTGTCACTCTCTGAGCAAATGTCACTGACATTTTGAGAAGACATTTCTTATAGGCACATTTCTCCCTGCAAACTCCACTCCTTGAATGATCAGAGCAGGAATGTCTGCTCGTGGAGCTGCTTGGATTTATTGCACAAACCCAGAAAATCAGAAATGAGAGGCTTTTCCCTAGGGTATATTCTTAGTCCAAAAGGTAAGTCCATGTGTGGTTTTTTGGTACATTCTTTTCTGCATCCAACAAATGATGCCTTGTGACACAAAGAGATATAGAAAATAAATCTTGTGTTCAGCCTTTAAGCAAAGAGCTGGCCTTCCCCATATTCATACCATTATTTTTGTTGATATTTATTTAGCATTTACAATATTCCAGAAACTCTTCTCAGTGCTTTGCATCTTGAACACTGACTTACAGACAGCCAACTTTCCCAAGGTCATACAGTTAAACATATAGTTAAAAAGCAGACTTGGGAGTCAGACCATCAAGGTCTGAATCTTGATTTTGTGGTTTCACTCTACTACCATCCTTTGCCTTATTAAATGGAAAATCAGGGATAAATGGAAGAGTTGGAGAGAAAAGGGGTATCTTCTTGCACTTCTCGGTAAATGCCATGTCATCTCTGTCTTCATGACTTCCAGCATCCATGACATTATTGATGGCTAAACATAATGACCACAAAGAGGCGCAAACTGCTAGACTACAGGCCTAACTGGAATATGACCTTCTGCCTTTGGAGCTGTTTGGCTCCAGTGTTATAACTGGTTTCTCTCCACTGCTGTCCCAGAGAGATGACTTAACGCCCTTCAGTGAATCCACGGCACACCTCCTTCAGTCTACAGCGCTCTAGGAATCCACGTCCCTGTAAATCTCCCAAGCAGCTGTCCAACACCCCCAGCTGATTTATCAACCAGGCATTAGCTCAGCAGTAACCATTTTTCCAGGCTGATTTCTCTTCACATTTATTATCTAGGGATCATTTGCCCTAGGTCTTCACTTTTTCGCCAGCTGTCTGATAGTCTAGAAATTACTGCTTATCAATATTTCTGGGTGCATAGCATAATCAGCTAAATGCAGAATAAACAGATTGGCTCAACATCCCTCGGGATACGGTGAGATTGGTGGAGGGAGTTTTGAGAACTCCTTGGTAACCCAATCTTAAGAGGCAGTTGCCCCAGCCCCTGCTTCCTAGTGTCCCACCCCGTCTTTGGCCATTTCCTTATGTTCTGAAGCACCACAGTGCTAAGTATACCTTAATAAGTCCTACAAGAGGTACAACTTGGGGTCAACTTATTTGTAGTTGTCTTCCTATTCATTATGTGACAGAATTAGGTAAAATCGGTTGCCTTTTCCTCATCAAATGGGATTTTTCTGTTGACATTTCACAATGGAATCTTTAATTGAATGTCATTCAGTAAACATTTTTGTATATAAATGGGATGATTTAGACAATCTTTGAGTTAAAAATCTAGTTGGGCCACAAAACAATATGAAGTTAGCTGTGACAGGAGCTGCTGTATGTTCAGTGCCCATTATTGGGAGAAGGGAATCAGTGGAGCACTGGTTAAGGACAGAGGTTTCAAGGTCAGACCAATGTTCCAACTAAGCATCACCACCAACTACATAAGTGTCCTTGAGTCATTGTTTAATTTTCCTCCATCTCCTATCTGCCCTGAGACAGAGATACATTGCCTAAATTCTCATTCAGAGAAAGACTCTCATCTTAGTCACGGGGTGTGCTGTGGGCAGAGGCTTCGGCTGCCTTGCGCCATGTCATGTCACTTGCCTGGGTGCTCACATCTAGTGGTTAACAATGCAGTTCTATAAAGCCCGGGCCATCTCATCTTAACCTTGGACGAATCTGAAGTACCATTCTTACTCCCTACAAACTCCTGAGGCTGTTGTTAGCCTTCATCACAGCTCAGCTTCTCCCTCTGCTCATTTCTACTTCCTTCCCTTCGCTCCTGTAGATGTCGATCTCAATAACACTCTTAATAAGCACCCTGAATGCTCAACTCAGAGTCAACTTCCTAAGGACCACAACCTGTGATATATCTTCACCTGTAAAGAGAGGCATAATAATAATTGCATCAAAGAGTCATTGTGGGGGGTTCCATTATATAAACAAGCTGCTTAGCACAATACCAGACACATGGTAAGGACTCAATAGATGGAATGACTTGCCACTCTGAAAAAAGTACAAAGGTAGAGATCAGAAATTAAAAAAAAAAAATCACCTATTTGGGAAATCATGAAAAATATATTGAGAAACAAATGGATTTTAAGAAGGTTCATGAAGGATAAGTAACATTCTAGCAGCAAATGTAGAGAAAAGATTCTGGGGAGACGGCATACACAAAAATATTTGCCAGAAAGGGCTGGAATATTGAGAAATTGTGCATGATTCCATTTGGCTGGAGGGTAAGATGACTGTGTGCATTGTGGGTAATTAGTTTAGAAAGGAAAGATGGGACGCTACCTAGAAGTCTCTGAATATACATTTAATCCAGTTGGTAGTAGAAATTGTTGCAAGAATTTGGACAGGAAAACACAATCTCAGTTGGACTAAGGAAACTAAATTTGGGAGTAGTAGGGTCTCCTGGAAATAGGGAAACTATTGTGAAACTTAAGGGTAGAGAGTGTAAATGCTAAATTGGGATATGAACAGCGGGTATTTAAACGGAAAGGAACCAATAGGATTATTAGTCTGGAGTTCCATTTATCAAGATCTCATGGAAGGAGAGTGTGATGTCGAGGCAAATGGAATGCTTCAAGCTGGGGTATCTGGGAAAAGACTGGCTCAAGCCATTCAAACGTAGAATGAAGGTTTTGCAGGTGAAAATGAAAGTTCTTTTTTTGACGTATTTGTCAGAAGTCCCAATAAAACAAGCAAATGAATGACATTCTGACTGGCCACTGGAAAGAAAAGTTGGGGTTGAAGCTATTGATTCTACAACCACCTAGAGCGTTAGTTCAGGGGAAACCCTGGCTTATCAGTTCAAAAGAGATCAGGTAAGCTAAGATAAAGAGGAGTCCTTGAGTGACAGCCATAATTTCAACAGGAGATTCAGCATGGCAGCATCAGGTTCTCAGAATGCTTCATGAAATGGGCTAATCATCAGGTTCCAATGATGTGAAGTCAGCAGATGCCTGGGGGTTGTGATGTGGGGAGTCTAATAAGTCAGGTCACTAAGATGTGACTGATTGAAGAAATAACTCTAGTTCTGTGACACAGGAGAGGCTACATTGAAAGGATTGAGGCATGAGTGGCAGATGATACAGTTTGCTAAGTGAGAGTCCTTTCATTGGCATGGCCCACTTCCTGGAGATGCCCTATTGAAAGAGGAGCCCCAGGCACTACTCAGGTGCTTCGTGTATAACTCATTTAATTCTCAAAACTACCCTTTTACAAATACTACCAGTATCCCCATTGTTTTTATTTAGAGGAATGTAGGTACAGAAGGAATAGTGTTTATAAAGTCTCGCAGGAATGGAACTGAGACCAAACCTCAGAAGTCTGAGTCTGGAGCCTACACTTAAGAGTCCAGCACTGCCTCTCACATCCCTTCTGTCCTGGTTTTCCTGGGAAGGTGCTTGGACATCCCACCCCCCATTCCCACTCCTCACTGAGTCCTTGGCCACCTCTTGTTACCTTTCCTTCAGGACTTACGTATCTGTGTCTCTCCTTCAGGCCACGGGGGTGCCAAGCCAGCACATCTTGGTGGCCGTGCTTCCGGGCTTACCCACCGCTGCTGAGCTCTTTGTCTTGCCATATCAGGATCCAACAGGAGAAAACAAAAGATCAGCGGAGGACCTGGAGCAGGTGAGTCCCCCAGTGACGTTTCAGCTTCTCCCAACAGTCTGGACCACACTCCTACTAGGATCTGACTGCCACCACACAGCCCGGTCGGATCTCGGCTTGAGAGAGAGGGGCACCAGCAATTTTTGAAGTTTTGACTTTCTGGTCTTCCATTTCTGTAATCTGGCAATTCTCACTATAGCTTCACCAAAAAACACATGAAAGAGTATTTGTTGTAGGTGGTGGCTAAGTTACGCATATTTACACTATGGGATATTCTGTGTGTTTACAATGAACTAGATAGATCTATGTGTACTGACGTGACAAACATTTCTTATTTAAGATATTAAGTGGGAAAAAAGCAAGTAGCTGAACAAAATGTGGAGGTCGAACCGTTTATATTTGCATCTCAAAAGTTTCATGAGAATCAAATGACATTATATGTATCTTTTTTAAAAGGTACAACTTTTATACGGATCACAGATCTTCTTTATCACCACCATGCTAAGATGACCTGTTGTGTGTATATAATCAATGAGTAATATTGGCTCCAGAGACCCTGCAGTGGCTATGTAGGGTCAACTTATGCATGTCTACCACCTCTGGAGCATTGGGTGTGTGTGTGTGTGTGTGTGTGTGTGTGTTGTGTGTGTTTCTGACTCTCTCTGCCCTCTATGATTTTTTTTTCACCTCCCCTTCTGCCTTTTAACTTCAAAAGATGCTCTCATCTCTGTAGTGGGGATTATTGTTATACTATTTTTGTTGTTGTTGTTGTTGATCTGCATCCATTCAGTTAAAATGATCAGTCTCGGTCTGATTACCCTGTTAGGAACTGTGTGATTTCAGTTTCTCAATTCTTTCTGGCAGAAAGATTAAAAATAGAATTCCTCTCGGGCACTTAATGAGTATCGGCTTTTTCTTCTCTAGTACTTTGAACTTTTCAATTTACTTAGAATAAACCCATAATTTAGTTCCATGATCTCTGTAGTCTTCCACGATGGCTAGAGAACTTTCTATAACAGCCTTATTAACAACAACCTCAAATTACGGTGTGGCCCACCTCCTACCACACGCCCTCCTTGCATCTGCCGCTTTCTCACTTGGCGGAAGACTCACCTCTGTCATTTTCTCCATGTGCAAGTAATAAACTACAGAGCTGTCATGGAAAGCCCTGTTGAACCCCACTTCCTAGTGAACTGCAGTTGAAGGGCAGGCAGCTGGTAACCCATCAGATGTGTATCCGAGTTGCTCAGGCCTGGCATTCAGCTTCCCATTATATTCTACCAATCGTTATCTGGACCTGCAATTAAGTAGGAGAAAAAAATGTATTATTTTTTGTTACAGCATTGCTGATCAGAACTAAAGGGAAGTAGATCACTATCCTAGATGTTTAGGTGTGAACATTTACAGTCGTCCCTCTGGAAATCTTACTGATCGTTCATGAAATCCAGATTATAATCGTTTCAAGTATAGGACAGTCCAGATTTAGAACTAAATATTTCTAGGAACCACATCAACTGTGCATTTCTGTTTCTCATCCTTTCTATATTTCTCTAAAAGTATAATATATTCTAGATCTTTCCTTGAGGAATTGTGGAAAGAAGAGGAGTACGTTCTTTGAAACCTCTTCTGCTTGCATAGGAACGTATCTTGCTATGACTGTTTTTTCTGGAATACTTGCTTTCTTTATCCTCCGTGTTATGTGAGTGCCTCTTGCAAGGGCTGAGTGATTGTCCTGAGGTAGCCTGGTACTGGGTACTGAACCATTAAGCAGAGATCTGATAGCAGCTGGTTTGTTTGAAGGCTGTATGACTTAGCATTTGATACCTATATGTAGGGAATCCAGCTATTTTAGAAAGAGCACAGGTTTGGAGAAATATAAACCAGGTTTCCAGTTTCAGTTGTGATATTCATTATGTCTGTTTTATAGATGAGAAAAGTTATGACCAAAAAAGTTAAATAATTCAGCCAAAGGCATATAATCTATAATAATCGTCTCCCAGGGTGTTTGAGATATTATTAAAGAAATGATACGATGAAGTACTTGTCTTATAGTAGATGACCAATAAATGATAAATGGATGATGGTTACATTTATGGCCATTTAATGATAAGAGGAGAATATATAGGAAATGAAAAAAAATGACTGTTTGGTATAGTCAAGGGCATGTATTAGAACAAAAAGGATAGTGGGGGTAAGGGAAAAGATTAATGAAAGAAATTACAGAAGCGAACAAGGACAATAAAAAATAGAAAGAGCATATATGAATGACTCTGTTGGAGTGAGGATGACACATCTAAGTGATCATGCAGAGTTATAGCATTTATGGAAAACAAAGTACCAAGCTAAAGATAGTAACTCTATTAAAGGAAATCGCAAGTATATCAACTTTATCCAGGGCTCAACTAAACCAAATACAGTGACCAAACAAATGCCAAACCAAGCACGTAAGACCAGTGTCTTAGTTGTGAGAAGAGCATTATCCTGATTAAAAACTGCAGTAATGAAATCAACATGCAAAACAAACCATGTGCCAACCTCTGAAATAGGGCCCTCCATCAGAAACCTGTAGTTTTCTTCCAAAGAGGGGTCTTTGATATTTTCTCTGACTCAATCACTTTAAAATGCAGGAATTCAGTTCCCAACGAGATGTGACTTGTCTAAGGTGACACAACTCTTTCAGGCAAATGCGATTCTAGTTCTGTTTTTGCAACTACCTCTAGAGCCTCTGGGCCATCCTTTCCACCCCATGCTGCAGACGTGGATTTGGATACCACTTTGCTTTTGTGTACCCCAAAATACCAGGAAATGAATGTAAGATGTTTTGTGTTCTGTCTGTCTCTCTGATGCAATTAACAGCTATTTAGTTCAAACAAATTTAAGGTAAAGTAAATTTTGAGGTTATTTAGTTGAGAAGTCTAAGGATACAGTTCAGACAGGAATAAATTCAGAGCCACTCAAAAGTATCACCAAATTACTCCCCTCTGTTCCTTTCTCCTTCTTTCTCTGTCTCTTCTTAGCCACATGGGAAGGCTGTCTAAGAGTGAAGCCAACACATAGGAAAGCAAGAGTGGCCACAGGAAGCCCTGGCCAGCTTCTATTTAGTTCACTTGTCAACCCCATCCAGAAGACAGTGTCTCCCTCTGATGCATCACCTAGTTGAGCCCCAGGATGACAGTCCTCACTAGCCTGACTTGGGTGAAGTAGGCATCTCTTAACTAGCCCTGTAGCTAGAGGGATAGAGTGCTGTCAAGTCAGATGTGTTATACCCTCTCTGGATCAGGAGTTTAGGGAGCCCCTCTTAAATCAAGTTAACTAAGATGAAGGAGGACATGGTTCTTAAAGAAAATGTGTGGATGAGAGAAAAAGAACACTGGGCAGGCAAAAGCAACTGACCTCTTTTGTAATAAATTACACGGAAGTTTTAAATGAATACAAAGCAAAACCAAGCAACAGAAAGGACCCCCCTTGTTTGAACGCTGCACTCTGAATCCCAGATGGCATTTGGGAAGGGCTGACTATATCCCCTATCCCCCTAGATCCTTTCTTATAAAGGTATAACACAGAACCCCTAGCTGGGGAGGAAATGGGACACTGGCCAGGTGGACCGTGAAGACTAAGAGAGCAAGGCCCCAGCAAAGGGTTCTTGGCTCTCCCCCTTTAATAGCATTTCCAGGGGAGAGGGATGCTGGCTTAGACTGAGCTATCTTGTCTGTGAAATAAATTGAAAATCCTTCACAGTGAGAAGTACTTGACCTTGCTATCAAGATAATGTGGGCTGGGTTAATCAAGTGACCTCTGTCTGGGAGGGTTCCACCAGTCTTTATTTCAGATCTCTGCTGAGTGAGAAGAGGCTCACTTGCCCTTTGCTGGCCTCATCAGGGATAGTACATTCTGCCTCCCTGAAGACAGCTGCTCAGGTATAGAGCAACCCTCCCCCACTGTCACTGTGCTTCTCTTCTCTGAGTCCTCAGAAGTGAGCAGATTTGTAACTGCCTCTCCTGGAGGGAAGAAAGGCCTTCATGCTCTCTCGAGGTTGTTTGTGATGCTGTGCTGGGGAGATAGGAGCCTCTAAGTTGCTTTGCAGAATCCTTAAAGGGCATGGAAACACTTAAAAGGAACAAAAAGACTATGGAAAAATATCAGCCGCCAACGATGAATCCCCTTCTTGGTTGTTTGTGTTTCCATATGCATTTGACAGATGCAGAATCCAAAATCCAGGGAAAGGAAAGACACTTCTGAAAATGAAGTCTATTGGCAGCATTTTCAAATAAGATTCATTCTGAAATGTAGTTGATAATCTCAGACTCTTTTCTATATGACCTCATATTCTACACTGTTCAGATTTTTTAACATGGGGAATTTGTACTATAGAAATACTCCAGAGTTCACGAGGAAGATAATTAGAGCAAGGAACTATAACTAAAAGTAGAGTAGGTAAGAGTTGGGCCAAAAGTAACACAGCAAAAGGAGACAGAAGGTAGAACTGGGGAACACAGAGGTGAAGAATGAATGGCTAATGTATTTCTTCATGATCTCATCCAGGAAATTTCCTAGGCACTTTATTTTTTTAATTACAGTTGATTCAGTGTTATTTTAGACAAGTTTCAGGTGGATGGAATACTGGTTAGACATTTATATACTTTACAAAGTGATCCTTTCAGTTAGTCTAGTAGCCACTTGGCACTAACATAATTATTACAATATTATTGACTATATTCCCTATGCTGTACTTTACAACCTCATGACTATCTTGTAACTCCCAATTTGTACTTCTCAATCCCTTCACTTTTTTTCCAGCCCACAATCTTCTCCCATCTGACAATCACCAGTTTGTTCTTTGTACATATGAGTCTGCTTCTGTTGTATTTATTCATTTATTTTGTTCTTCAGATCCCACATATAAGTGAGATCACATGGTATCTGTCTTTCTCTGCCTGACTTATTTCACTCAGCATAACACCCTCTAGGTTCATCCATGTTGTTGCAAATGCTAAGATTTCATTTTTTTTTTTTTATGGCTAGGTAATATTTCATTGAGATTTACTCCCTTTTCTTCAATCATCTATCGATGGGCACTCTGGTTGCTTCTGGCTATTGTTCATGTCTATGCTGCAGTGAACATAGGTGTGCATACATCTTCCAAATTAGTGTTTTGAATTTCTTCAGGTAAATATCAAGAAATAGAATTGCTGAGTCATAAGGTCGTTCTATTTTTAATTTTTTGATGGCTTCCATACTATATTCCATAGTGCTCTTTTTCTCTCCTTTGGTATTGAGAATGAAAATGTTTGGGGGCACTACTCCACTAGCTTGAGTCAGTATGTAACCACGACGAGCACAGCATCATGGCCTACCTGCACTGTGAGCAAGAAATAAACTTTTATTATTCCAAACCCCTGAGACTTTAACACTGTTTACTTCAGCCTAACCTAGCTCATTCTCATCGTTACACTTCAATTTCATATTTTGTAAAGAAGATAAGGAGGAACGATGATGTTTTCACTTTAGCAGGTTCCTCCCACAGCATCCCTTGGATGATTACTTTCAATGTGTTTTTGAGTCCCCACTGCCTTTTCAAGTGGTACTATAAGTGAAGTGTGAGTTATATTAGAATCACAGGCGTAGCCCACCAATCGGCAGACACCAACAATAATATGTCATTTTTTGATCATGATTATTTAGCTGAAGAAGAATAGAAAATGGACTGTGTAGGAGAGCAGCATAAGAGGGCTGACAGCACAAAGGATAAATGAAATTTGCTAAGACAACACGCTTTCACTGGACAGAAAAAGGAAAATAAATTCAACTTGCTTCAGCAGGTCCAATCTCCCAGCAATCACACATTATTTTCCTTGATTCTTTATCATGCAAGCTTTCGTTCTCATTCAGGCTGTCAGCACACTTTTCTATATATTTCAGGTTATTCTACTTCTTTCATAGCCAAAGACTCTCCCTAACATTACAAATTATATTAACTGGCAAACAGAATGTGGCAATCCTGAGGGTAGGGTTAGGAATTGCCTATTGCTGTAACTCATATTCATCAGCTGACATAGGACTTGTATCACAGATGAATAAAAGATGGAGGAATAATTAATAAAGTGCTGAATTTTTTAAATCTTCTAAACCTGCTTAGCCGAACCTCTTTCCAAATATCTTTTGCTCTCTCTCTTCGTCAGCTGGTTAAAGAAAAATGTTTTTAATAAAAATGCCGTAGGATTAGGAGTCAAACAATATTGAAGTCTGCTCTTAACTCCTCAAATATTAACTCGGTAAACTAAGGTATGTTCTTTAAGCTCCATGTTCCTCTCCATGGAGATACCAGCATTAACACCTAAAACATTCTGAGTTAGAAATAATAGTAAGAATTATGCAACTTTACCAATATGAAGTGCTCAATGCATAGATAATATACTTAAAATATATCTATAACAATCACGATCTGAAGGAAAAAATACAAGATAAACATTTCTGCAAATGGCATAGAAAACATTTAAAATATTGTCAAAATCTATCAACAGTTTTATACCTATTTATTTGAGTAAAAAGGTACATGGTTCTAATTCAGATTATTCTTGTATACAATGTAAATTTTATTTAGTTTTGTTTCTGTGTTTAATTTCTTTCTAACATGTGTTCTTTATTTCATGTCCTTTGATGCAAGTTAAAAACATGAAATATACTTTCTGCTAACCAATTATTTTTGCATAGCCTGCTTAATTTTGTAAATGATACAGATAAAGCCAATGAAGCAATGTTATAAATGAAAACAAATCTGGGAAATTAATTATATTCACCAGGGACTCTCCTGGAGATTATAAATTAGAAGTATGTTGTTCTGATGATCTCTGTTTTCTTGTTTAGTTATTTATATCTCTCACTTGAGGAAAAAAGATGTTCTCAGAGATGAGAATAAATATCACTTCAAGTGATTGAAAATGAGAAGTCTTTCTCTTGCAAATACATGGTTTCTTTTTGTTCATGTGATAGACTCTGTAACATAGGGCAATTGCTTAATTACTTCTTACCAGGCTTTACTATTTGATTCAAACATGTTCTGCAAATATAAGTATGTATATGTACATATTTGTACTGTATGTAGATAAACATATACATTTTACACATACATAATATATATATTTCACATATATATGCTCACATTTCTATATGTGTGTATGCATATGTATGTATGTATTTCATAACTAAAACCTTTCTGATTGACCTCTACTAAAAATCCACTGTCAGGTACCCAAAAAACCTTACAATTGAATAATAAGAATAAGGTAGAATAGGAACTTGTATATTGCAACAATTTAGAGAACAAAGAGGAAAAGCATTCTACAGTCTGCATTAGAAATCCACTTTCTGTAAACCTGGAGCACTATGAAAGATTCTCAAGTCGCAGGAAAAAGAATAGCCCAAAATAGAGAATAAAATTCTTTTTAGTATAGTTTTATTACAGTCTTGTTTTTCGCATGGGTTGCCAAATGAAACCATTTGAGAGGCTGAGCTTGCACTGGATCCCAGGTGTTCAACCACAGGTCACCGACAGTCATCCTAGGTTCCTGCTGTTAAGCAAAGAAGTTCATCTGCAGGCCAGTTGGGTTCTGTTACGAAGCTGAGGTTTCTGCAAGGGACTCTCTTTCAAAAAAAGCCATCTGGCCCTGCCTAACTGATAAAAGGATCAAAGTTGTCCTTTCGGCAACTCAGTGGACTAAATGAAACTCAACAAATATAAAAGGAAAAAAGAATTTAGAATCACGGTCAGAAAGCATCTAAGTAGACTTTAAAATATGTTAAAGAAAATACTAAATTAATTGATTAGGATATTAAAAATAGGCAACGAGACTGGATAAAAATAATTGGAGTGAGGGAATAGCTTTTCAGAAGGATAAGTGAAATAGGGCAAACTGAGCAGGGTTTTCTGTTTTAAACAAGTTAACAGCGTTTTACCTTGTCTTTAAAACCTTACCTTATACCGTTACTCCCCACACAAGGTTCTCGGCCCCATGTTGGGGTTAAATATTCTGTGGCTCAGAATTCCGTGGGTCTGTCCAGTATATGTGTCAGGCTGAGGACTGGTTCAGCTGATGTCTACAATCATGAAACAAGGGTCAGCCATTCATGGCTTAAGTTGTGGTTGCATTTTGTTTCAACTGTATAATTTATTATTTTAAAAGGACTATTTTGCCATTCAGTAAATATCCACAACGTATCTATTCTGTGAAAGCCACAGGGCATGTTTAGGAAAGAGGTGGGAGGCATAGGGAAGAATAAGTTGGAGTCTATTACCAAGATATAAGATTAATGTATATGAATCTCTCCACAATGTATAAAGTGTACATACCTACTTCTTTTAAGTTCTCTATATTAAAAAAAAAATCTGCTTTAAAAACTGTGCGTGACTTTTCAAATACTACAGAATAATTTTTTAAGATTAAAAGTTATTTGATTAATCAATATTTTATACTGTTTTGTACCATTTGGGATGTAAAGTCAAGTTATGCTTAAAATAATTATTTCTGCATATTCTGGAACAAAAACTCAAAATCGTATAACACTCATTTAGATAATTCATAGCTATAATATTGGGACTGCTTTGGTAAATACAAAGAATATTTCTCAGCACATGTGTTTATAATTGGTATGACAATCTGGGCGGCACTCACTATGACACTTCTTCTTTCAGATATCAGAACTACTGATCCACAAGCTCAATCAAAACTCAGTGCACTTTGAGCTGAAGCCTGGAGTCCAAGTCCTTGTTCACGTGGCTCACTTAACAGCAGGTCAGTTTCCATGTCCCTGGGTTCTCACCAGAGGCTGTAGCGAAAGGGGCTCCCACTCTGTTGTTTCAGCGTAACAAGACCAGATGGTGCCCCTCCTTATCAGAAATAAGGAATCAATCTTTGTAGGCTCCCTTGCTTGGCATTTGTGCCTTAATGGGGACCCATAAAGCAACAGAAGAAAGTGATTTTTCTCTTAGTCCCTGGCGGTAACCACCGCCTAGTGAATCACTAGGTACGTACTCCTCAAATAATAGCATTCTTCATCTCAACAGAAATCTTGCAAATAAACAAATAATTTTTTTCTGATCTTTCTGCAAAACCTTATTTTTGAGGCATTCATGTCACGAATAATTTTCTTTAAGTTTTGGGATAAGGTAGTGCAGAAGAATGAGCTGAGACTTAGGACTTGTACAGGGTTATGCCAGGAATTGAACCCCAAGTTGCTAATGATCTCATACATTAATTAATGTCCTAAGGCTATATAAAAGTTTCAATAATAATTTAGGTAATCCCAAGTATATAGAAATAGATATTATTGTTTTGTATTAATACTAAATTAAATTAACAACATTTATTGGGTATTTTTTGCAGAGCTAGTGCTATATAGAGTATAAAGCTCAGTAGAAAATGGTCTTTGTCATCAAAATGCATATGCTCTGGTTGTGGCGTGGCAGAGTTTGCTGTTAGCAGTGGTGGTGGTGGCATTGTTGGGTGGGGGAGATGGGCATTGGTGGATATCTCAATGAATAAAATAAAGAAAATGTCTCTTATATAAAGAGACAGTAGGCATATTGGATTTTGCACTTTTTCAGCAGACCACTGGTTTCAATCTTGGCCCTGTTGCTCCCTCACGATACAGACCTTGAGAAGAGACTTGACTTCTCTGTGCCGTAGAGGTGGCAATAGCACCTATGTCAATGGGATTGTGTGAGGATAATGTTAATGCACTTAGAATGGTGCCTGGCATATACTAAGCCATTATTTTCGCCCCCCTTTTTATTCTTCGCAAAGTTGTATAAGAAATTTAGAGCAGAGATAAATTATGTTTGGCGAAAATGACGCAGGAAAGTGCAAAGAAGGAGATGGTTTTTGGAAAGGACCTTGAAAGATGGGTAGGATTGAACTTCAAAGATATTCCAGGCACCAAAGCACCAAGGAAGGAGTGTGGGAGCCTCAAGGGCTATGAGGATGCTGAGAAAGTGGGGACAAAGAGCAACAGTTTCCAACTCTATTCTCTGGTTTCCTGGAGAACCTGAAATTATGCCTAGGTCTAGAAGAAGGCCAAGTAGGTTGACCTCTTTTCTGCTTGTATATTTTTCTTTATTTGAGTTTCATAAATTTTTTATTTAAAAAAAACCCACTGCCTTAAGAGAACAAATATTTAAAAGCCACTCTTCCTGAGCATGGACATGGAGGTAGAGGGTGGAGATATGCCAGAGTGAGCAGTTTATAATTCCTTTGGTGGGCTCTGGGAAGCCGTGGAGACCTTTGAGCTGAGGTATGACTGATTCAGAGGATCACTTGAGGAAGATGACCCTTAAGAGCAGGGAGGGCTGAGTCAGGCTGATTTGTATTCTGCAACTCACCATCTGAATTCCTCCACTGAACAGACATTAATTAAGTGCCTATGCTGAGCCAAGCATAGTTCTTAGCATGGGCTGTTCTCTGCCTTCATGAAGTGTCCACCACCAGGGAAAGGCAGGCAGGAAGCAGATGAAGAAATGTCACTTTTTGAATTGTACTGCTGACAGAAATGCCCTGAAGAAATTGTAGAACTATAAGAAACCAGGGAAGGTCAAGCTGCACCTGTGAGAGCAACCCCTATGTCTAAGGTCCAAACAAAGCCTACCAACTTACTAAGGACATTTGATGACCTGGATTGGTCATGTCCTACCCAGAATATTGACTTTTGGTCTTTGGTAGAAGGTGGCGACTGACACGTCTGTTACACAGAGCCAGTTAAAGTAGAGAATGAATGGTCTAGAAATATCAGTTGCCATTCTGATAGCCAACCACTGACAAATTGTCAGATGAATAGAAAGTAACTACTTGAAATTGGTTTAAATAGGTTTACTGATTTATTTAATTTAATTAGATTGTCCAAGCTGTTTAGAGGGCAGACTAAACCTCATCTAGTTCATTTCTTGTGATGCAAAATTTTCTTACTTCTAAATGAGCGCTGTCTTCAGGCACCGTCTTTTGCTAAAGCGTAGCTTAATGTGTTAGAAAACCTTTCTGTCCTATTTACCAGGGGATTATGTTGGAAAGGGGAGCATCACAGGTCAAAGCAGTCACACAACTAACCCCATTTTTTCCAATTCTGGAAAATTTTTCCAATTAATGTTCATACTTCATCCCATGTCTGGGGAGCAGGACTCAGATCCTTGGGAAGAAGGATTGACAAAGGGAGACATGTTCATGGGAACACTGGTAAACACACTGAGCTTTTAAGGGGGAGCCCCCTGCGGCATAAATATATATGATGCAAGGTTGCCAAAGAATGAGAGAACAACCATCACCACCACCATGACAAAAATTCAGTTCGAGGCAAAAGCCCAGTCTTAAACTGGGCCAAGTTGGGTAGAGTGAGAACTTTTGTTGATTCCCAGCCATTGTGACTGTTCATGGCTCTTCCCTGTCAGATTTGATAGTAGAGCCTTTTGGCATTGTAATTCCAAACCTGATCAGCTGGTGTTATTGAGCTTCCTGTGTGACTAGCTCAGTGACTGGAGCAGGCTCATATGTGGATAATCAGCTCCGGTTTGAAGAGTAAAAGAAGAGAATGTCAGCCGCTGATGCAATAACTGAGTTTTGGAAACTTTTGTTATATTGAGTTTAGCCCTGTTTGTCGTAATAGTGTTAGAACTGGCAGTACCAACAGGTGCAAAGTCACTCTCAGCCAGACTTTCATAGGCAAAAGACAAAGTTTGTGTTAAGGCTGGCACTTTAGTGATTGTGACGAGGCAGTAAAATATATGAGGGCCTAGTTTCCTGTTGGAGATTGGTCTGAAATTAGTTATAACTATATCTATATCTCTCTATATATCTATATAGATAATAGATATAGATAGATCTCTATAGATAGATCTTTCTCTCTATATATAATTAAAATATATATATATATATTTTAATTATTATATATTTTAATTATTTGAACAGAATGGTAGATTATATCTACCATGACAGTGGAGGAAATTCTCCTTTAACACATAGAAAATTTGGCACATTGGGTGAGGGGTAAGTTCATTGGGACACTTGCCACAATTTCTTTTATTAAGTTTAAATTAACACATTCCCCATTGAATGGGTAAGAAGAGAAAGAAGAAGAAACCTAAGGAAAAGAAAAAACAGTGAGGAAGGGTATTTGATGCAGAAGGTCCACTTCAACTGCCTTTCCCTGCCTTTCGTCCCCCCTGCAGGTAAGAGAAAATAGAAATTTTAAAAAAAGATAAAAAAGAACCACTGTTTGCAACATTTCATGTCTCATAAGCAGGATTGCTAATACCTTCCCGGGGACCATTATAGCACGCTACTGCATTCCATTAATTGCTCAGCAGATGTTCAGCAGCCTTCTTTTAAAAATGTTTGAGCCAGAGTGTGTTGCTGGTGAGAGAGGCAAGGCATAATTTGGTTTGTCTCCAAGGAAAAAGAACTGTCTCCTTTCAGGAATTTACTAGCCTTATTTTGTGTTTCAAATTCACTTCCCTGTTAGCTTTTATGGGAACACAAGGTAAGCATTTCCAGATACCTGGATGTCATTAGAGACTGGATTTAGTTTGTTTGCCCCCACGTGTTCTATTTGAGAATTCATTAACTTTGGTATCTAAGCTGAGCTCAACTTTGAATGCAGCCCTTGTTTTTTGCTCTTAAACATTCGTATACTCCTCAGTTACTGCGCAATTTCTCTTGAGAACCTAACCACTCCGGAAAGCTTTGTTTCTGAAATGCTCTTTGCAGAAAGGAAAGATTTAACATTGTCTGAGAATAGGGAGAGAATGAGAAGCTGTTGTCAATAAGGTTGGCAGGGCGGGGAGGCCATGGCAGGTGTGTCTGTCTTTGGCTTTCAGGACATGGTGGCAGCTGGCATCCATGTTTGGCAGACAAAGGCTAAGATGTTACAGAACAACTCGGGGAGTTGGAAAAGGGAGCAGAAATGAATCAAGCTGAGACTTGGACTGGAAACACTGGTGTTTTGACTGAAGTGTCCCTTTACTTGTGCTGCTGCTGGCTGGAATATTTCTCCCCACTTTTCCACCTCTCTGCATTTCCTTACTCTGTTTATATTTTCAGGCTCAACTCATTGTCAGTATGTGCATGATGTATTTCTAGGTATCTTAACATGGATATCATTACCCCTTGTCTGAACTCACATGGATTTTTTTAAATCTGTACTGTCATTGTCATCATCATCATTATCATCACTTTGATTTAACTTCTTGAGGATACAGTTCTGCATATCTCAGTACTGTCTCCACTCTTGTACCCAGCAGAGAACTTCTACATATCAGGTGCTCAGTAAATATTGCCTTTATAAATAATTAAGTGTATAATCACTTTATAAACTGCAGAGATATATTCAAAATCCCATTTCCCCAGTTAACATTCAGATTAAGTTTATTCGATTGTGAATCTGTTCCGCGACCTGCTACTCATTACCGAATAACTGGTAAGTGGAGCCTTGCAGTTATTTATCCAATAAACATCCAGGAAAAACCCATCTCTGTGTTTTTATGCCAGGTATCCCTTCAAGATATATTATAATCATTATATTCATGTTGTGGAGAATGGGTAGGTTTGAGGAAAATGAGAGTTCTGTGTTCTGGAATAAGAGATCCCAGAGGCCACAGGAGAGGGGCTGTCATGAGGGCTTCTTCCAAAGGAGGCTGAAGCAATTGAACATATTGACTCTCATCTGACCTCTTTGGTCAGAGAGCAGCCTCACGTCATGGCAGACTCAGGGCCGCGCATCTTAGATTACGCTGTCCTCACTGTGTCAAACAAACTAGACCTTCTTCATATCTTTTGTGATGTCTCCCTTGAGTTCTCTCTCATCTATGCTTTACCCTGGCCTTCCATTATTTATTTATTATTTACTTACTTTTATTATTTTGAATTTATTTATACTATTCCATATATTAAGAGCTGCGATGTCATCTTAGGGAGAGTTGTTTCCCCCACCCCACTCCCCTGCCCCCACCTACCCTCATCAAGACTCGCCGGAAGGCTCTGAATCTGATGCAGAATGTTTCATCTCTGTAGGTACTTATGGAAGAACAAACCTAGGCTGTTAAGAAAATACCCCTAAAACGTCGATAATTTTCTCATTGCCCCTAGTAACTTGGAATTTACTCAAGGGTAAAGTCCATTTCAGATTTATTATCTTATTCCTCACATGACTCTATACCTTAGTTTCCCATTGTTTCTTTAAAACTATGATTCATCCAGGAATATCAGATGAATTAGGACCCTCACTCAGCTCCACCCTGGTTATACCAGAGGTACAAATACTAATTACATGAGCTATACTGATTCTAAATGAAGAAGATGAAAAACTCTCTATGCAGAAGATTCAATAAGTATGAGCTTTAATGTTTAAAAGCTCAACAAAAGAAGGGAAAGTAAGCGGGACAGGTTAAGAAGCTATGCTGAACAGAGGCACGGGAAGGAGACATCGTATGTATGATTTATGCATAAAGTGAGACATAGTATGACATAGTTTGGAGCACCTAGACATATATCCTCAAATACTTCTATTTGGTACATTTACTGAAGTTAAAATTATGAGCAGAGGAAAGAGAGAGGATAAATTTCAGGAAAAACAAATATGCTACTCTATAATGAATTCTGTTGGTATATCATCCATGCATGCTAGGCCGAAAACTTTTATCAAGGTAGGTTTGAGATTATAAAATATGATAAACATGGGAAGAAGGGGCAGATGAAAGGGTTTTTAAATAATAGATTTGGGCACCAATCAATAATCCTTTTAATAAATTATTTACACATTTTAAAAGAAATTTTCAACCCAGGTGGCAAGAGATGGTAACGCATTTGATAGAGATGGAGACCTATGTGTAGGATCTTCTTTTTTTGGTGGCCAAAAAAATTAAGTTTTATGGTTCATGATGGGTTTAATGTCATAAAATATATAAGTGAAAAACCCCACCAGGAAGTTGGAAGTAGGGGGCTTGAAACGCATATGAAAAGACCAAGATCAAACTGTGTTATGAGCTATAATTTTGCACCTTTCAGCAGATAACCAGGTAAGGGGGACCTGCTGACAGGTGGTAAATTAAAGTCCTAATTACTGGTACAAATCTTTTAATCTACATCAAACTCTGTATCTTTGTTTTTGTGAGGACCTATGCTCATTAGTAAATTTAGTTGTTATACTTGGGGACGGGACTAGAGGTAAGGTAAAGAAGCCTAAAAATGTGTTGATTCTTCTGTGGTAGAATAGATGAGGTTCTATGTGAGAACGGAAGTTAAAGACTAGGCTAGCATTTTATTTGAGAACACAGAAAGATACCTAAAGTGGTTCATACTGAATTATAAACAACAGCACTTCAGAGATCATTTGCATTTCACAGGAGTTATTTATTGGGCAAATAATCTGAAATTTAGGTGGTAGGTCTTCTGCAGAGAGGAACTAGAGGAGTTGGAGCTGTTTTCCTCAAAACATTTGAGATAAATGAAACCCTGTTTGGTGGTTGAAAAAAAAATCTCTTTATAACCCAGGGAAGGAAGTCCCTGCTATAAAGCAGCTGTTCTTGAACTTGACTCTACATCAAAGTTACCTAGGAAGCTTTACAAAAGTAGAGAGATTTCAGGCCTCACTGCACATACCCGGAATCAGAATCCCAGGGAGGGATATCTAGAAATCTGCATCTTTAACAAGTTTCCTAATTGATGCTGATATGTTGGCCTTTCACCAGTCTCAGCAAGCATTCTTATAGAGCATTCTAGGGACTGAAATCCATCTACATAACAAGGAAAGTGCATCTCTATCTCCAGTAACAAATCTGATTTACAACTCAGAGCACCCACTAAAACAGAGGCATACTTTAAAAAAGAGGGTCTGTGTAGGAGGAAATTCATAACATACATTAAAATCTAATTTCTCACATATCTGGATCCAACCTAATTGGCAGAGTGGGTAGAAGACAGTGGAAGTGAGTGGAAAAAATGAAGCATGCCTCTGAATCTGGGATATACCATAATCTGTAATCTAAATGAATGGCAAAGACCAGCCAAGTGCTGTGGCTGTGAAGCAGTTGAAAAGATTAAACTGTGCACTGGAATCTTAGTGGCAGATGTACGTGAATAGCCATGGTTTTTATGCAAGTTAAACAGATGATATTATCTTTTCTATTACTGTGCTAGTATGAGCAGAAAATGATACATCCCCATTTCCCGATATTTCAGTTTCTGTTAGAAAATCAGATAGCTCATCAACCCTTAGCTTTCCAATTAGGTCACTGCCTCTCTGGAGTTTGGGGTATATGTGATTTTAAAAAGTGAAAAGTTGGTGTTTCTCTAAGGAAGAGCCTCAAATTTTTTTTAAAAAGTGTAATACACAGTAACTGCTTCCACCCTCTCCTGTCTAGCAGTTGTCTTTTTAAGTTGTTACGGTTAGAAAAACTGTCCTTTGTCAAGGGTATGTGTGGGTTTTTAATAACACTGCTATCTTGTGTTATCTTGGCCTCCATGGTTGCTGCTGACTGGTTTAATTTCTTTTTCAGGTGTAATAAAAAGATATTATCACAAAGATATTAGAGAATTAATGTTTCCAGGCTTCAGTTGCTCTCCCTGGATATGTTATGAGTAAATGTGGGAGGCAATAAGGGTGTCAGAATTTTGACCTCGGTCAGAATACATCGTGAATCCTGCCTGACAGTTTCACATTGAGAAAGACCCTTTCCACTTGAAGGTAGAATTAGCATTGGTCAAGAAGCTTTGGAAAATACAGTATAATCGAAGCCACGTTGTTATAGACGCAGATGCCAGATTGTGCAGTTGTGGAGTTCTAAACTGTAAAGTGAAATAAATTGTCACAATGACATTTCCATTTAGGGATGCAATTAGTACTAGTGAAATTCTTCCGCAGCCAATAAATTGATCTGTCTCTTTAGTCTCTGCTTTCCTTATTATCTACACAGTTATCACTAACAAATTTTTTTGCGAGTAAAGTCAAAGTCATGCTAATGGTATTTTCCCCCAAAATAAATGTTTTTTCTCTATGAATAGTTAGGCTGTTTCACAGACACGTGGACCTAGTGGCTTTTGCCAGTTATTGAGCCGTTATGGTGTTATGATGAGTAATAACAGGTGTCAAACTTGTCTTTTTCCCTAATGTGATTAAATGAATGTGATACTTTTATAAATGTACCAGGGACCAGCAATGAGGTTGCTGGGTTTTTTTTTTTTTTTTTTCTTGTAGAGTCTATTGTCACCATTTTTTTTTTGTTCCCTGGACACACAAAAGGGCCTGAAATGACCACAGAGTACCTGGCCTGAGCTGGCTAGGCCAGTGGATGTACCTAGGAACTCTAGAGCAGAGAATGATCAGGTGGGGTGATCAGATGAGCAATTCATAAGCAAGGTAGAAACATGCAACAGGTTGGAATTAAGTGGAGGTTAGGACACAGGAGACACAAGTCCAGAAGAGGGAGACAAGGCAGATAATCAAGATAAATTGGCAGGGAAAAAAAAAAAAAGGCAAGTGAATGCATACAAAATATAGAGAAGATACCAGAGTCTACGGCCATACTACCCTGAACAAGCCTGATCCTATCTGATCTCAGAAGCTAAGCAGGGTCAGGCCTGGTTAGCGCTTGGATGGGAGACTACCTAGGAAGACCAGGTGCTATCGGCATAAAAAATAAAAATAAGGGACTGTAAGCTGACAAGGTCCTTGCAATCTGTGAGGTCAACCAAGGGTTGTCTCGCCTAAAAAATTTGGGGGAAAAAAAAAAAAGATGCCAGAACCTAGGCAAAGCTACTTTTTAGACACTACCTTCTTTATACTACAGTGACTGGGACTGTTGCGTTGTATCGTTGTGTCTGCAGAAGCTTTAGCAGCACTCCCTTTCATCCTTAAAGTGCCCTGATTTAGAAATGCACACTTATAGTCATCGTACTCATATGTCGCCACTCCGCCAGTGTGGTCAGACGTTCACCAGAAACAGGGAACGGTTGAGCCCAAAGATGAGAATTACTAATTGGACATTAATAAGTTGAACGGTAAGGGTTTTGAGGAGAAAAGTTTTTAGTAAATTAATTGCTGTGTAACAAATCACCTAGACATTCAGTGGATTAACAATAAGCATTTATTATTGCCTATGAGTGTGTGAGTCAGCTGGGTGGTCCTTCTGGTTTTGCCTGTGTTCATTGTATGTGTACAGTCAGCTGGGTTATTGGGTAGAGAGCTCTACGGATCTTGGCTAGGCTGTCCCACATGTTAGGAGTTGGTCGGCCGTAGGCCACTCTAGAATAGCCTCAGTTGGGATCATGAAGCTCTCCTCCACGTGCTCTCTCATCCTTCAGCAAGCTCTCTGCGCTTCCTTATACATGGCAATGACAGGGTTCCAAGAGAGAGCAAAAGCACAAAAGGCTTTAAATCTCACTACTGGCACACCGTCACTTCCGTTTCATTCCTTTGCCAAATCACATTATGGCTTTGGCTCAAACTCAAGGACTAAGGAAACAGAGTTCACCACTGGCTGGGAGAAGCTTCAAACTTGATTTGCACAAGGCTTGGACACAGACAGAGGTAGAGAACTGATCTAACGATGCAGTTAATTCATAAAGAGATTGAGCCACTATTTGTAATTTTTTTTTGAAGTATTTTTTTTTTGTTATTATTTTGTTTTGTTTTAGTGACCCAGAGAATATAAAGATCAGGCACACTCTGAAGATAAGGACTGGATGTTTTATGAGCAACAATAGGTGGGACCTACCATGCAATACTCTCAAATTAGTATGCATACTAATGTCCCGTGTAGCTTTTTATGTATTCTGGGATTTACTCTCTGAAACCGGCATATTCTGTCTCAAACAAAGCCTTAGAAACTGCATTTTCACAAGTTCTCCAGGTGATTCTGATTCAGGTAGTTTGTAAACTACATTTTGAGAAATAGTCTACATAATAAGTAGTATTCTTCCTTGACTTTCAACCCTAGAAATCCAAAAGGCATCCTCTCTTCCTGTCTGTCAATTATGATGATAAATTTGGTCTTCAAGGTACCCATGGTTGTCATTAGTTGGCCAAGTGACCTTTCGGTGACTAGATGTTCCTAAGGGCTCATCCTAAATTTAAAATTCGCAGCACTTAGTCATTAGAACCTTTTCTGGGACTTCCCATTCAGCCTGGCCTCCGGCATCACAGTAGTGTATAGCCATCCTTAAGACTCTTCTGATTGAGTTTGAATTTGAACTAGAAAGAAGGCCTATGGACGAGTTAGGGTATTCTCTATATGAAAACCTTTCCACACTCTGGATAAACTTTTGCTGTGCCACTCCCATACCCCATTAATTTCTGAAAAAGAGATTTAAGACCATGTGGATTTTGTGATATTCACGGCATGTAACTAAAAAGTTGGCTTGGGTCTCTTTGGAGGAAAGAGAGGAAAAAAGAAAATCAAGGTATAGTGAAGTTATGTTTGCAACTTTTTGATAGCACTAACTTCTGAAGTAAAAATACAGTAAGAGTTCAAAGTTTCAGGGTAAGTGCAGGTAGCTATCCTCCAAGAAAGGCCCTTTGATGGAATGAAATGAGTGTGGGCAGCAGCAAGGGTATTTTGCATGGCTTTACCAGGTGATGCCAACATACTATTGACTTGAAAATTTTAAAATAAACCAAACAAAGAGGTAAGTCTGCAGCAAAGGGAGAAGTGATATTTGAGGTAAGGCATTTCCCAAAGTGGGTCGTATGCAAAGGTTCTGTGTCCTGTCGAGTTTGTGAAACTATGCTCAAGTTAAATGAGTTTTACTCTTACAGGACTGCTATGAACTTTTAATATAATACACTGATGATTATCATGAATCTTCAAGATGGGGAACGCCAAAATTATGTGCCCGTGGAAATTTTTCATCATATTTCAGGACTTGTGTTCTGTAGAATACACTTTCAGATATATGATAGCAATAATACAACAGTATGTAAAGTATTAGGTATATATCGGGCAGATGCCAGTTCTTTAAAACTTCTATCTTGTTTTATTCTCGCAACTTTCTAAAGCAAACACGAGTTTTATCTCCATTATAAGTTACTTAGCCCATAAGTGGCAAAGTCAGACTCTGATTCCAAAAAGGAACCATATCAATTACTTCACCCTAAAAGTGGAGTTTTGGCGTTTCTTTGATATGCTCAATCCACAACCATTTATTTAGCACTTACTTTCATAGGAAGGCTACTGTTGTTACTGTAAGCATGGCTGTTATTATAATCAACCTAGGTCCTCATGAATAGACTATAATAATTCAATGCATTTTGGAGTTCCTTGCGGGTTTTGGAAACGATGTGTGCCAGACCCAGACTGAGAAACGTTGAGTCACTTGCAGTGCTGATGTGTCCATGCTTTCCTCTGTGCCCGAATAATGGAAAATAAACTGCTAAACACTTTCCCCTAGCTTCTACCTTGTTTAGAATGCAATTGGAGAGGGATTAATTTATGCTAATTCCACAGGCTAAAGCCCATTTATCACAAGTTTCCATTCCTCAGCAAAACACACAAAACCAACTAAGTGTTGGGCAGACTAAGATACGCAGCTGCTGTTGTGTGGAGCAATAATGGCCCGTTTATATTCAGGCGTAGATCAGCAAGCAGAAGCCACCCACGGAACACAGAGGGTAGTGGTATTCGATCTCTTACTGCTGCTGCCTGCCACTTCCTGCCTGCCTGCCTCCCTGCCTCTGAGAAGTGATGAAGTGATGCAGAGATGGGGAGGAGAAGTGGATAGCATATGCATTAGAACTCAGGATACAGAAGCTCATTTTCCCAAAATAATATGTAAATTACTAAACAGTGTTAATGCTGCTTGTTTACAGATGAGAATTTGAGTGAGAAGGATTTCAAATTGGAAGATTTAAGCTTGTGATGAGGAGAGGGAGATGAGGAGGAAGGGAAATAGAGTCCGTGTGTGTGTGTGTGTGTGTGTGTGTGTGTGTGTGTGTGTGTGTGTGTGTGTGTGTGTTTGCTTTCTGTCTTAGAGAGAGCCTGGCCAATGCAATTTCCTGCCTTTAGTTTTCCATTTATTTCAAATGCCAACCCTTTCAAGCAGGCTTGTTATTCTTCCTGGGTACTCTCTAACACTGATAGTCTGCTTATTCTAAGAGAGCGTTCAGCTAGGAGTTAGAAGTTTAGCAAAAAAGCTAACCTGCCTCTAACCATCCTGACCATCTGTGACTGCTCTCTGGACCTTCATATGTTCCTGGATAAGGGTTTGCATTAGAAGATTACCTTTAATATATCTTCCTATTATTGTTTCCTTAACGAGATCATTGTATTGTGATGTCGAGAGAGAAAGCAAGAGACCTTATCTTTTAGAGTCACAGATGAATTTATATGATAGCTGAGATTTGCTTTGAAATTGAAATAATCCAGTGGTTGGGGGTTTGAGGACTGGATGCAGGTAGAAATAAAATAATACTTTCTATCGATTATTGGCTGTGGAAGCCAAGTGGTTGGTATGTGAGGCTTCATTTCTCCATGTACATGTATCATGCATATATACATATATGTATATATATATATATATACATATATGTATATATGCATGTCATCCAAGTTGAAGAGTGTTTGATCTATGGTTTTAAAACTTAAAAATATTTTAACTGTGTCACTTGTTAATTTGTTTCTTGTGCTGTAGATTTGCCTTAATCCTCATCCTCAGAAATATCTTTTAAAATTTCTGATATCTCCCACTGGTTAGCCCAGAGTTGAGTACATAGAATGTGTGTGTGTGTGCACGTATGTGTATGTATGTGTGTATGATATGACTTGGGTTCAAGTCTTAGCTATTCCATTAGTTCTGAGTGCTTTGGAACAACATTGACCTATGGGAACGGAACCTCATTGTTCTTATCTGTTCAATGGAGACCATAGTCTCTGCTTTCTATTTGTAAAAATCAATTGTGATAATGCTTATGACAAATGGAGGTGTTCTCTTCCCCAATGACATCTTAACAGCTGTGCTGTGAGTTCTGAAGTATTTCTGGGCTCCTTTGCCGACGAAACTGCGTTTGCCTAAGTAAAGAAGAAGACCTCTATTTTCCGATTTTGATCTCAAAGCCATGTGCCTTGGGAGGTCCACCACAGTGGCACTGCTCCCACTTTTTCACACAGACTCACACTCAAACTTCGTGGCTTACGTGGCTGCTTGACTTAAGAGAGAATCACATGGGTACTTAGTTTTAGTGCTTCCTAAAAGTTGATTTTACTAAAACAACTAAGCCTGTTTTCGAGAAAGAGGACTCGACTTTGTGTTTCACCAAAACAGCTTAGTATATGGAATATATTTTCAGTGTGCAGTGGTTACTGAGTGGCTGGATGCGAGCCTACGATTACCAGATGGAACAGAAGCAGCCTTGTGTCTTGTCTGAGACCATCAGTGTTGCAGTCACCTGCTCTTGAACTTTTACACCTGGGTAACCAGAACGTTGCCCTCTTGACTCTCAGCACAGAAGAGTCGTAGAAAATGGTGCTTAAAGGTCACCCACATGTATGGGTATCAGGCTTTGCTTAAATGCATGGAAGGTAAAGACCAGCATTTAAGCTTTTAAGGGGTATGTGTGGTTTGTCTTTTAAGCTTGAACTCTTGCTATTTTTTGCAAAATGTCAGTTTTTGAGAGGGTGAAAATTAATTGCAAACAAAATTACAAAAGTACAACAGGTTTGACCTTGAGGTGGAAGAGGTTTGGAGGTGGAGAAAGATATTCCCCAGAGCTGCAATCTCAGGGCAGACTCAGGGAGGGAGATCCTTTCGCTGATGCAGAGGCGGCTGTAAGCCTGAGAGGTTGAACTCCACTCACCTGAGAGGCTGGTGCTTCCTGGCATGAGCTGTCAGGGCTTCGGGAAGCTGTGGAGACAGCACCTGATTGTGAAATATTCACTCAGCCATCAGCGTTTTACGTGTAAAAACATCAGCATGCTCCATTATTCTTCAGTTCTTTCTCTCCATGACAATGACAGGGATAGGAGTGAGAGAAATGGAAAATCTGTAAAAATATTCCTTTGGTGGTTTTTCTGGTTCTCTGTAATTGCTTAGAGGAGAAAGCTTACATTCAGGATATAGAAAAATTTAATAATGATATTATTATAAATATTGATTAAGAATAATAGCAGCAGCAATAGCGATAATAGCTATTTATAGAAGAGCTAATATGTGCCTAGCACTGTTACCAGTGATTTACCTGCATTCATTCATTCGATGCTCACAAAAACCTGATGAGATATGCACTGTTGTTCTCATCTCACCAAATGAATATCTTACCCAAAATCAAACAACGAGCATGTGGCAGAGGCAGCCTTGAATCCAAATAGCCTAGCTCCACTGCGCTTCTTGGACAGGCCAGCTGGAGAATTCTGGTGGCTGGGAAGGGCTCAGATACATTCACATGTCAGCTGTGTGGCCTGTATCTTGTATGTAGGTCCCACGCGATTTGCTGAGACTTGCCACGGCTCTACATGAACAGTGTGAGTCTCTCACCAAGTCACGCCAGTCCACATCTCTGCTCATGACCATGCCTTGCTTTCTCCCCCAGCCCCACTGGTGGACTTGACTCCAACCCACAGTGGATCCGCCATGCTGATGCTGCTCTCCGTGGTGTTTGTGGGGCTGGCAGTGTTCGTCATCTACAAGTTCAAAAGGTATGTGTCCCTCCATCCATGTCTCCTCTCCCTCTTCCTTCTCCATGACAGGTTCAGAAGCATGCATCGCAGTGATGTACGTCTCCCATGCATAGCAGTGATGGTTTCTGTTAATGTTTTAGGAAGATCCCGGGGATTAATGTTTATGCCCAGATGCAGAATGAGAAAGAACGAGAGATGGTCAGTCAAATCAGTCACACTGAAAACAGGCCCCATATCCCTCAGACTGAACTAAGGAGGCCTGGCCAGCTGATAGATGAGAAGGTGGAATCACAGCTCATAGGTAAATGATTCCCAGTAGCTGTCAGCTGTTCAGCCTGAGTAGTCACTGGCTGACTCTGTCTCTAACCCCTTTCTGCCTTGACGTAACCACTACTTTCTGCTCTAACATCCCTGAGAGAAACAGCTAAGATGACTCTCTCCCTGCTTCCTTCTATTGGAATGAGAAGAAAAAAAAAAAAAAAAAAGCCTTTTTGCTCCTGTCTAATATTTTTTCTCTCACGAGTTTCTTCCTCTTTTCTCAAAAATCCTTGCTCAAATGTTGGGCTTTAAGTGTTCATGGGCAAAGAGCCTGGATCTGCTGGCCTAGAGGGCCAGGCAGGGTTTGAGAGACAAGGTGTGTAATGACCAGAAAAGCCGTGGCAGCCTCACCCTGATACAGCTTTAAGGAGGGCTCCAGAACACTCACAGGATGACATGATGAGGCTAGCAGAGGAGCGACAGACTGATCACCCTGGGATTTTTTTTTTTTTAATCTAGTAGTAATCTAAAAAACATCCCCAGAAAACAGAATTTGAGAATTTTTAGGACAAGAGGCATAAAGTTTATAGAATATCCCAGGAGTGGGGCGTCCTGAGAGAGACCACTGGAGGATTAGGCTATTACAAAGCGGATTGGCAGATTTCTTCCTCCTCTGTATTTGTCCCTTACCAGAATTCTTAAAAAGAACTGCACTGTATTTTAATAGAGCTTACTCTGTGCCCGTGAAATAAGCATGGGAATCCAACAGCTAGGACTAGAAAGTGTCAGGTGTGATTGCTAAGTCTTACTATTTATCACAGAGAAAATTTTCCAGGAAATTAGACAAACCCATGAAGCCACCATTGTGATCCATTTCTCTTCTTGTTTCCTCCTGTCTGTTGGCATCAGGAGTTGAAGCTGTAAATGTTCCCATCTAGATCCTGCATTGCTGACTACGATGGATAAATTACTATATAACCATTCATGCTTCACTCTATTGTGATGATGCCAGACCACCTAAAAGGCCCTTATAAGATTGTTACTTGGGTGGGGGGGGGGGATGAGTACCTAAACGAAAACATGACCCTCTCTTTAAATGGATATGGGAAAGTTTTGTGGTTGTATTAAGGCGAAATTTAAATGCAATGACTGGCTCGTGTCGGAGGTGATAATAACCTCTGCAGCCACATCTGGTCTCCAGTTTTCAGTGTGCTTTCTTTGATTTGGAGAGACAGGGCGATAAATGCATAATTGCTTTGGGTTAAAAAGAAAAAGGCTTTTCTGTCTTCAAGTCCAGAGAAGCATTCACCCTGTCTATTCACCGCTAAAGCCTCTAAGTGCATTTTCGTGGGTCATTTGGTTTTCAATCCCGTTTCCACGGGGTATGAAGCACAGCCGCTGTTTACGTTATTAAAGTGGCAATCCCTCCTCCGCCAGGAACGTCTTGCAGCACATTGCAGTCTCTGACACCTTTCCATTTCCAATGTCATTAAATGAGTAAGTGTTACACGTTTTCTCTTAGGAGAGTAGCTTTACCCTCCCCTCCCTCCCCTTCTACTCAACCTGGTGACTCATCTCTCCGATTGCAAAGAGCAAGACAGCCACTCCACCTTCAACGCCAAAGCGGGGATCTGCTGGGGCACAATTTGCAATTTAAGGAAAATCCCCAAAGGCTACAGGCGACCTGCTGATCAGGAAAGAAT
Source organism: Eonycteris spelaea (assembly GCA_003508835.1). Classification (NCBI taxonomy): domain Eukaryota; kingdom Metazoa; phylum Chordata; class Mammalia; order Chiroptera; family Pteropodidae; genus Eonycteris; species Eonycteris spelaea. The sequence continues at coordinate 15,666,901 of PUFA01000004.1, forward strand.
TTCGCTCTTGTCAAGTGCATCATCCTTCATGACCACTAACTTTATGTTTTCTTTCTTTCCTTTGTTGTTCTGTTTCCTATTTTGCCAGGAAGTATTTCCATAGTTGCTGAGAATCAAAGCACAAAAGAAATCCCTACCTATGTAAATGTTTGAATGGAGGACGCCAGTAAAAACAAAAACAAACAAACAAAAATAAAATAAAAGCAATCAAAATTCAAACAAACAAACAAACAAACACTCACTGCATCGGGACTTTTTAATTCTTCAGACACAGACAACAAGGGTTTTTAGCTTTAAGCCTGTGCATGTGGACTATACCTTGAGAACATGCTTGGAGGGGCAGTATACAGGTGCTCTATTTTAATGGGAAAACACTCCCCTCCCCTCCTCCTTTCTTCTCTCTCTTTTTTCTGATCGGTCGTGTTTGTAGAAAATTCATAACACATATAAGCCAAGGAAATCTGCATGTATTTTTGGAAATATTCTTGGCTCTAGATTTAACAGCTATTTTAGCACTATTTGCTGATGGGTGGATTAGCCACCCCAGCCCCTTTCACAAGACACAAAGACATACACAGGAGTTCGAAACCCTGAGCTGTTTCTCTGTTCCATCTTCCTTATTGCCATAGTCCCTTCCAAGTTATTTGGTAGCTCTGTTGGCCAATGGTGGCTACCAGGCTGCTTTTTGCGTTCTGTGTGGCCACAGGGACAAAGAAGCCAGTCAAAGTTCTGTATATGCAGGCGGAGCAGGGAAGGCAGGCAGGTGGGGGATAATATGGGGCAAGCATGTCAGAAGTGAACCTGTGTTTCCTGTTCACCCTTTCCGGTTATGACTGCTTCCCCTTAAAAATTTCCCTGCTTCTGCCCCAGCTTACGTAGAAAATAGAATCCCAGTTACCCATTGTCTTACCTTCCCATGTTTGCTTTCCATGTGTGGTCATGATCTGCCGATGTCTTTGTATCTCTTCCTTCTAATCCCCAAGTTACCCTTCAACTGTTCCTACCTTTTTTTCCCCAAACACGTTGCTAGATTCTGTACATTAACCCTGACATTCCCTAAATACTGGCCTAGACTCCGCCAACCCTATCTCCACCACCTACAAGTTTCTGATCTTTGTCAGTTTTGTACACTCCCAAGCATGCCAGCTTCTGTACACAATGGCCAAGCTGCATCCTGCCCTGAAGGGTTCAGCTTCATGTACCCTTTGTCTCCTCCTGTAGAACCTGCCTCTTCCAAATATCCTTGTCTTTTCCCACCTGGAAACATGCCATGTGTGTGAATGAGCTGATATTCAAATCTTGCCATGTGCACTGGAAAAGAAAGCATTCCGATGAATAGCGGTGTCCTCACACCTTAACAAAAACCTCATACAGTCAGATTCTAGAAGATTCTTGTTAGAAATGTTTTGAATATGTTACTATGGGCAGGAATTGATTCCTGTGATGGTTGCTGTACCCAGTATTTCCTCTCTCACAGGAGAGTAAAAATATTTGTAAAATAAAAACCATTTTAACCAGAAGAAGAAGCAGGTTAATGGATTTAATGTTCAAGAGTGTCAAAAGGTCTGAGAATATACAGAGGTCTTGTCTTACATTAGGATGAGATTTTGATTTTGTAGGATGATCCTAGACATTCTACATGTGTGCCCTCTGATCTCTCAGTATCATAGTACCAGCAAAGGCGAAATTAAGCATGAAGGAGAGGACTTAGTAGACTAACTAAAGCAGATTGGCTCAAAGCATGAAAAAACTCCAGTTTTCCAGGGCAATCCTAAAAGAAGACCCAGAGAAAGAAAGAAACAAATGTTTGTCCAGCAGAAGCCCTTGGAATATTATGGATTAGGTAAAGCCCACTCTAAAATACAGGCAAAAACAGTTTTGAAAAACCACTCAGAGAGTACAGCCTCCTTCTTGGTCATATCGCCAAGCCAACAACAGGGTATAACATGGCTCTGGGATATAATGGGGTTTGAGGCACCTAAATATCCTGAGAATCCCTTCCCTTGGATAGCCCAGGCAGGAGAAAGGTAGCAAAGTGGAAGTCAGAAGTTAATCAATCAGAAGCTTTCATGGTCAAAGATGGCTGGTGGATCTGAGAAATGGATTATGCCCGAGGCAGCCATCTATTTGTATAATTCAATTGATCCCCAACCTGCCAGGCTTCCTATCCCACAGGAAACGTTCTCATTGATCCTCTTCAGCTGGAGCCTTCCAAATTTAATCTGGAAGACAAAGTGTTTGGAAACCAAAAGAGGCTCACTCAAAACAACACAGGGAGTCCTCAGAGTTGCAGTTCAGATCTTTTTAATTGGAAAATTATAAAAAAGGGAATAACACTCTTAATCCAGCATAGTGCCTTGCCTAGAATAGGTATGAAGAAAATTATTTGTTGAAGGAATAGATGAATGACCACAAGAGAAGACTTAGGGAAAAAGGGGCTTGTGAGTCCTAACTGAAAATAGAGGTGGAGGTGGGATGCCTGGCATTTTGGAAAGTGACCTAAGATGGTCAGCTCTAGATTCAGCATTTCCAGGGTCTCCATGTGCCTCTCCTCTAAGCTCCCTCCCACCTGTAAGATATTAGTGAGGCACTGCTCAGAGGGGACCTCATTGTTCTTATGATCTAGCTCTGTTGTTCTCAAAGTATGCTACCTGGACCAGCAGCATCAGCATCACCTCAGACTTGTTAGAAATGCCAGTTTGGGGTCCCTACCCCAGACCTACTGAATCAGCATCTCCAGGGGGTGGAGTCCAGCAAGCCCTGTTTTTACAAGCCCCTCAAGTGACTGTGATATATACTCAACTTTGGGAACCACTGTACTAGACCATTCCAGCTCAGTCCCAAAGAGAAGGCAGTAATGAGAGCCACCAAATGGGAAGGGACCCAAGTGCCTACCTACTCGCTAACAGCAGGTGCAGACACAATGCAGTGTTTGGTGAGCTTGTGGCCAGAGGGATGGGTTGGGAGGGATGGATGTAGAAGGTAAGATCCAGGGCAAGCTAAAAATCTGATAATTGCAACATTTTCCATGTTCCCAGAAGGCATGCTCTACCCTGAACTACCCAAACAACATTTTCTCTTTTGCCTTATTCCTAATTGAATTCACTGTCCAAAATACAGAGGTTTGCTTTGCTTTTTTTATTCGGAAGTTCCAAACAGCAACTTTGAGAGCAATGGGGTACTTGGCAGCTGTTCAGTGTTTTCCAGGATTCCAACTGAAATCCCTCATTTGCCAACTTATTTTTATAGGAAGCCAATTTAAAAAAAAAAAAAAAAAAGAAAAAGAAAATTTTCTTATAGTATCGGAACTACTTCTAATTTTAAAATGACTTTTTTGATGTATTTTTTTGTTGAATACTATGTAGTGTAATGTATAATTGCTCTTGTTTATTGCTTTTACAATCATATTTATTAAACAGATAATGTCTCTAAGTCTTGGCTTCAAGGTGTTTATTTTATCCCAAACCTTAGCGTTCAATCCTTATGTAGAAGTGATGCCTCTGTAGGACTTAATGAAGGCTAATTGTATGAAAATATAGTAACCACTGCAGGCTGGAAGGTTTTTTGTTTGTTTGTTTTTGGTTTTGTTTGCTGATAAAGTAGAATATATTCTACTACCTGAATTCTACCTGCATTTCAGTTGACTATATAATGTTTGCTCTTTGTTCTATTTACAAATCACTCCAAACTACTTTGAAATAAGTAATATGCACGTTACTGTCAGTTTAAAATTAGTTCACAATCCTGTAGTTACTGGAGGACCAAACCTGCATAAAATGGACCGAAATGTGAGGAGTGTAAAGGTTTGAACGACAGTGTAAAATTGGCTTTGAACTTGAAATGAACAGAATGGAGTTCTTATGGCTATACCAGCTGCGTGACCTTGAGTAAAGCACTTTAACTTACAAAAGCTTAAATGTCCTCATGCATATAATTTGAAAGAAGAAGACACCTCCCAGCTTTGGCACTCTGAGCAGTGAGTCAGAGTTCCAAATAGCTGATTTAAACTTGGCAGAAAATAAAGAGGTGGACTGGATCCAAATCTTTCCAGCTCTGTGGCTTGCCTTTGTAACAGACATCTCTTTTTGGGCATTGTTTTGCCCTTATATTTGGTTGAAACATTTGTGCTGGCTCCAAACTCTCCTTACCCGTCCCCAAAACTGCGAGGCTCAGAATGAGAATTCCTGTTGTTTTTAGGTGGCCTCTAAGTTTTCTTTTCCCACAGGCTAAAACTGCCTTCCAACCCTTCATTCTTTTCCTAGCCACAGCCTGTGCCGCTTTTTTCTCCATCAGATGCAGTTTGTCTCCCGTGTCACTGAGGGTACAGGCGGGTAAACAGAAATCATCGCTAGAGATTTCAGACAGAGGGGGTCTAATTCAGGGAGTTTCTTACTTGAGTAACTGAAGAGCCAAGATGCCAAATAGGGAAGGTGATGAGGCAACCCCAAGTTTAGCCTCTACCTTCCCTGGGCTGGAAGGACACAAGGATTCCCAGAGCCCAGGATCCAAGGCCACAAGATTGAAACTGAAGTCTCACAAGGACGCGTCTGGCCGTTGTTGGAGACACAGAGGAGACACACAGGACACGTGGCCATCGCTGTGATGCTCTCCGAGCTGAGGAGACAGAAAGGGACCTTGCCTTTCCGGTGCTCTGGCCCTTCCATCTCCAGCCAATGCTTCTCAGTGACCAAACTCAGCGGCAAGCCAGAGTCAGTGGAGCCTGGGAAATGTAGTTTCCTGAAATACGAAGCAGAGTGGGGAAGAGTAGGGAGTAGACTTGAGAGCGCACAGGCAGGTGACTGGCTCAGCACCTCTTTCAAGTTCACCCCACAGAAAAACCAGCAAGTTCCACAACCCAAAGGCACTTAGTAAATAGTAGGTGCTCCTTCTCTGTGGCATTCTACTTCCCTTTAAACAACTCAACAATTAAACAATTTAAAACTTGGCATTACATTTACCTATGCCACTTTATGCTTTTCTCACCAGATTCTATGCTCATTTGGGGAAGGATCTTTATTTTTCATTCACTCCTTCAGCCTCTAAGACTGGGCATTGCCATTAGGGGGCACTAGATAAATGTTTGCTGAAACTCAACCCTGGATTGTGAGCTTCGGGCCCTGTGAACAAGTCCATTTTATTGAGCAGTGGTCTCTGAGGTGTCATCTCTGGTCCAGCTCCCTTCACCCAGCTAGCGCTTCTAATTACATGTTCAGTTGCTGTTTGTCAAGAACCAACCCATCCTTGCCCTTCCTCCCTAGTACCACTCACACTGGTGAGTTCAGGAAGCTATTCTTAGATGCTAATTTAAGTGAAATAATTGCAATTTAGAAAAAAAAAAAACCTGACTAAAAAGTAGCATGAGAACAAAGAACTGAGTTTGGTTTCTGAATCATTATGTAACGTATTTACCTATTTCTTAGGAGTCAACAGCATTTTGAAAATGCATGTTAGGCTGACGCTTTCATAATGGGGAAATCCCAATATTATTCCAGATGGAGACTTAAAAGGAAAAAAATTGTTATAGGTTTCATTTTAAACACATGAAAAGGGATCTTTGGTTTATAGATTACAAATATGTATTAATCTGTATGTGGTGCATAATACAGCTGTGAACAAGGCAGATAAGATACTTGCCTTCATGAGCATATATTCTAATAGGAACAGTGAACAAATCTTTAAATTTACTGTAACAAATACAATATTATTATACATATAAGGTGATTTTAAGATATTGATAGGTAAAAATAAATAAAACAGCAGGGAGCAGAGAGACCAGGGATGAGATGGAGAGGGGGAGTTGGTCCCTGGCTTTCTTGAGATCTGAAAACTGAAAAGAACCCAGTCATTTGAAGATACATTATCGCAACTTGTTGAAAGTCAGTCTTAAAACAACCTCAACCAGAAAACAAACAATTTTGGACCTCAACGACAGTTAGACATGCTTCTGAGTTTAAGAAAAACTAGCTTTCACAATATTGATGCACAAGAATTTCTCCAGAAGATTGTATATACAGCCGTTTCTATCACGAGACATATGTGTTCCTGAAAATCACCTCACTACACAAAATAGCACAGTAGAAACCGCAAGGCTTAGGGAAAAAATGGAACTGGGATAGAACACGCAAAAGCTTTCTCTTGTGTCAGAATAATGTGCAATGTGTCAGTGACACATTAAAGACATAAACCTGTCTTAGTCCATTTTTACAACACAAATACCAGAGACTGGGTTATTTCTCACAGTTCTTGAGGCTTGGAAGTTCAAGATCAAGGTGACTGACAACCAATTCAGCAGACCTGTTTTCTGGTTCCTAGATGGTACCTTTCGGCTGTGTCCTTACATGGTAGAAAGAGCAAGGGATCTCTCTGGGCTCTTTTTATAAAGTTCGATACAGGCAGGAATCCCATTTATGAGGACCCCACCCTCATCACCTTATCGCCTCCCAAAAGCCCCACCTTCTACTACCTTCCTCTTGGATATTAGGTTTTCAACATGAATTTTGTGAGTGACACAACCATTCAGACCATAGCAAAACCTAATAAAAGTTGTAGCACAATTTTACCAATGTTAATTGGTTCAAGAAATAAAAAATAAATTACTTATCTTAAAAAATACCTGAGTTTCGCTTGTGAAAATGGTCATTGGAGTGCTAACAGCTTGTGGTGGTTGTTAGGTGGTGGGAAGAGAGTTATCTGAAATTTGACAGACAATTGTACCACCAAATGGATGGTGTGGCTTATAACATACGAGGCAATGGAGGTAACTGGTGGATGTTTGAGGTGTGTGTGTGTGTGTGTGTGTGTGCACGCACGTGCGTGTGCTGTGTATTGTTACACAGCTGAATTCAACTGAGTATAGTTTTCTGTGTTCACTTAGTATTTCTCATTGGCAAAATCACACAAACAAAATTTGCGTCATCCTCAAATTCTTTCCTAATATATCAATTGCATTAGAGCAAATTTACATCTTCAAAAAAGTTTTATAGCAGAACTCAACAGTAATTCAGATGTTAGTTTATAAGTAATTGGGAAATACTGGTAGAGGAAGAAGTCTAACTTGACAATGGAGGGAAAAGATCAGTAAATGGTGCCAATCTTGATTAGCAGCAAGCAGCAGTTGTAGCCTGAGGACTTCAGTGTGAGGCTAGCAGGCTGCCCGCTTCCACGGACCTTGGAATACCACTCAATTTCCACCAAGCCTGATAACTAAAATTGACTTTGGCCCAGAGACTATTGAATTGTGGTCAAAACTCATTGTCAAAGAAGGATATTTTAAAATGAGCTTAAGTTATCTCTATAATAAAAACACATTTTGAACAACACTAAGATATTTCAATAGATGCTTGTATAGATAGCATCACAAAATCTTCCTATTTAAACATTAATGACAGCTTGCAGATGAAGAAAAAGGTTTTAGTATACAATATTTGTAAACTAATTAAATTATAAAATAGATCATATAATAAAACAGAATGCTTTCATTAAACCTATCTCTAAAGAATATTTAATAGCATGAGAATTTTCTCATGTGATAATAAGAGAAAGCAGAATTCAAGACTTTACATAGTGCGATAAAAATTTGTATGGAAAATATATTGGGACAGACTTAGAGACTGAAATATAATACTACTGGTTATTTCTAATGTAACGTTCCAGGTTTTTTAATTTCTTATTTTTTTGTATATTTTCTAAATTTTTCAAAAATGAACATATATAAAATATATGGACAGGAAAAAATACCATTTTAAATTAAAATTATAAAAAATACATTGTGAAATAAATCTAAAATATTTGCTTATTATATTGATCATTTATTATGCATGAATAATGTATATAATACATAAAGCTCATAGAAAAGTTCAAAATTATTAATATATACTTAAGTTCTTTCTATAAATTAAAAATAACTTCTCTACATAAAAAAGACAAATCTCATTTTTATCAATTTAATTCAATAATGAAAACATTATTTTGCTATTATGGCACCTACAGTTTAATTCATGAAGTTTCAAATATTTCAAATGTTCAAACTATGTAACTTTGCTGACCATGTATGTATGTGTATGTATGTGTGTATATGCATACATACATACACATGCACATGATTAATAAAAGTGTACAGTTAGAATGTAATGTAAATATGCATACATGTAAATTTACACATTATTTAAATATATGCACATGCACCTGGAAATAAATTCATTCACTTACACAGATGTAAACACACTCTTAGGTAACAGTAATTAGTTATGGGCCAGAAATACATCCTGTTAGTCTAGACCCATTGTTTTGAAATGTGCTGAGCATGTCAATTTAGTTCTCTCGGAAGATATTGTCCTCAAGTGCTCATGGTCAGCACCCAAACTGGGGGGGAGGGGACGTGACAGCATGAGTGACTTCTAAAGGAGAACAATGGATGGGACTGGCTTAACCAAGTATTCCCTGAATGACAGTAGGCAGTACGTTCTCACTGGCCAAGGCCAAGGCACAGAGGGAGAACACTGACAGGCAGAGCTGGAAGTAAACCAAATCCATAGTGTAACATCCAGGTCCAAACACTGGTCTGAGTATATATAGATACTAGGTCCAACAGGCCAAAGGCTGTCACAATTTTAAGTCCCAAGCCAAGAGTTCAGAGTTACATAAATACGCAGATGAAACAAAAATATAGAATGAGGAAGTTATAAATGGAAAATATATTAATGATAAAAATAATAAAGCAACTATCACTTATTTAATGTTATATGTTATTATTTAATGTGCCATATCCCCTTATCTCACTGAAGCAACTCAAGTTTCCAAAGTAAGGGTTTTTGGGTTTTTTTGGAACATTGATGAAAACAAGGCTCAGTGAAGTGAAATAACTCTCATGATTCAGGGGTAGCAGGTCTGTATGACACCAAAACACTTGCTTTTCCGTCTGTGGTGCATTTCTTCCTAAAAGATGAGTAATGTTTCACACTCTTCTCTAGTATTGTTGATTAGTTAATGATAGGGCTGATCTAAAGTGTGGGTTAGAACTCAGAAAATAGATAGCCCTGGGCTTCAGCAGCTTAGAAATACCACTGGTTCAGTTGCAAATTACGGACATCTGGTGTGTTAGATTAAATAAGAGAAAGATGCTCAATGCAATGAGGAGTGTTTTCTGAATCCTTCAGTGTGCTGCATTTCAGATGACAAAACAAGGTACACACAGTCTTCCTCAGTGACATACTTGACCAAGTTATATCTGGAAGAACGTATAAAAAATTGATTTCTTGCTTCTCACAAATTGGTAGAATTTTTCTCCTGGTTGGGATTGAATTGATGTTCCTGGGGATCTATGAAGTCAGATCGTTGGGAATCCAGGAAGGGAGCATGGACAGAATTGGTAAAATGGGTTTCTGTCATGCACTTTTTTGAGAGTGAAATGCTGGATTAACAAGAACAAGGGAACTAATTAACATGAGATGATGAGATTTTTCCTGTAGAAATAATCTGAAAATGCTCCCAGGAAATCTAGTAAGGCTGGTAATTATTGATTTTTTTTTTAATATAGCAGATAAACAAATCAGAAAGTTATTTGCTCTGCCTAGTATATCATTCCCAATTTCCAGATGTATTTCCAAATGTACTACAAATACTATTACTCGTATACAACATATTACAAGGGTGTTGGTGCTATGGAACAGGAGGTTTGAAGGGTTTGATATACGTAGGGGACAGTAAACATTTAAAGGAGAGGAGAAAAGGTGGTGATGTGTAGTACATTTGCTATGCCATAAAGAATAAATGATTTTAAACATGCAAATGCTTTAAGGTAACAATTTTATAATATGCAGAAACCTCTCAGTCTGGAAAGTTTAAGTCACTATGTCCAAGACCAGTAGAATAGTGTCAGAATTTCAGCCCAGGACCTCTAGTAGACATGCCTACACCATTTTCTTCTTTGCCACCCTCTGCTTCACTCCTCCTACAGGTAAGCCACAAATTGGTGATGGTTTGAATCAAGAAATTGCATGTCTGCACAGCTCTCTGCTACAAATATGGCTTGGGGAAAAAGTTTACACAAGGAAAAGAGTTATCATTCTTTTGAAAGCACACACCAAATCCCATCTCAGCCCTTACTATTGAGTTACACAAATAAAGACTTATTCCTCTTGACCTTACTTGACATGGTACATGGGGAAGATAGGCCGTCTAAGCTCTCCCAGTGGAAAGAACTGACATTTGCTACTAACTTTTGTAAACAAGTGGATATGGAGGAAGTGTTTTCTAAATACCAACACTAAGTAACATGAGACCCAACAGCTCATACGGCATCCAGAGTGCTGCATGTGAACCATAGATACAGACAGGGCTTAGCCCATTAGAGACTGGATTCCTTATCAGAATTCTCATGCCTCTGGATAAGGTTTCTTTTCGGGGCCTAATTGCAGAGCAAGACCCTTCTTCCCCACTTTGTCCCATGGAGTTAAAAAGTTTTTTTGGTAGTAACTCAGAATGAAGCCTTGTGCCTCTATTTTATATGAGCCATATGATCAAGAGTTGTTTTTGTTTTTATAACTGATGAAAGTCCACGGTATTATCCAATAGGAAAAAAAACTGGTTGGTTTGGGATGTCCTATCAGTCATAATTCATCATGAGACTTAAGTGGGAAGAAAGAAGAAAGCAAGACCGGAAAGCACCGGTAAGGTGGGACTGACCCAGGTGAGTAGCCGCTTCTTGAATTTAATGTGGTGTCCAAAGACACATAACATTTAGATTGTGTGAGACCCAATTCCACAGAAGGAACATGTTACCTGAAGATTCTAAGAGGTGGTTATACTAGAAGTCAGGCCGGTGGCCATAGTCCAGGCAGTCCCTGGGTATCTTTGATCATTGCTATCATTCTGTCATGAATTAGACTCTACTGAGGCACCTGGGCTTGGGGGTCAGCCTGGTCTGACCCACAAGAAGGGATGGCAGAAACAAGTCAGGGTTTCTGTTCAAGTGTACTGTTAGCACAACAGAGCAGGGGTCTGGAGTCTAAGCAAAAATCTGAGACAAAGGCCAAGACCTAGATGTGAGCCACAGGATGGAGAAACGAGAATAGCTGGGATTCGGTAAATTCATAAGCATCCAGAGCTACTCCCAGGCACATCTGAACCACAGCTAAATTGTCCCAATCTCTCCCATACTGAAGACTTGAGCTGGTGACTCCCAGTATACCCTTTAATCCTGGTAGCATTGTTTCTGGGACAATGTGGAGTCTACTTCCAACAAACCCCTGGGAATAGATTGGTGATTTCAGAGCATCTTTGAATCTCTCAGAGACTGACATTGTAATTGAGTAAAAGCTCAACTGTTTGCCACACACAACAGCTTAAATAAGTTAGTTGAGTGGCAAGGGTTTGTGGCAAGGAAGGTGACTTTATCCAGAAGGCCAGCAAGACAAGAATATGGCAGACTATAAGAACCATCTTGAGAAAGTACAAAATTCAGATGCCTTTCAAGTCAGGAGAAGGAGGAAATAGGAGGATTTTGACATCAAGAGGTGATTGATGACCACAGACATCTGGACCCAAGAAAAAGTCCAAGGGGGCTGGTGAAACTTCTTTGCTTTTGGTCAACAAACCAGTTGCTGTGGTTCCAGTCATGAGGTTTATATAAATATTTTGATAAACAATCATTATTTTTGTACATACCTTCCTATCTCCTTGAGGAGGTAGTTTGGAGCAGGGAGATTGTTTCAGTAATTCCTAAGCAATGGGTTAGTTTCCTTTAATGATCAGCATATCTATGTGCAGGACTATGCAGAAGTTGCTAACCAACATGTTATGGGAACTGGGCAGACTCAAGATCAATTCTGAAAGACTGATTATTTTATTTTTTTAGAACATGAAAAAAAAAAAAGCCAAAATAAGAGTTACTGCCCATTTGTTTTCAGGCTCAAATAGATTTTGTCTCCACTTTCTTTCCCCCCACTTGCTCCACTCTATTTCTCTTCCTTTGTGATCAGCACTGATCTGGGTCCTAGCTCTGTATAGTGGGAGAAAACAACAGATAAAGCCAATAAGTATGTAACCACCCACCTTGAGCTCTTTGGCAGGGCAAACTTTTTGTAAATGAGCAGATTTGTGGACTCTGTGTATATGCTGATGTGTCTTTTTTGTACAATGTGTGGTAGGCAGTTTCGAGAAACAAAACAAAAGCAATGCCAGGATGGTTTATTAAGCATATTACAGAGAATTCCTTTGCATAATTTCCATTCCCTTGTGGAAAGCAGAAAGTAACTCATCTTGAGTCCAAATTTTCAGAGCTCAGAAATATCAGAGATATTTCTATTAAGAGCTCAGAACTTTCAGAGATATCTCTATCAAGAATCAAGTCTGCTAGAACTGCTTTGCTAGAATCATAGACTCAATTCTAGAGCTTGAAGGGAAATTAGAAATCATCCTCTAAATATTTCTTGAACACTGATTAGGTGTTGTGTATCATGCTAGACTATGGACCTGGCCAATCACCTCATTCGAATAAGGCCAGTTGTTTTCTATGGATGCAGAAAAGTTAATAGCAGAACAAAGACTCTTGTATCAAGGTTAAATCTTTTTTATGCCACATCCTGCATCTCTGTTCTTTTTTCTGTGTTATCTTCTGTCCTCATCTATGCAGAAAACAGCCAAGATCCTGAGAAAGAACAGAAATGGATTCAGGAGAACTTAAAAATGTATCACAAAGCCCAGGACTGGAGGATATGAAATGGCCCTCAACCATGAAAAATTAAAGTATTTGTTTATTCCTTCATTTGTTCAACAAACATAATCAGAATAACAGCTAAATCACAAGACAGTATGGGGAGGGGGGTAGGCAGGGGGAATATTTTTCAAAGAAGCAGTCATCAACTAGTTTTAAAAATTCTAAACTTTTCTTGCATTTTTAAAGGAATGTTATTGGGAATGTAATTCATAATTCTTAGCAACAATTTTCAAGATCAATTTTTATAGATACCAATGTTCTCCTTTTCAGAATTGTTCTGGAGTCTCTCACAGCCAACCCTGAACTCTTTCTAACTTCCTTCAGTCTCCGCTCGGGCATGCACCCACAGCAGGGTTCTTTACGGTGTAAATCAGTTTAGATCACTGTTTAAACCCAATCTCTCTGGCCAGATCTCTATGCTTTCAGTTAATCCTGCTTTCCAAAAGCTCTCTTTTAAACAAGAGGATGAGAGGAAGGCAGGAGAACACTTACACTTTAATAAATCTTGTTTGAGAATTGTAGGTATTAATAAGTCATGTAAGAATTTATAGAAGAAAGATTCCGTACAGTCTGGCAATAAGTTAAACATGAAAAAAACAAGAGATAAAGAGGAATTAAACTGTAATGATAATGTATTGAAAAAGAGGATCTTTGCAAAGATAATGATTTCAGATTTAGACACCTTGTATACAAAAGGCAGTTGGGTTCCACTGATAGTAGTAATGAGTGGCACCAGCATACAGTGCAGGAAAGTGAAACATCATAAGAAGTAAACAAAAATATAAAATCTCAGGCATCCAGGGCTCTTTAGTACAGGAAAAAAGTATCCTAAATATATCTTTAGTTTTGAAGGTGTTTCTGAACAAAGCATATGTCAGAAAGATGCATTTGAATTGTATTGAGAGTCTCTTTGGGGTGGGAGGGGATGAAAAATGTAGTATATTTTAGAAAAATCCATTGCAAAGCATTAAAAAATAGTTTGCTATTTAAAGGGATATGATTTAGTTATTTTAAATGAAAATAAGAAAAGCTCACTTATGCAAAATTCCTAATAACCCAATGGGGTGTGAAACTTCTATATTCAAATTATTCTAAAGAACCTAGAAAATCTGGAGGTTTAATTTTTAGATTGTCTTTTGGTAATGACTGATTGATTATCTTTATTTTTTCTGTCCAGATTTAACCCATTTCTCACCAGGGCCAGCCATTTAGAAATCATTCTTGTAATGCTAGCAAATAGGATTACTAAACTGGATTGCTCTCAATGCTCTTGGAGTCCTTAATATTAGAGCTTGAGTTCACAAGTTACTAGTGGATTTTCCTGCCCCTAAGACCAATGTTCTGGCATCAATATGACTTTTGGAATTAGAGCTGGATCAATGTCTTGGATATTCCTCTTATTGATTGTGTGGGCAAGTGTTTCTTTTCTTTCCTTGCCTTTTCTCTCCCCTCCTTTCTTTTCCTTTTTTTTTCCTCCCTCAGCTCAATTGTATAAAATGAAATATATGGCAACTTCAAATGCTTAATATATAGTTTAAAAATATAATCTATGAAAAAAAAAATTTAGTGCAGAGTTCAGTATGTAGTGAGAACTCAGTTAATGCTGGCCAGAAATTCTAATGTAGAATTATAGTACTAGTAGCAATTCAATGGTATAAATGTTCCTGTATCAGGTTACTTAAGGTAATAGAGGGTAAGCATGGCTTCAATGTAGCATTATCTTGTATTAGTAAGGTTCTCCAGAGAAACAGAACCAATAGGACATGCACATAGAGAGAGACATTTTAAATTGGCTCAACTTATTGTGATGGTTGGCAAGATATCCACAGGACAGGCCAGTAGGCAGAAATTCTGATGAATCGATGTTACAATCTTGACTCATCAGGCAATTTCCAGGCACAATTCCTTCCTCCTCTGCAGAGCTCAGTGTTTTCTCTTAATGCTCTCAACTTATTCCATAAGGCTCAGCCACATTATGGAGGGTAATCCACTCTACTCAAAGTCTACTCATTTAAATGTTAATCACATCTAAAAAGGGCCTTCACAGCAACAGTGAGACTGTGTTTAACCAAACAACTGAGCACTCTAGCCAAATTGTCACATAAAATTAATCATCACAATTATTTTTTTGTAAGTTCTTGGAATATGCATTAGTTCTGGCAATAAGTAACTCTGTCCTTCTAAATCATTAAGAAGAAATTGGGGTGTCCTTCATCCAGTTGCTGATTTCTCTGAGACTCAGTTTCCTCCTGTAGAAGACAGTTTCCTTATAATTTCATGGTCCTTTCTAATCCATTTCCATTTAGGAAGTTGGTAGATGGTCACTGTATAAGAAATATCACACAAATAAATGACAGAATTGAAGAAGCAAATGTATCTTTTCTTTTTCCTTTATCAGGTATAAAACTACTGGTGTCTTGTACTTTAGGAAGTTAGAAATATGTCCCTAAGGTCATATTAGATAGCTGACTCAAGCCTGACTACTCTGTTCTCCTGAGATAGCTGAGCAAAAATTAGCCTTAGTTTGTTCATGAATAATTATGAATAAATTAAGATGGTTCAAATGGATACTGTACATCAGGGCTTGACCCAAAGGCACCAGGCAGGAGAAGTCAAAGGTCTGCCCTTCCTGCAGCAGTTGCTGGCACTTGAGAACTATACTACTGTTTTTTTGTTGTTGTTGTTTTGTTTTTCACAAAAATAAAAAAAAATAGTAACTGTTTTTGTACAAGTGCATTTCTCACAGATGACCTGAATTACATTCTTATCTTTATCTCTTTATCTTTTTTTAAACTAAGGTTATATCCTGCTATAAGCATTAATGTTAAGGAAAAGAGTTTGAAAACATGATAAGTTAAAAGTCTCTGTAGTCACCATAACAAAGCCACTAGATTCCTCTTTAGGAATAGGAATAGGTTAGGAAATACAGAGCATATTATACAGAGAATGAATAAACTTCCAGATTGGCTAAAACATCAACTACATTAGAGAGTTTATGGGATATAAAATTGAAGCGATGGATTATTATTGATATATTGCAGAGGGCCTTGAATACCTCAACCAAAGACAGGACTTTATCTAGTAGAAAATTTATTTGCAAAGCATTTGGAAATTTTTAGCATTGAAGTAGCATAATTGGAGCTCTACTTTTAAAGTTTACTTTGGAACAGAGTGAAAGATAAACAGTTATTCATTACCTCTTGCTGCATGAGACATTACCCAAAGTTTTCCAATTTAAAAAAACAAACATTTATTATCTCACAGTTTCCAATAGACAGAGATTCAGGAGTGAGTGAGTTAAGAGGTTCTAACTCAAGTTTTCTCATGGGGTGGCAGTCAAGTTGTCGGCCAGGAGTATAATCACATGAGGACTTGAGAAGGCTGCAGGATCTACCCACATAGCTTGATCTCATAGCTTGCACAGGAATCTTTAGATTATTATCATATACTTTTCTCCAGGGCTGCCTAGATATCTTCATATCATAGCAGATGTCTCTCTCTAGAGTGAATGAACCATGAGAGAGTGAACAAGAAGGAAGCCGGCTGCTTTGAATGACCCAGTCTTTGAAGACCCACACCATCACCTATGCTCTATTTCATTAATTAGAAGGGGGTCACCAAATCCAGTGCACACTTAAGGGAAGAGGCAATTAGACTCTGCCCCTTGATGGCAGAGAAAGCAAATAATTTAAGAATGCAAATTAAAACCAACGTAGATAGTTTAACATAGGAATGTTCTAGGAATTATCTACCTTACACCTGGTGCCTCTCATTCCAACAGGAATTTAGCTTAGGGAAACAAATTAAAACAAATCAGTGCAATGGGAAAGAGGCCCAAACAAGCAGATTGTAGTTAACAGTAATTCAGTGATAAGAGGAATAGCATAGGAGACAGATGTGAGATACATTACAAAGGAAGATTTTAGGAAAATTGTAATTAGATGGAAACAGTAAGGAACAAAAAAATATTATTCAAAATTTTCTTATTTATAAATTACCTGTGATTATCAGATATGGTAGATAGGACTGGTCTTGTGACGATGTCATAGGCAAAAATAATGAAGGAGAAGCTGAGGAAAGTGGGAGATAGTATGTGTTTGTTTTTGGAAAGATTGAGCCTATGTGTGAACATGAGCAGACTGTTGAAATACTAACCCGGAACTGAACTGTGAGTCTGGGAAATAGGGGTTGATGTGGCTGTGATCGGCACTAGGTAGTAATATAAACCAGGTAATGGATGAGTTGGCCAAGAGAGAAAGAATGAAGGCTCAGTTCAGACACATGAGAAATAGTTGCATTTAAGGGAAGGAGGAAGAAACAGAACTATTGACACTGACCAATAAAAGTTTTGGAATTTCACAAGACTCAAGAGATAACATTATTGCAGGAGGAAAGTGAAGGTAGAATCAGTTTACACTGTCAAATGCTGAGAGGTCACGAAGGATATGGACTGTAGAAACAACTGAAGTTGGATACTATGCCATCTGTGCTATCTAAGGGAAGGTTATGAGTGGCATGAGAAGTGAGGCAAAAAGCATATGGTGTGGAGTTGAAAGCCTAGGTGGTGAGCTGAAAGGTTTAACAACTGGTTCTCTGAGTGTAGAGGATACTAGGGGGCTGATTTGCAGCATTTGCTGGATTTTATGGTGTAAATACTTCTATTATGGCCAATTTCAAGCTATCAGTTGTTTAATAAATGACTCACAAGATTCCTGAAAATTTATCATTTGATTCTCATGAGGCTGAGCTGGTTGTATATCAGTAGAAGAACTAAAAGATGAATGGATATATGTAAGGAATTCTTTTGAACTTTTTGGAAGCAAGCATTATAACTTACACTTGTGCTCTATAAATGCGGAAATCCATGGCATCCTCTCAGAAAGCCTCCAGGGATCCTCACAGTATCCAGAGGTCAGACGAAATCTTTTTGTTTGTTTGTTTGTTCCACTCTCTGCCCTTTATAGCAGTGTTGCATGGCCACCTGGAGTCTACGTGGCCACCTAGAGTTCACTTAAGTCTCTCTTTCTTTCCTTCCCATCACTCTTCCAACCCTAGGGTTCACTTTACAGCAGCTACATGTTTCCAGTTTGAATCTTTTGCTTTGAACACTCGCATTCTTCATGGATGAAGTATCTAAAAAACAAGCAGATTTCTTACTTTCTAATATCTGTCATCTCTCACAGTAGAATTTTGATGTCATGCTTCAAGCCTTCTCCCACACAAGAGATAAGAACAGTGAGGAACAAAGAGACAAAGGAAGGAGAAAATTCATGTCCTCCATATGTAAAATGAGACATCATAGCAAAGGCTAGCTTCCTATCACCTCTTTCTGCCAGAATGCTCATATTTCTTGCCGTCATTGTGATTTTGTCAACAGCATCCTTGGTCATGAGCCACCACCTCTCCCCAAAGGAATCTCAACAAAGACAAGACAAAGGCAAGGGCTCTCTCCTAACCTGTAAGTATTTCTTCTGTGCCAGAAGATAATGTGCTTACTGGAGAGTTTTGATGAAACTCAGTGCCAACATTTATTCAAGATGTACGTTTTCAAGCCTAAAATTACCAGACTTGAAAGCTGTGTGATTTTAAAGCAAATTGATCAAGACCACAACTGTTAATAAAATGCATGACTAAAGTCTGTATATTAACTATGATCTCGGAAGTAATACACTTGGGAATCCCGCACCAGCGTTTTGCACTTGAGCTTCGAATTCTCACTTTCTTTAAATGAAACTTTATTGTGACTATTAACTTGCAGAAATTTTAATTATCCTTTCAATGCTTGAAGGTTCATAATGGAGAGGTGCAGACAAATCTCACTGCTAATTAAATCCAACTGAATATTTCCTTTACCTGAAGATATAGAAGTGTTCCTTGTTTGTCAAATCCCTTTCAGCCAAATAACCACTTAACTAATCTCAAATTGAATATCTTATTTAAGATTTTGAATTCTCTTTTCTCCCCAGGGAACTGCTGTTGAATATTGTAATAGCATCATCCACGGAAATATTTCTTACCCTTCTGACTGGAGGAAAGAGAAATAAAAAACATGTTTCTTTATATCTTTGAGTAGATTGAAATCTGGAAGAATGAACAAGCTGACATTTTTAAGCAAAAGAGCATTCATTAGTAGAAGGTGGAAATGGCTTCTATCATGGCATACAAATCCTAGTCCTGAGCTCACAAAAAAAAGTAAAAAAGAGTTGAATCTTTTCATATTTAGGTTAATTTGATTCTTTATGAGAATTTTAAATTCTAGCTCTAATAATCATGTTTTAAATCACCAAATAATAACTTGGAGACTCTACAGGGGATAAAAAGGTGCAGAGTTACCTGGATGTCAGCATATTATATGAGAGAAAAGAGAATCAGATCTATCTCTGTCACTTGCTAGCATAGAGACTTTCAATCACTTATACCCTTTGAACTTCAGTTCAAATGACATCTGAGACATGTCTGAAATAGAGCCTGTCTTTCTACTATTTAGGCCTATTTTAATTGAAATAATGTCAATAAAAATATTGCCAAATTAACTCATGTTATTTCTCTGCTCATATGATGGGATGCCTTGCAGTTTTACTAAAATCCAGCGTCCTTTCAAAGGCTTATGATCAGACTCTGCACTGCCATGCTGACCTTGCTCCTGTTTCTTTATCCTGTGCTGCTGCTGCTCCAGCCGCACTGGTTTCTCCCCCATTTCTTATAAAATACATTTCTGCTCTACTCCTCTGTACTCATTGGTACTTATTCTTGGAATATGCTTCCCCTAATTTTCTGCAGGACTTGCCTTTCACTTAAATCTCATTGGGGTCTTCTGAAATTTCAACATTTCACTCTTGCTGGTATTTTCTACCTCTTTTTAAAAGACATAATATATTTAAAAATCCTTAAGTCTCATATAAAATTTGTGATGGTTAATTTTATGTGTTGACTTGGAGGGTGCTTTTGGAGGAGATTAACATCTAAATTGGTAAATTTTGTGTAAGCAAATTGTTCTCCATAATGTGGGTGGGCCTCTCCTAATCAGTTGAAGGGCCTGAATGAGCTAAAAAGACTGAGCAAGAGAGAATACTTGAGCCGACCATCTTCAGACACGAGCTATATTACCAGCTCTCATGGGTCTCCAAGCTACTTTCTTTAAGGCTGGAATTAAACCATCAGCTCTCCTAGATCTCCCGGCTGCTGGCCTTCATACCGGAACTGTACCATCACCCCTCCTGAGTCTCTCGTCTGCAGATTTTGGACTTGCCAGCCTTCATAATTGTGTGAGCCAATTTATTATAATAAATATCCTGAGATAGGTCAATGATAGTAGACAGATAGGTGATAGATATAGATAGATGATAGATATAGATATAGATCTCCTGTTGGTTCTATTTCTTTGGAGAGCTCGAACTAATACAACATAAAATAACAAGTATCAGATATTTTACATACCTCATTAATTAATGAGTGAGCCAATAAGATAAGACAACTTCCACTGAAAATTGTACCTATAGTTTCTGTGAGTTAGGAATCTGGGTATGGCTTAATCTCTGTTTAGTGTCTCACCAGATGCAATCAAGGTGTTGACCAGGGCTAGGTTATTGTATCAAATGGGAACAATCTACTTCCAAATTCATTGAGTTTTTGGTAGAATTCTTTCCTGTGGTTGTGAAACTGAGGACCCTAGCTTCTTGATGGTGTCAAGTTAAGGCTGTCCTCAGCAGCTAGGGCCACGCACAGTTCCTAGAGACTGAAGGTAATTCCTTACCACGTGGGTTTCTACAATATGGCTATACTTCATCAAACAAGCAAAGACAGCCTCTAGAAAGTCTGGTAGCAAGACAGAGACTTACATAAAGTGAAATAATCGTGGAAGTGGCATTCAGTCTCCTGTTTACAGATCCAGGTCACACTCAAGAGAAGGGGGTTATATAAGGTCATTAATACCAGAGACATGGACCATTGGAGTGCACCTTAGAGTCTGTCCATCACACAATCAAGGTCAATCAAAGGCTCATACTCCTGTAGGATCATATGATCCCCCAAAGAGTCCACTAGAGAAAATCCAACATTCCATTAAAAAGATATCCACTAATCTTTACACCCATTTCAAAGTTGTCTACAAATTTTCCTAAAATTCTTCTCTTCTTTAGTTTTATTGCAACTCATAATTCTCTAAATAACAAAATAAAAACAAAAGTAAGAAAAAAGTACATTACATGTCTCCTTCATCACCGAAATACGAATCTTATGAGGGCAGAGGTTTTTGTCTCTTTTGTTCACTGCTATAGCATCTAGAACAGTAGTGGACACAAGGCATGCAATAATTTTTGTTGAAGGAACAGATGAACGATTAGCCTGTTTTGTAAGGGGTGTTGAGGAAGGTGAAGATGAAGAACTGGTAACTAGCCTATCAGCTGCCCTGGCCAGAACTCTTTTCCTTCAGATATAAATAGGAATAAAAAATAATAATAATAAATAAACAAATAAACATTTTATAATAAACAATATAATAAGGCTTTTCTAAGAATGAAATGAAACTGGGATATCTGGTTTTAACACTGATATGTAAAGAACTTTGAAGTTGTCACTCCCATCCTTACAATCAAGAAGAAAAAACTAAACAAATCGGACATACAATGACTTTTCTTGGACTCATCAGAGAACTGAGGTCATAGGGCACACTACTGTCCCCTATACTGAAGAGACAGGAGAACTCTTTATGCCATAACCAAAATGTGCTTACATGGAGCAGAATTTACTGGAGCCATAAAGCTCGTGGAAACACTTCAGTGGTCATTTTGATGACTTGTTGAGGAGAATGTGAATTAACTTGAGAATGAGAAATTTCTGAGGTACTCAATTTTGAAGGGCCTCCAATTTTTGTGAATTTTACCTCCAGGAAATACAGCAGATTTTCATGGTGAAGAACAAAGAAGATACTCTCACGGTTCTGCCATGGGTAGGGGAAAAGAAATCTTTGTGGAAAATACCCAGAACTTTTTCCATAACAAAAGCTTACTCTCCAGAGGAAATACTTTATCAGAACTTTAACTGACCTAGATTTAGATTTCTCCACTCCAGATAGCTCTAGCTTTCCTGTTCACCTAAGGAAGAAAATGCTAAGCAACACTTGTGAAGGTCACAGCCCAGGGACACAGGTCCACTAAAAGACTGAGACTTAAGATTATAGAACACCTCCCATTCCCTGCATCTATCACAATACCAACAAGGGTCCAGTTTAATAATAGTGGATTATAGCTGAGAGAGTTGCAAATACAGACTCTATAGAAGGAAGAGTTCTTAGAAGAGACCAAGGACAACAGGAACACAAAAACAGGGACACTCAATCTGAAGGGGCACTTCACCAAAGGATGGGAAATAAGCATGTGAAAAGATGTCTAACTGTCATATGTCCTATTGGAAATGTAAATAAATGAGATATGACTTCACACCTATTCCAATGCCTGAATTCTAAAACACTAACAACACCGAATACTGGTGAGGATGCAAAGCAACAGGAATGTAAAATGCTGGTGGGAATGCAAAATAGCACAGCCATTTGGAAGACAGTTTGTCAGGTTTTTACAAAGCTCAACATAGTCTTTCCATATGTCCAACAATCACGCTCCTAGGTATTTACCAAATGAATTGAAAACTTACCTCCACACAAAAATACTCCCTGCACACAGGTGTTTATAGTGGCTTTATTCGTAATCATCAAAAACTGATTGCAAGTCATTCTAGGGGAGAGGAGGGAGGGTTGAATAGGATGATGAAATGTATGATATGAGACTGTCATTTGAATACATCACATTATGCATTTTCCAAAACCATTGTATTTTACTGTACAAAACATGAACCTTAATGCATGCAAATTTTAAATAATCATGTAGAAATTCAGAAGAGTCCTAGGGTGGAATATAGAATGTGAATTAAATTTTATCTCAGGTTAATTATCATCTTTTTACTAATGAGAGACTAGGTGGTGGGAGAGAGGAAAAGACAGTCATTGCCTACCTAGCAACGTAAGTCCTTCACATGTTAACACTTCTCCAACCATCCTCTAACAACCATCCTCTCAGGTGGTCCTTATAATATCCTCATTTTACAAATCAGAAATTTGACGCTCAAGGAAGCTAATTCAATCACCCGCAGCTGCATATTGAATATGGCCAGGGCTATTGATTTTGAAGTAGATAACTCCTGTGTCCCTAACTTCTCCCTTTCAATTGATATTTCTCATACTGGGATATGAAATGTATTCTCAGTGACTTGGAAGAGATGTTTTTTGCAACTCTTTTATGTCTAAAAATGGCCCATTTTAAACTTAAATTTGGATACTAATCTACACTATGCTTTCTTCTAAAAAACATAAATTATGGCCCTACTCAATGACATTCAGGCTCGTCAACAGTAACATTAGCCTCACAAGGTACGCTCACGTTGCGGATGACATAGAAGCTTTCTTTGGTCTGATGCTTGTGGGCAGGTTTTTCTAGAGCCAGCTGGCTGACTTCCAGCCCAAGAAATTAACTTTTTAATTCACACTGGCTCTCAGTCAGCTTCCAAGTTTAAGTCAAGGTGTTGATTTTAATCCAATGTAAAAACCTCTAAATCCCTGGCCACTGTAGTAGAAACAGCAGAGTTTGCATTTTTTTTTTTTTTTTTTTTTTTTTTGGTTTTGCAGACTTAGCTGCCTCAGACTGATGGCTAAATTATAGCCTCATTTTTGGAGCCCCTACCCAGGTTTTAACTCTTTTCTTTTTCTCTCTCCTACTCATTAGAGCTCTGTAGCAAGGTTTAATCTGACATATTCATGGATAAGAAAATCCTGCATGGAAGCCAACAAAATGAAAATGCCATGAGCTCCGGAAGAGACCTTCATTTTTGCGTCTGGCTTCAACTGCCTTTATTATGTGTATCCATTGTCATTTTTTAAAATTTTGGTATAAGAAACCATCTTAATGATTTTTAAGTGTACACTATAGTAGTGTACTTATAGTAGTGTAACAGACCTCAAGAACTTTTGGCTGGTGTGATGATGGTGCAATGGCTACTTACTATACATTGGGCAGAAGCTGCTGCCCTGAGGTGCGTTGAACACAGTTTCCCTGGCAGGCACCATCCTAATCCTGAACTTGCTGCAGAGGGTGGTGAGCTACGTGCATTAATGGCTGTAGATAAGGTTAGTCGGTCCAGATTATGCTGGGCGCCTACTCTTTGGTGGGACACTCACTGATGCCGAAGTGTTACCAAAATATTGAAAATGTTTCTGGCAGAAGAAATACAAGAATATGTTTCACCAACCAGCATCCATGTGGCTAATGTTATAAGTGAAGCAACAACACATTTAGATGTATGAAAACCACATTTGTAAAAATAATTTTGCTAATAATAAAAGCAGAGCTAACCTTCCCTTCTACCTTAAGGTTTCATAGGATTAAACATAATCATGTAGAAATATAGACCCCATCCTGGGCCCCTCAACAAGAAACAATATACTTAAGAAATCTAAGAAGAAAACCTTTTTCTTATTGCAAAACTGAAGTGCTGTAGCCATTGAGTAACTTTCTTTTTACCCCTCCCTGCAGCCTCTGACAACCACCACTCTACTTTCTGCTGTCTCTTCTTGTAAGGGCTATAATCCTTGATCATGTGAGAAATAATTGAGGTGCCAGAAATGCTTAATTTGGACTAGAGTGTGCCTAGAGGACTTGAAAGCTCTTCTCATCCATTAAATGTCTACTATCCCTATCTTTTGAATAGACTACTTCAAGTCTGATTTAAAAGCAAGTAGAGTGTGAATGGTTAAAAAAAATAATAGTAATAAATGCTGGATGATTTCAGTGCCCAGCATCAGGGTCAGATATTGGAAAGTACATAAGAAAAAGTTTAGGTAAATTTGAGAGGACAGTTTGTAAGAAAATTGTCTTACTGTGGGATAAGATTCCTTGGGGAGGATGATGTTCCACACCATTACAGATGTTCAAATGTAGGCTGCTAATAAAACAGAAGAATTTTGTAGAAGGTCATCCAGACATCATGCAAAAAATTCACTGAAATGTTCCTTTTATTCTCTTCTAACAATGAATTTTCTCTATGGCTTTGAAAAAGATAAACACAGTGCTTTATTAGCTATTTGTCATGACATAAATACAAAACTCAGTGTTTTATATGAGATCCAGAAAATTGAAAATTCAAACTTGTGAACATACTCAAACATAGTATACTTTATCAAAATTTGAAATACATATGAGAGATAAAGGGCTTCCTTCTATTCCTGGCCATAATATATTTTAAAGAACTACCATAACCAACCATAAAATTGAGCAAAACATATTAACTGACTGTTTTTATATGTTAGGCACTAGTAAATGCTACAATATGATGCCTGAGAAAAGAGAAATAAATGATAAATGCCTAGGTGAACCATGGATGCAAGAAAGAGCAAATGAACAGGGCCTAGAGAGCTTGATAAATGAAAGATTTAAAGTTAAGGAGACTGAGGCACCTGGAAGTGTAGGTGGAACTCTGGAAAAGGTAGAACAATGTAGAAAAAGAACTGTAGAAATCTGCATAAGAAAAAAAACTGTGGAAATCTCTTTAGTTATTGCTGAGTAATAAGCGATCATTATACAGAGTAAAACTAAGGATGGACAAAGATGGATCACAGAGCAATAAGGTGAATAAAACCTTTGTGATGGAACATCTTTTGTGATGCCTCAGAGCATGAGTAAATTTCACAGAAATTTCATACTGTAGGCTGAACTATCCTAGAATAAAGGCTCTTTTAGTTCTAGACCCAACTAAACAACAAAACAACAAAACAAAACAAAACAAAACAAGACAAAACATAAGTCATACCATGAAGGAATCATAAATCTGTAAGTAATCTAACTGCCAGACACAACAAAGCTCAGTGCTCTTTAATGGAAGGCAACAAAATGTAGACACTCAACAATGTAACATTCATAAAATCCAGCTATTACCAGACATGCCAAAAAAATAGGTAAATGCATATCACAACCAGGAGAAAGATTAGTCATTAAAAACAGATCTATCAAAGAAAAACTAAAGAGATAATGCATATTCATACATAAGAAGACTCAGTATTATCAAATCAATTCTTCCCAACTTGATCTATAGATTTAAGGCAATCTCAATCAAAATCTCAGCAAGTAATTTGGCAAATATTAATAAATTTATTCTAAAGTTTATATGGAATGGCAAAAGACCCCAAATAGCCAACCCAAAATTGAAGGAGAATAATTGGAAGACTGATGCTGCCTGACTGTAAAACTTACTATAAAGCTACAGTAATTAAGACAATGTGGTATTAGTAAAAGAATAGGCAAGCATATCAATGGAACAGAATAGAGAGCTAATAAATAGACCTGCATAAATCTGGTCAATTCATCTTTGACAAAGGAGCAAGGACAATAAAATGAAGCCAAAATTGTCCTTTCAACAAATGGTATTGAAACAACTAGATATCCCCATGCAAAAACATAAATCAAGACACAGACCTTTATAGTCTTCACAAAAGTTAACTCACAATGGATCACAAACCTAAGCATAAAACGTAATACTATCAAACTTCTAGAAGATGTCATAGGACAAAATCTAGATGACCTTGATTATGACAATGACTTTTTAGATACAATACATAAGACACAATCCATGAAAGACATAATTGATACACTGGGCTTCGTTTGTATATATATCTATATATAAACAAGCTTCTGCTCTGTTAAAAACAATGTAAGAGAATGAGAACAAAAGTCACAGAATGAGGAAGAATATTTATAAAGACACATCTGATAAAGGACTGTTATCTAAAATATATAAAGAACACTTAAAATTCAACAATAAGAAAACAAATGACCCAATTAAAAAATGCTCCAAATATCTTAACAGATCCCTCACCAAAGAAGAAACAAAAATGACAAACTTATGAAAAGATGCTCCACATCATATGTCATCAGGGAAGTGTAAATTAAAACAATAATAAGACATCACTGTGCACCTATCAGGATGGCCAAATCTGGAATACTGACTACACCAAATGCTAGAGATGTGGAGCAACAGGAACTCTCATTCATTGCTGATGAGAATGAAAATAGGTGCAACCATTTTGGAAGACAATTTTGTAGTTTCTTATCAAACCAAATGTATTCTCACCATATGATTCACCACATTCCTTGGTATTTACCTAAGGGAATTGAAAACTTAGATGTTTATAGCAGCTTTATGTATTCATTGCCAAAAGTAAGAAGCAACCAAGACATTATTCAGTAGGTGAATGAACAAACTGTGGTACATTCAGATGATGGAATATTATTCAGCACTGAAATAAATGAGATATCAAATTATGAAAGACATAGAGGAAACTTAAATGCATGTACTACTAAATGAAAGAAGCCAATCTGAAAAGGCTACATACCATGATTCCAACAACGTGGCATTAGGAGAAATACAAAACTATAGAGACACTTAAAAAGATCAGTGGTTACCAGGGGCTGGGGATGGGAAAGGATGAATAGATGGAGCACAGAGGAGTTTTAGGATGATAAGAATATGGTCTGTGATCCCACAATGATGGATCATGGCATTACACATTTGTTCAAATCTGTAGAAGGTACAATACCAATAGTGAACTGTAATATAAACTGTGGATTTTAGTAATAATAATGTTCCAAGATGAGTTCATTAATTGTAACCAATATACTGCTCTGGTGGTATATGTTGATAATGGGAGGTTACACATGTATAGGGGAGGGAGGTATGCTGGAAGTCTGTGTATCTACCTCTCGATTTTGCTGTAAAACTCTAAAAAAAGTCTTTATTAAATAAATTCATAAATGACAGGGATAATAGAGCTAGCTCAGAAGGATGTAAAAATAGCTTGTATGGATGAGTAAAAATTTTCAAGGATTAACATGAAAGAAAAGAAATGTATATAAAAGAACCAATGATACATTTAGAAAAAATATTTGAAGAAATGATGATCAAATTTTTCATGTTTAATTGAAGTTGTAAACACATAGTTTATAGAAAATCACACGAAGAAACATCCTAATCAAATATACAGCAAACAGAGCAAAATAAAACACCAAATATGAAAAAGCAAGAATAAAAATTAAGGTTCTTCAAGTCAGAAGATAATAGATTAATATTATAAAGTACTCGTGCAGGGAAATCTGACAACCTAGAATTCTATATTTAGCAAAAAGTTCTTTAAAAATAAGGCGAGATGAAAAATTGTCAGATAACAATGCCCAAAGTATTTTATGACAGTAATTTATACTGTGGAGAATATTATAAAAGTTATTCAAGGTAAAGGACATAATATCAGAGAGACATTTAGATTTTCATAAATAAATAATGATCAACACAAGTGTTAAGTATGATAGCTGTTTTCCCTTATTTTTATGTGTCTTTAAAAAATTAACTGTTTAAAACAACAATTTATTTTGAGGTTTATAATATATATGAGAAAATATATGAGAAGAATAGCACAAAAGATAGGAAGAAATGAAAGAAGATTGCTGTAAGGCTTATACATGTTTATATTTTGGATGCATAGTGCAAATTTTAAAGCAATCACTAGACCAACAGATGAGATCAAATAGAATAAATTAATACAGTGAAAGACAAGGAAAAGAGTAAAAAAGGCAAACACAAACATGATAAATATGAAACAAGATTGTTGATTTAAACATATTCATGTTTGAAAATCAGGACTTTAATGATGTAGACACTCCAATCAAAAGGCAGAGATCTTTCAAACTTGATAAAAAGAGTCTACAGTCTACAGTAAAACTTTTAAAATAGAATAAAGCGATTTCGATAGGGAGATGAACTTGCTGTAATTGAAATGTTTTCGATCTTGATAGTGATGCTAGATTCACAAGTATATAGCCCTGACTCCTCTACTTGTACACTTAAATGGATGCATTTTATTGCATGTAATTTATTTACATTATATATATCACATATATTTTATATTGCAATATATATACTATATAAGATTTTATTAAATTTTAAATCAATAAAGTAGATTTTTAAAAATCCAAACAAAACAATCCACTTGAAAAAGAAAAAAAACCAAACAACTCATGGTCAGAGATATTCTGTTTCTATGCAGCCAAAGCCCACCCAAGTCTTTGCAGTAAAATTTGTCATCTGGCCTAGTGGCCCCTGAATCTTTCAGGAATAAAGTTTCCTCTGTTTCCTCTCTGACCCTGAGCAAGAGTACTGACCTCATCCAGGATGAAAGCTGAGTTGGACTGAGCTAGCTTTCTGCATTCCATCTCCGTTGTGCTCGTGGCACAGAACCCCCATTTACACAGGGCTGGCAATGACATGGGCCAGGAGAGCACAACCAAACTAGCTGCCTGCCCAGGACTTTGGTCTTCTTCCAAGCCCAAGACAATTAGCAGGATAAATGGCTAGAGTATGGGAGCTCCTAGAGACCAAGAGAGCCACAGTACCCAATACCTATACTGGATACTCAAGTATAAGGTCACAGCCTGGTCCTTTCTGCTATAACTTTAACTCTGAGAAAGATCGATGCTAGTAAGTCAAGCTGGTGCCACCATGAAAAATCTAAGCAGTATGTTCTGCAGTTAAATAAATTCAATATAATGTGGTTTAGAAAGTTCTTCACAACCCAGTTTTGGTCCAAGACTTGTTTGCAGTACTGTTGATAACTTTAAGTCTCTCTCTTTTCCCTTGAGCTCAGTTCTCTCATTAGTCGAAAACCATGCACTGATAACATTGTTCTGTGTTAGTATTTTGCCTTTCCAATCATAAAGCATTTTCTTTTGGATTAGCTAATATACTCTATTTGTCTCGTGTATTAAAATTGTTTCCCAAGTGGATTTTAAGTTCCTAGTGTCCCCTTACAAGCCTGAATTCTGTAACATATCCCCTAGTTGTGCTCTATTTGGTCTTAGATGTACACTAGACAAAAACGTTCTCATTGAGAATTTAGGTTTTTTGCACAAGTACTATGATCTTGAATGTCACTGATGGTGAATCTTCTAGAGCAGTTTTCCAAGGTATACAATTTACTCATGATAAATACATAATTTCAGATGCTATACAGACCTTTAAAAGTTTTTAAATTGATTTTTTAAAGTCAAAAAAAACTTGAATTATGTTTTTATTTTAGCATGCATCATAAAATATATAAGAAAAAACAAATCCTATAATTTCACAGATAGTATTCTTTTTTTATTTTTCCCCTCTCTTTAATTCCCACCCCACCACCCACTTCCACCCCTGACCAATGGATGTCGCCATTTCCATTTTTTTTTTTTTTTTAAGAACTGGATCTTTGAAGGTGCGGTGTCTCCTCCCACATGCTCCCCGGCATGCATCTGGGGCCTGCTGCATCCGGGGCCTGGCGCACCCAGGGCCTAGCGCGCCTGGAGTCAGGTGCTCCAGGAGCCAAGCGCACCCGGAGCCAGGCGCACCCGGGGCCTGACACCCTTGGCACAGTCGAGGGGCCTGGTGTATCCGGGGCTTGGCACACCTGGGGCCTGGCTCACCCAGGTCCTAGCGCACCCGGAGCCAGGCACACTCGGGGCCTGACACCCCTAGCATGCTCGGGGGACCTGGCGCACCTGGGGCCTGGTGCACTGGGGTATGGTCCGTGGCTCCTCCTGGGGCGCAAACCCAGGACCTTCTGCATGTAAAGCAGACACGCTAACCACTACACTATGGAATCACCCCTCGCAGATGATATTCTTAAAGACAGAGCTGAACTGGAAATAAAGAGGTAAGTAAAAATGTTAATATATGGGGAAAATTCATGTGGCGAAAATTACAAAGGTGATATTTAAATGCTTGGATTTCGTGAGTGTAGCAAACTATTTTAAGACACACACTGGGATGATTTATCACCTAAACTTAAGCACTCTGATATTTAATGTGTTATATTACATAGCCACCTTCTGTGCCTCCTTTTCTCCCTCCATGCTCCAAGAATAATTAAAACCCCCTCCTTGGACACAACCACTGACACGGATGGACACACATACACACACACACACACACTTCTAATGGTAAACATTCCCGCTGGGTAGTGTTTTGATGACCAAATGAACCTAATGGACTATAGGAGCGAAACCCAGATCTCTGAGCTGATCCTCTGATCTCTCGTAGGTACATAACTGTGGTTTATCAAGAGGCTCCAGCAAATGGGTTTCAGGGTGTTTGCTGTGATTTATGAGCTTAAAAACTAGGTCATGAGTAGAAAATAAGTGCCATTTATCAGCTCTCCAGAGTCAGTGGCACAGAGCTGGAGTAACAGCTGACTCCTAGGCCTAATAATGAAATAGCTCCCACCTGCCCAAGAGGAGCAGAAACCACAGCTCAGAACCACAGAAGCAGGGACTTCGTTTTTCTCACCAAATATTACTCTTGCCAAGTAAGTTTTCAGTTCCCATTGGAAATCTTAAAAAAAAAAAAAAAAAAAAAGAAAAAGAAAAAAGGACATGTCAAAATCAATGTCGAGAATTGATTTATGAATAAAAAACTGTGCCAAATTACCACTTCAGATTTAATGTTGTGTGTATCATACTGCCAAGCAACTTGGAACATTTGCAGGTTGTTGGGAAATAGTTACAAATGGCAAACAGATTCCTCCCTGCTGTCTCCTCCTCGCCTCCCTCTCCTGCGCAGGCAGTATCTCCTCTGAGAGAAACGCTGATGCCAGATCCGTGTGATTTTGGGGGTGGGTGATAGTTGTCAAAGGGGCCTCGAGTGACTGTAGGAAATTTGTAAGTTATTTCCAACCTGCACTTTATGTGACGGACTTTTGGGTCCTAGATTGTAAACAACAGGGACCACTTAAATTCAGACCCCTGTATTTGAATTTATATTATTTGGGACACAAAAACTAAAAAGTCAGTCTGTCTTCATCACCTGCTCCCTCTTAGAACCTATAAGAACATTGTACAGTATTTCTCTCAGTAAAATCCGTTTTTAACTTTTTCATTAAAAAAAAAAAACAAGAAATAAGTTCATTTTGCTTTTTGTTTATGTTGAGCGCTATCGTGAAATAGGCTCAGATTTGTGTCACATGAGACCTAACATCTTTTACTCTGCCCCCTACATTCAGACTCCAAATCCAGTGACACATTGATCATGTCAAATCTTAACTGAATTATGTGAACTTGATCAATCAAAATGGGACTTTTATTTTCCTAAATTGACATCAAAGTACATTTTCTATTTTTAACTATCTCCTTCTTCATGCTAGTCTAGTTTATTATTCTATGCTATATTATATGTATTAGAAATTTTATATTCATATAATAGTACACTTTGAAGAAGTCTAAGAGGACATCTGGTCTACCCTCCTTTGCACAGAAGCTGAGGACTCACATAGAGAGTGATTGACAGGAACTCTGGCTCACATAGAGAGTGATTGACAGGAACTCTGGTACCCCCTGGTTTCACTCTCAGGCCAAAATATTTCCCTAATACTCCTCTGTCTCATATAGTAGGCTTGGGGGTCTCTATTCAAGAGAAGACTCTGCTTTGTTTCCTCTAGAAAGAATATCATTAAATGTTTGGTGAGCCACATTTTTGCACACACTTGGTCTCAAAAAAGCTAGCTGCCCGGAAAATTTTAATGTGTTTTCTTGCCAGTCAACCAAATGTCCAGATGCCTGTTCTACTCATGCACCCTGGAGTCCATCTGCCTTCAGCGCTGCCGGTGTGAGTGTTGCCCTTTCTTAATGAGTCACAGTAGAGTGAGAGCTGAATACTGGCAGAACCTGAAAAGGAAAGTGCTTTCCATAGGCTGGGAGATAGGCAAATATTAGACTCTTGTAGGGGCAGAAAACCCAACAAGTAAAATATTCAGAGGAAGCTTGGCCAGAGGCCATACTCCAGGATCCAGATAAGTCACCCATTTATTTATATTTTTACATAATATTCCTTATATGAATGCATTCTACTAGATGTTGAGGAGAATGCGGAAATAAATAGCTCATATATTCTTAGTCTCAAAAGTGAATTAGAAAACCACATCCGAAAAGTATTCTCAAAGAGAAACTGTTAAAAATAGAAAAAGTTAGTGCTAACAGCTAAATAAGAGGCACAAGCAAAAAGTGTTGCATAATTCCCACATAGGAAGAAAGTTTATTAGAACTTTGGACATTGCGAATTGAAACACTCATTGACATTTCACGTTTTATGTGTCAAGCACTGTGCTAAATATATTTTCATATATTAGCTTATTTAAATTCTCACAGTGGACTATATATTTCCCCTTTGAAGAATGAGAGTGCTAGTCCTTGGTGTTAAGTAACTAGCCCAAACTTATAGCTATGAGTTATTGAAGCCAGGAGTTAACTTCAGGAATTTTAAATACCAGCCACTCTTTGTACAAAGGAGGACTGACTGCATTGAAGGCATGCCAGTGAACCCAAGATCGTCTGTAATTTGAGTAGATGAGAATGAAAAAAGTAGAAAACAGTGGGGAGGAACAAGAAGGAGGGTCAGAGAATTCAATGGGTTAGCAAGCTTTTAATGTATAACTAAATCACATCGATTGGAATCACATGATTGGCATGCTGGTGGCATGTTGCTGTAGATGCCCAATAGGTTGGTGGTTTGGAATCCTGTGAACTGAAAGTGCAGAAATAGATTGAATCCCTTGCCAAGACAGATGACTTGTGGACTACTCTCCATTTGCTTCTTCAACTAGAACAAAAACAAGACACGCCAGTTGAATTATTTTGGTATTTGCCTTTTATTCCATAATTTTGTTTACCCTAGGCTGTGGATAATATTAGTGATCAGACCCTTTCTACCTAAGGAAAATTAGCCTAAAGAGAACAAAAGGACATAAATTAGATCTCTCCTCCAATAAATACATTCTTCATCCAAAAACAACACGAATCAGCTTTGCATCCTTTTTAAAGTAAGTCTTGTACTGTACAACTGAAGACAGATAAAATGAGTTCCACAGCCAGAACTAAAGATAATATTAACTTACATTTGAATAGTGCTTTATTCTTTTTCTAGGTGATTTTTGTTATATTTTTTCTTAAATTTGATCTGATAACCTAGTTCACTTTTCAGAAATGAGGAATCTGGAGCAAGAAAATCAGGGATTTTGCCAGGGTAATGCTGTTGTTAGTGACAGAACTAAGCTGGACCACAGGCCTTTTGGATTTTGCCTGATCGAACTAGATAGTATATGCCTTTGCTGTTAATTTTCTTCCATGTATATCATTGTGTGGCTCTTAAGGAAAAATAAAATTTCATTTTTTCTTCAAAATTACCACTTTCCTTTCTTAAATTCAAAAAATATATATTTGCTAAGTATTTCTGTTTTCTTGTATTTTTTTTTCTCCTTTTTTAAGCATTGAGATCATGCCTTACCCATATAGTATTTTTCACAGCCTTCACACACACCAGGGTCTTGTGGAAGAATGCCCTGCTTTGTGTGTAGAGTGAATAACTAACTGTACATGTGCCACTGAACCAGGGAAATAGAATCTTGGCAGTTGATCATTTTAGGCTTAAGAGGTAAACAGACCTGACTCTGTTATTTACCATTTGTAGAATTTATGGCAAGTTGCTTCAACTTTCAAATTTTTATTTTGTTTTTGTTTTTAAACAAAAATACTAATAGAACTTAATCTGATAAGATCCTCTGAGAATTGAATTGAAATGGATTAATGCATGTGATGTACTTAGCACCATTTGTGGCATTAGTAGGATTTGATTAATTGTAACTATTATTATGTAACCCTACTCATATTTGGTAAAACAAGAGTCAAAAGGTCCCTTGAGTCAAAAACCACTCCTTTGAAAACATCCATTTGAACTCAGCAAGATGTTAATTTACAAAGAAGTGCACTGTGTTTAAGAAAAGCACAGCCTTGAGTTTTCTGTAGTGTGTGTGAGATAATTTAATGATAGGCACTCCTTTATTAACACAGGAAAGATGGTACCTGTGACTTTTTGTCCTTTTCATCTTGGTAGCTCAGCTCTGTGGGGATGATAGGCTGTGATGGTGATATTGAATTGATAACCAACCACCTTCTCTCTCCCTTGTAGCCCTGAGTGTCTGTTTTGTGTTCAAATCAGAGAGTAGAATGCTTCACTTCTCTTCAGAATGACATATACATTGCCAGTAATTACTTTCCTAAAATGGAAAAGGAATTAAAATAAAAGCCTGAATGTTGGAGGGGGTGGCAGGTTTTTGGAAAAGTGTATCCGCAATTTAAAGCATGAATAATTAATTTTATCTTGAGATTAAGTTCAGTCTGTGTTTATGATCTGTTGAAAGAAAAAAAAAAACTCTAATGGGTTCTAAATAAATTCAGTATCAATTTAAACTATTAGAGGAAGTTAAATCAAAATAATTAGGATATT
Organism: Eonycteris spelaea; assembly: GCA_003508835.1. NCBI lineage: Eukaryota > Metazoa > Chordata > Mammalia > Chiroptera > Pteropodidae > Eonycteris > Eonycteris spelaea. Next base: position 15,702,008 of record PUFA01000004.1, read on the forward strand.
AAAATACTTTGTGCATTTCCAATCACTGCCTTATTGAGGCTCTGGATTTTTTCCAAGGAACAATAATAGCATGAATATATTAGGATGTTTGCTTCTTTTAGAATGTAACTGTTTGCTCATGTAAAATGATTGAGAACTTGCAGGAGATAGAAAGCTAGATTGATGTTTTGACATATCTAAGGGAGTGGGTGCTATATAAATGACAAATTATTTTGTACATATAGATTAAAAACAGCATAGTGACAGTTTAAGGTTAAAATAGTTGAACTTGATTATTCCTTATTTATAGTAGTTGCTAATTTCACACTATAGTAAGGGAGGCATTATTTTTGTGAGATTTTCAATTACTAAAGAATGGGTTGGTAAGATCTGAATAAGAGTAAGGCGAATTCCAATACAACCCATAGCTTGGTCATTTGTTTATTTTGCTTATGGCTATCAAAACTCGTCATAATTTAAAATCAGATCAAGGGTTTCTTCCTACACTGAATATCTTACTTTTTACAACTTTTCTCTCTTCTCCATTTGCATGAAACATAACAAGCATAAAAATTAAAATGCATATAAAGGATTTCAAGATATAGATTTTTTCTTTTTCTGAAGGAGCAGTTTATCTGTTTGTAAATAATGTTGGCGAATCTATTTAGTGACTGCCATGGTAGAATGTCCATGGACATTCAAGAGCTCATGAACACTCTCAACTTAATGATTTCGGTGGCTTGGAGGAACTGGTCTCCAAGTGATTTCCTTGAGATAGTTCATTGTTTTTGTTTGTTTATGTTTATTTGCTTTGTTTTTCTCCTAAACATTATCCAGCTCATGTACATTTAATATTTTCTCTTAAAAATGATTTTCAGTTAATATTATTAATTAATATTACAACATAAATGTACTTTGATAACAATATCAGAGCTGCCAGACAATTATTATTGATTCAGGATGGGGTGAATCCACCCAAGTGGTGACTGAAGTCCTCCACCAAGAGAGGAAGGGTTCTGGACTATGCGCAGGAAAGAATTCAAGCACATGTTAGAGTTATAGACAAAAGGAAAGTTTACTAGGAGTAAGACTCCATAAACAGGGTGCGGTCTCCTTTCAAAGATAGAGAATGAGAGAGACAAAGAGAGGGGGCAGGAGAGAGAGAAAGACAGGGAGAGAGACTGACCCAGAGTGTTCAAGGAATTCAGTTTAGATCTCATTCTTGGTTTCTATGAATTACAGTGTAAAGACTTTGTTTGCCTGTTTTCTTTTGATGGTGTGGGTGTGCAGTGTGAGAGGCCTGCTAGGAATTTCAGCTTTTGTTCTATAGGTTCCCTTTGGTTTGGACATAGATCGTTTGTTAGTGACCTCAGCAGGAATCTTCCTTTGTTCTGTAGCTTTCTGCGGTTTGACAGCAGCATGTTGGAGGCTCTGGTTTAACATTTAGTCAATGTATGTAGTTCTCATCCTTCTTCCTTATAGCATCAATTACGATAATTTAAAGCTCGCTTTCCTATTTTTTTCCAGAGTGAAGATAGAATTTCAGTGCATTTGTAATTTGTTCTGAAATTGAAACTTTGCATCGAATACTTTACTTTTTAGAGTATCAGAAAAGATAGTCAGGATTTACAAAAATGGATCCTTTCTCTTCCACAGACATCATAAAATATAATTCCTAGTGATATTACAAATGATGCAGTAAAACAATAGAAGTTTGAGCTCCAAGGAGCTCAATGAAACTATAAACAAAATTAACAAGCAACTACAAATTATTCTTAGTAAAATTATGAAAAGGTTTGTTATGTATCTTAATGAGACTGAATAATGGATACTTAATTCACTATTTATACATATATAGTGAGTTTTCTTTTGCTTGAAATACCCAGTTTGTAATGTTAATGGAAATGCATTATTTCTCTGCCTCATTAGAAAGGGGTTGTTATGCTTTCAAACCAGGAGATTTTATATTTTCTAAAAAAGGACTGAGCATCAGCAACTGGAAAGTTATCTTTAAAGGCTTTTGTCTCGCTTCAGAAGATTCTGGTATAGATAAGGGCGAGGTTTTTTCTGAGTTAACTTCCGTAACATTTCTAATAGAGAAACAATATCTGCCTTTGTCCCATGACTATACTCACTCATCTCTGTCACTTCCTTCAGGGTCTGTCTGTGCTTTAATTACTTGTACGTACAATAGAGCTAAAATCGTCCTCTTTCAGCCTTTCTTAGTATGTGGGTAAATACTGTGCGAGAGAAGCCAAAAGGTTGACAAAGGGAAGATAGGTCAATGTGGTGGAAAAGCATTGAGTTTGGAGCCAGATAGTCTTATGTTTTCTTACTCCACCATTGACCTTGGGCAAGTGGCTGAATTTCATTGAGCCCGCATTTCCTCACTTGAATAATAAGTAAATTAATAATACCTACCTTGCAAGTTCATTATAAGCAGTAGAGATAATTTAAATAAAGTGGCTATTACTGTACCTGGTAAATAATGTATACTCAGTAAACATTGGTTAGTAGCAACTGAGGCAGTCAAGGTCATAGATGTTGCAATGGTAACATTAACATCCAGGCTGTGTCATTTTGGTAAAATGATTGTCATCAATATATTCATAAATCATTATTATTATTTTAAATTTCAGGGTCTTTTAAATCAGTGCTTTCATGGGCCACCTAGGTAACTTAGACACATGTCTCACATAAGTGTGATATGAAGAATGACCTGTGACATTCAGGCTTCTATTTAAGGAGGCAATAAGAGCTGTGGTGTCTGGAACCCTAGAGAACACAATCTCTGTCTAACTAGGCAGGCACAACCTAGTTTTTTGTCCCTTTAGTAAACAAAAGCTGTAGTATTAACCAAGGCTTCCATTTTTTTCCCCAAGAAAATGCAGAAATCTGGATTTAATATAAAATCTCCTGCTTGATATATTGACAGCAAACAAAAAGTATTGTGTATAAAAGAGTCTTAGACTGTAACACCATGATCGTAGGACAGATCTAGCCTGCCAATGCCTGTTTGAAATGTCTCATCTATATAATAGACAGCAATGCAGTTAATACTTATTTAGTATATACCATATGCTGGGTGGGCACACTTTTAAGTAATTTTACATATATTAATATATTTAAGCCTTTCAATGACCCTGTAAGATAAATATTAATAATCAGTATTATTATCATCACATCCATTTTACAGATGAGGAAATCAAGAAAAAGGAAAGTTAAGTAACTTGCCCAAGATCTCTCAGTTATTTAGCAACAGAACTGAAATTTGAACTTAGGTAATCTGACTGCAAAGATTTTGCATTTGACCCTGGGGTTTACAGATGCAAGTAAGGAGTTCCTCTTATTTATAGGAACCATTTATTCAATGGGGTCTTGAAGGACAAAATTTGATAAAACTTAAATTTTATTTTGGGTAAAATTCAATAAAACAACATTTATTGAATATGTTCAAAATGCAGAGCCCTGAATAAGGAGCAGTGATGAAAATAAGATATACAAATTTAGTATGAGTAAGAGAGGAATTTACTAATTTATTAAGAGAGGAAATGCATGACTAGCTAGCTGTATCATAATATATGAGGAGTTTCATGGGAAATTTCTAGAGGTTTCTGTTATTAGAAGAGGGATTTTGATTAGCAGTTAATGGATGGCTTGACAGACATGTTGCCTTTTACTTCCATCCTGAAAAATAGGTTATATCTCAGTGGACAGAGGTGAAAGAACTAGGGGGTCAGTGTAAGCAAAAAATTGTGGCAGAAGAGACTACATTTTAGCAAATACAAAGAATAGTCAGTTATTTGATAATTAGGATTTGCGGAAGAATAGACAAATAAGGACAAAGATATGCCTGCGCTGTGTTGTTTCTGTTTCTCCATGTTGTAATTATGAGACCATTTCCTAATATCATATCACCCCCCTCCAAACACACATAGCCACCTTCTGTGCCTCCCTTTCTCCCTCCATGCTCCAAGAATAATTAAAACCTCTCTTGGACACAACCACTGACAGGATGGACACACACACACACACACACACACACACACACACACACACACTAATGGTATCAGACTAACATGAAGTTTCCAGAAGGCCAAAACATCTCAAACAATTTGGTAGGGTCAGTTTTTGAAATTATTTACTGTTAGTGCCACGCCACCCCAACAGAACTGTGGACAATCAAAAAGACAGAGCTGTAAAGAATCTCTGTCCACGCTTTGTTTATAAAACAAAAATTGTAGTAGATAGCAATATTTCAGAATGAGACCATCAAAAATAAGAAATATTTTAGCAAGAGGGAAGAGAATTATAAGTGGCCATGAGTGTGAGCTGAGAATTACTGGACCACCACCTACACTGAATTACCATTCTCATTCTGCTACAAAAGTAACACAAGTGCGTCGTAATCTATCGCTAATACAATACTCTTAGGTGGTCATAGTGATTTCAAAAAAATCTCATAAGCGTTAGCTTCTAGAATAAAATATTCATGCTTTATGATTCCTAAATAGAGGTGGTTCTTTTTTTTTAAATCAATACTATTCATTATTTTTAAAATATAAATGCAATTTCAGTCTAACTGATGTGAAGCTATTATGCTCCAATACACAGCACTTAACAGAAGTAAACTAAGACTGTTAGGCACAGAATCTTTACTTTTTGGCTCTGGAACTCCTTATTAAAACATCTCTTCGAGTAAACATGTTTTATGTATATAGAATGCTCAGCACAACGTGGCGTAGGAAATCTCTGTGTATTTGCTATCATAACAATATTACTTGTCATTATTTCTAACATCGGCAGCAGAAAATCTCCCAGACTGCACTGGGAAACTCATACCCTAAATTTATCTTGGTCATTAACCTCTCCTGAGATGGGGCTGGATTCATGAAGTCTGACAAGGCAGAATTTGGACAATATCCTGTGCAAGGCCATTGAATTTGTGCACCAATCACTGTGAATCTATTTATTTCCTGCCAAAGCCTTTAATTTGCTGTGTTAAATCACAGCAGTAAAAATTGTCAACCCAGATTTTCTCCATCAAAAATAAAGCATTAAAACACAAATTACATTTTAAAAGCACACATTTCTTATTCTTTCTTATTTTCTTTCTTACTGTATCATTTTCCCTAGGGGGTGGAAAAAGTGGTTCAGAGGGGCTTGTCTTTGAAGTTATTTTCATCTTTATTCTGTCTAGTTCTTTCCTGGACTCATTTAATCTGCTTGATTTTTAAGTCATGATTATATCCTCCAGATACCAATTCATGACAGTCTTCCAAAAAATTGTTCATTAAAATCTAATTTTTACCTTCTAATGCTGGCTTTTTAGCTAATGAAATCTGTAGTAATTATAAATATCTATCTTGCAAAAACTCAGAATTCTTGGCATTTATATATAAAGTCAAGAAATGAGAGAATAATATTAACATTGAAGTTAGCTATCTCCTCTTCATTTTAATAAAGTTAGTACATACATAGTTATATATATTTGAATAAAAGAATCTCATTTAGCTTCTTTCAATATTTTTACACTGTCATTAGAACTCTTTTGAATGGTACCCAGGGAGACCATATCTAATTTAAACTTCCTGGCAGAAAAGACATCAGGAACTTCAGATTTATTATTTAGCTTGATGATCTGAAAAGATTGAGGAGCAGTTTCTATGATATTGGATTCTGATCTACCCAAGATGCCCTATAGTGATAGCTTTTTCTCATTTTTTTTTGAATTATCAAATTTTATGAAAAAGACAAATCATTTATGAGAAGTTGGAACACTTCCCTAGCTCATAAGTTTAAGCTTTGCATAAGCAAAATGATAAGCTTTAAATTTCCTTAGCACTCACAGTATGAGACCAAGGGTGTGCACTCTATGTGACAGGTGTGAATCCACAGAGGGCTCAGTGCAGATCTGTATCCAGTCTGTGCAGTCCAAAGCAAAGATCACGGAAAGGATGAGGAAGTTTCACAAAATATGAGTTACATTCAAATCAACTATTTGTTGTAGAGGCAAATGGACATATTATGGTGCAATGGAAAGATGACAGCTTTTGCCCAAGGATACAGAGTTAGAAAGTGGCAAAACCATGATTCAAATCCAGGTCTATTGGATGCCAAATTTATATAATGTACCTGAGCCTCCATTTCATTATCTGCAAAATGAGAATAATAAAGCCTACAGCAATAGGTCTGATAAAAAGTTTAGATAAGATGTTATCCACCATTTTTTGGCTGCTTTCTATAGGTCATTTTATTATTTTCACTTAATACCAAGTGGCCCTGGGGACTAGAATGCAAAATTAGCTACAGTTCTTCAATGATTGAATAAAGTCTATTGCCACTAGCACAAAACATGAAATGAAGCCCATTGTTCACAAGCAAATAGCCTTCAGTATCTTTCCTTTAGTTTGGTGCTTCAGAATCGTGCAAATATATTCTTATATGTCTTTCTTGGAGATAATTGAATGGGGAGTATAAACTTTTGGGCCCCTGCACTGAACTTCTACTTTGAGAGGACAATTGAACAGACATCAAAGGATACTTTTGATAAATGTAATTTTTATTATTCTAGCAAAAAATGGAAGATAACTAGGTTAATATGCTTCCTCTGATTTCTACACCAGGCTTCATTTCAAACACCTTGGCTAAACCCGATACTTTTCTGTCCAATATTTTACGAGTGTTTACACTAGCTAACCTCTTTGAAATCTCATATTGAGAATTCCTCAGTCTTCACAAATTGAATGAATCCTCCGTATTATTTTGCTTATTTGACCCTGTTTTAGCTTTACTTGAAAAAAAAAATGAGTTATTTTCTTAAGGCTTTTTATACAATTTATCAGATTCATAGAGAAAAATCTATGGTTTTATGATCATCAGCTCATAAGATTTTTGAGGTTCAGTGTCACCTATTTGTCACTTCTTTATGTGGGGTCCACAGTAAGCATTACAATTATTTATAATATATATTTAAAATATATTTAATATTCATTAGTGTGTATTCAAAAATCTGCAGAGTAAAAATAATTAAAAAATCATTTTTTCTTGCCTGTAAGCTCTTAGAGATGATTCAGAAAGACATGATTAATAAGTAAAACTAAATTACTAAAGAATAAAAAAATTGTAGATTAAAATGTACAATGTATTATTAAAAACAATAATTATCACTTAAATGATAACTATGTACCAGGCACTGTGCATTTATTATCACATATAAAAATCACATATGATGTCACCAAAATTCAACAAGGTAGATACAGTTAGTCTCTTTCTTAAGGGAATAGGTAGTGATTATGAATGATCACATTACTTATCAAGACCACTTGCAGAGTTTATGGTAGAGCTAAGACTGGAACCAATCAAAGCCCAAGGTCTATCTATAGTTCTAGACATTCCCCTACACAGAGACAGTCATACCAAAATCAAGGGAAATCAGGATGGAGTGAAATGAGCCGAAAAAAAATTTTTATGGAGGAGGTGTGCATTCTCTCTATATATCAATATATGCTCTTGTTCTAGGGTGCAAGTTCCTATAATGCTACATATCCTTTTGAAAAATAAGTTGTTTAGTAATTTGTTTATACTGATACTGAAATCATACATTTTTCACAAATATTAAAACCCTTGGCATTTTGTGGATTAGGAATATGAATTTGGGGGACACAGAAAGCTAAAAGACCATTGAAATTAGGTTTAATGTTTTGTTTTATAATCACAAGAACTGAAATGCAACAGTGTTCAGGTCTGTGGACATGTATCTCCTCCTAACGTAGGAGGAGGGTTGAAAAACTATGTGTGTGTGTGTGTGTGTGTGTGTGTGTGTGTGTGTGTGTGTGTGTGTGTGTAAGTCACATGATACTTAACATTATGGAGAAAAATTTTAGCATTCCTAGTTAGTTTATTCCATTCATTCACCCATTCCTTTACACACATTTAATCTATGGTTCTGTACTAGAAGTGCATGTATATATTGTGAAACAAAACAGCGTGTAGATTGGAGTCTGCTCAGTAGTGAAAAAGCATTGAGAGTTAAGTAAAAATACTTGGTTTCTGGTTAAGGCCTTGCCAATTAATAGCTCTTTAACCACTGGCAACCAGCTTAAAAGTTCTAAGTCAACTTTGTGACAGACAGTTTATCAGCTTGCCCTAAAGCCATTTTCCATCTCTTTTCCTTGCTGACAAAAGACTGATTTGGTTCAGGTATCAAGCTGGCAATGTGTTTGGGGGGATGGAAACTCTTTCTCTAGCACCAAAGAACAAATCGTTTTTATTCATGCCATGCCTGGTAGTCTCACTCTCCATTCTCAGTCTTTAGTTTGGGAGAAGACATGTGGCCTATTGCAGCCCAACAAGAAAGAAGTGTATGTTGGCTGAATGAATTCTAGGAAATATATCCATCCCAATGAAACAGAAAGAGCCCCCCCTTTTATTTTTACCCTTCCTGCGTGTATATTGCTATAGCCCTCTTATGAACACGAATGAAGGTATTGCTAACCAATATGGAAGAATAGAAAGTTAGAAACCCCAAACTATCTATCTATATTACCTTGCTTTATTGTTCTTAATATTTATCACTACCTGCATATGTGTGTGTGCACATGTGTGTATACACACACACAAACACATCTATATGTTTATCTATATCTATTCATTATCTATCATCTATCATCTATCTATCTATCTATCTATCTATCTATCTATCTATCTATCTATCTATCATGTATCTACCTATCAGCTATCATCTATATGTAATCAATTTTCATCTGGTTCTTATTTCCAAACCCACACATGAATAGATAAAAAGAGGATAACAGTTATTCAGTTTACTGCTGACTCCTCAGTGGGACAGTTGAATAAGTGACTGACGGCGCTGTTGAGTTGCTGTACATGCCTTCAGATTTCTTATAAATCCTTATTATTCAAATAGCTTTTACCCAAGTGTTCTCTTATTTACCCACAAGTAGATTAAAATTTACATAATATATAACTCAAGCTATTCTTAACCTATAAAATTTTATATGAAATAGTGTCTGTCCCATTTATTTATTTTATGCAGCTTCAACAGCTTTGTAAGGTTGAATTTTTTATACTTATAGTTTTTACTGGCATTCTCCTTTTATGAATTATCCGCTAAAATTATTTGCTTATTTTCTTTGTGTAAATAAAAAAATTAAAGAGAACATACTGAAGAATGAATAAAATGGTTTTGATTTATAATAATTTATTTCTAAATGGGGATCCTCAGGGAGAAAGGGAAAGTCAGCTAATGAGGATTCCTATACTAGGCAGTGGGGAAAAAATGTGTGTGTGTATAATTAGACATTGTTCTTGCCCTCAAAAATATTTAGTTTCAACCTTAAAAACAAATTGAATACTGACATAACATCAAAAAGCAACTAGGTGATGAATATACATGTTCTCAAATGTATGAAAGATAGTTTAAGGGTTTATAAATGTACTTCTGTAACCATCCATATACATTTCAGTTTGGGCTTCTCTCTCTACTTTGTAATTACTTGTTTACATGTTGAACTTTTTCATTAGAATATAAGAATTTTAAAACTTGAACCTGCTTTATACTAGTACTTGTATCTCTGCAAGCTGGTAATTTTATATCACAGCACCTAGTAAGTTAGCAGTGAATGAATGAAATATCAATGAGACATCAATATCTTAGAGAGCCTGCATCTGAATATGGAAGACTAAGATTTGAAAGGACAGAAGGGAGCAAAGAATAGTTGTGGCACAGAGAACTTGATGACGTGAATCACAGAGAGAGCAATTATTGTCTAATGGTCCTGGATCAGTAAGGCATGTGCATTGAAGCAAAGGAAGGATAAAGTCGAGGGATGAGAACTATGGGAAATGGGTTTTACAAGGCCACAGTTCATGTAAATCTTTAAAATCAGGATATGACAATGAAATTTAAAGGTATTACAGTAGGGAATGAAGAGTTGTGGGCAGAAAAGTGAGATAGTGGAGACAATATCTAGGCCTAGGGGTTGGACAGAGAGGTGCAGAATGAACAAAAGTACCAACTAGACATACCGCATGTGACCAGTGTCAGCAATAGAGTATTGAGTGACATAGTAACTTCTAGTACTCTGACTCTATTATTCATGGTCAATTCTACAAAGGCTGTTAAATCTAGTGTAAGGAAATATTTGCAACTCTATTGCACTCTCAAAATTGAAAGTCTTTCATTTGTTTATTCAATACACATTTCTTGAACATCAGTCATGTGTTGAGGAATATGCAACTTGTGGGGATTCAAATGTTCAAAGAAGAACATTATAGAATGGAGCTGAATCTCTTTTCTTCCAAGTGTTCAGCTCAAATCCCTACCTAATTTTGTCTATAAAATTTTTGAACCCAGAACTCTTTTTTTATAATGTCTTAGAATGAATTCTGTGTTTTATACCACAACACCAGACTAAATGGTGTGATACCGTCATGGTGAAATTTTGGGAGTCCTGTCTGATGGCATCGTAGATGTGAATGTTTATAAAAGCGACATTAAATGAAGCCAGTGTCATCCCAGATATTCAGTTTTCTGAGAAAATGACAAACTCCAGTGGTAAAAACATATTAAGAACCACAGAAATGAGGTTGAGTGAAGCTTAAATGCACATCATTTTGCTACTGTTGTTTATTTCATCCCAATAATGACACGAAATTATATCTTAAAGGTCAAGATTAATCACCGTGGTGATTTCTGCTGGCAGAGGTAGACTGCTACGGTATATATTAAAGAACTTCAAGTAGAAAAGAAGTACACCAAGAATTAGCACTCAACTAAGAGAAAAAAACACATGAGAGGCTGTCTAGGTATGAAGAGAAAGTGGCTTATTTAAGGAATGAGTCATAAGACGTAGGACAACTATAGTATGTTAATATGAACATGTGAAATTAAGAAGACTATGCCCTCAAAGAGTAAACGAGTTCACAATAACAGTAATAGAATTTTGTTGTGGTTATTGTTGTTGCTTGTATTCACCTATGAGAACACTTTCCTCTAACTCTTCCTGATTTGGGTAAGATCACAAGTAAATTATATTTGCTGTAATCTGTGCATTTTCTATTTTTTTCCTCACAATGGGGAAAAATGTTATGAAAATGTAGTTCAATTCAGTTATTATAGTCTCCAGGGCGCCTCCAATTTGTTCATGAACTAATGTTTTTTTTAATTTGTTTTTGTTTTGTTTCCTTCTGTTTCAATATCTTCTGCTGAGGCCATTGAAAACTTGTAGATAGGCTAAGTCATCTACTTCTTTCTCTGGTCCATATCTAACTTCCATATCTTGCATTCCCCAACATATAAGACCAAAAAAGATGATATTTTACTGCTTTACTTTTGCTTATTCTGTTACCCAGGATACAAAGAACTACCTCATTTCCTCAATGCTTTCACAAAGTTAGGTAAGACAGTTCTTTTATTTTTACTGATTTAAAAAATTCTAACCAATCTACTCAGTTGTCAGATATAAATTCATGAGGACCGGATTATAAAGCTCTCAGTGATCAATATTCTTTTTTACTCAAGACCACATTTCCTCTTCGGCACTGTTTTTGCGTAAACTTAGTGGTCTTCGACTCTTTTATTTTGAGATAAGTTATTTCTCAAAAGGCTACAGGATTTAATATATAAAGAGGTTTCTAGGGGACCTGCCTCATCCATCTTTAAATGTGATCAGATAAATATGGAAACTAGAAAATATAATTTAGCTTCTGACTTGAAAGTATCCACTTTAATATATAGTGACACTATTATTAGTTCACGTATTTAACATTTGATGTATTTTTTCATTGTGTATAGTATCCACATATAAATTTTAGCTGCAAAATTATCACAGAGGCCCTGAATAATATTTTTATATATTATGCATTTAGTGGTTGATCATGAAGATAATGAGGATCAAATTTGGATCATTCTTACTTTCAATTTTAATATTTTAGTAATTCAAACATTTAATAGTGAGTGTTTTTATGACTTGAGCCTAGTTATCTTGGTCTATACCTCCACTGAGGATATTATAGTTAATATCTTCTTACCTAAACAGGCAGTAGGGAGAACACACAAGGTACAATAAGCAGGGTTAGTTCATGCTAATACTTGAGCCTGGACTGTGAAAGAATTGTGTAGCTATAATATTACGATACAGTATTCAATCTCAAAAATAGGTGTATCAGCCATGTATGTAGTATGTCAACATACAAACTGTATAATTGATAGAATTATTTGCTTTGGCGTTATATAGTTGCAATGTTCATATTAAAATAGTCCACATATTCTTGACTATCCACTTGAAATTTAATAATTATGGAAACTCTATATCCCTTTAAAATTATTTTAATGAAAATTGAGAAAGAGATTGAAGGCATTACTTGTTAGATGCTATAACTAGCACTCAATGACCCACAGTCTGATTTATTATGCAAATAAGGAGGGAGAATAATATATTCTGTTTAATCATGAAGAATTTTTTTTGATGGAATGTCTGGGCACACACAAATGAATATTCTATGAATCCAAAATCTACTTCAGAAAGGAAGATATTTATATGAGGTTGTAAGATCAAGGCGCCAGCAATGTGATTTACAGAATATGCTCGGTCAATTTTAGAAAACAGTTTGTCTTTAAACAACTGAATTTTATAATGAGAAAATTACCAAAAGCTTTTAGCTACTCAGATTATTTAAGTAAAAGATGAATGCATCCATTATGAGCTATAAAACCCATTGATTACTTGACTTGATTACTTAAACCTTACAGCCTGAGAATCTTGTCTGACTGATATATGCCCCCTTCACCCAGAATGTATTATTGGAGAATAATTTCATGATACTGCAGCAGTTCAGGTAAGCACTGTTCTCTCAACAAGCATGAGGAGATAATTCACAGAGGCAAACAATAATATATTTAGAGGCCAGCAGTGTTTCTTGACAGCTATTAACTATTCCCACGCCAGTGCCAACACTCACACCTCCAGTCTAAAACCTGAACTCAGCGAAGAACCATTAATAATTTTGTTTCCAGCAATTTTCTCAGGGTCTAAATACCATTCAGTCAATTTTTTTAAGGTAAGGGCTAACACAAATATGAGATAAGAGCAGTTTGGAAAATGATGAATATGTGAATCATTGGTAAGATTAGGTTGATGTTGGTTCTTTGGACAGATGAGAACAAGTATTGCAAAGTTTATTATCTCTTTGTGTTAATCTTTAGGGTAGATACTATTATCCTTGTTTTAAAGATGATAAATTTTTTTTAAAGTTAAGTAACTTTCCAAAGACGTTTGGCTGAGAATTAGCAAGATAAGGATTTCAAAATGGTTCTTCTTTCTTTTTGTGTGCTCTTAAGTTGAGCATCAGTGATTTCAGACCTTGATTTTTAAAAACTATAGGAGCATCCTAGTGAGATATATATATATATATATATATATATATATATATATATAATATATATATGTTGACATTTTCTATAATCCAAACTGAGCAGACTTCTTCAAGATTTTTCTGCTATCTCTACAAACCATGAGTGACTAATTCTATCAAGAAGACTGTTTTGGAGCTTATTTTTTAAAAACAAAACAACATAGAAATGAGATGCAGTTTGCACTTAAAATGGCAGATTTTAGTTGTATGATTTGTAATGTGTGAAGGAAGCCAAGGCTAAGATTAACTCTTGATATTCTTAAAATAATGATGACCATCTGCCTTCCAGTATGTTAATATAGAACCAATCTTAAAATTGCTCCTCATTACTGAAAAAATAATAAGGCAGAGTGTTGGGCCAATTATGTTTATTTCATTGCTACATCTTAAAGAGGCTTTGATGCTTCAGAGCCATCCCTAAAATAAATGTTTAATAGAATTTGGAAACAATTCTAGCTATTCACTACATCTAGTCTAATTCATATTCTTCATTTTGGGGGGTAATTCTTCTATAAGACATAATGGAGACATAATTCAACTATTTCTACTACTACTTTTCTACTTGAAGTTATAATTATGTCCCTGTTTCTGTTTTTTATCATTAGTCATCATATGGGTGAATGAACTGCTCTTTGTTCTATATAATGGGTAGTTTTGTTTTCTCTGTAATTCTGTGATTTAGGAAGAAAAGAATCAGATTTCACAAAATCCCCTTCATGCCTTGCTTAAAATAAGTCCTGGAAGAAAAGGAATGTGAAATAGGTCCCCAGGTGATGGTTGCCCAAAAGGCTTTTGCTCTTTGATTTTTTTTTCTTTGTAGCTGTATTATTAATGAATATATCCTTCTTTCTGTGGTATCATCATGTGTGCTGTGCCCTCAGACCACACCAGATATCAAGAAAGAAAAGCACAAAATGGGATTTGTATAGAATTCAAGTGGGCCAAAGTAATGTACCACCAAACTTAGCCATTTGACTGTGATCTCTCTAAAAGCAGAGACTATTGATGTTTTTGCTTTTGCATCCCACAGTGCCTAGCACATAGGAAGTAAGTTAATAATTTTATTTAGTGAATGAAAATAGCACTTTTACTCTCTACATCTTGGTATATCAATACATCAACAGTTTGTGACTTCTTATGCTAAGGAGATGAAAGCTTCTTAGAAGTAGCCAGACTAACTTGTGGGCTTGTTGGAGGAAGTTTATATTAAAGTTTGGGGGAATTCTGTAGGTTCTCAAAATGGACAAATTTGGTGGAAGTGTGGTGGAAGGATGGTCATAGGGAGACATAAATTGCAGTGGATTCTTTAACAGGCATGTGACCACAGTCAGGAAGGGGTAGCCAGAAACTTTCAGAAGAGATTTGAAACAAATACCTATTTTAATGACTTCTTGGGGTTATTATTGAAGAACTTGAGCTTTGAACCATACAAAGAATAGTAAATATACCAAAGGGTATTGTTGGGGGCTTGAAGTCGTTAGTGAATCACACACATTTCCCCTCCAAATTCTGAATCAATGGGGCTAGCTTTATTTCTGCCTATTTTGATTCAAGAAAATAGCAAGAATGTGAACTTAGAATAGGTTTCCTAACAGAGTCTCTCTCCTCTCCAAGTCTAAAGTTCAGGAGGGAAGACTATGTCTACAGAGCACACACTGGCTGCATGGGACATAGTGACCAACCCATCTTATCAAGCACAGAAAGGCCAAGATTCCAAGATTCCAGGATTCAAGTGGCCCATTCAGCCTTTAACATGTTAGTCCCGCCTAAGGGAGAAACAAGGAACAATGGCTATAAGACATGAGCATTCTCACCAATCAGATAAATTATTTCCCTCCACCGGGAGAAGCTGTTAAGAGAGGGAAGAAGGGGTACATTCTTTCTTGCTGTTAACCTCTGAGCAATGGGATTTCCTCATATACATGGCAAGAATTAGGCAGAAAGAAATGTTTTCTATTAACATTATTTTCCCTATCATCACTGTGGCCTCCCTTCTCTTTTCAGTGACAAGGGGTTCAACTCTCTGGAGGATCTTTTCATGAGTTGGAGACCAGGTATTTTTACAGTGAATAGAGAGAGGATCAGCAGTCAGATCTCCTAGTGTGATTCCTTTTTGGCTACCATAACCCATTCTAATCATGCCAGACAGTAAACTCTAGACCCTGATTGTTTCCTGTTCTGGACACCCTCCCTGGTCATCTACCTCCCTAGGAACTCCAAAACCCTGTGGGAAGGATGGAGTGAAAGTATCTTATGAGCTGTGTGAGTATGAAAACTTCAACAATTGATCTCTCTTTGGATTGCTTTTCATAATTTACAAAGATCACCACATAAAGGACACAAGGCTACAGAATTTAAGCTTAGTTGTGTTTCAGAAGTTCTCGCTCTCTCTCCCCCCTCCACACATATACATACCCCTCACACACACACACATACATACGTACACACAAAGTGCATGATTTATAAACCTTTCTACATGAATGTGGATTGGAAGTGTGTGTGTATGTGTGTAGGGAGGGGGGCCATTCGAGAATTATTATTTATTATGAGATACACATGACAACAGCAGCTACAATTATAAGCCGATTAAGTAGATAATTGACAACGCAAGAGCAATAAATTTATGCTCTACTTGTTTCAATTGTGTTTAATATGAGTGGCATTCTGTATTTTTCACAGTGAGTCTTCTAATCAAGGCACAAATCATCTTCCAATTAACTGCCTTTGTCTGATCCTCTAGACTAGAATGCAGTTTTGTTTTGGGAAATCAAATAAGTGTTAAAACCATCCCAGCTTTTACCATGAGGCTTCTCTCTCCTCTTTCCAATGGTTTTGTCACCGGAGCCAGAAAATTAGTGCTTATACATTGCGAGCCTCATGCAATCATGGAGAAAATTATGCCAGTATGTTTCCCAACCAGGCATATTACAAATTTTGAAATTGTGGCTTGGTCATATTTTCTAATGTTGTATCCAGTGGCTTTGATTGTCATCACAATTAGTTTGTAAAAGCATTCCTTGGACAGTGATTCTTAAGCCAGACTGCACATTAGAATCACCTGAGATGTTTTCAGCACCTACAAATGTTCAAGTCCCTGAACAATGTAATAAGAATTTGAGAGGTAGGGCCCCACAGGTGACTCTAATCTGCATCAGAGTTGAGAAATCACTAACACACACTAAAGGTCAGCAGTGTTTTTTTCTTTAAAGGGTTAGATGGGAAAATTTTAGGTTGTATCACAATGACTCAACTCTATGACAACTATGCAACTCTGCCTATAAAAGGAGCCAAAATAATATGTAAGTGAATGTATGGCTACATCCCAGTAAAACTGTATTCATAACTGTGATATTGTGATTTATACTAACAAGTATTTATTTGTTCTTCATTCTTCTTTCTGGCACGGAGCTCCTAAAACCCTTGAATTTCTTAAATAATGAGAACATAAAGGTGTCTTTTGCTATGTTCATAATGCGACTTTTAGAACATATCAAAGGATGGGGACTGGTTTCCAGGAGGAACAGCCCTGGGAATAAAAGGTCAGAATTTTCAGTCCCACCTTCCTGATTTCTAGGGAAGGACCAATGGCCGCTACCCAATGATTTAATCAATCGTGCCTATGTAATACAGCCCTCAAAAACAGGGTTTGGAGAACTTCTGGGCTGCTGAACATGTACAGATTTGGGGAAAGCAGTGTGCTCAGAGAGGGCATGGAAGTTCCTTACCCCTTCCCCATACCTCTCCCTAGGCATCTCTTCCACTGGCTGTTGCTGAGTTATATTCTTTCATGGTAAACTGGTGATCTAGTAAGTAACATGTTTCTCTGAGTTCTGAGTTATTATGGTAAATTAATGGAACCCGAGGAGGGAGTCACTGGAACCTCCAATGTGTAGACAGTTGATCAGAAGAACAGGTTAACGACCTAGGCTTAGGACTGGCAGCTGAAGTGCGTGTGCATTGAGGGCAAGTCTTGTGGAACCGAGTCCTTAACCTGTGTGTAATCATGTAATCTTTTTCTTTATCCTGGTAGTGTGAGAATTGAGTTGAACTGTTGGGCCCACAGTTGGTTTTGTGGAGAATTGGTTGTGTACGGAACGCCTCCCAACACATACACATTAAAATTGGGTTCCAGAACCCTTTCGATAACCAAAGGCAGCTAATTATATTTGGTCTCACATTGAGGATTTGGATTAGCAGCTCATTAATCCTATTTTTAGAATGCAGTAATTTATGAAATAAATGAGCTCCCTCATTTATTTCATAATAAATATAAATTTATTGTTGGACAGACAGCAAAGAGAACTAAAGAGAACATTAGCTTCTTTATGGGGTTTAACACCTAGCTTGCACTGCTACTACTTGCTGTATAAAAATATGGGAATCACTTAGTCTATGTGAGATGCATCTTCTTCATTTCCAAAATAGGAATTAAGTCAATGGACTGTGGTGCCACTGGATTTCCATAAAAATTCAGTAGTTTCTCTAGTTAATGATACCTCACATTTGTTTAGTATTTACCACACAGCAGGCACTGTACCCATTATTTCATATTCATCAAGTTATTTCATTCTGCTCAGAGGGGGAAAAAAAAGGTGATAATGGCACAGCCTTGTTTTCAATAAATTTTCACCACAGTAGAGAAACAATTTATTTATGAATTGTTACATTTCAAGAGAGAATGTGGTAAGTAGTAATGCTAAAAGATTTGCAGCAATCTATTAGGAACTGAGGATGGAGAGATCAGGTATAGGTAGGTTAATTAAAATCTTCAGAAAAAAAACTGGTAGCTAATACTGGTAGTTGAAGGCTGGGTGTAATTTTATTTTGCAGATCTGGGAGAAATAGAAGGAAGAGCGTTGAGGGGAAAGGGTTTGGAAATATAAAAGCATGTGGTGTGTATAGTGATGGAGGCCTGTGTTTAGTGTTATGCTCGTGGAGTAGAATGTGAAATGCAGGAAGGTTAGCTTAGAGTCAAAACATGCAGGGCTCTGATTTCCAGGTTAGGCAGCTGAACTTATTTTAAATCAATAGAAAATAATTTTTAAGGTTTTTAGAGGTGAGTGCTATGCTTAGAGCTGTAATTTAAAAAGATTCACCTGACAATGGAGGGAGAAAACAGATATTATTCCTTTATTCTACTCATCATATACAGTTGTAATGATTAAATGAGTTAATACATGTAAAGCTCTTAGAACATTATCTGGCAAAGAGTAAGTACTATGTAATTGTTAGTAATTGTTTTATAAATAATATAGGACCATTTTCCAGCCTTATTCTTATGTTTATTTTTATTTTTTGTTTTATCTAGTTTAACATGGCTTCAAAAGAGGATTATAGATGCATGTGCATCTTACAACCTTTACTGATTTTAAGAAAACAATGCCAAGACTTGGGAATAAGGAAATGAAGGTGGTGACAAGCCTGCCAATGTCATACTGGTGCATTAAGAAGCCTGCCCACAAATTATTTAACTTAGACCTACTATCTTTGCAAATGAATAATAAGGAGGCTTTGAGCTAAGGCAGAACCTGTATGCCGAGAAGTGCAGCATGGAATGTCCAATGGGTTCAAAAAAGAGAGGAAACCAGAACCCAGTTAAGCTTTCTAGCTAGAAAGTTTTGAGAATCTTAACTATTGTTGTGGCAGCAGAAGTTTAAAGAGGAACATGGATTCAAGAGTCTTGATACATTTAATGCCATTAAGAAATAGTGGATGATCAAATGGGAAGAAATGAGGAAGAAGTCTAGATCAATGTTTTCTAAATCATCATTAACAAAACTAGGAAGATCTCAAGAAGGAGATGATTGGTGATGAAGTTCTGGTTGATTTGTGGTGGTTTTTTTTGCCTATATTCAGTTGGAGGTACTTAGAGCGGAGCTGTCTTGCAGACAGTTGAAAATTTGGAAATCAATCAAAATCCAATAGGAACCCTTTAATTCCATAAATAGGATAACTGAAACCCATGAGCAAGTTTCCATGCAGACATTACCAGCCACCTATTCCCCTTTTATTGATGGCTCAAGATTTGGTCAGAGCAAGAAAATGATAAAGGATATAGTTGAATGTACAAGAAATTTAATTCCCTCCAGCAAATTACTAATCTATTCTAAATGTATACCTAGGGTAAGATGTTTTCCAACCTGTCTCCATTTAGGGGAGAGTTTTATTTAATACTTCTTTATTCTGATCTGTTTCATTGTGAGCTAATTTTTCCTATTTTCTCATTTCATCACTGATACATTTGTTACATTTTTATTTACTCAAGGAGAATGAATACAAGAAAAACCTGAAGACGTCAAAACAATCACAAACTATTAAAATGAGAAATATGCAAAAAGCCCACATAGCTCTCTGCACTTTTTCCTAGGGGATTGTGGACTTAGCAGTGGTAGAGTCTGATACTTAGTGTTTGTTGAAAGTCTCCTAAGGAACAATGTGGATGAAAGAAAACTGGAGAAGCTGGGAGCAATGTTTGAGGGTAATTGAGAATCGGGAAAAGTTTCTGAGATGGGTATTTGCACAACCAGATTCTTTCAAGTGATGTGTGATGTATACCATATTACAGCAAACAGGACTAAAAAGGGGCAGGTGAGTTAGGAAGCTCTTACAGTTGGACATGAGATTGTACATTATTCACAAGTAGAATCGAGAATGTTTAACAAATCATTAGATAAAAGGAAGGGATAGTGAGAAACATGAATCAAAGGCAGCCACATTTTTTTTTAAGCCTGAGTGTCCAAAGAGCAGTGGTAGAATTAAACATGTCAGGAAAAACTTACAGAAGATGCAATTTTGTTTTGTTCATGAGCAGGTAGGCCTTTAAGGACATTTAGAGGGAGGGGAGATGATTATGAATTGGAGATTAGAGAAAGGAGGAAGACTTGGGTTGCCCTCTGCATTGGCTTCAAGAGGAAGAAGGGGATGTCTTTATTTTGCTGACTGATTATGTGAACAACCAAGAGACTTCAAGCTCTAGTACAGTAAGAAAGTCTCCTGAGTCCAGCTTCTAGGAAATGTCATTACAAGAGACAGAGCATCTGTGGTGAGCGCTTGTCGCAGTGCGAACATCACATCCATACTTGATGGGTTGCTGCCCCAAGGTCATCAAGGGCAGGGCTGGGAAGTGTATACATACAGAGTGAGAAGCTACTGGAAAACTGTAGGCTCTTTATTCAATTCATTTACTATCTCTGAATATTGTTTGAGTGATTTTTTAAAATTACTTTTTATTTTTATTTTCAGACAATTCAAGACATGCTCCCCCAAAACATGCTTGCCAATTTGTACAAATGTCTGCTAATTTCACTGTTGCAGCTCAAGGAAAGTGCAGGGTTTGCTCTCCTCTCAAATGTCAGTAAGCGCCAACCCTCTGCCTTTAACCTTCCTGTTTCATTGAAAAGTTTATTATTTTGTTTGAGGAAAACTGCATTGTTTTTTACTAAACTTTGTTCTACATCCACAAGTAGCCTAGCAAATGTAATGGCTGCTGACAGTAAATTCTAGTTACATTAATTGTAGGGTTCTACTTATTATGACCTTATATTTAGGGTAACTGAACCCTCCATTGTTCTGTGGCTACGTCCCTCCCCCTAAATGAGAGACCTACTCCAAAATAAATCAAAAACATACAAAAAGGCAGTTAAGCTTACGAATTTCTATATGACCATTTATATACAACTAATTAGTAATCAGTTGTTAAAATATATTCAACAGGTATTGTTACTTAGAATTTTAGGTCTCTAATTTATTTTGTAGCCTTTATTTACAGTGAGTACATTTCTGAATTGTACTAATTAAGCTGATACTGGTAAAATCATTTTTTCCTACTCAGTTATATTCTATTTGGCTTTATTCTTTAGCCCTTTTGAAAAACCATCCCTCAAGTGAATAATTTCAGAGTTCCTGTCCCCAGAATCTACTACAGCCCCAGTTTGTACCTGTGCCCCTTTAAAAGAAGCTGTTGATCTAGTTACTTTTAAAATAACCAATTTTTTAATTGAACTAATCAAATTGTGTTGATAGCTAAAGGCATTTTCATAATTCCCAAGGACAATTTATTATCAGGTTAAAGAAAACCATTTTACAGTGTGGAATACCTTCTATTTCTTCTCCACTCAGGTTTTACCTGTATTATTAGTTTCTGGAAGGTTTTCCAGTTCAGTACCAATCTCGAGTTCTACTACCACTCAAAACATGTAAATCTTTACCTAGCTGTTGATCTTTTTCCCTTAAAAAAATCGCTTCCAGATTCTATGATGAGACAAATAGCCTCCCGAAAAGGGAGATTAAGTAAAACCCATCTCTATTTTGTTCCAACTAGCGACTTCACAACCAGGCAGGCACTTTCTCACCAGTAATTATTTGGCGGCAGCTTTCATTTCAGCAGGTATCAGAGAATGGAATCACACCAATCCATCTCTAACACCACCAGCATGTAAATGAAAATAAGTGGAATTGCAGGGGTGACAAATCCTGCCTCTGAAACAAAACAAACAAAGCATTACAGGGTCTCTAAGAGGGTTTTTATCAGCACAAACAGTATCTGCTTAGTGGTGATGACTCACTGAATGAGGAATAAAGATCTTGTTCTTGGTAGGTGTATTATAGCAGAATATGCTGCCACATGCCAGGTGTTGCTTGTGACAGTACTTTAAAAATGCAGGTTCTCTCTTATACAGAAAAAAAATCATTTATTTTTTCATTCGAGGCTAATGTTATCTTCTTATATTTTGACTGCTCATCGAGATTAACACGCTTGTCTTCTACTTGTAACACTCAGCTCTTCCTATTATTTCAATGTGACTCAACTCAAAAGGGCTTAAGAGAAAGCAAATTTCTCACACACACTCGTTCTCGAATATGTCACTCAAATATGTCACTGAAATAAAAAACAGTACTGGAGTTGGCCTTATTCACAGCTATATTCAGGACCTCATATAATGTCATTAGAGTTTAGTCTATTTCTTTCCATATATCAGTTCTGTCCTCCTCTCGGACTGTATTCTTAGGCAGATTCCCACTGTGTGAAGGTATATGCAGCCCCAGGTCTTTATCTTACCAGCTGAACATAATTCCTGCACCTGCGTTTCACTGGCTTGGGTCCCAGGCCCAACTCTGAAATTGTTTCTCCAACTAGATTGTCTAGAGTGTATCTAATTGAGTAGGCATGAGTCATTTGTCAAAACTTGAGGTGACAGTAGAAGAGAGATGGTTACCTGTTGGAAAATCGGGGTGTAGTTATTGGCATATGCTAACAATCCATTAGCCTTTGAAATTTTTTAACCAGTAGTTTTTTATGACTTCCTTTGTGATGAAAGCTCCTTCAGTTCTTAAGCAAAGCAAATCCCTTACCACCTGGCATTTTCATTGTATTCAAATGTGTTTTGAGCAAAGCTTTTATGCCATGGTCACAGAATTATCATTAACATTACTATTTCTTAGACATCTTTCCCTCCCATAGAAATGTGAGATCCATCAAGGCAGAGAAAAAGTACCTTTTTTTCTCTTGTATAAACTCCAACAGTGTTCCCATAGTAGAATCTCAATAAATGTTTATGGTAGAAGTGATTTCATAGTTGGTTTTCATATATTCAGACTGTTGGAGTGTGGTTGACATTTTTCTATTTTATTTATTTATTTTGTGCAGTGAGTCCAGCTTTTTCTTCCTTTGTGCCAGCTTTTTTATTTGAATTCTCTGTTTTCAACAACTAAATCGCTGAGGAACTTCATGTCATGTCTTCATGAAGTCTTTCTGAGCCACCCTGGTTGTTATAGGTAGATTATTGCCTGTTTATTAAGTGCATTAATTAATAATAATCTTTCTTGCTATTTTAGCATCATTTTATGTGTTTTTTTTTTAATATCATAGCTAGTCAACAGTATCAAAATGTGTAACTTACCTCTTATTCTCTGTAACTTTCAGAGACATATGAATGCTTGGTTAATATTTAACATAATGAAAAATGTGAAACATAAGAAATAAAAGGGAAGAGAATATATTTTGAAGTTTGAGATGACTGTAAGACTACAGCTAAATACATATGTTATATATATAGTGAAATATATATAACATAGTCAATATTCAATATGTCTGATATTGACATATTGAATATACCAATAGTCAAATATGTCTGAAGCTGCATTCAGGTGACATTTCTTTGTTTCCTAATTTTCTATTTCAGATATGTTTTATTTATATGGTTTAAAAAACCAGATTTTTAAAAAATCAATAGAGGTTAATTTTGTTTTATATTATTCCTGTTTAATATAATTCTGGCTTATCAATTATTCTGTTGTATGTGCATGTGCATCTGTGTTTATATAAGATTTGTAAAGGTAAACTACAAATTAACTTCTGGTCATGGGTATTTCAAACTCTGAATTACTGGCATTTCAAATTAATAATGACTTTGTACCCTTGGATTTGCTATTGTATTAATCCCCATATAAAAATCAATAGGTAACACTATCTTTGCCTATAACTTCTCTAAAGATAAAGAAATAGCCTATGAGTAGTATACTGATTATCTTAAAACATTATATTATAACACAATGGAGAAATAGAAGACCTAAAAATTGGATGGCGTTTTCCTAAACTCTGGGTTAAATTTTAAGCAAAAAAAGATCACAATTTGGGACACATATATCTGATGAATGTCTTTGTCCTATATTTTTTCAATTTTGATTAAAGAGAGATCCACATGCTTTAAAATAATAATGTATGGGTGGAATAAGTTTATATTCTACTCATATATCTTATTTATATTCTTGATTGAGTAAAAAATAGGAGAATAAGAAAGGAATAGGAGATTCAAAGGAATACATTTAAACTTTTCTGGGTAAATATTCAGTTGAGACTCAGAAATTTGTGCCTTTTAACATAGGAGAGATGATTTATACATGACAGTATGTAAATTGTATGTGTTTCAAACCAGCTGTCTTGACTATATGAATGTCTCTACAAGGCATGTATGACCATTGAAAAAATTTACTTATTGTTTATTAGTTGTCTGGCTCTGAGCAGGATGCTTGGGACAGATGATAAATAATACACGGTAACTGTCATCAGAGACCAGATATGGCAGAAAAAATTGATATAATAGAGCTTGTCATGTATAATGACAGTGTTCAAGATACTCTGGTGGCTGTGTTGTAGTTTAATGAACAACTGACTCTTGAGTTAGATCGAAGGAGCCCATAAGAGTTTACTAGTGGGCAAAGGTGGGGTGAGAGGTATGCAAGTAGGGAGCTGTATGGTTTTCAATAGACTATCTGATGTTGAAAATACTAAATTGTGCTGTACCTATTAGCATGGCATTGTGCATTTATAATAGTGAACAAAGTAAAATTATTTTAAATTGGTCATTTAAATTTTGGAGAATGTCTGCTTAACTTAACAAATTTTGTTTTAATTTAACAAGTGTTAAGGTCTTCTGTTTCACTATAACTTATCAATTAATCCAACATAAGGTATTTTGAAACTTCCTAAATTTTTGATTATAATTCACAAATCATCATTAAATTATATAACTTTTATATATGCTACGGCAGATAACCATATTTTAAATGACATAATTACCTCAGGTTGTTTAAATATAATTTTAAATATCAGGTGAGCATTTAAGATATAAATGGGCATTTTTCATTATAAGTAACCTGTATATATAATGTTTTGCCTATTTCTGATTCTGATGATTTTTTTTTAATAAGCAAACTGAGACACATTACTAGTATGTATAGGCTTTGTACCAAGATTATAAAAATTCATTTAGCTAGTATCTGTGGAATCTAAGGCTGACAAGAGATTAGGTAATAGTATAAACAATTTTTGTTCGTAATCATTTTCTCAGTGAGGTTAAAGAATTACAGGAGTGTTTAGTAATTGAAAAATTATACCTTAAATCTAATTGTTCTTAATGAATGACATTTGATTAAAAATTCTAACCTAGTATTAAAAAAAAAGAATATTGGATCAAGGTTTAAAGTGTTATCTTGCATATTAATGCACTACAACCTTTTTGAACACATATATTAGAAACATGTTTTCCCCACTCTTAATGTTTCCTGCCCTGTAGATGGTTATCAGTTAGTACAATAGGTCTCAGTTGTCTTAGCCTTTTACTCACTCTGTCTCTGGGCATTGGAAAGGTATCCGATTTGTGAGGTTGAAAAAACTTGGTATGTTTTCCCCAGCCCCTTTCTCCTCTCACTATCCAGGGGTTATACTGAGAGGGTCAAACTCTCTCTTCTGCTCTCCTTCCCATATTTCCTATAGGGGTCTCCCTCAGACCTGGGAGGGATGGGAGATACCTTGTTTGAGGGGCTACCTGAGACTGAGTAGCTGTTTAGTTCTAACTGTCATTATTAGGAGGGCCATTTGCCCACAGATGGATATGGCTACTTACGGAGTATGATCAGATTTACCAGCAATATAAATGTTTATGGTCCTTATATGGTTTATTCTCTTATGACACCTTTTAATTGGTTCATAACTTGGGCAGAAACAAGGGAGCTTTTTATTTGATCTCCTCAAATCCACTAATGAGATTAATTAAATAGATCTGTCTAACTTTATAGTCTCAAAGAGGCAGACCACAAGACAAAGATTAGAGAGGAAATACTTTAGTAGGTAAATGAAGGAAATGAGAGAGGTAAGAGAAGTTGGTGAATAAGAGGCACGTTATTAAGTCAGTTTCTACTATGACCAGCTGGAGCTTTATCCAGCTGTTGGTCTCGGGAAACAGTGTAAAACATGGCCCCAGAATTGTCTGACCAAGAGGTGAGGAACTTGAACTATTTTTACACCAACTTCCATCAGTCATGATTTGGAAGCTGCTCCCAATGAGCATTAATTCCTTGACACTTTAGGCCTGCAGTGCACATGGCAGAGGGGCTCTGGAGCCACAGATAGAGATGCATAGTAAAATTATTCATGTGCTGGCAGCTGAAATTCTACTCTACATGCACTAAAATAGATAAGGGTAAGGAGATACGCATGAAGTTCAGTAGTGTCTGCTCTAGGGCTGGACATGAAAACTGATTAGGGTAAACTGTACAGTGGGCATTAAATCCATAAGTAAAACAGGATCTCAATGATCCTGATGTTGTGATTGCCTGAAAGCTATCTGCTTATGTGACTAATAGATACTTTTAAATTGCTTGCTGTACCAAGTCTATGCTTTGAAGAACCAATACACAACATTTGGAGAACTGTTTATAAAGTCAAGTTGCTATCCCTACTTATCTAACTGAATGCTTACCAGGTTTCAGTTATAATATTAATTACTTTTCCTATGCATTTCTGTATTCAAAACTCAAAATTCTATGATGCATCCTGGTACATTATATCTACAAGCTGGTACTGTATGATTAAAATCAGAGAGATTTTTGAAGTCAAGCAGAATAGATTCAAATTCTACCTATGCTATTAAATAGCTATTATCTCTTCTTGAGTTATTTAATATCTGATCTTCAGGTTTCCAACTTATATAATGAAAATAATATTTAAAGCCCAACACATATGACAACTAAATAAAATAATGCATGCACAGCTCCAACAATGAGCCTGGCATGTAGTAGACATTCAGCAAAATGTTAGTTTCCAGCTGCAAGAGGAAATGGTGTATAAGAAAAGCAAACTTTTAAAGATACACAGGTAGTAAGTATTAGAGTTAAAATTAAATCCAGATCCCTGACACTAAAGAGTAGTCAGTTATTCCACAATGCTAGATATCAATAGAAATCTGCGCCTCTGCTTTTCCTGTCATTAGATGCCATTTCAATGTTGACTATAATTATTTTCTCTGAAAAAAAATGAAACCAAGACTTCCCATTGAGACCTATTATAATCCAATTTTTGTTTCATAAGTTTAAATTGCTAATTATGTGATTTC
The DNA here is from genome assembly GCA_003508835.1 of Eonycteris spelaea. NCBI lineage: Eukaryota > Metazoa > Chordata > Mammalia > Chiroptera > Pteropodidae > Eonycteris > Eonycteris spelaea. The sequence continues at coordinate 15,729,316 of PUFA01000004.1, forward strand.
AACACAAACATTATATTTAAATCTTAGCTTCATTTGAAGTGCCTTTTTTCTCTCTCTCTAAATATCTTATGATGGAGCTGGCTGGCATATGTTTAACCCTATCAATAATGCTTGAATTTTATTAAAATGGTGAAGCTAGAAATTTGGGCTCTGAAACTAGACTGTTTGAGTTTGAATCCTATTAACCATTTATTAGCTGCATTTGTGCTCCAATATCCTCATTTATAAAATATACAGAATCTTTTCCCCATGGAGTTACTATAAAGATCAAATTAGTGAATACACAGATAGTGCTTAAAACAGTGCTTGCTTGCATAGAAAAGGCTCAATAAATGTTAATTATTATTTGGGAGAAAAGCTTCCTAAAAAATGTGTGATGATATCATAAGATTAATCCACAAATATTATGGTGGATTAGGAGCCTTGACTGGAAATTTAAGTCCTTGGAATGGTAATTGAAAAGAGAGGAATAAAAAGAGTATTAGGACTAGAAACGAGTCTTAAATAATCAAGAGAAAGCCATGTAGACAAAGAACAAAATGGAAACTACAACAAAAAAAATTCCGGACTGCCTCCTGGCATAATGTTTCCATCAGCCTCAAGTGAAGAACTCACTGGTTGGCATAATTGTTTCATCATCAGTAAATTCCTTAAAAAATTGGAAGAAAAACAGATAATTGAATGGAAATTAGAAGATAAAACTAGATGAGACAGAGAGCAAGAATAGTAATGTTTGGTGAAAGATCCGATAATATATTTACTGCCTTCTCCCAAGACATATGTTGTGAATGAAAGTTAGTCCTGGAGAGGAATGAGTCACATCACCAAAAAACATATGTTCAATGAGCCTTAAAACTAATTCTACTTCTACATGATAAATTTTAATTGCGAATTAACATAAGAATCAAAATAAATGCACCACTATTTAAAAACTAAGTCAGCCCCACAAAAAATCTAGCAGATAATCAAGTTTGAGTTTAGAAGAAGAATGTGGATAAGGAGGTGGTGAGGCTCACTATGCCCTTCTGGTCCTGGCATTCAACCTGTTTAATTCTACAACAACAGTGTCTAAGCACGTGGAGATTTTCTTTGTTTCTCCTTCAAGGTTGAACTCTGTTAGTGTACCCAGTCTACCCTGAAAATTAACTCCAACTTTGGGTAAAATTTTTTCCCACAGGTCTCCATTGACACATGCCAATTAAGGGCCATAACTGAGATTCTCTATTGCAGAATGTTTGGGGAACTTATAACAGCCACAGAATGTTCAAAGACAGCACCAATTGGCAGGCTGCCACAGCTATGGAATTCAGAGGACCTCTGAGGGAAGTTATCTAATTCTAGAAGCCAGCCTCATGGCATCTTATCTCCAAACCCATTGTACTGTTGCATGAACTCAATTTATTACAGTTTATATGGGTGTTGCCAGGGAAACATAGCATGCTTTGGGAAATCATCATAAAGAGGCTCTAATTAAGTCTGGGAAGGAACATTTAAACTGACTTGCATGAATAAGAGTGAAGGAAGAACACTCCAGAGGTAGAACTCTGAAGGGGAAGGCTCCTTTGGCATTAGAAGAATTTGGTTCAGCTTTATGGGGTCAGTTGTCAGTAATCAGCATTCCAGAGATTTCAAGGAAAATAGACACCTATAGCCAGAGCTAGAAGCAAATTCTGTGTTCTGCTGTCCTACTGAATTGTCCTAAATTCATACACTCCCTAAAGCAGTGCTTCCAAAAGTGTCTTTTAGGTAGGATGCATCTTGCAACCCTAATTGAGTAGGTGAGAGGACATGAAGGAGTTCATAGAAGCAATAAGATGATTCTAAGACCTCTAAATCCAACCTTGATCACCTGCAATCTCTGTTGGGGGCTGACTTTGTTCTTAATTACTGGTGCCTTTATTTTGATTTTTATGTTAATTCACAATGAAATTCATCATATTGCATAAACTACAGTCTTGTTTTATCATTTACTTGTGCCCCAATACTTCCATCTGAGTAATATCCTCTTCTGTCTATTGTTTCATTTAATGTCAGTTTTTTATGGGAATCAGAAGAGTCAATTATAAAATGACCCAAATGAAACCATGGCTTTCTATGCATTTTCTCTGTGATTGTACATAAAAGTGCAATGACAGTGAGAAGGTCTGAATGAGAATGAGAAGAAAGAGCTATTAATGTTAGAATTTGACCTAACGGGTGCATTTATAATAGAGATGGTAGCTTGATGGGAAGAACCCAAACCCATAACCATTCATCAAACCTTAATATAAAGAACATTACTGTAGTAGTTCTGGGGTTTGGGGCTTTTTATAGCTTTGTATCCAGTTGTGTGGCTTAAATAATTGGTATTTGCACCTTGATAAGCTAAAAGTCATTAGTTATTACTTAACTGACATCACATGGTAAACTGAAAAATATCTCTACATCTATGAAATAGCCAACACCATGTAGACAGATTATGTTCAGAAAAAATAATATTCCATTGAATTAGCTTCTTTGTAAAGATTGGGTCTCTTTTTATCATCTCTCACTGGCCAATGGGGCCATAATACTCATGCGCAAAATCTCATGGTAGAACACTTAAGATCTTAACATGTTCTTTTGTGGTTTTAATGAAGTGATCAAGAATACAAAGTATTTTGGATGGATTCCAAGAGTTTCAATTAAAGGCAAACGGGAGTACTTATGATACAGTGATACTAACATGATTACTTTTGAATGGCTATAATCAACAGAAACACAGTCAAAGCCATAGTAATTTTGGAAAGAAAATAGATAGTGTTTTGTCTCTTATGTTTCTATTATTTTCCAACATGTTTGTTGAGGAACTGAGTCACCAACCAAGTCCATGCCATTCAGAGTTAGCTACGTTTGGGGAAAATATTCGGTCAGGATCAGTATAACCAGATAATGTATAATCTTGTACCCTATAATGCAGAAGGATTCAGAACCCAATTTATACACTGTTCTTTGTTACAATTTGTAGCTGTAACTTGGTTGCAAATTCTTAACACATTTTCTCCAGAATGATAGTTTCCATATTAGGCCAGGACCCAAAACGGATTTAACTTTTATAATGTAACTGAATGCATGTAATACTGGTTTAGTGGTTGAGTATTTGAATCAAAGAATCAAGACAGGAGAGAAGAGAAAATATGGGGAGAAAATGAGGTAAAAGTAAAGGAGAAGGAAGGTGAAAAGCAAGTAAAAAGCAAGCACTTACAGGGAGAGGTTATAAAAAGAAGGGAGTACAATTTCTCTCTCATTTCAGGGCAGATGGCTGACCTCAGGCAAACTGAATAAGATTTGTACTAAAAGCATCCTTTCTTTCTATAGCTTTCTCACTTTCTACTTATGACCCTAGGTTTTTACATGTCCCTAAACCTCCACTGTAACACCCCACCTATGCCTATCTTTTACTCCAAGATGCTTTATATTCAAGGAGTATATATCTCTGTCATGTTCCATCTCCTTGGTAATTCTGTTCTAAATCTATTTATAAAAGAAAACTGAACTATTTTACAAAATTCCGAGCTACTGATAAAATGAGAACACTCCAAAGGCACTTCGGTTTTTCAAAACTATTTAATTCAAAGTGTATTTAATTAATGGAATTTTAGATGGTTTGATGATAAATGACCAAATTCAGGTAGTATGGAGGAAAGATATTTTAAAGTGTGGAGGCCTAGACAGACCTACTTTCTCAAGAGACTGATTACAAGTTAGCTGTCATTGCCTTTCGTTATTTCACCCAAAGAATCTCTAAAAATTCTAAGTTTTTTCAAGATGATCTATGTTATTTCTTAAAAAAAAAAATTCTGCTGGGCTATTAGTGCCATTGAAGTTGGGAGTGTGTTTGTCATATTTGTGTGTGTGTGTGTGTGTGTGTGTGTGTGCGTGTGTGTTACCTTTCCCTCCATCTTCTAGTCTCTACTTGACAATAGTATTCAATATCCAATAATCAAATGTGTAATACATTTTCTCCCCTTGAAGGGCCAATGCATTAAAAGTATTTTCTACTATTTTTCCAAAAAGAGAGAGACAGAGAGAGAGAGAGAGAGAGAGAGAAAAAAGCATGATTTTTCTTTTCCACCTCCTAGAAATAGACAGTCATGGTTGTTGCATTTATCTATGTTTAAAAAAGGGAGGGGAGAGAGAAGCTTCCAGTGAAACTGTATGAAAACATAGGGATTTGCTTTTATAACCTGGGCCATTTTCCCTAGGTGGGGCACTGAGACCACTTGAAATTCATTCACAAATCGAACCCACTTTGTTTTCTCTTCAAAGTAAAGAGAACTTCGTGAACAGGTCTCTTAAATATCAGAGGCATCAAATTTTCAAAGAGCTCACTGTCATTCTCACAGCATTTGATGTACAGGAGGCTGTGATGGGAAGGGAGAATTCCAGCCATTGGAAAAATCTGTGGCCTGAATTGATATCGGAGGGATTCAATAAAGATGGAGATAAAACGACTGTGACACTGAAACAGAAGAGGTTTTGATTATTTCAGCATGCGGTCTAATGGGCAACAAATTCAGCAAGATGAGGATTAGCATAATGTAATGAGACTAGAATTAAGGAATCAGAATACCAGAAAGAGAGCAGTAAACGATTCTTCACTTAGGCAAGATCAGGGTAGAATGTGAAAGAAAGAAGAGAATGCTCTTGCCACTCAGATACCATATCTCTCGAATGGGCCCCCACCTTAACGGAAAATGCCTCAGAGGCAAAAGTATAAAAGCCAAGATATTTCATAGATGTTCCCCTGGATATCAGGATATTTCTTTTCTTATATAACTCAGACAACTTAGAGAAAATGAGCCTTTTTAAAAAAAAAAAATTAAATTTCACTTTGCGAATGGATCAGTAACAATGCCAAGTTGTCAGAATTTTAAAACCTGTGAGGAAAGATGGAAGACATTTGCTTCACATTTCCTGGAATCTGGGTGACATCACTGGGTGCTAATTGCCTCTTCACAATTGAAGAAGGGGCTTATTAAAACTGATTTAGTTGGATTTAACACACAATCCCAGAGCAGGTAAATGGAAATGATGACCTCTGTAAAGAAGGTACTATTAAGAGAAGCAGATTGTTGTTCATAATGGGACTCCATAAAATAGGCATAAAAGGTTTAAAAAGGTGTGAAGAGGTGATGATCAATTACAGGGCACAAACAATTGAATCATATCCAAGGAGAAAAATGGGAATTTATAATGTACTTTTAAGATCTTAATGAGCTCTTAATAAGTTGAGGATAGTTATTTTTCTTAAAAACATATTAACTTTATGTGGTTCTTTGAATATTTGTACTGAGTTTTCTTTTTTACTGATCAAATTCCATAATAAGGACATCCACAGTAGTGATTGAAGCGGTGGGGATGAGATTTTCATATTTTGTCTTTTTTGAGGAAGACATTGTAATGTGATTTACTTTATTTTAAGGAAGAGAATGTGTTGAATGTTCTTTATTTTGTTCCTAGAGTGATTATGAATCATTATGCAGTGGGCCCGTGAGGTTGTCTTCGGGGCTATCTTAGCATGCAATCACATTGGAAATGATACTGAGAAATGTACAATAGCAGCAGAGACTAGGAAATGAAGTCAAGAGAAAGCTCTTTTTTTTTTCAAAGTAGCTCACACTTTATGTCCTTTTTCTTATTCTGGAGGATGAGGCACTTGGGAAAATTCATTGCAGCATGTGTATGCAGTTCTTGCACCAGAATGAATGTGCGAGGCAGACTTCTGGCAACTCTCTCTGTGATGCACTAAAAAGATGGTCAGAATGTCCCCAGAGATTACACAGGCTGGATAATACATAAAGAGCAGTAATCGGGGGCTTGTTTGCCTTTCAGTTTGCATCTTTTGGATTGTGAGTAGTTTGGTCTTTTCTTATAAAAGCCCAGGGTGGAATCATGATTCTCTCTAGCTCTTATCATGTAGTTAGAGCTAACATACTCTCCTTTCTCCCTCTCTTCTTCCCTCCCTTCTTCTTTCCTTCCTTCCTTTCATCAGTCATCAGATGACATAAATTAAGATGACTTTAGAACAAATAATCTGGGAATTGACGTAGTACATTAGTTTGTATTTTTGGTTGCAGGCAAGAGAAACAAACAATGTTGAACTTTACGAAGCCCTGAGATCCTGGAAAACAGTGAAGTATCCTCCAATGCTTTTGTGTTCTGGGAAAAAGCTTACTAAAAGAAGCACCATTCCCATATGTCTTAGACAGATTAGGATGCCCTTCTTGCGAATGGATGGGAGCCAGATGACAAGGCCAGATACAGACCCTTCAAATTCCTATTGTTTGTGCCTCCTAAATGAATGGCTGAAATGCTTGTGCCCACTGATCAACTGGAACAAAATGTTCCTTAACCAAACTTAGTTAAGATTCTTTTCTTCCCTCATGCCCTTGAACTTTGATCCACCCATTAGCCTGAGCCTGCACACAACTTTTCCTTAATAGCCCTCTGAGAAAAGTCTAGTCTCAAAATAAAACATTCTCTAATCTCCTATCCATCAGCCACCCTTTCATCCCAACTTTTCTACACCCAATTTCTTCTAAAACTTATTTACTTTCTTAAAACAAACAAATAAAAATCTCTTTTGCCCAGATTTTGAGAACACTTGCATCCATTATGGTCTGAGCATTCTTCTTTATTGCAACAGTTTATCACCCTATTGCAATATTCTCTCCTCTACTTCCCTCTCCCTTGCAATCATTCTTCTGAAAAGTCTTTCCTTAGTAAATAAAATTAAATGAAATAGTTAACTGAAAGGACAAAGCATAGGCAGAGATGACAAGGGAGAGTTGGGTTACATGACACCATTGGGATCGATCAGCTCTGTACATTTCCTGCTCTTGTATTATTCTTCTCAAAAGACAAATTCCTGGAATGGAAAATTAGCCTTGCCTGACTGGAGTCACCAAAGGGAATGTAGGGCATCTTGATTGGATATCCCACCACTATGTATGCCATGGAGTAAGGATGGTTCAAGTAAAACCTGTGGTCTTCTTCCACAAAGGAAGGGGAAAATGATAGACAGGTAAAAACAATAGTGGTTTACTACCAGTATGATACTTTCCTAGTAAGTAAGCTTGGCACATTTAGATTTTCTACAGAAACTGAAATAAAATATGTGAAGGAATTACAGATTTGGGTAGCCATACACATGTAGCTCTATGCCAAGAACTCTCATGGCTAATCTGCAAAGTAGCCACTTGGTGTCACTTGGATATATATTATTTTCATTCTTTGTCAAACAGAAATAAAATATTAACATTATAGTTACATAACATCATTCTGTCCCTGTACTTTTACAACACACATCTTAGGAGTCCAGCCTGTGAGGCAGTAGCAGGGAAGTCATTACTATGCAGTTGACTCTTTGTGTCCCATGTGTAATCTATGTGTCCTCATAAAATAGAAACAAAGTCCTCTAAGAGTTCCTGACAATCTTTCAGCTTTATAAGCAACTGTGCAGAACTATTCCTCTCTGGCCTTACCTTTTCTCTCATTTATTTTGGCAACATACAGGCCTAGGCTAAGTTATGACAGATTTCTCCCACCAAAAGGCATGTTATATTCCAAATGTTTAACAACAAAACTAGAGTACACTCTGTAGGATTAAGTCTAATTCTTTTAGTTGAAAAGCAAGATACTTCAAGAAATTTCCTCTGTGTGTGTGTGTGTGTGTGTGTGTGTGTGTGTGTGTGTGTGTGTGTGTGAAGGAGGGGGGGAGAGAGGGAGGGAGGGGGAGGGAGGGAGGGAGAGGTCAGTTTTTCTTTATAAAAAGAAATAACAATAATTTTCACCAAGGGCTTATTCTCACTGACTTGCTTAGAAATCACATACATATTTTGAATGTAGAGCAATTTCTAGAACAGTTACTGAGCTGAGCCTGGTAGTTCATTTCAAGGTAGGACTGAAATGAAAGTGGCAAGGTGAGTGTCCTTCATTTCTAAGGTGTGTTATGGTGTGAGAAGTCAGGGTTCAGTAGGAATGATTCATAGGCCATATGAATTAGCTCAGATTCAGCTGAGGCGAATTTAGCTGGTTCATGAATCACCTCATTCATTGCTCAGATACAGTACTCATCAAACCACCTGACAAAGCCATGAGGAAAATAAACAAAGGAAAATATCAAAACAAACTACCACCACTACCAAATCTCCATGGGAAAACTGAGAGGTGGAAAAACTACTGGCCCAGGGTTAGGAAAAGGTCGTGTTTGCCTATGGGGCTTCTAGGAAGTGGAAAGTTATTACCCTAACATTTAGCATAAAGACTCAATGAATTCTTGTGAATTGATGAAAGCAGATCTTGTGTATCTGCAAAAATAATATGACTTATTTGTTCTGTAAGTGCAGACTTTGAAACTAGACTTGAAACTAGACTTCTTCCTTAGTTTCAAGTACCGGCTCCACCAGTCGCTAAATGTACAACCTCAGACAAGTTGTCTCTGTCTGATATTCTATACCTGGAATATGGAGATAATAACAATAGCTACTTCATAGTTTGGTTCTGAGAAGATTAAATATATTGATATATCATAGAATGCTTAAGAGTACCTGCTGTATAATAAATTCCCATTCAGTGCTAGCTCATTATTATTATTATTATATTATTATTATCATCTCATACATATCTCCAGAAACAGCAATTGTTTGCTTTGGGAAAGTCAGTTTTTCTGAACCTGAGTGCATTACCTATACAATGATAAAATATTGCCATCGATGTCTATTTGATTATTTCTAATTTATGCCACCATTTCAAAACATAATATTACGCAACTATCATCACAACCTAAGGAAGAGAGAAGGCAGCTATGATTGTTTTTCATTTAATGAATGAGACAATAGAGGCCCAGAAAGATTAATTGACTTGCATAATAATTGTCATGTATTGTCATGTCAATTGTATCGTCATGACTTAAATGTAATATTTGTGGCATGAAGTGCTGTATACTTTCAGCCATGATTTCTAGAATCTCCCAAAGATAAAGACGCTTGTAGAGTTTCAATCTTGTTGAAGCCGTGGATTTACTGGGCAGGCAGTCATTCATCCATGTCTCTGTCTCTTTCTGTCTACTTCATTATAGTCTACTTAAGTCAGTCTGAGCAGGAGACCTTGATGTATAGTTGAGAGCATCATACCCATATGACTCTGCTGCTCTGGTTTATAGAGACCCATTCCTTTTTGTATACACGCTAAATTGATTATTTTGCCAATACCTCTGGTGTCAACTGATCTTGTGACGAAGCCACAAACTGACTAGTCACCTGTAATTGCTGTGAGATAAAACCCGCTGGAGATCTTTAAGAAACTTGTTCAGCCTAATTTCTAGTGTCATGGTTCTTCTTAATAGCATGAAATACAATGCCAAAGCCTTTTGCAAAGGTTTATTAACCTGTCAGAGCATATCTATGAATAATAATGAAGTCAAATTGACAATATTACCTTGCAGCTTAAAAGAGTGTTGGAGAGCTTTTTCTGCCCTCAGTTTCCTCCTATAGAACGTAAGCAAATGCAGCAGTAGCTCTCTTTCTTCCCACTGGCTTCCTTGCTGCCTTGCGTTTGCTCACAACTCAGCACCAGTGTCCAACAACCAAACAAACAGTAGCATTAGATTATCACTAATAACTTGTTATAAGAAACTGAAGGATCGCTTTCATTCCCCCAACGGCACAGGTGTGTCTCTATCAGCAGGAATTTCAAGAACAGTGTCAGTTACTCTGGAGAACAAACTCAGGTTGACAGGAAATGTCACATACTGGCTTCTCAAGGCTCTATGAAAGATTTTAGGCATCGTTATTCACCTTTAAATAAAATACAGCTAAAGTTGACACTCAGGTTTGTAATGAGGTGAACACCATTGATTGTTTCTATATATGAGACAGAAAACGCATTTCTGAAAATTCCCAGAGAAGATTCATCATTTTAATGGAAAATAGAAGTTACTGGGTATTTATTGGGTACCTGCTTTATTCAGCCCTCAGCTAGACTCTGTGTGAGAGTCTTAAAATAAGTAAATGAAGCAGAGTTTGTCTTTTGGAATTCATGATTTCTCTAGGGAGGTAAAAATGTATATGCTAGAAATAATTTTCAAAAATCAGAGTGAATACTAAATTGAACCTAGGCAAGTATGTGGATAGTAAAGAGAATATGTGTTTTGAATGATTGGGAAGGGAATAACTATCCTGGAGGAATAAAGTATATGTCAAGAGGAGAGATTAAATCAATTTCTTCCTGACCACCTAACATACCGAAGACTATGTACTAAATGTTTTGATTATATTGAATGGGGGAAGGATAAGGGCACCAGCAAGAGGCATGCCTACGTCAATTGAATGTAAGTCCCAATTTTTAAAATTTTCTATAATAGAATTATACATCTACACTCATACCAACCATGATATATGGTGGGTGCATGTATCTTCCTATCACTTGGTCTTAGCCATGAGACTTCCTCTCACAAATGAATTGTCAGTAGATGTGATGGGAGCAGAAACTTGAAATGTGCTGTGTTGTTGAAATCACTCTCTTGTGTCTTTTTAAAATTAAATGTACTAGGATTACATTGGTTAATAATATTATGTAATTTCTTTGATCTGCCATATAAAGCAAGTTGTAATAATTACTTCCCCTTCTGCCCAGACCCTAGAAGAAACATACATGGAGCATATCCATGCTCAATACTAGACTGTGTCTGAGCACAGCTATATCCTATTATTCTGAAACACACTGCCCAGCAGAGCTCAGACTAGATGAGACCAGCTTATTTGTTCTTACCCTGAGGATCAAGAGCAGGAGAATAAATGCTTCTTGTTATAAGCCACTAAGATATTGGTGTTTTTGCTACACGGCAAAAACTGACTGATCCAGAAATTAAGGTTGCCCTTATATAAGTTTTAACTTAGAAGAGAAATGATGATTTGAATTAAAAAAATATATATATTCTGTTCAGTAAATAGAATAAGACTTTTAAAAGAAGTATAAAGTATTATGGAGAATACGGGCCACAGAAGAGGTAAAAGGCCTCAGGTTTATAAAGACTTTATGAAAGTGACAGTAACATACATGCCTGGAAGGGTGGAATTTGAGCAGATTGTGTAGAGAGAGAAGTGTGGAGAAGGTATCTGTAGTGTGAGCACCTGACAGTTTTTTTTAAAAAAAAATTATAACCCAAGTGTCTGACATTAAGCTTTTGATTGCCCAGGCATCCATTTCAAAGACAGCTGTCGGGAATAAACACTTTGCCAGCTACTCCAATAAGAGCCAGGCTGTCCCATGCCTGAAGCTTCCTTTGTTTTAGAGCTCTCTGGCTGGCTTAGATACCTGTCCATTTGACAGCTTGTTTATCCTTTCTGGTAATAATTCCTGCTTTTATGTTTTAAATTCACCAATAAAGAGTGAACTCAAGAAACCCTAGAGCTGCATCCTCGACCCAGTAAGAGCAGATCCCCAGGCCTGAGCTGGCTCGCTCTCTACCGGCAAGCATGTGATGTGAGCCCAGACATGCCGTGTACTCGCCAGGACTTGTGTGAGTGATAAACCTATTTGTTTGTTTTTTTAAAGTTTACTGATGTCTATTGCTGAGGTTTGTCTTTCAATCATAATAGGAACCTCTACAGATGGTCCAGCCACAGCATAGTTCTGAAAAGGGAAATGTTTGTGGGGTCTCGCCTAGGAGGGGCCACGGTGAGTGTCCCCAGGCATTCTAGCCTATAATGTCGAAAGGCTGAAGACCAGCACAAAACAGTATCCCAGTTTAGAAAGCAAAATACACTGGAAAAAGCAGTGTATTAATGGGGTAGAGTATTTGGTTTGTATTGCTGCCATAACAAATTATTACAAATCGAGTGGCTTAAAACAATGCCCATTTATTATCTCATGGTTGCGTGGGTCAGAAGTCTGCGAATAGCATCACCTAGCTACGCACACTGCTTGGAGTCTCACAAGACCAATAGCATGGTTTTGGCAGAGCCGTGTTCCTATCTGGAGCCGTGGGCACATCTCCACCTCCGGGCTCACTCAGATTGTTGGCTGCCTTCAATTCCTTGCAGGTGCAGAACTGTCCCTATTTTCTCGCTGGTTGTCCGGAGGGCTGATTTTTGTTTAGTCGCTGCCAGCATTCCTTTCATGTAGCCTCCCTCCTAGATCAATGGGTGGGTCTATGGGTGGAGTCTCATGCTTTTGAATCTCTCCTTTTTCCTTTTCCCTACATCTCTTTAATTCTTTTGCTTTCTCATTCTGCTTTAAAGGGCTCATGTGATTATACTGTATATCCGGATAATCAAAATTTAATCTCCCTATTTTAAATCAGCTGATTAGTAATTTTAATTTTATCTGCAAAGTCTTTTCACAGCAGTACCTAGATTAGTATTTGATTGAATAACTAGAAGACAGAAATCTTGGGCAGGATAGGGGGAGACTTCTTTAGAATTCTTCCTACCACAGGTGGTACATAAGAAAGTTCTATTTGAATAAAAAGAAGGAAACAGGTAAGAGAGTGTAAAGAGAGAAGCCCGGAGAGATAGATTAGGGTTTGAAATGGAAAGCTTTATATTCCAGGTCAAAGATGAAAGAGAACAAAGACAGATTCTTGTGTGGAGCAGTCAGAAAATAGGAATTATATTTTAGGACAAGTGAGAATCAGTAGCCCATTTTGTTTGGGAGATGTTGCAGGAAATAGAAATTTCAATTTACAGATTGTTGCAATTGTCCATGGATATTCTAATAAAATTTCATTTTGTTTCTGGTAGTAAATATAGCAAGAGGGCCAGATATGAAAGCCTAACAGGATCAAATATGAAAGAGTTTGGCCCATGAGTAATTAGAATGGAAATTAAGGAGGAGGGATAAGGAGTAAGTACGGTTTCAAGCATCAGTAATTAGAAAGCAGGCAAAGCTATTAACCAAAATAGGTAATAAAATCCATGAGAAAAAAGTTAAGGTCCTTTGAATCGTTTTTGAGAAGAAATGCCCAACAGGCAGTGGAAAAAATATGATAATCTGGACTCAAATACTAATTTGGCGACTATCTGCAAAGAGATGAATGCCGGTCTGGAGGCACATGAGACCAGTGAGAGGATTTGGGAGAAAATATAAAAAGCGCAAATTAAGAGGTTGAGAACCAAACACTGAATAATATTTATCTTGTGAATAGGAATAAGAACAATGTCCAGTGAAGGAAACTGAGAAAGAGTAGAGAAAGTCATAAAAGCAATACAAAGAAATATCAGTGCCACAAGATGTGAAGAGGAGAGAATTTTGAGAAGGGAGTGATAAACAGTAGTGTAAACTGAAGAAAGATTAGTTTATTCATATCTTTGGCAAAAGCCTTAGAGATTGACCAGAAACTGATTTACTCTAACAGATTTACTCTAACATAATGCACTGAAGTTAGTGCATTATGATGCACTAACAGATTTACTCTAACATAATGCACTGAAGTTAGTGCATTATGATGTCAACATTGCGGAAAACACATGTAGCTGTTTTTTTAACTGTGTCCTTCATTTGCAGTAAGCTCCTGTTACCCATTAAGAAATCCTGCTTAACAAGTCTCCTGGCTTCAGAAATACCTAGATAATTCAGGAGATGATGAGGAAACAAAAATTCCTTTCCTTGTAGGGGGCAGAGGCTCTAAAAGCACTTTAAAAAAAAAAAAATGGTTGACAGTTCAATATTATATTAGTTTTTCAGGTGGTTAACAACATTGTGGTTAGACATTTAACTTACAAAGTGATTCCGTTCAATAAATCTAAACCTGAAACCATACATAGTTAGTAAAATATATATTGACTATTCCCTAAGCTATACTTTATATCCCTATGACTATTTTATAACTGCCAATTTGTACTTCTTAATCCCTTTACCTTTTTTACCTGGCTTCTCAACTACCCTCCCATCTGGCAACCATCAGTTCGTTCTCTGTATCTATGAATCTGTTTCGATCTTGTTTACTTTGTTCTTTAGATTCCACATAAGTGAAATCACATGGCATTTGTCTTTCTCAGTCTGACTTATTTCACTTAGCATAAAACCATTCAGATTCATCTATGTTGTCATGACCAAGAAATATTCTATTGTATATATGTACCACATCTTTATCTAATCATCAGCCAAGGCACTTCGGTTAATTTCATATCTTGGCTACTGTAAGTAATGCTGCAATGAACATGGGGATGCACATATCTTTTCAAATTCATGTTTTGGGTTTCTTTGGATAAATACTCAGAAGTGGGATTGCTGAGTTATATGGTACATCAATTTTTGATTTGAGGAAGCTCCATACTGTTTTCCATCCTGGCTGCACTAAATTGCAATCCTACCAACCTGCATGAGAGCTCCCTTGTCTCCACATCCTCACCAATACTAGTTGTTGATTTATTGATAAGTCATTCCGATAGGTGTGACGTGAGGTCTTATTGCGGTTTTAATTTGTATTTCTCTGATGATTAGGGCTGTTGAGCATTTTTTCAAATGTGTATCAGTCATCTGTATGTCCTCTTAGAGAAATGTCTACCCAGGTCCTCTGCCCATTTTTAAAGGTTCGTTGTCTTAATGATGTTAAGTTGTATGAGGTCCTTATATATTTCTAATATTAACCCCCTTATTGGATATATCATTGGCAAGTATCTTCTGCCATGGAGTAGCTTGTCCTTCATTTTGTTAGTGGTTTCCTTCACTGTGCAAAACCTCTTCAGTTTGATGTAGTTCCATTTTTTTTCCTTACCCAGAGACATATCTAAAAAACATTACTAAGTGTAATGAAGAGTTTACTGCCTATGTTATCTCCATATGCCTTTGAATCTGGAATCTCCCTCAGAGCACCTTCAGAACCAAACTTCAATGCTTGAGCATTTTAATTGAGAAAATCTGGTATGAAGGAATATATATTTGACAGAAATAGTAAGCTTGACAAGCATTTAATTGTACTTTAGTGAGCAAAGTATACTAAAGTTGCTCACTTAACTTTTGATGAAAAAAGTTAAGTTTATTCAAATAATTATAAAATTAAATACATATTTAACATAAATTTAAGATATCTGAAGCTAACATAATTTGAAAAACTGATGCAGTATCAGCAACCTTGGGATTTCATTTTTGCCCACTGACAGAATGACCAGAAAATTCATTTAACTCTATGGTTATAGTCCTCATACCAGATTGTCAAAGAAGTCAGTGTGATAAACCCATCCATTGGTAAAGGTCTGAAATATAGAGGTAGTCACACTTTTCCGGCTCACATGAGAATGATGACAGCTGTTCATTGTATTTTAGCATTGTATTTATGGAACATTTAAAAATGTACTCACTATTATTAGCATTTGGGATAGCCTCTGGGAGAATTTTAATTCAAAGAAATAATTTAAAAGGCTAAAAATATATCACCCACATGTAATATATAATTTTTATAAACTATCACTGGTTATTTTAAACAACATACTGCCTCCCTTTTTACGGCTTATGAGTAGGGTATGTTCAGTTTCTTATGGTCCCAGTCAGTCTAGAAATGCCTCAGGGACAGCTGCTTCAACAGAATTTTGGCTCATTGGGTTTCTGTCAAAACTCACATCTACAAATATTGCTCTGAAGATAGGAGGCGAGGGAAAGCTTCAAGAGTGAAAATGATTTTAAAGCTCAGAATAGCTCCCATTGACTTTGGCACAGGATGACTCCCTCACCTTTCCACACCCCCCGCCCCCCGCCTTAACTCAAGACTAGGATACTTTGTAAATAAAATAGAAAGTTGTAACTTCTATCAAAAGTCTTGTCATCATCAACGTTAATTTTTCATTATTCTTTTACCATGAAGGAGATGGGCAGGCTGGCAGCCATTAGAGGTAGATGGAGGAGTACACAGAGTGGTTAAGCATTTAGGCTTTAAACCTGAGCTTTGTGAGTTGATACCCAGTTTTGTCACTACTGGTAGTGAGATCTTGTGTATGTTGTTCAACTCCTCTGCACTTTGAAGCAAAATGAGTCCAGGGATAATGCTACTTTCTAGAGTCATTATGAGGACTAAAAGAGTTAATACAGGATACAGAAAACAGTCCCTTAAAAATAATAAATCATCAATATCATTAAATGGCTCTTTCAGTTTAGTTTATTACTAAGAAGTCTCTTTGCTTGCTATATTGAGCTAGCTCATATTTTTTTTCATGATTTTTCTTTTTTTCCAGCTTTATTGAAATATAATAGACAATTAGTTGCTCATATTTACATGTGCAATTCAATGAGAATTTTTTTTCGGTTATAGTTGGCATACAATAATATATCCATTTCAGTTGTACAGCATAGTGATTAGAGATCTATATAAATCACAAAGTGATGGCTCCACTAAATTTAGCACCCCTCTTGCCCCTTACATGTTTATTACATTATTATTTTCCTTATGCTATACTTTATATGTCCAGGTCTATTTTGTAACTATCCATTTGTACTTCTTAATCCGTTCGCCCTTTTTGCTGTCCCCCAAACCCCCCTCCCATCTGTAGCCCTCAAAATGTTCTCTGTATCTGAGTTTATTTTCATTTTCATTGTTTATTTTGTTCTTTAGATTCCACATGTACATGAAATCACGAGGTATTCGTCTTTCTCTATCTGACTTATTTCATTCAGCGCAATACCCTCTAGGTCCAGCAAGCCAGAATCTTTTTCTATGCCTTTCCTTTTAGTCTCTGTGTGTCTTTTAATCTGAAGTGAGTGTCTTGTAGGCAGCATATGTAGGGGCCTTGTTTTCTTATTCAGCCACTCTATCTCTTCATTGGAACACTTAATTCTTTTCTATTTGAGATACGTGTTGGTAGGAATGTAGTTATTACTATTCTTTATTCCTGTTGATACATGTTTTTTCTTCAAAAGAAGTCCATCCAACATTTCCTGTAATACTGGCTTGGTGTTGATAAATTCCTTAGCTTATTTTTGTCTGGGAAGAGCTTTATCACTCTTTGACTCTAAATGATAGCTTTCCTGGATAAAGTATATTTGGTTGAAAATTCTGGGTTTTCATCACATTGAACATTTTGTGCTAAGCCCTTCTGTCCTGTAAAGTTTATTTTGAGAAGTCAGCTGCCAGTCTTATGGGTGCTCCCTTGTAGATAACTAACTGCTTTTCTCGCTGCTTTTAAGATTCTCTCTTTGTATTTAAACTTTGGCTTTTTAATTATAATGTGTCTTGGTATGGGCCTGTTTGGGTTCGTCTTTTCTGTAGACTCTCTGATCTTCCAGGGGTTGTATGTCTATTTCCCTCACCAGGTGATAGAAGTTTACCATTAATATTTCTTCAAATAGCTCTTCAACTTCTTGTTTTCCTTCCGGCATCCCTGTGACACAGATATTTTTACATTTAATTATGTCTCACAGGCTCTTTAAATTATTAGTCTTGGCTTTTTTCTTACCATTCTGATTGAATGTTCTTGATTTTCCCATCCTCTGCATCAGTAGTTCAATCTTCTTTATCCACTCTGCTTATTCCTTCTAATATATCTTCACTTTAGATAATGTGTTCTTCATTTCTGACTAGTTCCCTTTTATCATTTCTCTTTCCACTTTTGTTTTTTTATCTCTTTGTTGAAGTTCTCATTGAATTCATCTACATTTCCCATAAGTTCATTGAGCATCTTTATAACCAGTGTTTTGAACTCTACATCTGTTACATTGTTTGACTTCATTATTCCTGGATCTCTGTTCTGTTCTCTCATATGTTTTCTGCTTCTTTGTCTTTCCATTTTGGCAGCCTTTCTATGTCTGTTTCTATGTACCAAGCAAAGCTCCTAAGTCTTCCAGTCTTATTAGAGTGGCTTTGTATAGTAGGTGTCCAGCGGCACAATCCTGAGAGGGGTTCAGCTACAGGCCAAGTTTAACCCCAGCCTGTGCTCCTCTTGGGCCACCTGTTAAGATTCAGCATGCAATCCACAGATACTATGCTTATAGTTGCCTCAAAAGGCCATGCCAGAAGCCGAGGCCAGCTGCTACCAGTATGAGTCTTGGTTGTGCTCAGCAAGGAGCATCAGAATTGCCCGGGACACAACTAGATATGGCTTGGGTGAGACCAAGAGTTAGGGGAGGTGGAGTTTCAGGCCTGGGCGGAGCGACCTCTACTATCCGGTTTGATGACATCTCAGCGATGGCAGTGTTGAGTCCGCACACTGGTAGGGAAGAAAGGCTCAACAGAGGAACCATGAATACTGCCAGCACTTTTGCCCAGGAGAGATCTTGGCTTCTGGCTCTCACTCTGACATCTCAGCATCCTCCTGTAAATCCTTGGTGCTCCCCATTGAGCTGACCGATGCTGGTGCTCAGAGTGAGCAGGTTCATCACCGGGAAAGTTCGCTTGTGGCAAAGGCCCCTTTAAGAGGTGTCTGTCCTGCCAGCTGCTGCTGCCATGGCCTCTGTCTGTCCCACTCAGCCACTGGGGACCAGCAGTCACGTGTTTTCGCTTCCTCCTACCTTCTACCATTGCAGGGTGATTTCTTAGTTCTTTCCGTAATTGTATAACTTCTGTCCATCAAGATCCCAGGTAACTTTGCTTGCTATTTGCTCTGTGTTTCTCTCACATACTTTGATTCGGACACAAGAGGGATGAACAAAGCCTCTATCATCTATGCCATTCCCCTCCCCCCAGAACCTCCTATTTCTTTGGTTTTTGTGTGTTCATGTTTTATGTTGGTAAGATTCACTTCTTTAGAACCACTCAGAGCATCGAAACAAGTCTTAGCAATCTTGACGACATTTTAGTCTGAAGTGGATTAGAGTCCACAAACCTATTCTGGAGAGCTTTCCAGCTTTCTATATCCAAAGATAAATACACTTCTTGGAGAGAATGAGAAGAACCAGCTTGCTGCAGTCTAGCTTGGCAAAAGTTCTTGAAGTAGTTGTGAAGTCTTTGCATATGGAGACAACATGCTCTTATGAGGGACTTAGATCTTTCATTAGGGTTATATTTATTCCTAACAATATTTTCAGTTCCTGAAGGATTATGCATTTTACTTTGGACACATAGCCAGAGAGGTTATGATAGCTCCTAATTCTCTTTGAAGTCTCTGAATATGAAATTCATTTCAGATAATATCACTGACCTGGAATAAGGACTGAGTGATTTGTTAATACAATAAAACTAGTCAACCACAGGAGACAGGTAGCCCTCTGGGGCTTGCAATTTTTCACAGCACTTTCAGTTTATAGCAGTATCTTTCATCCAGAGAATAGACTTGATTATTTTAGCACCCTGTAAAGATAGAGAATTTGTAGGGTATTTGAGAGCTGGAATCTTTAATAGTTTGGCTAACACAAGGTCAGAAATTTTGGGGGGGGAGGTTGGGAGGGAAGGGGTGTTGGTATATTTGTACAAATGCTCTTATATCTTTACTTCTGGTTCTTTTCTATTGAGGCTGAGAATAAATTTACATTTAAAAATTCTGACTATGATTATCTTCACAAAAGATACCTTTATATGGCTACTTAGAAATGAGAGGTATTCACTGGCATTAATTACTTTATTTTTCACAAATTCCACATCTTCAGCTACAGCACTTTTTCATTTCAAGAAGACTTAATAAAATGTCCTTGGATGAATTTCTCAATCAGACCCCATGACAGGTAATTAAGTAATGAAACTCCAATTTTTAGGAAGGGCTTTGAGTTGAATTAGAGGTAGGAGAAATGACTTAACCAGACTTTGTACAAACAAAAGTAGAGAGGAGTGACAGGAGGATGTAGGCAGAATGACTAATGAACCTGCTTTTGTTTTAAATTATAACATTATACCTATAAAAGTGGTTTTAAATAAGGCCAGTAGCTGTATTGTTTTGTTATTGATTCTATTCTAAGATTTTAGTTTCATGAGAATAATTTCCAAGCCTATTAAAGAGGCAGATTTCTTTATCCCACTAAAGAACCATTAATGAAGAATCTGAATTTTATATGTAAAGAAGGTAGAGGTTAGTTGGCGTAAAGTATCCGCCATGTCTCTCAATTTTTTTGGGGGGGGGGGTTAACAAATTTCCTTTGCTAAATCTCTAACTGAATTGTCACCTCCCATTTGTTTCCTCCACTGCCCCAAGCTTTGAGATAAAATTGACAAATACAATTGTATATATTTAAGGTGTAACAATGTGATGATTTGATATGTATATACATTGTGAAGTGATTCCCACAATCAGGTTAATTAGCACATCTATTACCTCACATAGTTACTGTGTATGAGAATACATAATATTTACTCTCTTAGAAAAGTTCAAGTACAATACAGTCTTATTAACTGTAATCAGTCTCCTGTACATCAGATCCCCAGAACTTGCACATGTTGTAGCTGAACTGAAGGCTTATACCCTTTGCCCAGTGTGTCTGCCTTTCCCCCTTGCTCACCTCTTGTAACCACCATTCTACTCTGTTTCCATGATTTGACTTTAGGAGTCCACATATAGGTGAGATCATACAATATTTGTTTCTCTATCTGGCTTATTTCACTTAGTATAATAACTTCCAAGTTTATCCATGTTATTGCATGTGCCAGATCTTTGCATGTCATGTTGAGGGCTTTGTACTTTGTTTTGAAAATGAAAGGAAGATTAGTGAGAGGCTTTTTTTAGCCACATCCATGTCAGAGATGGCACATGATTGCCACTTAACAGTATCAAGTGATGGAACTTTTTGTCTATCAAATCAGTTTGCTTTTTTTAGGGAATAAGACACCCAACCAATCAACAAAGGAGAGAGAATAAGAAAAAAACTTGGATTGTGTGTGTGTGTGTGGTGGGGAGGAGTGGGGAGGAGTGGGAAGGAGTGATGAAAAGGGCAAGAAAGATGGGGAGAAATACAGAGAAAATAAGTAGAAAAATAAAAGGATAGGTGGGCATCATAGTTAAGTACACAGATTCAGATTCCATATGCTAGATCTGACTTTGGACAAATTACACTTCTCTTAAGACTCTACCTCCTCATCTATAAAATAAAATTAATACTAGTACCTACCTCACTGAGTTTTCATAAAGATTAAATTAGCAAATATGAAAAGCAAACCTTTTATTCTTATTCCTGTGCTGGATATCTATCAAAATGAGATGATTAAATAAAGTGTAGTATCTCTAATCTATGACACCATTAAAAAATTTGATGTATTTCACTTAGCATAATACCCTCTAGGTCCAAACATGTTGTCGCAAATGGTAATATTTCATTATTTTTTATGGCCGAGTAATATTCCATTGTACACACACACACACACACACACACACACACTCTACCACTACTACTTCTTTATTCAGTCATTTGTTGATGGATACTTAAGTTACTTTCATATCTGGGATATTGTAAATAATGTTGCAATGAACATAGGGATGCACATGTCTTTGCTCACGAGTGTTTGGGTTTCTTTGGATAAATACTCAGAAGTGGGATTGTTGAGTCATGTTAGTTCTATCTTCAATTTTTTTTTTAGGAAACCCCATACTATTTTCCACTGTGCTGTACCAATTTGCAGTCCCACTAAAAGTTCACAAGATTTCCCTTTTCTACATCCTCACCAAATTTATTGTTTGATTTTTGATGATAACCATTCTGACTGGCATGGCAGGAGGTCATATTTCATTGTAATTTTAGTTTTCATTTCTCTGATAATTGGTGATGATGGCCATCTTTTCATATATCTAAATGTCCTCTTTGGAAAAATGTCTATTCAGGTCCTCTGAACATTTTTAAATCAGATTGTGATGGTGAGTTGTACAAGATGCCATATGATTTCACTTACATGTGGAAATATAAATGAAATAAACAAAACAGAAACAAACTCATAGAGAACAAACTAATGTTTTCCAGGTAGGATATCTGTTGGGGGACTAGTCAAAAAAAGCGAAGGGATTAAGAAATACAAACTAGCACTTACAAAACAATCATGGGGATGTAAAGTACAGCATAGGGAATGTAGTCAATAATACTGTAATAACTATATATGGTGTCGGGGCAGTACTAATTGGGGATTCACTTTGTAAGTTAAATAAATGCCTAATAACTATGCTCTCACCTGAAACTAATATAATATTGAATGTCAACTGTATTAAAAAAAAGAATTTGATAGAGCTTCATATGTCTATAAGGTGCTGTTAAGTATAAAAAACAAACTGTAGAAGATGGTGCACAGCATCTTCCCATTTCCGTGAGAATGATATATTTTCTCACGTATTTGTGTCTGTGTGTGTTATTTATGGAAAAGTGATCAGAAAATGGTTATAGTGGTTTCTCTAGAGAAGTCGTCTGGGACACCATAGATCATAAGTAAAAGGGGTCACATTTTACTGTATTCCTTTTTGTTCCATTTGAAATTTTACTATTTGTACACCTTTTTAAAATTTGATTACAATTCTAAATAAAATTGTAAAAAATGAGAGAATAGCTCCTGTCCCATAGGTTGGAAAGATTAAATGAGATTATATTTATGTTAATATTGTGTCTGAGAATAAGACCTCCAAAACATTGGCAATGATTATTACTATTGTTAATGAAAGTCCTTTGACTTTCAATGTAAGGGAATGAAAAATGAATACTTGTGGAAGGACAGGGCATTGGGGTCATGAATATGCTGTCTGTTGCTTAGCTGTCTGTCTCCCTTTTGGAGAAAGATTAACCAAGTGGTGTGTTTTACCTGCATGGTGAATGTTGGCTTATCCCCATGGCTTTCTAATTTTCTAATAATGTACAATTCTTCCAGAACATCTGTTTTTATGTTATTAGGCTAAAAAGAGTTTAGAGAATGGGTCCCTAGGTGCTCTTGAGATTCTCCACTAATAGGAGGTTTTCAAGGTTTATCGAATGTCTCCTATGGAGAGCTTTGATGCAATTCCATGTATGGGTAAAAGTTTAAGGGGAAAATCCCAGAAGAGGCATGCATGCTTTGGAGCTAATAGTTTACAAGTTAATTTGGGTCCTTCTAACTAGAATAGTGAAATAAGGCAGATTCCCTTAGGCTCTGGTTTGTTTCCATTAAGCCATCATCTAGCAAAACCAAAGCTATTATGGATAGTTTGAAAGTTTAAATTATGCATTGGATAAAATTCTATGTTATTCTAGTGTTAGAGCAAGATAATTGTAGTCTAGAAGGGGCAATCCTTAGCTAGATGGCTAACTTAGCTCTCAGTTTGATATTTTGCAGACATCCAAAATTTATTCAAGAAGCCACAATGAGTCAGTCTACATCCCACTTAATTTCAGCAGACGGATGCTGTGAAACCTGTTTTATTTTCTTCTGCTATACCTAGACCAACAAGAGGCTACCTTTAGTTAATAATTTGTAGAAAAGCAACTAGAAGAGAGCTCATTAGTGGCTGAGCTGGTGACTATGAGGCCATCCATTGGAAATGAGCTGAGCAAACTGCCTTCCATCAAAAACTTGCTCTCAAAGTACCGTCTCACATTGTGCCATGTAAAAATAAACTCTGGGGAAAATACTTCATTTTTCTTTAATTTCTGTGCAGTGTACGGTTATACGTACCATTGTGGTAGATATGTATGGGCCACGGCATCTGTTTCATGTTGGTAAGAAAATCTCCCTTCATTTTAGCAAGAAATCGTGTTCTAAGACCACAAAGGGCCTGTGGAAGAGTAGTCATTCTAAGTCTTTCTCTGATGTCTTGGGTTCTTTTTTCATTACTCTAAGGTCTTAAGTTGGTTCATTATATTTTCAGTCTGCAAATCACATGGCAAATAGGAAACCCATTAAGTGTAAAAATATCTCATTTGTTCCTGTTGGTAAAACACTCTAGATGTTAGTTACCTTAAACCAGAGGAAAGAATAATGGTTTGGCTATTCTCTTCTGTTTTGAGAAGTCAATGCTGTGGCAAGATAACTTCTAGGTTTTGTTTTCTCAAAGTCTCACAATTCAGATAATCTCACTGTTACCCAGATATGTCTATATCCTGAACAGTCCAATTGAACTCTAGTTCGAAATTGAAACTCTAGTTCCTAAAATTGCAGCTTTAGGCTTGTTTAGTTCAATGTTCTTTCCTGAATTAGATTTTCATGCACTTGTTCATGCATGAATGTTTATTTTCAACCAACATTTATTGAATATGTATCACATTGCAGGTGCTGGTTCAGAAGCTGGAGGTAAAAATATGAATGAAAGCATAAAATCTGATATGAAGGATTCTGGTTTAGGAAACAGACAAGTGAACAGATGATTCTACCACAGTCTCTCAGTAGTAAATACAGGGCATTGTAGGAACACAGAAGAGCTGCACCTGATTCAGATTAGGGCTGGGTTAGGAATAAGGAAAAAAATTCCATAGAAAATTGACATCTGAATTGAATCTCAAAAACTAAGTGGATATTGGCTAGATATAGTGTAGTTCAAACTTACTTTTTCGAGGCTTAGAATGACCCCTTCTTACTACTTAAGGGAAATTAGCAAAATAAGTCCATTGAAAGCATTTATAAGATAAAAAAAATCTATGTAAATAAATCAATACACCTGAAGTATTTTACAGAGGAGAATCTTTAATGAGACTGAATAGAAAGGGAAGGTGAAGGCAACGCTTCTGATCTTTAACTTCCCTTTGGGCATAAAAATCAATTTTTAGTGACCTAAAAATCTGTTGGGATGCTCTTAAAAATAATGATTTCTGGGTTCTCTGCTTTATGAACTCTGATTAATAAAACTGAAGAGAGGCCCAGAAATAAGACTTTGTAACAGGCCACCTAGATTTGTACAGTTTCCCTCTCCTTAACTGTTATTCCAATCTCCATACCCAGCCTCTTTTCTATCATTCTGCTAGCACATCCATAGGAGTCTGGCATTTTCAAAAAGAATTCTTTTAAATACTAAGCAACAATAGAAAGGACATGAGAGAATTATACACTTTAAGCTTGTGCAGCATGAAGAGCTGTTGCTACTCTAAGCACAATCTAAACTTTAGACAGAACAGCTTGATGAGGCCGTTCTCAGATTTCTTTCTCTCCAACATATTTTTCGGTGAGACAACTCATAGCTCAGTTACTGCACCTAAAGCTTTGTCAGTTGTTCATTTTGCCTAAACTCACTTGAGCATAAACGTTCACTTTAAACTCTATTGCTCCCTGTAGTCCTGCAGCTCCATTTGGGTTTTCTACTCAAAGGAAAACCCTCATCTTAGCAGATTGTAGAGGATATGTTAATATCTCAGATCAGCTGATATTCTGTTCACTCTTTGACTCTTTCCTAATGATAGAGCCACAGATCAGACATAACTGCACTATAAAATAATAATGTGTATCACAAAGGATTTGCACATGTACTATTTCAGGCATATGCACAGTGCTCAATTTATTTTTGTTGAAGTTTGAATGAAGAAATACAGTAATTTTGAATCATTCAGTAGAACCTGTGTCTCAGTATATCTAGAAAGACAAATGTAATATTATACTACAGATCTTCCATATGACAACAAGAAAAGTAACCATGTCAAGGTACTGTTTTAAGGACTCGTTGAAATCATCGTGATGTCCACCTATCTCAAGTTGTTAGCTTACTTCTTGTGATCTCTTCAGAGATGGTTGATTAGGAATTAGTGAACAGTGTTCTCTAGGCTATTCTTGTTCTGAGAAATCAGAACTGTCAAATTAAAATTACGATAGGTAGTTTGAAGATACAGTCATTGGAAAATATTTTAAGAGTACACTGCTATATGGTTTAGGGATAGAATAGTAAATATTATTGTCTACTAAGAGCTTATAAGTGCACTAAATTAACATAATACAGCAATAAGCACACTTGATTTTTTTTAAAAGAGAGCCTGCATTTCTATCGCTGCATAGAAACTAGTAGACCTTTAAACTGAGTCTTAGGCATTAAATGGTGACTTTTTTTTTTTTTCCAAAGTGAATCGGTCTGGGGAAGTAATTCATGATGTTAAGAAATATGAATTAGAAATGCAGTTATGAAGTGAAAGTCTGAGTTATGCTGAAAAGTTCCCAGCTGCCCAACCAAGCTGAGAAACCAGAGCAGGGAGATTTATCATTTCATTTTGGATTCAAAATCTTCAAGATAATACTTTTTGTTTTTCACAATTTAGATCTCTGATATGTACAATGCTTTAGAATCCATGTGCTGCCTTGTTTCTTTTATTTTTCTTTTTGATGTCTCTGAGTCTGTATTCTAATGACAAATTAGATGGGCTCATTCCCCTGAGAAGGCTGCTCAGTTAGGGGGATACAATAACCTTTGATAAAGATAAAATGTTGATGAGCCAACACAAGAATTAACATAAAAAAATTGCTTCTGTACAGCTCACAACACTGCTAATGATAATGGTAATTATTATTTCAGAAAACTGTTATTCTCAGAGTGGGTGTGGAAAGTCAAACAGGAGAATAAACCTCCTTTGTTTGCTTGACATTTTGGAGACAATTCTCTTTCAGCTTAATCATCAGCTGAGTCTTACAGAAACAATCTCTCTGAAAAATCGTAAGCAAGGTCCAAGAATATATGAACTGTGTTAAAATCAATAAAAAAAATAAAATAAAAATCAAACCTAATCCAGAGTACTTAGCTATTGCAAAATTGTTCTTTCTGGCTCCATAGACACATGGAAAACATATTGAAAATTTAATTGAAAAGCAGATTAAAAATCCATTGTACAAATTTTCAGCTATAAGATAAGTAAATACTAAGAACATAATGTACATCATAATGACTATAGTTATCACTGCTGTATGGTATGTAGGAAAGTTGTTAGAGTAGACGCTAAGAGTTCTCATCACAAGGAGAATTTTTTTTTATATGTATCTATATATGATGATGGATGTGAGCTAAACCTATTGTAGAAATCATTTCAAAATGTCTACAAACCTAATATACCATAAACTTATATATTGATGTATGGCAATTAATTCTCATTAAAACTGGAAGAAATCCATTATACATATTTTTATGAGTATAAAATATTAATGTATTCTAACAAATAATTTAACATTATTTACTGAGGCTTTTTTAATGTAGGCACTGAAAGTGGTGCTAGGTTTAAAGGGTCCATAGGAAAGGTCTCTGCCCTCTTAGAACTAACATCCTGTTGTCCTCAGATCTCTTAATGTCTCCACTTCTAGTTATTCCCTAGTAAATTTCATCAGCGTCATGGCTTTAATATCAGTGTAACTGTTGACACTCCAAATTATCTTTCTTCTGGGGCTGTTTCGTGAACTTCAAATTCATATATCTAACTCTCTGATTGACATCTTCACTGAGATAATTACTTGGTACCCCAAACTTACTGTCTAAAATGGAACTCTTGTTCTCTTACCACCCATGTCCCTGCCAACTGATGGCTTCTAAATATTATCTCTAGTGTTATCCTAAGCCACTAATTTTTCTCATCTGTAGTGTTATAATTCATCTCAGCTTCCAATGTTGACCTTTATATTCTATTTTCAATGGAACAATGAGAAGGGACGTTTTTAAAATTCTAGATCTTGATGTGCTCCTGATCAAAACCCTCTAGTGATTTTCCATCTCATTCTAGGAAAAAATCAAAGCTCCAACAATGACCTCCTACATAGCCTACATCTTTCCCCCACTGCCAATTCTATCATATTTTCTGCTACTTTTCTGTTCATCTTCTTCCACTCCAAGCACATTTTCTCCCCCATATATTGCTATTAATCTTTACTTTGTTTGGTATGCTTGCTCCCCACCCCAGATAACTGCATAACTCATTATTCATTTTATTGAACTCTATTTAAATTTTACTTGATCAGAGTGGCCTGCCCTGACCAAGTTATCTAGAATAACACATTCACATCCTTACTCTGCCTTTAAATCTTTCTTTTTAGTATTTTTTATACTTCTAATCATCTGTAATCATAGTTGATCATTATTTGCAGATTCCATATTTATGACATATCCTACTTGCTAACATTTATTTCTTCTCCAAAATCAATACTTGCAACACTTTTGTAGCCATTCACAAACACATGCAAAGTGGTAAAAAACTTTGAGGACCCAAGCAAACGTTCCTAGCTGAGATCATACAAAGCAACACTCTGCCTTCTTATTTCAGCTTTCTTACTACAAACACGTGCCTATTCTGTAGTCCGTTAATGTCACACTTTTCCAATTTTTGTGCCTGTAGTTGGTGATTTTGCTGTTTAAAACAACTTAAGTGGGAGATTTCCGGTCAAGATAGCAGAGTAGGTAAACACTGTGCTTTCTTCCTCTCACTACCACATTAAAATTACAACTAAACTACAGAAAAACTATCATTAAGAATTGCATGAAATCTAGCTGGACAGAAGTCCTATAACTAAGGATATACAGAAGAAACATCTTGAGACTAGTAGGAACGGTGGAAGTATGGCTGGATTTAGAGTATGTGTATGTATAGGATAGGCTTGGGCCAGATTACACAGGGTTTTGAATGTTATGCAATAGTGTTTGTCATTGATTTAAAAAAATAATAAAGAACCATTAATTTTGAAGAAGGAAGACTATTAATAGAACAGTGCTTTAAGAAGAAAAATCTGGCACTATATATACATTGCACTGTAGTTGGTAAAGAATAGGCTAAGAATATCCATTAAAGGGTCTAGTATTAGGCTAAGACAGGAGTATCTAGGATCTGGATTAAGCTAGTGAGGGTTGGAATGTAAAGGGCAAAATATGTGTGAGATGCTGTGAAGAGAGACTACGTAAGGGTTTGCAGATTCTTTGAAGGAACTTATTGAAGGAGCGCTCAGATCTGTGCTTGCAGGTTACGTCCTGGAGTGAATGTGCATGGATACTTGCATATGAGGCAACCACATTAGAAATGTATATTAGTATTACCAAGTAGGAATAAAACAACAACAACAAAAACTCGATGACATTTAAGCTTTTCATGTGGTGAATTGTGAATTTAAAAGAAACCTGTTTTCTATATGTGAAATAATACATTAAATTTGTTAGAGAACAAGTGAAAAAAGCCATCAGTCACCCATGTAAAATGTGCATGTTGAGAGTGTTCATGGGTGCAACTTTATCACACTTTCTCTACATGTTTTCAGGTCGAGTGAAATGACTTAGCTCATGCTAAATTGCCATTTCTCAGCTGATGTATGCCTCAGATCATTTAAAAGGATTTATCTTCTGTAGAACACTACATACAAAATGGCATTCTTTTTTTTTTTTTTTTGAGTTTTGCACAGGAGACGTGAAATACACAAAACTATTGATTTTCTTATTTCACAAACACTTCCAAAGCTCTTAACATGGCCTTATCCAAACAAGGACAACCATTTTACATTTGTCATTGATCACATGTAGTTTCAGAACATTTTACTCAGGCTTACTCTTTTTTTCTGGCCTTTGTTGCATGATTAGGGTTTGAGTTTGAACTGAAAGCAGAAAGGAGTCTATGAGTAATTGAGTTACAGATATCTAGAACCTATATTAGATTTCTGCAAGATTTTGCAATTTTATTTTATCATTTGAACCCATTCCAAATATTATTACCTCTTCATTTTTATTTTTTAGCTGAAATGCTACAACTATGTTAATATATGCAAGTAGTAGAAACGTACATACATGAAAAGTCAACTTTAACCCTATCCAAAAAACTCAGTTTAATGAGTTAACATTTTGTGTACTTGTTCAGAAAGTTTACATATATGAATATATGTGTGTTATCTTTACTTTTATGAAACTTTATTTTACTTTAAAATAAATATAAAATAAAACTCCTTTTGTATTGAAGTATATAGTTTTGTAAATTTTTAGCATGTGATGATTTTGTGTCAACACTGCCACAGCCAGGATAAAGGAACAATTTTATCACCCACTTAGCTCCCTCATGCTATCCCTATCCAGTCGTACCCCTAGTTCCAACTCTAAATGCTGGTAACCACTAATCTAATCATCACTGTGATTATGTCTTTTCAAGAATATCATCCAAGTGACATCAGACGGAAATGTGGCTTTCTGACACTTCATTTACTGGGCATAATGTCTTTGAATTTTTATACAAGTTGATTTATGTATCACTAGTTCATTCCTTTTTATTCCTCAGTAGTATTTCACTGTATGAATATACCATAATTTTTATCTATTCACCATTTGAAGGCAATTTAGGTTATTTTCAGATTCCAGTTTTATGTAATTATTAATAGGTCTGCTATAAACCTGTTTGCAGAAGTATTTGTGTGGACTTTTCACTTTTCTAAGTTAAATGCCTCAGAGTGGGACTATGGAAGTCATATATTAAGTAAATGTTTAATTTTTAATAGACTAGCAAACTGTTTTCCTAAGGGACAGATACCCCCAATAATGCATGAGAATTCCAGTTTCTTTGTATATATCCCCTAAGTACTTGGTTTTATTGATATTTTTTTGTTTCAGCTATTCTAATAGGATTTTAGTGATATTATTGACATTTTAATTTTCATTTCTTAATGGCAAATTATATTGAACATCATTTCTTGTGCTTGTTTGCCATCTTCTTTGGTGAAATATTTAAGTCTTTTGTTCGTTTTTAAATTTAATTTAACTTTTCTGTTACATTATTTGACAATATTTTCCCTAGTCTTTTGTTTGTCATTTCATTTGTCTATCAGTGACTTTTTGTAGAGCAAAAGTTTTCAATTCTGTTAAAGTGAAATTGTTCAATATTTAGTTTTACACACCATTCTTTTGGAATCATGTCTAAATACTCTTTGCCTAATCCACAGGTAGCAAAAATTTTCTGTTCTTAAAGTTTTATGGTTTTTGCTCTTAAAGTTATATAGTTTTACTTTTAATATTGAGGCATATTTTTGTATAAGGTATGTAGTTTAGGTTAAGTTTCATTTTCTTTGCCAATTGTTCCATTACTAGATTGTTTCTATTTGCTATTGCATTGGCTTTACAACTTTGTAAGAACACAAAGAGGCCTATTTCTGTAGATCTGTTTCTGGACTATATATTCTGTTCTATTCACATATATTTCTGTCCCTTAATAGCACATTATATGATTACTGCACATGTATAGTTGTGTTTAAATCAGGTAGAGTGATTCCTCCCTCTTTATTTTTTTTTCAAGATTATTAAGCTATTTTAAGACTTCTGCTTTTCCATATAAATTTTAGTTAAGTCTTTCACAATAAAAATATAATATTAACTCTGGGTTTTGTTTTAACACAGATGTTCTTTGTTATTTTTTAGGAATTTCATTTATAGCTGAAAAATGATGTTGACTTTGTTGAATGCTTTTTATGAATCAATTGACATGATCATGTAGTTTTCATTAGATATATAGTGGATTACATTGGATGGTGAACCAATATTACATTCTTGGATAAATACAACTTGGTCATGTAATATTTTTATTAATATTTTATTAAATATTTCACTAAATTTGATTCATTTATATTTGGTTGAGAACTTTGGCATCTATTTTCATGAGATATATCTTTCTGAAGTATTTTCTTGTATTATTTTGTCTGATTTTGGAATTACTAATTCTGGTTTCATTATAAAAGTAAGAAGTATTCCTTTCCTTTAGATTTTTCTGGAAGACTTTATGTAGAATTGGTTATTTCTTATTTAGTGATTGGTAGAATTGACCAGTGAAACTGTCTGGGCTGGAAGACTTCTATTTCAGAAGGATTTTAATGATAAATCCAATATAATTAGTAGTTACAGGATCATTTAGGTTATATAGTTTTACTTGAGTGAGTTTGAGTAATTGCTGATTTTCAAGGCACTGGACCATTTTATTTAAATCATTAAATATATATGCATAGAATTATTGTACTTATTATGGTTTTAATATTTGCTTAGTCTGTAGTAATAGGCCCTCTTTTAATTTTGATATGCATAATTTGTGTATTCTCTCTTTTTTCCTTGGTCAGTCATGCTTGAGATTTATCAATTTTATTAGTCTTTACAAGAATATTGTTTTTCATTTTTCATTTTCATTAGTTTCTATCCTTTATTGTCTCATCTGCTTGCTTTGGATTTATTTTGGTCTTTTTTTTTTTTTTTTTTTAGGGTGGAATCTGAGATTATCTTAAAATAAAAAAGAAAACTTCCTTTCTCCACACCCCCGACCAGTTTTGGAATATAATTAACAAATAGAAATTTATATATTTAAGTTTTTCAGAGTAATGTTTTGGTATATGTACACAGTGTGACATTAGACCATGTTAAAACTAGTTAATATAACCCCTCAAATAACGACCTTTTGTGCATGTACATGTGTGTGGTAAGAATAAGATCTTCCTTCTTGTCAAATATCAAGTATACAAAACAGTATTATTATCTGTCATTACTATACTGTACATTAGATCTCCAGATCTTGCTTTTCTCGTGTAACCAAAACTTTGTACTTTTTGACCAACATCTCCCCATTAACTCTACCCCCTTCATTTCTAATATGAGCTTCAATGCTATAAATTCTCCCCATGCACTGCATTGGCAGCATCACAGAAAATTTAATATGTTGTACTTTCATAGTTGTTCAGCTAAAAATATTTTTTAATTTCCCTTGAGACTTTTGTATTGACCCATGGGTTATTTAGATGTATGTTACTTTACTTCCAAGTGTTTTCAGATTTTCCTTTTATCTTTTTGTCATTGATTTCTAGATGAATTTCATTATAGTCAGAAAACATTTTTCATTTCAAGTTTTACACTTATTAATGTTTATTTTATAGTTTATTTTGCTGGAGGTTTCATGCATACTTGGAAAAAGTGTGTATTCTGCTCTTGTTGGTTGGAATGTTCTATAAATGTTGATTAAATTCAGTCATTTGATACTGTTGCTCAATTCTTCTATTTCTTTGCTGATTTTCTATTTACTAGTTCCATCAATTGCAGTGAAAGAAGTGTTGAACGTTTCTCACTATAATGATAGATTTGTCTACTTCTCCCTTTAGTTCTTTCAATTTCTGCTTCATGTATTTTGAAACTCTATTAGGTGGCTACACATTTGACATTGTTATGTTGTTTTGAAGAATCGACACTGTTATCATTAATGCAATGTTTCTCTTTATCTCATACATTTTTTTTTTTTGGTTCTAAAATCTACTTTGGTATTTAATATAGCCCCTTCATCTATGTTTGCTTTAATTTTTATCATTTATTTTTATTTTTCTTATTTATTCTTTATAATGTGGATATAAGGCTATGAATTTTTTACTGACCTCTCTTTTACTTGTTCAGAGAGATTGTGTTTTCATTATTGAAACTAGTTATCCACTTTTAACATTATATAAGATTTTGTTGTTTTCTAGCATTTGATATTTAGTTTAAATTTTATTGAATATTTTTGAGAATATTATTTCCATTCTGGAGTATTTATTTATTTATTTTGACAAATGTTTGTGGTCAATTTTAGTACATGTTCCATAGATATTTGAAACAATATTTTCTCTTATTTCAGGATTTATGTTTGTCAGAGACTACTATTTGTCCATTCTTTCATTCTATAATATAACTTTCTGTGGAGTGCATGACTTCTCAGAATAAATATGTTCATCCTCCATGCAGCAAAATAACAAAGTTCTGGCCAATGGGCTGTAAGCATGTTATCTATCAACTTCTAGAAACTTCCTTAAGAGATAAATGTCAGGCATTTCTGGTCTGGTTTTCCCAGTTTTTCCATATTATAGCTTGAAATATAAATATGATTGCTAGAATTCCATCTTGGATCATGAGAATGAGGGTCACTCTTTTTTCATAGTGGAGTGGAAAACCAGAGGAAATGTGAGTCCCTGAAAACTTTGTGCAACAGTCATTCACTAGGCCTGGATTGACCAAATATGTATTTATGTATGTATGAATCTGTGCATGTATGTGTATATACATATACACACAATATGTATATATATACACACACATATATATAAATATATATATATGATAGACTTACTTAAAGCACTATTTTCTGTTTATCGTTGTCTTCTATCTCAATTTAATTTCAATTACATCTTTATACTATTTTGTTTTCTATTTTTTAGTGTATTTGATACATTATGGTGATAGGCATCCCTATCATTAATAACTTTATGAATTTTATGTCTGAAATTTTGTCAAGTATCTATAGATGTTTCCTTCTATTTCCTTCACTTATCCTGTTATAAATAGTATTGTGTCTTGTCCATAAGGTGCATCTCTTCATCACAGATCATTTTAAATATATTCCTTGTTCTCTCATTTATCTCTGCCATTCCCTTTTCATCTCCTCCACTCTTTCTTATATTTTCACTCATAAGTGAGAAGAGGAAGAGAAAGAGTTTGCTCAGAGAAAGTGTCTTAACTTTGAAGCCAGTTAGATGACTTCATTTGTCATAGTGCTCCAAATAAACTGAGATAAATCAAGGGCATCACTTAGAAAGGATTATATCTACCATGTTTTAAAGACCTAGAAGGACAGTTTTGGATGAGTTACTTTATTACTTTGCAGTAAAACACATGAAACTCCTGACCTGTGAATATTTTATAGAGACCTTCACTTTTTTTCTCCATCAAATCACTTTTAAAGTTATGCAAGTGTTTTCTTCATTTGTAGTTAACCCCTATAAAAGTCTATGGGTTAGGGATCAGAATCATGCCAGTATCTAGTGAGAGGAATAAATAGCTAGCCCCATGAATCCTTCACTTATTCTATTCTTCAATGATTAAAGTAAATGACTCTGAGTACCAAAATTGTTATCCAATTCTAGAGAAAAATCTGCCTTTCCAGCTCACTCTCTAGGTTAATTTATTGGATTGTGGATATAAGACTAGGACTCTGAAAGTAATTTAAATTCAAAGCTCTCATCATAAAAAAATAACAGCTTTGAAAAGATTAAGTGAAAGCATAAGTTATTTTTTAACTAGAAACACAAATAGATTATAGAGAATTTGTACATTTAAATATTACTGACCAGAGTTTTACTATTTCTCTTCAAAACATCTGTATTAGTTTCCTATGGCTGCTGTAACAATTTACTTCAAACTGGATAGCTTAAAAACAATAGAAATTTGTTCTCTCAAAGTTTTCGAGGCCAGCAGTCTAACTAGGATCAAAGAATTAACAGAAGTGGTTTCCACTGGAAGCTCTGAGCAACTACTTACTCCATGCCTCTCTCCGAGCTTCTGGTAACCAGCAATCCTTGGCATTCCTTGGCTTGTAGCAATATAACTCCAATCACTGCCTCCATCTTTACATGACTTTGCCTCTGTTTCCTTGCATCTTAAGTCTCTCTCTGTCTTTCTCTTATAAGGACATTAAAATCAGGAAGATCGCATCCTGAAATTCTTAACTTAATGACATTTGCAAAGATACTTTTTCCAAATAAGATCACATTCACAGATTTTGGAAGTTAAGATGTTGGTATATACTTTTGGGGGAGTTACTTATTCAACTCACTAAAATGTTCATCGTATATTCAGGTAAATGTGATTTATTTTCACATTCAGAAGCAATAGAAAATATCCTGGGATATGAACAGAATGTCTTCCATATTACCAAGAGGGAAGAGTACAAGTTGGAGCATTCATAGTAGGCAGTAGATGCTCTCTAAACACAGACCTCACATTGTGTGTTACCATCCCACCTGTGTATCTCCCGGACTATTGCCAGTATGACTGTACAGTGCGAATATAGGAATTATATTTCACACAAAGAAATTGCTTTACACAAAACCATTATTTTCACCGTAGGATTTCAATGTAACATAATACTTTCAGAAACAGCTGTTGATTAAAAACAGGTAAGAGTACACTTGGGCAAAATAAGTACAAAGTCTGAATAATCTACCATCTAAGGTGTTAATGGATTTTCTTGAAAAAACTTACCGAACCACTGTTGATGGTTATTTATGAAAATTTACTGAGAACTGGGAAATGACAGAATTGAATACCAACATCGTATCACTTTCCTAGGATAGAAAAACCTGCTATCATGGTAATTATGGTTCAGTGAATGTAACTTAAATCCTTCAATAATGAGACAGCTATTAAAAAGAAGAACCTGTAAAAACCTCTCAAAGGTAACTAAATCACGAACAATAAATAGAATTGGTTTATAAAGAACAAAATTATGACAGATGGAATTTAATAGCTTTTTGATGGGATTATCAAATTAATAGACTATGGAAAGGAAATGATCATAATATGTTTTTATTACAATGATACAAGTGTATTGTCTACTGAAATATTTATACCAATTTAAATTTTCTGTAAAATGAGTAGTGCCTGGTGGGTTGAAAACTACTTAAGGTCCCAAGCAGTAAAAAAACCAATTGTAAAGTATCTAGTTTGGGGAAGAGTAGGCTAGTGTGATCCATGTAGGATTAAAGTGAAACTGAATTTTTAATAACTCATTTGAGATCTCAAAGAAATAATTTTGTTGTTAAAAACTTTTATCAGTTTAGAAAAATGAAACATTTAACATGTTAATGCATGCCAATGAGACCAACAAACAATTGGCATTCCCCAACTCCCACTTTTTTTTTTTTTAATTTAAAGAGAAGTAGGAAGGTAATAGAATTTAGAAGTAAAATGATCTATTAGCTGAAAGTAAGATAAAGAATTTGAACCTGGGCTTTAATTTAGCTGTATGTAGTTTAAGAGGCTTTCTGATATTTTGTTTTTATTCAGTTTTTAAAAGAGATATTTAAAAAGATATTTCCTTGTTTTGGGGTGTATTTGATTCTTATGAGGGGTCCTCCTGGGAACATTTGATCCAATAGAGAAAAAAAAGTTTTGAGTTAGAAAGGTTATGAAATATTGGTGTAAGTTAAGAGTTTGGATAGGGGAGAAGGTGAAAAATAATCATCGACCAGAAAATTGCAATTGAGAAAGAACTTTGTCAAAAGTATTGCATGAAATATAGTTAGCACTAAATATAAGAATAATAAGATTTTATAAGATAAATAAAAATTTAAAAGGCAAAATTGTATATATAGTATGTGTTTAACAATGTAAACAGTATGCAGAAAAAGTGAAGGTGGTAACGTAAAATTTTAACTATTATTGTGTGTTAGGGTTATAAATGATATTTATTTGCTCCTTTTTTTTGCTACAAAAATACAATAAAACATTTATCAACTTTCTGGAAAAATATAACTTTTTATTTGTATCAAAGACATTACCTTGGAATAGGACATACAATTGCAAGTTAAGAGCAAGCAATTTTTAAATATTAGGTGTTAAAAATGTGATAGAAACTTTATGTACATTATTTCCTTCGGTCTTTAAAATAATACTTTGAGATAGATGTCAATTCTAATTGTCCCTTTGCAATATGGCTTTGGGCTTTAGATAATACATTGATCAAAAGATGCCAAATGAATAAAATGGAGACAGTTTTAAAAAGATGAGAATGATTAAAGAGCTTTAGGTTCCAATTTTGATTTGATACAGTTTATAGAGAGTTCTGTCAGGCATAAATGTGGTCAAAAGAGATGAAGTAAAAACACAGTGACACAATTACTTAAAGAAAATAAAGCAAGCAAAATTAGTGGAAGTTATCAAATTATTATGGAATAGTAGAGCCTTAAAAAATCCCATGAGAGAGTCATTTCTGAATCTAATGAAAAGCCTATAGTTTGAAAACAAACATTTGGTGTTTTAAAATTAATATCTGTCAGCAAAGCTATTACTTCGTAATAGCAAGAGAAGCTAGACAAATCCTATGAACAAGTGTGGAAATACCGAAGTCAGACTAATTTCCATTAGGACACTAGTTAAAAAAGACAACCCTTAATAATGGATCAAGGCAATGCATGCTAAATTCATTAGAAGATAGGCTGATATGGACCATTATAAATTATAATTAGACTGACTATACCTAAGCCTATTCTTCAAGCTTAAGGTCACAAAAGAGAGTCAACCAAAAATTGTGTTGCTAGTTAGGATACAATAGTTAAACTATCTATGAAGTGTTCTCTAAAAAAACAAACAAACAAACAAACAAACAAAAACAACCAAACCTAAATCTAATCATGCTTTTAGATTTAGCATTCAGATCCAAGCAAAATAGGAGAGGAAAATGAGGATGCAAATCAGAAAATAACAATAAAAATCCAGTTTATTTAACATATTAATTGCATGGAAAGGATGAAGGATATATTTATTAAATTAACAAAAAAAATACTAATTGCTGATAAGAATGTCGAGCAACAGATCTCTCTTTGCTGGAATTCACTGTTACTGCATTCATTTTGGAAGACAGTTTGGCAGTTTCTAACAATGCTAAATAAAGTCTTACTATATGATGCAGTGAATGTGCTCCTAGGTATTTACCCAATTGATTTGAAAACTTACGTGCAAAAATAAACCTACATACAATGTTAATAACAGTTTCATTTATAATTACCAAAAACTGAAAGCAATCAAAATGTCCTTCAATAGGTGAATGCATGAACAAACTGCGGTATATAGCCATACAATGGAGTGTTGTTCAGTGCTAAAAATGATCTATCAAATCATAAAATGACATGGATGAATATTAAGTGCATATTTCTACGTGAAAGAAAGCAGTCTGAAAAGGTTATATGCCATATGATTTTAATTCTTTGACATCTGGAAAAGTGAAATGGAGAAAGTAAAAAAAAAAATCAGCGGTTGTCAGGAATTTGGAGGAGAAAAGAGGGTTGCATAGGTGAAACACAGAGGATTTTTTAGGGTGGTTCAACTATTTTCTGTGATACCATATGTGGGTATATGACAGTAGGCACCTGTCAAACTCATTATATATCCCAAAGAATAAACATTAATGTATTTTTTAAAAATTTAAAATTTAAAACATTTAGGAAGTAGGGGGATTCCATGATAAAATGCAAAATGTGACAGAATAATCTAACTCTATTGTAAAAATATGAAACAACTCACTAAAGAGAGTGGAGAAAAAGTTGCTAACATAAGTAAATTTGGAAATGAGTAATACTTGTAAAAACAAAGCAAAAGAAACTGTACATAGTGTTATATTCCAGTTGATAAAGTTATTTTTCATAGAGATAAAGGTTAACAGATATGCTACAATTCATGTACACTGAAATTGAACAATTAAATAGATGACAGATAACTAGTTTTCTTATTGCTGAAGTGGGAGTTTACAGATAAACGTAGAACTGGCTGGGATAATTCATGTGGTATTGATTTAGAGTTGGAGACATCAGTAGGAACTTATGTGTAGCTTAATATAGGTAATTACAAGGAAACTTATAGGTATGTGAATATACATGGATTAACACACACACACGCGCGCGCGCGCACACACACACACACACACACACACACACACACACACAGTCAGCTGAAAAGGCTTTAGAGAAATGATACCCAGTAATAGTGAGCACACCTAGTAGCCAGATCTTGGTGTCTTAGACCATTCTCTCATAGAAGGAACCAAGATTCATTAAAAAATGGCTGATTCTAGAACTGTAGCAGAAATATACAAGATGAAGCTGGAACATCATGTGATGTCTAAAAGTAAAAAAGGTTCTTAAAAAATAACAGCAAAACAACGATGAGGGTATGTCAAAGGGACACAGAAGTCTCCTGAGAGAGTTCCCAAGATCTATACCTAGAACACTTTGAGAAATAAAATAGTATTGAATTATAAATATCAACAAAGTATTTTGGATTATAACCCAAAGTATAAAATAAATATTCATGAGTTCATATTGATATAAATAAATAATTGCATGAATACATGAATGGAGAAGTGAGAAATGTGCCCTGCCAAAGAATTCCAAATACTTATGTAGATACCCTGCCCTCAAAAAGGTGGAGCATAATTACTCACTGTGGGCTGTATGTAGTAACAGTCTTCCAAAGAGTGCAGTATGGAACAGGGAGGGGAAACCTGACAAATACTACATTAGCAAGGTGCTCAAGGTTCAGAATGAGAAATTAGGGAGGAGGAAGTTTGCAGAAGGTAGGATTGGTTGTTAATAATTATTAAAAGTAGATTTGGATTACTGGGAGTTTATTACATTATTCTCTCTACTTCTGTGTATATTTTAAATGTTTTAGAATAAAAAAAATTTAAAGCTTGAAAAACATATGCGAGAAAATAAAAAGAATTAGGAAAACCTGGAAAGTCACTGTTGTGTATTACATGGAGTGTGATGTAAACATATTTTGAGTTTTAGT
The DNA here is from genome assembly GCA_003508835.1 of Eonycteris spelaea. NCBI lineage: Eukaryota > Metazoa > Chordata > Mammalia > Chiroptera > Pteropodidae > Eonycteris > Eonycteris spelaea. Next base: position 15,769,386 of record PUFA01000004.1, read on the forward strand.
CTTAACTCGAACTGGTGTTGAACATTTTATGTCCTAAATGGTTTTAGATGTTTAGAAAGAAATATACTGCCCACATTTAGGATGATTTCTGAGGGAAAAGGGAAGGTTAGTCTCTGGAAAAAGTTTGATTTGACTAGTTTTGAACCATTTCATCAAAAGCTTTTTCATCTCAAATTCATCCGTTACACTGTTCTACCAATCAATTTATAATCCATCGAATAAGTTTATATAAATGGATGCAATAAAAGTTTTTATTTTACCAGTGAGCCTCAAGTTATTTTTTCAAAAACAGACAATTCTTTTTTAAAAACTTTTTTCTCTTATTTACCTTGCACTTAAATATCTTTATGTATATATCTGTCTATATGTGGAATAAATCTTTTTTTCTGAAAATTTTCACTGTGATATACATTTAAAACACTGCTATATGCAATTTTTGAATGATAGTTACTGCTGCTTAAACCCAAAGTAAATCTATAGAAAACTCTAATGTTATAAAAATAGTTTGGTCTTAATTTGGTAATGGTGTGACTATTGTGGGATAATGTGCAATGATCAATTATAAGTAGTTGATATTTATTTTTTCTTATTATTTTGCATCTGTAAATGTGTTGCGGGTGTTAGGATATGGCCACAGTGAGAGCAGAGGTAGAATTTTTGACAAATTGCAAATAACCATGGTGTCAGCCAGATGATTTCAAATGTATTCTAATAGCTCATTAGAAAATAAGTATTTTATTACTTACTGTTGGCAGAAGGTTAGGTTTATTTATTAAAAACTGTCCAGCTGTACCTACTAATTTATAAAAACATGGTTTATGCTATGTAATTCTGGAATTACATATCTGTATCTATCTTTGTAGAAATTTACTCCTTAAATTGGAAGCAATTTTCTCGAGGTCAAACTATTAATTAGTAGCAAAAATAAACTAAAATCCAAGTCATCTTTTCATTAAAACTTATTGTCTCTCTTGAGCTTTGAATATCTTTTTTTTTTGTACTCTCTTAACATGATCCCCTTTAGAGAACAAGCAACATATAGAATGAAAAATTTTTCCCTTCACATTGAATTTGTTTTCTCATGTATATGCATGTGTATATATTTTCTTTGCCAAAATATAACAGGAGAGACAGAAAAAAAAATGCTAGTGACTAGACAAAACCTGGACAGTGAATAAATGTCAAATTTTCTCATACTGAATCTATAGATACTCATTTCACCTTTGGCTAATACCTCCCTCAGTAATTGATTACAAATTCTGCCTATTTGTGGTTACAGTTGCTGTTGTTCAACTTAATAAACATGAAAATGTCTTCATAAATTTGTAATGTAACATCATGATTGCTGCCTCCAGGATAAAACACTAAATTCAATTCTCTCTTGGTTCCCATTTTCAGTATCATCTAATACTATTCCTCAGCATAAACCCCGCTTACTATTTCTCAAATATGGATTAACCTATTATTTAAATACCTTGCTCCACAATCACTTATTTCATCAGTACTAATCCTAGCCACCCCTTATGGGTACCCCCTTATGGAAGATTTTTCTGCTTTCACAAGCTCCCCATGACTTCTTTCTTTTTCTGAATCCCTCAAGCAGTAACTCATACTAAATATGAGGCTTTCCAGACTGCTGGCAATATCTGGATAAGAAGCAATTATAATGTATCATTGTATATGTAAGCCCAAAGTCAGTATAAGTGTGTGTGAGTCTAGTAAACAATAGGCAATTTTTCCAAGGTACAGTGTTGCATCCTGAACTCTGAGTGGTTAGTGGTTAAGAAAAAAGAAGCAAGATCACCAGCTTAGGGAAGTGGTTTCTAGAAGTCTATGAATCATGCATCAGCCAAAAGAATTGCATCATAATCATTGGGGAGCTTAAAAAATGATTCAGAGCACTACCCCATCGGGTTTAATGCTGATTTGTGGATGTGTCCCAGAATTTGCTAAGAGTAGCCAAGACGGTTAACAGTGAGGAAGGCATCTGTGTTCATGTAAAATTGAAATTTTATAGCTCTAGGCAGAAGATATTCACCATAACTGCACATTACAATCATCTGGGAAGCCTTCAAATCAAGCTCATGCAAGGGCCTCACCTCTAGAGATTCTGGTATAATTAGTCTAGATTAGGCCCTGGTATTAGCATTTTTAAAAGCTCCCCAGGTACTTCTGATGTGAAGCCAAGATTAAGAACCACTGAATAGACAACCTTTTAAAATTCAATCCATCAGAACCACTTGAAATGCATGACTCTGGACTATAATTTAAGCCTTGTCTCATGCTTTTTCTTTCCCTTATTCCAGTCCACTTCCCACACAAACCAGGAGATACTTTCTTTTTTGATGGAGTAATTTCCCCCCCACTTAGTTTTTAAGAATTCGTATTTGATGAAAATAGCTAGTGGAATAAGTTCACCCTGAATGCTGCCTGCAGGGGGAGGGGTGGGTGGTGAGGCATTTTTAGCAAAATTTTACCATTCTATTTATCTTTCTAATGTGCAAAGGAGCTGAAGAAAATCTTTTTTAAAAAAGGTTTTATATATCAAGTTAAGTAACTTGCCTGTGCTTAAGTAGTAGTGGAGACTAATTCTTTGCTCACGTCTCTAGTAGGTCAGCATAGAAAGTAGTTTTGATGATTAAAAAAGAAAACAAATGCTTACAAATCATGTTGCCTATTTCCTGGCAACCTAAGCTGTCTTGTCCCCTCAATTCAAGAATGTCTTTTTTTGACTTAAAGACTTCATGATTTTTTTTTTTTCCTAAGAATAAATCATTTTTTTCAGACTTGAGTTTTGGCTTTGGAAAGGTTTCAATGCTATGACAAAAGCAGTAACACATGATTGCTTTTGAATCATTCTGTCATCAATTTGAGACCTGAGTCTGATGCATAATTTATTCTCTCAAAATGAAAAGAGAACAAAGCTTTTATTTTTTTTAAAGTAAGCCAAGTACGTGGAGAGATTTCTGGCCCTTTGCCTCTTAACAGATATGTGCAGGTGACAGGCATGGTTCCACTCATCCCTAGGATATAACAGATATATGTGTTTTCAGCCTCAGATAATTGCGTTGAAAAAAGCAAGTGAGAAATGTTCTATTGGCCTTTGATTAATTGGGTCCTCAAGGCACCAAGGACTGAGCCTCCTAGTTTTAGAGCAAAAGAAAGTTATACCCAAAAACAAAGTTATAAGGATGCATACAACCTCCCCCTGTGAAAGACTGCAATGCAGCTTGTGGTTGCTATCTTTTAAATTGGCCTCTGTCTAGTGCTTGCATTTGTATTGCTATTTGACGCGAGGGTCGTGAGTATAAACAATGGGGTGTTGATGAGGAAATTAGAATTCTGGCATGTTCATACCAATTAACTGGTTGTTATTGCAGTGATATTTCTGAAGGAAGCGATGCCCATTAGTTACTGCAGCACAAAATGAGTTCCAGAAAACGTCTGCCTTATTTCGAGGATAGATTTTTAAACCGTAGGTCCTTAAAATGAGTTTTTGAGTTTGGAAATAGACAAAGAACAGTGTGGTTGACAGACTTCAAGGTCACACTCAACCACCCCTACTTTCTGGTGTACACATCCCTGCGTGATTCCCTGCCTTTGAGTGTGGGCAGGACCTGTGGCTTTCTTCTAACCAAAATGACAAAGGGGATGTCACTCCCCAGATTAGTTTATGTTATATGGCAAAGATGATGGGATACGACTCCAATTTTATGTTCTGTGAGACTCCATTTAGCAAATGGAGACTCTCTTTGCAGATTTCATGAAGTGTGTAGCCATGTTGAAAATCAGGTGGCAGTAAACTATAGGGCTTTTAGAAACTGTGGGTGGCCTCAGGAATTGAGAGCAGCTTCCAGTTGATAGTCAGCAGAAAGTTTAGACCCATCAGTCATACAACCATAAGGAAAAGAATTTCCCAGTAACCTCAATGAGTTTGAAGCTGATTCTTCCCTAGTCAAACCTGCAAATGAGAATGTAGCCCATGTGACTTGTTGATTTTAGCCTTGTGAGACCAAAGCAGAAGACTGTGCTAAGCCATGTCCAGATTTCTGACCCATAAAATCTGTGGGGGAAAAAGTGTTTTGTCTGAAGCCACTAAATTTGTGTTATTGTATTATGCAGCAAAAGAAGACAATATAATATACCTTATAGTAAAATATAAAAGACTAATATAAGAAACCTCCTGAGGGCTTTTAAACTAAGGTAAATTTTCCTAGCTAGCATTTGTTTACCTAAACCATGTAATGAAAAAATAGTAATTTAAATTTGCAAAACATCATAATTTTCTGAGTTGGCAGACCATTTCTTTATTAATTTGGAGAATTTTCACTCATTTCTACCACACACCAAACTTGGGGGAAGAAATAAACTGTTATATTCTTATCTATTCTCACTATAACACATTAGCATTATGTGATTCCTTTTTTTTTTCTATGTTTTCCTCATAAATTTTCATTATAGGGAAGAGAATAATCTTTGTTTCTCATCAATAAAAATATTGTTTCCCATTCTGTTTCCCAAGGATCACTTTTGAAAAAGTATCAAGACTTCATTAGAGAAATGGGGCTTAAAAATGTATCTTATTATTCTCTAGTTATTATAGCTCAAAGCAGGTGTCTTGATCTTTAAAGTGGGATGATAATATAGTATATTTCCAATCAATGGCTAGAAGGAAGTTGCAGCCCATGTAATGTGGAATTCAGTTAGATACATCAGTTTGTAAAGAAGGTCTGCATTATTGCATGCAGATATAGACTGCCCAGTTGTTAGAAAGATGTTGCTTCATTGCTTGCTCTGTCCAATCGTCTAATCACATTTTTCTATTTGTTTTGCCTCTGTTAAAAATGTAATGTAATTAATTTTTCTTTATATGTTTACTAGGATACTGCTAATTTTATTTTGTATAAGCATCTGGGATATAATTGCAAAAAAGTTAATAAATCATATTTAAAACTGTCAAGATGATATCAAGATGGAAAAATTATATAAATAGTTCTAGTAGGACTAATAAGTAGGTTTATTTTTATCAAGTGCAGAGAGACACTTCTTTGATAGGGCTGCCTTCCTTTTATATATATAATTAAATGGATGTGGGACATAATGGGCATATAAATATCTATTTACCTACTACCTATTTGACCATGAACTCTCAATATCATTGATCTGTACATTTCTCCTTATGCCAATGCTACTGCTATGAATTACTGCAGCTTTGTAGTAACTTTTGAAATTGGGAAGAGCAAGTCCTCCAACTTTTTTTTCACGTTTTGGCTGTTTTGGGTTCATTGTACTTCCAAATGAATTTTAGGGCCAGCTACTTGGGTTCTGCAAAAAAGGCAGTTGGAATTTTGATGATCAATTTGAGGAGTATTGCCATTTTAACACTAAGCCTTCCAATTCGTGGAGACATGATATCTTCCCATATTTTTAGCTTTATTACATTCTTTCAATGTTTTATAGTTTTCAGTATATATGTTTTGCACTTCTTGTCTCTTGCAGGAATAAATTGGAAAATTTATTCCTAACTATTTTATTACTGATACTATTTTAGATGGAATTATTTTCTTAAGTTCATTTTCAGTTTGTTCACTGCTAGTGTTTATAAACAGTTGAATTTTATATATGCATCTCTTATTCTCCTACTTTCTAAACTCATTTGTCAGCTCTAATTGTTTTTGATGATTCCTTAGAATTTTCTATGTGCAAGTTCATGTCATTGTAAATAGAGATATTTTCTATTTCTTCCTGAGATAGATAGCTTTTACTTTTATTTCCTGATTTTCTGACTTGCAGAACAATATTAAATAAAAATGGTGGAAATAGGCATCCATGTTTGTTTATGATCTTAGAGGGAAAGCTTTAAGTCTATCACCATGTAGTATGAAGTTACTGTGGATTTTCACTGTAACTTTATTATGTTAAAGAATTTCTCTTTTATTCCAATTTCACTGAGTGTACTCTCACCAAAGTGTTAGACTTTGTCTATAAGTTTTCTGTATCTATTGAGATTAGTTTTTGTTTTTTATTAATTGTGTAGGTTTTTTCCCCATTCTATTAATATGGTGTTATTATGTTGATTGATTTATATATGTTTAATTAGCCTGGGATTTCTAAGATCATCCTGCATGGTTATGGTGTATAATGTTTTTCATAGGTTTCTGGATTTATCCTGTTATTTTGTTGAGGATTTTTATGTCAGTATTCATGAGGAATGTTGGTCTTTGGTTTTTGTTTTTGTTTTCCTTTTAAAATCTTTGTCTAGTGGTGTTATACTAGAGTAACACTGGTCTCATAGCATGAGTTGGAAAGTATTTTCTCATTGTCTAGAATACATCAGCGAAGCTATCCAATACTTTTCTTAGTGGGAATTAAAAAAAAATCACTAAATTCCTTTTTATATGTCTAGCCAGCATTTCAGTTTTTATAAATTGTTTTTAATAGTTTGTGTATTTCTAGAAAATTGTTCATCTAAGTTATTTTTCATCTAAGTTAATTATTGATGTGTAATTGTTCACAGTAATTCCATAAAATCCTGTTCATTTCTCTAAGGTCAGTTGTAATGTCTCCTTTTTATTCCTGATTTTAGTAATTTGAGTCTTCTCTTTTTTTTTCTTTGTCAGTCTAGCTAAAAGTTTGTCATTTTGATATTTTTTAAAAAATATTTTTGTTTGTTGATTTTACTCTAGTTTTTTTCTATTTCACTTATCTCTCTAATATTTATCATTTTCAACCTCTGCTTGCTTTAGAATTAGTTCTTCTTTTGCTAGTTTCCTTAGGTGGAAAAATAGATATTAATCCAAGATTTTTTTATTTGATCTGATATTTATAATTATAATTTTTCCTTAAAACTGACTTTGCTGTATCAATTAAGTTTTGGTATTTTGTGTTTTTTGTTCAACTTAAAGTATTTTCTAATTTGTTGTGATTTCTTCTTTGAATCATTGGTTACAAGAGTGTTGTTTAATTGCTTCGTATTTGTAAACATCCCAGATTTCCTTTTGTTGTTCATTTCTATTTCATTGCATTGTGGTCAGGAAATATACTTTGTATGATTTTGAATTTTAAAATTTATTGAAACTTCTTTTATGGACAGCCTTCTCCTCTATCCTGGAGAATGCTGCAAGTAAATTGAGAACCATGTGTATTTTGCTGCTGTTGAGTGGATGGACTATTCTATAGACATCTGGTTAGGTCTAATTGATTTATATTCTTAAAGTCAGTTTCCTTGCTGGTCTTGTTCAAAAAATTATTGAATTGTAGTAGTACTGAAATCTCCAACTGTTATTAATTAAATTGTCAATTTCTCTCTTCACTTTTGCAATTTCATCAGTTTTTTGCTTCATGTATTTTGGGATTCTTTTGTAAGAGGCTTGAACGTTTATGTTTGTTATATCTTCTTAACAAGTTGCTAGATTTATCACTATAAAATGTTTTCTTTCTCTCTAGTAAATAATTTTATCTTAAAGTCTATTATCTAATGTTAGTATACTCACTTCAGGTTTTCTTTTGTTATTATTTCATAATATGTACATTTTTCATCTTTCACCTTAAACCTTTTGTTGTCTTTAAATCGGTATATAGCTGAATCATAGGAAACACGTTCTATCAATCTCCATTTTAATTATAACATTTAATCCATTTAAACTTAATATAATTACCTATAAGTTAGGATTTGTATCTGCCACTAGTTATTTGTTTTCTATTTGTCACAAAAATTTTATTAGTCTCTTTCTCCATTGCTATCTTATTTGGTATTAAATAGATGTGTTCTTGTGTACCACTGTAATTCTATTTTCATTTCTTTCCTTTTAAGTTAAATTTACTGGGATGACATTGGCCAATAAAATTATACAGGTTTTAAGTGTACAATTCTATAATTTATCTTCTGTATGTTACATTGTGTGGTCACCACTCAGAGACAAATCTCCTTCCATCACCATATATTCGATCCCCTTTTTATTTCTGTTACTATATTATTTTTAATGGTTGGTGATTATTGATATAGACTCCTTGGTTGACAGTCTGGTTTTGTTTTTTTTTTTTGCAGTCTAAATATGTCATATACTGTCCTCTGGTCACCATGATTTCTAACATTAAATCGGCTGTTAATATATTGACAAGTCCTTGTACAGGAGGAGATACCTCTCTTTTGCTTCTTTTAAGATTCTCTATTTGTCTTTGAGAATTTGATTATAATATGTGTAGGTGTAGATATCTTTCTATTTTTGTACTTGGACATTGTTGTGCTTCTTGGATATGGCGGTTAATGTTTTTCATCAAATGTCATATATCTTAGCCTTTATGCCTTCAAGTTGTTCTTTCTGACCCTTTTTTAAATATAGAGGCTCAAGGCTGGTCAGGAGTTGAGATGTTAAGGCCTCCTCAGGTCTTTCCTGAGTGTACACATTGCCCTATACATATACATAGCTTTCCACTTTCCTAGAAATATTTTTGAGCATTTCAGATTTACTTTTGGTCACCTCATTCTCCAGATTTTCCTATTTAGCTTCTTGTGAGCCAATTGTTTGACCTATTATGTAGCACTTTAGGGTACCACAATGTTTAACAATACCTCTAGTTTTCAATAATTGCTTTGGGGCAAAGCCTTTTTGTACTATATGTGCTAAATCAGATCAAATTAGTCAGCCTTGTAAATGTGGTCCTTTAGGGAGCTAACAGACAAGTCAAACAATGAGAATTCCCCTGGAATTAGTCTGAAGGAATTCTTACCTCATTCTGCTTCCTCCAGGTTGTTTTTTCTGTGACTATGGACTATCGGTTTTCAAGGATACTGCAGATGTGACAAGGGAAACCTGGGAAGAAGTGAAAGTTAAATTGCCACAAATCTTGGAGTTCTTACTGGAGAGTCAGCAGTTTTCCTTAATAAGCATTCCCCAGATTGCTACAAACCTTTGATTAATTTCCAGAGTTCTAAAAAAAGTTTTGATTCCATTTTTGCCAGTGTTCTTGTTGCTTTTATGAAGGAGATCATTTGGTTTGAACTTGGTCCTTACTCCACCATTTTTTACTGTCATCCACATCATTGAATGAAGCTTTTTTATATACGCTCCCACAGGCTTAGTATGACTTTTCTACAAATCGTATTAAATCATTTTAGCAGATGTTAGAGACGGTAATTTTGAGAGCAGGAGACAGAAAAATAAAGAGGTGTTTAAATGTATATAAGCTTTTACTAAATTCTTGACTAATACTGGCAAGCTCTTTACTTTGTGACAATATTGAACATCCCTGGGCTATCTATCTCACGGTATCTAGTTAAATAATCACTTAGAAAGAGATGCACCAATTTACTCTAGGTTTGTACTAAAAATGGGACTCTGATTGTTATCCTTTTATTTACACACTAAGGAAGTTAAAGTGCTAACTGCAAAGAGACATTTTGTCTCAGAGCATCTGTGATCTTATTGCCTATACCTTTAAAGCATGTCCCTCTCTATTAATATTATCTATTAACTATTTATTTAAAAACTAACCAACCAATCAAATAACAACAGTACATTGCTTATGCAAGGAGTTTTTTAAATTGCTGCAGGTTTTTTTAAAAAAACTTTAAAATATACAAGTAATTAATAACTTTCCTTTCATACATATATATGAAAGGGGGAAAAAATTAAAATCATTTAGATTCCACCACCAAGAGGTAATCACTTCTAACACTTTGTTATATATTTTCAGGTTGTCCCGTGTACATATATATGTAGACATGTTAGATATATTAACACATATATAGAATGTATTTGTTCAAATATACTATACATCATTATTTATTATTATTTTAAATACAAGGTATACTCCCTATATGAGATATATATTTGCATTTTTAATAGTTATTATTCATTTAGTCTCAACTATGACTTAAAGAATCACAGCTTTTGGGAATCAGGCTGCCTATATTAATCCCTATAATTAGCATCATGACAATAAATGAGTTTGAGTATATCTTCACATATTGATAATTTAATTTTAATACCAAATTCAAAGAGCTGGAATTGATGGATCAAATGCCTTCTATTAGGCTTTTGATACATATAATTAAATCTCTAGTATGTAATATAGCAATTTGCTTTCTAAGCAATAGGTTATGAATACAGGTTGTCCCTACCTTATAATAATTTGACTTAACAGTTTTTTGACTTTAAGATCGTGGGAAAGCAATTCATATTCAGTAGAAACCATACTTCAAATTTCTAATTTTGATCTTTTCCCAGTACAATACTCTTTTATGATGCTGGCCAGTAGCAGCAAGCCACAGTGGCCAGTCAGCCATGTTGAGCATGTTTAAGGTAGGCTAGGTAAGCTGTTTGGTAGGTTAGGTGTATTAAAGCATTTTTAACTTATAATACTTTCAGCTTATGTGGATTGATTGGGTTGCAACTACATTGTAAGCTGAGGAACATCTGTATTGATTTCAACATACCAAACAATACTGGACCTTACTATTACCCTTGATCTTTGTTGATCTTTCTGTTACACCATTTTAAACAGCATCTATATTTAAAAAGAAAGAAAGAAAGAAAGAAAAGACTAGAGCACCTGAAGTCTTGCTTCTACCTGTTTGTTTGTTTTTAATGTTTACTCCCCACCTTTCACCCCCAATATTTTTCTATCATGTCCATGGGATGGTATTTTTTTTCCTATTGATTTGCAATCATTTTTGTATTTAGGATATTTAGGGGTTTTTGTTCTATATGTTATAGTTTAACCATTAAATTTCTATATTAATTTGGAGTTCTCCAGAGAAATAGAACCAATAGAATTTATGTGTGTGTATGTATGTATATATATATATATATATATATATATATATATATATATATACACACACATATACATATACGTATATGTATACACACACACACACTCATATATGCACATATGTACGTGTATGTATTTGATTTAAGGAATTGGCTCATGTGATCATGGAGGCTAGCAAGTCCAAAATCTGTAGAGTGAGCTCGCAGCCTGGACTCCAGGAAGAGCTAATGTTGTAGTTCAAGGCCTTCTGTTCGAATTCTCTATAGCTCAGGGAGATTGGTCTTCTGTTCTGTTCAGAACTTTAACTATTTGTATGAGACTCACCCATATTATAGAGGGCAATCTGCTTTATTCCAAGTCCACTGGTTTAAATGTTAATTTCATCTCAATATACTGTCATAGAAACCTCCAGAATAATGTTTGACCACATATCTAGGCAGCGTGACCCAGCCAACTAGACACATAAAATGAATTTTCATGAGTTTCTGTATTGCTTCTGACATTTATATCATGCATAGTAAGGTTCTTTCCTTGAACAAAGATTTAAAAAATACTGCTCTACTGATTAACATAAGAAATTTAAACTATCTTTAATTTACTGAGATGGATAATGTGATGCTTAGAAATAATTTTATATTTTTTAAATAGGCAATTTCTTTAGTATCATGTGATAAACAGAATAAATGCCACCCAAAGATGTTTAGGTACTAAGCACCTGAACTTGTAAGTATGTTACTTACATGGCAAACAGAATGTTGCAGATATGATTAAACATCTTGAAATGGGGCACTATTTGGATGGGCCCAGTGAAATGCCAAGGGATCTCATAAAAGGGAAGTAAGATGGTTAAAATCAGAGAAGGTAATATGATAGAAGCAGAGGTTAGAGTTAAGCACTTTAAAGACAAAGGAAAGGGCCATGAGGCACAGAATGCAGGAAACTTCTAGAATCTGGAAAAGGCAAGGAAATGGATTCCTAGAGCCTCCAGAAGGCACAGCACCCTGCAGACACCTTGATTTTAGCCTACTGAGACTGATTGTGAACTTCTGACCTCTATAACTGTAAGATAATTAATATGTATCGATGGTACTTTGTTACAAAAGCAATAGAAAACTAATGCACACTATTTATTAATTCATTATTTTCCTTACTGATTTCCTATTTTGACATTTACCATGGTTCTTCCAGGAATAATGTTTGGTACATGACAAGCTGGTATATTTTAATCTTAAATCATGTTCCCTTGTAACTTTCCATCTCAGAAGCCTAACTATCAGGTTTTTGTTTTTGTTTTTTTTTACCACAAATAAGGAAAAAGTAGGTACTTGACTCATTTTAGCAAAACAATCTATTGTCTTTAGCAACACAACTAGAAAAGTTTCCAAATTTAAGTCTGTAAAGAACAAAATGCAAACTCAGATTTTCCTATTTCTCCTCTTAGTGAAAGTGGGTCTGTATACCTGATAATTAGGTAAAGTCTTTCCGCTAAACCCTAGAATAATACGGCACAGAGGCCATTTTGATAAGTAAACTCTTTTTATCTCAGAAGAGATTAAAAGGAAGGAGAAGATAAGACAAGCAGGAAGACAGATGCTCACATATGTAACCTGTCTATCTTTCTAGGTATGAATGGAGGGAAAACCAATAGTCCACATGATTTGTCTTACATTCTGGGAGAAACTCTTCTGCACAGCTCCCCTCTCCTCCCCAAGAATGTGACACCCAAGTAGAGCTAAGCAGAGACAGGGGAAACATAGTGAAAAGAGGATGGATTTAATAGTTTGTACACAAGAACCTTCCTAGGCCTCCTCATATTTAAATGCAGAAGATCTGCCTCAAGGCTCATCACATTTCATCACGTGTGGTATGACAGCTGTGCTGTGACTGCTTAGGCCAGTCACTAATAGAATAGGGTCAGCTCCAGAATTTCTTGACGGCAAATTCAGCAGAAGGAAGTCTTCTTGAGCAGGCAGGGTCTACCAGGTTAAGGAAGGCCCACTGAGTGGGTCCAAGAGCTGAAAAGAAATAGAATACAATGTTATTAACTATTACTTCATCTGAGCTGCTATATTTCTCATAGACTTCTAACATTTTATCCCGTTCCCAGTTTTATACCTGTATAATCTATTCTCCACACAGTAGCCAACATTTATTAATGCTCCGTTCAAAACTCTCCAAAACCAGTGAGATGATTTTCTCTCTCAGAGTAAAGATCAACATCCTCTACCACCTAACTCCTACCAGCTCTCCTACCTCATCTATTTTTCTCAATCATTCTTTAGCTACCATAGCCTCCTTTGTTTTTCCTCTAACATGGTAAGCACTTTTGCACTTGCCTTTTTTGTTCTTAGAATGTTCTTCTAAATATATGCTTGACTCATTCCCTCATTTTCTTTCAATCTCTGCTCAAGTATCACTTTATTAGAGGGTTATCTCCCATTACTTTATATAAAATAGCACCAATGTGATGCCTCATTCTCTATGTTCTTTTCTCTGCTTCATTTTTTCCCTCAGTACCACCACCTCATATATGATATATTTGTTCTATTATTTTTTTGTCTCTTTCCACTAGAATATGAGAAGAACAATGCCTGGGGCATGGCATGAACTCAATACACATTTGTTGCTTTTAATGAATTAATCAGCCATAGTCAAAAGAACTATAGTAGAGTAGTGAGGATATGTCTATTCTTTAATATTGAAGAATGAGGTGCAGTCATTTGTGATACCTCTGTTTCTGAATTAAATTTCATCCTGTTAAACATAAGGGCAGCATCTGTGTAATTCAAACTGTGGCCACGAACTCAATATTTAGACAATAGTCTTCTATTAAGGACAAAAGAAGAACAAATTACAAATTCTACTTTAAACTCAAAGTTTGGGTAAAATTTAGGTGTGACATTAAGGAGAAAAGAGCTCTGTTGCTTTTATAGAACAGAAATGTTTATTCCATCTCATTATTATTAAAAAATCTTCCATAGGTTTCATTCTGTAAAGAATACTGCAAGGCTGATTCCTTTCTTTCATATTGTACTTCATTTGTCTCCTGCAGTATAATTAAGCACTGCATGAAAATGAATGTGGTGTTAAGGTACATTTTTCTCCAAGAATATCACATAGGTCTGTAAGAATTTAAATATCATGGTATATCTGATCCCATTTGACGACCTCCCAAAATATGATGATATGTCACACAAAGTATTTAATTGTTCTTTGGTATATTGGAAAATTCACAATGACCCCCTTTTCAATGTGTTTATGCCATAAGTCATGTAAATGAGCCTATGAGGGATGAGGCTACCTAAAATGAATGATTCCTCCTGAGTCCTCAGAATTCCATTTCATTGGCTGAACCCAGAGCATCCTCAAACAAGGAAGTTCTGTAAATTATTTCTCAACTGTATTTTAATTTAATAATGATACAAATATTTTAAAAAATAAGTTTAAGGAGTAATGCCACATATGACATTAAGGCAAAGCTACTGAATCTGTTTCTACCTTTATTTTCCCATAAAAATCTGTCTAAACAGCATGGTTTCTCAAAGACCAGATCAAATTTGAGGATGGGCAATACATATTGGAAGGTTCAGTGTGGAATTTTTATCTGGTCTAGCTTAAGCTAGAATGCATGTGTGCTAGGGTGAAAAGAGTTTTGGTCTAAGGATAAGGGAACCAAGTATTCTATTTTGGTTATATCGCTAACCATGGGCTTCAGGTTCTTTATGAGCTAAACAGTAGGATTGTATGAATGACATTGGAGGGTCCATTTGTGACACAAGCTTAACACTAGTCTGACCAAATTGCCAAAGGATCGACCCTCTGATTGATTAACTTTTATTTGAGAAGTGAGTGTTCAGGACTAAGAAGGAGCTCAACTTATGTGGGGTTACTATCTTCTTCTTAGTAATAGTAAGAGAATGTGTCAATTTGCCAAAGGGCACATGATAGAAAAAACTTCTGGTTCTATCAAATAAAGTCTCTAAATCCCACCTAAACTTTTACAGATTAAGAAAGGTTAAAATTCTGCATACCTCCAAAGGTTCAACCAAATGGATCCTAGCCTTCAAAATGTACTCCCCAATTAAAAAAGAAAAAATCTACCTGAAACATCATTGTAAAATTATTTTCCAATATTTTCTTTCCTTTTTTCTTATTAAAATAATAAATTAATGAACCAAGATGCTATTCTTTTTAATTTCCTCAAATGCCTACTTTTAAGCTGAAATTCAAAGTTTGGGTATTGACTAACTCATCATTTTATAACGGTGAATAATGGTCCCTCTAAGATTAGGTTCTTGCTATTCTTATTCTGCTAACCATAGATTTTGGAAGTCCCATGAATTAAATTCAACTATATTTCTGGGAATAGGATGATAACATAAAAAAAAGAGTCATTGAGTAATAAATTTATTGGAGGTGGTTTGTTCAATTTCTTTTAGATTGTCAGCATCTACTCTGTTAAAGCATTAAATTTCTATTTGTAATATATTCATGTTTAAAACAAGTATTGGAGACTATCAGTGTATGAGATAAGCTCCTGCGTCCTCTTATATCACATTTTGCCTATGATTTATATCTTCTCTGAAATGTTTAAACAACTTTCTGAACTTGAAGATTCAGATCAAGACTTTTTTGAGTCATAAAAGTGTTGGCCCTAGCCCATGATGTACCCTGGCAACCAAAGAGAGCCAGGAATGTTCTGCAGTGTTCCATATCTAATTCCAGGAAAGAATTTTTTTTTTCAGTTGTCCACAATGTTATATGAACTATAAGAATTCGGTGATGATTATTGTATGTTTATATGATATTGTTTCAGAACAAGGGAAAATGATACATCTGTGTCTGAAAGTTACTTTTACAAAAGCACACCTAATTCCAATCCTGAATTTAAAATGCCCTTTGAGAACCCCCTCGAAACTGAAAAAATAATAAATCAAAGACCCTCCAGAACATAAGGTTTATCTAGCTGTTCTGCAGAAATTTTGCCAGCAAGTTAATTCATATTGCTTGATAACAGTATTTCAGGAAAAGGCTTGGCAAATCTAGAGAGGATATAAGTTATCAAAAGGCAGGTATGGGCCAGGAACTAGCCAGCCAAAAAGAATGAAAGTTAAGCATTTTTCTCTTTACATGAAAAAAAAAAAAGAATTACAGGAAGCATTGTCTGAGAAGTTCTGTATCCTGGCAACTTAAGGATGGCAGGATATCTTAAGAAGGGGAAGAGCATGGCTTTAGTAGTAATGCATCATTTTTCTATGTCTGCAATGCCGTCCATGCTTGGATTCATCATGTTCAACGTTAAGAACACTTAGACTTAAAGTATTATAAGAACATCAGTCATTTTAGATTAGGACCCCTCCAAATGACCTCATTCTAACTTAATCATGTCTTTAAAGACCCTTTTTCCAAATACAGTCACATTCCAAGATACGAGGGGTTAGGACTTCAACATGTTAATTTTGGGAAGAGGAGTACAATTCAGTCCATGACACTGCAAAAGAGGTTTTTAAAAAATGCTGATTTGTTATACTCAAAGGAGAGCACTACCTAAACTTGAGATTGAATTAGGAATGCCGAAGAAATAACCTGACTTTTCCAGAATGCCTTCAATAGGCCACTTACACCAGTGAACCACTAGGATATGAATCTGGAATAGGCAGTGGCCCTGTTTATTTGGTGGCCTTCCAAGAACTGTCATCACTGAGCAGTTGCAATGTGCTGGAACAATTTAATCCCTATCGCCAATTAGAATGGTCTCTCTTGCAAGATTCCCTAAGAACAGAAAAGTTTTCATCTCCTAGTCTTCATATACTCCAATATCCTTGCCCCTGAAAGACTAGGATGCATTCTCCAGTTATAGCCATCCAGATAGTTTTATTTCTTCTAACACATAATAATTATAACTATAAGTTTTCAAATATATTTGGTTTAATGTTTGCCTTCTCTTTCATATGATGAGAACCTTATTGACAGCTATATACCTAATACAACCTCTATGATATAATAGATGCTCATTTTCTGAATGAATGAATGAGTGGATAAATAAAAATTCACTTAAGACCTCTCATTCTCTTACTCTGTGCTCAGCATCATTATTTTCCTGTGACACTATGTTACATGATTCCCAGCCTCAAGAAACAGAATACCTGATTGGAAGGCAAAGGTAAAACTAGCGAAATGAACTTGAATTTTTGAACATGTGGTGCTGAATGAGATGATCATCAGGGAAAATATGTAATACAGAAATGTTTTTTGAAGTAAGTGGGATGTGAACTAGGCTTGGAAGGACAGGATATATCTGGTAGGGAGTCAAGTAGGGTCATAGCATAGATAAAGTCAGAATTCAGACAAGCCATGGGACTTAGCAAGGCAAATGTTTTGCTTCTATTTTATGAGATTAAGTTCTCTTTCTGAAATGAAGATTCTCAAAAAAATAAATGGTATAGTTTGCTACTCCTTCACCAACACCATCATTACTAAGCAGGCAATAGTCACTGGTTTTGACTAAGTGCACATAAATGAAGAAATATCCTCCCCCCTATGCACATACAGACTTTACAGGAGTGAGGTTGGAGGAAGAGATCCTCCATCCTTGATGCTGAGGAAAGGTGAACTTCTAGATTAAATAGCATAGATGAATAAAACACTTAAGTCTGTTTTACAGTGAGAGCCAGCTGGCAAAGATTTGTCAAATTAGCTATTATGTTGTTGTTCTTTCTTTTCTGTGTAAATCAACCACTACATAAAAATAAGAGAAAATCAACCTAAAACTAACGCTAATTAGAATATGTAAAAAGCTCCAGGGATGTTCTTACTAGGATTCCAAGAGGAATGAGGGGAGAGCAGATAAGAGCAGCAATGTCCTTGCCAATTTGACAAGGACAGATTATGCTCCATAAGAACAGACTCACTGGGTTCATTTAATTCAGCATTGCATCCCATGGTTTAACAAAGTGATTTGCACATAGGAGATGCTTAATAGATATACATGAACAAATGAATATAGAAATATATGTATAATCAATATTTACCATAGAATAACTTAAGATCCCCATCTATGTCCATAACCACTTATTAGGAATTTGTTCCATCAAAAGCACAAATAGGATTCAAGTGGGAAAGTTTCAGGCAAAGATCAAAATTGGCAATTCCAGGTAGTATGGAACAAGGGGCTTGGTTCCAGACAACAACAACAACAAAAGAAACTGGCATGCGATCCTGGGGAAGCATTGATGCTTTGAAGCTAACTTCATGGAGGTCCAAGTATAAAAGAATCTGGGGATGGAGTCTGAAATTCCACCAGGGTTCAGCCGTAGCCATTTGAGCATGTAAGAACCTCCATTTATTGGCTTTTGTTCCTGAGTGTCTCCACATCTTTTTTCTCCTTTATGCAACTCTCTATAACTAAAAATGACCCTAGTTATTAAGAAAAAAAAACCTTTGTATTTCAAATTGGTACCTGTACCTCAGTGAAACAATGTTACTTTTTCTTTTCAAGCATCTGTCCTTTTGGATTGAGGAGGGATGTGTCATCTTGAAATGTGGAGATCTTCCTTATGAGGCAGGGTTATATGGCTGGGACTATGGATCAAAGCTCCAAAAAAGTGAATAAAGATGAACTAGGAATTTTTTTTCTTAAGTTGAGCCCATCAGAACTTTTAGAAATAAAAACTGTGAAACAATTGTATCCCAAAGCTCCCTCTCTATTTCCTGCCATCTCTCCTGCCCTTAGACTGATCCTAGTCACTGTTAGCTCTGATTGGGACCCCAGCAGATGCTTTCCAATAAGTATCCTGTTTCCAATCTCGCTCCCTTCCAATCCTTTTATTCACGTTGCAGTCAAAATCATCTTATTTAAATTTCCTCATGGCAGCTCTCTAGTAAAAAATTCTTAAATAGCTTTAAATCACTCTTCAAACAAAGACAAAAAATCCATAATTGTGTGTCTCCAGTCCCTACAATTGTCTCCTGATGTTCCCCTTTTCTTCATTGCTCACACACTGACTGTGGTTGGCCTGTGTAGCTAATAGGGATTTTTTTTTTTTTTTTTTTTTTAATGAGAGCGTGACTTCTGAGTCTTGGTCATAAAATGCATATGGCTTTACCTTGTTCTCTCTTGGCGCACTTACTTTGGAGGAAGATGGCTATCATACCTTGAAGACAGTCAAGCAGCTTATATGGAGAAGTTTAGTGGTGAGGAGCAAAGGACTCCTGACAACAGCCAGTACTTCCTTTCCAAGTGTGTCAGGAGCTCCTGGTAGTGGATCCTCTAGGCTCAGTCAGTCTTTCAGATGCCTACAGCCTGAATGACAGATGGCAACCTTGTGAGCTGCCTTGAGAAGAATCACTAAGCTAACGAACTCCTAGATTTTTGACCCACAAAAAATGTATTTAATAAGTGCTTATTGTTTTAAACTGCTGTTTTATGAAAGTTGTTATCCCATAGTACATAAATAACACGAATGTCTTATAAAAACCCAATTATCTTTTATACCTCTTCTTTTAGGTTAATCTTGTGCTACATTCCTCCTGAAACAAAACTATAGCCACGCTGTTCTTTGTTCACTTCCTGAAATTCAGCATGCTCCTGGTTGACTCAAAGACTGCTTATGCATTTCTCTCCTTCAGTTGACCAGATACTTTACTTCTATATCTCTTCAAAGTAACTTCTTCAGAACTTTCCCCAACTCCTCTGGACTAAGCAAGATTCATCCCTACATACCACACATATTTTTTTCTCATGGCATTACAATTCTATTTTTAATGTTTAGGGAAATATTTGTGTAGTTTATATCTTCCCAAGAGACAGTAAGTTCTATAAGCTGAGGAGCTGTGACTATCTTGTTTATTGCACCCTTATCTCCTGGTGTAGTTTTTCACAAACAGGCAATCATTAAATATTATTTTAATAAGAGGAAAGCAAAGCTTTCTTGATTTGTAAATGAAAGGTAGTTATTGATACTAATTTATTAAAATTCTAATGCAAAAGCTCATAATTAATTTTAAAAAGCAAATGATCCAAAATAAAAATGGACAGAAGAAGTGAAGAACATTTACAAAAGCACTGTGCTTCCAGCTGATTATTTTGTTTCAGACAAACTCTCCCACTAAGAATAGTATAAAAACTAAATAAAATAATAAAAATGAATCTTTTTGAAGAAATGAGAGAGCAGCTAAAGGCTTTAATAATTTGCTGGGCCAATATCTAGAAGACAAAGCAATTCAAAAATAAGGTTAATATTTGGTGCTGCTTTTTCTCTTGAGATAATTTTTAAATGTTGGTTATCTTGGCTATTTCTGAAAGTAAATGTCATGACTGAAAATCTGAGTAAAGCTTTAAATAATCTTGCAATATTTAGGAGAACCAAACACTACAATTCCTGGACCACCAAGGAGGAAGAGTCCTAATAAGCAACCTAGGCTTGGAACACTGAAGTGCTACATCCTAAGGATAAAAGTAAAATGGAAATCGAAAGTCTCCTCAGGGACTGAGACAAAGTCCTTTGAATAATTCCGAAAACTGATTAAATTAAGACAATGGGCCTCTTGCCTAGCTAGCTATATATCCTGAAGTATAATTAATTTTTCTCATACGGAGACTTAAAATAATTTTTCAAATAATTTTAAAAGACTTTATAGTAGTTTTGTATACATAGAAGAATTAATTACCCATATATACCTACCCTTACACATGCATAACTTTCCCCATTATCAACATCCTCCACCAGAGTGGTCCATTTGGTAAAACTGAAGAACCTACACTGACACATCATGATCATTCAAAGTCCATAGTTAACATGTAGTTCACTCTTGATGTTGTACATTCTAAGAGTGTGGACAGATGTATGATAGCATGTATCCATCGTTATAGTATTAGAATATTTTCACTACCCTGAAATTCCTTTGTGTTCTTCCTAATTATCCCTCCTTCATTCTTCTAATGCTTGGAAACTCGATCTTTTTACTTTTCCAGAATGTCATATTGTTTTTGCCTTTTTCAGAATGTCATATAGTACACTATGTAGCATTTTCAGATTGGCTTTTTCCACTTAACAATATGCATTTACGGTTCTTCCGTGTCTTTTCCTGGTTTGATAGCTCAGTTATGTTCAGTGCTGAATACAGAGACCATTGTCTAAGTGTACCACTGTTTGTTTATCCATTCACCTGAAGGACATCTTTGTTGCTTCCAAGTTTTGACAATTATAAATAAATAAAGCTGCTGTAAACATCAGTATGCAGGTTTTCAACTTCTCTGAGTAAATACCAAGGAGCATGATTGCTGGATAGCATAGTATGTTTACTTTTATAAGGAACTGCCAAACTGTCTTGCGATATGGCTGTACTATTTTGCATTCTTACCAGCAATGAAGAAGAGTTCCTATTGTTCCCAGTTCTCACCAGCATTTGGTGTTGTCAGTGTTACATATTTTAGCCTTTCTCATAGGTATATAGTAGTATCTCATTGTTATTTTGATTTGCCTTTCCCTGCTGATATACAGTGTGGAGCATTGTTTCATAGCTTATTTGTCATCTGTATATATATTTTACGGTGTCTGTTAAGCTCTTTGGCCCACTTTTTAATCTGGTTGTGTTCTCTTATTGTTGAGTTTTGAGAGTTATTATTGTTTGTATATTTTAGATAAGTCCTTTATCAGATGTGTCATTTGCAAATATCATTCTGTGGCTTATGTTCTTATTCAAGAGAATAAGAAATACATTGCCTTTTGCATAATAGAAGTTTTTTTTTTTTAATGAAATCCAGTTTACCAATCATTTTTTCATGGACCGTGCCTTTGGTGTTGTATCTACAAAAGTCTTCACCATACCCAAGGTCACCTAGGTTTTCTCCTATATTATCTCCTAAAAGTTTTATAGGTTTACAATTTACATTTAGGTCTGCGGTTTGAGGGGAAAGAACAGCAAGATTAAGGGTACTGGAGTATGCGATAAAAAAAAAAGAGAGAGAAGATATAAACAAAAGAAAGAACTAGAGAAAGTAAAGGAATGACGAAGAACAAAGGTGTTAAAATAAATCTACATATATGTAAGAATTGTCTTAAAATTAATACTTGCTACCTTGGCCTGATGGGATTTTAGGTCATTTTCTCATTTATTTGCTATATTTTATTTTTTATTTGCTATTTTAAAATGAACATGCAATGTTTACATAAACGGGGAAACAATAAATCTAATTTTAATGGATTGAAAAAAATTTTTAAATTTTATGGTTAAAAATCTAAAAATATTTTTGTCCAAATTGAAACAAAAATTTTGTACCTGAAGAGGCTATGAAGAATTTCAAATGTGACCAGCCTGAAAACAAAATTCATGTGATGTATATATAGCTGTTTGAACCATAGCTTACTTTTTAAAAAACTTTATTAGTTTTAAATATATACAGTACATCGGTTAGACATTTACGTAGTTTATAAAACAATCTCCCTAATTGCTCTTTCTCTCCTCTGGCTCTCCACCTAGCCATTACATTAATGCTAAGTGCATTCTCTATGCCATGCTCCCCATCCTCATGACTATCTATCAACTACTAATATGTACTTTTTTAACCCTACACCCCATTTTTCCAGCCCCCGAACCTCCCTCCACTTTGGCTTACCAGATTGTCCTCTATAATTGTGTTTGTTTTTGATTAGTTTGTTCTTTTTGTTCTTTAAAATTCACATATAAGTGAAATCATATAGCCATAACCTATTTCAAGAGATGTTTATTTAGGAAAATAACTCAAAGGAAAAAATATAACCACAAAGCACTTTTATTAAAGCTTTCTATTTTGAATATATGTGTTATTGGCCCAAAGAGCATCCCCGTGTTAAGTAGAAGATGCTTTCACTATTTTTCTTCCTCTGGGCAATAAAGCTGTTTGAAGCCACAATACAGACTATGCATAATGGTGAGCTGTGAGTTAAAGAACAATCATAATTTGCTAATTTTTCTAAAATGAATTTTAAAATTCTTTCACATTAATCTCTGTGATTCATAAAGAAGGGAGGCGGGCTGGCAAAGTTTAAATGATTGAAAATGATGCCTGTGGCCTTCTGCAAAATCTGATTACTGCTTTGATGATTGATCACTTGCCATTAGCATGGAGTGGGGGGAAAAAAAAGCCTAAAAATTGAACCAAGTAAATCAAGCAAAATCTTTCTAGTTTATAGTGAACACTTAGACATGATTTAAAAATGTTTTAACCGAGATTTCATTTTCTGTAAATAAATGTTGCCTTCGAATATGAAGCATTAATTTCAGTGACTTTTCCCTGAACTTCACTTTAATCTTGTCTTCAAGAAAGTCCAGCTTGCCCTGGCGCCTTCCCCAGGTTTCAAGGCTGGTGTGATTTACTTAAGCGACAGGGTACTGCTCTGTTTGTATTACTGTTTTCATTTGACAGCTTCTAAGGAATGCAAGTTGCTGTTGCTGGGGAGACATAAACATTAGAAAAATTTGGGAGTGAGTAAAGAATCTACCTTTCCTTGGGAACATCCTTGCATTTGCTAAATGCCCCACAACTAAATGCCCCACGACAATCCTACATTGGTGTAAAAAGCTCATTGGTTTGGGCATTCGCTCATTGATTATACATTTCTATCCCTTTGTAACATTATGGACCAGAAAAGACAATTCATAGTTTTCCACGACTACAAAAAAAAATTCTTTCAAAGGTTTAAGCTGAGAATAACTATCAGAGTAGGATTTACTATCAACTGACACATGACATAGGCCATAATGTAGAAAATTTCCAATAATCAGATGAATTATGTAGAGTTATGGAGAAACTATTAGAATATTTATATAACATCTTTGCATGTGTGTAAGATACTTAGTATTGTTTAAAAGTATTGAGTAACCTATTATGTCTTTTTTAGATAAATGCATACTTATCAGCAATGCTGGTGAATACTTACCTGTGTTTACTGTGTGCCAACATCATAAGAACTGACTAAATGTTATCATTAGAGCACATACTATATGTATCAATGTTGTAACATTAATATTTACAGAATACCTGCATCTGTAAGACTAT
The DNA here is from genome assembly GCA_003508835.1 of Eonycteris spelaea. Taxonomy (NCBI): domain Eukaryota; kingdom Metazoa; phylum Chordata; class Mammalia; order Chiroptera; family Pteropodidae; genus Eonycteris; species Eonycteris spelaea. The sequence goes on from PUFA01000004.1 coordinate 15,793,201, forward strand.
GCTCTTTGAAGGCAGGGGCCATGTCTGTATTTTTTATCTCTAGCGTATAATAAAATGCCTAGTACAGAATAGATATTTTCTGCAGTTCTTTTTAGTGAATGAATGTATTAAACTATATAATTCTTAAGATTCAGTCCCCCTTCCCTCCCAACAAAAATATGAAAGAGGTATTTTTATTGACCTGGTTTTCAAAAAATTGAGACCTAGATAGGATAATTAACTTTCCTTGAATCTACATCCAATTAGTATCTTACAGTATTGTTTTCAAGATGATTTTAAAACTTGAGGGCATAGTCGCAGGGAAATTATAAGAAAAGTAAAGTGACCAGAGAAATGGTGTTCTAAGAATCAGCTCTAGAAATGGATCCATGAGTCTCTTTGACCTTCAAGATGCTCTCTGTAGTTCTCTGTATTTCAAGTTACTGGATTGTTCTGATTTAGTTTCCTGTTGCTGCTATAACAAATTACCACAGGCTTAAAACACAAATTTATTATTATCTCACAGTTCTGAAGGTCAGAAGAACAAAATGAGTTTCACTAGGCTCAAATGTGTCAACCAGGCTTTGTTCTTTCTGGAGACCCTAGAAAAGGACCTCTTTTCTCACCTTTTCTAGCTTCTAGAGGCTTTTCTAGCTTTTTATGGTTTCTGACTTTTCTTCCATCTTCAAAGACAGTAATACCCAGTCAAGTCGTTTTCATTGCATCATGACGCTACCGTTCATTGTCACATATCTTTCTCTGACTCTTCCTCCTTTTACTAAGAAGGCTCCTGGAATTGCATTGGGTCCACTTAAATAATCCAGAATCATACCCTATCTCAAGATTTTTGGCTTAATCACAACAGAGAAGTACAATATATGATGTAGTAACACATATTCATAGGTTCCAGTGGTTAAAACATGGACATCTTTGGGAAGTAATTATTCTACTTCATGGTCCATATAAAGGATAAAAAGGAGTTGGTGATGGAAGGAAATTTAAGTTTGGCGAATGAGCAATACAAAATACATATGGCATATTATTGAATTGTACACTTGAAACCTATATAATTTTATTAACCAATGTCATCCCAATATATTTAATTTAAAAAGAAAGAAGTTGAGGTAATACTTCAGAGGCTTTATTTAACATTCTTCAAGAAGTAATATGTCAGTACTGTTAACCCAAAACAACATAATGTTTAAATTGTTCAGTGAGCCGTATTTTGAGTAAAACCAAATGATAATTTGTTGAGTGTAATTTTGCCTGTGTTTGGGATTCTGGATTATAGGTAAAGATGTGAGGTGCTGATTTGGATTTGCATTGTCATGGATCTGAGGAAGTCACTGTGAAAATTGATAGGAAATAGTGGAATTGCATTTCCTTCTCTTTTGAAGGAGACACTCAGATCCATATCCGTATTTGTGGTTAGATCTTTACTGCAATTCAGATCATTGTGATTTCTCTATAAGAATCTTTAGTATACATTAAAATTAGGCTGTAGTAATATCTTTTTAGTCACCTTACAGGTAATATTTTAGTCCCCTAAATCAAACTGTTCATCTAAGTCAGGTCATTTTTTCCTTAACATGACTTTTATTATATTATATTTCTATTCAAATTTTGTATTCAATTTCTGTTTTATACAGGCTTACTCAGCCTTATATTCAAAATTCTCCTTAGGTTGTTTCCAACTGAATGTTTAAACTTTCAATACTCTCTTAAGGGAGCTCTTGTTTTTCTTTGCTTACATTTTATTCCAAAAACTGATAAGGGAATCTCTGCAGATGCCCTGGAGCAAAAAGCACGCTCATGGAAAGACCTCTGGAATTCTTCCCCCAACTTCAATCAGCCTATATCAATGTTGTCTGCTTTCTGTATTGCATTTCATTGCAAGGTCATTGTAATGAAAAATTTCCATTGGGATGCTGGGAGAATTATTATAACGGTTGTTCTCTATGAACTATTTATTTAACTATTTAACTATTTGTTTACTCACGTGCAAACATCTGACACATTCTGGCTTCTTACATTTTGCTTTTGTCCTTTCTCTACTCCTAGATTAATATTCCCTCTGCAGATCCTCTGTCCTCAAGGACTAACTCAAGTTTCACCTTATGTATGAGACTGTCCCTGATCACTTCAGCACAGAGTAATCTCTCCCTCTGGAACACTAAGTATGGCACTTAATTGTATATTCTTTGTCTGATTTTTTTTGTTACAACCCCCGTGCTATGCATATGGAATGGCATGTAGTGAATATACAGTATATGGTGCACGATGAAAGGAAGGAAAGTATAAAGGAAGGGCAAAGAGCAGAAAGAAAGATAAGAAGGAAAAGAATTTGATATTGCATGTATTTTGTTAAGTTGTCACTGAACTTTCATCTGTTGGTTTAATTCTTCATATATAAATAAAAATCTACCCAACTAGTTTGAAGGAAAGAGAGACAATGGCAGTTTAATTAGCATTTACCAAACACTCTATGAGTGCCTTCTATGAATAGCCTCTCTAATTTAGTCTTCATAGCGATACCATGAAGTTTCACCAAATTGGAAATGGAAGCCGGGGGAGTTAAGCATCCTTCACTATGTCACACAGCACTAGCAGGGTTGGAGTTCAAATCCCAGAATGCATGTGTTGTACACGTTTCCTCTTGTTCCCATCAAGCTAGTCACTGCTTTCTAAGTGTCACAGAGTATCTGGTAGGAAGCAAATACTCATTTCATATTTTTGTACTAAATAAATTATTGACTGCTTTATTCATGCCTTTTAATAAACTACTACATTTCTACATTCCATGACAATCACCAGCATCCCCACGGCTCTTGTTGTTAAGAGCTCAGACATTAGAGCCATCTTGTCTTGGTTTCAGTTCTAGCTCAACCACATATCAACTGAATATTCACAGTCAATTCACTTAGTCTTCTGTGCCTCAATCTTTTCATTTGGTATGGAAGGAAAATAATTGCACTCATTTCATAAAGTTGTTGGGAGGATTAAATGTATTTAGTCCAGTCCCTGGACCATAATAACAAGTAACATTTATTGAGCACGACTGACTACTACCACCACTTCCACCAATATTTATTGAGTGTTTAATAAATGCGGCAGGCATTGTGCTTGCATTCCCACTATAAATATTTTAACAGCCCCATAAACTAGGTACTATTTCTATTCCTCTTTATAGATGAGCAAACTGAAGCTTAGAATAGAAATTGTTTGCCCAAGGTTACTAAACTAGTAAATGAAAGAGCTGGGCTCAAACGCAGGTCTGTCTGACTCTCATGATCTAAATTACTAAGTTTCTGTGGAAAGTAATGGCCTCTATTGGTCTTCTCTTGCTGGGCCTTTTGTGTTATTTTCTCTGTGTGTAGCACGTCTCCCCATATATGTGATGTATGACAAGTTCCTTTCATTATGTTCATTATTGTCCTGATTCATTGTTTATTTGGCTGTTCTCAGTTCCCATTACCTCCTTTTTTTTTAATTGTTGTTGTTGTCAGCTCTGTTTCCAGCAAATTGGAAAGACAGTTGAGTGTTGTTATAGCTATTCTTAATTCTTATGTTTTTGGTTTGTATAAGCTTGCACGCGTGTGTGCTCTCCCTCTCCTCCCCCCCTCCCCCTCCCCTCCCTCCTCTGGGTTCCCTGAAAAACTGATCTGTTTTCAAAGTAGGATGACATGAGCCAGTAGCAGCACCATGAATTTCTCTAAGTATCCTCAGGGGAGGGTATATCCTCATCTAAAATAGTGAGAGTGCCATTTAATTTTCCCTGGTAAAAGCAACATACTGTAAGCAGTGTTAGTGAAGCTATGTGCCAGTTATGTTAATCTACTGCCCAGAAATCCTTCTGCCTAAAACAGGCTGCTCTGGGACTCTTGTGATCTCTTCAGGAAGCACCCAGTGATATGGGTACAAGGCAAAATATCTCCTAAGGAGACTGTACTTTAAGAGTTAAAGCAGTGAACTACCTTAGCTTTCTTAATTTCCTCTTTTATCAAAAATAGAGATAATTCACAGACTTTTGCTGATTCCCAAGGCCAATGAAGTAGCTATTATGTAGATTGACTACTATATGCTAGTCATTCAACATATATGAATTTAGCTCTTTGTATGGATACTAGTCTAGGAGCTTGGAATATAAATGAATACTGACTTTAAAGGGGATTGAAAACCAGTAATACTGGATATAATTCTATGTGATTTAGCATACATTTTTTCACTTAATCCTCATAATAGTCCTGAAAGAAACAAATTATTTCAGTTTTTAGACATGAGCAATGAGAGGCTCAGAGAGGTTTAGTGTTTGGTATTTCAATTAAGGACTATTTGATTCTGAAATCCATCCATCTTATCCTGTATCACTGTCTCTACCAGTGGCCACTGTGGGAAACCTCTGGGACCTTTTGTGCAGCAAGACTCTCCTATTGGTCATGGGTCACCTCCTTATCCACATTTCCCACTCTCCCCCACCCACGTCGCTTCAGTCATACTGGCTGTCTAATGGTTTCGAGGCAAACCAAGCTGGTTCCCACCTCAGCAGCATGCTGTCCTTCTGCACGGAACATCACTGCACTACCCCGTCAGACGGCTCACCCCCCACACTTCATTTACATTTTTTAGAAATATTATCTCCTCTTTTTAAAATGTTATTTCCTAACATTACCTTAAAAATGTTACCTTCTCCAACAGCTATAATATCCACCTCATCTGCTCATTACCCACCTACTTGTTATCTTTCTTCACCTGAAATTATATATGCACATACCCATACATGTAAACACACACATCTACACATTAATTGATTATTTGAATTGCTCAATATATTGTATACTTTTCTTATAAAACTGCCTCTCCCTTAAAGATTATGAAAACCTCAAAAATCTGGGACCATGTCATAGTCTCTACCTATTGTGGGGATCAGCATATAATAATTACTCAATAAATGTTTATCAAATTAAATCAACTGTGCCCTTCACACTTATTACTCATTCGCTTGTACAGATTTTTTAATTGACTAAAAGATCAAATAGCCCATCTTTGCAGACTCATACAAAGCATTAAAATAGTGGAAATAGAAATATAGGTTTATCTCTCTACTTTGGGTTCAGTGACAGTCCTTTCTTGGAAGATTCACAGCAGTAGCAACCCTTAGAGGTTGATACTGAGTAAATATTTTTATTACCCATTTTGAGTTAAGGAAATTGAAAGTCTACATTGATTTTTTTGTCGTATCCTATAAAAGCACAAATGATTACTAGAGATTTGCCAAATCCACATAAAGAAGAATACCCTGTACCTAAGAAATACTAACAGAATTCCCCAAATGTTTAAAGTCTCTTAGTGGACTAATGCCAAAAAATGTAGTATTAGGCATGTTGGACTAAAAAAAGTTCTGTTTATCTGAGATATATTTTGGAGGTTTTCTATGAGTCTGTCTTGCCTTTCATTGTTTCTTGAGAAGATGGCACCCTGGAGGGAGGGAAGGCTGGTGATGAAAACACTGTGGACTCTTAGGCTTTCCTCAAGGCCTTTTTGTTGACATCAAAGAACAAGTTTTAGTGAATAGTGAATTTTGGCAGCCATGGAATTGCTTTGGTCTTTTTGTCTCCTCCACGTTTTTTCCAAATGTCGGAATTCATCATAATATTTAGTTGTAATGCAACTTAAAATGCACCTAGATCGATGTAAGTGTGGTTAAAGTATTTCATTTCCCCAGATATATGGCTGGTCTTGTTTTACTCTTTCCGACCTCAAGAATCATGTCTAAAATAGTCAGGCAGTGTGTGTCAGTTTCACTGTGTTATTTAGCTTTAATATTATCTGGAAGGGGTCTGGGGCTGAGAACTTCATGAAAGTAACAGAAAAACCAATTGAGACTGAATGTATCCACACTATTGAAACATATATATATATATATATATATTATATATATATATATATATATTATATATATATATATATATATGGTATTACATAATTTATATTACCATGATTACCAACTCTATATGTTATACAGAGGAATATTGTATTTTTTTACTTTCAAATTAAGTAGCTGGAAATAGCTGAGGGCAGAGTTTCTCTTTTCATAGAACTTTAATTTCTATTTAATTTTTCTTCATGTTTGATAACTAAGCACATACAGTCCACACTGAATTTTTACTTCCTTATGTCATATGATTTTCAGAAGATTCTTGCCATTGCTTATTTCTTACTCAAATATCACCTTAAGCCCTGGGAATCTGTTGCTTAAAAATTACAAAAACATGCTCAAAATGCTTAGATCATTAAAAGGACATAGAATTTTCTTCCAGAAACCTTGTATAAGGAATAGAAGTAAGTCTCAGGGAAGTCTGAAACCTGGAGCTGTAAAGCTCTCAAGAATCAAAGCAGATTTAAACAAAGGTCTTTCTTTCTAAGCACACAATTTTATCCCTTTTTTGTTCCCTAAGCATCTCTCATTCAATCTTCAACTCCCAAGCTTACAGATCTAGCTCAAATGACCAGCAGAGAATGATCGACAGCAATTAATCCTGATTCAAATGATGAAGGTGAAGGGGATTGACTATCTTGCATGAGTCAGCAGTGACCATGGGGGAGAAGACCATAGAGCAAACAGGCTGCAGGAGCCCATCCCCTTTGGTTGAGCAGAAGAAATAACAGTTTGTGAGCTTGGGAGACACGACAAAGGGTGTGCACTGCTGGTACAAATGCCAATACTGCTGGTACGGAAGAGGCTTTGCTCTTTTCCAATCTAGGAAGATTTAGTCCTCCACATTGCTAGTTACTGAGGAAAAGCTTTGCTTTGTGTGTACAATCCAGCTTCCTGTCTTTCTCTCTGCTCTAAATGTTCAGTGTTCTTTTATCAGTATCTTCTGGCCCTGCATGGTCAATATTTACACCTTTTGTGTCTTTTATTGAGCAAACATTTCTTGCTTGCTCATGGCTAATATCTCTATGTTATAAAGATAATATAAAGATAATGGACTTATCTCAAAAATTACTTTTTTCCCCTTGCTTACAGGTTAATGCCAAAGACTGATGGAGAATGATTAAATATAGCGATTTTGTTTACATTATGTTTATTTCCTCTCTCAAATGCAGACATCATCCATCAATCCCACTATGCATATCAATTATTTATATTTTCCCACTCTTTAAGTGACTATGCACAGCCTATTGACTCCCCTCAATACTCCACCATTTCAACAGTCCCTTACCTTCAGCTGATAACTTCCCTTATAATTTACAATGAATAATTCTTCATTTTTCCAAAATTATGTTTACCAATTCACCTGCATTTCTACTCATTCTGACTTGTTCCTAGACAAGGCTGACCCTATCCTCTTATATTCAAGAACCTCTCTCCTTTAGACACACTCTCTCCAGCATCATCAGCAGTTTCTCCCCTTCCGTTGGGTAATTTTTTCTATCACAATAAAAGCATGTCCAAATATTTTATATCTTAAAATTGTATTCTGTTGACTCTACAAGACTTCTTGACAATACCTTATTTTTTCTTCTCCTTTTTATGAGATTCTTAAAAGTATAGTGTATGGATGCTATTTCTACTTTATCGTCTTGTGTTATTTTATCAACACACTGTAGGGTGTTGAAGTTATCAATGACATCCATGTTGCTAACCCAATGATTACTTCTCTGTCTTTAAACTCTTGTAATCATGGATGATTATCCCATGACTATGCAAAGGTTCTTCTCTTGGCTTCTGTGACAGAACACTCTCTTTGCTTTTCCTGTACTTTGATAACCACATGTTCACAGCTTACTTTGTTAACTGTTCCTCTTCTGTTCAACTTCTTAATGCTGCATTGCACCATGGTTCAATCCTGAACCCTTTTCTCTTCCATGACTTTTCTTTCTAGGTGAATTCACTCAGCCTCCTGGCTATAAATACCACCTATACGTGCTTCAAATTCAGTACTCACAGAATGTTCTCTTCTCAGAACTCTGCACCAGTATAGGCAACTACTTATTTATCATACAACTGAGATTTCTAATGGACATCTCAAATTGAAGAGGTATGAACTAGAATTCTAGGTTGCTGCCCATCTTTACTCATCCTACATTTTTTTCCCACTCACATAAATATTAAACCACACACTCAGGTTCTTATGCCAACAAGCAAAGAGCAACCTTTAGCTTTATGTTTTACTCCTAGATCCATTCCCCAATTTTTTTGACTCTACTTTCAAAAATATCAGGTATGCACCCAATTCTCTGTCTCTCTACTACTGTGCCTTTCATCCAAATCACCATCCCATCGTTCCTGGACTTCTTTACTAAATATTTCACTCTCATTGTTTTTTTCAATACAATCCTTTGTATACTTTTCAGGTTAAGTATATTTTTAAAAAACTTAACGATAATTTTATTTCCTCTGCTGAGAAAAAAACCCTCCAGTGGAATTTTCATTTTATGTATTTATTTGGAACTTTCATTTTTAATTTAACCCCTTACTTTGATTTGTAAAATTCTACGTGACCAGGCCTCTGACTCACTCTGAACTCATTTGATACCAGCCTTCCCCAGATTTATTATAATCAAGAAAAAACAAACCACACACACACACTCACTTGTACTCACACATAATATTTTCTGTCTGTTCTCTACACACCTACCTTGTTCACTTCTCACGGTTTGTCTTAGTTCCAGCTGCTATCACAAAATACTAGAGACTTGGTACCTTAAGCAATATTTCTTCCAGTTCTAGAGGCTGCAATGTCCAATATCAAGGTAACAGCAGATACGGCATCTGATGAGAGCCTCCTTCCTGGTTTGTAGATAGCTGACTTCCTGTTATACTCTCACGTGGTGGAAAGAGAGCTAGCTAGCTTTCTGATCTCTTCTTATAAGGCCACTAATTCCATTCATGATAGCCCCATCCTAATAATTATCTCAAAAGGTTCCATCTCCAAATACCATGATACTTGGTATTAGGGCTTTGACATATGAATTTTGGGAGGACACAGATATTCGTACCATACCAGCATCTTCCACTAGGTGTTCTGAAATGTTCTTCCCCTTTATTCATGCTTGGATACCTCTCTTGTTCAGATTCAACATTATTATTGCCTTCTGAAAAATCTCCTTTGACCATCCAGTTCCTTTGTAATGTGGTGCCCCATTTTTATCACTTGCAGAGCACTTATCTCTTGAAATAGTACTCATTTTATTGTATATTCACAATAAATATTTGTTGTTCCTGTTTTTCTGCAATACTATTGACATTTTGTAGGCCATAGATTTATTTTGTTTTTTAAAGAGATAAAGAACAACATCTAGTTTGAATTATAGTAAATAAGCCACAATATAGAACTGCAACTGAAAATAAAGCAAGGGGAAACTGAGGCCTATATTCAATATTTTTGGAGCAGCATGTCATTAACCAAAGTGGAATAAATCTGCTTTTGAGAAAATGGGGTAGAGATGAAAATTTATAATGATTATACTTCTTAGGATCCTGTTCTTACATATTATGAAAAGAAAATGTTTTATGCTAGATCATCTTTATTTTTTACGGTCCATGATCTTCAGAAGCTCTGTGGTACATCCTTCATGGGAAGCTTGTAACCAGACTGGTACTTCGTCCTTTTGTCTCTTATCTGTCCCTAGTAGCCCAGGCAGAGAGACTTTGGGAATCCTGGTCACACTGCTGAGTGATCTTGGGATGTCCACAGGCCACATGATGGGGGAACTCAGAGTGGGAACTATGGTATCCAAAGAGTTCTTAATTTTATACAATGTACTTATAAGTATTTCCTTCAGGAATTTAAAAAAAATGTGTGTGAGGGGGTATAATTAGACTATTTCCATCTATCTATAGATTTAAATATCAACCAAGTAATTATTTTCCACCTGTAGCAGAGATGTGTTATTTACATTGCCCAGAAGCTGTTCAGTTTTTTTTTTTTTTTTTTTTTTTCCTCCTGATAATGTTTCAGCTTTCCTCTGGAGGAACCACCTGTTATCCCACTTTCTGGTAATAGGTTTTCTGTGGAGTTGGAGAAGTCAGCAGCTCAAGGCGAGGGTATGTTTCATAGCCTGGCCGGTCAGAATATCATATACCCTTGGCTGTAGTAATTGGTTCAGTGATAGACAGGTAATTAGAGTTGATAAAGTGAAACGAGGCTTTTATTGGGATTGCTGAGAGACAACAAGCACTCTTCCTTTTCTTTTTTTAAATCTTTATCACGACAGGATGGAGGCCAGCATCTGCTATGCCATATTACCTCCCCGAAGAGAGCAAGAGTGCAGCTGAACAGGTCCAGTGGACAGAACACGATCAGGTAATGAAACCCAGTTTGCCCCATTCCTGTCCCTCTTCTTTGGTAGGTATCCATTTTGAATCATGTTTTCTATTTTCTGATGTTGAAAATGCTTCTCCTAAAATATTCAATGTAGGGTTCATTTTCCTGTTCCATGATATTTTTGTTGTCATCCTCTCTGCATTCCCTTGTAAACTGGACTGAGGGAAAACATTTAATGTTCTGCTTATTTTGATGCCACAATATACGTTAACTTGTACTGACTGCCAAGCTGTACTTGTTGTCTTTGTGGTAGTGTGGTCATGTCAGACTATATTTTTGAGAGGACTGAGCTTGGAGAAAATACTTTTTATATAGAGATTTGTTATTGAGAGTCATCTTTTTATACTACTTTGTGGAGACCATGGAATTCAGTTTTATAAGATAAAACAAAAAGGTTTAATAACCAGGTCTTGGATGAATGCATACAGAAGATGTGATATATATATACACACACAAACAATGGAATACTCTTCAGCCATAAAAAAAAAAAAAGGACAAAATCTTGCCATTTGTGAGAACATGGATAAATGCTAAGTGAAATAAACTGGACGGGAAAAAAGCCAAAAACTATATATCTCACTCATATGAGGAATATAATACAAAAAAGTAGGCAACAGACTAAACACATACAAACTCATAGGTACTGACAACTAAACAGTGGTTACTAGAGGGGAAGGAGGATAGGGGCAGGTAGAATTGCGTAAAGGGTGTCAAATATATAGTAATAGAAGGAAACTAGACTTTTGATGATGAGCACATAATAGAGCATACAGGTTTTGAATCATAACGTATACCTGAAATTTATATAATGTTATTAATCAATGTTACCTCAGTAAATTAACTAAAACCAAAGCAAACAACAAAAACAAAACAGCAGCAGCAGCAACGAAAAACAGGTCTTATCATCCCCAACTTTTATTTCGGGTTGGGAAGACAGGATTGGTTATATGCAGTGGTTGACTAGGGGAAACAGCTTTCTATGGTTGTCAAAATCAGAGATACCATTGAATTTGATGGTTCAGAAAAGGAATAGATGGATATGGTTCGAGATGTCCAGAGAAGGATTCATAATTAATTAAAAACTTGAATTACATCTTGGAGAAGATTGAAGAGCCTTATTTTGGTGAGGGATAAATAGCAAATCTTTGGTGCTTTTGGAGTGTAATGAAGCCAATGTGTTTGAAGCGGAAGGTATTAGTAAAATGAGCTATTCCTACTATGGTGTCAAGTTAGTCATCTGAAGATTATGGTCTTGTCAAATCTCAAAACAAACCTACATTAGAAGGACCAATTTCCAGTTTATGGTCCAGAAAATTGAGGTTTTGTGCAGTTACAACTTGCCCAAATTACCTAGCTTATGGTTGGTGTAATGATAAGTAAAATGGACCACATGCCTTACTGCAGAGTTCTGCTTTTGAAGCTTGCACTCACTGGCTTCAAAACCAGTTCATAGCACTTCTCCAGCACCAGTCTGAGGAGTCCGGTGAGAATTTTCTGGAATTAAGGAGTTTTCTACTTGCCAATATAGTGAGGTTTTTAAGTTGAATCAGGATTTGGGTGCGATTTGAAATAACTTAAGTAATAAGGCATTTTCATTTGGGTCCATGATACCCCTCTGATAAGGATGTGTCTTTAAGTTGGAAGGAAGCTTTCTTTGCTTCATTTTATCTGAGTTTCCCTGGGAGCATTTGGTCCTCATTCCTGGAGCCGCTTTCCAGCTTGTTTCCACAGGTAAGAGTAAAGTTAGAATGGAACTGGAAGATTAAAGTCTGTTTTGCATTAGATATATTTAAAGTCTGTTCGTAAATTTTTCTAACAGCTGTGAAGTCTCTTTTAACGTGTTCAGTAATTGAGATTATTTTGTAATGCAAGTCTTGTCATACATCATTAAGATCATCCTCCTACCTCTAGGCCAGTTTAGGAGTGGCTCAGACATTTGGACTGCCCTGCTGAATAAATCGAATTTGTTTATAGCCATCAGAAATGCAACATTAGGTTTGGTGATTCTGGAGTGATTGCTACATTCAGATGTTCAAAGTCTTACCAGCTAGAGTTGTTTTGTAGAATTTGTCCTTGTCTTGGTTACTAGGGTGTGGGAATGCCAGTTTCTTGTTATTTATTATAGGAGATAAACTTTTCCCTTGAGATCTATGTTTCTGTCTCTCACCATTAAATTTAGAAATGAGAATTTCCCGCAGTGCTATCCTGTGTTGGCAAACAGTGTTTTGCCTTTAAAACTCCCTTTCAGTCTTGCTTTGACTTTTCTGATTATTTTTATTATCTGTTGCTGCTGTCATAACAGCACTTCTGCTCTTTTACATTTATAGTGGTACTGAGGAATTGGTAAGCTGAAGACACAATGTTTCATTTTAGTTCATGTTTTTAGTAGTGTTGGTTATCTAAACTCTTATCAATATAAACATACTAGAATTAAGGCAGAGGCAGAATCCAGGAATATAACAACCATATCATAAGCCGGAAGCAGGCATGAAAATACAGACATACCCCAGAGATACTGCACGTTTCCTTCCAGACCACTGCAAAAAAAGTGAGGACCACAGTTGAATCAATCTTTTTGTTGGTAGAGGGTCTTGTCTTTGTTTTGTAAAAACCACAGTGTCTGGGAAGTGTAACAAAAAGAAGCACAATAAGACAAGGTATGCCTATGTTCATTTAAAGAAGTCCAAATCTAGAGAGAATGCAGTAGAGTTAGGTGATAGCCATAACGGGGAAATAGAAATAAAGCCAAGGGAAAGCCAGAGCTGAAAAGTAAGAACAATTCAAGGCGATGTAGAAGGAGAGGCTAGAAAGCCGATGTGGGTCAAACCCAGCACACAACAGATGTTTCACCAGGGTGAAGAAACAGCAGTGAGATTGAACTCTGCGGGCTAGGCCCTGATGCTGCTGGATTTTATCTTTACTTATTTCATCCATTCCACATTCATGTTTCTACTTCCAGAGATTCTGTAAGACCACAAGTGATTTATACCACCCTTGATTGAGAACTGATGCAGGGTACTTTGCATATATTTTCTCTAATCCTCATAAGAACCTCAAGGTAAGTACTTTTACTGATGAGACAGTTATAACTCAGTGATTTAGCAAATCTATCTAGGGTTACACAGTTATGGTGTGCCAGAGCCAGGATTCATAGCCAGTCGTGGCTGAATCTAAAGCTGGTCTGGTTTTCTCTGAGGTCACTCACCTGCTTTCCTTTTATCCAATGGAAGTCCAAGTCAGAATGTCATCTCTCCCATTGCAATCAAAACTGTACGTGGCAGAAGACAAAGGAATAAAGAAAATGTAGAATAGAATTCAAGTAGTTTATTTTCTTTTCAGGTTAGCTCAGAGAATCTGAACAACTTTGCAAGGTAATTCATCTTAGTGTTTCCAAAATAATTACTGAAACCCATGTCTCAAGACTCATAGGCCAGTATTTGTCCCAAGGTCTTAGACCCTAGACCATGCCACTGAATGTTAAAGCTATGAGAATTTGGAGTCCTTGCCATTTACATTCTCTGCTCCATTTTTCCCTGAGACCCTATACACTTTGAATTCAGAAATGCATTCACTTAGTTACCAAATACTTAAAACTTATTAAGGTTCACAAGAGGTTCCACCAAAACGAATATCTCTGTAGAAATGAAATTATTTCACATTAGAGAAGTCATAGGTGAGTGCCTGGTGTCAAAATTAATTCATCATTCATAAACGGGGAGCATGTGGTTACATTTCTTTTGGTGGTTGTCGATGCTAGGTAATAAATTCTTTTAGCCTCAGGGATTTGTTGCAGCTTGAGTTTGGCCGTGGAAAATTTTGTAAGTCTAGTAGCATTGAAGTACTACTCTGAAAGAAGTATGAAAATGATTTCTGGTATTGAGAAAAGAACCCTGAGATCAAGTCATTTGCATTGGAATTAAAGGAGGTTCCGGAGCTTAGGACGTGTTTTCGTTTTGGATCATCAAAAAAAAAAAAAAGGGAAACTATAAGATGTTAGCTACCAAGTAACATTTTCATTGAATCAGTTGTAATTTAACACTGATAAGAGCAGTAAAAGTAATATAAAATTCTCAGTTCTGTTGCATAGAATTATTCCATATACCAAAGTGCCACCTAAATGATCTCTCCAAAAACAATAGTTCTCAAAGCGTATTTCCCAGAACATCAGCATCAGGTGCTTTAGCATCACCTGTGAACTTGTTAGAGATCAAATTTTCAAGATGTACCCTAAATCTACTGAATTAGAAACAGCGATGGCTAGGAATTTGTCTTTTATCAAGCTTTCCAGAGGATTCTCACTAAAGCTTGAGAACCAGTGCCCTAAACTCCCTACCTATTTATGTCATTATGTCATACTGGGGTATGTGTGTGTATATGTGTGTGTATATGTATGTATATGTGTGGTGTGTGTGTGTGTGTGTTGTGTGTGTGTGTATCAGGACTATGTATGTATCAGGAACTCATCTCAAATTAGTTTAAACTGAGAGGATTTTTATTGGCTCCCATCCTCATGTACTCTAGAGTCGCAGTGTTAGCATCACAGCATTGTTTCTTTCCTGCTCTTGGGTTGTTCTCCTCAGTCTTTTTCTTTTAAAGGCGGGTTCTTTATATGAGGGGCACTGGTGGCTGTAGGCTGCCATGAGTTTCGTGAACCCTTTTTTTTTGACTGCTTCAAAGTACCACAGGGTTTACTTTCACTGGCCTCTCCTGGGTCACTTGCCCATCCCTGAACTAATAATCAGTGTGGACCATTAAATAGTTTGATTAACCAAATTTGGGCCGTATGTTCCACCTGGCGCCTGTGAATGGTATCAGCACCACATGAATAACATTTACTAAGATAATTTTCCCAGAGGAAGAAATATAAAGTAGTAATAGTAAAAGAAAAGGAACACATAATGCTTTATGAAATCATTTCCCTACAAGGCTGTTGTGGGTTGATTTGTGTCCCTCAAATTCATGTTTAAATCTTGCTCCTCCCACCTCAGAACGTGACCTTATTGGGAAATAGTGGCTTTGCAGATACAGTTAGTTTAGATGAAGCATACTGGAGTAGGGCGGGCCCCTAATTTAATATGACTGAAGTCCTTATAAACAGGGGAAATTTGGACACAGACAAACACAGTGAGGTACCACATAAAAATTGGAGTTATGCTGCCATAAGCCAAAGGGCTCCCCGTAGCTGGGAGAGAGGCCTAAAGTAGGTGTTTCCTTAGCACCTTCAGAAGTATGGCCCTGCTGATAGCTTGATTTTGGATTTGTAGCCTATGGTATTGTGATACAGTAAATTTATGTTGTTTAAGGCACCCAGTTTGTGGCACTTTGTTATGGCAGACTTGAAAAACTAATACAAAGGTCAAGTGCTTATGCCTTTAATGGCATGTAAGGTTTGTATCAGTATCATTCAACACTGCCTACATATTAGAACAATTTAGGTAGGGTATCATTCATGTTCTTAGCATACATGGCATACTTAATGGGAATAACTAAAGATAATTGATAAAGTTACTATTTAGAGAAGTGAGGGCAGGGTTATGAGAACCACCAGCGGGTGGTGAAGCAGCCAGCACTACCAGCAGCAAGATGCTGCCAGGCGCTCCACCGACCTGGGAAGGAGACCTGAGCTGCCAGGGGTCAGAGGAGCCAACTAAAGCAACAAGCCAAATGTAAAAGACTTAAGGACTTTAATTACTTGTGAATGTAATACCAAATGAAAATCTAAAACTAGAGAAAGCACAGACTCCCACTGTTGCATTTGTCCCCGTGAAATGGCAAGTCAGTCAAGGCACAGGTGTTGGAGGGCTCTCTCACTGTTGAGAGAGCTCAGAACAAAATGCCCTGAGTCAGAGAGTAGGGGAAAGGGTGTGAGGGAGAAGAGCCAGGAGGGAAAAAGTATTGGGTATTGAGAGAGAGTGGGGACAGTCTCTTCAAGGTTTTTGAGTCCTCTTCCTAAAGATGAGCTCTGACTTCTGCCTAAAGCCTCAGATTAAGATTCAGAATGAAGGCATCAGAGCTAGAAATGCAAGTGTGTAAGAGCATAACTGGCCATAAAGGTCTTACTCCTTGACTGCAAGTCCCTTCAGAGATTACGATGCCTTCGCTGTGCACTAAGTCTAGCATGCGGTTGCTGCTTTCCCCCATGAAGACCGTCAGGTAAAGCCTTCATAGCTGCCTATGGTCAGGCCCGAAAAATTACATGGAGATTTTTAAACAGGAGCCAGACTCCTCAGCCACCATTACTACTCCAGATCAAAAGAGGCAAAAGAAGAGGACAGTGCAATTTGAACCCAGTGAACGTCATTGCCATGGTTTCAGGAGGAAGCACTGCCACACTGAGAATGAAAGGTAGGGAGAGAACAAATCTCCCAACATCCTTTTCCTTCTTCTGCTAATCTCTCCCACCCCCATTGGCCAAATCCAATGGAAGGGCAGAGGGTTAGGAACCTGGGGGTAATGTGATTCTTCATTGTCAGCTTGCTATAGCACATACCAGAAAATGGCAGGGAGTGGGGAAGCAGAAGGAAAAAAAAAGTGTAAGCAGCTCTCAGAGCTTTGAAAAATCACACCAATGTTTGGGTCACACCTCTAGAGATTCTGATTTATTGGTTGGAAGTAAGCTTAGGCTTTTGTGTATTTTAAAGTTTTTAAATGACAATTAACTGTCACAAAAAGAAGTTTGCAAATTATTAAGCTCAATGAATTATCAAAAACTGAACACATCTATGTAACAACCATGCAGTTCAAAACACAGAATGTTAAAGCATTCTAGAATGCTCTCCCAGTCATTGCTTCCTAGTCTTCCCCAGAGGCAACTACCGTCCTGAATTTGGCACCAAAGATTAGTTTACTTATTATTTTTTTAACTTTGTATACATGGAATCCTATAGTTTATATTTTTGTGTGTTATTCCTTTTTCATTGCAAGTAGGATCCATTGCATGTAGGCATCTATCCCAGTTCTGATAAAATGGAGCTTGGAGCAGTGCTGCCATGTGAGCTCCCTATGATGTCACAACTTACCAGTGGGAGAGTGTTCATTTGGGCTCTTTCAAGGAAACAGTCACTTTGTGTCTTGGATCTTAATTAAAGCAGAGTTCTCGTTTGCAGTTTTCCAGCAGTTAGATAGCTACTTGTCTCAAAGCATTAAATAGTCATCTCTTGGCTTAATTGATGTTGTTTCTTACTCCTTCAAGTCAAATATGGTATAATCTATAATAGGAATTAAAAGAAGTCTGTGCCGATGACTCTAAGATAAGATGGATTGAAATGATGCGTGAAGAATAGCTCACTCTAGCAGGCCATGTAAGATGCATGCGAAAGGAAAAGTCCTGATTGTAGAGGCACTACACATGCTTGCACAAACCTCACTTGCAAAAGAGAAGTATGGACAAGAGATTCCAAAGAATTTTCAGTTAAGAATTTGTTTAAGTGATTTGAGAACAAGGTGTGGGGTTAATGATTGATAGTTAATGACTCTAGCAGATTGAATGGAGTAATAAATGTAATCTTTGAGGGAAATATAAGCTGCCATATAAATGCAGAACTACATAGCTTGTAAGTCATACATAGTATATATTTAGACATTTACAGATCCTAGAATCCACCTGTATATTTAAAATGTGGCAAAGGATCCAGATGTCTATTATACAGAAAGATGACTCATTAACGTACACAACACATAAAGAATGAAATTATAATGTATAACTCATTAGAGCCTTATTTAGTTTCAAGTGACAGACAGTAATTTCAAGATTTAAATCCAAATGAGACTAGTTGAATCCTTCTTCTTCTTCTTCTTTTTTTTTTTTTTTTTTTTTTTTACCAAGTCTGTTGTATAACTAGAGCCAAAATGTCCTGCTTAGTGGCTAAAATCCAGTTAGTCCTTTCTGCAGATGGCAAATATATTTAGAACTTAGCTTGAAGAGAATGCTGTATGACAGGGACTTCTCCAGGGGGACTCCTATGTTCTCTCAAGAGCAGAATATTTATTTATTCTCTGCCTACAGAATGCTGCATAAATATTAGCCTTGCAATGGCATCAGAATTGGATGGGCATAGGCAAATTCTTCCTGGTAGAGGTCCTTCACATAGCAAAGGTTCTCTAGTCCCTTTCTTAAGCGGTTGTTCATAAGTTATATTGTTTTAATTACACATAAAGTCATGCTGATGAAATGAAACCCCAACTGATGCTCATAGTCAAAAATTAATTCAGCTAATACTCTAACTGGGAGCAACAGTGGATCTTGAATCCTTGCTTTGAATTATGTAATTTGCTATAAATCTTTTTTAAAGAAACTTTATTTTTCAGAAATTTTTCTTAATTTGATATCTCCATGTCATATACTTATGGCATAAAACTTTCTTTTTCTGACCTTAAAACTGTTTTGAGATTTATTTTTCTGGGCAAAAATCCTAATTTTGTAGCTAATTTGACAGTCACCATTCTCCTACCATGAAAAATATGTCAACACTGACAAAACAAAATCTCTCTAATGACTAAAATGGTTCTAAAGGGCTTGGAAGGCGTCACACTCTCACAAAGTTCCCTCAGACACTCAGTTAACATCCCTGACTGCCAACCATGTCACTCACGTTGAAGGCTGAGAAGATAATGCTTGAAGAGCTTTACAAGATTTATAAGAGGGAAGTTAAATCTATCAATTCCAGAATTGTTTCAAATACATGCAATTTGAGTGACAGTAGTGACTTTTAATGAACAGTTCTCTCCGTCAAAGAAAGGATGAGGTGCTAAGTTCTTCCATGTTCAATGCATTAGGATATGGCAATTTTCAACATTCTTAAGATGCTTGCTCTAGACAGTATGATTATGAGGAGGGCATTTGGTGTTTATAGAGACATTTTCCCTATCCATCCTTGGTTTATTATAAATCATTGGTACTACTTTCACTGGTCTGTAGTGAAGTAAGAATGTTGTCAATTTGTCTCAATGCTATTACTAATTTTAAAAGTTTGTTCTTTATTATATCCCTTTCCTAGTTTTTAGGTTTTAAAATTATTTATTTTATGGCATATTTGATGGTTCTTGGTGAGTGTTGTTATTGCTATTTTTTGTTTTATTAATGCCTTACTTAAAACTTTTTAAAAGATGACTTTATGTTGGCACCATTCAAATTAAAAAAAGAAAAAGTCTGTTCTATAAATGGCAAAAGACTAAAAACTGCTATTTTACAGGATGCTGTTTTATATGTTCAGGAATATAAAGCCCATGGAGAATTCCTTATATTTCTCCTATGTAAACTGTAATATGAAAGTGCATTGGAGGAAAAAAGGGTTAATGGAGTGACTTCTGAGCCCCTTTCTCAATTGACAACTTAGATGGGTACCATCCTACTGTTTGTCAGTGTTACCCTTGAGGAAAGGGTTTCTAGAAATATCTCCTCTAGTTTCACATTTGTACTAATCCTCGCCGAGACTATACAAAAAAGGAGTCACTATGAATTAATTGGTCTGATATTTTTCATGACTGCGATTATTACACATCAGTGTAGCTGGTTCTCTCAGGCTCTGCACTCCATGTGGCCTGAGTACTGAGAAGATCCAGCCCAGGTGTGATCTGACCTTCATTCTCTTATCTCTTCTATGGTTATCTACTCAAGTGTTCAGCTGGAATACAGCAATATCTGAGATTTATGTGTTAGTTCAATGGGGGAAGAGGGCCTTTTATGTAGGGTTTGAGCTAGATATGAAATTTGGGTAACATAATACATTGCTATTCTACTTTATAATATCACTCTTTCTTGTTTGCATAGCCGTCTTGAGAAAATTGGACGTGGAGGCACATTTTGGGATAGTACTTGGGTATCTCCAGATCTTCTGGCTATGGTTCCACCTAAGAGAAACTCAGGCAAGGTTAACAATAATACCCCAGGATCATGAGAAATGTCAGCTCAGCTCTTTTGTTCTAAGCAGAGATTCTATGAAACTCAGAAGTTTCTGAGATTATTAATGGCTGGATTCATGCTGACTTTTCATTAGTAAACCCTTTCTTTACTCCATTAATCTATTTATCCCTCCCTCTACTACATCACCATTTACCTAATAGATTCGATTCTTATAGGATATATTATACTCTTGCAAAATTCTGTTGAAGATTTATGTGCCTCCTAAAAAACTAAATCCTTGGGTCAGAGGGCTGAATTTCATTTATCTTTCTATGTTGTGCATTTATCACTGTGCCTGACATGTGGTAAATATTCACTGAAATTTGTTGAATGAGGACAGGAAGAAATACATGACTGATTTAATTAATTCTATCAAGTTTGATACCCATGCAATTGTAACAAATATTTAATTATATCAGTACAGATAAGAACTGTTGTCGTTAACACAGGATTCCTTCCAATCTTAATCTTATGAGCTGATAAGAGAAACTTTCTTTTAACCCTCATGAGTTCACAGATTGAGTTTTCTTTGGTTTGAGAGTCTCTGGGATAGCCATCAAAACATCATTCATTTCTTTTGAGTGAATCTCTCACCAAAGTTTTCTCTTATCCTTATGAAAATATATGACTTCTTGTTTTTTACATTTGTGTGACATACAAGATGACTCAAATAAATTAGCACCCTCCTCTGATCTGACTGACCTTGGTAGTGACATTAAGTACTTATGCCAATGCATGTGTTTGGTGACATTACCCAGGAACCCAGAGTTAGATAGCATATCATCATATCTATAAATAAGCATTGCTAACAGTAAAGTTTTCTTTCACTTTTTTGTTCCCTAGCACATCTGTTTACCTTATAAAGGCATTCTTTATATGTTTAGTCCCATGTGGATCATTTTTCAGAGATAAACCTCAGCATACAGAGAAACATTTCTTTTTTTTAGTGTCTATAAATAGCTCCATTATATTTTTAAATGTACTAAAAGTAAGGGGAAGAAATCTGGAACCGGTTACCTGTTTGTCATTAACAACTACAGCTTTATTCATGCAGAATGGAGTGGGAGTAGGCCTTTTTGATTTTTGATAATTTGTTTCTATAATATTCACTAGTGCTATGATTTTTAAGTTTAAATAATTTCTCAAGACAGTCAGCTTTGTTTCCCTTAATATTTATTTTCCTGTAAACCCGTATGTGAACTGTATAAAGTTACCCTTCAGTGCCCTACTTTCCTTGCCTCCAAAAGTTTTGACTAAAACTTTCTCCAACTTAAATACACAATGAATCTATGAATATTTGTTTACATTTTCTCTATAATCCCAACTAGTTAATTTAAAATTCTGATTCTATTATGTATTGTATTCACAACGCTCTGAATTTTATAAATAGGGTCTAACACCTTCAGCAAAATATTGATTTTGCTGACAAAATATTCATTGAGAAAGGCTGGGAAGCAAGTCCTGTAGAGAATTGATTCATTAGTTGTTCTTCTTAGCATGGCACTTCAATCAATTATGGCTTTACTAAATGTTACTAATTTCAAACTTATTTTTATACTTTACACATTATCAAGAAATGATTTTCAAATGCTTTATTGCAATCCAGCTGTATTATGTGTACATCAACGTCTGACTTAACTATCTTTCAACTCTACAAAAAATGGAATGTGTTTAGTTTGAGATTGCTTATTTTTCAATTACTCATGTATTTAACTAACTCATTTCTGAGTCTTAACACCCACAAACTACTCCATTATAACATCATTCTAGAACTCTTCTTGGAAATTAAATAAAGCTTGCCTGTCAGAAATTTGTAATATCTTCCCATTACATTGTGAGTCTTGTAAAGATATTATCCCATCTCCAGTTTCTTTGTATCATTCCATTCTATCTGATACTTTCAAGTACTCTAATGTAGCTCAGATAGCCTTACTTATTTCTCTCAGCATCCCAAGATGCAGACTTTCTAAAACTGAGCCTGGAATTAGTATCTCTTCCAATCTCTTCACCCACTCTAGGTTTCTGTAATCATTTACCATAATTACTTGCATTCCTTCCTTCCTTCCTTCCTTCCTTCCTTCCTTCCTTCCTTCCTTCCTTCCTTCCTTCCTTCCTTCCTTCCTTTTTCTCTTTTTCTTTTTTATCAGAGAAGGCAAAAAAATTTAGGAGTTGAATAGTTCAAGTTTACCTTGGTTGACAACCACAATAAAACAATTGATTCTTTCTGGAACTCTCATTTTCTTAATACTTTTTTACAACGTAGCTTTAGTTTTACAAACAAAGTGATCATCAAGGTTTATCAGGATATCCTTTATATCACTCACTTGAGCTCACCACAGATTTTGTTACACAACCAACCTGGTTTCTCTTTTCTACTTCACTGAGGTACTTTACAATTGTAGGGGCAGAGTTATATTTTTTAGAACCTCACTACTCAAGCTATCTTCCTTCATCTTCCTTTCAGAGTCCAATGTCATGGCATCACTCCTATGACCTTAATATTAAGAAAATGTTCCAACCTCAAAATCTACATTAGTCATTCGATAGCCAGGCTTCACATCCATACATGCAAAAGCTTAATAAATTTAATTTTATTCACAATTGTCATCTTAAAGTCCATTCAAAATTCTACCACTTTTATTTCAGCAATCAGTACTCCTTTTTAAACTTGAGTCATAGTTTCCCTACATTAAAGTTCCTCAGCTTCAACTTCAACAAATTTTGGGCTGGACAATTCTTTGTTGCAGGGTGATGTACTATGTATTATAGGGAGTTTAGCAGCATCCATGGTTTCTATCCACTAATGCCAGTGTTAGCCTCCCCCAGTCATGATAATGCCTCCAAACATTGTCAAATGTCCTGTTAGTAGTTAAATTATCCTGATTAAGAACTAACTACCGTGGTAGATTCCTTTGATTACTAGGAGATGAAACATCCAGTCGGATCTTTTCATTTCCTTTATCATTTCTCAAGGAAGCTTTCTAAACACCATACTTCCGCTCTGTGACTAGGTCATGATGTATAGTAATAATTCATCATTCTTTTTTTCCTTCTGGTCAAGCAGCAGTCATAAATATTTTTTCCTCTCATCTTTTTAACTTTAAATACCTCTTTTTTTTAAAAAAAATTAGATTTCTTCTATGAATAAGTTTTATAGCAAATGAATATATTATTTAAATACAAAGCTATTTTATTTCCCTTCAGAGCATAATTGGGATTTTAAATTGTTATGCAATAGTATTTTAAGAATGTGAGTTTTTGAGAGTTAAATACTAAAAATAATACTAACAACATTATCTTATTAATGAAGGTGAAACAAATGGTAAGTATGATGCTATGAAAGTTTGAATAACATACACAACCTTCGGTGTGATATGGACAGGGTGAACAAAAAAAGTAGAACATTGACTGGACCTTAAAGGGAGTATAGGATCAAATGAAGACAGAAAGAATAGGAATCTCACAAATGGTAAAATCATGACAAAAGCACAAAACTCCAGAAAGCAAAATAATTGGGGGAAGTGTACAAAGTTTGCTTACCAGTTCAGCTGGAGAAAAAGTTTCAGGAGAATGATGGACATTTGTTGGTGGTATATTAGTTTTCTTTAGCTGCTATAACAGATTACCACAAGTTTAGAGGTTTCAAATGACACAAACTTACTTACTTTTACAAAGTTCTTAGGTTACAAGTCCTTATTGAACTAAAATCAAGCCATTGGCAGGTCAGCATTTTCCTAGGGGCTCTGGGGAAAATCTCTTTCCTTGCCTTCTCTAGCTTCTAGAGGCCAGTTTCAATCATTGGTTTTTGGCCCCCTTTCTTCATTTTCAAAGCCAACAGTGGCAGGTGAAGTTTTTCTAATTCTGCTATCACTCTGGTTCTCTGTTTTCAGAAAAGGTATTCCAGTTTTAAGGACCCATGTGATTAGGTTTCACATATACTCAGATAATCCAAGAAAATCTTTTTATCCCAACGCCCTTAAATTAATCACATCTACAAAGTCTCTTTTGCCATATTAACAACATATTTTTAGGTTCTAGGATTACGATGAGGGCACCTTGGGGGAAGGGTATTATTCTCTTTACCACAGATAAATTGGCTGAATGCAGAGAGCCTTGAATAATTGCTCAAAGGGAATTTCTTAAGTCTATAGAGAAGGAGGAGGGGGATCCGTTTTCATAAACTCAGGCAACCTTCACACATAGGAAAGTGTTGCCATCATTTTCCCAGGCTTGAAGTTTATTTTGATTTTTCCTTTTGCTCTAACATTTCTGTGTTCTCTACTTGATCCTCCAGCACTTGGGACTCCCATGTAGCCCCTATGCTGCCAGTTACCATGCAACCAGGATCCTATGAGTGCCCAAGTATGTAATGGAAGTTTAGCTCTAAGTCACAAAGACTATGTAGCCATGGAGTCAAGCAAAAGAGCAGATGAAACATTCCTCTGTAAAAAAGATAATGACTGGCTAGAGTTTTAGGCAGTGAAATGAGGTGTCTTAGTCCATTTAGACTGCTATAACAGAATACCATAGACTAGGTGGCTTATTAAACAACAGAAATTTATTTCTCACCATCCTGGAGGCTGGGAAGTCCAAGGCAACACGCCAGCAGGTTTGGTGTCTGTTGAGTGCCCATTAACTTGTTCATAGACATCTGTCTTTAATGCTGTGTCCTCACATGGAGGATGGGGTAAGGGGGCTCTCTGGGGTTTCTTTTATAAATGACCTAATCTAATTCCATTCGTAAGGGCCATACCTTCATGACCTCAGCACTTACAAAAGGCCACACCTCCAAATAACATCACATTGGAGATTAGGCTTCAACATAGGAATTTTAGGGGGGACACAAACATTCAGTCTATAACATGGATAACAAAATTAGAGCAATCACAACACAGTATAAGTAACAAGTGTTTAAAGTTAAGGCAAAGCTCGCCTCAGTCAAAGATCTTCTCAAAATCTCCTTTTTGCAGTAAGAGCCAGAAATTTACTTTTCCAAATCAAGTTAACCTAAAATTCAAGCTCTCATGATTAGCATTTCTCCCAAAGACCTGTAAGACCGGGACCTTTGTTGATAGCATAATCATAGGACATTGGATACAGAGTATACTTAATAATCAGTAGTTTCCAAATATACCTTATAATGTACTGGGGGAAAAGTTTAAACATATATATTTTCTGTCCAGCCTAACCTACATTATCAGAATCTCTAGGGGAAGAGATCAGGGAATATGTATTTTTAAACAAGCTCTCCGAATCTTTAAAGATAGACTGGTGTAGGTAAACAGGCTGACTATAGAAATGACAGACATGTATTAATATAACAACAAAGTTATATTGGGGTCTAAAGGAATTATGATGTTTTTTCCAAAGTCACATTCAAAGGACTGTAAGTCCTCTGCCTAAAAGTCTCAGTCCAATCACCAGGACATGACAGTTTGAGATCTAGGAAGACCCACAGCACACATCTTCTGACCATATAAAGTATTAGGCACAAAGATTCTCCTTTGCCCCAGACAATTTTGAGCTTGTCATTACAAATAGAAAAACCTAAAATGTGTCACTCAAAGATTAATATTATATGCTGTGTAGATATATGTTTTCATTTACTCCAGAGCATTTATGGACAATTTCCTACCTCCATCGTGAGGAATATAAAGGCCTTTGAATTAAAACCCCTAGCCTCTTGTTTTTCTCCCTACCTCTTTCTTCAAGTTGGCCTCTTGGGCTTGAAAGGCATTTAAGTCTTTCCTTAGGCCTGTATACATTCTCTGAAATCATTCTGGAGAATGGGGATTTGTTAGAGTGATGCTTTTGAAATGTCAGAGGTCTTTCTACCTTATCTGAAAAAAAAAAAAATTGGGAATACTGATAGATGTGCACAGAGGTAATGGAAACGAAAGCAGATTTTCAGAAATTCTTATAAAATACCTCACTAATTTTTTCATTGTCCATTTTTCCTTTGAATTAAATATGTAAGTAATGCAGATAAATACATGAAGAAATACAATTTTTAAATCAAACATAAGTTCTAATGACATGTTTTCTTTAATGCCTCTATTTTCCTCCCTCTCCTCTAACTTTTATATAATAGCTAGAACACTTATTATCCTATTTGGATTTTGCATTTGAGGACTAATTGATAATGTCAGAGTTCTTTGGGGACACCACTGGTTCACTTTATTCAACAAATATTCTGCTCCATGTGGCAAACAGACATGAAGGTGGCCTCCATGACCTTTACCTACTTGTCTTCATGCTATTACATGATTATCTTGGCTTGAATGTGGGAAGAACCTGTGACTTGCTTCTTACCAATAGAATATGGCAAAGGTGGTGGGATGTATATGATTATGTCTCACAAAAGGGTATTATTCACCTTGCTGGACTCTCTCACTCTGACAGCGAGAAAATACGTGGCCATTTTGGGGATTTGGCAAGGAACAGTGAGGAACCCCTAAAACTCAGGGTAGCCTCCAGCCAAAAGCCAGCAAGAAACTGAGGACCTCTTACAGCTGCAAGAGATTAAATTCTGCCAATGACATGAGTATTGCCTCACATAGTGGAGATGCAGTGGGTGCCAATAGTGTCCTGGTTGTCCTTGTGGAAGAACTGGGTGCAGAAGCTGTAAATAACAAGTTTAACTCAAGAGGAAAAAATGTTTCTATCAAATGTAACATGTAATTTGTTGACCTCAGTAGCAATAACATTGTTTTAAAACTTACTTTGGAATTTGATAAAGATAGATTGAACATACCTCAACACTACTAGTATAAAATGAGCTTTTCTTTGAAACATTAAAGTCCTAAAGTACATAATATTTTTAAGAATAAATTTTAATAGAGTATAATTGAGTACAGAACATTATGTACTTCTAACTGCTTAATTTTATAACCGTCTTTTATTGTAGGACTCATCCTTTATAGTCAGAGAAGTAACTATATTTTTACTTTTTGAAAAAAGTGTTAACTCTCAAAATAAAAATATTCTCATAGAAAAGAAATACATATCAGTATAATAAATGTCATAAATGGCAAGCCCACAGCTAACATCATGCTCAGTGGTGAAAAGCTTAAAACGTTTCCTTTAAGATTAGAAAAAGACAAGTATGCCCACCCCTGCCTCTTCTATTCAACATGGTACTTGAAGTTTTAGTTAGAGCACTTAGACAAGAAAAATAAATAAAAGGCAGCCAAATCAGAAAAGAAGTAAAATTGTCTCTGTAGATGGCATGATTTTAAATATATAAAAAATCCAAAAGACTCCATCAAAAACCTGTTAGAAGTAATAAATTAAATGAATAAGTTTGTTGGACACAAAATCAATACATGACTGACAGTTGCATTTTTATATGCTTATAATAAACAATGTGAAGAGATACTAGGAAAATAATCCCATTTACAATAGCATCAAAAGGAATAAAATACTTAGACATAGATTAAACCAAGGAGGTAAAAGATCTGTATACCAAAACCCATAATGCATTGATAGAAAAAAATTAAAAAGACAAAATAAATGAAACGATATCCTGTCTTCTTGGATTGGAAAAATTGATATTGTTAAAATATATTACCCAAAGTAATCTAAAGATTCAATGCAATCCCTATCAAAATTCTAATCCCATTTTTCACAGAAATAGAAAAAATTCATATGGAATCACAGAACATAAATAGCCAAAGAAATCTTGAGCAAGAGGGACAAGCTGAAGGCATCACACTTTCTAATTTTGAACTATATTACAGAGCTATTGAAACAGTATGGCGCTTCCATAAAAACAGACACACAGACCAATGGGAAAGAACAGGGAGCCCAGAAATGAATCCATGCACATGCAGTCAACTAATCTTTGACAGGGTGTGAAGAATACAAAATGGAAAGAAAGACAGTCTCTTCAATAAATGATGTTAGAAAACTAAATATTCACACGTAAGAGAATAATGGACTCATATCTTACCATATACGTAACAATAAAATTAAAACAGATTAAAGATATACATAAAACCTGAAACTGGAAAACTTGGGGGGAAGAGTATCCTTGACATTGCTCTTGGAAAAGATTTTTTTGAATATAACAAAAGCACAAAATAAAAAATCAAGGGGGGTCATATCAAACTAAAAATCTTCAACACAGCAAAATAAATAGTTGAGAATATGAAAACACAGCCAATGGAATGGTAGAAAATATTTGCAAACCATAAATGTGATAAGAGGTTAATATCCAAAATACATGAGGACTCATAGAACTCAATAGCAGCAATATAAATGACCTGCTTAAAAAATGAATGAGGTGCTTGAATAGACATTTCTCCAAAGAAGACATATGAATGGCCAATAGGTGTATAAAAAGGTTAACATCACTAATAAAGAAATGCAAATCAAAACCACAGTGAGATATAATCTCACATCTGTTAGGATATCTATTATCAATAAAACAAAAGATGCAACGTGTTGGAGAGGATGTGTAGAAAAGGAACACTGGTATGCTCTTGGTGGAAATGTAAATCGGTACCCCCATATGGAAGACAAGTATGGTGGTTTCTCAAAAATTAAAAAATCTAACATAATCCAGTAATCCTACCTCTGGATTTTTATTCAAAGGAAATAAAATCAGGATCTCAAAGACATACCTGCGTGCCTATGTTCATTGCTGAATTGTTCACAGTAGCCAAGATATGGAAACAACCTCCATGTCTATGGAGAGATGCATGAATAAAGAAAATGCATGTATGTACAATGCAATATTATTAAGCTTAAAAAAAATCTTGTCGTTTGCAATGACATGGATAAACCTGCAGGATATGCTAAGTGAAATAATCCAGACACAGAATGACAAACAATTAGCATTCTAGTCTCTCCTTCTATACGGACTCTAAAATAGTCAAATTTATAGAAGCAGAGACTAGAATGCTGTTTGTTAGGCTGTGGGAGTAGGGAAAATGCAGGTGATGGTCAAATAGTACAAAATTTTAGTCCTGCAACATAAGTAAGTTTTGAAGATCTGCTATACAGCATAGTGGCTATTGCCAACAATACTGCATTGTATACTTAAATTTCACTAAGATGTCTGGCCTTAGGATAAGTGTGCTAGCACACATAGATGTAAAATAAAATACTAATTAGGTAGGAGGAAACTTTGGGAAGTTATGGATATGTCTATGGCCTCAATGGTTTCACAGGTATTTGCGTTCCCTAAATTCATTGAGTTCTATGCATTAAATACATAAAGCTTTTGATGGTTTAAAAATATTATCAACTATAAATTTTCAGTGAAACTATCGGGAATAAAGGGTAATAAAGACATTCTCACACAGAGGAAATTTAAGAAAATCTGTTGCCCCAAAAATCTTTTCTTAAAGAGTAGCTAAAGGAGTGGAAGTGAAGAGTCACTTTTAGGATGTTAGTGAGACTTAGCAGTGTATCACAACTGGATGTGCAGAGACCAGCAATGTAGCTTACCTGTATGACCAAAAAAAAAAAAAAAAAAAAAAAAAGTTTGGAAAGCCATTTGCCGTTCTCTGTTATCACAATCAATTCTTCCCAAAAGAATAATTTCCTTCATCCTCTTGTGTGGCAAATATATCTCCAGCTAGTGATTTTCTTTTAATTTTATCACTTTTTGCTGTTAAGTAGAAAAAGGTGTTACACTTTTATGTCGCTAGATTTTTGTCTTTTACTTGTTTTTGTGTTTAGAAAACTTGTATCCATTGGAAAATGATATATATGGATATACATTTATACAGTCTCCAATCATTTTAGTTTCATTGTTTAGATTTAATATTTTTAATCAATTTTTATTTGTGTGTGGTGTGAAGTAGAGAATTCAGTTGTTTTTTTCAAATTAATAAACTGTCCTAGAAAAACTTCCTGTACATTGAAAAATACCATTTTTTAAATATGCTAAATTCCTCTCTTGGAAATTTTAATAATCTTTTATGAATCTATTTAATACTTATATGTCTTTTTTTAATATTTGAAAGCACAATAAACTTTTAATAGCTCTTTTATTTCAAAAACAGCCTTGTTAGGCCTGAATATTTAGTTTTCACATGGATTTTGATGTATATGCTTTTCCACAGGCCCTGTGCATTCATCTTTAAAATTTGTTTCTAGTTATTTTATATAGCTGATTTAGTAAATGACATTTTTCCAGTCTGTGTATATATATTTTTTAACAAATTACTGAAAGTAGATATAAAAACTGTTGCCATAAAGTTACCGTGTAACAACCACCTTAAAGTATATCATTAATTCTAATATGACTTTTCTCTTGCTTTTTGATTCTTGTGATATATCTTTATTTCAAAATATTTCTTCCTTTGCATTCTAAGTGCTATGTTTTTGTTGTTTTTATGTTGCAGAATATGTCATACACTGTATCACACGTTCCCCACTGATTATTCATCTTTGTTTCAGTAGAAGTTTATCTTGTCCTTTAATTTTCACTGAGTCAAGTTTTTCATATTTTCCTTGATTTCCCTTGTCTAAAGTTGTACTGTTGGAGGTAAATAGAGAAGCGGTATGAATTTTTCTGTCTACTCAGTCATCTAGAGGCTCAGGTTGTTGGAGAGGAGAAGGAAGCTGGAGTTATAGGCACTCACATCAAGAGACCATATTAAACCATGGATTTGGTAAACTCTATATATCTGGTGCTTATTCTTTGCATATTATATGACTCTGTCTTATCTCTTTTACCATATATTTTAGACGAGGTTCTTGCTTGATCAGATATGTCTAGACTCCTGCTGGCTTTTTACTTGATGTAACATCAATATGCACCATATTTCCACTGCAGAAGCTTTTAAGGAATGTTCAGTAAGCAGTCACACTAAGTGGGCTTCTACATGTGTGTGCTATGTCCAATCCCTTCTGAATTAGAGTATATTGGTGTGTTTTGTCTGATGTTTTTCTATATATTTCATCAGTTTGGGACCACACCTTAGAAAGACTACCTGTGAATGTACTCTTGATATCTTCCTTTAATTTTGTTCCAATACTATGTGAAGAAATTCTTTAATTTCTTCAATGTTGATTATTTGGGGAATGGTCATGTGGAGGCCTATGCTATAAGTTGCATCTAATCTTTACTTTCTTAGAGGAAATCTCTATTTCTTTTAATTTCTCATATATTAAATAACTAAATACCCTATAACTTTAATATTTTGTCCTAATGCTTCCACAAGCATATGAACATTTAGCATATTACAGTGACTTGGAAAAAATGTGTTTGCCATACTCTTTATCTAGCTGTTCAATGGTTGCTTTAACCTATTGTCATAGCCATCATTACTTTCATCATCATAATTACTACATGTTGGAGGTAATCCAGTGTTTCTCAACTTTTTTGTCACTATTGTTCCCTTTAAGAAACATTTTTAGACATAATTAGCATTCCCAGCATGAAATTTTACTACCACAGATATTCTGCATATATGATGATGTATTCTGACATTCTTGAGGGCCATTATGAATTGTGGTTTCCAGATTTATTTCACTTCTCAAGAACCAGTTTTTACTCCCTTGGTCACATTACTGCCCACACTGAGAACGTGGTGTAATCTTTGGGCCAGGCAATTCATTACATTTTATGTTTATAATAGCTTATGTTTAATTGATTATTTATGGACATATGACTGACCATTTCCCTGGTGATAAATTAACATAAAACTATTTCTTTTCCTATAAACCAGCTTATAAATATTGCCTTCCAAATTTGGCTGGACAATGAATATTGTCCTTTTGGCCCTTCTCATGCTTGATTTCCCATGTCAACTCTTTTACCACACACATTTCAGCAGCCTAAATCATGAGAAATTAGTAGTGTCGGAATACTGAAGGACCGATACATTATATCATGTGACAAGAGCAATACCTGAAATTGTACTGAGATTTTCAAATCTTAATCACTTTTAAAATTTTTCTTACTGTGTAATACCTCTGGAACCAGGCTCAAAGAGATATGAAGCTACCTGTCTCTTTTGTGGAAGGGGTGAATATGGGGCTCCTGTTAGAATGCATTCTACAATTTTATTTACAAAGCAGTAATTGTTATATCTATACTGATTTGCATTCTAAACATGTAATCTGTAACTTGTTTTAAAGCTGTAGTCACATAGGGGAGACATGTTTATAATACGTGATCCCATCCCCAGTGGCCAATGTTGATTAGATCATGAATGATAGTCATCCATTCATAAGTTGATTAGATTACCTATTGAGAGTATGAATTAAGAATAGAGATCAGAATCAGGCAGTAGGGGAGGAGAAGGATGAGGGGGAAAGGGAAAAGAATAAGGAGGAAAAAAAGAAAAAGATTTGGTATCAATATAATTTTGTAGGGCAAAAATGATGTTAACAAAAATGTGGAAAAAACCATAATTTTGCACTGAAAAGACTTTTAAATGAACACATTTGATATAATCTTTAAAAACTCACTACATTCTTACAAGAGTATGTCCCTTCTAATTTTTGATCCAAGGTTAATAAGTGATGATGGATTTGGTCCAAGATTAATAAGTGTTTCAAAACATGAGATACAGATAGTTGAAAGGCCAATTATTTTGCTTTTGCTTTGCCCTGACATAGATCAGCTTACTCCAGGAACCAGTGATGATTTCTTAGAGCTGAATAATATCAATTGGCAATTACATATGACTTTGTAATAAACAATAGTCATATTAAGAGTTAATAGGTACCATTTAGTTGATTGACACAATCTTTCAAAACATGGGGCTTGTGAAGGAAATTACTGTCATTTTTTATTATTAAAAAAGAGCTGTTTGGCAAACTGAATTGGCAGTAAAGTAAGTGAGCATGGGCCTAACGTGGAAAATTTAACCTTTGACTTTCTCTTCTTGACTATTATTGTATGTTAGGTGTGACCAAGCCATATATGAGAAGATACTCCTGGGAGGAAAAAAAAGTAGGGGTGGGGGAGCAGGCCATGGAGAGTAAATAATTCTGTGTAACACTATCCACAACCACTTATATGTGACCTTTTATCAAATGTATTTTCTGCCACTAAGGTTTTAGGCATGACTCTAAGCTAAACCATGGCCAATTAATGATATATGCCTCCTAAGGTACTTAAACTATAAAATAACTTGCAAAAAGTCAAATCTATGCAAATTCATTTTGCTATTAAGGTCATATGAATTCTTGCCCAGATTTTCTCTCTCATAGGGTCAGACATGGTGGAAGTTGAGATTTAGTTGAACTGCTTTAAACAATTCAATCAAGTGTTACCTCAGTAGGCAACAGATGGAGGAAAAGCCGTTTGATATCAGATCAGTAGCAATGTGCCCAGCACACAATATGAAGCACAGATGTTTATCAGCAACGGCCAAAAAGTTGGAAAATGAAAACTTGGAAGAAAGCAATTGAGTTCCAAAACCTCTCCAATGCCATATTGTAAACAGGCAGGACAGCCTCAAGGGGTAGCATTAATACCTGTTTCTCTTACGATCTCTTTGTAATAGAGATGCACAAAAGTGCTTGTGTTCAGCACTAAAGCCTCAAGTCAGATGTTATTTTAAAAAATCTCTGAACAGTATTTCCAATCAACATTTTTCTGTGAAATATATATTTTTTTCATTTTTCCCCCAGTGTCTCTTTTGAGTTTTACATTCAACATTTTATTGTCTCTCTCATACTTTATATGATGAGAATCCAAAGTGACTCCCACACATCTTTTCGCCCCCTGAGAAAAGTATAATTTTAAACATATAAATGTCTCAGGTATCTTATGCCACAATTAAAGTGAACCTCTTTTTTTCATGAATAGTCATGAGTTTTTTATTATTTATTTACTTTTATTGATGAGTAGAATTTTATATTCTAACTTATCTAGAAACTGTTTCTCAGCAGAGGGAAAATATTTGAGTGGGTTTTCTCTTGATATCATAGGCATGAATAAAATTATCTGCTCAAAATGGAGTTTTTATTTCTATGTATAAGCAGGCTCACGTCCCACATTGTAAGGCCTCAGGATAAAGGACAAATGGAGAGTCCTCCATCTAATGTGCCCCTCTTTAATTCTCCTGCCTGGTACCAGTCTTTACTGCTGAGATCCAGGAGCATGTGTGTGGACACCTCAGCCTAGAAGTCCCAGTTCTGTCAGTGATGGCTTCCTTGTAAGTAGCCCCCCTGGAACCACTCCTAGGACTTACAGCTATGCACATTAGTGGCATGCTCTGCCCTTAAGAGGGCAGACTGAGGAACAGTACTGTGTACTGTGGGAAGCTGGGATGGGGCTGTTTGGGTAGGGAGCCCTACAGACATAAGTACCCAGAGTGCAGCATAAAAGCAGAGTTGTTTGGGCTCCATGTGGGCTTATTTCTTTGGCCCTTCTTCCTATGTGAAGGGACACAGCTCAAAGAGTGCCACAGCAGTGGCCTACAGCATAAGACCCAGGACAGCACTCCAGTCACCTATGTCTGAGGTTGTTAGTGTGAGTAAATTTTATTCCTTTGTAAACACAAGAAAGAGGAAAATGAATTATGATAACTCGTACTTGGACAAAGACAAGCACCCAGTCTTACTTGTTGATAATTGTTATACCAGCCCCATAATTCCATTTAAAATATTTTAATTTGGGGGGGGGCACACCCTAAGGTGACCCCCAATGATATCCACCTTAGCTACTTTCATATATAAATGAAAGTGATGTTGTTGAGCTGCATAGTTTTCAGCCTACACATTTCTTAAAAAGATAATCAACTCACTTTTTCTAGGACTCTAGCAAAATGAGTCAATGGTGCATGTCTCATTAAAGCTCAAGTGATCCTTCCATCCTGAAACTGACAGCACCTTATTGATAGACTTGGGGTTTCGATTTAGCAAATCCTCATGCACTTGGGAATTTGGGTACCATTAAAAATAGCAGCCTTAGAGGGCAGTTGAAGTGAATGATGTGACTTGATCTATAATGTACGTATGAAAAATAGTTATAGGTACTTTTAGGACAGATAAAGGCTGAAATCAGCAGGAGAAGTCTAATGGGTAGCTTGTATTTCTGCCCCGGTTCTTTCCTTGTCTGGCAAGAGTCAAACAGAGCCTCCTGTGGATTCTTGGTTGAAGCTCTAGATGTTGGCAGACTGTCCCCACTGGCAAGGTAAAAGAAAAAATTGAGACGATAATCAGGCACTGTATGTGCTAATAAAGAAAAAAGTTCTTGGGACTTGGTTGACTCAGCATGCAATGAATGTTCTGGATAAATGGCCTTCACACTGATTTTTGCACATGAATAGAGGTAGCTGAAATCTCTATCCTATTGATTTCCCTGAAAACAAAGCCTATGTCTCCTCATGAAAATTGTCCAGATTGCTTTAATGCTCAACCTACTTTCAAAGAGATTGTAAACCTTCCCATAATTGTAACATTTTCCATTAAAATCTGGGCATTCACTTCAAATAATACTGATAATCTAAGAGTTGAACAATTTCACAAGGCATGATTTGGAGATTCAAATGTCTTGTCACAGTAGGGAAAATTTAGCAGAGATGCTATATGTAGAGAAAGCGATGTTACAGTCAGTTTTGACTTGAAGTATTAAGAGCCTTTTTTCTTGGGATTAAGTGTACCTTTAATGCTTTGTGGGGAAAGTGTGTCTTTTGCTCTAGTTTTCTGTGCAGAAATGGGAGAAAGAGTGGCTGACTCTAGATTTCACTGCCTCCTTTTACACAGTGCATGTGTTTACTTTTTATGATGTAGATTGCAACATCCACCCCGGGGTTAATGGAGATAGTTTAACTGTGTGTTCTCTGCATAAATTTCTTGGAGTTAAAGGTTACATCCAAAAAAAAAAAAAAACAACAACAACAACCCCATATGATATTCTCATTTGATATTAATACATATTTGCTTAAGTCTTATCAACAAAACAACACGCAATGGCAGAGTCCACGGAGTTTACTTATAGAGCCAGCAAATGGAAAAATTCTTAGCTGAAGTGGTTATGAGATGTAGGAAGGAGAGAGAGGTCATCTGAGATCTATTTACAATCAGCATTTATTTTAACAGAATTCCAGAAGATTAACTCCATGTAGAAAACGGCATGAAATAACAATGAATAAATCATATAGACCCATCTTATAATTACTGGGAATTTTTTTCTTCTCTCTGATTTTGGATGACATTGTCAATTACATTTGAGACCATGATACACAATTTTGACTGCTTCTTATATTTAGTTTTAAGGAAATGTCTCTAATTCCTTAAGAAAATTATTTTGCTACTTCATTGTGATTCAAGAAATTCAAAAGAATACAAATAATTTAACAATTTCCTTCCAACTCCAAGAATCCTATTTACAAGCTGCAGAAGAGAGACGATTGAGCCCCACTTGCCTAAGATAAAATTGATACAAAAAGCCTTAACTTCTTCCAGAAACGGAATACTATTATCTTCATTAATTGTTGGAGGGAGGGGGAACCCTCTCTAAAGTACTTTATTTATTCTCAAAGTTTCCAATTATCTTCCTCCAAGTGAAAAAACACATCCTATTTAACTCTTCCTATTAAAAATAGATTATAATTCACTCCCAAATGTACATGGAGCAGTCAATGAATTAAAGGGGACAAAAAATAGAGATTGAATTAGGAGGTAGAAGGTGGAGGTTCCTGTGTAAAAACATTGCTAATCATTGATTGATTGGTCAGTTGGTTGATTAATCTTTGAACATATTTATTGATAATCTATATTCCAAGCACTAAGGATTAGCTAATATACATTATTAGACTTAGCCAGTCCCTGCCTTTGTCAACTTCTGGTCTAATAGACATTCATCAAACAACAATGTATTTTGAAATTAGTACATGATTATAAACAGATAAATTCTATGAAGGAAAGGAACGACAGTCTTCAACAAAATACTTGCAAAAGAATTTGGCTTTCCTGAGAAAAGGATACTTGTGGTATTAGTGTGTTAAACAAATAAGGAAGAATTTGCTATCAGAACAGTATGTGCAAAGCAGTATGGGTTATATGAGAAGCTAACAGTGTTTGAGATAAGAGTGTGGGGCATGTGTTAGGAAGCATGAGCAAAAACCAGGTTATATTGCTTTGCAAGTCATGTTAAGGATTTTGACTTTGTTTTATGTGTAGTGGAAAGGCTTTAGAAGATTTTAAGCAGATGTTGCCATATTTAGATCTAAGCTTTGAGATGAAAACTCCAATAGGTATTATAGAAACTACTTTGGAGTTTTGGGCTACTTATTAACTAGAGGCAATGCTTACTTTTATACCCAGTGAATGTGTGTGTCATTGTATAAAATTTTCATATGCAAACTTGAACTATGTCTTCATACTTTATAACAAGAGTTCTAAGAGAGCTATAAAAAATTATAAATTTTGCAGTTTTCTTTTAGATTCTGTCTTTGTGAATATATATTTATATTTTGTATATTGTGTTCTTTTTCATTTCAACTTGTTATAATAGCATTTTTAAATAAATTAAACGTGTATGTCACAATTTCTAGCTTTGTATTGAATTGAAAAATCTAATATATGTTATCAATAATATTCAGCACAGTTTTAATTTTAACCCTTTATAACAAGGGAAAAATGCAAATGGATTATTCATATTTGTATAAAATTGATAATGATAATGGCAAATGGACTCTTAAGGTAGCCTCAGTGATCTCTGTTACCTGGATTCATGCTGTCATGTGATTCCCTACCCAGATGTCAAAAACACCTGTGTTTTCTTCTAATAGCATGTGGCAAAAGCTATAGGATGTACATAATTATTTGTATGTGATTGCATGTGATGATATGATTAAGTTTCATAAGATTGTAGTGCTTCTCTTGCTGGGGGCTCTTCCTCCCTCAATTTGAGAAAGCAAGTGGCCATGTTGGAGAACCCCACATTGCAAGGAACTATGGGTGACCTCTACAAGCTGAAAGTGACTTCCAGCCAGTAGTCAGCAGGAAACTAAAGCCCTCAACTCTATGACTGCAAGACATTGAATTTTGCTAACAATATGAATGAGCTTAGAAAGCAGGAATTTCCCTAGTTGAGTTTCAGATAAGGATGCAACCTCAGACAAATTAGCCTTTGTTGCAGCCTTGTGAGACCTTAAGCCTAGGACCTAGTCTAGCCATGTTTAGATTCTTGACACACAAACATTGTGGGTTAATGAATGTGTATTCTTTCAAGCTTCTAACTTTGTTATGTAGCGATAAGTAGCTAATATATTGATGCCAAAGCTGTACATATACAGCAGAAAGTCTCATCACTCAACAGATTAAATATTACTGGTCCATAGATTCATGGAAGACTGAAATAAACCCAACAAACTTGATTGAAGAATATCAATGCATTTCTCAGAGAGAGTTTGTTCTCAGAAAGTCAATTTTATAAATGCAGAATAATAGTTACCTGTTAACTTGGGCAAATCCCAATTTCCTTAGTCTTAGTTTTCTCCTCTCTGGGAAGATAGTATTTTCTCTTTCATACAAGGGATTGTTTTGTTTTAAGATTAAATTGATATCATTTTAATTAAATAATTATTAGGTTTGTATTTATATAATACTTTCACACATGATACATGGGAGCCAGTGATAACTATAAAATGTTAGTGATTTAAGTGGAGAAATTGACATAGTGCGGAGTTCTCCTCTACTCTCTGTGACCTACCATTAATTATATATCCAATTTGAACAGATCTTTCACAAGGAGTTATTGATATTCTCTCTCTGTCCGATTTAAGAAGAGACTGGTTGTTAATGTCTTTAGTAGTATTCACAGTGTGGCTCTTCATTTAGCAATTGCAGATATATTATTCCAGGTGTAAGTTACAAGAATTCTCTGTCAAACTCTGTTCTTGGGTGCAGTGCTACTTGAAATTCTCTTTTGTAAAAATATAGTGCTTACCATTTGTCCAAGCCTTGCCATTAATATTTGCTTTTACATTTGCAAGCTTGTCACAAAAAATGAATCTATTTTCAATTTTTTACCATTTGTGCAAATGCCGTTGTCACTGAAGGGTGAAGATATAGACAGAATCTAAATGCGTAACATTACAAACATTTATGAAACTTATTAATGCAGTTCACAGCACAATTAACATAAATAATGTTGTTTTTAGTCCACTGGTTCCCAAAAGCATTAAGATGCAAAAGCAGATAATGGAGAGAAAGAATTCTCCATATGGTTTAAAAAATATGTCAGCATTTCAGGTGCAAAATGTGGTTACAAAATTAATAATAATAATTTTAAAAAGATATAAACTGTGAGAGAACTTTTTGTTATGTATTTTCTCTATGGGATTTTTTTTTTTTTTTTTTTTTTTTTTTTTTTTTTTTTTTTTAGCTCATAAAGTATACTAACTATCGGGAAAACCATCTGTGATAGCTCCATTTTGCCTAATTTGTGTATGTCTCTGTGTGTCAATGGCCAACCCATATGGGAAAAACTAAGCATCACAGACAAAACTTCAGCTTGATGTGTATTGTTATTTTATTTAAGCAAGGAAAATTGGAAATCACTTTACTTAAATAAAAGTGTGACCCTTAAAAAATTTAACATCTAACAATTTCAGAAATCAGTTCTTTTAGGTTCCATATTTATTGATTACAAACTATATCTATGTAGCTAGTCAGGAACAGAAATGGGCATAATCACAAAATCACTGGGTTAAATATCTTAACCACTTTTTTAAAAAAACTTAGCTGCCCCAGTGTGAATGGGAATTAATCACTAAGGAAATATGTATTTATTTAATAAAAATACCTTATTTTCTTAAAGGTGAAAAGGTTTAACAAAACAATACAATTTATATAGTCGCTGAAAAGTGATACGAAGGAATATGTAATCTTGGCTAACATTTATTGGGTACTTACTGTATGTTAGTCTCTATTCTGTTGTTTCTACACTGGTTACACAGTTTATTCCTTACTATCAGGCATATTATTATCTCCATTTTACAGAAGGGGAATGTGAGATAATGAGAGATGAGGCAGTTTATCCAAGGGCCAGAGTGTTGGGATTGGAATCTAGCTAGTGAAGGAGCTGGGAATCAAATATAAGCAGATAAATTACAATGTGAGCCAGTCCTGCATCTTTTAAGCAGTGGGCCCACTGGGTCAGGCTTTGTGACCAGTGAGAAGTGAAACTGAGACCTGATTCTGACACTCAGTAAAGGACTAATCTTCACTATTTAGCCCTTCAAAATAAAACAACCTAGAAATCATGGAAAACATGAACATGGTTCAGTTTCTTTCTCGGGTTTTGGGACACCAGGAGAAAAAATGTGTTCACTGAAGTAGTAGTTTCCTAATGCCCCTCTGTGAGGTTTCTGTCTTTTTCACTGTTACCCTCATTCTTGAAATGTAAGAGATAGAGGAAGGGAGAAGGATATTGAGAGATCAAAGCCAAAATTCTTATTGGGCAAAGGGAGAACTATAGCTTGTAGCACTCACGCATTACTAGTTTTTATTTGGTTAGGACATTATTGTTATGTGTTCAGTTGATGAGATATATTTGGAGACTAAAATTTGAAAATGTTAGATGTTAGAAGTTGGCCAGCTGGTATTGAAAACAAAAGTATACAGACTCATAATGGTTTTATTGATTTTTTTCATATTACATAATCCCTTCAAATTGAACTGATGCTGTTATAATTACCCATGCGTGTAGGCAGGGATGAAGGTAAATAAAGGCAAGATTTTTAAGAGATTAATTGAAGTTTGTCTGCCCAACTCTAAAGATGTGCTGGCTGTTTTATATAGGAAACACGATCTATTAAATTGAGGTTTATATATGGATAGTTTGTAAAAGGTTCTGGGTGAGAAATATTTATTAATACCATTTAACTGTGTAATAGCACTTCAGTAAATTTGGAATGGAGGTACAATCCCATCATTACTTTAAGTGACTCAGCTGAACATCTCATGACCAGGGAATTTCATTTTATCTGTAGGTCTCATGATATTGTCACTTTAAGCCAAGGACACTGAAGAGAGGCAGCCAATAGCCAAGCTGTAAGAAACTACTCGATCTTGTGCTTTATTGAAAGTAATTCAACTTCCAACCAACCTCCCGCTTTCACCAACAAGAAATTCGTATTTGATTGAATCCACATCAAAATGAAACACAACTTGAGAAGCCCAGGTTTCAAATTTGGATGCCAAAGTTTCAAAGCCCAATTTTCCATTAATAACTATTATTTTAATATTATTCCCTTTATAAGTTAATTGGCTTCCGTAATCCAAATTTTATTTATTTTTTTCCCACAGAGACAAAGGAAACCAAAATGTATCAAGTTCAAGAATCCTCCAAGGAATTTTATTAGAATCTAGCAGGTAGTCCCTTCATATATGCGAATTTATTTAATCCTTACAACAGCCTTCTAGACAAGGGATCATCCCCATTTTAAAGATGAGAAACTAAACTCTTGCCCATCACATATGAAGGAAGGGTGGAACAAAGTTCAAAGTCAAATAGAAACATCTGGTTTATTTTTTTAGAAAACTTTAATTTACCATAGTAGATCATAGATTTTCCATATATCCTACATGTAGAATCTTTTATTATTAACATCTTACATTGGTATGTTGTATTTGAACCAATATTAATGAACCAATTTTGAAACATTATTATTCTACATTTTTTCAGATTTTCAAGGTTTTCTTTAATGTCAGCCCACACTAAATAATAGCCCAAGCTAAAGTAATGAGGATTTATCTTCCACTTCCTAAAGAACAGATAAATTATCAAAATTTGAATAATCTATTATCTAGATATATATAATTCTTCATGGGAGAATTTGTTCCCCCCATTTACTTATTTATATCAATTTATATTTATAGATATTTATTTACACATTGGGTTACAATGCAATAGTACTTTATTTTGTTGCCACGATTCTGAAATCCAGGTGTTGACAAGGCCATGCTTCCTCCGAAGCTTCTAGAGGAAGAACCAACAGCCTCGTCAGCTTCTAATAATTCCAAGTATTCTTTGGGTTGTGGCAGTATAATTTCAATACATGCCTCTGCCTTAATGTGGCTATCTTTCCTCTATTGGTCTCAATCTCTCTATCTCTTCTAAGGATATCAGTGGTATTAGATTAGGGCCTGCCCTAATGATGTTATTTTAACTTGATTATAGCTGCAAAAACCCTTCTTATAAATGAAGACACATTAACAGATACCTAGAGTTAGGACTTCAACTGAAGTTTTTGGAGGGACGCAATCCAACTCATAATGACGTATATTGTGGTTTCAGAATTGTTAACCCATATGTCCTTGGGAAGCGACTTGTTCTGTTCTTAATATACAATTTCTTTTGACCTTAGCCTTATCGATACCATTCATTTCCTTAATTAGATCAA
The DNA here is from genome assembly GCA_003508835.1 of Eonycteris spelaea. Lineage (NCBI taxonomy): Eukaryota > Metazoa > Chordata > Mammalia > Chiroptera > Pteropodidae > Eonycteris > Eonycteris spelaea. The sequence continues at coordinate 15,835,740 of PUFA01000004.1, forward strand.
CACCTTTCCCTCCATCCTCTTCAATAAGGTTGTTTCATACATTTTTAATACAGGCTATATTTCCATATTCTGCACTTAATACTTGACCCCTTTGACCTCTTAAATTATTTTTAACATATGCATACATTAAAGTTCATGTTTTGTTCTATAAAGTTTTATAAGTCTTTTTTAATGCATAATGCCATGTATTCACTATCTCTATATCATCTAAAACAGTTTCACTGTCTCAAAAAAATAACTTGTACCTCACCTCTTTAAACTTTTCCCACCCAATCTCTGTCAACCCTTGGTCTAATTAGTGTCCCTACAGTTTGCCTTTTCCAGAATTCCATCTAAATGGCATCAAACAGTGTGTAGCACTTTCAGACTAACTTCTTCTACTTAGCAGCATGTGTCTGAAAGTCATCCCTGTGTTTGGTGGCTTGAATTATTCCATTGGTTGGTGTACCTCAGTTTGTTTATCCATTCACCTTTTCAAGGATATCTTGGTTGCTTCCAGTTTTTGGTGATTTTGAAAAAGTTGTTGTAAACAGTCATATGAAGGTTTTTGTGTGAACACAAGTTTTCAAATCAGTTAGGTGTAAATAACTTGAAGTATAATTGACGAATCATCTGATAAGGCTATGTTAACTTTGTAAGAAACTATGGAACTGTCTTCCAAAGTATATGTACCATTTTGTATTCCCAAAAACAATGAATGAGAATTTCTATTGCTTTACATTTTCAGCAGTTGATGTATCAAATTTTTTTTTAATTTGAGCTATTGTAATAGATGTACGCTGATATCTCATTTTTTAATTTTCATTTCCCTAATGATAAGTAATGTTGATCATCTTCTCATATACTTACTTCCCATTTGTGTATCTTCTTTGGTGAGCCTTTGTTTAGAGCTCTTTCTCATATTAAAAATTGTGCTTTTTGTGTTTTTATTTTGGAATAAATATCTGTCTTAATGTATAATTCCAAACTATGAGGTAGGAAGGACAATCAAGATGGGCCAGACACTCTGGCATGCATTACTTCATTTCAGCCTAACCTCTTCCTATGAGGTAAGTATTACGATACTTTTTTTGTCTTTTTACATTGAAGAATTCAAGGGTAAGAGATCAAACCTAATATTTAGAAGCCACACAACCAGAAAGAGGAAAGATTTCCTTTTCCTAATGGAGTCTAAAATGTGGTTTAGAGACCTATCAAATATGACAACTTTTTTTTTGTTACAAATATTTTTATATCCCATTTACTATCACAAAATGATGTTTATAAATGATATAACCATAATCTACTTAAAGATACAATAAAACAATTAGTATAAAACCTATAACATGCAGAAAAAATAATAGAAAGAGGAATAAATAAAAAATAAAATATTAAATGTATATATGTAAATTCTGTGCATAATTAGGTTATAATACTAACATCAATGGTAGAGTCCACTTATAATTAATAAAGTTAGATGTAAAAGATAAGTTTTCCATACAAGGCACTCAGGAAATAAAAGACAATTTATAAAATAGATGCTAGATTTAAAACTAATGTCAGATTAAGTATTAGTTAAGTATACTTATTTGACTATATTACAAGGAGGAACAATAATGCTTATTCACATAAGGTAAAGCACGCCAGGATAAATCATAAAATCTAAAAGTGGGAAAAATCAGGATTAAGTTTTTGCAAATAAAATATCTAAAAGTCAGGCCGATTGTGGAAAAAATTATTGGGTAAAACTGTTGTGCATTGCTGGGTATTTATTTGCTGTCCCTGACACCCATCCCCTAGATTCCAGTCATAACCCCATTTATTGTCACAACCCAAAAACATACTTTCAAATTTCCTTGATGCCCCCTTAGTCTAAATCCATACATTAATCATTCTGACTTACAATATTTAATTTGAAGATTATTGTAACTCAAGTCACATTGTTACCTGTATTGGGGTTCTTGGGTTTCCCAAGATAGAAATCGAGAGGAAACCCAGAAAATTTTCGAGACCGTTTTATCAAGCTTATGCTTGAACACAAGGGAAGTAGCACAGAGGACAGGGAGGTCCTCCTAACCAACTCAGGGCTGGCTCTGCTCAGCAGCTTTTCTAAGCTGGGGCAAAATGGGCTCCAGAGAAAAGACAGGCTTTTTGAAAGTGGCGGGCTTTCTTGACTGATTAGGTTGCCTAGTAACTGCATCTGAGCCTGCCCTGTGGAGCAGGACAGCGGACTGCCCGTTATCACCACCCAGGAAGGCCATATGGACATATCTGTATGGCTGCATTTTTGTGTAAGGCGGGTGGAGTGGTGGCATTCTTGTGGTCAGCTTATTCTGCATCCCTCCTGGCCATCTGGCATTTTTTTGGCCCCAGGCCCAAATCCCTATGCAGTCTCCCATTGTAATATTTTGAAACATTTCAGAGTATTTTGGAAATTTTAATTGATGGCAATAAAATCGTTGAAAATCAGTAAATACGAAGCTTAAATATACCCAAGTCATGGCCTTGAATCAAATGAATTTCATCTCGGATAACACATGAGATTTATAAAAATTAATAAAATATGTTATGTAGAGCAGAGTCCAATACTTTGGGCCAAAACTGGCCAAAAAAAAAAAAAAATCTTAAAATTCTCCTCTTGGTTCAGCCTCAGAATCTCTCTCTCTGATAGTAACACTAAAGGATGATGGGCTATGAAAAATTATTGCTTTCCTTTTAATAAGCATCCTTTAAGTTATTTCTTGTTACTCAGACTTGTACTAGCTAGATATGGAACACACCTATTTAATAAAAAGAAGTCCCTCCTTTCAACTTTTAAAACTCCTTGACTCTCATCTCAAACGCTAAGGGTACATGACAGTCACAGTCATAATAAGTTAGTACAGCTCGTCATTTTTGAATTTATCTGAATTCTCTTGGCATCAATTTATATTTTCAACCTGTGTCACCTCTTGTAGTAACACATTTTATAGATTTTCTTCTTGTTCTCTCCAATAAGTCTCATTTTTATAGTGTACAATTTCTCTCTTCACTCTTTATTTTTAAGGGGAACTTTTATCACGCTAGCTAGGCAAACAAACTAAAAAAATTGCCAAGCTAGAGCACATGTGTAGGGTTTCAAGAGATTTGGGAATGATAAAAAAAAAAAAAAAAGATATGACCACTAGGTGGCAGTAGCACATACAAGGTTTATTTGGATACCTGAGAGCTTTACATGTAGAGACATCTCTGGTAACATGAGACCAACTAGAGATTATAAGAAGGGGAACACCATATAGATACAAGTTTCATGGGCATGCGAAGTAGACTGGCTTTAAATGGCTAAAAATCTGCTTATTTAGGTTCTATTTAAGATATGTGGATGTGTAAAAAATTGAGTTTAGTGTCCAGCAGGCTTTTGAGCCATTGAGTCTCAGTCCACTATGAAGAAATAACCTAGGGGCTGTTAACCTAAAATAACAGGCCAGAGTGAAGGCAATAAGTGTTTATTAGAGATCCAAAAGAATAGCTATTCCAGAAGCACTGATTCAGGAAGAAACTCAAAGTGTTCTGGTTAGGAGGTAAAGGCAAGGTATTTATGAGAAAGGGGAGAGGAATAATATAGGTATAAAAAGAAATTTCTATAGGTGCAAGTAAGCTAACATAGTGATGCTAATTCTAAAGAATGTCTTTAATTTTTAGTCAGGTAGACATAATGTCTGCTTTTCCATTATCTTTGCAAACAACTGTTTGGAATGCAATGCCGCTGTCTGCCCAGTCCAAAGATTATTTTGCCCAGTTTTCATATTGCAAAGGGTTGAGGAGTAAGACACACATGGTAGTTCCTCTAGAATGGCAGCTCCGACTTCATTACAAAGTGGCTCTGTTTATATTAATTTTTTATAGGGCCGATATATGAGGCCAACTTCTTCTCATTTATATAACAGGAAAACACTTTATGATTTGTAATTTATAATATTAATATATATATTTATTTGTATTTGGTCTGTCCATAGCTCCTGACTCTCAGCTCCCAAAAACTTTGGAATTTTCCCTTGGAATTTCCTAAGTGTTGAGAATGATAAAGGTATCTTTTGTTGTGAATGAGATAACTTTTGGAAGCACCTAAAGGATGGGAGTTGGTTGCCAGAAGAAACAGAAGTGTGATTGAAGGATGGGGCTGAGAGAATGGAAAAGGTTAAAGAAGTACAAATTAGTAGTTGATAGATGGTCATGGGGATGGGGAGCACGGCAGAGGGAATGCCGTTAGCATTAATATGATGGCGAGGTGGAGGGCCAGGGGAGGGAGGGAGCAATTTGGGAGGATCATTTTATGAACTATATAGCTGTCTAACCAATGTACTGTATACTTGAAACTAATTTAAATAAATAAATTTTTTTAAAAAAGCTGGAACTTTCAGTCCCATCCCCCACATCTGCAGCTGGGAGATGAGCTGGCGATGGAATCAATCATCAATGGTCAATGATTGAATCAGTCCTACCTGTGTAATAAAGCCTCCATGAAAACCCAAGGAGACAAGCTTTGGAGAGTTTCTGGGTTGGTGAACATTCGGAGGTGTTGGGAGAGTAGTGTACTGGAGATGGCATGGAAACTCCTCACCCCTCCCAAATGCCTTCCCTATGCATCTCTTCCATCCAGCTTTCCCTGAGTTATATCCTTTTATAATAAACTGGTGATCTAATAAGTAACATTTTTCTCTGAATCCTGGAGCTGTTCTAGTAAGTTAGTGGAACCCAAGAAGGGAGTTGTGGGGACCTCTGATTTAGAGCCAGTCAGACAGAAGCACAGGTAACAACTTGGGCTTGCAACTGAGGTCTGAGGTGAGAGGGAAGGGAGACAGTTTTGCGGGACTTAACCCTTAACCTGATACTATCTCCAGGTAGATAGTGTCAGAATGGAGTTGACCTATCAGATACCTTGCTGATGTCCAAGAATTGTTTGTTAGTGGTGATGGGGGGAACTATTTTGAAATTTTGAAAAAAAAAAAGTTTGTGGAATCAGAGAGATCAGGATTTGAAGTCATTTTTTTTTCTCTTAATGGCTGTTTGACCTCTGTACTTTTAAAAATCTTAGCTATTACCTGTGAAACAAGGATGTCATAATGGCCAACTAATGAGAATGGGAGAAAGATTCAGTGAGCTAACACATGCTGAACACCAGGTACATAATATGTGTTCCGTCAATACTAGTTTCCTGCATGATCCTTTCCTATACTTTGGGGTATGTCTTACTTTGAGTTTTCTTGCATAATAGTGCTTCATCCAAGAGCTTGCATGCAGGTAGTTTATTTTAGGAAGTGATCTCAGGGAACAGGACAGGAGTGGGGGCCTGGGGGGAAGGTATTTAAGGTAGAGGGAAAGTTTTTGTATAGGTGTGTTCTAGGGCATGTTTTCACAGTGGCCAGGTGTGGTCTGAAGAGCATATTGAATGTGTTTCGAGATTATTCACCAGAGAAACAGACGGAAGGAGAATTTATCCATGGCCACTTCTGAGCATCCCACTCAACTGAATGTTGACTCTTTTTCTCTTCTGGTTTGCATGTGTGGAGGGCTGGGTAGTTTCTAGCTGCTACCCAGTAATACCACCATTGCAAATCCAGAGGGGCAATAGGGCAGAAAGCCAGACAGTGGTGCCATGGGGTGAGATGCTCTGTGGCTGTTCCTGTGTGAAGTTGATTGCTGTAGCCATGCTTGGAACGCAAGTTGGCCACAAGGATGGTGATTGGTGACTCATGTTGCTTTCAATAGAAAATGCTGAGTAAAACAAAAGAGAAATGACTATCAATAATGGGCAAATCCACCTTGTAAAGAAGGGGTTATTTTTAGTAAAACCCTGAGGGAGGTTATTGATTTTTCAGCTTAGAAGTATAACATTTTTGTGGGCTTCATGCTATGTAGTTCTCCTTGATGCTTTTTGAACAGAGCTAATTTTAGATATTTTTGATTGTTTGTGGGCAGATAAAGTGATAAATAACATGGTTTTCCCATTCTATTAGCTTGTTTTGGTTGCAAAGACTGAAGCTTTCTCATTTTACTTAAAGAATCAGTGATTATTGGGAAGACTACACATGTACCGTAACCTGGGGCACGTCTTGAGATAGGCATTGTTAATTCATGCGAATTCCAGTGTACTGTCCTCACTTTTCTGAGAAGAGAGAGGAATGGAAAATTTAAAATCTGTGGTACATTTCTGTGACATTCTGTTTAATCAACCCATGCCCAAGAGTAAGCGTGAGCTGGAAGATGGGAATTTTCTGTTTCCTTGGTCATTCTCTCTCATAGCAAGAACATCATATGAAACCCAGGGAGATTATAGTGTTTAAAGAAGTACATTTTTCACACAAAAATTTCTTCCAAAAGCAAGACAGTCACTTCATCTGGTACTCAATGAAAGAAACCATAATTTGTTTCAAAGCTAGAAGAAAAAAAAATGATATTTTGTTTCTATAGTGGTATTCTTCCAAAGGATTTTTAAGGAAACTGATGACCGACTTCAATATTTATTGTAGGTGCTCGCTGTAGAATTTAAACTCTGAGTAAAATAGGATGCAACTTACTAGCCGATTCCAGTGGCTTTGAAATGTTTTGGTTCTCTTTTTTGATATATTTCTTTTTCTGTATTGTTTATCTTTCTTTCTCTTTCTTCTTCTTCTTCTTTCTTATAACTGGTTTACTCTTAGCTTTGACATATCAAAGGACCTGGCACGGATCACATTGCTTCCACGTGTTCTTTGATTGTTCTTCCTTCTGATAATACCCCAGTTTTATTTTTAGTTTGAATTCCTGAGATTCTATTTGACCTACCCCATTAGTTTTTATGCAGTAACACCTCAGCTGAACAACCTGGAAGTTTCCTGGTTGGGGGTATTGTCCTAGAATCCCCATCATGAATTATTTAGTTCAAAAAAAAAAAAAGAGTGTTCTACATTTCACTGGTCAACAATCAGTTAATATCCTGTATATCATTCAGAAAAACTACAGCTGAAACTAAAGCTTCTTTAGCAAGAATTCTGCAACCAAGACTCCTAACATTTTTCTTTTCTTATTTTTGAAGTTTCCCAACTGTCCTAAACAGAAAAAACTCATGATTGATTTTCACACTCTGACATTCTCACTTAATTCTCTCTTGATTAATAATAAATAAACAAACAACAACAAAACTCTTATTCTAAACTTCCTTGGGATCAATGGAGTCAGAGTAACATAAATTGTGGGTGTCAAAATTAAAATTCCTTCTGACATTTAAGAATATCAGATAAGGATAAGAGCTTAGCCTCAGTCAAGGACAAGGAGGAAATATTATGTGCTGATACAGAGATCGAACTCTACTTGAACCCCAGCCAGTTTGTACAATATTTGATTGGTTTTAGTAAAAATGCATTAGTTCTATTAGATCAAAGATTAAAGCATTCTCTGGGATTTTGTTCCCAAATTGTGAGCGAATAAGTGTTGTTGATTATTATAAATTAGCCAATTTCTCAAGGAACTTGAATAGCTATAAAGTGGATTATGTATATCAGAAAATGAATAAATGAGTTGATATATTTTGTGAAAGGAAAATAAAATTCAGCAAAATTTAATTTCTGTGATTTATTTATTTTCAGTTTTTAGGCATGACTGATCATGTTTTTATAGAATATAAAATATATCCTAGGATGAGGTTAGATTGCTTTGGGGTCTGTATAAATTCTTTCACTCTATAAGTGTTTCAGGACATGGCTTATTCTCTGAGAGGGGTTGTCATGATATTTTCAAATGATAGAATGCGTATTCTATCTGTCTGTCTGTCTGTCTATCTATCTATCTATCTATCTATCTATCTATCTATCTATCCATGTGCATTATTGATTTTTCAGCTCAGAAGTGTAACATTTTTGTGGGCTACATGCTCTGTAGTTCTCCTTGTTGCTAGAAAGAGACATTTTATATCTCTAACATGTCTTGTACCATATATGCTATGTCAAGGTGTTCAATGTCAGTAAGTATAACAATGCAAAATTTGAATTATTGAGACAAAATTGAAAATGTATTTATTGAACTATCCTTTTGTCCTTAAACAAGTAGTAAATGTTAACATGGGGGACAGGGAGAAGAACCTGTTTGTGTCTGAATAACATGCAAAGTGATATAAAACAAAAACTTTAAGGAAAAGAAGGATATGTATAAACAATTACAATATAAAACATTATTAAGTATCATAACAAATGTAACAGTAAAATAATTTCTTAGTTAAATATGGGAGAAATTAGCTGGATGCATCAAATTAGCTGGACTGATCAAGAAAGTCTCCATCATAGGCATCTGAGTGATCCTTAAGGAAGGAGTAGAAGTTTAAGGAGTACTGGGCAAGGAGGAAGAGAACTCTTAGCAAGAGAAATGGTACATTGAAAGATGAAGCATTAAAAACTGGGGAAAGTTCATGGTAAATGTACAGCTGTTAAAGAAAAAATTCAGACAACAAGGTTTTAGAGGAAGACTGAGATAAACTTGTTGGATTTCCTAAATGCCTAGAGAAAGAGTTTTGGTCATTTCCCCAGTGCAGCATGTGTGATGTAAATAGTTTATCAGAAGTATCAGTAGTTAATCTGCTGACATGTAAATCCTCACTGGCCCCTGAGACTGTATAACACAATTCAGCCATTTATTCAATTATGTCTTAAAGACAAATGAAAATTTTCTGTATACACCTGAAACTGACTTTGAGAGAGGCAATAGGCCCCCAAAGATGAAAAATATGAATTATTCTAAATTGCAAAATTATTTTATGTAATCATTTTTCTCCATAAATAAGCTGGAATATAAATATTTCCTCGTAATTTGATACAATAAATCACTGAAAAGCCAAGTCATACTTCACCCCCTGTTCTGTCAGATTTATCTGAGGGGAGCATCTCAGTGAAGCTGGAAGATTATTTTGTTTCCAGATCTTGATTTTCAGGAGAAGAAACATAGGCCAGAGTGGAACAAAAATGATTGTTTCATGTGCAGTGCATAATCTCAAACTGCTAGATGCTCAGAGATATTTAATGCTTGACGTGAGTAGAAAAATATTAACTGCCATTACTTAGGGGATTTGACATCATTAATAGGCCACCATCACTGGTTGGTCTGGGTCCCCTTATAAAGGAGTGTAGATGGAGAGATGCAAAGACTATTAGAAGTTTTAATAAAAGAAAATTAAGCACATTCAAATTTGCAACTAGAGGAATTTTGAAAACAGAGAAAACAGTACAGTCAGTGTAACCTAGCTAAACAGACATAGAACTCAGGGAGATGTTCAATAAATAGTCATTGGTGATGAGAATAAGAGGATGGGTTAAAACTTATGAAATCAGTCATATGTGTTTTTTTATTAATTTTTTTTATTATTGGAGTTTTATTGATGTTTTCAAAATTTAGACAGTCATAGCTATTGTTTTAAATTCACGTGGAAAAGTAAACTGTACTATTCTCTCTGAGCATCAGTTTTCTTACTTGTAAAATGAAAAGGTGTGAGGGGTGGTCACAAGTATCAGAGTAGACTCTGGTATTAATTAGGACTGTGGTCTGCATTCATCAGTGAAAGTCTTCCAGAATATGACACATTTGTATTCTTGACAAACAACTCAATTGAGGGTTTTGTGGGTACACATGTACAGTCACTTAGCAAGTATTTTAAAGTCTAAATGACCATTTCCTTTCTCTCACTGGGACTGCACAATTATTGCTTCATTAAACTTGATTGTTTCAGACTTCATTAACTTGATATTTTGTTATAATTCAGACAGACTGGCTGCAGCATACCATTATTGTTTTGTGTTTTTCCTTTAAGGATTTGTTGAAAATGTATATACGGAAAGTTTATAGGAAAATAGTTTATCTACTCAAAGAACCCTTTTGAATTATAAATTAAGTTATTGATTATGATGTTTCCCACTTTTTCCGTTATTGAAATAGATCCCCAAAAATCTCCTACATGAAAACCTTAATTTGCAATTTGAATAAGAGACTTCATGGCCTGTGCTTTGGATTCAGAATACTCCAGGTCCAATTCCAAGACTGAAACTTTGTCACATTCTTTCATCTCCTTAGGCCTTATAACTCCAAAATTCTTTGACCCTCTTCCCATCAGCGGGTGGGGACTATGTACCTTCCCTTGGAGTCTGGGTGGCTTCTGACTCTCCCACCCAAAGAGAAGGCCCTTTGTGACTCCCAAAACTCAGTCAGAGAGGATGAAGCAGCTTCTGCTTGGGTGCCTGGAACACTTACGCTTGAAAATCTGTGCCCAGGTGAGAAGTCTGTCAGCACAGAGATCCACAAGCTATGAGGAAGCCTGGCCACTCAGTAGTCTGGGTTTTCCTTGTGGAGTCCGGCATGGGAATGAAGGAAACCCCAGGTTCCATCTTCTGATTCTTGAGTCATCCCAGACCTTGAGCTTTTCCAGAATTGATTTCAGACATTGTGGAGCCAAGAAAAGTTATCCCCATAAATAATAAAATGTAAAATAAATAATGAAATGGCTGTAGTTTTATGTCGCCAAGTTCAAAGTTCAGGGGTAGTTTATTTAGCAACAACAATAATAAAGCTGTTCCATCATCTGTAAACTGAAAGCAATAATAAATGTGATACAACTGTGTTGGGAAGACTAAATGAAATAGTAAGTAAAATACTAAAATGTTAAGTCTTCAATAAGCATACATTATAGCCACTAATACAAAGTTCCTGAAAATGATTTTGTAATTCTAATTTTTTGTTCATTGTGACTGGGTTTTATAGTCCTCTTATCTCTTATTTGCAGCACCCACACGCCCAGCCTCCCTCCCAGCCAAATAGAAACTATGGGTTTAAAAATATCAAGCTCAGACCTTTAATAAAGTAGACAGTAATATGTTTGTAAACTATTTAAGAAAGTAAAATCCAGATGAGAAGTTAATATTAGTTATTTTGTATTTACTCATTTATTCAAATAAGCATTGATCAAATGCCTAATGTGTCAGAACCTCTGAAATAGCGCTTGATAATCAGCCACAAGAAAAAAGGTCTACTTTGCAACTAAATAGCGGCTGTAGTCCCTGATTTAATAGCACCATCCTTTCTAGCAAGGAGTCTGTGATCTGGCTCGCATCATCTCAGTTCAGACAAACACATACATGATGAGACAATATAATCATCTCCAAATCTCAGGATTTTCCCACATTGGGAAGTTAGACTCCAAGTGTTTTCTCCAAGTTTATCCTGCTCTTTTGTTTTGTTGGTGAACGAGGAGCTATAGGATTCGCATGGCAGGAACTATGCATGAACAGTATGAGATGTAAATGTATGGGAGACTGAAGAGACATTTTTTATCCAAAGCAATTCCATTCAAAGACACATCGTTGGAGAAGAGCACCAGTACTGATGAGAACAACTGTGCATTGACACCACTCTGTATAGACAAATTGTCCTGCACTCCAGCCTGCAAATGAGCTGTCTGGTAAACAGTTCTTTGCTTCAAGATCATAATTCAGCTCGTTATTTGTTCCTTTGCAAGATGTTCATACCATAGGCTTTGCTAAATTAGGCTGTAATTCTTTGATCATGTAGTGTCATCCTAATGGTTATGATCTTTCGTAGAATTCTTTACAGATTACAATGGAATGGGAGTGTTGAGATGTACTGGAGACCCAAGGGAATGCTGGCTTCAGCAACAGATTGTTGGCTAAGAGGCCTTCATCTTCTTTCTGCAAATATAGAAGAGAATGTTGGATTAGGAGGACTGATTATGGTCGATTAAGTGCCAAACATTGATATAGGCATTCTATGTATATTTTCACATTTAATCCTCATGATAACCTTTCAAGGGAAATATTTATCTTATATTATCTAGGAAGGGAAGGTGAGGCCTAAGTTAAATAACTTGTTTAATGTCAAACAATTTGAGACCTTTTGAACTGTGAGGAGCTATTTAAGAAAGTAAAATCCTGTCTCCAGGAGGAGCTATTTAAGCCTGTGAATCGAATCATTGTGAAGTGGGTAGACGTGTCTAACCGTATTATTTTAGAATATATATGAGGTTTTAAACACCTTCAAATAATTTTAAAAGGATACATGCTCATTTAGAAAATTTGGAAAACAATAGCTGATAAAGAATAAAATGAATACCACCTTTAATCCTACTACCTAGGAATAGCTATATTAAGATTCTGAAGAACCATGATTCCTTAGTCTTTTTTCCCTCTTCTTTAAAAAAATGTTTTTAATTACTGTTGACATACAATATAATATTAATTTCAGGTGTACAACACAATGACTAGACATTTATATAACCTGTGAAGTGATCACCCCAATAAGTTTAGTACCCACTTGGCACCATACATGATTATTACAATATTGCCGACAGTATTCCCCGTGATGTACTTTATATTCCTAAGGCTACTTTTGTAACTGGCAATTTGTACTTGATCCCTTCACCTTTTCACCCACCGCCCCTCTCCTCAACTACCCTCTCATCTGACAACCATCAATTTGTTCTTTGTATCTGTGAGTTTGTTTTGTTTATTTTGTTTTTTAGATTCCACATATAAGTGAAATCATGTAGTATTTGTCTTCTCTGTCTGACTTATTTCTTAGCACAATACCTCTAGACCCATCCAGGTTGTTGCAAATGGCAATAATTCATTCCTTTTTATGGCTAAGTAAAATTTCATTATATGTTTGTACCACTTCTTTATCCATTCACCTATTGTTGGACACTTAGGTTGCTTCCATATCTTGACTATTGCAAATAAAGCTGCAATGAGCATAGGGGTGCACATATCTTTTCAAATTAGTGTTTTGGATTTTTTCAGATAAATAGCCAAAGTGGAATTGCTGGGTCCTATGGTAGTTTCTATTTTTATTTTTTGAGGAACTTCCTCAAAACATTTTCCAGAGTAGCTGTGCCAATTTGCAATCTCATCAATGGTGCTTAAGGGTACCTTTTTTCCATATCCTTGCAGTCATTTGTTTGTTGATTTACTGATGATAGCCATTCAGACAGGCATAAGTTGATATCTTATTGTGGTTTTTTTGTATTTCCCTGGTTATTAGTGATGTTGAGCAGCTTTTCATATGTCTCTTGGTCATCTGTATGTCTTTAGTCTGTCTGCTAGGACTTTTATTGACTGAAAAAGTCCACCTCTTAAACTAGATGTAATGCACACTTATTGTGTGAAAGGCAGGAACTTATAAAGAAAAAAGTTAAAATCATCAATAATTCTACAGTCCAGAAATTTTCACTTGTGGAGAAATTTTATACACACACATATATAAGTATACATGTGCATATAATTTATATATATCATATATATTCTAATAATTTGACATTATACCCTAGATAATTTTATATCTTTATAAATCCATTATTACTATCTTGTTAGGGAAACCATCTATTTAAATCAGATTTATTAAGAAAGAGAGAAAAGAAAGGGAGTGGTAGAGAAGAGTGTTCCTGTGGGGGAGGGGCAAAGGGAGGGATGGATAGAGGCATGGGGGGAGAGAGAGAAACTAGTCATATAACTTCTGGCTTTATCAGCCTTAATTATAACTACAATTATTCATCTTCATCTATATAAATGTTTTTTCTATTTAAGTCTTTTTGGAACATCACAGTTAAAGATTCTTTCTACACTGGGAGCAAATTTATGTTGCACTTAGCAGCATAGAAACAGACTTACAAGTCTTGTAATCATAGGACAGATCCCAATATCACCAAAATTATCATCACCATTATTGTCACCATCATTGTCATTATCATTTGTCACTTGTTGAGTGCTTAACCCTACCAGTTCTTCAGAATTGGTGAGACACTTCATTTAATCCTTCCACCCTCTAAAGCAGGGACAATATTTTATTTATATAGATGAGAGAGCTGAGATTCAAAACTATTACATAAATTCTCCAAAATGCTGCTGGATTTTAAACCTGTTTTTTTTTTCACATTTTAGACCATGACTGCAGTCCTAGAAATGATACTCTATGATCTTCTTGATCAAAACCTGTGATTATAGCTGAATTATTTACTAAATACATTAACAATAGCACTGTAGGCCACAGAAACAGATTTGTCACATTTTAGAAATGGAAAGAGACCAGAAAAATCTCTTACTTTTTTTCTTTTTCTTATGGAAAGAATGGGGGCTAGAATAAGCAATACTCAAAAGCTAAACGTGCAGACTTTCATATAGCACGTGTTCACATGTGCTCAATAAATGACAATTATCTAGTTGCTCCAGTTTCTGAAAACAAGAATTACAAATCAGGAAATACTGAGTATCCACAATATCCCCAAGGTCACCTACTGAAATCAACTCTGCAATGCATATTGCTTAAAGAAACTCTTCTTTCCAATTTCCCTGAATGTTAGGACTTTAATTTTAGAAGGTAATTTTTTTCATGTTTTTGGAGAATCATAGAGAAATTGAGAGGGCGAATGAGCAGAGGCCATTTTAGTGTATACCCTTCACAAAGTTAAATCTCTTGATTAAGTCTTTACTAGCTCTTCTTTCCCCTTAGAATTCTAGTTGAAACCTCTTCATTGTAAGTGTTTTATCCAGATTTATGGATTGCTTTATCTTCCTGGATCTCTTCTAGTTCAACTTTCACTTTTTTTTTTAAGGTAAAAGAAAGCAGATATACTATTGTCTTCATCACTATTACAATGTGGTGCTCTTATCTGATTCTGTTATGGCATTCTGCAGTTGGCAGACATTTTATAATGTAGTACTGCCTTCAAATAGCATTGTCCTGCTTTCTCAATTACAGAAACTATCGGCATGTGTTGATGTATTGACTAATTATTGCTCTCAGCTTTGTCCACACAGTAAAAAAAAAAGCAATGCAGCAGTCATTTCAAAGTATATCCTTAAAAGACAAGTCAGTTCTTAACTTTTGAGTCTTGAGTTTTCATAAGTCTTTTTTAAGCTCGAGTTTTCTCTCAAATATTCCTTGGTGATTCAGACATTGGAAGTGTGGCAGATTCACGAGGTAATAGCACCTCCTTAAATAAGGCATACTTCTGAATATTAGAAATTTATGAAGAGAAACTCACTTGCTTCTGTTCTGTCAGGGATTAACATGTTCACTAAACAAGATTAAGAAACAGAAAGTTGACATAGTAACACAGTTCCCTCTGCCTGAGAATATCAAATGTCTTCCATTAGGTACAATAAAATATTCAAGATGACTGATCTGTAGCCACATCTACAGAGTTAGGCCCTTTGAGTGGTGATGACAGAGATTGTCTAAAGATTGGGGTTAATTTTGAGGAAAGGAAAGGTAGTCGGGATGCTCAGGAAGCTACCTCAGTAAGTCATCGATGATTTCTTATGGAGAAAGAGCATTCATCCATAATACCCCTGTTACCAAAAGACGGTTCTAACACTGTTGTCATCATTTTCATCACTCAGGTTGTCTTTGCCTCTGTGTTACTTAGACTGCTTCTACAGCAACTCCTACTACTGGTTTTAGTTCTTAGTACTCACTTGGTACCAGTTACAGGTCCTGCACTTTGTTTGCAGGTATGTAATCTTGCCTTCAAATACCTTAAGAGCTTCTGATGGGACTGTGTTAAATGTTCAGTATGTAATGCTGAATGCCTTTAGTTCTTCTCCCAGGAGATCTCATAAGATAATGTCCTATCTATAGATTACTTCCTTTGGCTCAGGATTTGAGTCAGTAGATGACTGCATAATTGTGTGACAAAAAATAAAACATTTATTCTTTAGATTAAAAAAGCTGTTCGGCTGCTTCTTTGCACAGGATTCATATAACAAGTGGGTATATTAAAGTTTCTGTTTAGGGTGAAACTGGAAAATTGTAGCTACTATTACTGGTAATATTACTGTTATTACTACTATAATTGCTAATGTTAGGGATTGTATCAATCAACTCCCCTTATAGTAAAACCTTTCTCTTTTATTTAGGTGAAACTTGCTGATGTATATTTATGTCACTCTGTATCTTTGTTCAACATCCAAGGGGGGAATTTATGCTTGCTTTATACATGTAAATAAAGAGGTTGGGGCTTTAGGAAGTGCCCTGGTGGTTTACTGTAAGTAACCTGACCTAATTTCTGGAAAGCAGAAGGCAGGAATGACTAAAACTGCTTTTGAAGATAAAATATTAATTGGAGCAAAGAGTCCCAGGGCTTTTATTTTGCAATTATTCACTCTGGTTTAGCACAAAAATGCTTCTTTCTTAAAAGGATATGCGGACTTTTTTTATTTTTTAATTTCTTGAAAGCTCTATTACTTTGGATGTCAAATGCACCTAATTAGTATAAGTTGATGTGTGAATCTTATTCAGTTTCTTAAGACAAGATAGGAAAAGTCTTATTTGCATGAGATTCAGAGTTGCAAATTTTAAAGCTAGTTAAAAAATAAATCATCATCCATCTTAATTAAACTAAGAAATTCATTTGTAGAATAACAGATAGAACTGAGGTTTTATTTATTTATTTTTTATTTATTTTTAATTTTTTTTTTAATGCAACTATCCATGTGATGTAATGGAAAAGTACCTTTGAATATGAGTCACAATATCCGGCTGCTGATTCAAATTGTGCCACTACTTCTGTGACATTAGGAAAATTATTTCAAATTTCCTGTCTTGATTTAAGTTTCCTTATTTGAAAAATAAGGTATTTCTATTATTATTCTATTTCCTCAAAGACTTGGGAACACTTTGTACTTATATATGTATATATTATATATCTTTGATTTTCCTCTCCTCTAACCATCACAAAAAAATGTCAGAAATGGTAAATTATTAAATACACTTAGATTCCTAATCGAGAATATTTAACATACAAGATGACTATATATTCAGATATTCATAAGTATTTGGGGATGCTTTCAGCCTCTGGTACATGTTAGTGTCTTTCTGGTACTTCCATGTTTCTTTCTAATGTGCCTTCTTTAAATACTGGGCCTCTTATCTGAGTTTTGGAATGAAAATATTCTTCAGTCCACTAAATCAATAAGTAACTTTCTCCCCCGCAAATTCTATCCTGAGTTCGTTTATGACCTTTCCGCCCCAACAGCTGCCCCCACAGCAACACAACTTACACACAGGAGGATGTGTAGCAACATTAAATGCTGAAGATCAGCTCTCATGGGACAAAGTTTAAAGTATTTTGCAAATTTTACTTAGAAGAAAAAAACCCCAAAAACTTTAGTAAGTGCTGTGATCCCTCAGGGGTGAACATGACAGCTGTTTTAACATCTGGGAAGTCATGTCTCTCGTCAGCTCAGCAAAAGAGCTATAGACCGCTGAACATATCAGAAAGTGTCATGAGCAAACTGTCTTAGAACTTCGACAAGACAAATTGATCTAACAGCTTTGCTCCCCTGAATAGTTTATAGCCATAAGTTGTCAGCAGGTTGAATCTAAGCCCTGGGAATATCTCCAGCCCTCCATTCCTCTGAAGTTCCTGCTAGGACCTCAGATTAGGAATGTATCAAAGAGAATGAAATCTCCTACTTGATAATTTGAGGTAGTGTCTGAAATAAATATTACCTCATCAATCAGATTTTTATGAAAGCCTACTGAAATACTACAGGGGGAAGGAGAAGGACAAAGGCTCTAAGAAAGTTTTATAGAAAAAGTTATGATGTAGGAAGTGACAATATACATACAGTTGACCATTGAGAAGAGCGATATAAATGTTTTGCCCCCTTTCCATCACTGGATCGTAATGTATTTTTAACAAATGTCTAACTATGCATTTTAGGATATCATTCATATGTTTGTTTACTTAACCATTCATATCTACACACATTTGTTAAGCACCTATTATGTAAGTTATCTACTGTATGTCAATCCTGGATCCATTGCTGAAATATACTTACCTCTCCTCCCCTCACGGAACCAGTTGGAGAGACAGGTATTAAGCAAAGGATTCCAGGCAAATATAACAGTATGTGCAAATGTTCTTAAGCAAAAGGAATGCAATGGCTGGAAAGAAGAAGAGCAATGATCCAAAACTGGACAGGAAAAATCAAGCCAAGACTTTGCAGGCCACTTTAACTTTAGATTTTGTCCTAAACATAGTAAGAAGCTTTGGAAGCTCTACATGGGAGAAAAAAGAGAGATGATTAGATTTTCATTTATCACAGATCATTCTGGCAACTGAATGGAGAATCAGACAGTGGCTTGTGGAACAAGGTGGAGAATCGACTTCAGGAATATAATTTAGGAGGCTATTGCTGTGGTCAAGAAAGGAGGTGATGCTGGTTTTATTACCAGGTATGTAGATAGAGAGGATGAACAGATTTGAAAGATTGGGAAAATATATATGGGACTTGGCTGTCCATGTGGGTTATTATGTTTAAGGAACAATATGAAGTATTAAATGTATCAAGTCTGAAATAAAGCATTACTTTTACTAAGTGATAGTACAAATGGCTATAGACTATTAATAATTTATTTGACACCTGCTTTCATATATATGAAATATTATGAAATTACTTAATATTTGGCCCTTTTTGAGTAAAAGCTGATGGTTTCCATATGATGATAAAAAATTGTCTTTAAAACATAGTTGATATGAACTACCTCTTATTCCTGTATAGTAGAGGATGGCAGACTGGTCCATGAGCCAAATTCAGCTCATGACCTGTTTTGCAAGTAAAGTTTTATTAGAACACAGATGTACTTCTTTACTTTACCTATTGTCTGTGTACGCATTTGAACAGCAGTTTTTAACAGTTATGATGGAGACTTTGTGGCCTAATGAGCCTAAAATATTTACTGGTCTTTACAGAAAATGTTTGTCAATTTCTACTCTAATAGTTCTTGAACCAGTAGCACAAAATTGGTTTACTTTGTTGATTAGAACATTCTTTACTGGATATTTAACAGCAGAAAAAAAAAAGTGAAACACATTTTGTAATTGTGATTTGTTTTAATGTTCAACAAAATCCTCATTGTATTAAAGGATTTACAAAGATGTATTTGCCACTGAGAAATACTTACGACAAAGAAAAAATTATATTAGCCAGATCAATTTTTAAAAATACAGTTCCCCTCAAAGATTTCAAGAAGTAGAGAATTTGTATAGAATTTGATGTTACTTTTGAATGCAAAACTCTATAAAGAGGTCCATATATCTCAAATTTAAGCATTCCTAAGACTGTCTTAAATGTGGCAAATTGAAATGTTAAAATACATAAATTAAGTCAAATGGATGTTTATAGTTCTGCTAGTGGAACAGTGAATACAGTTAAAAATGTACAGGCTTCTTTTTCCCTTACAGAGATTGGATTATATATTTTCTCTCTATATAGAAAACTGCTAAAGTCTTTCTGATATTACCTAGATACCACATAGCAAAAAAAGGGGAGGGGCTTTAATATTTTTTCCCTGAAGGGCTCTCATCTTGATTGCTTGTTATAAAACCATTAGCCAATGTCAAATCAATTTCACTGGATTCTTGCAAAAATAAAGTTTAGATTTGAATTAACTTTTCACCAAATGGTTTTCACAAAGCATGAAATTATCTCAGTGCTGAGAATCGCCAATTGAAATTATACCCTTGTCAAGATTTTCCTAATTAGTCATTACTCATGGTAACTGGCTCATTTTTTTCTTTGTACAACTGGAGCTATCTGCATTTAGGATAATGCTTCTGGCTCACCAGTTGTTACTGGAGACTAGCCCTATGAAGACTCCTCCTGAAGCTGAGAAATTCTTTGTGGAATGCATTAAGCATATCCTTGGCAATGACAGCAGTGATAGCCATGTTCTCATTGCTAGTAAGTACCATAGCAGCATCATTAGAAGTATATCATTGGAGGGTAACATGTATCCTGTAGCCTACATTCTAATATCAGAGACTCCATTAATAATTTTAAAAATCATCATCTTCATTAAAGAGAGGGGTCTGAGTTTTCCTTCAGTATCCTTAGTGACCTAATAAAAAACTATTTACATTTTCACATTATGAAACTAAAATATATACCTGCAAAAAAGATGAGATGACTCAAGACCAAAATATTGATTTAAAAATACTAAGTGCATTAAAAAAATTAGACCTTGGCAATTTCAAAGGTAAAAAATATATACTTTGTATATATTCTCCAAAGGAAGCATGTAGAGTCCTTTCACAAACTTGAGTTAATTCCCCCCTATAACATCAGATTTTAATATTATTTGTCTGTTCTCATGGAAATGAGAACAAGAGACTATCTCACACTGTATCAAAAGTCTTATTAAACAAAAGGATGGTCTCCATACTTCCATTCTTTTCTTCAATTATTAAACATCTCATATAAGCCAGCCCTCAGGATGCAAAAGTGAATTCAGACCTGGTCTCTGATATCGATAACTAAAAATTAGCCAGGTGAAGAGAAGCAGAGAGGATCGCATGTGTAAAAGTTTGGTGTGAGAGAGTGCAGTGCATTTTATTTGTGCCTTGAATAAAATCCATGCTCTTATTAGGGGCCTACAAAGCTCTGTGTCATTGAGCCCCTCCTCCCTATTAATTTATATTCTTCTTCTTCTGGGTACAATAAAAAAATTTCCATTTCATGACCTTTTCATTAACATATCCCTAAGCCTGGAAAGATTTTTTTCAGGCTCTTCACAAGACAAGTTCCTTCTTAAGCTTCATATATCTGCTTAAATATTGCTTCCTCTGTGAGCTCTTTCCCTATCCCTAAACTAACTCCCATTCCATTACCCTGTTATCACACCATCTTTACTTATTTCATCACACTATTTATATGCCATAATTTTATTTGGTGATTAATTCACTTGCTTATTATCTTTCTCCCTCACTATGCTTTAAATGCTATGAAGACAGAGAGTATGTCTCTTTGGTTCATAATTGTACTCACAGGGCCTAATACAATGTATGGTTCATGGCGGAAGCATATTAAATAACTGTTAAATGCATATTTTAAACATCTATTAGATAAAATCCAGTAATGATGCTGGATACTGGACAGTTCATCAAAAGTCAAGTCATGTAGACCATGAAGACCTTGTAATAAAGACTTCAAAGTTTCTCTTAAGATCAGTAGGGCATTGGGGAGTTAAACTGTTAAGCTTCGTGAACCTTCTTTTCCTTTTTTCTCAACTTCTTCAAAACACTTTTTTTTTTTTATAATCCCATAGCAGCCTTCTGCTGTTGAAGTCTTCCATTTCTAACCAGAACTGGCTCCTCCTTATGTATGCCTCTATTTTTTTATTGTTACAGTTGTTTATTTCTCTTTATGTGAGATTCTGAGCAACTAGGAAGTGAAGATCATTTTATTCACTGAGTTTCACTTAGTGTCATTGTAGAGTAGGTGCTTAATAAAAATTTATAAAATGATGATTGATACAATAGAGATAATTCAGATACATTATTCTACAGGAATTAGATGGGTAGGAGACTAAAGTTTTGGCTAGTAGAGTTTAGGATCTTTGGTACTGACATGACATTTAAAATTTTTTGTATAACGCTGACTTGGGGAAGGTTAGCTAAAAGAACAAGTTCATTATTGAGGAAATCAAGACTTTTTAGTACGGACAAATATCACCTATTAGTTGCATATACAGATAAATATAATAATAAAAAAACAACTATTTTCTTTATCATTTCTGTGCCAATAAGTCTGCCCTAACTCATCAATGTGCGCTGGTATTTCCAACATCTTTGGATTATATAAAATTGGTTTCCGCTAATCCACTGCTAATATTATAGACTCTGGTTTCTTATCTGTGTATTGAAGAGAACAAAGCCCTCTTCATTTCCATAGGTGTCTGTGACTTAGCCTACTTGTGTGCTACAACAACAAAACAGGAAAACGACCAACTCAGAGTGGATCAGGGTTACTCAGACTCACAATGACGGTCTTATAAAGACTCTCAGAAGAGTCTGTGGTTTCTGTCTAGACTATATCACAAACACAAGCTCTATTGTTGGTGGTTTATGGTACATATATATGTATGCTTAAAGCTTTAGTCAAAGGAAATCATTTAGATGTGGGTTAAATCTCAAGTTTCACAGAAAACACATTAGAAACTAGATATTTCAATTCTACTTCTCTGATTAACATTTCAAAAATCTATTTGTTTTAAATTATTTAAATAGGAAGCCTTAGAATATTTTTATAATTATTTTTAGAAAAAGTCCTTCCAGTGAGATATTCTGTTCAGCAATCCAAAGAGAAATGTGATTTTTAAAAATAATGTTTTATTCCCCCTTAGTCAGAAAACATAATCATTTAAGGAGTGAGGCTAATTTTAGTTCCTTTGTTTCTTTCAGTAGACTTCATTTACAACATTCAGCCCCAGGGTGATTACAGTCATGCAAACCTTAAAAATAATTTCAGCATGACTTTTAAGGACAAATTGTACCCACTTTCATTATTGAAACTGAATAGTATTCTTCTTCTTTTAAATTGGTCTTGGGAAAAGAAAAAACATGTTTTCATGGTGAGTTTTGTGACATAATTTGCAAAATGTTGGCAGTTTGAACTGAGGAAACAATTATTTCTTGTCCTTAATTGTATTAAAGTCATCTCTATGTAACTAGTCTCAGATCCAGGTGATTATAATAGCGAAACAACTTACATTTTATCTAAAGATTTTTAAGTCATTGAAGTTCCTTCTCCCTTTGATAAATACACCATTTCTAATTTTAGAGATGAACAATAATCAACTAAATTAAAAAGAAATATTGAATGCCTCTGGGTATAAAGCATCAGACTTTCATAATGTAGGTTATGTAAAGCTAAAGGAAAGGTGGTTTCTGCCATCCAGGAGATTAGTGTCAGGTTGGAAGATAGCAAAGACATCATTCTGAAATAAGGCCTGACCTGCTTAGTTTTTTATTAGAGGTTCAAAAATGCATCAGCATATTAGAATATGAGTCAGAAGGTATAATGTACCTTTATAAATGTGTGATACTAGTTGAATAAAAAAATTTTTAAAGTAAAACAATTTTTCCCCCATTTTTCAAAAGTCTATTAAGAAAAGGAACAGGTCTCATGGAAAATAGGGTTTCATTTCCTTTTCATAAAAGGTACAAACGTGGTTGAAATGTGTGTCTTTACATCCAAGCATCATGAGATATCTGGCCACTGAAAGAACAGAATGCATCATACGTCCATGTAGTGCAGGGCCACAGAGACTTGACAAATTTCTCACCCCTCTCTCACCTTAAAGGGTGGGTCGAATAGAATCTCAAGTGATACCTGGAGATTTGTGGGTAGAGACTTTTTTCTCCTTGACCTTTACAACTTTATTACTCATGTGACTATGTAATGAGAAGAAAGAAAAACAGAATATATGCCTATTTGTGTGAATTATGTTATTTTATGGTAAGTGGTAATTATGTAGTATATTTTCCTCTCCTATAATTGACAGGGATTTTGAAGTTTGCAAATTGCAGCTCTAGTTAGAAAATTAAGCAATGTTATCAAAGGCTAAAATGTGCTATGAAATGTTTAAAGAACCATCATCTTAATGTGATTTGGACCAAGCTTTCTTTTCAGAAACTTGGTTTTCTTTATGGGAATTCTCACTGCAAAAGGGAAAATGTGTTTATCCCAAGTAAAAATCAAGAGTTGGTTAAAAACACAGTTTCCTTAGCTAAGCCCTGAAATAAATGATCCAGCAGGAGATAAAACATTATTAATAATTTTTAGAGCACCTGAGAATTCATCAGTGACATTCATACATGATGAGGAATAGAGAAAAGACATTTTGAGCTACTTTAGAGGCCTTCATGATGATAACTACATCATTTTGTTATCACGAGAATCTAAAACAATCCTTTATGGTACTGGCAAACAAATGGTGCTGGACATGTCCCAGTAAACATTCTCTATTATATCCCATCCAAATGGGTTAACTCATTGATTAACCCAATCAATCTGGGATTAAACAGGATTTTACACAGCAATAAGAAAACATTTCCAGAACACCAAATTTTCTATCCAATATCTGAACCCTAATGGAATAAGAATATAGCAAGAATAAAAATAACTAACACTTAAACATTTACTTAGTGACAGGCAATGTTGTAAATGGTTTTACACTTACATATAATAGTGTAATGAGCATTACACTCTCGTTTCACTGAGGAATGGAGAATAGAGGGACTTTATAATTTCCCAAAGTCCTACAGCTAGTGAGTGGCAGAACCAGACTTTCAACAAAGAGTTTATCTCCAGTGCTCATATTCTTAACCATCACTACAGTATACTGCTTATAACAATTTAAAAAAAGAGTCCCTCCCTGATTGTCAATGGAAAACAATTATATGGACTATTTAAATGATCTCTTCTGTGGTTAACTTAAAATACACATTTCTTACTTCTTTCTAGAAAGTTTGTTGAGTTTTGTGTTTAAGGAGGGCTCGTGTTCATTAGAGAAAAAAAAATTATTCTGACACTTGTTAAAACAGTAAGAAAGACGTTGCTTAAAACTATTGTAATAGGGGAGCGAGATCAGGCTTAATTTTAAACACAGCAGAGGAACAGGGCAAGAAGGGTCAGTAGATGGAAAACTGCTAAGAGGAGATGTCAAGGGTAGGGGAATCCTTGCTAAACTGACCTAACAGGATTCCTGCTAAAAGTAGGCCAAGAACTTAGACATCAAAGGTGGGGGATGAGGAACTCTATTACATATTAAGGATCTAAGATAGCAAGGGTGAGAGGATTCTTGCTAAACTGACACAGACACAGCAGGGTTCTTCCTAAGACTGGGTCTGTTTCTTCATCTGTAAAATGGGCCTGACATTTTTGAAAACTCCATCGGAGTGTTGTGAGGCGTAAACAAGATAATGTATATAAATAATTTAGAACAGCACCTCACCAATAGCAAGCGCTCCATGACCCTTAACTATCAACATCTTCATCATGACCCATGAGCAATATATTAGCAAATGCTACATGGTGTTTCTCAGATGTTTGTCAGTCGGCAATCTGTTGCTTAGTCCATGAAGTAAATACCGAATTTGAGAATAAGCATTTAAATAACTTTATAGCAATTTTACAGAGTAATGTTATGCCTATTTAGTCTAAAGTAAAAAAGGTGCAGTGTTTTATATGCTTTTTGTTTTTATTTTGTTTTTCTCGTAATTCATGTTTTACAAAATTGCCTATCTGTGGTACATTTGAAAGGGAAAAAAGAACAATTTTTCATCATAAATAGTTTGAGAAATGTTGGTCTAGACTAAAGATAGAAAGACACTATTTGCATACAGATTTTCTAATTCACCAAGAACGAGGTGATTTGTTTAAAAACCACAATACCAAATGTAGAATCTAGCCTTTCTTTATCCAGCCTGGGTTTCTCTTCTTTCTTAAGTGTT
Source organism: Eonycteris spelaea (assembly GCA_003508835.1). NCBI lineage: Eukaryota > Metazoa > Chordata > Mammalia > Chiroptera > Pteropodidae > Eonycteris > Eonycteris spelaea. The sequence continues at coordinate 15,861,022 of PUFA01000004.1, forward strand.
TCTTTTATACTTACACTGAATGTCTTATTTACCCAGGGCATACTACAAACGTGTTTCTTAGTTTTTTAATAATTAATTTTTCAAAATTTATTCAAAACTTTAAGAGTTTGTTATACACATGTACAATCATAATGATGATAATAATGACGATTTAGTGAGGTAATACTAGGTATCTTTTACCGTTGACTTGGCTTACTTCGTGGAGTATTTTGCAAACTTAAATTCACATGGTGGAACACATTTGTGGCAAATAAATTATAGCTTTCCATATCTTTTTTAAATTAAATTTACTGGGAGTGACATCGGTTAATAAAATTCTATAAATTTCAAGTGTGCAATTCATTAATACATCCTCTGTATATTGCATTGTGTGTTCACCACCCAAAGTCACATCTGCTATGACCGTACGTTTTACCCCCTTTACCCTGTTCTGCTTTGCCCCTCTCTATCTTAAGCAGATGACTGAACATAATTGAGAAATGGCTTAAACTTTACCTACACAATAATTGAAAATGAAATTCTGAGTTAATCCAGTGTATTTTTCTCTAAAGCATTGAGAGTGTGTTTGACTTTTCCTCCCTTTACTTAATCAACTGGTAGTAATGGCATCCTGTATGCACAGTCTTAATAACTTGTTCATGAGTATAAGTAATCAGAACTGCATATTGATTAAATTCCAATTATCATAAAAAATATTTTAAGAAATCAAAGGGGAGGTTATTCTGACTTATACCAATTAAGGATTTTATTGAATTTAGGGGATTTAATATATTCTGCCCTGATTCTTTTCTCCCGAGTGATTGATGTTACTTGTAATTCAGGAGTGAAACAAAGGGAATAATATGCTTTTTCAATGTGCAATATGCTATAATTTTACTTGTATGAAATTATCTTTCAAGAAAGGCTTTTTTGTCCCCTTCCTACTATGAGGTTGTGGTTTTTCCTGTGTGATACTTTAAAGTCTTTAGTTTGCATTTTCTTAACAGATCTTTCCTGGCACAGACTTGAAAATACCTTTTGGTCTCCGATTTATAATTATGCATTGAAACCTCTCAGTCCTCACACAACACTGGGATTTCTTAAAGGAAATAGTAAAGAGCAATATATTTAGTATAAAGATTCAAATTCCTTGAAGAATTTTGTGTGACCTTAGGCATTTAACAAAGCTTTTAGGTTTGACTGTTCTTTTATGTCATATGGGAATAAGGCTGGTCCTTCCTACTGATATCATTTGTGGCTTTGTGTGACGATCAAATGAGATAATGAAAGTAAAGTCAGTTTAGACATGCATTAATGTATTTTAAATGCAGAATATTTTATATCTCATAAAGGTACTCTGAGGAAGTTCCTTCCTTTTTTTTCTTTTTAAGATATATGTAAATCAATGCTGAGCAAGCAATGTAAGTTTTGATGACCTCGTGACCTATAAACCATTCATTAGTACTGAGATACTGGGTCTTCACTTTCATTACACTTTTACAGTCTTGAAACTTCTGCCATCTTTTGCTTCAATCCTGTCCTCAAGGCTGTAATCTGGGCCTTTTTCAAAATCAACCCTTCCCTCATTCCCCAAGCCCATCCCTATAATTGGGGAGTAAAAGGACCACATTTTACTTATTACAAAAAATCAGCTTACATAAATAAAAAATTTCATTAAGGGATCTACAATTTTTGAAAATTTACTTATATTCGCCCAAGCGAATACCAGTTCCTATCTTCTCAGGAGTATTAGTGTTTCGGCTGGTGGTAAAGATATTATTTCAGAGAGCCACTTATTTAAATAGGAATGGAGACATTTGGAGTAGGGAGTAGAATTCTGTGGATATTTCTTTGAAACTCAAATTATCCTCTCCAGTTCCATCTTTTATGTGCTTTTATTCATTGATCCATCACTTGACTGTGTGCCAGTCAAGTTCTAGGCCCCAGGGAATATAGCAGTGACCAAATCCCCTGTGCTCCTGGAGCTCATGTTCTAGTTGGAGAATACAGACATAAATTAAATTTACACACACACACACACACACACACACACATACATACACACACATATATCTCACTATAAGATGGTGTCTAATGCATTGCAGAAAAATGTCAAGCAATGGAGAGGATACAGAATGTAGAAGTGTGGCGGCAAAGGAAGGAGGGTTACACTGAAATTGGTGGTTAGAAAAGGGTAGATTTTGAACATGTAGAACTCAAGGATATGAAGATTTAGTAGCATGTCTCTGAAGTGTTCCTGGAAAAGGTAAAAGAGAGTGCAGACGCTCTAAAGTGGGAATGTGGCTGGTATCTCCCAGAAACAGCCAGGAGATCAGGGGGCTGGAGCAGAGAAAGTGAGGGAGAGAGTAAAAGAAAAAAATGAAGTGGATAGAGAGAAAGCAATTGCTAAGAAATTGTAGGCAGAGATTTGCAGGAGGCTGATTGGGAAGTGCTCTCAGAAACACAACCTCTAAAAAAATGAAAGAAGTGGGACTTAGCAAGAGGAGAAGATGAACCATGCACAATGTCATTGCACCTGAAAACTCAGAAAACTGTATGAGGAGTTCTAGAGCTAAGCTGATGCTTCCAGGAATTGAAACAAGGAGCCTGGACATTCGCACTCCTGCATTAACCAGTGATTGGATGAGAGCTGCCTCTGGGAGGGATTTCAAACCTGGGTGAGGCTACTTCCTTTAGTCAAAAGAAATTGCTGGGAAGAGGTTCAACTATAAGTTATTATCAGCACACACTCCTAGCAGTTGGGAAAATAACTGTACTTTACTGCAGTAGATATCAGAGTGACAACCCACAGCATTCACTTGAGGGAGACATTGAGGATTTTCTGACAGGATGTTGAAATTAACTTACGGTCTCAAAAGCATCATTCTGTATCTGTATTAATGTATCGGGTATAAAGAATAATAATAGGGGGACCCCCTTAGAGGTCATTTTAATAATCAGGGCAAGAGAGACGGTCATTTGGATGAACATAGTAGTGACAGAAGTTTTTAAGAGATGGTAAAACCTGGATATATTTTAATGCAGAGCCAGGAGGATTTGAAGATAGGACAAATGAACAAATGGTCACGAATGATTCCAAAGTTTATTAGGCAACTCAAAAATGGAGTTATCGTTGTCTGAAAATTCAAGGACTATAGGAGCAGCACACGTTAGAGGAAAGTTCGGGAACCCTATTTAGGACATATAGAGTAGATAATTCAAGTGCAGATGTAAAGATAGCCCAAATGTGAGTTCAAAAATGAGGTCAGGCTGATCATTTTTGTTTGCAGCAAATGAGGTCTTTTTGCAGCTAAGCTGAGAAAAGTAAGAACTTTATTTGGCTACTATGTGATTCAAAAACTTTCAGAGCTTCCGATTAAGTGGTTCAATTTTAAACATTTTAGCCCAGACATTTTTAATATTTTTGAGTCAACTATTTAAATAGTTTTAGTGAATTATTTCAAATATAAAAAGTATAAAGCACATTGCTAACACCTATCGCTACCACCTAATTTTAACAAATCTTTTATTTTGCTATTTTAAATTCAACTCACACTTTTGCTCTTGATCTCTTTTTACAGCTACAGTTGGTTCTGACTTTGTATGTTTTCATTTTCTTTCTTATTCCAGAGGCAACCACTATTTGCATTTATTGTTTATCATCCTCATAAATATCTTTATCATTAATCAACAATATATATGCAACTGAAACAATATATAAACATTTAAATATGCATTCTATAAATGTATAGTAATGTATTCTTCATGTTGCTACATTTTATATGAATAGTATCACAATATATTTCAAATCTGCAACTTTATTTACCTAACATTGCTTTTCTGAGATTTATCTATGCCAGTAGGTTGATATAGGTATAGATATAACTCTAGTCCTTTGGATTGATGCTTACAGTAACCCATTGTATGACTTTGCCATATATTATTATTCCTTCTCCTATGATGGATACTTGGCTTATTTCTAATTTTTCACTATTACAAACAATAATGTGAAAGATATTATTTTATATGTCTCCCTGAATATTTCTTGGCGTTTTCAGAAGTGCATACGTAAGAAAGAAATAGCTTGAGAGCAGAAAGATGTTCATCTGCTCTATACAGTATTGCCAGAATACTTTTTAATAATAGTCGTGCCACTTTAAATCCCCCACTCTGAATAGTGTACGAGAATTCCAGTTCCTCTGTAGTTTTGCCAACATTTGGCTTTTTTAGACTGAAAGAGAAATGAAAGACTTAAGGTTATAACGTGATACATTATTGTTTATATTCTCATTTTTCAGAAATTGAGCACTTGTTTATTTTTCATTGCCTATTTGCAATTTCCATGAATTATCTATTCATGTACCCTGTCTTTTTCCTATTAATTTATAAGGTATGAGGAAGAAAGAGCTTGGTATGTTCTGAAAAAAAAAAAAAAAAAACCCTGTCAATTTTGTGAATTGCTAAATTGTTTTCCTAACATTATTTTCTATTTATCTTTTATAAAGTTTTATCTTTACAAAATAATTTTTAATACATCAGTCTTTACTGTGGTAATTAGTACTTTTTCTGTCTTTCTAATTCATTCTCAATGTTCTGGTCATTAAATGTGTTTCTATATTTTCTTTTGAAAAAAATTTAAGTTTGCTGTTTACATTTATATTTCAATATTTTTGGAGATTATTTTTGTGTACCATTTATAGTACAAATTCATTTCAATAACTATTTCAGCATTACTTATTAAATAATGCCAGCTCTAATAATAAATAATAATATGTTATTTATTATATAATATCAAATTTTAAAATATTCATGAGATTTTGTATGATTGCTAGTCTGGTTACTGATAAATTTGTCTATCTTTGTGCCTTTTTATTTTAATTAAAATAATATTATAAATTTTGATATACAGTAGCATAAGTTTTTTCCCTGTACCCTTATTCATCAAAAATTTTCTTTTTATCCCTGGTCAAGAAAGCTAGCCAGATAGATAGATAGACAGACAGACAGACAGATGGACGGACGGACAGACAGACTGACAAGATTGACAGACTGACATCATTTCATGAAATACCCTATTTGGATTTTAATACAATTTACATTCATTTAACACCATAGTGTAATTAAGAAAAGTACTAGTAACTTTAATATTTTGTACTTTTATAAAGACTTATGCAGTTTCTGTTAGGTTTATTTCTGGGTATCTTATTTTTATTGCTTTTAGTGTTAATGTGAATGTGATTTTTCTTCTTATTAGAAGCCATAACCATAGCCCTAGGCAGCAGTCAGTTAATAACCACACTTCCGAAAATCTTTCTTACATTATAATTAGATGTTTTCAAGTCCGTCCTCTACTACATTATAAATTATATGGGTGCCATATATTTGTAAGTCTTCAATAAATGTCGGATGGTTGCAGGAATGACTGAATGACTGCATTTCAGTTACTCTTGCTGTGTATCATTAGAAGTCCTTTGTGGCCCATTTCTCTCTGCTGTTACCTAATCTATCAAATGAGACTGGTGAGAAATTAAAGCTCTCAGCATCTGTGATAGGATTCTTTTGCCTCTGCAGTATGGGCTTAACTGGCTGAGCTGAAGAATAGTATATATAGAACCTCTTCCACAACCCTTCGGATTTACTGCTTGAACCTAATTCAGGTCTCCAGTTCTGTGGCATTAATAGTAACTGCTGTCTTGATGGATACCTTATGCTGACTTATCCTTTCCTGAGATGAAAATGTTTAGAGGTGGCCGCATTGCCAGTCAAGGACAAGCTGTGAGACAAAAATGGTCTGAACTTGCCCATGCAGATGCTAAATCTTTAGATGTTTCTCCAAATCTTTTCCACAAGTGAATTGCCTTCAGATTCATTCTGCACTGGCTCTGTTGCAAGTAACCTCTGGGGAGGTCTGTCTCCTGTTAGGTAGAGAGCCTTTTGACTCATAAATTCTCCTTCTAAGGCAAGGATAACATTAACGAATAGAAGAAAAACACAATTGTGAAGAGAGATTTGAATTTGCAATTTAAATAAAATTGTAAGGACAGGCATTGATTTATTCTAAATGTACTTTCAAGGTTGGACAAAGACCTTTTCAAGTTTGAGGACTTTATTTTTATGGTGCCTTCACATTATGAATAAAATATTCTTTGGAGTACTAGCAATAATGCACAGTTTGTAAAGAGACTACCAAGATCTCACAGCACTTATTTTAAAAAGAGCCTTTGTTTTCCTCTTGATGTTCCTTGTCTCAGGAAAATAGTTGCCACCCACATATTTATAGTCTGTATCATGTGGTCTGAGTGTTTTTCACAAATCCCCTCCCTAATGAATTTGCTTTGTATATTCCTTATTTTATTTTTCCATTTCACTGTGAGAGATAATTAAAAGTGCTCTAGTGCTGATAAGAAAGGGAAGTCATAGTCAGAAATTCCCTCCCCCAAGATGAATATTCTCTTTTAACCAAAATGGAAGGGGGGGGGAATATTAAACTAGTTGTGGTATGTGAGCCTGAAGTTAATGAAGTCTCTATTTTCTTTAAATAATCTGATATACTTAGCCCAGAAAGTAGAATTAACTTCTTGTGGGTAATGTAAATAACTTTCAGCAACGATAAACATCCTATCAATACCATAATCATAACAATTACAAGTAACGTTGGGCACATTCGTTTCAGAAACTGTATTATTATCTTAGTACTCACAACTCTTATTTAGATAGATATTGTTATCATCACTTTATACATGACAAAAGTAGGACATAAAAATGCCAAATTGTCATCTTTTTTCTTTTTCAAATTGTACAGTTTATTCAATTTAGCAGAATGTCCATTTTCGATTTATACAAAAATTTAAAAAATAAATCACTGGTAGTAATTCAACACACATGTAATTTTTTAAAATGTGAAAACTTTTAGTTTTATCCCAGTTTCTCATTTAAAGTCACAAGGGATATCTTCCCAATATGTACAAATACATGAATAAATAATATGGCAGAAATATCTTCACAGTTCCCAGGGTTTGGGTCACAAAGAAAATTTAGGAAATTTCATCTTTTTTAAAAAAATAAGTGCATCTACTTTAAGAAGAGCTAATATTTAACAAGAAAATAGAAACAACAAATGTGAAATGGACTAATACCAACTTGTCTTAAGATCACATAGCTAGAAAGCAATAGGTGATTTGGGCATCAAACTGATGCTCTTTTGGCTTTCGAGCCAATATTTTTAATTACTTAACTACGCTTTCCTTCCTCATTAAAATAGTGGTAAGACAATGTAGAAAAGCTCAAAGAATATTACTATAATTATGATACAATGGATGACATAAATGTCATATAAATATTTTTTTCTACAAAATAATTAGAACAATTTGGATTCATTTTAACTTTTTTTTTCTTTTTGCAGAATTTATGATTCAATTACATATTGAGTACAAAGTAAACTGCATTTTGGTGTTACTATAGCTCAATTGGAATTTTCCATTAATTTTCTGACCAATGTGATGTTTTTAAGACCCACCAACCACATTTTCTTTCCTCGCTGCCTCACTTCTTCTCTTTCTTCCTTCCTCCCTTCCTTCCATAACCAGGGCTGCTATAGATATACCTTGAAACAGTGGTTATTCTGGTTAAAAATTGGTGTGATTCTATTCTTGATCTACTAGAGGCAAATTCTTCAAGGTGTCTGAAATTCAGAATTTCTTGTCTTCCTGCTTGTCTCTTTCTATACATACTCTTTATAAAGCTTTTTATGTTTACTATTTACAAAGCTTTTAATTTACTGAGCTGTCTGGGTAGGGTACTGAGCCAGTCTTTTGCATCATCCTGGCTTCTCCAGAGAGTTTAAAACAAAGTACAAGCCAAAACCTGCCATGAAAGAAGGGATCAGTGTTTCTGGAGTGCAGAAACCATCTGCTCAGATCTTTCTCTTTCTCTCTCTGCCCTCCCTTCTCCCTGGGATGATTGTTTACTACAGCCGAGAAGGATGTTGTAAGCAGACAAACATGATTTAATGAAAGGTTTATCACAAATCTTCCCTTTGGTAAGATAAGCTCCACTTGCATCGTTGGCAGAAAAGTCACTCTGAGATCTTATGCTTTTGGTAGAAGGGCCCAGACAATGGGAAGGATATCGAGTTTATCAACTGAGTATCTAAAAATGATACCTCCAGTTATAATTCATGCTGAAGAATTTTTAAGACAAGCAAATAATTTTAGTAAGTGTTTCAAGGCAGGAATTGGTCAGCTTCAGTTACAACCTTAATTACTGGAACATTGATACATTCAAAGCCATCTTTCTCTATTTGATTGGTTTCAGTTGCTTTGTTAAGTGCCATTCTCAGAAATTAACACAATCATCATATCCAATAGTCAGAATTAAAGAGAGAATGAATACTAGAGTGCATATGCATATTACTACTTTGTGGTTAGAAGGCCTATGAGTTATAATAGTTTAATGCAAGTTCTTAATTTCTAAAATCAAATTGCAGTGCTTCTTTTTTCTAAGCACCAATGTTTTATTAGTTTCATCAGACACAGAACTGCTCTGTCAAGTTGTTAAAGTGTTATTTACTCATTTTTTCTATATATAAATAAACATTTATATTTTTTTACTTATAGTTGACATACAATACTATATTAGTTTCAGGAGTTCAACGTAGTGATTTTTTTATACAACTTACAAGGGGATCACCCCAATAAATCTAGTACCCAGCTGAAACCATACATAGTTATTACAATATTATTGACTATATTCCCTATGCTGTACCTTACAACCTCGTGATTATTTTGTACTTCTTAATCTCTTCCCCTTTTTTGCCCCTGATATCTGGAGACCATCGAATATTCTCGGTATCTATGAGTTTGTTTCTATTTTGCTTGTTCACTTATTTTTTATTTTTATTTTTTGATTTCACGTATAAGTGAAACCATATGGTATTTTTGTTTCTCTGTCTGACTTATTTCACTTATTGTAATGTCCTCTAGGTCCATCCATGTTGTTACAGGTGGCAAAATTTTATTTTTTATGGCTGAGTAATATCCCATTTTATATGTGTACTACTTCTTTATTTATCATTGAGGGACATTTAGGTTGCTTCCATATCTTTGTAAATGATGCTACAGTGATCATATGAATGCACATGTCTTTTCAAATTAATGTTTTGGGTTTTTTCAGACAAACACCCAGAAATGGGATTACTGGGTCCTTCTTCATCTCTTGTTATAACTTTCATTTTTAAAGTCTTTTTTGCGTGGTATAAGTATAGTTACTACAGCTGTTTAAAATTTTGTTTCCGTTTTCATGAAGTATCTTTTTCCATCTCTTTACTTTCAGTCTGTGTGTGTCTTTCAGTCTGAAGTGAGTCTCTTGTGGGCAGCATATGTAAGGTCATGTTTTCTTATCTGTTCAGCCACCCTATATCTTTTAATCTATTTACATTTCAAGTAGTTTTTGATAGATATGTAGTTATTGCCACTTTATTAATCCTATTTTCTATCTTTTTTTCTCCTTCTTCTTAAACAAGTCCCTTTAACATTTCTTGTAATGCTGGTTTGGGCTGATGAACTCCTTTACCTTTCCTTGCCTGGGAAGCTCTTTATCTGGCCTTTGATGCTAACTGATAGCTTCACTGGGTAGTGTAGTTTTGGTTGGCAGTGTTTGCTTTACACCACTTTGAACATTTCATGCTAAACCCTTCTGGCCTGCAAAGTTTCTGTTTATAAATCAGCTGACGGTCTTTCTTGTTGTTTTTAAGATTCTCTCTTTATCTTTAAACTTAGGCATTTTAATTACGATATGTCATGGTGTAGCCCTCTTTGGATTCTTCTTGTCTGGAACATTCTGCACTACCTGAGCTTGTATGTCTATTTCCTTTGCCAGGGTAGAAAAGTTTTTTTTTTCCCCCCTTATTTTTTCAAATATGTTTTCATTTTCATGCCCTCTGTCTTTTCCTTCTGGTACTCCTCTCATGTGAATGTTGGTACACCTGATGTTGTCCAAGTGGTCCCTTAAACTACCCTCATTTTTTTGAATTCTTTTTTATTTTTGCTTTTCTGATTGGATGTTTTCTGCTACATTCAGTCCTCGGATTTATCTTATTTATAGCCGATTCCTTCTGCTGTATTATTTATTTCAGTTATTGCATTTATTTCTTACTGGCTCTTTTATGTTTTCTATGTCCACTTTTATGTTTCCTATCTCTTCATTGAACTTCTACTGAGGTCACTGAGCATCCTTACAAACAGCGTTTTGAACTCCGCATCTGGTAGGTTGTCTCCATTTAATTTAGTTCCTTTTCTGGGCATGTTTCTTTGTCTCTTCATTTTGGCTGCCTCCCTGTGTTTGTTTATATATATTGGGTAGAGGCGCTAAGTCTCCTTGTCTTAGTAGAGTGACCTCCTATAGCAGGTGTCCTATAGGACTCAGTGGTGCAGTCTCCATGGTCATCTGAGCTGGGTACTGCAGGTGTGTATCTTCTGTGGGCTGTGAGTGCCCTTCTGTTGTAGTTGAGCCTTGATCGGCACATCTCTGGGAGGGTATGACTCTCAGGCTGATTGGTTGTAAGGACTGGCTGTGACTATAGTGGAGGAGCCAGAGTGCAAGGGCTCATCCTCCAAAGCAGCATTCACTTGAGTGGGGCTATGGTGCCTGCCAAGTCTGCCCTTTGGGTGTGTTGTTTATGGAAGTGATTGGGTGGTGCTCTGATATGATCTGAAACTGGCCACTAGGGATGTTGATTCTGGAACCTCTTGGAAAGGGTTCTGGTGCAGGCTAAGATTAGCCACTGCCTTTGCCCTGCCGGAGGCCAATTGGCATGGCCTATAAAGTGATTGGCAGATGATTGCCATTGTGTCGGGCATGGAGGTGCCAGAGAAGGTTGATGCTGAAAACTGAGGCTGGCTGCCACGAGTGTTGAGCTTAGATCTGCTTAGCAAGTGGTATAAGACATGCCAAGACCAGATGCTTCTTTGGGGGTTGTAGACCTTTGAGAAATTTTAGGAACGTTTGCAGCATGAGTGAAGACAATTTGTTTGTATGGAAAACCTACTGGAAGTAGCTTGGGTGGGCCCACAAGTTGGTTAGAGTGGGGTCTCAGGGAGTCACCAGGGCTGTGCAAAATGCTATTAGCTAGGCTGATGGAGACTAAACTTCGGTGCTCTCCTACACATGCAGGCTGGGTAAGGGTAGGGTTCAACAAAGGAACAACGGCTTCCACATGCACTTCTGTCTTGGGGAAAGCAGCCCCTCCCACCCTTGCTCTGTAGCCAGAAAATTTGGTTCCTCCCTGTATATCCCTGGTACCTTTTGAACTATTGCACCAGCACTGGAGGTCAGAGCCAGTGAGCTTGTCACTTAGTTTATACTTATCCTTTGAGAGAGACACCTGGGACTTCAGTAGCCCTCCATCTCACTCAGCCACAATCTTCACAGCAAAAAATGACAATCTTGGCTAATACTTCCAAGGTTAGACCAAATTCTCATTCTATAACTGTTGGCTCAAAGACCTATTCTTGATATCAAATTCTTTATTTATCGGAAACATTTCATAAAGAATGACGTATCGCCATTTCATGTTCAGGATCTTATTTTATTAAGTATATAATTTTTTTTACAAGGTAAGATTTTTTTTAAGTCTCTATTATCTTATAAATCTTCTTGTCATACTTAAAAAAATGAGACTGGAAACTAATTTGCATACTGCCAGAGGTGGGAAAAAAACCAACTATATGATATAAAGAAATGTGATAGTTTCTCTAAACATTCCTTCAACCTCTCACTCAAAAAATATCCTTTTTTGAGACCCACAAGTATAAAGGACAATTGGGTAATGGCGAGGGAGGGGGTGCTGTGAAAAAACAGTAAAGGGTTAAAAAGTACAAATTAGTAGTTGATAGAGGGTCACAGGGATGGGGAACACGGCATAGGGAATGCAGACAAAAGTAAGGTAATGGCTATATGTAGAGCCAGAGGAAGATAGAGTAATCAGGGGAATTGTTTCACAAACTATATAAATGTCTAACCAATGTATAGTATACTTGAATCTAAAAAAAAAAAAAAAAAAGTGGAAAAAAAATCCTTGCTTGATTGAAAATTAGTTCTGAAAGTAATATTTCCGGGCCATTATTAATTAGCCTTCTCCCCACCCCACCCCCAAAATTATTTTATTTATTTCCAAATACCCTGATTTCTCTTTGGGTTGAGTTATAATGATGTAACCTCAAGTTCCTAGGTCAGGGAGGTTGTGTCTTTCTGGGGCACTTTGAATTGAGAGAAGAAGGCAGAGAAGACCTCAGTTTGCTTCTCCTTTCTTTTCAAGTCTTTGAGAAGAAGGACTTTGTGTGACCACCAAGGTCCTTTACTTTCCTTTTTATTTTGAGTTTATGACCTTATTAGGCTAGTCAATCTTTAATTTTAATTCAATAGCAAAATAATTTCTGTGTACATTATTTGGTAACTTGCTTTAATATCTAATATCCCTTCTTCTGCAAGAGAGGTTTCTGATTTTTATTTTTTCCCTTTATGTACTCATAAATCTCATTTTATTTTCTTATAGAATACTTAACAGAACACGTACATGCTTAAAACTCATGAATACATTACTCAGTTTATAAAAACAGTAAGAAAGCCTTAGAGATTTGGATGACATTAGGTTTATCAAGATTCTTTTTTCACTTTCAAAAACATCATCAGTTATTTAATCTTTAGCATTTGTAGTGTTGAGCTGTTAAATAATCCTCTTTCATATAAAGCAAATAATTCTTTAAAAGACCAGCAAATTTTTAAATTAGATATGTACATTATAATACAAACACATGCATACACAAGACAAATGTATACATTTGTATTATGGCCCATGTTAGTCTTTAATATGCTTCTTACCATGAAAATAATAACCCAAATAATTTATTTTACTGTTTTTGGCATTGGGCATTAAACTTTTCAATTATTTGCAGTTTTGTAGACTGGTTAGGTAATCAGCAAGAGTGCATATTTAATTATTTTACAAATGATTTATTAAATTTAAAAGAAGTGGCCAGCTTGACAAGCATCGTGAAATCTATTTCAGCCTCATTACCTAGACTATTAGATCACAAGTGAAGAATATTTAAATACCTATTTATTATCTAATTGCTAAGGAAGTCTGATAAATTTAAGTTTCTGGCACATTAAAAAGTAAGATAAATTAAGAAGTAACTGAATGATTGATTTATATCCTCTAAGGGAAAAAATAAAACATAAATGTGTCAAATCCAGTTATAGAGAATTGATGTTTTATGTAATTCTTTTTGAAGTAAAAATTAAATTTTCTTAAAAGGTTATATTAAGAAGGAGATGGGATAGAACCATGGCTAACACACCACTACTGTAATAAATCTGGGGGAAAATACATTTAGAAAACTTTTCTGAAGTCTAGTATTAAATTGATTTATTCAGTCCTAAGCAGTAATTATGGAATGTGCTTATCTAGAAACCCTCTGCTTCTATTGATTCTCATGTCTTCTGATGAAAAGCTCATAATTTATTACATTCTTGAAGTTTAGAATTGTTAGAATTATTTATGATTCATGGTCCTAGGTGCTGGTAACTAAGGCAATTGGAGTGATAATTTTACACTATAGCACACTGGCTGTTTCCCTGAGCAAAATGCATTGCTGATGGATCCAGGCAATATATACACAAAAAATGCTGATTTCCTATGGGAATTTGGAGAGCCATTGTTATGTTTGGAAACAAAGCAATATGTAAGAGTGTTAGGTTTTTATGATTTACATTTCCCTCTGGAGTACTTTATCAGTTAAGGAAGGATAGCCCTCATATTTGTTTACTTAAATTTATAAAATGTCATAGTCTTCTGGAAATCGAATTCCATAGATTTCTGTTTTTATGGGTCCTAGGTTGGCATATCTTTTAAAATTATAATTAATAGGCTATGACAGTGTTATAGCATTTCCTTAGTCAAAATCATATTTTCAGTGGCTATCCTCTGTCTTAAATCTAGACTAGCTGTTATTCATCATTTGAGAATTAATATTTCATTTGCAATGAACTCCAAATCTGTTTCTCCTTTACAATTTGTTATTTCTGTCACAGGCAACCAAGTCTATCCAGATGACTAACACTAAACTATGGTATCGTCTTTGCCTTTGTCTGATCTCTCATCTCTTCTATCCAATTAATCACAAGGTCCTATTTAGTCCAATTCCACATGTGTCCCCATTTGTCCTTTCCTTTTTACTCCCATGGTCACTATCAGACTCAGGACTTCATTTCATCTCATTTGGACAGTAGCAGTCTTCTCCTAAATGATCTCTCTGTTTCTGGTTTCTTCCTCAGACCATCCATTCCTGCTGCTAAATTAATCTTCCTGAAAGTACAGTTGTAATCATGTCTTTCTCAAATTCAAATACTTTTAATGATTCCCCTTTGACTCAAATTAAATTTTAAAGTTTTCCACGTGGCCATCATGATTCTGCATAATTTGAACATGCCAGAATCATGAAAGGTTCACTTTTGAACCTTTCCATGTGTTATCCTACTATTCAGACTCTACATTCTTGCTAACCAGAGTTTCCAGACTTTGAGATTTTATTTATCTTTTATTTATTTATTTATTTATGTACTTCTTTACTTACTTAATTTATTTATAATTATTTTAATGTTAGGCTTTGGACTTACCTCTAATATACAAGATTAATATAAAAACTCAAAAATATATAAAAACTCCATCGACTATTTTAATGTAATAAATATTTCAGAAGATAAGGACTGGTTTAATTTAAAAGGGATGATTATAAATTTGAGATAAATAATTGTTTTAAAGTGGAACCAACTTGTTTTCCTAAAACACTAATAGTCATGTACTTATTTTCCCACAACCTGTAAAGAACTCCAATAATGGTACAAAAACCACAGAACCAGTTTATTCCCAAAATAACATTCCCACCTTAGGTGTTGTTCTTGTATATGTTGGCAATTTTTTTGAGGGTGGAGACTATGTCTTTCTTCATTGCACTGCCAAAGCCATGCATTTGTGAACGTGGATAACTTCCTAAGCACAGATGCTGGCTCATCCCAGGTGTAAAAGTTGTTGAATGCACTGACTAACATGTCATCTTTAAAGATGTTTTACTATGATCCTATGGTCATTTAGTGTCAAATAAATATGAGTCAAAATGTGACTCTTTGCTAAGCCATGAATGAGAGACAAGGACTTGGGGAATAACAAATTCCCATTCCAAGTACCTATTTGATTCCATGAACTTGATTATTTTGAGAGTCAAATCATTTTATACTATTCAGGTAGAGATTCATAGCACATTTCATCAAACAATTAGGATGCATATATTCACAATGGAAGATAGTATTTGAAATTAGTTCTGTCCCAGAAAATCAGAATAGGGGTAGATTAAGGGTCAGTAAACTTTTTTTTTTTTTTTTTTTTTTTTTTTGGTAAAAGAACAGATAGTAAATATTTTAGGCTTTCTAGGACATATTGTCTGTGTTCCAATTATCAGCTTGGCTGTCACCGAGTAAAAGCAGCCACGAACAATACATAAATTGATAAGCATGACTGTGTTATAGTAAAACTTTATTTAGGTATACTGAAATTTAAATTTCACATCATTTTTACATGTTGCAAAATCTTCTTCTGGATAATTTTCAACCCTCAAGAAACATGAAAAACATCCTTACTTCGTGGATATGCAAAAGTAGTTCTAGGTCAGATTTGGCCCCCGTGTCGCAATTGCCAATGCCTGTTACGGATGCAGCACTAGCTTAGACAGCTACATACATTGACGTCAATAAAAGGAACTCAAATAAGAATCATATTTTAGTATGATCGATTTTAAATGAGGGAGGCATCCTTAGTGTAAAATACCAGGATTCTAATAGGATCTTTCTCTACCTGGAGCTGTTTCTGAAATGCTTATTAAATATAAGAACTTCATTCATGAACTATCTACAGTTAGAGAGCAGTTAATTTTCTCCTCATGAATCAATATTTTGACCTCTGATTTGTTTTGTAAACTGGAGATAAGTTGGAGATCTGAGAAGACTAACTTTGGGCTGTAGGGGAAAATGTCTCTTTTTAAATTATTCTTTGGATTTGTTTGGTCCCATGTCTTATATTCAGATCCTCTCAGGTAGTTTGATAGTCCATCTCCAAAAGGAACATACTGTATGTAGATCTTACACATTCAGACTGGACAGAGGGACATGGACAGAAATTTCTATTATGTTTTCTCAGGAAAAAGTTGACAGCATTTTCCTTTCTAAAAGCTTTCCATACTTTTTTATGATATGTTCTCAGGCAGTATCTTGTCTTATCTTGACAATGTTTTCCTTAGGGTCTTCTAGCCTATCTTTGGTGAGCAAATCTAATTCAGCCTTGAAATATTAATTGTAGACTCTGGTGAAAGGATAAATTCTTATGCCTTAAGGATATCTGTAAAAGTATATGCAAAAAGTTGAACCTTATTACTTTACTGTAGGGTTCAGCTCTCACAGCTTCCAAATTCTTAGAAGTAAAAAGAACCATGCTTTCTGCTTTTAGATTATGGTTTAGGTTAACAATTCTCTATTGTTAAATGTTTAAATCCTCACGCTATTTAAAAGCTATTGTGAGCTACTTCATATTGTAGAACACAAATACGGTATTTAATGAAACAAGCAGTAGGTTGCACTAGGAAAAGAAGCCATCTAATTCATATTTTATAAAATATTTTTTTCCCATCATACTTTCCCTATTATCACAACCCTTCTCTAAACCCTTGCTTTTGTCTAAACTCCTGCATATGGAACAACCATCCTCAGATTTCTGTCCCATTAAGTATAATTTAGAATTCAATTTAAAGTACTCTTTAGCACGAGATAGGAAAAGATTAAAATATAACTGAACTTAGGAGCATCTCTTTGCCAGTATTCTAGCTTCTACTATTTCTTACATTTAAATAGAAATTTGCCCTTTTAAAAATATACTTCAAAACTTATTTTAGGAGGTTAGCAGTATGGAAAATAAACACTTATTAAGCATATGATATGGGCTGGTCATTTTGCAGGTTCTGAATAATATAAAAATAGAGGTCTCTGCTTTTAAAGACTATGTAACCTGTGATCAAAAAGGACAAGACAAGAGGATGTGCTCTGGACTAAAACTGTTGGAGTTGAATTCCAAGTTCAGAGTTACTAGTTTTGTAATCTTGGGGATATCACTTACTTCTCAACACTTCATCCTCCTCATTTGTAAATTGATAACACAACTTTCACAGCATGTTTTGAGGCGTAACTAAAACGGTAGATACAATTTGCTCATTATAGAGCTCACAGACTAAGTCATGAAAGATGAATGCTTTTTGTTTTCCGTTATAATTTTTATTACTATAGTTGTTAGAACAGAGCACATAACAATAGGGGAGTTTAATGCAGTTTGCAGCTTGAGGGTATAAAGTATTTGGGAAAGCTTTTTGGAAAAGATGATGCCTGGGTTGGGTCCTAATTTATAGGGCCTCAAACAAGTCACTCAGTTCTTCACCTGTCACAGTGGGGTTAATAAGTCCCAACTAGCCATATACTGTACAGAGCTATGTTCCTTTCCCTCTCTCTCTTCCATCCTAACAATAATTCAATAAGTATGGCCTATATCTGTATAGGTGTATTATGTTTCTGGCTAGATTCTAAAATTGTCTTCCTTAAGCTTCCTGTGTATTTGTTTAGAAAGCAAGATTGAAATGAAAATGTTAAACTGGAAATGAAACTTCTTACAAAACCCATAGTCTTTTCAAGTTTGAATATTCTTCAGAAATTCTGAGGTTTCATGACAATTAATAGCCTAGGCAGGAGCAGATGTAGTTTCTGATAACAGACAAAATGTAGGTTATAACAAGTCTTGATAACTATCAGTGTGCAGATCACCCTAAAGGACATTCTGAAAATGAAATGTTTACCATGCATTTTTCCATCAGGACACAGCTCTGGACAAGGCACAAAGTTCTTGGATATCCGTGGATGGCAGAGATCGTCTATATAATTGAGTGTGTTTGATTACTCATTTATATTGGCAAATGTTATTTTTGTCTAGTGAAAATGACAGAAGGGTACTTCCCACTGGGAGAGGTGAGATGAGTCAAAATGAAACCTATGATTCATATGATTATAGCCACTGCAAATGAAAGAATCTGATTTGCCAGGAAATTTAATAATAGGCAAGACCATGGGGGCAAAATAACAATCAGAGATTAGTCAAACATTTTCTATACTGATGGAGAAAAATCTGTGTTTCTTTTATTTCTGCTCAGAGCCACACAGAGAAGGTAATGTTTCTACTCAATCTATAATGCCCCTTCCCTCTACAGATACGTATTTGCATAGATACAGTTCTCACTGCTAAAGGTTGATTGTGTTAATAATTCTGACAGTTTCCTTTTATTCTCAGCTTTGTCTTTGATTCAGATTTGTTTTTTTGAACAAGATTAGCAATTGCTTTGCTACTCTCTCTTTTTTCCTGAGCACGCATACTGAAAGACAGTTAATCTCTTTGGGCACTAATGACATCATCTGTAAGTCACAGGTGACCAAGATCTCTTTCAAACTGACATGATGTGTTTCTCTTCTATAATTCTCAAAGTAATATTGGATACCAATTTCATGTGTATATCAGAAGCCACTCTGTGCTAAAAACAAACAAACAACAACAAAAAAACAAAAACAAAACCCAAAAAGTAATTTTATAGCTTTTTTTTTTTTTTTTATAGCAGAACAGTCAGTACAGGGCATATGTAGGTTCTCAAAATAATAACAGTGGCTTATTTAATGTGAGGCAGTAGAACCTAATTTTGGAAGATTAATTTTAAAAGATTCATCTTCAGATTAAAAAACTAAAACATATTACTTTTATTACTAACATCTCATAAAAAAGATGTAATGAGTAAAATTCCACAAGTTTAGAAATTTAGAATAAAGTTGGAAAAGCTCCCAGAAATTTAGATGAATATTTGTTACTGCTTTTTGTTGTTGCTGCTGTTACTGTTTTAACTCACAGGTCATCTTTTAATGTTGGATAAAAACTTTATTTTTTAGCAACGTCATATATTGTTATTCTGTTAATCTTTTTTTCCTCTACCTTTAAAAAAAAATTGTTCACTGTCTATTTCTCTGCTTCTCCTTTCTGCTACTTTCTCTTGCAGTTCTGGCCATTCCTCAAATGAATTTTCTTTCTCCAAACTTATCGCAAATGGAATCTTTTGGAAATTTATTGTCTTTGGCATACAACTGTGAGAAAGCTTTTGTTTTGTCCCCTTCCCTCATCCCCAGGACCTTAAAAAATAACAAAAACTGCCACCGTTGGTTTTCTTATGTAAAGTTTTCCCTCATTTCTTCATTCGTTAGCGTCTCTAAATCAAATAGGTATTTTTAGAACCGATTCAAATATTTTTAGGCTACATGAGTTGTTTAAAATGCAATACTAAAGAACACATTGAGCTGTGGAATGTGTCATGCCATTTTCTAGATGAACAATGTTACATTTGTTATCACCTGTCCAATAAAAATATTGGAGAAGGAATTGTTATCTTCGTTTTACAGGATAGCAATAAGACAATAGAAGTTTGAACACTTCCAGGGTAAAGTCATTAGTTACCTAGTAATGATTGCATTAATGGAGAGATGTAACTATAAAGTCAGATGGATGGGACCCCAAAAAACATGTGCTGTCCATCAACATCTTTGATCTTGACAACCAAGTATATCAATGAAGCTGATGTTGGGTAAGGAGTTCTTAAATTGTATAGCAAAATGTTTATCATGACTGAAAACCACTCTTTTGCAGTCTGAAAGTATCTTTGGCTCTTTTTTCTTTTTGGGGTGATTCATTTATGGGACAATGAGCTTTCATCCGATTAACTAAACTTCACAAAAAGATCATGACCTAGATGATGCCCTGAGTGTAGTTTTAATTTAATGGTAGAGCCCTGGAACTCTATCTTCATGAGATGAACATCTGCACTTTCTTGAGGCCTGCACATTTATGACCAGATTACTAATCTGAAAGCAAACAATATTTCCCTGCTTTTTTCCTTCTAGCAGGATTATTTTACTAATCCACTTTATCTCAACCTTAAGAAGAACTCTACTTTCCTTCGGATTATGATATAATCCTCCACCATGTACTAGGAAAAAACTTAAACTTGCCACTCCCCACCAGCTACACAGATTTTGTTAAATTTTATCTTCTGTAATTTTTGAAATGAACACCGTTTTCTTTTTTTTATTCAGACATAAAATTATATTTTTATGTTTGATTATTTGCTTTTTAAAAATCTCTCTCTATTAATTTCTTCAGAAGTAAGTGGAATAATTGCTACTTGAGTCTATGTAGACCTAAACTGTTTTGGAAAAGCATAGAATTTTTTATTGTTGATATTATGATTAATTGACAGTAGAGAAAACAGTTTGAGACTCTTTATTTTATTTCTTTAGGTGAAGCAACCCTTGGTTGACCTCAGAGATTGCAAGAACTTTGTCAGTTTACAATCCCTATTTTTTATTTTTTATTCCTACAGCCCCTGGTCTTCCTAGGTGGTCTCCCATCCAAGTACTAACCAGGCCTGACCCTGCTTAGCTTCTGACATCAGACCAGATCAGGTTTGTTCAGGGCAGCATGGCCATAGACAGTCTGAGACTCTTAAAGAAGGTACTTACAAGGCTGTTTCTAGGCAAACCAGGATTGAAGATCTGATTGACATATCCTTTTTCAATTTAAGATTATGCCCTGGAATGATCCGAGGTACCACCATGACCTGTTATCTTAATTCAAAAGGCATAGTAAACCTATTTTATCTCAAAGTTATATAGAACAAGACTCAGTCACGGAGCTACTTTTGTATACCTTGTGATTCAAAGAGAGATAGTTTCATAAAAATCTCATGTGGATTATGGTATGTCTTCTCCTTTAAAGCAATTAATGGTTTCCCTTCAGACGTGAGTGAAATGGTGATAAAAGTGTTTCTGTTGTAGGTTCTGGCTGTGCTTAGAGCAGAGATCTGTAGCTGTGTGCATTAAGTAGACACTGAAATAATGCTGCTTTTGTAAATATAAAGAGTTGGAAGGGGCCAGTTTACATAGCATCTTCCTGTGTTTAGTGACGTTTCTTTAAATTTTCCCACATGACTCACTCCAAGATTATAGATGTTTATGAAACGAAAGCCATCATAAATATGAGATTGTTGTTTAAGGAAATTTATGCAATTTTTCATTTCTTCTAGACATTGCTTTTCAGCTCTTCATTTTCTCACTTACATGGCTAACTTCTTATCTTGCTCCCCATACTTCATCCTGATTTGGACAATTAGTTACTCAGATCCAAGTTATTACTGACTAGGAAAGCCCACATTGTACAGAAAGAAGGAACAGACATTTGTGACCTCATCTCATTTACTGGCTATGATATGTATACATTGACCCTGGATCAGTTAAGTAATAAAATTATGAAAAGCCTCATGGGAAGATTAGGCACATGCTTGGAGTCTCAAGTGCATACAGTTAGTAAATACATATTTTTATTTTGCTGTGGAAAGTGGGACCTCAAAATTGCAGGTAACTGCAACTCTAGCTAAATAAAAATAGTAGGCCAACTGATAATTCAGAATGTAAAATAAAAGAGCATTGAGGCCTGTGTGAACTCCTTTTTTTGAGGAGAATAATTTTTAACAGAAGAGAAAAATTTCTCCAACTTCTTAACTGAAAGAAAAAAAAATATCCAAATTGTAAAGAAGATAATTTTATTAGAGTCATATTGTCAAAAAATATTAGATAAAGAGTGAATCAACATTTTATTTTCTGTAAACAGAAAGTACTTACAACTTAAAAATTTTGATCTTAGTATGTGCATGTATATACATACACATATATATGTATATATATGTATGAAGTTTTATAGATAAGGAAAGTGGGACTTAGAGAAGTTAAGTAATCCTCATAGTTTAAAAATAGACTTTCAAAAAATTAATATTCCATAGTTAAAAAATAGGCTGTTAAAATTGACATCAGAATTTGAACTCAGGTCTATACAACTCTAAAAGCCACCTTTCATCGTGTCTTGTCTTCATAAAACAAATGTTTTGATGGAGAGTCTTTCAGAATTTTCCAGATTTCTGACCCAATGAAAAAGAATGATAAAAAAGACACTTTAGCGAGTCATTTACAACAATAATCACAAACCTGTTTTCACGGAGCCAACCAAAAGGCTGCCAAAAAATAACGATGTATTTAATAGACAAGGAAAGTCTGAAACGGGAAAGTCTCAAAGTATGTTTGGGATCCTCTGAACAGGAAGAATAACATCAAACGCTTAAGCTAAAGCACTTACCAAAATTAAAATGTAGTCAGATCTGTTTTCCCTTGAAATTAAATGTTCTCAATTAGTATATTCTTTCACATTATTTAATTCCATGCTATTAAAATTAACGGTGGTGGTGATGATGACGATGATAAATATTTGGTCCTCTGTGGACTGGAGTGGAGAGAAACATGTACGCTGGTCAGAAATAATATAAAATCATTGGATTTGGGGCACAGAAGCAGTCTCCAATATACCCCAGGAACAGATGGTAATAATAAAATCAGTCTTCTGAATTGGTTGCATATAATTTCAGATCAGAAATCATTACTGTTCTGAGGGCAATAGGGAAGACATTTTCTAAGTTTTGCATGTTAGACTTAAAAGTCAGTGCTGCAATTTCTACTTCATTGTTCCACCTCACCAGCATTAATGGGTAATCTAAATAAAACTGGTTCGTTTTTCTCCACCATAGAAATGGCCTGGTCTCTGCACAGTGATACATACAGCCACATAACAAATCCCCCCAAATTGAAAATATATACATCTTTATTGAAGATTTTCTTAAGGGACATCAAAGGGAAATTACACAGCACAGCACAAAGCAAGATATCCTGAAAATTCTTTCTATGAAGTAACCTCCCCAAAGTTATGTCCATCATGAAGCAGCTGCCTTGTAAGGCACAACTCTGCTAACTAAAATCCCTAATCTGCACACCAGGCTCCATGTATTACATTCTTTAGAGATGGCAAATCCCCTAATACTTTCAACATTGCATGAGTGAAACACCAATTACTTATAGATGAAGCATGAGAAGATATTGCTCATTGTATTTCCTTTTAAATCTCATGATTGTATACTTATTATAGTTTATTTTTAATGGAATAGATTACCTGACCACATAATATTTTCCTCATTTTCCTTTGTAATTCTATACTTTTATTCCCCACCTTGCTCAACATCCTAACATCTCAGACCATTAACCTGATCCCTTGAGATACGTGTATACGACCATGAACTCTAACACTGCATCACAGGCAGTCTAGGTCTGTTAATATCTTTGAAGGAGAAATTCATTTAATGCCTATGGGAGCTATGCTTTCTATCATATGGATATTCTGAGCAATAAATATTGAAGGTTGTATCTAAATGTGTGGACAAGAGAAACACAGTTTTCAGTATCTGTGTGTGACTGAAGTCATTGTACTCTGACACACAAGGATGTTTACACAAAAGTAATACACAGTAAGTGGTCCCATTCCTAGATAGATAGCATTGGCAATTTTCCTAGCCAGATACCAAATAGCATGTGATACTTTCCTGTTCTTTTTAAAATTTTTTTCATGTTCACCCAATAATGTCTAGGACTTCAAATAGAACTAATATTTACGAGGTTATTAACAGAAAATGTTAATGAACCATCTCAGTTTGCATATCTTAGAGATGAATTCAGAGGAGTCCCCCCATAGGGTACGTAGCAGTACTGCATATTTCTCCGTTTGCATTTCTCGTCCCCCTTCTCTTTTCCTCCAAAATTATGTTTGTTGGTTTTAGGGTGAGCCCAGGTATAGTGTTTTTGTTTCTGTGTTAATGGAGTGAAAAAGAAGCTGAAGATCCACAGGATATGGAGCTAAAGAGGACTTTTGAAGGGCCTCTTACCCCTTTCCAAAAGCAGAAGAGAGAACTAAATGGGACACGTGAAATGCTCTTCTATTGTCAAACGACAAAGCAGAGACTTTGTCTTACTACTCACCACCATGCCACAGATACCAACGTGTCTGTTAGGTATATAGCACCTGGGATATAATATGCACTTTACAAATGTTCACTGAAAAACAGATGGTTGAATCTTGTATTTAGCGGCCGTAGCAGGGTATCAGTACTCAGAATCCTAATTCATTGTATTTTGCTTTGGTCCCAGCTCATTGTTAACAAAGTTTCATATTGGGTCTTCTTACAATCCTCCTGCTAATGATGGGACTGGTCATGAGAGTAAGGTAGATAAATAGAAGGGTAAACAGTTTACAATATTGGGCTGAATGGTCAAATGGGAGGCACAAGTATAATTAAACTGCTCAAGACAAATGACCGGAAACTATTTGAGATTCAAAGACTTGCTAAACTAGAAAGTAGAGTGAAGAGTTGAAAAACAGTGAATTTATAATGCAGCACAAACCAGTGACAGACATTGCTACTTCAGCAATATACTCAGATGAAAAGGCCAACTTAGATGTATCGTGAACATGCAGGTGAGCTCCACTTAGGTTTACAAAGGTGTGGCTTTTGAAATCGGAGTATACATGAAATGCAGAATATCTGATAACTGAATTCTTAATATATATAATCAAAATACCAGATTACAAAATGCACATGTATTCGTTATTTTTATTTTTTTTATTTTTGAGTGTTTTTTATGCACATGCAAAATATATTCCGTTTTTGTATAATACTTGAGATACATGAACATCTTTAAAAGAATCTCGAGAAATTCTACCCTCTAGATAAAAGTACTTTTAACATTTTTATTCATATAAATAAAAAATTTTATTTTTCTTCTCTGTAGATCAGGGTTTTTACTTTTGAAAAATTAAAATGATAAAATATTAAATTCTTTTATACTCTGTCTTGCTCAGGGCCCTTTCTCTTTACTCTCTAATTTCGCTAATATGTGAACTTGTTTTGATAATAGTCAATTGGTATGGGAATATTAATATAGCAGCCTATCTTGAACAAGGCATAGATAATTCTAAACTGAGTCATGACTTCTTAAAAAATTATACTCATTGTGTAAATGTGTGTGTATGTAGCTGCTTCATGCTTTTATTTCCAATTAAGCATTTCAAATGAGGTAGATATTAAAATGGCTTTGCAAGTTCAATATGGAAAAGAGAAATCAGGATTAAGAGCTAAAAGAGATCTTACAGATAACCATTTCCACCCAGATCATAGAGTGAAACATTTAAAGCTGAGTGTGGTAGAATCTTTGTGACAAAGTAAGACTCCTTATTCCTAAACTGCTCGGTGACTTAGCAGCAACGCAGCTTTCGGTTGAGAAAATGAACTTACTAATAAGCGATATCAGACTTTTAATCAACTAGCCATTAAGGCATGGGGAGTGACCGGATGAGTCTTTCTTCATCTTTGGAGCAAAAGAGAAGAAATGACAGCTTACTGTGTTTAGGAGACCATGTCAGATATTTCAGAGCTGGACTGTCTAATACTATACCTACTGGCACATGAACTTTTTATATTTAAATTATTTGAAAAAAATAAAATAAATACGCAGTTGCCCTAGTGGTTTTTCAAGTGCTGATAAGCCACCTTTGGCCAATGGCCACTAGGTAGGACAGTGCATATTTAAAACATTTCCTCATTTCAGAAAGTTTTATTGGACACATAGTTCTCCATTGGAGAACATGAAACTCATATTCTCCATAGTACAACTGGAGAAAGAAGACATAATTCCTGAGGTTTTATAATAGTATAAGAGCTATCCTAAGGTCGTGCATATTTAATTGCTAAAGGAATGAGAACAACAGTTTTCACTCCAAATTTAGCTAAAGCGAGTCAGTCTTTGGGAATCTCTAATCAGAAGTTAAGATATCATGGACAAGATGGCAACTGAAGTGTGCATCAAAGAAAATTTAGATTTGGACTAGTAGAGAATATGATGAAGTTGTCATGCTGCAGGACCGGGATGAAAAGGTGGCACTCACACTAAGTATAAGGAAAGTATACTTTGCTATTTTCCCATCATCTTCTTGTACTTATCTTACAAATATATCTCTTCAATGAATTTTTTGAACTATGTAGAGACTTTGCGAGGGATCATAAAATCAGTTAATTTTCCTATTGATATATTATCTTTGCAAACATAAATGCATTAAGTTGCAAAACACTGAAAATAAATAAGGATTTTAGGATACTTTTATTAAACACTTAGACTTTTAAACTCACTTCTGTATCAGGACATCTTTTTACCACATATGGTGAGTGACAACAACAACAGTAACCATAACAGCAACCACAGAAGGAATGTAGATAATGGGAAAGCTTATCTTTTTATTTTTCAAGAAAAAGAAATTCAATTACTTATAGTATTATCTTCCTTTATTCCAGTGAATTATCTAGTACAATTCAAGTTGAGAACTACTGCTAAGAAATAATATTATACCTATTGCTCCCATTCATGACTCAGGTAAACGTTTGTTGTAGTAAAGGGGTGCATGTCATCTATACCACTGTCAAGTTGAATTGCCCTTTATTGATAGCAAGAAACTTGGCATCAAATTGGCTTTCCTAAGAGCTCAGAGAAGCACATGAAACATAAGATGAAATTATTGCATGTGAAACCTTTCTTTCAAGAGAACTAATCGCAATAATTGAAACATCACAATATTTGATTTGCTTTAGCCCTACAACCAAATGTTTCAATTAAACTCATTTGTATTAGTATAGCTGTGATCATTTCCAATGTTCTGTCTAAATTACCATCAGTTTCAGCCTAGAATCTCAAACTCAGACTTCAGAGGATACAGCCTTGGCTCTGGGCAGCCTGTGAACCAAATGCAACAGAGGTCTTTATCATTCCCATATAGGCATACTCATTAGTGAATATAAGCATTTTTTTTCTTATACTTAAAACAAAAATTCTTCCACGGAGAGCTAATCAGCACCCACAGCCAGCAAACAGAATTCCAAAGCACTTTTCTATTTAAAGAGGTGTCTGTTTTCACACATGGTAATGAAAGATGAAAATACTCTTTCTGCTTGCATTTTGAATCTATTCAAAATATTGAAATGTTGTATATTCAGAGATAAAGTTGAAGGTCAGCTCCCCCTTGGGGAACCCTTATCTGTGCTTCCCCTAAAGAAATAATGAGCACTAAGCTCTGGTATAGTTATCTAATTATTCTGAGATCTGGAATTTTACCCATTAACATTATTTAAAATTTAATTACCTTGAAATATTGTGATTTAACACAAAAATGAATCCTAAATTGCATCTAAACTGTGAAGGAATAGTCCACTCTTTCCAAGCAATCCTAATTTGTGAAAGTAAGAAATCAAGGGCATGAAAGACCCCAGTGGAATGTGCCTGGATATTGACTGATACTCATTGTTCTCTGGCACCCTGAATCCCATAAAGAATGTAAAAATGTAGATTATGTCTCCCTATGTGACAATTTTAGGCCAAGGGAGAAGTGGCTTGGCTCAAGGGTACACAGCTCTTTTGGGACAGAGCCAAGACTAGAATCAAGATCTTAGGACTCTCAATCTTATTCTCTGTCAATATACCTCAAAGCCAATTTGCATACCAAAATTTAGAATTAGCATCTATAATAGTTGAAAAGGGAATGACTTTCCCCACCTACCACCCAATTTAATGCAAATAATTTAAATATAAAACAACATGACCATGAAGTAATTTTTGCCTTTGACAGAGTAGAGGTTTAAAAAAGTCCAAAATGTATATAAACACATTCTCTAAATGATCATATGCTTTATGAGGTCAGAAGCTGAATCTTTCATTTTTTGATTCTTCCCAAATAGTGCAAATCTATCCTCAATGGAGGCACCCAGCCAACTCTCTTCAGCGAAGAAGCACATTAGTTTGTAAAGGCGGAAATAGCTTCCATTCCTCCCTATACCCCTGTCCATAAGATAATATGAAAAAATTACAGTGCTTGACTTAGAGTATGTGAGTGGTGGAGCTTAAACCTACACTTGAAAGGATGCTTTAAAAATTGTTCCTCTCTCTTTTCCTTTTTGTTCCTCTCTCCATTCCTGCTGTGAAATGTCAGAGAGGATTTTGGAGTTTTACACATTTCTGTTCTCTGAGAGGGGGAAGGGTTTGAGGACCTAACCCTCACCTGCAGTGCCACAAAACCTACCAAGCAAGGATTAATCTTGACTTTGAAGTTGATAAGGATTCTTTGTCTTTAGTAAGTAACAGTCCTGTGGGACAGCAGTTCTCAGATGTTTAGAGCTAGTTACCCAATTGGCAAAATCTCAGGACAATTTTGTTGTCATTTTTTAATTTTGTTGAATTTATTGGGTTGACAGTAGTTAATAAGGTTATAAGAGTTTTAAGTGTACAATTCAATAACACATCATCTGTATATTGTATGCTCACCACCCAAAATCAAGTCTCCTTCTGTCACCATATATTTGACCCACTTTACCTTGTTCTACCCCTCTCACCTCTTTGCTTCTGATAACAAGAATACTGTTGTCTGCCTGTGAGTTTATTTATTTGTCTTGTTTACTTGTTGCTTTCTGGTCATAAGGTTCTTGTCTTTTTTCATCTTATTTCACTTACCATGATCTTGTTGTCACAAATGGCAGTATTACATCTTTTCTTATGGTGAGTAGTATTCCATTGTATTTACATAACACACTTCTTTGTCTAATTATTTGTTGAAGGACACTTTGGTTGTTTCTATGTCTTGACCCCCATGAAGAAATGCTGCAGTGAACATAGGGCGAAATAAATCTTTATGAATAAGAATTTTCAAGTCTTTCAAGTAGATACCCAGAAGAGGTATTGTTGGGTCACATGGTAGCTCTGTTTTTAGGTTTCTCATTTATTTATTTATTTTTTAAGATGAACAAGGTCTCCAACCTGGCCTCTTTCCTAGTAATAAAAATGTTACTATGGATACTTGACCAATTATTTCCCTATTCCAGAGAGTTTTTGATAATTATCATCACCACATAGGAGTGAATATTTGAAAGAAGAAAAATATAGGATTAGAAGATTGTTAGGGCAATGTTTTCAGTCAGCCAAACTAGATTTAAAAAGTGGTTAGTTCCTAAATGTAAAGAGAAGCCAAAATCTAAACAAATAAGAAAAGCTATTATTGATAGAAACAAAATAAATTAACACCCTACAAGGCATATTTTATTCCTTTTTCTCTGCTTTCTATGTCATCATTAGTTGACCCATAAAATGTGAGTACATGGTCATCTAAATAAATTTAATCACCAAAGGTAAGCAAAGGAGCCACAACTGATGATTGTCCAATATAGTAGCAAAAGCTATCAGTTAAAATAATCTTAGGTTATGCTAAAAAATCAAATAAGTACATTTTAAAAGGTAACTCATTTCTATATTGGTGTGCTACTTTAAGTGAATACACACTCTTTTTTTTCCAGCCTTGTTTGGAATAGGTTTAAAAATAAAATTCATCTCATCCAGCCCCTTGAATTAAAGCTGCATCAGGGTTTTAAAGTTCTTGTTATAGCCCCAAACTATAATTATAAAATTTGTTCTCTAAAAGCAAAAAATAGCTGGTCGGCTTGGTAAGGGTGGAAGAGGGGCTTGTATCTTACAAAGTCTGAGAGTGCAGTAGGGATTAGCACGTGTAGTCTTCCTTGCAATCAAATATAGTTGTAAGAAAGAACTTTACACGGAACTCTGGTGAGACAAAGCAGTAATGAGTATTAGTTTGCAGTTTGGGTTGAATAGATATTGGTAGAATGAAAACTCAGCTGCCAGAGTTTATCGAATTAATATTTTTCAAAATTGTAAGAAAGTCTAAGGCATTCTGGTCATATTAACAAAGTACCAAAGTACCTCAAGGCTTTTATGATTTTTAGATTTATAAGTCATCGCTGCATTTGTACAAATGGCTATGAAGAATAAAACAGAGAAACAAAGTTTTAAGGACACAGTGGTTGGAAAAACTAATTAACTCTCATATATTTTCCTTTCATTATCTCTTCTGATATTCTGTATTATATGGAAAGACAGCAATACCTATCACCATTTTACAGATTGGAAACTGAAGTCTCAGTGGAATTAAGGTCATGTATTGAAGGGGTGTTACGGCCAAGAACAAGATTAAATATCTTAATTCCAATTAGAATTGAATTCCAATTTATTTGTTATCAGTCAAATTCAATCAAGAAAGTTTTGTGAGGCCCCCATGGGCTGTTATAATATTAGGGAGTAGAAATGAAATGAGAGACAGGTCTGCCTTTGTGGCCATAGAGTTTAGTAGGGGAGATAGACAAGAAAAGTAATATGTACAAAACATAGAAATATAGAACATTAAGCAAAAAGTGCTATTGGAGCACTTGAAGGAGTTCACCCCCTGTCCTGATTTGCTAGGATAATTCTGGCTTACTTCTCTTGTTCTCGGGTAATTATTGATGGGACCCGATTTCACCCTAGAAAGCATCCTGTTGGGATTATAAATTATACAACAACCTATACTGGGAGGTAAGGAAAAACTTTTTGGATGAAGTTGACCTGAATAATCATCTCCCCATAGTTTTGCAATTTCTCAAGCTCCTCTAATATATGATCTGTGTTTCCACCAAATAATCTTTATAAAACCCAGGTCTAGTAGTGCCATGCTCCCGCTTTAAAAATACCTTCAATGATTCCTCATTTTCTCTAGGATAAATTGCAAACTGTTTAGTATGATATATAAGAACCTCCTTGTCCTGGCCTTGATCTATCTGTTAATATTTATTAAACAAACAAAGCATTCTTACTTTTTCAGCCCTAATAAACTTCTTGGAATTCTCCAATATGCCTTGCTATGTCAGACCTCTGCCTTTACATGATGTTCCCTATAAGTGTATCCCTTGCCTGACATTGATCTGTTCAATGAATACCTTTCTTCTAAGAAACTTTCCCTGAGCCTCACAAACTGAAATTTCACTCTTCATTCTACCATTTATGATCTCTAGATTGGTATTCACTAGGCCCTATTACATATTTAGTTTGCAAGTCTGTCTCTCCAACTTAGCTGCAAATTCTTTGGCCTCATCTATGCCTCATTTTACCTGTCTTCATTCAGTAAATTCTTATTGAGCTGAATTTATTAAAATTTAGGTGGGCAGGAAAAGGGGTGGAATAGAAGAAGGTTTTCAAACAGAAAAGATAGAATTTGCAGAGACAGAGATATGCAAGAATATCAATACAGAACTGCAAATTGTTTGGAGTATCTGATTCATAGGGTAATTATGGGTGAAGGTTGTATCGAATGAAAATGTCTCTTTATACTTTAATTTAGAAGCACACATCCTGTGGTTATTCATTTTGCTAGGAAGTGCATGTTAAAAGGGACAAATAGGCTAAAAGATTCATTCATGTTTTTTCTTAATGGGTAATGATTAAGTGCCATGTAGCAAGCACTGTGCAAAGCAGCATGGTATACCTGGTTGTAAAGGTAGCCATCCACCCCAGTTCTTCACTATGCACTTCTCAGCATACCAATTAGAGACTCCAAAAAGTAGAAAGGTCTCAATTGGGAAAGGAGGAGGAGGCTAACTTTTAATGAGTCCACACCTCATGTCACGGAAAAGGAAACCAGGGCAAAGGTCACAGAGGATATTGGTGACAGAAGCAGTATGACTCAGAATGCACTCAGACATGACCTTGGTCCTAGAGGGCCTTGGACTCAGTTAACTTTCTTGGAAAATAATAACAGAAGGAGCTTCGCTGGCTGTAGAAAAGCACCCATGACTACTTTAAGTGTCCATGTAGTATCTAACACACTGATGGGATTTTAGGGAATGCCAGAAAGAAACCAAAGAATTGAGAGAAAAAAAAAAAAGTTCACCCACACAGACTTCAAACACAGTGAACTTGAAATGATCCCACCTCTGTCCCCAGTAGAAGGATTCATGGACTTAGGTTCTGTACATTCCTGGAGTTATTCTTTGACCAATAGGAACAGAATCTGGGAAATTTCAGTGAGGGGGAAAGCTCTAGTATTAAGGAATCCTGCATTCATTCTAGGACATATTTACTGGCTAACTGCCCTAGAAAATTTACTGGGACTTTGGTGAGAAAGGGAGATTAAGTTGGAATATTTTCAAGGAGCCTCGGAAGTTATAACAGTCAGCTCTAGATCTCTACAGGCTAATTCTATGTGAAATACAACAATAAAATAACTCCAAAGAGTTTTATAACCACTAAAACTGTGAGACATCAGTCTGGGTTTCAGGAGAATTTTGCTTACTTTTTGGTAGTCACTTAAGTGTTAATTTTTTTTCTTGGAAGGTGCATGCCAATTACAGCTAATCCCATATGGTGTGTTTTGCATTTCATCCTCCCATAGGAATATGGGGAAGAGAGCAGATAATACGCACCTGCCTTAGGTGAGACATTGCAAAGTTGATCTTGATTCTCTCCCTTAATGAGCTTATCAGAGAATTTTTTAGTTCTGCAAAGAAAAAAATATGAAGATAATTTATTTTATAGTTATAAATATTTAAAATTTATAAAAGAATATAAGAAAATGTATAAAAATATAAACATAAAATTATGTGTGAGAAACAGACTTAGAATGTTTGTTGTAGATAGAGTTTTTAAAATATTATTTACTTTCTAATTAAGATGAATAAAATCAAGGGTTATAGAACATACACTAATATCATATCTTTCCAGGACAGGTAATTCTAAAACTTGTAGTCCCAGCAAAGAACTCTCATTGGAAGGTGATACTTTTAAATAACGCAGTTACCTTGTTTAGATGGAGAAGCTGCTTTGAATGCTTCAGAAGTCATTACCCATCATTGCTCAGGCTATTCACTACCGCGTCCAGCAGCCAGTCTGGGATACCTTGGGAACCCACCTCTTTACTGCTCAGGTCAAGAAGTAACCTTTTTGATATGATAGGAAAGTACCTCTAAGATAGATGGTTCTTTTTCTAGTTGGAGTTCATGCCTCAGTAGGCCCATGACACATTGATGCATGATGACATGCTTTGAATTGTGTTCAATGGTAATTGTAACATAAAAATTGGAACATTTTAAGAGTCACACGGTGCTTGGTGCAGCAAGTAGTTGCTTCACTGACATATAGATTTACTATGCTATACCTCACGCTTTATTATATTTCAAAAGGCCGCTATATGTGTGGGGCCAGCTTATGAACGGAAGTAGTCACATCTGTTAATCTCCATAACTGATCTGCATGATGATCCCAACTCTGACATACAAAAAGTATTTACCACAGTGTTATTTTGGTCTCCAAGATCTTATGTATTTTTGCTTTTTCTAATCTTATGTCACTGTCTCTCTACCTTCCTCTGCTCCAGCCACATTGGTTTCTCTTCACTCCTGGAACATACCGTATCTGAGGGACTTTCACATTTGACGTTCTTTCTACCTACTGCATCCATCCTCCGGTGTTTCACATGTCATACGCCTTTTTAATATTCAAATTTCAGCTCATATATCACCTCAGAAAGATTTTTCATGATTATCTGTATTCAGCCTGCCGCTTCTTGCCCCCCACCACACACCAGCGGTCTCTATGACGTTTTCTAGTTTTATTTTTTGTTAACATTTATTCTTTAAAATTCCTGATTTTTAATGTTTTTATTTATTACCCTTTTCCACCTAGTAGAATTTAAGCTTTATTGCAACAGAGACCTGCACATCTTATTTATGGTCATATTCTCAGAAATTAAACAGTGCCTGGTGTATAGTAGGTGATCAAAATTTAAATGATTATATATCTTATAAAATAAACTATGATATCATTGCCACAAGTGCCCTAAGTTCTCTGTCACATGTTCTTTGTAGGAATAGTTTCATTAACTAGGCATTATGCTTTCTCTATGGACTCATGTTTTATTCTGTACCCTTTTTGATACAATAATTGAACATATCCAGGTTTTGGAAAAAGCTGAACTTAGTAGGGTGTAGTCATGAAACAACATTATTCTTTTTCACCTTTTCCTACTAAACCTGGCCTATGGATTCTTTTCTCCACTGTGTGGATTAATTTCAGGTAGGCTTCTTGGCTTTTCCAGTCATTTTCAGACAATAAAAAGAACTTTATTCACATTCAAGTTTTAATAATATGACAATAATAATTCTAAAATCATTCATAGTTAAACTCTTCCCTTCTCCATGATCCAGACTACTGGCATACAGAAGAGAGTTGAAGTTTGTTTAACTAAACAGAACAGACGTTCTCAGCCAAAGCTGGACCTCACATTTACTTTGCTGTCAGTGCAGTTCCTCATTTTTTTTGGGGGGGGGTGCGTATATAATTTGAAAGACAATAGCAGTAACTTAGCACTCTAGTGCTTTGGAAACTTTCTCTTTGTTTGAATTCCATGGTACCTATTATCTGCACGTCTCAATGGCACTGATCGTTCGATCCAATAGGCATTATCTTATATAATAATTTATATATGTGTGTGTGTGTGTGTGTGTCTTGTTCCCACAATTACTTTCCACTCAAATTGGCAAGAAATATGTTTTTGTATTCTCCTATGTTATCTTTAAATTCGAGATTAAAATAATAGGTGCTCAATCAGTGACAATTTATGACTAGCTTTCCTTTCTTTTTTTATTAATTAGGTTCCTATTGTGTAAAAAGTATTATGAAGGATCTTATCACACTAAATAGCAAGAGTCAAGTCACAATCATCCAGGAGTTAACTTAGAGGTTTCTACTGGTCAATGATATGGAAATTTGATTATCTATAAAGACAATAACAGTAATTAATTGAAATATCAAATGTGTCTAAATATGAGATCATAATAAGAAAAGTGGTCATCAGATATAGAAACCAGTTAATTATTTGGAAACTCCTAGAAAAAGAGAGTCAAGTATTTATTCTGCTTTTTCTATATATTTGGGCCATAGAGTAACCAAATAGATGGAAAGAAGTAATGAGTTAAAAAAAAATGTTAATGTTAAAATACCATCATTTTCGATCTCTAATCAAAGAAATGAGTCTAGGCATTCAACATCAAAGACTGCCTATATCTTAAAAAAAAAAAGAGAGAGAGAGAGATAAAAAGAAAGAAAGAAAGAAAGAAAGAAAGAAAGAAAGAAAGAAAGAAAAAAGAAAAGAACAAGAGAAAGACATATCCTTAAGAACTGTTCTTTAAAAGACTTAAAATCTTATCTAAATTCTGACCCAACTTCTGGATTCAATTTTTAACTTATAGAAAATGCGAAGGGCAGAGGAGTGCATTAAATTATACCATGGGAGTGCAGTCAACAGAATCTTGATTTTATAAACTCCATGAGAAAAACGACCCAGTTTATTTGACTAATAAATTATCAGCAAAGGACAGAGGAAAGGGAGAGAGAAAATATAGCGTAAAAGAGCTTTAAAATACATATCGACCAATTCCTAGTGTTGACATTATTTGAATCCTGATTACAATAAATAGTGACAATAATCAAGACTTCTGTATGGCAGTTGAAAATTTCAACACTAATTGTAAATTTGATTATATTAAGAAATAATTACTAAATTATTTTTGGTGTGACATTGGTATTATTATACCTTAAAAAAAAAAGGTCCTTATCTTTTAGAAATGCATGCCGAAATACTTCTGAATAAAAGCATATGGTGGATGAGATTTGTTTCACAATGATATAGGAGAAGAGATGGCATATGGGGCACAGATTCAACATGGTTCGCCGTGAGTTCTTGATTGCTGAAGCTAGGTGATGGAGGTGCAGGAGTTCATGTATACCATCTTATTTTGGTATCTGTTTCATATTTTTCATAAAGAATAAAAAACCTGCTAGATGAAAATGCCATATATCAATGAATGTAACTCTTCCTTTATAAATCTTAACATGTTAATTCCCAGAGAGGTAAAATTAGTGCATTTCATTGTGATTTTTTTTAAATAGAAGATATGCACTACAGAGAAGCAATATAGGGATTTTTAACCTGGTATATGGGACCAAGAGTGATTCAGGAAATTTATAACTAACCGAATTACATCTAAATTAATTTTACATTAATGTATGTGTGTTTTTTTAATTATCATTTTTGTTTTAGACTCAAAACACTCAAAAAGACTGTGTAAGAACAATTCATAGCATTATTACTTTTATAAGAGAGACTACATTTTTGATTTTCTAAGTATGATCTGACAACTAAATGAAAAAAAAAATGCATTTTCAAAATAACTTATTAAGTTGATGAGAAGAAGGTTTCCATTTTGTCAAATCCAAGCATACCAGTATATAATTTAATGCAAACTTGCTGTTTGAGCAAAAACAATGATATATCCTGTATATTTGAGGCTTTCATTGTTTGGTTCTGTTTTATCCAAATTCTTACCCTAAAAATCACTTCCTCTCTAAATTATGTCCCTTCACTCATTTAAGGCAACCTCCCTTCTGGATCATAGCCTCCTCCAATTTCCTTGGGCAATGTTGACCTAAGAACCCTTATGAGCAACTTTTAGGTTTCTGTATGTACCAGTTTTTGTGTATTCTCTCTGCAAGTGGAGGATAAGTTCTCTACTGGCAGAGACCGTTTTTGCTGTGTATGTATTCTAGTAGTGTGACTCTGGTAAGTGAGAAAGCATCACTATTCATTTGCTTAATTCCACTTACCCCTTATGTAGAAGTAAAAGTGCCCAGATTAGATAGCATAGGGATACCGAGTAAATAACACATTTAAAGCAACTATTTGTATAATATTTACTTGTTTGATTCTCTAAGTTTACTCATCTACTTTTAGTTCAATTTGAAAAAGCAGTCACACATAGAAATATTCAACCCCACTATATGTAGGCAACATTCTTTTACAATACTTCCTTTTTAGTTGTTTTTATTTAAATTTGATAATTAGACATTTTAAAGCCCAAAGGGTACATTCTAAGATATAATTACAAGGAAAACTTTCTCCCTAATGTAAGTTTTCTTGTAAGGTCATTTTGAATGTGACCTTTTCTTTTCCTCTTCATAGCTTCACTTACAATTTCTTTTAAAAGTATGTACATTCATGACTTTGCTAGGTTATCACTACCTCTTATTCTCACATTTGAAAACTGATTTTAGGAAGAGAAAATATCTAGGAAAATTCTCATGAGTTTTCCTATCAGCAGGGTTACCTATTTTTCTGAATATGTAACAGCTTTGGAACACAAAGGCATTTGAAATAGGCATCCTTGATACCAATTACACATTGCTTTCTCACTACTCCTGACTGTGTACTCCCAAATCAATAGAAATTCATGGGATCTGAAAATTAAATCTTGCAGTGATTTTTTTTCATTCTGAATTTATTGGTAAGGTTATAATCCTTCTGCACCATTTTAGCGAGTTCAGATGGAAAAGTATTAACACTGACATTTAAAAATGAATGTGTGAGGTTGGAAAGGTGGAGGAGATGTAAGGACTCCAACCCCAACCACCGAGGTCCTCTTTAAACTTCACAGACTGCATGAAACACATCAGAGTTATGTTGCTGAAGAGCCCTGCTAAGCCCAATTTGCTCCTGTTGCATTATCCACATGCAAGGGAACAGACTCACGAAAAAAAAAGAAAAAAAGAAAAAGAAAAGTAAAGCTCATTGTTTTCCACTTTAAGGAACTGCTGATCTAGGCCATCAAAATTTAGAGCTTTTCTACAAAATCCAAGGCAGTTAACTACATGACCAAGACTGATTTCTAAAGGGTGCTTTGTGAAAAATGAGTTGTTTCTGAATGTATACAAAACTTAGGATTTCACGTGTTCTCATTGGCTATAATATACCATGTAATAAGAAACAAAGTGTTTCCTTAGCTCTTTTCCTTCTTGGTAAACCACTAATCCATGCAGTGCCATAGGGACTATGATTCATTATGTCAACCAAACTCAAGGAAAGGAATTATTAGAATTGTCCTTCTTTCTCTAGTAAATTGCTTGGAAATGAGCAATCATTCTTTATGTCCTCGTTTACCTCAGACACCATTAGACATCTAAAATTCCCTGTTACTACACCTAGATGGAGTTTTCCCATGTAAATATGTCTATCCCCCAATTTGATTTAATTCTGTGCTTTTTAAAAGTCCCTCAAACCCCTCAAGATCTCATAATCTTTCATCTTGAAAATTTCCTATATCTAACTTTAGTTTTCAGTCTTTTTCTTTTTTTTCCTGTGTGAGGGTGATGGCTCTCCTGAATTCACTGCTTCCCTTGCAGCTCTACAAAGTTGTCACTGTTTTTACTGCCATACTCCTCACACCACAAGTCCCAGGAATAAGATTTCTTGACTCTTGCTGTCATTTCCAGAATGTTCTTCCTCAACATTTCTTTGAAGGGTTTGACATCACACCCAACTACCTGCTACCTATTTTTATTGCTGTCATCTACTGTTTTTTTCTTTTGACCACTAATTTGGAATAATCCTTGGTGACATTAATAGCCATACAGATGATTCATTGTAAGGCCTGGGCTTTCATATTTTTACCATTCTACCTCAGCCGTCCAGTCCTATATTCGTTGCTTAGACATTACATGTAATAACTGTACCATCTCTTCAAAATCTCAGTTGCAAATTTCTTTGACCACTATCTCCTATTTTATGCTCAATTATTCCATTCCATCCATAGTAATAGCTTGACTCCATTTGAACTTTTAATTCATTTACTCTACCCCCTTTTCCCCCACCACTTTCTCCTGGGTATGTACTCATTTTCCCTCTTCCTGAGCTTAGATTCTGTGATCCATCACTGTAGTCACTTATTTTTATGTATTTGCATCCCCACTGCCACCAAAATCTCACAATAGTCCAACATTGTTTAAACCCATCTTTCTCCCTGCTCTGTTCCCACTTTCCTAAAACAATGTCAAATCACACACCTCACAACTAGGATTCAATTCAAATTTGTAACAGCATATTTAAGTGAGAATTCAGAATGGTTCAGAAGTGCCAAATTATCCTCCAACAATTCCCTAGTTGGGTCACTTTCCCACTTTTCAGAACATTTTATTTGTCTTCTTTCTTCAAACCCCATGTTCTCCACTAGATTCTCTTATTCTTGGTGAAGAAGTTATGAAGAATGACAAGCATGATCTTTTACCATTGACTCTACCAAACACATTCACACTCAGCATTTCTCTTCATTGATATGGATGGCACGTCCCTGCTCCTAACTGGACCTTACAATCAGGCTTTCAGTGTCATTGTCTCTTATTTTCTCATGGACTTCATTTCCACTACTATCCCTAGTCTCACCTGCATTCTCACTTTTTCCATGTCTGATGAATCTTTGCCAATCAATATACGATTGTACTAATCAATTTACAATCCCCCAAAATAAATTTAAAAGGTAAAACAACTCTTTAGTCTTAAAAGAACCTCTTCAGGTATGATCTCATATCCCCTTTAAATGATTAAACAAAAAATCCTTGAGAGAAAATTTTACTCATTGTTTCCAATTCCTGTCTCCTAGTCTCCCCTCAACTCTCCATTGCTACCATTCCATCGAAAACATTGCCATGATCAACAAACTCCATTTTTGCTGAAGCCATGGTTAATTCTTAATCCATAACAGGATCCGTCTCAACAGTTTTTATATAGACGATCACTTTCTATTAATAGTATTGTTTTTATCACTTAGTTTCCAATACAGCATACTCTCTTGTTTTTTTCCCCCATCACAATGGTCATACCTTCTCATTCTTTTTCTTTTAATCGAGGTATAATTTATGTGCCATAACATATTTTTAAATGTACAAATCAGTGAGTTTTACTATATTTAAAAGGTTGTATAACTATCACCCTTATCTAATTCTAGGATATTTTTTCACTCCCTAAAAAAAATTCATACCCTTTAGCAGTCATTGCCCATTTTCCCCTCCCCAGCTCCTGCCAAACATTAATTGATTGTCTGACTCTGTAGATTTGTCTATTTTGGTATTTTGGACATTTTTTACAAATGGAACCATATAATATATGGCCTTTTGTGTATGGCTTATTCATTTAGCATAATTTTTCAACATTTGACACTGTACCATGGATTAGTAGTACTTCATTCTTTTATGGCTAAATCATACATGCCTATGTATGTGTGTATATATATATATAGATAGATAGATAGATTAGATAGATAGATATAGATATAGAT
This sequence comes from Eonycteris spelaea, assembly GCA_003508835.1. NCBI lineage: Eukaryota > Metazoa > Chordata > Mammalia > Chiroptera > Pteropodidae > Eonycteris > Eonycteris spelaea. The sequence continues at coordinate 15,901,179 of PUFA01000004.1, forward strand.
ATATAGATAGAGATTTATAGCTGTGTGCATGTGTGTGTGTATGTCATATCCTACAACCTTGCTCACTAATTTATTAGCTCTAATAATTTATTTTGTGTGTATATTTATCAAAATTTTCCACATACAATATTATGTCATCTGTGAAAGAAGATAGTTTTACTTCTTCCTTTACTATTTGGATGTCACTAGTGCTCCATCAAAATGTTGAATAGAAGATTTTCATCATTAAATGTGTTGTTAACTATGGGGCTTTTTAAATTTTTCATTGATGTTCTTTATCATATTGAGTGCAGTTATAATGAAGGAGTGTTGATTTTTGTTAAATATTTTTTTCTATATCCATTGAGATGATCATGAGTTTTATCTCCTTTATTATAGTAATAAGGCATGTGTCACTCATGGAGATCATATATGGGGCATTCCTAATAGTGTTTTGTTAACTCAAGTTTAAGTGACTGCATTTCTATTTTCATGAGGAAGGCTGCTAACTATATACAGACATTTCATTCTCTGAGTCCTCTGCTTGGATAAGATCAAATCTAGCTATTCCATTTAGCAGAGATATAGCTGTATCTAAGCTCTCTCTGTATGTGAGTGGCCACAGAGAGCTCCAACCAGAGTTCCATCCTTCTCTGTGTTTTTCTGACTGCCCTACAAATTGCTAACATAAGAATCTCCTTTCTGAACTCACAGGAAAGCAGGAAAAGGAACTATTGTATATTTTTCTTCTTTAGCCTGCTGCATAAATGTGACAGTAGAAAAGACCAAATCTGCATAATATTACACATATTATTTGGATTTCCAAAGAATATTTGGAATTAGCAATGGCATGCTGTGGATCCCTAAAAGGTACATGCTAATTGGAGTCTTGAAGATGGGGCTGGGCATCAGCTAAGAGAAGTGGTCTGGCAGTGAGGAGGCATTTGTCACAGACAATACCAGATGGAAACAAAGCTTATACACTGATCCTGGAACAGTCTGAGCAGGGAGAAGCTCCCTATCTCCACGCATACACCACAGACTGGCTTTCCACCATGAAGCACTGGGCTTCTGCTGAAGCAGGATGAAGCAGATCCGATGCTAATGCTTCCTGTCTGTGTACAGTGTCTCAGAGCATTTCCCACAGAGAGGAGACAGTTTTCAGCTCAGAGGAATCCAGTTTTATCTGTTTGGCTACAGAATGTCAGTAAATGAGTGCCCTTGTTGAGGGTACAAAGGAGGCAGGGTACAGAGAGAGGGTAGAAAGATATGTAAACTGATAAATAAAAACTGAGCTTTCAAATTCAGTGCACAACACCTGTGTAAGGCGAGATGAGGTTTTAAAATGAAGTAGGATAGCAGCTGTCCATTGGCATAATTCCCTTAGGAGAGAAGTCATAAGGTAACTTATTGACCTTATCACCCCCAAACTATCAGTGACAGTTAAAAGGCCCTCGTGCATATATTGGAAAGGCTTTCAACTAAACTGTTTAGTGTTTATTGAGGGATTACAGAGAGTCCTCAATTCGGTTGCCTTTAAAGTCAGTCCGTTTGAAAGCATGCCCCTAAGTGAACATCCTTACCAGAACACCTGGACCGCAATTCACCTACTCTGAATCAAAATCTCTGGGGTGGATCTTACAACTACATGGCCCCAACCAGGCCCTGGGGAGTGTTAGACATGCTAAAGGTTAAGAGTCATTGCCCTAAAACTTCCACGGGAGATGTATTCCTGAAAAACAATCTGGGATGTTTCATCTCAATCTCCTCATTCACATCCTGTATATTTTTCCCAGGTTTTTTATCATCTGGTCTTGCTTTCATAATTTTTGTATCTTAAATTGCTTGTTCGTATATGTGTACATTCTTCTTTATATGTTTTCCACATTGTGATTCTAATTATGTCACTAAGGTTAGCCCATGAGTTTCAGGACTAACCTCTCAGTGCCCAGGCCATGCTTCATAGGAGCTCATAATAAGAGCATCTTCACAGCCTGTGTTGATTTTTTACTATTATTCCTTTAGCCTTAAAAGACTTTTCAGTATTAAAGATACCTCTTCCTCATTAAAAAGACGTTCTCGTTAATGCTGAATAATTTAGCAATATTTATTGAATAAGATTTTTAACTGTATTTAATTACCCAGTCAATAAAAAATTTAGTGATATACACTGAAATAGATACTCATTATGCATTATTTAATCTCTAATAGTAAAAATTTGAAAACAACTTTAAAGTCTGTTAAATTTTTATACTCCAAATGAAGGAAAGCTATTAATATCCAAATTTCTTTACTATGTAATATAAAGGGTAATTTTTAAAAAATAGTGTTAAATATACAGCTTTTGTCTCCAAAGCTAACTGTTATTAAAAATGAGAGTGAAAGAAACTGAAAAAGGAGAGAGATGGGTATGGGGGGGGGTGAGGAGGGAGGGAGAGAGAAAGGAAAGGGAGAGAAATAATAATAATAAAAAAGGAATATTAAAATTTAGAATGAACTGGAGGAGGTAGAAAAAGAGAGCAAGAGACCAAGGGAATAAACAAACATTAATGATATTGTTAAAGGATAAAACAGGTAGAACACAGTTTCAAAGAGTTCATTAAGCAGGCTGTAACCCAGCCCCAGCCAACTGGCCCCATAATGTTCTTATCCAGGCGTTATTCATCAGGGACTCAGGGAGGTCACTGGCTTAGCCATTGGCCATGACAATAGGCTAAAACTGTATTGCCAAGGGCGGTAGAACTTGAGGAAAGGAACATATCTCTTCCCCATGAGGAAAAAGATAAGAAAAAAAGGCAGTATTTTTGGTCCTTGCCATATGAAAGGGTCCTTTTCATTGGCCAAACACACTAGTGTGATCATGGTTATGGGTAACAAATTTGATTAATAATGGTAGAAAATTTAACTGTGGATGAATCTTACACCACAAATTGAAAGATGCAAAAAACATAAGTTCTTTAATTTTCTGTATTGCAACTAATTTTATATTTCAAGCCCCTCCTCTGCCAAGGTATAGGAATACTTGATCTATTTAAATCTCTCTGCCTTTCACAGTTTTTTCCCTCTACAATGACTCTGAATACCAAGTCATGAGGTCTCATCAGGCCTTTTGTTCAGCGTGTCATTGTTAAGTCATCCTTTGTGCCCATCCACAATACCCTTTTCTATTAACCAGCTCTTTCTATTAACTTTGTGCCATTCATGGGTACAAAGAAATCGATTCCTTTATGCCTTGATTCCTCTGCGCCTTGCCAAAGCCCTGAAAATACCTGCAAAGCTGCCCAAGGCCCCATTTGTCTAGGCACATAGTCATATCCCTTTTATGGAGTCTCACCACCTCTCCACAAATTCTTGCATTTTCTGTACCCATGCATTTTCAGAGTGAATTTGCCTTTCAATTGCTTGAATCTGGTCTCCTAATTTGTTTTAGTCAACACGTAGGTAGCAAATGCAATATAAGCAGAGACTCATACACACAAATACAAACACACACTCTATATATACTATGTAAATATACAATATGATATCTTTAAATATCAATTTCCTCATCTGTAAAATGAGATTAATGTTGTTTTTCAAAATGTTTTTAAGACTAAATATAACTATATATACGAAAATGCTAACGTTGTGCAGAATGCATAGTAAGCATGCAATACTTGGTTATTCTAATTTGGTTGTTTTAACTGAGCATGAGACAGTCAAGTGTTGGGGAGTAAATCACACACACACACAAACATGACTTGCAGCAAAAGCATTTTGAGCTTTGGCTCAACAGGTAACTTGGAGATGGAGTTGGGCATATTGACCCACAAGAGTGAAAGATGACCTATGATAGAAATTATTCTTTTCCCCCAAGGATTTTAAGAATAATGTGAACACTGTTATATCTGGCAAGATGCATGCACACTTACCTGGTATCAGGAAAATAATGGAACAGCTGTTAGCATCTGTGGATCATTTATTTTGCATTGGATCTATGCTGAACTCAGCTTTTTAGGTTTATGTCATTAGAGCCTTATGGCTACCTTGAGTGAGATACTGCGATTACCTTCATTTTACAGAGGCTTAAGAGATTAGGCAATTTGCTCGAACTCTCAACTAATTAGGTCCTATATCTAGGACTTGAAACCACATTTGATCTGACCCTGGTGCCTGTCCTCCTAACCTTTACACTCTCTTTCAAAACAGCAGCAACAATTCTGATTTTTGATCTCAGGGTTTTTGACCTCTTACTTTGTCTTGTATGTAATTTATGAAATTCAGAAGAATTATAGCCAAGTTCAAGAAAATAGAAAATTCCAGGTTTCTTTACTAAACTTCTAAGCATTTTAGTTTAAGAAATAATAAACATAACTTGAGACTTATTTTTAAGACATCATAATTGGTAAATTTGAACCTAATCCCTTAGCTCATGTTTGATGGATGATGACCTGGTAAGACAGTATTAAGGAAGTTTGTTATTTAAAGAACCAGCATATAGCTATCTCTGCTTCCTCTCAGGACAGCACTTGCTAATAGCCTTGGCATGAATTTGAAAGATTATTTTAGTGGACTTGAGTAAGGATCACCAAATAAATAAATAATAATAAAAAAAAAAAAAAAAGAAAACACACTCATACCTCTGAAAGAAATTTTTATAGAAAACAGTCTCCAATGCCACTGTATTTTTCACCTTCAATAGCAACTATTTATATTGTAAATGGATGACTAAAGGTTTGTTGAATTTTTGCAACCCTGTTATGCAAAGTATAAAAGCTCAAAAAATGAACATAGGTTTTAAAAACAACTTTTGTAAAATCTGCCCTGTAACATTTCTGCCAAATGATTTTTGAAATTAGTATCCACAGCCTAGACTTTCAAGGAACAATTATATTTTTAGCACTCCTTCACAAGTTAAAGTATGAGCCGGGAAAGTAGAAAGGTATTCTGTGTTTGTCCTGTGAGAAAGAAACTCTCAGTGATTCTTAAATGTATCAGAATATCAACTTATATTATTATTTAATAAACTAAACATGTTAATATTTCTCAGAAATTGTGTGTCAATGTTTGGCCATGTTTGATGGCAGGTTTAATGTCATCAGTATATAAAAAGATCTAAACTTAAATATAAACCTGAGGCAATTTTACTCCTAGCGTTTGGCTTAGTCATGTTCTACCTAATCTTCCTTTCAATATTTTGGACCGATTCTTTGGGTTTCCTGTCATGTTTGGTTAATGCTTTTAATCCAAGTAAAAATGTAATTTCTTTTTAAATTTAAGCCCTTCTCTTCTCTCGGCTTAGGGACTTGCTCTGAGGATGACGGTAAGTCTTTTCCTTATCCTCCACCTTTAATTTGAGTCCTCACTTTAGTACTAACTATCTTTCATTTGTTTCAGCATTATGTGTATTTACAGAAACATTTTTTTGTATTAGTATTAGGACAGAGAAATACATCAGACCTTCCCTCTACTCTCAGAAAATAAAATCACAGAAAGAGGGAAAAAAGACACGTTAAAACAATTCCATTATAATGTCATGTAATATAAACAATGAAGGGATCAATAAAGGTAAACCAGTAATGATTATAGACATCGGTTCCTTCCGGATGAATTTCAGGGAACAAGTTCATAGAAGAGAAGTAGGAGCTGAGCTTTGAAATTAACTGAGGAAGTCAGGTCGAGAAAAGACATTTTTGGAAAGTGATGATGTGCACATAGCAAAAAGAACAAATAATCTAAAATTGCAAAGAGTGACAAGTAGCTATTTTGTAAAATAAATAATGATCAAATATATTAGAGTATAAAATAATAAGTTATTTGGTGCTTGGGGCCTAATATCTAAAGTGAACATTTTATTACTATGGTTTCTTTTTACAATATTGTCAACACAGCTGGCTCCTACATATTATAATATCTAGTACGAGAACTTTATGAAATTCAAAAAGGGCCCAAAGCATAGGAATCCTTAAAGGAAACTTGAAAATTAATTGGGGCAAATATATTATTCACTCACTCATTCATCTACTATTTATTGTTGCTAATTATGTGTAAGATTCATGTTGAGGATTCAAAGGTTAATGGCAGAATCACTCCTTTCAAGAATCTTTCAGACACAATGAGGATTTAAAAAGTAAATAATAGGTAAAATGCATGGATTTCAGAGTAGGGGATCTTTATACCCAAGTAAGAGGTCAAGGAGAGAGTTTCTCTTATGCTTTAGCAAATGGCACTCAACTAAAGCTTTGAAAGGTGAGAATTACATTGATAGGGGAAGGCAGGAATTTAATCAAAAGTGTAGAGGTGAGAAAGTATAGGCATACCTGAGTACCGTGAGAAATCTGGTCCATACAGGTGAGTAGGGAAATAAAAGTAGGAAATATGTTCTGACTGGAGGGTAGATGGCCTTGAATGTCAGGCAGAATATTTTCTTTGGTAATTAGTGGAGCATCACATTGGTTTTTTGAATATAAAAATAATACAAACAGAGCATATGTCAGGAAACTTACTATGACAACAAAGTAATGGTTGCATTGAAGAGAGAGGCTCACAGAGAGCAGTTATAAGGTTAATGAAAGAGCTCAGGGAACTTATGATGGTTACAAGAAACTGCGTAGATAGAATAGAAGGAATTTGGAAAGTTTTCCATGGTGGGAGGTGGTGGTGATAAAAAATGAAATTAAGAGAAATTGGAGAAATTACTGGTTGTGAGTTGAGAAGGTGAGAACTGCCTATCAAGCTGTATTCTATATCTACGTTTAAGAGTTGGTCATGCTGTGGCAATAGAATAGCTCTAATACAAGAATGAACTCTTTAACAACCAATTGGTGTAACCAACTGGTCCCCTGGAGAATATCTATTTAAAAACCACCAATTCAGAAAGATAAGACCTCAAATAACCCACCTCTTGACAGGTGTGTTCACATTCAGATAAAAACTGTGTGAACACATTCATATACAAAGGTCCTGGAATTTACACACTGTATGCAATATATTTTGTAAGAAGTTTGGCAATGAGAAGTCTTGCTTTGCCAAAAATGTTAACTCCTTAAACAAAGGAACTTCCATCTCCAATCAATTAGTCCTCTCTTTATCAACAGAGAAAGCTATCTCTTTATAGGAGGAAAGAACTATTCTCATTATCACACATTAGGATGAACCATAAAAAAAAGTTAGTTATGGAGATTAAAAATGGTTAAATATCACAATGGTTGAATCTCTACATGGCCAATAAGAGTGATATACTGAAAGGAACATTGAGTAAAGCACAAAGAGAACCCAAGTTCTGGCTCTGATTCTCCCATTAGTTAGATATCTGAACACTACTAGTCATTTCAATTTCAATACTTGGAATGAGTAGACAACCATAGCATTATAGAGGCAGAAAATACCTATGAAAGCAGCTTATTTTATCAAAACAGGAAGTCATGATTATTAGTAGTATCACTCATTCACCATCTACTGTAGGGATCATAGATTGTACTGGTGAAGGATGTAGATTCTGAATCTAGATTGACTTGGTTCGGATCTTGGCTCTGACACTCACTATGTCAGCAAATTAAACAGTTAACCTCTCTGCCTCACAGTTTCCTTATTGGCAACATGAGAATAATAAGGGTACCATCTTATTGGATTGTTGTAACAATTAAAACAATTAACATATAAAGTTTATAGAATCACATCTACTACATAATAAGCACTTTATCCATAGTTGCTATTTTTATCATTATTATGAGGAAGTTCTCTAGAAGATTCTTGCTGCCTTCACTTTTTATTCAGCCCTAGTGCAATAGTGCTAAACTGTCAGTGGTCAACTTTGAAACTGTGTACAAATCTCTGGGGATGGGAATCAATAGTGACAGCAGCTAATTGTGGTGCTTGAACATGGGGAATCTTAATTGAAATAAATCAATAGTATCAAGGACTGGGATAAACGCCTAATCCCAGAAGTTTAAAATGGAAAGTAACAAGGGCTAAATTACACTTCAAAACTTTCGATCGAGTCATCAGCCGGTAGAGAAGGGAGTGTTTTATTGCAGAAAAGTAACCAAGCAACTATTGTACAGAAAGGCAGCCATGTTTCAGGATTTGCTGGTGGGGTTGAAAGCACTTAGGTAACATTAAGCCCAATTAGTGACGGGATATACTGTCCAGCCACTTTAGCTAAGGGGAAATGAAAAGAAGCTATTGAAATCTGAGAGTACATGAGTTAGGGAAAAAACAGCTTCAAGGTCAACCACTAGTAATGAAGAAATTCAGTTTTGCTTCCCGGTCCTTTGCCTTTCATTTGTTGCCTGCCCTTTTTCTCTGTCCTTAGCTCACAGAGTAACTTCTAGCTCTCCCAGGCACAAAGGTCCTCCCGATTTCTGCAAAATAGAAATTGCTCATGATTCTTGGCACACAGCAGACAATAGGGACAGCATTAAATATAAGTTTTCTCACCACAAAAAAAGGTTTGTGCAAACAGGTTTGGACAGGATATCACAAAAATGAACAACCAGTTTTATACTAAATTTTGGAGATCGGCATTTATTAAATAAGTCTTGTCATTTGGGTTTCTGCGGCTGGTTGTAGCATCAAGGTCAACAATCAATAAACTCATTAGGATTTACAAGCATCTTTGATTAATATTCCTTGTCTAATTCCCTGAGAAATGTACTATATCTTCTAGCTTAATGAAGACAAGGCTGAGTTATTTAGGTGTTTGTTAGTGAGGCTTATTTACATATAATTAACTAAATTCTCTGTGTTTATAGCAAGCAGTTAAAACTTTGTACCAATGAGTGTGCTTTCCACCAAATTCTATGATTAACCAAATGTGTTTGTTCCACTAAATACTTTTAGATTGAAAGGGCTAATTTTTCTATCAATTAAAATCAGACATACCCATGCAAAAATTGGTTGGACTCTTTCTTGAAAGCACTTTTCGTATTTCTCCTCTTTAAATTAATAAACTTTTTAAACAAGAGTTTTAGGTTCACAGAAAAATCGAGTAGAAAGTATAGAATTGCCATCTACTGCCTTTTCCTACACAAGCATAATGTCCCCACTGTCAACATCTCACCCCAGAGTGGTACATTTGTTAGAACTGATGAAGCTACATTGATGCATTATTATCACCCAATTCCACAGTTTAAATTAGAATTCACTGTTGGTATTGTACATTCTGTGGATTTGGACAAATGTAAAATGACATCTATCTACCATGGTAGTATCATACAGAATAGTTTCACTGCCTTAACTTCCTTTTTGCTCTTCTTATTCATCCTTCCCTCACTCTTCCAGTCCCTAGCAATTCCTGACCTTTTTATATTGTCCATAATTTTGCCTTTTCCAGAGTGTCATATAGTTGGAATCATATAGTATGTACCCCTTTTCAGATTGGCTTCTTCTACTTTATAATATGCATTTAAGATTCTCTATGTCTTTTCATGGTTTGATAACTCATTTATTTTTAGTACTAAGTGCTATGTCATTGTCTAGATATACACTATGTATTTACCCATCAACCTACTAAAGGAAAATTTGATTGCTTCCAGGTATTGGCATATATGAATAAAACCACTGTCAACATCCATGTTCAGGTTTTTGGGTGGACATAAATTTTTAATTTATTTGGGTAAATGCCAAGGGGTAATGGCTGGATCATATTTTGGGGCTATGCTTAGTTTTGTAAGAAACAGCCAAACTGTCTTGCAAAATGGCTGTACCATTTCGCATTCCCACTAGTAATGAATGAGAACTCCTATTGTTCCACATCTCGGTCAGCATTTGAAATTGTCAGTCAGCGTTTTAGGCTTTGGCCATTCTAATATATGTGTAGTGCTATCTCATTATTGATTTAATTTACAGTTCCTACTGACATATGATGTGGGTTATTTTTTCGTATGTTTATTTGCCATCTGTATATCATCTTGGGTGAGTCTATTCAGGTCTATTGCTCATTTTTTTTTAATTTAAGTAGTTTAATTTGAGTTTTAAGAATCCTTCATATATTCTGAATAACATTTCCTTATCAGATGTATCTTTGTAAATATTTTCTCCCAGTCTGTGGCTTGTCTTTTGAGCTTCTTAGTAAATCTTTCCAAAAGAAGTTGTCAATAAAATGCAGCTTATCAAACTTTGTTTCATGGATCTTGCTTTTAATGGTATATCTAAAAAGTTGTCATCATATAAAAGGTCATTTAGGTTTTCTCCTGTGATATCTTTTAAGAGTGTTAGAATTATGTGGTTTATATTTAGGACTATGACCCATTTTGAGTTATTTTTTTTGTGAAGAGTATGTCTTTGTCAAGTTTTGTCTGTCTGTCGTCCGTCCATCCATCATCCATCCATCCATCCATCCATCCATCATCCATCTATCCATCTATCCACCTACCTACCTACCTTACTTGCATGTGGATGTTCAGTTCTAGCACCATTTGGTAAAACACTATCCTTGCTCTATTGGCATGCCTTTGCTCCTTTGTCCAAGGTCAGTTGACTGTATCTATGTGGGTCTACTTCTGAAGTCTCTATTCTCTTCTATTATATGCATTCAAATCTATTAATTTTCCCCTGAGCCCTGGTTTCACTGCATCACACAAATAATGTGATATTTTCATTTTCATTTAGTTTAAAATGTGTTTTTAAATATCTCTGGAGATTTCTTCTTTGACTATGTGTTACTTGGATATATGCTGTTTAATTTCCTAGTTTTTGAAATTTTCCAGTTATATTTTTCTTATCGAGTTCTAGTTTAATTCCATTGTGGTCTGAGAGCAGACATTGTATGATTTCCATTCTTTTAAATTTATTAAGGTTTGTTTTGTGGCCTAGACCATGGCCTATTTTGGCAAATATCCCTGTGACCTTGAAAAGAACATGCAACCTACTGTTGTTGCATAAGGTAGTCTATAGGTGTCCATTATATCCAGTTGATTGATGGTGTTATTGAGTTCAACTATGCCCTTATTAATTTTCTGCATGCTGAACCTGTCCACTTCTGACACAGGAGTGTTAAACTGTAATAGTGGATTTATCTATTTCTCCTTGCTGTTCTATCATTTTTTGCCTCATATAGTTTGACACTTTTTTGTTATATGCATACGCATTAAAGCTTGTTATATCTTTTTGGAATATTGACCCCCTGATCATTATGCAATGTTCCTCTTTATCCCTGATAAATTTCTTTGCTCTAAAATCTATTCTGTCTGAAATCAATATTCCTGTTTTTAATTTGATTAATGTTAGTGTGGTATTCTTTCTCCATCCTTTTATTTTTAATCTGTATGTGTCTTTATAGTTAAAGTGAGCTTCTTATAAACAATGTATATAGAGTCTTGTTTTTGATTCACTTTGACAATTTCTGTCTTTTAATTGGTGTACTTACACTATTGATGTTTTAGATTCTTATTGATAGATTAATGTTAACCATATTTATCGCTGTTTTCTATTTGTTGTCCTTATTTTGTTGTGCATACTTCTGCACTTTTTCTGCGTATTGTAGTTTTAAATGATCATTTTATAATTCCATTTTCTATCCTTTCTTAACATATCATTTTTCATTTTACTTTTTATTCAGTGGTTGCCCTAACATTTTCAATAAACACTTATAACTAATATAATTTACTTTCAAGTACACTATGCTACTTCATGGTTAGTGCAAGTACCTTGAAACAGAGTATTCCCAATTTCTCCCTCCCATCTCTTATTACAGTTCTGCACCCATTTATTTATCTATGAGCTATAATTACTGACAACACTGTTAACATTACCATTTCCAATAACTCTTATCTGTTAGATTAATTAAAAATTAAAAAATAAAATTTTAATTTCACCTTCACTTATTTATTCTCTGATGCTCTTATAATTTTTTCTCATGCAAAAATTGAGGTGACTGTGGCAATTTCATAAAATAAGACAGCATTGAAGCTGGTCACATCAATTGAGTCTTCCTTTCATGAATGATTTCTCTGTAGCAATGCAATGCCATTTGACTGTATTTCACCCACTGGAGAACTTTCAAAATTGAAGTCCATTTCAAGACGCCATTTTTGCTCATTTGTAAAAAGCAACTCTGCATCTATTTAAGTTTTATTATGAGATTACAATTAACCACATCTTTGGGTTCCACTTGTAATTCTAGCTTTTATGCTATTTCTACCACATCTTCATTTACTTCTCCACTTAGGTCTTGAACCCCTCAAAGTCATCCATGAAGGTTGGAATTGACGTCTTCCAAGCTTTTGCTAATGTTGATAGTTTGGCCTCTTCCATGAATCACAATTGTTCTTAATGGCATCTAGAATGATGAATCTTTTCCAGCAGGTTTTCAATTTATTTTGCACAGATCCATCAGAGGAATCACTAGTTATGACAGCTATAGTTTTATAAAATGTATTTATTGAAAGTCAGAATTACTCCTTGATCTATGGGCTACAAAAGGATGTCGTGGTAGCAGGCATGAAAACAACATTATTTTCATTGTCCATCTCCATGAGAGCTCTTGGGTGACTAGATGCATTGTCAATGAGCAGTAATGTTATTTTTTTCTTTTTTTTCTGAGCAGTACTTCTCAACAGTGCTGGGCTTAAAATATTCAGTAAAACCCTTTGTAAACAGATGTGCTATCATCTAGACTTCGTTGCTCCATGTTTCAGATTCAAAGTAGATTCGGTGTAATTCTTAAGGGTCCTAGGACTTTTGAAATGGTAAATGAGCATTCACTTCAACTTAAAGTAACCAGCTGAATCAGCCCCTAATAAGAGAGTCATCTTATCCTTTAAGTTTGAATGCAAGCATTGACATCTCTCTAGCTCTAAAAGTCCTAGATGGCATCTTCTTCCAATATAAGGCTGTTTCATCTACATTGCAAATGTGTTGCTTAGTGTAGCTACCTTCGTTAATTATCTTAGCTAGATCTTCCGGATGACTCGCTATAACTTCTCTGTCAGCACTTGCTGCTTCCCCTTGCATTTTTATGTTACAGAGATGGCTTCTTTTCTTAAACTTATTGAGCCAACTTCAGCTAGCTTCAAATTTTTCTTCCACAGCTTCCTCACTTCTCCCAGACTTCATGGAATTGAAGAGAGTTAGGTCCTTGCTTTGGCTTTGTGTATGGTTTGATCTTCTATCCAAACCACTGAAACATTTTTACATCAGCAATAAAGCTGTTTTTTCTTTCTTATCATTTGTGTAGCACTTTCAATTTCCTTCAAGAACTTTTCCTTTGGTTTTACAACTTCGTTAACTGTTTGTCACAAGGGCATAGCTTTTGGCCTATATTGGCTTTCAATTTTGTTACAAAACATATTCATGTTTTGCTTTTGATTTAAAGTGAGAGACATGCAGCTCTTTCTTTCATTTGACCCCTTAGAGGTCATCGTACAGTTGACCATCGTACAGTTGGCCTAATTTTAATCTTGTTGTCTCAGAGAATAGGAAAGCCTGAGGAGAGCGAGAGAGTTGGGGGTATGGCTGGTTGGTTGAGCAGTCAGAACACACACAGCATTTGTCAATTATTATTATTTTTTTAATCGCCTACAGCCCCTGGTAGGTGGTCTCCCATCCAAGTACTAACCAGGCCTGACCCTGCTTAGCTTCTGAGATCGGGATTGGTCACATTCAGGGTGGCATTGCCATAGACGCATTTGTCAATTAAATTCATAGTCTTATATGGGTGCGGTTTGTGGACCACCAAATCAATTACAATAATAACACCAAAGATCATTGGTCACAGGTCACCATAACAAATAATAATGAAAATCTTTGGAATATTTCAAGAATTGCCAAAATATGACAAAGAAACATGAAGTGAAAAATGTTGGAAAATGGCGTTAAGACTTACACTGTGCAGGGTTGCCGCAAACCTTCAATTTATTAAAAAAAAAAATGCAGTATTTATATCTGCAAAACACAATAAAGCACAGTGTAATAAAACAAGATATGCCTGTATTCCCTGACCATCCTCCTCCTCAGGAAGGTGAGGCTCTGATAAAACTCCAGCAGGTGAGTATCTGCTAATGTAGTTTTTCCTCAAGACAGGCCTTGTTAGAAGCACAGAGTGCTCTGGCGAATTACAAAACGATTTCCATTCCCTCCCCTTGCCAGAGCATGAGGAGCTCTTTGTCTAATAGTCACTGAGGACCTGGTAGGGCTTCTAGAAGTAAAGCTCACAGTGGCGTGTGGGCCCCACTATGACTGGTTTCTCTGGATGTTTTAACTCTCAGAGTTGTCCACAGTGAGCCTCCAGCACTTTGTCAGTGACAGTTCAGGTGTTCCTGCCTCAGTACTGCTTCCCACAAAGATTTCCCTCCGTGGATTTGTGCTGCGGTTAAGTCACGATTCTCTGTATCCATGTGTCTGCCTCCTGGATGATGCTGGCAGCTGTTTGCCCTGGGACCTCACTTCTCTGATAGATCTGAGTCGCTGGTTCTTTTGCCTGTTCAGCTTCTTTATTTGTTGTTAGAATGGAGTGGCAACTTCCAAGCTTATTACATGTCAGACTGTAAACCTTGTACTCCTTCTTAATATCACATATATTTTGTTTTACGAGGGCAGAGAAATGGACCACCAAGGAACACAAGTTAAGAAGTGATCAATTCCAGTAAATATGAGGAATAGAAGGCCATAGGCTTTATTACGTCTAAACCCAGTGAAAATTGACTAGGTTTTGTCTTTTGATTATTTTCAATTACTGTTCGGGTGTGGTAAGTTATTTAACTAAAGACTTACTCTAATATACTTTGCATGGTTGTTTTAAGAAAGTGATGGGTTTAGACTAGAATATTAGTGTCAAGAGGTCAAGCATTTTGTGTGTTTGTACCTGGCATCTACTCAAGGGTTAGATGATAGAAGGAAGATAAAAGGACTATAAATGCCTTGTAAACTGGAAAGCATTAATAAATGTAAGACATATTTTCAAATGCTTCCATCAAGCTACTGTGGAGAAAAATGCAACTTTTGGAAGTGTCGAGACTATAGCCACAAACTGTGTTCCTCTCTGCAACATAGTGTTTTTAATTTCAAATGTTATTTCGAACATAAATTTAAATATTGCATAATCAATCTAACTTGGTTCTACTATAATATAAAATTTTACAATTCCTGAGTAGAATGGATGTGCCAAAAGGTGTGTTTAATTGTTTTTGTGCCCTTAAGGAATCTCTAGCCATCTGGCAAGTACCATAGGGGTCTGTGTTTTCTCATTCAAAAAGCACAGTATCGTTGTAACAAATTCATATCACAGAACTATGGGATTAGATTACAAACCATAGTATTCACTAAAAAAAAAAAAAAAAATGAATATTTATCCCACTGCCAAGCAAACATGTCACATGGCTATTTTATCTAATAACATCATATTTAATAAAAAAACTGACAAAAATTGGCAAAAGCCTTCCATAAAGTGTCCAAGCTGAATAGTATTTTTTTAGCTCTGAGGTTCCTTTTTTTCTCCTAAGGAAAAAAAATGAACATAAATTGATACACTCTGATGTTTCATTCAGTTTTCATGAATCCTCTGCTGGCCTAGACTCCTACTATGTAGGTTATAAAATGGTTTAATTGTAATGATAGTACACATTACGCATTCTAAAATGAAAGTGTGATATGTGGTCTCTACCTCCTTTCTCCTCTTCCTTTTTGTTTTAAGAGAGAATACATGTGTTGGTATCGGAACAGAGTGGGCTGTTTTTCTTATTACAAGCATGTGGTAGAAACTACTGGTGGTACAAAAGGATATACAGTAAAATTTTTCTGTTTCTCAGAGGTTACTACTATTGTCAGCTTCTTTTGTACCTGCCAAGAGATGTACAGTGCATACAAAAACATGTTTCATTTGTAATATATACACACACACAATGTATACATACACTGATACATATACGGTAAAAATACAAAACTTGCACATTTTGCAGACTGTTCTATGCCTTCCTTTTTTCTCCCCATAAACAATATATCACAGATACATTCAGTTATTTTTTAATATTGCGGAGTATTTCATTTATGTCCCATTGTTTATTTACCCATCTCCTATCGATATACTTTTAGGTGGTTTGTGATCCTTTGCTACTAAAACCAAAGAAGCAATAAACATCCTTGTCCATATGTCTTTATGCACATGGGAGTTACTCTATTTTAAACATAATGAAAGAACCGGGGCTGCCATGGAATGACTGGCAGTTGTGCACAGACTCACCACGTTCAGCGCAGCATGTTTAGTCATAAGAATGCTGTGGGGAAATTAATTCATTATATTCATGGCACCTCAGGGTAGCAATCATCCTTTCTATTCTTGTTTCTGTGTCTCTCATTGTAGTTTGATTCTGTAAGGGAACAGAAATGAGCCTGAACCTTAATTATATTTCACCATCTAGTTTGCCTGAATTATAGAAGAGCAGAAAAGCTTTCGAGGCTCTGTTCCACCCTGGCTGCACATCCTGACATCCTGCCCATAGGGGCCATCCAGTGTTCTCCCCCACGCTATTGTTTGTGAGAGCTGGTGGTCCCTCACACTGAGTCTCTGTGCCATGGTGGGAGAGGAAAATTGCCTCTCTGGATTCTGGTACATGGATTTTCTTATTGCAAAAAGAAAATGGAGAAATTAAAAGAAAGACATAACTGCCAGATTTAAGGTACCATAGTAATACATCATGGTCAACAAACTGCTGAGAGATGTTTCCTGTTCATGAAGGGAGTAGGCATTCAAGATACTTTCGAACTTAAAACATAAGTTATTTCAATATCAGTGCCTCTGTTTCTCATGAGGTTCTCCAGGCAATTTTGCACATGGTAGATAAAAGGGACTTTTTGTTTGAATCCAGATCAGTTATTTCCCTTTGGATGTGCTAATTCTCTGTTCATAGTCTGATCCGATGTCCAGCTTTCTTATCGCAGACGTTGGCCCTGGTTTATTTCTCACTCTTGAGCCACTGGTTGATATGCCCCTGTTGGTGCTTCCAGACAGCAAACTGTTCAGAAAACTTCTGATTCACAGCATTCCTAGATGTGTCTCCGAGTTGGTTTAGCCTCTCTTCTTTGGATACATTTTATTCTTGTTCCAGACTCTCACATTATGTGTCTTCACACCTAATTGAGGTTATGAAGACAGAAGGCAGAACGCAGATAGATCAAAAAGGTTTCAGAGGTCACAATAGAACAGGTAAGAGAGATTCAGAATAGTCATGACAAGAAGGAATCAGGATTCAATTATGTGATTTACAACAAAATCAAAATCAAAATTCACCCCAAAATCAAACTCAGTCAAAGTGGGAGAGCTAAGAGCCAGGCAAATTGGCACCGACCAAGAGAGCTATAGATGTTAAAAGAGAAGGTAAAAGGATCAAGAATAGATAAGGAACCAATAGCAATAGGAGACCTTATAACTTAGTAAATATCTATGATGTGTCTACTATGTGGAAACTCTACTAGGCATTGAAGATAAAACAAATAGCAAGAGAGAAACACAGAAATCTTTGTCTTCATTGAGCTTATTTTAAAACAAGATGTCTCTTTATATAATTAAAAGAAAGATCAAATATCCTTGCATGGATGACCTGAGTTTTGTATATAAAAATGCTTCACAATATTTTCTTCAAGTATCTTTGGTAGAAAATAATTCTATAGGCTTTTTAGTTTTATATTCAAATACACTTAATAATGCTAGCAAAAATTAAATAGATCTATCAAAAATTTAGAATTCACACCTCTTATAGACTAGTGTCCCATGTGAATTTACAAGGGAGCTATATACATTTTGAGTGTTTCACAAACTACACATTCAGTGAACCTGGTTGTTTTTGTTTGTTTGTTGTTTTAATCAACTATCTTTTAGAACTACTATTTCATACAACACTTTAGGGAATTAGGTGAGTAGGACAAAAAAGGATAACTCTTGTCACCTTATGCTTGTAATAATTCTGTTGGCTCCCCCTGATCTTCCACTACTAGAATTTCTTGTAATGATATCAACTTTAAATGGAGACAACTTCAGCTGCTGAACTTTCCTCCTGTTATCTGGCATGAGAGTTACTGGGCCACATGAAGAAAGTTTGAATTCTCCTCTGCAGCCTATGGAGAAGGCAGTGTTAGATGGTAGTGGTAAAAATGTCAGATGCCTCCCTTCTAGCTGCAGTGGCTGATGACTTTATACACAAAGTGTTACCATCTGTACTTAAAATCAGCTGTCACCCCAAATGTAAAAATGTGTGAAGTGGCTATCCCAGATTCCCATACTGTTTTGACAGGTGTAGTGAAAAGTTTTTCTCTAAATCTGCATTTTAAGGCACCCTTTCTAATCTAATACATGCCAATTCTATCCCGTTGCTTCTAAGTAAAAACACTTTTATCCACATCTAGAATCTAGAGCAGTTGGTCGTCTACTCATCAACAAAAGAGGGGAGAAGTCCTCTAATAAAATACCCAGAGCACTGAAAGATATTGGCATGGATTATATCTAATATAAAAAGGAAAAAGTGAATGTTTCTATTTCTAGTTTGATTGAGCCATAAATGTTTTTGGAAATAAAGAATAAGCAAGAATGCCTTTATTTAGCGCACAGTCTAGTAATTTTTGATAGAATATGGTTAACCTCATTGTTTAATAGATTGAAAATAAAATAAGGTGTTAATTAACTTTGGTATCTGTGGAATTCATCTGGGTATTTTGAACAATCTGCATCTAGTCTGGCACTAATTAATATATAATTCACAGGGAATGGGAGATCAGTGTCTAAATGTCCTAATTGCCACAAACATTTTCTACTAAGATGAAAAGAAGCAGAAACAGGCAAATCACTTGTCTGTGTTGATAAGCCTCATGGTGAAATAAAGGGTAAAGATCAAAATGTGTGTGGAGGGAGTTAACGGGAACAGACAGCACTGTACTTCAACATCCGTTCTTCTCTGAGATGGTTGGGAAAAGGCAAAGGCAGGCTGCATGGTCATAAGCAGTGAAGATAACTGGCATACCTTTTGGAATGCAACACAGCTGGGTAAAGTCTGCCCTCTGCCTCAGGTGGACCTCAGTTCAAGTCTCAGTTCTGACACCATTTACAAGAATAGTCCTGTGACCTGTGACCTTAGGCACATCTCAGAATCATCATATATAAATATATATCTTTTTGCAGGATAAAATGAGATAATATATAAAGAAAGTCAGGCATAGTGATTTAGAAATTATCTAATACTAAGTTAATGAAAGTGTTTTGTTTCTTCATCCCTCACATCACAATTATATTTAAAACAGGTACCCATTCTATATGTCTAATTATCTCTTGGTGGTCAGATTCCCACTTTTATGTGATCCAGGTATGACTTTGATTTTATATGCTGCACATTATGGCATATATCTGTATGTACATATATTTTTAATTCTATGTTGATATATAGCATGTAATAAATATATAACATATAATTACACACACAATAATTGATTAATATTATCTACAGAGCAACATGAATCTCTTTGTTTTACATATGGAATAGCACTCTATTGAGTATAGCTTCACAGAAATAATAAAGCAGCAAGCATCATGTTTAATGATTGAAATAGTAAAAAAAACAGGGATATCTTAGAAAAACTTACAAATAGCCAATATTTGATCTCATTTCTCTATTCTTTTATCACAGTGACTCCTTTCTACTGTCAGCCTGATGCATACAATGAGCACTGTTACTTATTTGTCTCCTTTTTCCATTCCTTTTCCTACAGACATATTTACAAGCCTGAATTAGCCCAGAGAACACAGGACAGATTAAAGTGCCATACTCCCCAAGGTTTCAAAATGCAATCATTAGTGCATAAATGTCTACAGCTTTTAAAAATAATTTCAAACCTTTTATTTCTTGTTATGTCTTTCCTGAAAACCTCTTTTCTTACAAATATAATGATTGTTATTTCCTTCAACATATGAGGACGCAGAAGCCTACGTAAAGTTTCTTTGTCTACCAAGCCACAAATAGCAGGGTGGAAATTAAGCCTTCTGATTCACAGGTGTTCTTTTCATCAATCCATCTTTTCTTGTAAAATAGAAAGTTTAATTCAAAATTCTAATGGAATTTTAACTAGAAGAGTTTGGAGTGTGAGAACACACTAAAATTCCTATATCACTGCTTCTTGGTAGCTATTGACTTTAAACACATATAACTGAGTTGGTTGACAGAGCAATTAAAATATAATTTGACTTTTTCCCTGTTTGAATAATTCCACATTTGAGACTAATTTATTGAGAGCAACCAAGCAATTCTCTTTTTCAATCCTAGAAGGTAGACTAAGGTGAAGACCATTTTTCTTTTTTTATAATCTGCACTGTGATTCTGGTAATTGGCAGGATGGCTTAAAAAAGAGCACTCAACTTTGATTTAATAGGATATTGCAGACTTTCATTCATTCATTATATAAATTTTAGAGATAAATGAAAAATATAATTATTATCTAATTGAAAACCTCATTTCACAGAGAGAACTTCATCCAGAAAGTGAATTAAGCTTCCTAGAAAAGCCAACAGTTACCAGTGGGTTTTTTCTTTATTATTATTATTATTAGAATATAGATAGCTTGTCTCTTCTGATCCTTGGGTCAATAATCTTTTTCTTTTTTACTCTATCTCACTGTCAGCTTTACCCAACAGCTTTTTTTTAACCTACATAACACTATATAGTTCCTCACAAGTCACAACTTTTAATTTCATATTCTAGTGAGGTGCTAAGGTCCATAAAGTGTACTATAATTCTGACTACCTGAAATTATTTTTAAAGTTGTTAATGAGTAAATTAGCCTTCAATGTTAGTTACATGCTCTTTTTACAATTTTCTCTTTTTTTCAGCTTTGTTGAGGTATACTTAAAATATAAAATTGGCACATATTTAATATATACATTTTGGTGAGTTTGTACATATGCCTAGACTTGTGGTATCATCACCACAATCAAGGTAATAAACATGTATGTCATATATAAAATACTGCTTGTGTCCTTTTGCTATCGTATGTGTATGTGTATAAAAGGAACCCCTATTATGAGACCTACTGTTTTAAGTTTTTAAGTGTCCAACTAGCATCTCTTTTAGAAAGATCTTCTGGAAACTATAGAGCTTATAGTTAACACTCTATACTTAAAAATGACTAATAGGGTAGATCATGTGTTAAGTGCGCTTATTACCGAAAATAAATACATATAAATGTGCATATGTACGTACATACATACATACATACATACGTACGTACGTACACACGTACATACATAGGGCAGGAGGAAACTTTTTGAGATAATGATAATGTTTATGACAGTTTGTGGTGACAGTTTCATGCTATACACTTATTTCCAAATTTGTCAAGTTGTACACATTAAAAATGTACAGCTTTTTGTGTATCTTACCTCAATAAAGTAGATTTTTAAAAAAGAAAACCAGAAGAAAAATCTATGAGATTTAAAAGATACACACACACACACACACACACACACACACACACACACACACACAATCCCAACTCTATTTTAGAACCAGTGAATCAAAATTTTTAAACATGATGTCTAAAACCAAGAACAAAAACAGAATGCCTTAGGTTACCCTGTTACTCTACACAGAGGAGCTGCTTCACTAAGCTACCACACAGACAATAAAATAGAAAGTGAATGGTTTTGGAAAAGATGTCTTTGGGGGTAACTGACTAATTTGACACTGGAGAAACCCGGGATGAATAATACTCTTATATCTGATGTGCTGGGGTCCCTTCCCTGGAACTGTACTCCACAGGTTCTCTTGCCCTTCTCCAGCTGTCCCCCATCCTTCTCTGGGAAAAGGAGCCCATGGAGCTAATGGAAAATGTCCACCAATGGTGTATGCATGTATGTTCACTTCTGCACCATGTTCCAGATACCTGGGATCAAAAAATTTACCTATTCAGTCTGTCTCTAGACTGTTTCAGAGCTTGTGAAAACTTCTTTCCCAAGTCCATCCTGTTGTGGGCAGACTGCCCCTTTACTTAACACAATTGCAGGCTCAAGGAAGGTGGAATAGAGCCTAGATGTATAGGTGAGTGTCCATACACATACCATCCAGGCCCAGTTGTTGGGGGTTCGGTTAGAGTCACTCATTTATACTCTTGTTCCTAGCCCCACAAATGTCAGGAACAGTCTGTTTGGAATTTTCTGATCTCATGAAGTATGAGAAGTCTACAAAAGCTTAGAGTTTCTCAGATGCCATGCTTTTGTTTTAATGATACGTTTAAAGTATAATGAGAAACTAGCATGTTGATCATGGAAAAACATGAACTAGGTGAAGTTTTTCTGGTACTGACCAAATTTTGAGTGCCAAATAGCCTTCTGCAACCATGACAGACCACTCCAACCCTCCCCTTCTTAAGCAGTGCCTTACAGTTTAAACAACAATTACATTTATCAAGTATATCTTTGCTTTCTGTGGCAAATGCCTGTTCTCTTCTTTTAGAATCTAATCAGTCAATTCATATCACCAGCTAACATATTTCCCTGGGAATCAAACCTTACATGCATGTGGTATGTCACTGTGCCTGGATATGTTCTCTTTGGCTTCGTATGATTCACCAAAAGTCTTGTGAAGTAGGTGTGTCAGTAAAATGTTACACTTTATAAATGAGGACACCCAGCCTGAAGCATTTTACTTTCTTGTCTGAATTCACATATCTAACAATTGGTAGGGCTGAGTCTAATTGGGGGATTCAATTCTATCCATTAAAAAACATGTTTTTACTAAACTGTGGAGAGAGAATATTAGGGATAAAAAAACTACTGGAGAGAGTGTATTAGGTTCATGTTCATGGTTGCAATTTAGAGGAAAATATTCTTTAGCTTACAAAGTTATAGGGGACATTTTTACTATGATCAATATGTAAGAAAACCCATTAGAATAAAATTAAAAGTAACTTTTACATCTGTAGAAGAACAACTACATTTATTTGTTTGTTTGTTTTTTTTTACTGTTTGAATACATGTATTTTTAAAGACAGAAAATTAGGAGAGTGAACGGATATGAAAGGACAAATGACAAGTAGAAAATATAAAATAAGATTCAGAAATAAATCCAGATACACCAATAATTGAAATATGTGTAAATACACTAAACTCATTGAACAAATAATACTATCAGATTGACTAAAAATCAAGATACACTAATATTGTTATACAAAAGTAGCATTTTAAACACTTATTCTCGATTTGTTTGAAAATAATGTATAAACCAAAAGAAAATCAGATTAGGAACTTTAATACCAAATCAACTTTAATATAAGAGTAGATGAAGGGAAAAATGCACCAGAAATTTCAAAATGATTACCCTAAATGTGTTAATTATATAATTGTAAAATCCATAATTATCTTGACAGACTATACTATATGAGAAAAAAATTAACAATTATAGTTTAAATATGTAGAGATTTGAAAAACATGTACTAGATAAAACTTTATAGTCAATAATCATGGAATATACATTCCCTCATTTTTCTTTTCTGTTTGTTTAAATTTTTCTTATGTTTTAATTATATGTATTATAGATTTAAAACAGTAAAGAATACTTTTACCAATTTATACATCAGTAAACATAAAAAATATAGTTGAACTTGATATATTTCTAGTAAAAGAAAATGTCAAAATTTGCAAAATATGAAATTAAAATGTGAATGACACAATAATAATAGGAAATTTAATTAGTAAAGCAATCTCTACTTCCATTTTCACCAAGAAGCCCAGGTTTGGCTTAAAGGCAAAGTATGGTAATTTTTCAAGAAACAGATCATTCTAATATTATATAAGAATTTATGAAAGATTTAAAAAATCAAATGAAAAAAGTTTTTTTAATAAAGTTAATTATAATTTTGATACCTAAGCAAGTTAGAGGTAGTACACGAAAAGAAATCATAGGCCAATTTTACTTATAAATATACATGTAAAACTTTTAAATTAAATCTAACAGAAGCAAATAGTATGTTTAAAATAATACATCATGAACCAATGTATTTCTTCTAGAAACTTAATCATGTTTTAAAATTAGAAAAATATAACTAGTTAATAATGGAGAGAGATTTTGAGATAAATATCTCAAAATATGCATAAATATTTTGAGATAAATATCTCAAAATATGCATAAATATCATAATGGTCTGTATGACTTTATGATAAAAATAGACTACTTTGAATAAAAAATCATTTCCTTAATTGTTTAAATGGCAAAATTTACAAAGTTGGTAAGCATTAATGTACTGCTGAGACTATTATAAAGCCTTGTGCATTCTTGATGAGTGATTAAACTGTCTATTCATTGTGGACTTCCCATGCCTAAAATATGTTTATATTATTTCATTAAGACCAAAAAATTTCATCCTAAGTTTTATATCCACAAAAAGCCTCCATAAATTCATAAAGAGACATGTAGAAAAATTTTATAGCACCTTTTTTTTTTGTTAGATGGTGGCAGTCAGTAGTTGGAGGTAACCTAAATGCCCATTCCCAGGGAAATGATTAAATAAAATATGGTATATACATAAAATAAAATACGATGCAGAATTAGAAGCTAAGAACTAGATTTATTGCAATTAGCTACATCTCACAAACGTGTTAATAAGAAAAAGGAGTAAAAGTAAGATTTATAGTGCCATTTATGCAAATTAAAAACACTCGTTAAATAACTATATATTTTTCAAGGATGCATGTGTATCTAAATAGGTACACAAAAGGGAAATTAGAAATTAGAAAGATATATATTAAAAACACTAGTGCAAGCAAGTCGCATTCAGGAGGAGAATAGAAGTAGGGATGAGAAATGAAGGGGAAAAAATTACAAAAAAATAAAAGAGGGGCCTGCAAGGGTGAGTAGTGAGTGTGAGCATGAATAATTTAATTTAGCTTAATTCTGTATACCTATGGTAGAGATAAAACTAAAAGATAGAAGGAAAATTGACTATGTATTAAAAAGTTTGTATTTTTATGTGTTCCTCGCAAGGCTTTCTTAAATAGCTAGTCCTTCAAGAACATTTGAAATAGGATTTAAATTATATACCTTTCTTTTCTCCCATGGACACATCTATAACATAAAATGATTTTCACCTGTCATGCTCTAAAAAGTGGTTACTTTGCAGGGAATCATGACTTTTCTGTCTTTTCTTGGTTATAGGGAGTAGGATTGAAAAGTTTGCATATTTCTTTGTTCAGACAGTAATGATGAAAGTAAGTCTGTGATTTCTAGACAGCCTTTGAGTTAACAGGCTGCTGCCTTGAATCTGAATCAAATTACCCAAGGGTCAGGCTGACAAAGCGAGCTGTTCTATGAATATTCTTTCCTGCTATTGGATTGACTCAAAGGACTTCTAATGCAGTCCCAAACACCTATTGCTAAATGCACAAACAAGTAAATAAAGGTAAATCAAACAATAACAACACACAGCAGATTTTTCAAGGGCAAGTATTATTTCACTTTACTGGTGAAAGAAACTGAGTCACAGGGGGATTTAGTGACATATTACCCAAATCACATCATAAATGAGGTATAACTCAGGTCAACACTGGAACCACATTTTCTGACTCTCAGCCAGTACCAGTTTCACTACTATGCTACCTCTATAAAGTATTCAAATACATAGCATTCATGATACAACAACAAAACACATCATCTATATTTAAGATTCCTCATGTGAGAGATTCCATAGAGTTTGGAGGTTTACGGGAAGATGTAAAATAGTAATTTGTGTTAAACGTAGAGACATTTAAATGACTAAAGTTTAAATTAACCACTAATTTTTTCTTCCCATGGTGTACACAGTAAACTTTATCTATTTGCTGTCTGAAGCTCTGTGTTTGCAAATTAGGCGTTCCTGCTTCTATCCATTTTAATTAAAAATTGTGAGCTTGACATAATCAACTTCCTTCCTTTTTTGGTTGTTTAATGAACATTAATGAAACAAAATTAAAGTGCTATTTAACATTCAGCCAATTTATGAATGGTTATGCAGGATAACTTTGTTTTCAGTGACTAGAGTTGAACTTGAATAATTTAAGGAAATTAACTTTCGCAGTAGCATTTAATAAAACCACAGTAGGGCAGGGGGCCTGTGAAATCAGGTCAAAGCGCTGTTCATGTTGTTTATACTGAGAAGGCATCCCATCAGAAGTTTAATCAACAATTGTTTCTACTTGATTAAAATTCTGACATTTCTGATGAAGACAGAGTGTCATTTTCTCATGATAGTGCTATTGTCCACTTTACTCATTTTTTGTAACCTATTTGTACATGTACTTCCCAACTCTGTGTGTGTGTGTGTGTGTGTGTGTGCGCGCGCGTGCATGCACATTCACTGCTTACCTAGTAAATGTCTTCTACATACCTGGTCCTACCCTATATTTTCTATGCATCTGAGCATACATTTTTTTATCTTCAGAAGTTAATTTTTTAAAGTTTATGAGAGGCAGGATAACAGAGTGTTCTATAGTAAGCATTCAAGTTTAGACAACAACAACAAAAAAATTTAATTTGAATCCTAGATCTGCCTCTTACCAGCTGTGTGATCTTGGGACAAGCTATTATCTTCTTTGATATTAAGTTTATCTCAACTGTGCCTGCCTCATAGAATTTGTCATTCAATGAGGAAATATTTTTGTGCCAGAATTTGTACCAGGTATGGGCCCATAAGCATGAACAAGATAAATATGTTTGTGCTCTCATGGAATTTACCATTTAACAGAGGAGACACTTAAAACATTAAATTACATATATTGATTTTTTACTTAAACTTTTTATCAGGTTTAATGAAACACAAGTCTAGAAATCTCATAGTATCCCTAAGGGAAAAAAAAATTTTGAACTAGGACTT
The DNA here is from genome assembly GCA_003508835.1 of Eonycteris spelaea. NCBI lineage: Eukaryota > Metazoa > Chordata > Mammalia > Chiroptera > Pteropodidae > Eonycteris > Eonycteris spelaea. The sequence goes on from PUFA01000004.1 coordinate 15,927,951, forward strand.
GCACTGTAGGTAGAAGTTGGCCAAGAGAAATGAGAAGGAAACAGTGTTTCAGGTAGAAGAAAAAAACATATGCAAACCTATGAAAGGAAAAGAGTTTGGTTTTCACAAGCATCTATATGTAGAAGGCCAGAGCAGAGGCAGAAAAGGGAAACTAACAGATGTGGATCTTGCAAAACCTTGTAAGCTAAATTGAGAATGTTGGTCTTTACCTAAATGCAGTGGTAAGCCAGCAAAGGGTTTTAAGGAGTTAATCCCATCTATAACATAAACTTCTCTTTTTCGATGTCATATAATTTATTTATGGGTTCTGGGATTAGGATATGAATATCTTTGGGGGTGGAGGTCATTACTCTCTCTAGCACAGGGAGGAGCCAAAAAAGAGTGTGATATCAGAAAAAGTCCTGTGAGAAAACTCAGGAGTATAAAGTCACTTCAAAATTATTCCTTAAGAATCTTTCCAAGGAAAAGTAAATTGATAGGCACTTGTACTTTGAGAACAGACCTCCCAAGGAGGTGGTGGTAGCTGTTCGAAGAGAAGGTAAACTAGCGCAGGTACTATTTATGTAGCACTTAGAACAAACATGCTGTTAATTAAACTACAATGTTTCATGAATTACAAGATGTTTCCTGATTTCAATGATGACACAATGCAAAAAATGTGCATCTTTATCATCAAAAACATCCGAAAATATTAAACTTTTAATCTCAACCTTATGATTATATTATTTTTAATATTTTTATATGTGCAAATACAGAGTACGTTGTCAAGTTGTACATTCCTGTTTATCGACTTCATTTATTCTTATTCTAAAGCGTTTGTTATCAGGCTCGTCTGTTAACGGAAACACGATAAACACAAGGTACATGTGCTATGCTGCCAACTCTTCCAGCTTCCTAAGCAGTTCTTAACCCTGGGAGACATCACATCAATCAAGAGCTTTAGGAAGACTCAGGATCATTTTCATAGGTGAGGTGACAACATAATTGATTGTTGAAACCAGGACTCTTCTGAAAATCAAAGTGAGAGCTATTACTAAATTCTTGAATGAAAAATGTGAGATGGGAATATCAGAGGCAAAATGGGACGTAATTACACTGTTTCTCTACTCTTAGAGCTTCCATAATTCACTACCAGTTGATGAGAGTTAGCACACACCTTGAAACCTATTGCCCGTCCCGGCGTAACTGCACACAGAAGTTTGGTCTGGACAGGAAATAGATGTGGCTTGAGCATCTCTGAGAAAGCCTGACTGTTGCCTCCTACCAACCCTCCTGTTTGTCCCCATGTCCTGACTTGCTCTTTGACTGCCCTTCCTTAGCTGTGCCTACCTTAACTCCAGGCCTATCCCGCTGGGACTCTGAGCAACTGTTTGCTGGGGCTGCTGTTTCCACTTTGTGCCTGGCTCCCTCCAGGTCAATGTCACTCTGCTGACTCCAGTGGCTTAGTTATTTCCCACTATTGTCTGATTTTAAAAAATTAGATGTATGGTGAGTTAGATAAATGTGTAGAGAGAAGTCAGGAGACAATGAACCACAAAACAGGCACCATTTGCAAGGGTGGCACTATGCAATAAAGAAAGAATGAAAATGAGAACATTCAGAATTTGTGAAGTATCTAACTACATTTTTTAAATTTATGACTAGAGATTTGTGAAAAATTTAAGGGAACTATAAACACTCTAAAAGAGATATACAACATTCTTAAGTGAGGTGAGAAAAACAATTCCATTAAATAGCATGAAGTTTCAGCTATATAATGCAAATGATCTAAATAAAAGAAAGTACATGTAAAAATACAAAGAATCTGGTTAGCTTGTATTCTTTAATTCAAAGTACACAATCAAACACACTTCTATATATTAAAAAAACAAGAATTAGTGTTATAATGTTCCTTCTTCATTTATAAAAATTATAAATCAGGCTGATTCCTACTCTCTTCTATCTCTACGGTAAAAAGTAAAAGCCACATGCCTTAGAAAAAGTACTTCTCTTTTTTAGCGCAATTGCTTTATCTATTTTGAAAAGAAGAATCCAAGCATAAATGGTTCTGTTACAAATATTAAGACATATTTTAATCATGTAATATAGCTTGGAGGAAGAAGTTGGGAAGAAGAGACAAAGATTAGAAAGAAGGAAAAGAGAAAGATAAATACATTTTAAAAAGCTGTCTAGGTAGCTTAAGATGAAGGCTTCCTACAAATCTCTCAATATTTCCTCCCCCCAAAAATACAGAGCAGCAAGAAGGGGAATACATGTATGTATGTATGTATGTGTATGTATGTGTGTATATATATATATGTATATATACATACAATATATATATATAAATGATATATAAATATATCAAATGTATACATATAAAATATATGTAATGCCCTATGCATAATTTCAAGATGAGAATGTTCAATTTTTACAATAAGTTAAAAGAAACTCACCCAATCCTAGCTGCAATCATTCATGCTCCCACTTTACTTCTGTCCCCAGACAAAGCTTTGTGGCAAGCAAAGACAACTGTGAAGGAGAGCAGGTACAGTTAACTTTGAGTACAAGCTTTATATAAACCACCTTCATTAGTATCAAAATACTAAAAAAAAGTTTCCTGCCAGATCAGAACATGAACTGCAAGCAGAGACTTAAAAATATTCCTGATTTAAAGAGGCAGTTTGACATGCATAGTTTCTGAAAGAGAAAAAGAGCAAAAAAGGGAGGAAATTCATCTTTTGGCAATTGTATAAAGAAAAATATAGGTGCTACAAACAAAATTTAGAATCTGCAAGCCAGAGACTTGAAGGATTTACAACCCCTTCACCACCAAAACAATAAAATCTAAATGTCTACAGTGACAGAATAGAGTGCCTTTACACTCAGAATCAACACACCAAACAGTATTAAATATACTCAAACTAGCATTTTAGAATATGAAAACCACATGGAATCAGAAATTCAAAATCTAAAAGTAGAAATGGTAAAAAGAAAAAAAAAATAGGGAGAAATTAAAAGAGACTCAATTGGACTCAAGAAAGACACAAAGGAAAAAGACAAAGTTATCTCAGAACTAGAAGATACCAAGATGTCCAAGAGAAAATAGACTGAAATGAAAATTTAATCAGTGGTTTTGAAGAAAGACAGAAAACCAACCAAGAAAAAGCAAATGAGATAAGAAACAACAAAAAATGTTCAAAGAAAAAGCAGTAGTAATAGAACACAGCCAAAGAAGAAATGATTTTAGCATTAGCAGAATCCCTAAAGAAGAAAAACAATATAATTGAACAGAACTAATAAATGCAATCAGTGTTAGGCAATGCTACACTGATAACTGTTACAGGAAAAAATCATTGATGAATGCTAATACTGGTGGAGCAAAGTCCAATGAGAAGCAGGAGATATAGTCAGTCTCAAAGTGTCCCCACTTATACTTAATTATGAAAGAAAAATTAGCAACTCTACAATGGAGAAACCCACCAGATGCCACCTTAACCAAGTGTTAAAGGTTAACAGTCCTCATAATAAAATATATAAACACCATGTATGCCCTGTTAGAATGTGCTAAATGGGCAAAGCATCACTTTTGTGTTACTTTTGTTAAAATTGTACAATCTCAATTAATCATGAGGACACATGAAACACAATCGAAGGATATTCTACAGAAAGTGGTCACTGTTAAAACTATCAAGATCATAAAAGACAAAGACTGAGAATTGTCACAGACTAAAGGAGCCTGAGGAAACCTGGTGACTAAATGCATTACGGGATCCTAGACCAGAAAAAATGGCATTATGGAAAAACTAATAAGCTTGTAAAAGGTCCGAAGATTATTAATAAATCTATGTAAATGTTAATTTCCTGGGTTCTGTAATTTTATTACGATGTTAATATTGGGAAGCTGTGTGAAGAGTAGAAGGGAACTCTTTACTACTTCTCTCTTTGTCTAAAGTTATTTCAAACAGAAAATGTTAAAAAAAAAAGGGTAAGAATTTCAATGATGATAGCCACTATTTTGTACTATGATGTTATTATGTTCTATAAGAACACCATAATATGTAAATGCTACACATTTTATTTTGTTTATATTTGTACATATATGGTATATATAATATACATACATATATATGTGTATATGTACATATATGTTTGTGTATGTGTGTGTGTGTGTAAAATCACATCAAATGAAAGATTTACCCAATGGAACATAGTCTTTAAAAAGCTTTCCTTTTGTCTTCAAACTCCAATATTTGAAGTCTTATACATAAAACAGATATCTATTTATTAATTACTTCAGTTACCAATACGTGTTTAACGTACAATAGTATAATGATGTTTTCCACACATTCTGTACAGCAGCATTATTTGTGCTCTTGACACCGTCTTTGGCATCCATCCTATTTTCATTATTACCTCAGTCCCTTTTTGAGTCATCTAACATGGTTTTCTAGAATATAGTATCTTTATTTCTCTCTAAAATTCTGAGACATGGTACTAAATCATGAGATGTTGGGACAATTTTTTTTTCCATCTGAATTTAAATAGAAAATATTGACTGAATGATGGAGCTATGTACTATATTGTCTTTAAAGTAGTTTTCAACAGATTCATTTAAAAAATATCCAAAACTCACAATTAAAAATAATGGTTAATAATCTCTTTTAAATTTATTTGTCTCCTTTTAAAATCGTTTCTGTCACAGGAATTTTTAGTTATGAAAACTAATATTGTTTGAGATCTCTTCAATCTAATATGCATTCCCCAGACTGTCCTTTTATGTAAAAAATTAATTAAGAAACTACCTTATGATATGGGTTTGATAAGGTAGTTCCCCCCTCCACGGGGTCAATAGGGCGTATACTGTTTCTGGCATTTTTTTTACTTTAGAGGAAAATACCAAATATGCAGCAGACTTTTAAACGTTTCATGCCAGTGATTCAGAGCTGTGCACACATTTCCAAACTGGCATTGCTGCTTCAAATCACACCTCTGTGCATTGGGCTGGCCGGACGACACACATCCCAATCATCCTCTGACCTTTCTCCCTATTCTCTGTTTCTGATTAAAGCAGAATGGCTTCAGGGAAACTTTATAGTAGCAGATAAAAGTCTACCTGTTTTTGTGGAAATGAAATGCTGTCTGACAGCTAGTCAGAGATAAAATGAGATGAGAAGGCTCCTGCTTCCTGAAGTGACCAGGTCCAGTATATACTGTTCTGTAACAGCTGGAGATAAATCTGTCAGCAGATTTTATTTTCCTTGTTTCTAAGTCCATACAACTCTCTTCACAAATATATATTTTTTTCTTTTTCACAGAGCTACAAATCAATATTCACTTATGTGAGAGGAAATGCATGTGGTAAATGTGACTTAGTTCCCCAACTCAAGTGTGTAAGAGAACACAGGTCTCTCTCACCCATTCATGCAAGGTTTATGCAGCTCTGGAAAAGTCCAGCAAAGACTAATTTCCAGTCTGTCCTGGGTGTTGCTGCTGGCCTTATTGTGCAAGTCCACAGGATTCCTGAGAGAATGATGGCTTTTACATGTCATGCCACATGCTGACGTGTTTCTTTACCAAGTCAAGGGAAGCCAGGGGCCAGGTGCCAGGGAATGGCCTCCCTCGGTGTGTTAAACTCCATCCTCTAGATATTTCACCAGCATACTGGAGTGATGTCCAGAATTGGAAATGGCTCCTTTTCTTCTCTTACACCTGCAAGGTATGCAAGCAGACACTCTCCCGTACACTAAGCATATTCTCTTCCCTCTGTTTAAGCTTTTACTAAAGAATGGAAGGAAGCATTTCACACTGAAATTTTGCTCTACTCCTGTAAAATCCCAGAAATAAGAAAGCACTAAGACCTACATGGACTGTAGGAGGGGCAGAGGACAGGGAAGAAGGGAAAATACCTTAAATCAAATCAAAATAATATTTTAAAAATTATCTTGCTGCAACCAGGTAAATTATAATTGACTAAAACCGTAGTCAAATAAATACCAGGAAACCATGTTACAACTGATTCTTAAAGGGAATATCAGCACTCTTTTGTTACAGTAATAGAAATCTGGCTATTTGCATCCAGAGGGAAAGGCCTTCTGCCATATGTATGTTTCCATGTATCATCACATTTGTTTAATCTAAGATGCTTTTAACTTCTCCCACTTAAAAGGGACTTCCTCCCTGTCCTGTGACCTCCCTCAATGCTAATCTGTGTGTTTCTTTTGCTTAGCTCTTTCCAGCTTGTATATGTGCATATGTGTTTTTTCTCTAAGCTACATGTAAGCTCCCTGAAGTTAGGATCCATGCTTACTGCATATCTGTATTGTTCACAGTACTGAGCATAGTACCAGATACACATAATATGCATTTAATAAATTCACTGAAATTGAACTATATGCACATATAGAATATACAAACGTAACTATACAAACTGAGGAAAAACAATATTAAACATAAGCTATTTACATTGCCATTTTGCTTGCTGGACATTGGGGCTCATTTGCTCTCAATCCCTTGAGAGCCTCAGCATTCTGCATCCCTGACTGTGGTCCTAATGATTGAAAAAAAAAAAATCCTTGTCCCTAAACATATACCAAGTGCAAAACTAGAATACAATAGTCTACTGCAACCCTAGAAGTGAAGCTCACTGTACTAAATTTAGGGAGAGATCAATGCAATACCACACTTTGGGGAAACCCATGGCATACACAAGGGACTATTGATTATAAACGATGTTCATACTATGCCGTAATTGTTGAACCTGGTTGTCATGTGTGGTAGATGGTTTATATTGGGTCTCTCAGCCTCCTTTCTACTTTATCTTTTAAAAGGCTGAAAAATGTGAAACCATCTTGCAAGTGAGTCAGGATATGAAGCAGGTCTGCCACTGAAATAACGTGCGCAAATCCCGATGTGAGCAGTTCAGACAGAGGTTATTCTCCTTCTGTGGGAGCCACCGAAACTGTTTGCAGCAGCCGAATATCTTGCTGTAATGTTGAGTTTTCGGGTTTCAGAACTGTGGTGGTGAAAGGACTTTAAGAGCTGGCAGCAGCAGCAACTTGCTAAGATCAGGATTTTAGACACAACACAATGTTCTTCAACTGAACGAGCCAGCAGTAATGCCTTGACTGGTGCCACTCTGCTCTTCAATATATTTTGTCAGGACCTAATTCTGCCTGTCAAATGGGTAGAGGGAGTTTTGCAAGAGACTGCCCATTCCCCACCCCAACCAGGAGGTAGTAGTTTTAAATGGTGGTAAAGAAAAATAATAATTAAGAAATATGTGTATAAGTTTTAAATATCTATGCGTGTGTTTTACTTAGTATATTACCTACAACATCATACAGTGGCAGCGAAATAAAGAACCCCAAAAAGTTTATGCCCTTCCCCCTTTCAATTACAGATGAAAGATCAAAAGCCCCAAAAGTTTTGGCTTGTCCAGATTTAAATAACAATGACCTAGAACCAGGGCTGTCACCCAAGTTTTTGTCCATATGTTTAGTGCCATTTCTAGTGTTCGACTCTTCAAAAAGATTAAAGATGACTACCAAGTTAAAATGATTACTAACTACTGTGTTCTACTATACCTCTCTTTCTGTCTCACCTTCAATCTCTCCCATCTCATTTTCTTTCTTTCCTACTTATTAACCCAGAGTCCAATTAAGATTCAAATTTGACATTTATACTTATAATGCAAAACTTGTGTTTTCACATGTATATATGTGAGTATACCTGAACATGCGATGAGTCATCAGGAATATGGCTTAAGTTTGAAGATGCTTTTAATCCAGTAATACTATTTAAATGATATTATTTGCAAAATACCAATTACTTATGGGTATTATCTAAGTTTTAACACTATCAACTTTGTGACTTGGGCAAGTTTCTTTACCTTTCTGGCCTCTGTTTCTATCATCTATGAAGTGAAGTTAATATAAGAGCTATTAAATAGGGCTTTCCTGAGTATTAGCTTGATTATGCACATATATAATGGGGCAACTTTTTCATCATCTGCATGGGACCCAGTAATGACCTAGTGACACTAAGATTGCAAGTTCTGGCCCATAAAAATATAGCACTCTCGGCACAGGCATTGGATTTCTTATGATTAGTCAAAACAGCTGCTAGACCTCTCCAAGGGTCTAGTAGTGATTCAAATTTTGAAGAAGGGAGGAAGAGCAGGGAAGGGACTATAGCTGATGGTAGTGTAGGCATAGTGAAAGCATCTCATTGTGGACCCCTAAATATGGCTAACAAATACTATGGGAGGATTGCCCACCTTGCTTGAGAGAACAGGTGCTGTCAAGATAACAAATATGTTTATTGTAAATTTAAAACATTGGTAACAAATAATTTGGTATGTAATTTCCAATAAATAGTTGGTATATCGCCTATGTATAGCTATGGTATTTTGTCTTTCTTAACATAAAGGTTTTGCCTCTTCCCCATGAGCGAAAAATTCTTTGAACAATCAATTTCTTTAGTTAGCAGAGCTTTAACAATGGCCAGATTAAAAGGTGTTATTATCCTGAAATGATTAAAGACCTAAAGGAAGTCATTTGCCTCACTCACTGCAAGACAAAGTTAGGGGCTATATATTTTATAAAAGATCCAGACATAGACATTGATTTTGTGGTGGACAACCAGAGTCCACACTGTCCCGGGGAAGCAAAATTTAGTGCCATTATTTAAAAGTTAATTAAACCCACTGATGTATGACTAGTAAAAAAAAACAAAACAAAAAAAACAAAAAAAACTGAGCGTGTCAGAATGCTGGTATTGCAATAAGGCACTGAGAGAGCAGACTTCATGACTGAAAGCGTGTCTTAAGAAGAGTGCCAATACCTGCCCTCATCTTTTCAGAGAAGCACAGAGAAATTACTGTATACCAGGGAAGAGCTACCGAGAAATCTCATGGCAGAAGGTAGTAGGAGCACCACCAGATTACGAGCCGAGGATCTGAAGTCCTTCCTCCCTCCATTCATGTGTTTAAAGCATTTACTGAGCATCTGAAATGTACTAGGCACTGTGCCAGATCTGAGAGACACATCCCTCAACAAGAAAAATGAAGTGTTTGATTTCAATGACTGGGTATTCAATGGTTCTGGTTCTATTCTCTGTATGTTCTTCAACAGATGACTTTTCTTCTCTGGGTCTCAATTTCCTTATCTGTCAATTGACATAATCAGTGAATGTATTTTTGTCATAACTTTGGGAAATAGAAAATACAAGGTGATGTAGGGTTCTGGAGGAAGGTAATAGTGAGGTGTTAGGCCTGATTTTGCTCATATGGAGTGTGAGGTCCACTTGCAAAATTCTGGCTTACAACAGGACATGGAGACAGAGATTTAACACGGAAAGGAATTGAAACCACAGGGGTAAAGCTTCATCAGCTCTCTTGCAGAAGCAGTGTTTACATGGAAAGGGATAAAGGGAATGAGGACAGAAAAAAAAAAACACTAGGCTAGGACATGTACCATGATATTGCACTCAGTCTTCACACTGATTTTGAAGTGGGAGGCTTCTCTTATTCCCATTGCAGAGATGATAAAACTGAAATGAGGCAAGATTAAAATGTCAGTGATAACACACTTACTACACTATAAAGTTTGCTCCACCCCAGTTTATACCTGTGTTTCCCTTTCTTCTTCATGTACACTCTCCTAGAGTATATGGAGAACAGAGAAACAGCAAAAGAGGAGAACGTGCTTAATGCTGGGGAAAATATGGTGACACTTTAAGGAAGAGCTAGCATTCAGGTTGAGTCCAATTAGGATATATGGCAAGGAAGAGCAGAATTGAGAGCAAAAATGCCATTAAAGAAAGAAAGAAAGTGGAAAATTGAAGACTACAGAAAGAATAGTAAGGCTAGAGCATAAAGCGCATTAAAGAGAAGAAAAGTAAGAGTAGAGATGTAGTTTGGAACAGTTTGTTCAGGGCTTTGAATGCCAACCCAAGTGTTTTAGACTAATAGCCAGATGGGTCCAGCATTGAAGGATCCTGAGGAAAGCAGTGGTGTATGTACTAAAAGTTATAGTTTGGAAAGATTCATTTTCCAGTGTTTTCAGATTGAAGTCCTTGGTGGAAATCACCAGAGGACCTTAAAATTTGGAGGATGAAAGTGTTCATCATAGTAGTTGGTTTGTTTTCATGGTTTGCTTTTCTAAGTGAATTCTATTAGTTTACTTTGTGCTCCTTCCCCTCCTCCCACATCTCCTAGCATCCTCAGAAGTCCTACAGAGTTTCAGACTTCTCCAATTCCTTCCGTTTAGCCAGGGTTGCCAGCTCTGCATGTACGTGAGCTCTGACAAACATTTCCCATGTTACTGCATTGCTCTCTGTATGACACCTTGATAAGTGCGTGTCTGTGGAGCAGATCGGCTCCGACACAGCCTCTTAGATGTAATAAGATACTCTTTAAACTTGAATTTTGGCTTCCTCTCTACCCTCAAGCCCATTGCAGAAAAACGCAGGCTCTCTCTTTTGTTATGGAAAAATCCTCTGGGGATCTGAGCAAAGGCTCTGAGAGTGGGTGTGGGGATGTTTTTTCCTCATCCATTTTCACTTTCATCTGAGGGTCTCAGAAAATAGGGGGGGGGGACATTTCTCATTTTTGTCTTTTGTGTTTTGCCTTTCTGGAATTATTCCATCACAATTATATCCAAATGCTATTGGGTCCTGGATACCTTTTTTAATAGAAACAATATCTTTGATTCCCAATTCATGTCTTCTACTAAAATACTAAATCAGATTCTGAGGAATTAACTCACAACCAACCAAACAAAAAATAGACATATAAAATAGTGTTTGTTTATTCTTTCTCACAGACATGGCATATATGAAGGTGGTCCCTAATTATATTATCATAGCTGGACACTAGATTCAGTGACTAAGTAGATACATTACTGGAAGCCTAAATAACAGCCATTGATAGGTCTCTTTCCATTTTACTTTAAACAATAATGACAAGAAGGGATGTGCTTGAATATTTCCTTCAAGGTTAGTCACTGGTAAATTTGAAGATGTTCTAAATTTCATCAATGTTGTAACACAGGATATCCTAAGAAAGTGGGTTATATAAATGCTTAATTTCATGTAAAATATTATACCTCTCCATATTTAAAGAAATAACCTATTATAGCTTTGGCCAGCTGTTGCTTTGACTAGAATATTCAATCTAAAAATGCAGTACATGTTAAGACTATTCAAGACTCAAATTGTTAGAATAAATTTTCTATTAGATTATGTATCCGAGATTTAGTCTCTCCATGGACAATTAGTTTTTATTAAGTGTGCTAGAACTCATGGTGCCTGTTATTGGCCTATTATTAGCCTATACATAGTACATAGTATGCTACTCTGAGGTCAGGGAAGAGAGATACAAATTATGCTAAATAAAGTTTAAAACATAGCTCCTTAACAACAAAATCCCCTTTGCCTTCCCCCGCCCCTCCCCATGTAGTTTAAAATCACCCTTCTGTTTAGCATTTCCCTTAAATAAATCTGGAACTATTTCCTTCACCAGTGAAATTCAAAATCTCATGATTTTAGAGAGACTCAGAATACCCTAAATGAGAGGGTTCTATTCTGAACAGACTTCATATGTACAAAAGGGAATGGTCATAAAAGAGACGGCCCATATGCAAAGTCCAGAGAAAGTCACTTACTACAAGAATTGCATTAATTTTTTACACTACATATCTGTAAACCCAAATGGCATCTACTCCCAAGGATTTTATATTAAGTCTCTTTTATTACTCCCATAGTATGACTCTCCTGGGTTTTGCTGGCAGCTCATCTTCATTTTATGTCCTTTGATTATTTAAATCATTCATGAAAGCCCCCTCTTCCCAGTGGTACTCTTCAATTCTATAGAACCCGATAAAAGAGGATGTATTTTTACAGCATCTAGTGAGACACTTCACAAATTCCATCCGGTCTCTGGACAGCACCTAGTTGAAGATGATCGGGGTGTTTTGCCAGCATATACACAACTCCTGATTCATGCCCTTTAGAAGTTCATTTAACTGGAAGTTCTTCCATGTGTCTTTTGTTCACCTTAATCCTAATTTTTCCAAGATTTTTAAAAAATCAGATCTCAGCCAGTGTTCAGAATCTGTGGTCAATCGGTGATCCAACCCTTTGTTGGCAGGAAGCATGAAAATGCAGGGACTACCACCTGCATTGACGTGTGGGTTTCCCATTTTATTTTTCTTGCAATCTTGACTGTAATGCTCCCAGATTCATTTTAGGCTTAGGTCTCTTCTCTGTAAGATCAAATCTGAATTTCAAACTGATTTACTTATAAGTGCCCACGTCTGTTTCCTCACTCCTCTCTCTTCTCATCTCACTTTCACCTCCTGTTCCCCAGCCCCTTATCTTTGTAATAATCATAGTTGCCAAAGGTTAGACATGGCACATTACAAAACATTAGCATACTATTGTAATGGAGAATGGAAGTTATGCCTCATAGTTGCTGAAACAACATTATTATGCATTGATATTAAAAAAAAAATAGAAAAAAGTTAGTAAAATCCAAGGTAATAAATGGCCTTTTTTTTTTTAAGTCTGTACTTAAAAAAAAAAAAAAAAAAAAAAATCGAGAGCTTGTTTGCAGCTCTTTTCCTAAAGCAAACCCCTTTAATCTGGTCATTGTTCTCCCCCAAAATGCCAGCAGAGATTCAGAAACTTTTCTTTGGCTACTTTCTCATGCCAGGCACTATAAGAGGTTATGCTCAGCTCTAAATTTGTGCCCATTTCCTGAGACACAATCTTAGAATTGTTGAAATTCTTGATCAGGTGTTGGGTCACAACACCTTGGGAGCTTCCCAGATGTACTTTGAAATTGGCCCCCTGTGCAGAGGGCAGGGAGAGACTGAAGAAAAAGGCAGACCATTCCAGATTGGTTGGAGGCAGGTTGAATGAGCAAGGGAATTTATGAGGCTTGTCTTGGTAGTTGAAAGCTTTTCCATACCCATCTGCCAAATCTTAAAAGTTTATATTGGGGCCCTAACTGCATTCAGTTCAGTTATGCACATAGGGGTCTTCACGGGCTTTAGCCTTATACCCATCCAGATAGTCTCACCCCCACTTCACTATCTCAAGGCTGAGTCCTTGGGCAGCTTTCGAGAGCAGGAAGGCAAGCAGGACACACATTCCAAAGACAGGGGAGAGGGAGTGGAGCCTTCAGTTGCCCCGGTCCAGCTCTGGGTCAAACCTGCAGTCATGTCTACTTGATGACCTCCCCAAACAGATAGAAATGTTGCATATAGTAACAGCACCCGTTAGTGACAGATAAAGCCTCATTACACAGCAATTCCAGCATTGAAGTTTTTTATGCAACAATGTGCTGTGTGCTGTGATGAAATAATTAAAAATGAAAGCGTTATCTATGATGAATGTTCTATATATATATTTTTTTTTTTCAGAAAGCAAGAACTCTATCAATAAATAACTGTGTAGTGGTGCTAGTAGCCTTTTGGAGTGTGTGTGAACGGGAAAAGAGAAATAGAAATTTAGGAGAGAGAGAAAGATCAAGAAGGAGAGAGGTAAAATGTAGCAATATAATAATGGTAACAAAAACAAAAATAATGCATAATATTAATGTTTAATACATGTCAGGTAAGGCAGGGGTGAAAGGATGAGGTAAATGTGTACTCAGTTCAAAGGCAAAATTTAAGAAATTGCCAAAGAAAACAAATAACCAAAAATATATTTTTAAAAAAAATTTTAAAAATCAAAATTAAAAATTTTTTTTTGAGAAAAATTTTAAAAGGCAAGTAATATTAAGAAGCTCCACTATTTCCCATTGGCTAGTTTAATACTCAAACAACCATATAACTGATAGTATTGCTATACATATTTTACTGATAAGAAATGAGGCTTATAATAGTAAAAAGCAAAAACAGGGAAATTGACCTGGCAGCTTGCACCTCCGGTTAGGATGAGTGTTTATTGGGCTTCACCTTCAAAGGAGACCGAGGTGTTTATGTGCTCTGGGCTGTGCGTAGGGATCTAGGTGGGACTGGTACCAGGTGCAGAGAGTCTTGGCCCCATTGTAGTGCTTTTCAGCTGCATGATGAGAGTGAGGCTGGCTCCTTAAATGTAGCAGATAGGGGCTCTCAAGCTCTGTTCTTGCACCTCAGTATGCAGGGTTGGTTGGTGGAGCGCTCACCCTTCCCGGGGAATAACTAGGAGCTGGAGTCCGTGCATTGGTTGTCGCTGTGTGGTCACCATTGTCCTGCCCTGGTTCTTGGTAGAGGTTCAAGGCCCTTCACCGTATAATATGGCCATATGGCTCCAGTAAGACCCACTGCCTCAGAGCTATAACCATGATTGATTCCTAAAGCTCCCAATGGTGGCCAGTGTCCATGGAGCAAGTTCCAATTCTGTAGGTGACCAGCTCCCTCTCTGGGCCTTTCTGAAAGGCTATCCTTCAGAGAATCTGTCATCCTTGGAGTTAGCCTTTATGTCTAATTGTCAAATGTATTTGTTCAAGGCCATACGTCCAATAAATTTGGAAAGTCAGTATTCAAGTACAGGTCTGTCAGGTTTCAGAGCTCAAACATTTAGTTACAATGCGGTATTGACATTAGGCATTCATGCATTCATTTGTTCAGGGCATGTTAACTGAAGATTTAATTTGTGCCAGATCAATTGCTAAGTTCTGGGGATGCAGTAGTAACAAGACAGTTACTATCTTTATCTTCGTAGGGCTTTTAGTTAAAGAATAAGGAACATAAATCCTTATAGTTGTAAATCGAAGGGGTTCTTTAAGTGGGTCACTTCCACTTTCTTTAGGTTTATGTTGTAGGACATGCTTATAATGACTACTAAAGAAAATCACAATTCTGTTTAGAATGAACTCCAAACCAGAGCACAGCTTGCAAGGCTGTATATGTGGAGGCCCTTCTGTCTTTCATCATCATTTCATACCACAGTCTCCCCTGCTCATTATAGTCCTGCCATTCTGGTCTGCTTTAGTCCCTCAAACACAAAGTTTCTTCCTGCCTCAGGAAATGCTCTTTTCTTCAAGAGTCATGTTTCTTTCCAGGCTTAAGGGTCAATAAACCCCACATTTCAAAGTGAGTCTCTAGACCAACAATGGAGAACTTGGAAGAGGTGACTAATAGATGGCTGGTTATGAAGTTTCAATAATTAACCACCCATCTCCATCCTCTAAGACTATGAAAAGGGCAAGAAAGGAGACCCTTGGCTCTAGAAGAAAGATATCTTGGAGAGGATTGTTGGCTCTGTGAGTTCCCTCTATCTATGCCTTGAAGGGTAGGGATGTTGATTCTCTCTCACCTCAAACCTTTCTTCAAGGAGAAAGTCAAATGTGTTCCTGCGAAGATTTCTGAGGCAGTGGAGGAGATGGCTCTGTTTGAGAAGCAATCACTTTTTATAAAGGGCAGGGCAAATGGGCAAGTTTTTACCTGATCAGATATGAACCATGGGAGAGAAGACAGGCGTGGCAATATCTGAGAGAATCACCTGGAGGTGATAGGAACCTTTCACTGAAAGAGTGGGGGAAGGGTGCCCCAAATGCCACAATTTCACTGGTAGAGTTACATTTCTGTGAGTCAACAGAGCTGCAGTTAAGATTTTCAGTGGATTGTTTTCTAAAGAACCTATAACAGACCCCAGAGAGAAAAGACTTAGCTTTAGATATGTACAGAGGAGACAAATGGCATCTCGCATTGATATGTTCAGTAAGACATTTGCTGGGCCTACCTACCCTTCTACTTCTATCTCTCATTCTAAAAGTGGAGGTAGAACCAAAGGGGCTTCCTATAAAGGGAAGGTAATGCCTATGCCAGCATTGCCCAGTGCAGGCTTTCTCGCTGGGTAGTTTCATTTACAGAGGGGAGGGGTATTAACGTCAATGAATTTATATCAACTTACATGAATAATAAATTAAATGAATTTCAAAGTTCTGATCGCCACATTGCATTGAAGCTTTTAGTTACCTAAATGAGGTTTTTCTGCCACTAGGAACACATGATCTTCTCAGAGCATGATTGAGTAAAACACAGAGCTTGCTCAACATTTTAATATGAAGTAGAGTATAACCAGCTTTACAAGCAGGGGTCAAGTGCAAGAGAGGGGCAGAGGAATTCAGTACTTTCTTTCTGTACCAAGAGATTATCTTAGTCTGTTTATGAGATTACACACACCCACACCCTTTAAAAAAGAAAGAATTTGATTCATGTCATATCTCCTATTCTCAAGGTATCATGCACATATTTCCACGTGAATACGTACAGATAGTAAGGTAAATGCTGTTTTCATCCTCCTTTACACACCTGAGCTTCCTTGTTCTAGCATATAACTAGGAGCCAGGTAAATGGGTATGGTCAACAAATTACTTTTCTTATGTAATAACAAAAAATTACAAACTACTTTATATGGAAGGCAGAATTATCTGATGTTTGAGGCTTTTATAGTTAAAGTAATATGACCTAAGGTCATAAAAACAAATCATTGGGGCAGCAGGTATTCAAACAGTCATTCCTTATCCCATAGCCTTCACTATTCTCTGTTGTTCAATTTTTGCAAGCTGTATGCGGTCCAAACTTAACAGCCATGAAAGGAGGACTATAGTTGATTAGGAAGAGGGGAGATACTGTAGGATGGTCAGTGTGATTAGTGGAAAGCACATTGGCCTAGAAGTAAGAGACAATCTTGGCCATATTCAAGCAGAATCTGTCATTTGCTGGCCATATGACCAAAGACTAGGCACTTAGACTCTTAGCGCCACTCATCTCTTAGATATAAACTAGAATAAGCAATAGTAAATGTGTACAGAATTATTTTGAGAGTCTAATGAACTCATGTATGTCAAAGTACTCCATAAGTTATAAAGTAATATGTACACATAAAAGAGGCTTATGCTTTTTTTTTTATCAGAATAAACAATTTATTTCACAAGTTGCATATCTGGGTATGCAGCTTTGATTATTTCAAATCTAGGAGAACTTCGCTAATGTTTCAGAATTGAAACCCCAATGGTATGCATAGGTATATACCATTGCACTTAGCTTAGAATCAAGGCTTTTGATGTATATCAAGGTCAGAACTTGGCTCTGCACTTTCTCATCCTATGTCTTTGGACAAGCCACTTATCTTTCTGAGCCTCATTTTCTTCATTTCTAAAATTGAGTTAATAGTACCTCTCTCCCTCAGAGCTTTGTTTTCAGGATTCAAGGAGATGATGTTTTAAAGCAGTTAGCTGCCACATATTAAAGTTCAAAAGTTATAGCTGTTAATATTGTGCCTTTCCTTTCACTTTCTGCTCCAATGGGGCATAGTTGGGGAAAAAATTCCCTGTATCAATGTTTGTAGGAGAGATCATTCCAGGCTGAAAGGGCAGTGGTAAGTGGGGCACAGGCAACAAACCACTTCTGGGCTAATATAACAACAGTATTATGCTGCCTATGCCAGAGGCAGGCTCTTCCTGGTCAAAAGGCTTTTACAGTGTTGGTATGGCTGCTGCCAATGCAACGATGTCTTGCTTGAATTTATAGAAAAATATTGCAATCCTTAAAATGGGAGGAAAATAAACAGACACGAGAATTTTGTGGTTTTGAGTGTATCCAAGATTCTTTTCCTTGGATCGAAACCTGATCTTCATATCAAACACGACAGATAATAACTTTGTTCTTTATTTACCTGCATCTCACAATGGTGAGATCTGAGGGTGGGGCAGACTTTTGCATAACGTACAGGAAAGAAAGATTATATTTGACTCTATATTGCTATGACCTTCTTTCCCCATCTAAGCTCTACTTGGCAGCTAGAGGGGTACTTTACAAATTAAATTTAAGATTATAGAATGCAGCCCCTGTGTTATGAACTTAACCGCATCCCTCACAAAATTCATTGTTAAAATTCTAGCCCCAACATTGACTGTATTTGAAGATAGGACCTTTAAGGAGGTAATTAAATTTAAATGAGGTCAGAAGGGTAGGGCCCTAATTCAACAGAACTCGTATCTTTATAAGAAAATGTAGTGATACCAGAAGCACATGTCCACAGAAGAAAGGCCATGTCAAGATACAGTAAGAAAGTGGCCATCTGCAAGCCTGGAAGGGACCTCGAGTGAACTTCCAGACTCTAAAACAGTAAATATATTTTTTGTTATTTAAGCTACCCAGTCTGTGGTATTCTGTTATGACAGGTTTAGCAGACTAAATAAACTGCCTAAAATCCCCCAGTCACTTCCCATCTAGTGCAGAATAAAATTCAATCCTTTTAACATGATATCTGAAACCCTACATCTGGTCTTATCTACCTGCCCAAGCTTATCTCCTGCGGTTCCCCCAACAACACTACATATACACTGACTTGTATTCCTTTAACATTCTAAGTTTGTAGGGAAAAAAGTAGTCATCAAAGTTCCTATACTTAAAGTTTGTCTGTCTGGAACTCTCTTTCCCTTGTAGTTTTAAGACTGGTTCCTTTTCTTCCTTCAAATTTCAGTTCAAATTCCCCCTCATCAGAGATTATTCACCTAAACTGTCTCTCCTTTACCCCCAGCCTAAATAATGTCTACCAAATGATTCTCTTATTTCCTTCTCAGCATTTATCGCTGACATTGTTTATTTACTGTCTATTTGTTCCTTGTTTGTCTTTTCTCGCCAGAATGAAGGCTCCATGAGGGCAGGGCCCTGTCTATCTTGTTGCATGTCCACTCTCCCTCTCACTGTCCAGCAGAACACCTGACATATGAGCTGCTCAGTATGGACATGTTTACTGAATGCTGAATGAATGAATGTTTCTCTTCTTTTTGTTCCCTATTCCCCATTCCTCTTCCATCAACTCCCTTTGTATTGCCTACCCATAGCTTAGGATCCAAGATGCATGCTTTGACAAATCATCACCAATTAATTAAAAGCTCATAAAAATGAGATAATTTTTTCTCACAGGGGAGGTTGCATTTTCTTTAGAGTTAGACTCTCTGTGTTAGGATTTTAGTCAAAAGGGCAAGTATTAAGGAATACCATGATTAATCCAATGTCCCTCAAATTGAGATTATCATCAGTAACCTTTAATTACACTCGATTTAAAGGTTTCATAGGTCTTTGCCTATTTTCAAGCTGTGAATTTTTAAGTCATCTTATAAGATCAAACATTGACTTATTTTGGAGGATTTTTATTCCACTGAGGCTTCAACAAAAGTCCTCTTTTCCCTGAAGATTTAAGAGTGAGATAATGTGGGAATGTGGTGGTCACACATCTTGGCAAAGAAGACTCCATAGTCCAAAGACACTGAAATTCTACCTCGAATGAAATCCACCACTAAATCACTAATGGGGTAACTGCACAGGCTGACAAAGCACACAGAATTTCTAACCACTGGGTTCCCTGTTTAAAGATGTCCCTGATCTGTTATCAAACTTTTCTCTCCCTCTGTTCCTGCAAGTCGTACAAACTAAAACCAACTGATTCCATGCCAACATGATGTTCCTCGTCACTTTTCATTGCACAGGTTTACATAGAAAATGCTATTAAGCTTTCATGAAGGAAAACTTGAATTTTATCTCTTCCTTTACTCTATTACCCTGAGCCTAAGCTCGTTCCAATATCAAACACAGTAAGAATGGACTGAACCTAACAGACTAGTGATTGGTCACAGAGAAGCATTAACCAGCCTCCACAAGCAAACATGATTTCTCAATGAATGTCTTGCTAACAGTTTCCTCTGTTTTATTAAAATTGCATGATGACTTGAAATATTTCTGCAATATGTTATTTCCATCAGCACCCAATGCATACTTTTAGAATACTTTGCAGAGAAAGATTCTATTAAGTTGTTTTACATACTTAGCCTTGAATATAGTTATTTTTCTCTGCTTGTGCATAATAGGAAAAGGCTACTTTAGTTCACAGGTTGCTTAGCACACAAATAGCTTACCAGTTCATTGAATAGCCTAATAAAAACCAGTCTCTGTAAGTTTCAATCCTACCTTTAATCCATCTCATTCAGTTCATCCCCATTGCTTATGCATGTAGAAACTCGTCCCTTGAATTTGATTTGATTAAAGAGAAGCTGCTTACACACACACACACACACACACACACACACACACACACACACACACACATTTTTGCCAAAACATAAAGAGCAAAGGCACATATCCTAGAAACATCTATCACCTTTACTAGGAAAGAATAATAACAGTGACATCTGATCAATGCAGAAGTGGTAGTGAGACAAAAGGCAGCTAGAAAAAGAAGTGTGAGAAAGAAAAAAATAAAACCTTTAAAATTGTTATAGACTGGGAGATGAAATATATTATCTTCTCACCTTGGCAATGACTTCTGCTGAGAAGAGCACCGTCTCTCTCTTGCTCTCTCTGTTTCTTTTCCCCCGAAGAAACGACTCTTCAGGAATGAGGTTTTTTCCTATTAAATGTAAAATCATAGCAGTTTCCCAGTAATGTTAAAAAAATATAAAAATAGGAATAACAGATATATTCTATTTGTAAACATGTAATCCTTTTGGCAGACTGACAGGAACAAACCAGCAGTGCTGTTTTGTCTGGCATTTATTGCTACTTTGTAGGAACTCCCCTTAAAATAAGTTGTTGTAACATTTAATCCAACTTTTTAAAATAGATGGCAAGGCTTTTAAGGACTTGCATCTTCTTTGCTTATAAGAAAACAAACATCCTAACAAATAAAATTCAAATACTTATACAATTATATGTTATAGCTTACATGTTTAAATATACATGTTATAGATGAATACATGAATCACTACCTATATTTTTCATGATCATTTGTTTTTCCTCTACAAATAACAATGTTATCAGTGAGCATTGTGCTCACTTCCCTTCATGTCTTAAATAAGAAAGATGCAAAACTCTGCAACCACTGTTTCAATCATCTTTTCTCTTGATAGATACTCTAAGGTAAAATGGCATAATATTGTCAGCATATGGTCAGACCAGATTTCAAACCTACTCAATACTTGTTTATTGCCTCTCATATTACTAAAGTTATACAACTGATATATTGTAATGTTTGTCAGTGTAGTAAAAAAATTAAAAGAACTGACCCTACTGGAGTATTAATTTTTCGTATTGTTTTTCAAAACAATTCATAGTTTATTCTATTTTTTCCTCATGTATTTAAAAAACTCTAAGTGTAACCAAGTACTTAGTCCTTTTTCAGTCAGATATTTACTGCAGGTGTTAATTGTTTATGTTTGTCTTGCTTTTTATAAGCAGCAATCATCCTAGGCACTGTTTTCAAAATAAAGTAGAAGTTCTGGTTTTTCTTAAGTCTGAATTATAATCTTGCTCTAGAAGAGTTCATGCTTGTTTGTTTTTATAATGATTGGTGTACTTATCAGAAAAGCATCACTTTCACCTCTGCAATTTCTCTAATAATCAATAACATTTACTTACTATTTATTGCATGACAGATACTCTTCTAAGTGTGTGTTGTTCAGGGACCCAGCAGGACATGACGAGGTGAGGCTTAGCATGGTTAAGGCAGTCACTCCTGGGTATAACTCACAAAAGTTAGAGCTTTAAATCAAATGAGGATTGTTTGATGTCAAAAGTCTTGTTTCTGATCAATGTATGTCCTCACTTTCAAGATTTGTAACAAGACCATGATTTAAGAATTGCTAACACTACATAGGTGTGTTAAGTGTTTAATGAAATTATAAAGCTCCCAGTTTTCCACAGTTGATAAAGCACAAAGCTGAAATTGGAACTCATATCAATGGAACTTCAGCACCACTTCTTAAGAAGCATACAAAGGCTGCGATTGTGTAATTTCATCTTCTGACATAATGAAGTCCTCTAGAAAAAGTCAGCTGTTATTTTCATGGTGTTCAGTTTAAGAAGTCATAAAAGTTTAAAGCATATCTCCTGCAACACTTCCACTCCTGACAAATCAAAAGTGATACAATTGGAATCAACTGAATGACTGGACACAACTGGACAGTTTGTTTCTTTTGTATCTTTCATCACTGCTATTATTTACAAATCATTAACCAGGCCTGGTGATTTAGTTTTCAAATTAGTTAGTGATCTCTACTGTAGGAAGAACAAGTTTTTTGTCGTTGTTTTTTAGTCTGACCCCCCCCCCCAAATCTTTCACTTTTGCAGGGTAGTTCTCAGGAGAAAAGCTTTAGAGCCTAGATGAGCAAATATCTTCTTTAAAAATTAATTATGACTCCAAATCTCCATCTTGAAAAGATGACACCTGGAGTTAACCATAGGGATTACTCAAGAAAAGTTCGGGCACAAACCGTAGAACACCTCTATAAATCCCTCTGCAATGACCCAGGTCGCAGTCCAATTCTAATATTATTCTTTGAATTGTTAGTCTACTCTTACATGTATTATTTTTCTATCACTGTGTAACATTACCAAACATTTAGAAGGTTAATATAACACATATTGATGATCTCAGTTCTGTGAGTCAGAAGTCTTGACACAAATTAGGTAAATTCTCACAGGCTATCATCAAGGCAGCCTCAAGCCACAGTCTCACGCAGAGGCCAGACTGAAGAAGAAACTACTTCCAAGCCTACTCAATTGTTTGCAGAATTGTCTTCTTTGTGGTTGAAGGGCATATGTCAGCTTCTTGCTGATGTTGGACCAGGGGATGGTTTCAGCTCTCAGAGGCCAATTGCAGTTCTTTGTCAAATGGTCCTCTTCCAACATGGCAAGTTGTATTTTCAAGGTCAATGTGAGAGAGCTGGATACGTTAGCAAGACTGGTGCTAGATGCTTCTCACCCTAACCTATACCTCAGTCCATTGGTTAGAAGTGAGTTCCAGATCCCACTATCATTCCAGGTGAGGGGAGTTTCACAAAAGCATGGATGCCAGAAGGCAGGGATCATGGAGAACAACTGAAAATCTATCATACATTGTGCAAAACAGAAACAAGCTGACTCTTAAAAAGGTGCATAAAATAGTTTTAAACACTGAACTCACCTCTCCTCATTTACCCGGGTCCTCTACAGGGCCAAGGGCTTTTTCTGGGAGAGAAAGGTCTTTTTCTAGGAGAGTTTTCTGGGAGAAAAACTTTAGCTATGAGTAGTGAATAGCCACTTAGTGGTTTTTTGTCTTGTATTAGAGTCTAATTTAAAACCAGCTTAAGCAATTTTTAAAAAGCATTATTGACAAGAAACTGGTTGTCATAGTTTTTGGAATTTAGGTACAATTTGGAATCAAGGATTGGGTAGTTGTAAGGAAGCAGCATTTCTCTATCTCCCTCTTTTGTCTTTGTTTTATTCTGAGCTTCTGCTGTATTATAACTATAGACCAACTTCTCTTTTTGTATTAAAAGAAAATGTAGAAAATGGTTAGAATAGAAGAGGACTTTTGAAGAATAGTCGATTAATGCACTAGGGGTCAAGAATTCAACTGTGAATTATACAACTATAGTTAAGGGGTGGAATTATGTTTTATAAATCTAACTGTGCCCACCTCACACTGTTGTAGATGGACATAGGGAAAGAGAAAGACATATTTAGACAAGTGCTAGATGATAGAGTTGGGATCATCTCTGCATTATTTAATGCCTAGGACATTAGCCTATCTCTCTCTATCTGTGTATTTATATATCTTTGCGTCTGTCTGTCTGTCTATCTATCATCTATCTATCTATCTATCATCTGTCATCTATCTATCTATCATCCATCCATCCATCCATCCATCCATCCATCCATCCATCCATCCATCCAGTGAGTTTGTCCTCAGACTATGTATTTTTCATGTCTTTGAGGCTTGAAAGTCCTGGAGGACTGGAATTTTATCACTATATACTTAAATATTCAATTAATACTGAACTTAATCTGTTTTGTTTTCTTGGTGACATTAAGTTAGAATTTTATACCTCTGCTTAAAGTCTCCCAAAGATTTCCTAATTTATTCAGAATGAAAGCCAATGTTTTTATGATGGGACACATTGTGGTTCATAGAATCAATGGGGTCCCCGTGTTACTCCTGACCTCATCTCCAGCTACTTTTTCTCTCACTTACTCTGCTTTCCTGCTGAATCTGGAGCACACCAGGCTAACATCTACCTCAGAGCCTTTGCTCTCACTCTTCTCTTTGGGATAGTCTTCCTTTGGATAGCTAACTAGCTCTCTCCTCTCCCACTCCAAATAATTTTTTTTAAATTTTATAGTTTGTCTTATTCAGCCATAATTGACAAATAAAATTATATATATTTATAATGTACCACTCAATGTTTTGGTATACACATACATTGTGAAGTAACCACACAATCGAGATAATGAAAATATCCATCAAGTCACATGGTTGCAATTTTTTGAATTATTTTAATTGGATGGAGTGAGGCTTTGGAAAAAGTCCTTGGGACCTTTCTTTTTTAAGCCATGTGTGGCAGGCATATTCCAGGGTATGTGGAGGATGCCAGATGGCAGTAGAAGGCATGGGTAAGTGCCAAGGGAGATGCATGAGTTGCAGTATCATGCAATTCTATGGCCTCTGAAATTCTTTGTTTTATGATATTTTTTATATATACTTTATATTCGAGTTTGGTGACCCTTATTTACTAGTCATTGGGAGCTGTGCTCTTTACTTTGTTTCTACAGATTTTTAAGTTTACTATTGAATAGAACGTTCGTATAAGCAGCACATTAGAAAGAGTGTTGTCAATGTCAAAATTGTATGCAGTAAAAATGCCAATAAAATAACAGCACTTTGGTTGTATAGCTAATGCTATACCTTGTTTTATTAGCCCTGGCAGAATTTTGTAAATTGGATTTATATTTCCTCATTTCTAGCAGTCTGCCTTTTTCATTACTCTCAGCTTGGACAATCAAAAAATAAAAAAGATGTTTTGCTGTGTTCCTCTGCTTTGTTTGCACTTCTATTCAGGCAGTAAATAGGAGGGATGCCTATATACAAAAATCACATTAGAAAATAACCCCCCCCTTACAATTTGAGGGCTTAATAGCTTTCAACTAATGTCATGGCCTTTCTCATTCACCAAGAGGTTTGGGAAAATTTAGGTCCTTTGATTAAAGACAGTATTATAAAATCAGATAGGTGACAGTCTAAAATGAATGATTTCAAGGGGACCAGTGAAGCCATAATATGTCATGAATGCACTTACCTCTTCCCAGTCTTATTCACAGCATCAGGTTTTGTTTACGTATGTACAACTTCAGAGCTTTTTGATCTTGCTTGGCATTTATTCCCCTAGAGGCTGCAGTGAAGCACTCTGTGGATTCAAACCGACTTCATCTAGGCTCAGCCTCCCAGGGCCCTGCCTCATTTTTGTGCCTTGAACTTCTTGCCTCCCACTCTGGTTCATCTGTATTGACACAGGCCATTGGATGTCACGTACTGTATTTTGTGATCATATTTGTGAAACCCAGAAAATACAGGAATTCACATACTGTACTACAACACTTTAATCATTGGGAGATAAAACTCAAGGGATAGATTCTTCCTTCTGTCCCCTTCTGGGTGGCCTATCAAGGTATAGCATTAATAAGACTTTCAGAGGACAATTGAAAGAGATCTACTTCATGGACTCTAGCTCTATAACACATGCTCATATTGTCTCTTGCTTCCTACCTCAAGTTCCTTTCCCTTAATCCTACTCCTTGGTATAGAACTCTAATAAACCAATAGTTTATATCTCTTACCTTAGACCCTTCATAGTGCCAGAAGGCACACGAGGACAGTGGAATTGGGGATGACTCTAGAAAAGAAGTGGGAGTTTGGAGCTAGATTACTCTCTAATCTGATGACAATAAGGAACTCATTGCTGTGGTAGTGGGGTGGTCACTACCACTGATGCTTTCAGTTATGAATAATCAGAATGAAGTGAAGGTGCAAAGTGAGGCACTGGCTATGTACCTGAGGGCTGGGAATGATGTGAAGGAAATTATAAGCAATGTGAATTTGTTTGATTCTTTATTGGGAAACTTGAAATAAGAATAATAAGAAGTTCAGGGTAGCCACCTGCTAATTCAAAGCACTCTAAAGCCAGCAGCCTCTGAGGAAACTGTTATGAAGATTTTCATCTGAAGACACAGCTCAAGATGCGCTGATAATTAGGCCCATCGTAAGAATGATCCTTCCATATGCCATAATTGCTTCAGAAGACCAGCTATCCACATGGTGGCAGGTCAGTTAAATTGGATTTCTTCTATCCAGAAAGGGAAAGACTTGGCACCTCCTATATATGTGGGTGCTCCTTTCCTATCAGCAGTGCATCCATTATCACCACTTTAGAAATTACAAAATACCTGAACCATTGTCATGGCAGCTTATACAACCTTGTTCACAATAAGGGGCTTTGTTTTACAGCAAAGGAACTATGACAGATTCCATAAGAACAGATATATTGGTATTACCATTAACTCCATCATCCAGAAGGAACAGTAGACTGTATAGCTAGATGTTCAGCTAAGGAGACAGTGTAGGGACAGAGTTCTGGGATTGGGGCACTGACCACCAGAATGCAGTCTGATTGATGAACCAACAGTGTCCATAATAGCTAGTACATGTAGGTGTGGAAACCAAGCAATGGAAGTAGGATTGTCCCTTCCCATCTTACTCCCAGTTAGCTGCTGGTGGAATTAATGCTTCTGCCCTTGAATTTAGGACGTTGCTATAGTTAGTGATCCTAAGTCTTGGGAGGGAAGAATTGCTTCTCTTAGAGATACTAAGTTCTGCTAAATTTTAACCTCTAACTTCTTTCTAGTTGCTTTGGGATTCTTATGCCAAAGGAACAGGCATAAAATATAGAGTTACTCTACTAAAGGGAGTAGCAGATACTAATATCCATAAAGAGCTTGGATTGTTTTACATAGTAGGTGATGGGAGAAATGTCTTGAATCTAGGGGATTCACTGTGGCAGGTTGTTTTTTTCTGTGCCAGCAATAAAAGTGAATGAACATTTTTAAACATCTGACTTTAAAATAGTAAAGCAATTAAGGGCACAGATATATCAAGGTTAAGTGCCTGGGTCACCTCACGAGGTAGGCCATTACAATCAGTTGAAGTGCTGGCCAAGAGTGAGAGACTCCTAGAATGGTTGGTGAAGCCTGGCAACTGGCATTTTCAAACAAAAATAAATAGAATGACTGACTGGGGATGTTACAGAAGGTTGACCTTTAGAGTTTCTTTTCATCCTGAGACAAGCTGCTTCCAGAAGTCTAAAGATTCGTTTATTTTCTTAATCTATTTAGTATCTATTTTGTATCCATTCTTTACATCCATTTGGATAATATAATTAATTATCTTGCCAAATATATAATAACAGCATACTTGATTCCCTTACACAAACCTGTCCTTGATACATCAGGTGCATAAAAAAAAAAAAAAAAAAAAACAAGAAAAACAAAGTTCTCAAGTGATGCCTGAGATGATAATTGGGTGATGATTAGCTCTCAGGTTCAAAAATACATACACTTCACATACAGCAAACTGGTGTTTAGGCAGAAGCTTCTCACAAGAAGTGCAAATAAGAAGCTGGCTGTTATTTCTTTAAGGTAAAAGAAAAAAAAAAAACACCTTAATCAGTGAAGGTGAAAAACCAACTTGATAGGCTAATGAAATGTTGAGCCTCAAATAAAGAAGGATTTGAAGAGGAATTTGCCAATATCAGGTTTTGCTGCAGTGCCATATGAGAAAGTCACTGAACAAAGAATAGATGGAGAAAAGGTGATTTTCAAGCCCAGGCTTAAATTATAGGCAAGCCTTCTCCTCCATGCACTGTTATGCTCCAACATGATTTTTTTTTTTTTTAAATAAGAGCAAGCTTCAGGGTTTGCTGTGGGGCCTTGAGAGAATCACTCATTTTATTTTTTTCAGAATTGAGGTACCTCTGTCATAAAATAAAGACAGTAGTTAATTCCTTTACAACTTTATTCAACTAGTATGTTTTATATACCCAGAATAGGCTAAATTTGGAAGATGCATTTAAGAACAAGATTATAAACTCTGTAAAAGCAGTGAATGTGACTTTCCAGTTTACTAAATAAGTAATTCTCAAATTACCCTCTTCTTTGAGCCTACGTATTTGCCGAGAGGCTGAGAATTAATACATGAAGTGAACTCTAACTTCTCACATTAAAATTTGAAGAGACCATTTGATATAAGCCCTGCCTTCAGGCTTAACTCTGAAATGGATCTTGTCTCTTTTATTCTTGAAGATTTTTAGCCTTCACTGTAACTAGTGTCTGTTTTTCATCCCAGGTAAATAAGACATTCTTCCTAATATCCTACCAATATCTACCCTGATTTATAGTAACTTCATTTTCTCTGGTGGAATCCTCAAAACAGCTACCTATAATCCTTGTAAAAGGCCTGAAAATAGTCATTAAGGCTGGGGGAATGTCTCATGAAAATGATACTGCTATCTTATGGCTGTGCAACACTGGTTCAAATGCACATCAGCATTGCTGAAGATGTCATACGAGGCATGGCGTAAAGAAAGCAGCTATTTGTTAAAATAACACCAGGAGCAGGAGCTAGGAAAGTGAGATCAGACTTTGCTTGACAGACGCAGACTTTCTTAGGGACCTGCCACTGCCTTATGCCAGCTTAGTTTGATTTTGCCCTGGGTCTTAATACCCAGCAGCAAAGGGGAGATTTTCCATCTGGATTTGGGGGAAATTAGGCACATGAGGTTGACAAAGGAAAGTGTGAGAAGGGTACAAAATATCTGAACACCACAATGAAATGCTAGCTAGCTTGAGCATTTGCTCATTTTACTAAATCTATCTTTAGTTTGAAATTATAATTATTTTAATAATACTTTTAAAACAGCTTGCAAGAAAAATGATGAAATTTTTTTCTCCTATTTGAAAACACTTCCTTGAGATTAGCAAAAAGCATTAGAAGAAATAACTGCTTCTTTTTTATCTAATCCTGCAAATATAGGATGACTGGGTGTTTAGACAACCTCATCAAAATAATTACAGCTCTCTCTAAAAAACTGGCTTTATTTAGATGTCTGGAGCCAGTTATAGGAGGTCCTCTATTTTCTTGGTGATACCACAAAAATAGAGGCAAAATTCCTACCTGAGAAATGCGATGAATTTTATATCTGGCAATAATAATAACTACCTCTCATCAGTTTCATGATAAAAAATCAAATTATATTACATATATAAAGTATTTTCTTAGCTAGGAAATAAAGTTGAATTTCATTATTATTTTTATGCATTCACTTGTTTCTTAAATGAGAAAAATGTGGTAAAAAAAATCTGTTTCTTTTTCTGAAATTGAGCGAGTCACTCCTCATTGTGGAAATTTTCAGTTGTGTTATACCATATGTAGGGTCATATTTTTATAATATCCTCATATATTTTCTTCAGGTGGAAGTCAGTGTCTCTCTTAACGGTTCAGCATTGTTGAATGATAAAATAGAATATAGGAAATTCTCTGCATACCGTTCATAAACCAGAAATGTTTATTCTTTGATTAACTTATTTTACTCACCAAAAGAGTTTCAGATATCTTTTCCAAAATAGTTGGCAATTATTTTGCAGATTCTTTTGGACATTTTTATGCTGTGGAATAAAGAATGTAGAATCATGTGTGTGTGCCAGGTATACATATATTTGAAATTTAAATAAGTGCACTTAAAAATGAGAGTGTCATAGTAAAACATAAAACAAACAAACAAACAAAAACAAATTGAATTCAAGAGAACTGGTATTTAGTCACTAGTTAGGTAGGTCTCATGAGATATTTACCTAGTTTCACCCTTCTGACTATGAATTAGATTGTCTTTAACATTCTTTGTACCTTAATATCTAAGGTTTTAATTGTCTATCAAATTATCTGGTCCATCCATCTCACCTATATCATCATCATCATCATCATCATCATTTTAATCAAGGAGGAAATCAAGCCCCTGAAGATGAAGTTATCTATTCAAAGATATACAGCTATTTTTTGTGGCAGACCCAGAAATTGTATCTAGACATAGTTTGATGGTAAATATATATGGAAAAATTCCTTGTTTAACTCTGACCTATCTCTCAAAAAGTTAAACAGGTAAGAATATATATCTATATTATACTGGAGGTATTTTTGTTGTTTTTTTGGAATTTGATAAATCCAGTAGGCAAGAAATCAAACACAAATTTGAATAATACAATCAAATATTTCCAAAGAGATTGTATATATGCATATTATTTTTTTAAATGAAAGGATTTTTTACAGAAAAACCCACTAATATAATTAGCAACAAAGAAACCTAATTTTTAAAATAAACCTAATTTTTATAGGCCAAATTCTTTGATCATAGTCCAAGACCATATAGCAAAGAAATGAAGACTACAGAACAAAACAAAAAATTACACAAATTCAAAATAATAAAAGGGAACAAAATTTAACTCCTTAAAAATTGAGAAACAAGTATTTCCTAATCAATGTTAAACCCAGCATTAAAAATTATCTAGAAATTAATGAAAGTAAAAAATCATAGTAAGACATGAGCTTACGTTAAAGCTAGACTCAAGGGAATAGTGTAGCTTTAAATATTTTAATTAAAAAAGTAATTAAACTTGTGAATAAAATATTACTTTTAAGAAATTAGTAAAATGAAACTACTACCCCCCCAAAAAAGGAAAAGAACATTTTAATAAAGGCAAAAGTAGAAATTAATGAAATAAAAAAGTGGAAAGTTTTCATATGATGAATATCTATTCTTTGAAATGCAGGTAGTTTGATTAAGGAAATAAAGGAAGCAAATACAGTCAATAATATTGCAATAATTATGTATAGTGCCAGGTGGGTACTAGACTAATGGCAAGGATCACATCATAAATTATATAAATGTCTAACTGCAATGCTGTACACCTGAAACTGATATAAAATAATAAAATGTCCACTTTAATGGAAAAATAAAAAGTTAGTTAAAAAACTTCCAAATTTTACCAATAAAAAAGAATAAAAAGTTTTAAGCTGATTTATGTAAACTTATAGAAAATTACAAGATAATTTTGTAAATAACTCTTTGATAATATATTTTAAATATAGGAAAAGAAATGATTTTACAATAAAGCAAAAACCTCTCTGAGGAATAGTTATAAAATCATAATATAAATAATCATAGGGAAATTATAAAAGTTTTTAAAATAATTGAAAATTAAAAAGTTCCAAACAAATGGACTTAGAAGTTATAGGTTCCTCAAGAGTTGCATAAGACTTGAGCTTAAAGCTGATTTATAACTCTGATAATCTCATACAAAAGAAAAAACATCTTAAAATTTCTCCAGGTTATATTACAGGTTATTCCAAATTGTTTTATTAAACCTAAAAATATAGTGTAAAATTATAGACAAAAATTATTTATAAATACAGGTATAAAAATTTTAAATAAAAAGTTAAGAGTGTATATATTAGAAGAATAGAATACCATGAGAAAGTTGGGATTATTCTAGAAATGTCAGCATTTTTCAGAGTTAGGTAATCTATCAAAATATAAGCAGTACATTTAAATTAATATAAAAATTACATATATACTATAACTTATTCAATAAGGATTATATTAATAAGTTAAAAAACAGAAGTTTATTGTAAGTAAAATTTAATGTAAGAAATAATAGAAATATACCTATATCTGATCCTATTTATTTACCTGACTAATAGAAAATGTTATCTTAATAAGGAAAATAGTAAATCCATTCTCATTAAAATCTGGATCAGAGCATTGTAGTAGATGTTCTAATTAACATGATTAAAAATAGATCATAATAGGAATAAAAGAAAATTAACTTAGGATGCAAATAATATGCCTGCATTCTTAAAATATTCAGGTGAACCTAATACGTGGAATTAATAGGTCATTTGATATTTGATTACAAAATCAATCTGTAAACCCTAATGCTTTTCTTTATTCAAACAGTATGTCAAAATGGAAATGGAAAAAATAATTTATAATGATGACAAAAAAGTATAAAGTACCTAAAAGTGAATTTAACAAGAAATATATAACAGCTAACATGAAGAAATCTATAAAATGTTCCAGAAGAGCTTTAAACAAGATCTTGATAAATGGAGTCATAGACCATTTCACTAGATGGTATGAAGTAACAACATAAAAATGACATTTTCTTCCAAATATACATATTTACTTTGATATAGGCTTTTTTTTTAATGCTTTGATTTAGATTGCCAACTGACATTTTTAGAGAAGGAAATAATAGGGCAATTTTCAATTTCACATAAAATAGTACATATATGGAAACTGTTAGGAAAAAGGACAAAAAGAAAGTCAACAGTGAGAAAGCTTTATATGTCCTTCATATTAGAACTTTCTAGAAACTTTCTTAATCTTAATGGTATTTATAATAGGGATATACATGTGGATAAGGGATAAGAAGAACAGCATAGAGAGTTTAAGAACAAATTTTATTTTGTAGGAAAATTTAATATATATGCACAGGTTGACACTTGAATTTAGTGGGAGAGATATTCAATCAAAATAATTGGATATTTTCTATTTATCCCTCTATATTACTGCTGCAAGCCACGTATGTAATTTCAAACTAGTAGTCACATTTAAAAATATAAAGTGACAGATGAAGTTGAAATTAATTTTAATGTCTTTTAACCCAATAGAAATTTAGCCCAATTTACTGTTCCAATATGCAATAAACAGAGTTATTGGTTAGATATTTCTTATTTTTGTTGTTTCTTTTTTTAAAATTTGATGTCCAGTATCTATTTTATACAGAAAATCAGCATATACCATTTCAGACTAGCACATTTTAAGTACTAAACAATAGCATATAATTAATGGCTGCCATATTGGATCCTCTCTCCGCTCTTCACCATTGGTGAGACCAATGCTGCGGACTGCATCCATCAAGCTCCCTTGTTCTATGGTTTTTTGTAGAGCTCAGCCAAAGAAAGGCACCAAAGAGAATAACTTAGAGTGACATGAAAGTGAAGCTGGTGCATTTACTCCTCAATATAGCTTCCATCTGTGTTATGAGTTGGTTTTATCCTTCTCCTAAAGGCCGTAATTTCTTTTAGGTGGCCTTCTCCTGCAGAGTTCTGATAACCACTCTCCCCTCTTGCCTTTTCTGCTATTTCTCTCCCTTCAAGTAGAAGAAAAGGGGTATTTCACTATTTGCTGGTTTCCTTCAATCTTGCTTCATCTTTATAAATAGTGCCTTTACTATACCTTCTAGTTCCCCTGCTTGAATATGCTTTTTCATGCCAGGATCCAAATAGATGTATTTTTTTTTTTTAATTTAAACAATGTTGTCTACAGCCATGCTACCCTGAATAAGCCTGATTCTGTCTGATCTTGGAAGCTAAGCAGGGTTGAGCATGGTTAGTACTTGGATGGGAGACCACCTCGGAAGACCAGATGCTGTAGACATAAAAAATAAAATAAAAAAATAAAGGATCGTAAACTGACAAAGTTCCATGCAGTCTGTGAGGTCAATCAAGGGTTGCCTTGCCTGAAAAAAATGTAAAAGTGTGTCTCATCACATATCACAGTCAATACACACACACACACACACACACACACACACACGCATACTCCTGATGTGTTATAGTTTTAAAGTTATATGAAAAATATGAAGAAAATATTAGCATAATTTTGTAGACAGAAGCATAAAATTAAAAAACAATAAAAGGCAAAATAAATAAATTCTGAACAATTAGATGGTATTGTAGTTACCTTATTTATGTGGCTAATTTAATCAAAATGGTGGAAAGATTATTTTTTAAAGCATAGGAGAAAATATTGACATTACATAAAATAGATAAAATTTCAATGTCTTTACATACAAGGATCTACAGATTTCTTGAAAAAAAGAATAATCCAATAGAAAAGACAATAAATTTTCATAGAAAATTCATAAGAAGTTAAATACACACATCAAATAAGCATGTGAAAAGATGTTCAAATTCACTAGTAGCTGGGCAATCACAAATTAAATCAATAATGTACCTTTTTTCCCATTGGCAAAATGGAGAAGATAGACTTCTCTCAGTAATGAAAAAAAGTATAGGATAAGAAGCACCATCACCAGTTATCGGTGTGAGTATAAATTTTCACAACCACCTTCTTGGATAGTAAAATGACTTTTAACTGTAATTTTAAAAGTAAAATATGTCTTTGCTTTGCTTCTGCAATCTCATATTTAGTCATCTATCATGATGAAATAAACTATCTGTATCTAAGGATACATATACAAGGATGTTTATTACTGCACTGTGGCAGTGAATACTTGAACAAATAAAGTTCATCACAGGAGAAGTGTTTGAAGAGGTTATAGGTATTCATTGTGTGAAATGGCATGCAACTAACAAAAACAGATTTATATCTATATGTATTGATCTGGTAAGAGAACCATAGTATTGTTAACAAAGAGAAAATATACAGAAAATGTATTATATAATCCTATTTTATCAAAAAAAAAAGGAAGGGAAAGTACACACGTGTTTATGTGCACATAGAAAATCATGTAGGAGCATTAGTACTAATAATATTAATTATATCAATATGTAGGGAATTAAGAGGGAAAGAGATTATTACAGTTACACGAATACAAAAGTATAACAATTAATTCATTGAGAAAGCTATACTTTGACATAAGCATAGAGAACAAAACAGAAACCTACACAAAACATCATTTATATTTAAATATATATTTATCTTCTCTTTGTTAACATCCCAGAGTCAATATCTAGGTACAATCTGATTATCTGAAACTTACAAAAAGAGAGGGTTCACATTCATAAGAACCACTCTCCTGGAAGACTGTATACATCTATCTCAATATAAAATGGTTATATAGCAACAGTGAAACTGAGTGGTTTTTAATTGTCATAGGTTATTGGAATTTTTAATATTTCATGTTTTTCCTTTTTTCTACTAAGTGAAAATTTGAGTATTGTATTATATGTAATCATGTATTTTTAATTTTTAAAATATATTTATACACATAATCTAATTCATAGCATAATTGTTATTTATGGGGTCAAGAAAAAAAAACTTTCAAATACCTGCTATTCTAAGATGAATGTCATTTAAAAGACAGATAAACAAAGTGCTCTACCAAACAAAAATTACCCTCTAAATGCAAATACGAAATATAACTGGTCTCTTAGAAGTTTTGACTGGCCGACATTTGAAAGGCATAGCTTACCTGAATTTATTTTAGTAGGAATTTATGAAACATTTTTATAGTTAACAAGATACCATTGCACTCCTGCCATTTTTAATGCCTGGCGAGACTTTCCCAACTTCAGTCATACTGACTGTTTTTCTACCCGTCCTAGTTCACGTTTCACTTCTTTCCCAATGATTTATTTCCTCTATGCCAGGGATTGGAAATCAATTTTTTAATCTCTTATCCAATATTGTCGGGTATATTTGATAACGGTGTACATATTTTAGTACCCTCAAAGCATTATGAACTTCCACTGGCAATTAGTAGAGATTTGCACAAATTAGCTACCTAATGTAATTTTTAATTTAAAAAAATGTAGAATATCAAAAGATTTGCTATCATATTTTTATGCCATACTAAGTAATTGCTTAAAATAGTTCATTCTCAGTGTTTTTGAGAATTGCAGATACAGTCCAAATTTCATAACAGAAAGGAGTTACTATGAGTCAAAGTTAGAAAAGTGAAGAGTCTGCTGATCCTATGTCTATTTTATAACACTTTGGAGACTAGAGAATATTGCAATCTAGAGATTTATAAAACATTAGCCCCGCGACTTTCTTGTATTTGTTTTTCCAGATGGTACATTGCATATTGTGGGTATTCAAACAATACAGAGAAGATTAATCAAATGAGAAAAACACGTAAATGTCTTTTTAAATCATAATTTTAATTCTCTTCTTTCTTTACCTCCAAAGATTTGGATAAAATATTTCCCCACAATGGCAGTATTTTTCTTTTGAATGCAAATTCCTAGCATGAACCAATCACATATTATTTCAGGCCAGACATCTCTAAAATGGTCAACATATGCTAAAGGTTCACCTATGGATTTGCGTATGCAGAACCCCTAATAATTTTAGCAAACACAAGCGGAGAACCCAAATGGAAGTTTTTATTTACCTTAGGAAAATAAAGCTTTACAGACCTGTATCAACTTTTATTTCATAATACAGAACTAGCTCACCCCTGCCTCCAACCATTCCAAAATATCTTCCCTTCTCTCCTATTCATTAGTCCATATTGAGGGGTTATTTTAAGTTCTACTCAAAACCAGCTTTTTTTTTTTTTAAGTTACCTTTCAGATTTTCTTACTCTGGTAATTATTTTATTCAGATTTCCATTTAGTACATGTCTAACTATGTTACTAAGTTTTATCATATATATGTTCTAACTTGTTCGTGTTATTTTGCCATTATTCTTAGATTGTTTGTGTCTTTCTTAGTGTATAAGCTTCTAAACATCATTAACTTCATCAGTGTCCTGTTTTAGGTCTTAAAGAATGATGGCAGAAATATGACGGAGTTGGTACAAAAAATAATGCTGGAACTCTGGACCTCGTCTGATGAGGTAAAAATGAATTTTGATCATTGTGAAGTACTACCACGCAGTCCACAGAAAGTACAGCACAAATGTTTAATGGGGTTACATTGTAGAATAGAAATGCATGTGAAAAAAAGACTTCAGTGTTGTGTTTGAGTATATTAAGGCATTAAAGGGAAAATATACATGTTATGTAAATTATACATCATTGACAATAATGGGAACTTAGGATACAATAACTAAAAGCATTTGAGATTGGGAAGGTACACATAAACTAGCTCATGAAAGGCCTTAATGACACTATGTTTAGTCAAGATTTGTTGAGGATGAATATATGCCAGACATTGAAACTAATCAGTTTACACATATGTATGTAATTTAATTTCACACTATCCTAAGAAAAAAAGGCGTTGTGAATATCCACATATTTTAAATGCAAAAACTAAGCCTTTGGAAAGTATAAGAGCTAAGAATAATCAGAGAAGGTAATTGAATTAACATACTAAGAAGTTGCAAATAACCACAAGGGAAATGAATCTGTAAAGTGATTGGATCAGAAAAATGATAGTGTCAAATCTACTTTATAAGACAGATTGAAACTTCTCTGGTTTTCAATCAAAGAATAGTAATTTTGAGGGGTCGAGGAGGTCTATACAATTTGAGGAAAAAAGTGATTTGGTAACCTCTTTCCTACCCCACTGAAAGTCTCTGCCTCACAACATAGTTGGCTGTGACATAAAGAGTAAAATTTCTATTATGCACAGTTCAATCCACCATCTCAAGAAAGAGACTATTTGGTATATTCTCTGCTTCATACCTATACCTAATTGTTCTGTTTGTGTAGGTTTGGTATATAAACCCAATTTTGACCCATGATCTGTGGAAAATAAACTAGGACTATATTGATAAATTTGGCATATCCCCTTGAGCAAGGATTTTCAATCTTTAGTGTGCATTAGAATCACGGCATTACTAGTTAGATTACTGGACCCCACTCCTAGAGTTTTATAATTCAATAAGTCTGGGGCCCAATAATTTGTATTTTTAGTACTTCCACAGGTTGTGATGATAATACTGATCTCGAGACCACACTTTGAGAACCACCGCTGAGGCCCCAAATTAAAACAATTAAATAAGAATCTCTGATGACAAGGGACTCAGAAATATGTATTTTTATGTGCATACAGATCATTGGGAATTTGTTAAAAAGCAGAGTCTGATTTGATAGGTCTGAATGAGACTTGAGATTGTGCTTTTCTGAAAAGCTTTCAGGTGATGGCTGTGCTCGTGGTGCATGGACCTCGCTTCGAACAACAAGCATCTAGACTACACCCTGATAGAATAAACCTGGGGGAAAGCCAGGTGTTCCTAATATGCACTTATCTGTGAATCATTGTCTTAATCAGGACCCAGGAGTTTAAAAGCCAACTCAAGAGCACAAAGAAGGGGAGTTTCTTCTGGAAAGACATTTTTTTCGCTGAAAGGTGGGTGATTGAACAGGTCAGAGTGGTCTTTGAGGTACCTTCTAACTTTTACTTTTTAGAAATTACCTAGAGTTCCTCTTGTTCATCCACACAAACGAGAATACAGCTTCAGAGACTACAGTTGAGAAATTAACTCAAGTAAAAATATTTGTTTCATTTTGTCAACTTTGAAAAAGAATCTGAAATCATGAAAATCTTCTATTACCAGGCTCCAAGTCATCGTGTATTTTAAGAGGAAGCCACCAGCATTTTAATCATCCCTTACAACCATAGATGCCTACACAGCTGATATCAGAAGAAAAGGTAAGAAAAACAATTTTTTTCTACCAAAAGAATAGAATTTGAATGAACACATTAATTCTTTTTCTAATCCATCTGCAACATTTACCTTAACTTTGCCAATGTATTTTCCTTATTAGTAACTGCTGGTGTGTTCTGAATGAATATATTAGTTTATAGGAAAGATTTTCATGATAGAGAATCCATAGGGCAAGTTTAAATCCTCAGGTGACATGACAGGAGGAAATAGAACAAATTAATCTGGTGGTTGTTGACAAATTTAGCAGATAAGTGAAAAAAGCTACTTGCGGGGAAGGAGAAAGCTCTGTGTTTCAAGGGTAAAAATACCAGAGAAATTCAAGTAAGGGTATGAATGTCTCAGAATCTCGCTTTAGTCTATACTCATAAAAACTGATTTGAGATGATAACGGATTCTTTACATTATTAAGAGGAGAAAATGGCTTCAACAATGAACTCTTCAGATACACACTTTGTTTTTCCCAGTATGAAGGGATACACCTCAACGGTATGTGTGTGAGACTATTATAGGAGTTTTAAACCATAAATAAGGGAAGAGAGCAGAGGACAAAGAGAAATATTTCTACAAATGCTTTTATTGTTTCAGGTGCTCATTTTTAAAAATTCAGAACCATGATTGGTGAGATTGAGTTAGGTTTCTTAGGGTCATATTTTAAATTTTAGGTAGCACTTCTTCCAGATATGCATTATCTTTCCTTGGCATATTTTATAGTTAGGATCTGCAGGGTAAGCCTCATAAAATTCACAGATTTTGTCACCCCATATTAAAGTGACTGGTATGATGATCTGGATAACTGAAGAGCATGGCTAATTATCCATCTCTTACATTTGCAAGGTCAGTGTATCAATGGCTGAGAAGGGCAGTATTGGGTGAAAACAAGAACTTGAGGGGTTTTGTGAAAAGATCGATGATCATTGTTGTAAGAGGCAAAATAGTTGTAATAATTTCAGTAGAGGGCAGTAATACCTACATAAGCATGTCCTTTTGTCAGAGTCCAGTCACAGATGGAAATAATCATCAAAGTAGTAGCAATAACTATTATTTCTAATTGAGTTATTACTCAGTCGGGCATTATATGCATGCTTTCATTTAATTTTCAAAGCAGGCACATATGATTTTTATTCCCATTTTATTAACAAAGAAGCAGGCTTTGAGAATTTAAGGAATGCACTTGAATGAGTCAACCAAGCTTATATGTAACAGAAGTAAAACTTTTGAATCCTTGACTAGCAGTCCAGTCAGTACCTGAAAAATCGTCACACTCACAACTACCATCCTGTAGTGTTCTGATAATGGTCTAATGTGACGTCCTCCAAATGTATCCCCAAACACTATTCCTACAAGGTGTTACTAGGTGTTCTGGAGTTGAGGTGTGGTTCTGGTTGTGTAGGGGTGGGATATAGGATTCATGAGCAACCTGGGTTACATAATTTTAAGCAAGTTTATTTCTTATAATACTTTTCCAAAAAGAGGACATAATATGAAACATAACCAACATATTACAGAATATTAACTCTGGTGAAACACAGCTTGGGAATTGGAGGAAGAATATGAGACCAAGAGTTAAAAATCTAGCCTCAAGTCTGCTTGGATGTTTAAATAGATCCCCTCAGCCATCCACTTTAGGCAAGTGAATCTCTTTTTCAATTTTAGCATGAGTAATAGGACAATCAATGTTTTCTTAGGTCACGAGTAGATGAAAATGTCCATAGTATTTTAAATATGATGTATATGAGATGATTATTTAAATACATTGATATTTTATTCAGGAAGCTGATATACATAATTACTATCTCTGAAACTTTTTCCAGTTGACTTTAAGTACAGTACTTGAAGCTATAGCTTACCTCAGGAAAATGGCTCACTGCACATTTTAAACTTGTTTTCCCCCCACAAAGGATATGCTCTCTTATAACAAGATAGAAATTTGCATATATATAAGAAGGCCAAAAAAGTCAGATTCGTTGGTGAATTTAATAATCAAGGCAAAAGAAAAGGTAATAATGTAGATTGTTAGTCTTTAAGAGTATTTCATTATTAAAGTTGAGCCTGAACTTGGTCCTAACTTTCTGGTAGCTAAAGAAGGCTCAAGGTTAAGTGCCCTAGTCCATCAACCTTGCCTTATTACTTGGTATCAAAGTTTGTTGTTAGAATAGGAAATGGAAGCAAAGAATGGGAGCAAATGATTATTGGGGAAAGAAGAGCATAAATTGCAGAAGTATAGAGAAAGTTAGGGGACAGAGCTAGAAAATCCTATCTTTATATCAATAAAATACTCTAACTCTCTCATCTGGAGATCTCATTTTAAATTCATACGTCTCCTTCCTCCAAGACTCTATGCAGTTGACGCACTTGAATAGGAATTGTAAACATCAAAGATTACATGAGGATTTATGTTCTTACCCTGTGAATCCAAGATGAGTCTGCCAACTAAGACTGTAGAATATAAAAAGAACTTTGACATGTATGTGTTTGAAATGACTGTTATGTCATCAGAACACACAGAGCCCATAATTTAAATAGAAGTT
Source organism: Eonycteris spelaea (assembly GCA_003508835.1). Classification (NCBI taxonomy): domain Eukaryota; kingdom Metazoa; phylum Chordata; class Mammalia; order Chiroptera; family Pteropodidae; genus Eonycteris; species Eonycteris spelaea. Next base: position 15,968,743 of record PUFA01000004.1, read on the forward strand.
TCTTTGTTTAGGAGGCAGACCAAACAGTAGATACAGAAACACTTAAGTCTTTATAAACTAAAGGACCCCCACATCTGGCATCTTTTCTACAAAATAAATTATTTTTGTTCACTAAGTTGCTGCTTCTATTACTCTTTGCAATCTATAGAATTTATTTGAACTATAAGTGCCTAAACTCGTAGAATAATAAGACTTAGGTTCAAGCAAATTTTTAAGTCAAAACAAGCCTTGAGTATGTTCTACATTTTCTATGTAAAGAAACTGAGGGCCACTAGGGAGCCATTCATTACTAAAGCACATTAGTGGCAGACCTAGGGTTTAAGGTCCCCACTTACCCTCTATGCAGCCCTTTGAGAGCCTGTCTCATGTGATGTTATATCTAGGTCCTCAAAGCTATAGTGTATTTTATAACCCAAAGAGCTTTAGAGCTCATTTGAAGTCAAAACAAGAAGACAGCCAACGAACACACACACACACACACACACACACACACACACACACACACACACAACAAGAAAACACTTCAAGTGGGCATGGAAGGAAAAGAATGGCCTGTGTTTCTGCTTTAGGAAGTATTTTGGGAATGAGGCTTAGCACTCAGAGTGAGTTAATATTTACTGTGATGTGTAATTACAGGAATTTGAGCTGATGCTCTTGGGTAAAAATGGTCCCCATCTTTTCAGAAAGCCATTTCTGCTTAGCCATGGGGAGGGAACAAACAAGACCACTGAGAGATGTGACTGAATTATTAAAAGACTAGTCTGCTTATAAGGATTAATTGTGAGTTCTGAATCAATATTTTATCATTTAAGCTAGTGAAAAATGTATGAAACATCCCCCCTTCACAACTGTCCCAGTATAATTAAAAAAGCTTTAACCTTCAGCTTGGCATCTCCTTCTGCTTATACCTATATACATTGATTAGCTAGATTCTGATCGAGTGAGGAATAGTCTCTCACATCCTCTGTGCCCAGCCAGCATCACTGAACCCCTTGTATACACAACAGCTTAATTTATTAATTTACTCAGAGAACATTTATTGAGTACTCAAATGCAAGTCATTGGAATACATGTTGTGGGCTATATAGGAATGAGAGACACAGTCCAGGCCCACCACCAAAATACAGATGCTCCTCAATTTATGATGAAGTTATAGCTTGATAAATCCATCATAACTTGAAAATGTATTTAATATTCCTACTGACATCATAGGTTAGCCTAGCCTAGCTTACACATGCTCAGAACACACATTACCTACAACTAGACAAAAATCATCTAACAAAGCCTATTTTATAATAAAGTGTTGACTATTTCATGTAATTTATTATGAATATTGCTTGTGCACTATAGTAAAATTGTAAGTTGAACCACCATTAGTCAGGGATTATCTGTAACAATATCATTATGATTAAACACCTACATGTAATCCATCTTTCCTTGGGCTACATTATTGTGCATGTGTAAGGGTGTGTGTGTGCACTTGCACACTGGATTTATTGATTGACCATAACAAAACAAAAAGCCTAAGTCACTCTGTCCCCTGCTTAATACTTTTAAATGTAAGTCCTCTTAAAAGTCTCTCCCAGCCCCAACAGTTTTTGGAAGCTCTCAGTGAGCACCTCACATGAAAGTGATGTAAACAAATACATGTGAGCATGAGTTTGGAGTTGAAATTCTGTATAGCACTTAATAGTTTTGTAACCCTGGGCACGTTCCTTAATGTTTCATCATCTGCAAAACAGAAGTGAACAGGTAGTATCCTCTTCCCCAGATTTGTTATCAGGACCAATTAATGTAAAAAGCACTTAGAGTAGTGCCCGATATAAATAGTTCCTCAATTATTATTTCTCTATATGTAATTATATATATGTATATAATGTTTCAATGACTCTTAGATACATTTTTTTTCTATTTTAGCATCTCTGAAATTGGAATGTGAATTTGAATCTATCGTCTTAAATGTGATAAAAGAGAAATACATAAAATGCACATTTATTAAACATGCATCTATGCACATGTAGAGCATGTTTATAGCAGCATGTATAATGGGCTCATGAGTAGTCCTTTCAACTGTCTTAATATCTCTGCTCTTTTTGATCCAGTTCAATGTACAGTCTGATGTTCAGGTTGTAGTCCAGGTAATGATGTGGACATTACAGTTAGAACCTAACAAGCTTGATGCTGATGTGGCTGATACCTGCACTGCGCAGTCTAGCAACTCAGGTCTGGGGCAGTAAGGTATCTATGGAGAGCAGTAATTTCTACTGGTACAAGAGTGATTGTACTTATTATGCCAAAAAATCACTACTTTATGCTAACATGAGAATGACCTCTTGGATGTACCTTTGCATCATAGTCTGTTACTTATTTATGGTAGAATTTCTTGCGACTCCTTATACTTTACAGCTTTTTCAGGTTTGGTTTGCAGAATGCCCTTCCTAAGACTGAGCTTATGTCTCAGGGCTGAGCTCAGGCTGGAAGACGTCTAATGATTAGTAATGTGCAATGTTCACAAGTTGTCCTTCTCAGGCATGCATGGTTATCTAATTCTTGATCGAGGATGAATTGTTTCCGAGAGTGCCTATATGTGTTGCATAAATGTCACAGGTTAATACAGGCTGTGATGAGCAGTGTATGATATGGCAGCCCTGGTGCCTGTCCCCATATTGTTCATTTGGCTTGTTTATGGTCAGGTATATTTTCCGCCCATATCCTGCTCCATCTCATGTCACAGTGGACTGAGCTCTGCAAACTACATTTCCAGACTCTCTTTCCATCTGGCATCCAGCTAGGTTTAACCAATGGCAACCACTAATGAGTTTAGAGGGAGGGAGAAAAGAACATGAATCCTTTTTCACTCTCTCTATCTCTCTGATTTTAGCTCCATTCTTAGCATAAACTGCCATCCTGCCCTTGCTGGGCACCTCCTCTTTTTTGCCAGACTTCCCACCATTTCTGTCCCATCAAGGTGGCCAGTTGCTTGGGCTCTTACTATTCCAGTTTTCTCTCATTATTCCTAAAACCGACGGGTGATGTGGTTTGCTGCATTTGCTGATTTCTGAGTTGCCGACTATTTGTAATTTCCTCTCCTCCTACATCTCTGTAAGTAGCTTTCTAAATTAAAATCCTACTGTTTCCTAGAATCAGTATTGCTTTCTGGACATTGTCTCACACACAAAAGCAAGCATTGGGAGCAACAAACCTATAAAACCTTGAGCTCTACCCTGAGCACTGAGGAAGACAATATGAGCTGAGACCTGAGGTGTATATCTCATGAAATGACATGGTCAAATGTGAGTCATTTGAGAGATCTCAGGAATGATGCAACTACAGCAGGCTGATAGAAATGGTGGCCAGGTGGTGGTGGGGAGTGTTTTGTATATGGCGTTCAGTATGAGGGATGGCATTTCAGAAAAAAATAGCACATTTAGAGACTAATGATTTACTCTGGAGTATAAGACACTGTAGAAGACAAGGGGAGATATTACAAATTAATAAGTGTCAGATACAGCGAATATCATTTATTTTGATCTGTAAATAATTTGTCAGGCACTGTCATCAGTATACATTCTGTAAGTTCACTTTACAAAATATTGTAAGGGGAGCATTATTAACTACATATAATGATGCAGAAACTGAAGGTGAGAGATATGAAGTGATTGTGCTAAATTCACACAGCTCGTAAGTGGTAGAGCTAAGCCATCAAACATGTTAGCTCCATCTGCTCAGCCCACCGTATTTGCCAGCCTTGAACATGCCAAGCTGACTCCCTCTTCAGGTCATTTCTACATTTTTTATTTCCCTGGAATGTTCTGACCCCAGATCTTCACATTTCTCTTTTTCAATATTTAAAAAAGTGAGTCCATATATTATTATTATTATTTTAAATTATTTTCTCCTGTTCTTACTCCAGCAAAGAATATAAGCTTCACGAGAGCAAGGGCTTTGGCTGTCTTTCCACTGCTGCATTCCTGGTGCCTAGAACAGTGCTCACTTAACACATTTAGCTACATAATAGCTGTTCACCGGATGGGAGAATGGCACGTAGGAGATCTGTAATAATCATTCCTGTTTCCTTTGTAAATCCCCCGAGTGTCTAAAGACTAGCCCCTCTGACACTTTAAGGGTATGTATCATAAACACACAAAAGTCAATGGGTCTTTTCCCAGAAAGACATATTTTGGGGCCAATCTATTAAGTAGCAGGATTCGAAGCCATCTCTCCCTGTCACTATTGTTGTGCAGGCTGAGGAATGAGGTTCCTACTCTGCCAAGCTATGTATACTTTTTTTAGGTAATTAAAATAATGAAGTTGTCTGGGAGCACAACACATTGTATGCCATCCCCTCGGGCCCAATTCATCTGCTATAGTTTCTGATTCTAGTTAACAGTTTTATAGAACAAATCACATAGAGTAGTGGGAACTCATGCAGAGCCTCCTGGAGGAACAAGCTATTTGCTATTTCCAAGAGAGAAATGAGTGAGAAAAAGTGAGAAGGCGCGAGCCTGCCTTCTCTGTTTCAAACAAGAACTGTACACATTTTAAACAGACTCCTAATGAGGCTTCAGACTGGGCCAAGCCCTCCATGTGACATTGGAAGCACATTGTATTCTTTGAAACGTATGTACAAAATGACAAACACCTGGATACATAGTATATTTCAGCAGGGATCAGTGCTGCACTAAAGCATGTGTCTCCCTATGGGAACAGAGTTCAAACAGGATGCAAAGTGCTGTTCCTTCACGAGACAGACCATTGCCTGTGAGACGGAAAGCTTGAACTTCAGCACACCTTTGCAGCCTCATCCTTCCTGCAAGTTCAGCCCAAGCAGCAGAAGTCTCAAGGGAGACTCTTGGCTGGAGGCAACAGGCTTCCCAAACCCCACCGCTTTGCTTACAGAGACCTCTGCCACAGCTAGGCAAGGGCACACACATGTCAGCCAGCAGAGCTGCTATGCTTCAAACGAGCCATTGCCGGTGTCCAGGGCTTTTTATTACATCTAGATTTTTTTTCTTTGGTTTTGTTGTCTGAAATGGCGTTCCATTATAAATTTTTCTACACTATTCCAATCTAGATGAGAGAGAAAAATCATGATGTTCAGAGCACGGAGGAGACCTACCAGGTTGCCACTTAATTTGGTCCCCGCCAGCATGGGGAACAGTGGAGAAAAATCTTCTATCTATCTGTGGATACTAGAAGCAGATTTTGCTCTTTTTCTTGTTTTTCCTGCCTGGCTTGTTTCACTAGCATTCTTTGACAACTGTTACTTCTGTGATCCCCTTTCATCCAGGTCTGATACTCAGCCCTTGTGTACTAGAATGGTCACATTTGTGGTTTAAAAAAAAAAAAAAATTCATACTGTTTGGTAAATAGCCATGTCCTGAGCCCCTTAGTTTGTCAGCTGCCCTAGCCACCTTAGCTCTGTCCTGGCTCCAATGGACTTCCCAGAATCCCAGTTGACATCTGGCCCTGCAGGCAGTCTGTGGATCTGTTTCAGCACATGCGTGATGACAGTTGTGACTGCTCAGTGCCTCTGCTCGACAGAGTGTTAAAGATTATAACTATTAGTCCTAATCAAAAGGGGGTGCATCTTTTACAGTCTTCCAGTCTCCCCTAACTTCTGGAATGTCTTAGGTTCCTTAAGAGGCTCTCAGTATTCGACTAGGGACACTGTTAGGTTGCAGAGCTGCCCAGCGGAGGGCTGGCAGGCCTGAGCGTCAGCTCCAGCTGCGTTTAAATCCTCCTTACTTGGTGGGTGAGCTTCTGCCATTGTCCTTTCCTCACCTCACTCTCATGGTTGTGCGTCCGAACCTTGGTGGCCTCATCTGTGAATGAGAGGGTAGAAATTTGAATACAGGGAACAGGGACCAATTGACTAATTTATGTTTGAAAATAATTCTTTTGAAAGAATGCAGTAAAAATTTTTACTGTAGCTTGTGTAATCTAAGGAAGAACTGAGCCACTGAGCACTTCTGGGAAGGGCAAGAACCTCAGCGGAGCAGGACATTTCTGAACAGACGACTGGGCACCACTATGTTCCCTCTCCCTGTGTGTTACTCAGATTTCGGGGAGAGAGCATGTGGCGTGCCAGTCTGGGTCTTATGCCTTTCCCTGCAATCCCTTTGATCAGCAGCTTCCAGAGAACCTCATGGAATTGGAAGTGGGAGTTACCAAAAGAAAAGAAAAACAAAGAACAACTATCAACCAAGAGGTGTCCACTAGACCTGAGTCTTAGGGGCACCACAGAGTTTAAATGAGATGACATTTATTGATTGCATAGCTTAATAATGCAAACACTCAATAAATAGATGCTAAGTATGAAATAATGGTATCGTAAGTAGGATAAATATAACATCGGTACTATTACTAGAGGCAACAGAGGTAACAACAGTAGTGCTGTAATGAGAACATGGTCTTTAGATAGTCTGCGTGTAAGGTCAGTGGCAGATTTGAGGTTCATTTTCTTCTCCAGAGAATGAGGATGTGATAGTTTCCGTGGGTTGCTAAAGCACTTAGTACTCACTTTTATGTTTGTACAAATGACCGTATACATACATCTACATCTATTTATGTATCTTTACCGGTAACATATAGGACTATATCATAGGACTTTAAAAAATCATAAAATCCATTCCTAAATAATGTGAAGTTGTTTCTACCTGGAGCCTTTTCTTTCCCCCTTCCATCTATAAATAAACTTTACCATTGGCATACACATAGAATTGACATTTCATTCCTCTCCCGCCCCCAAAGACAAATCTGCTGGCAATCTCTGGGCAAATATATTTCCCACATCAATTTTAAGGGTAAAGTTTTTATTAACAGATTATTCAAAATAGATATTAACAGCTGCAATGTATAAATTTAGATCTAGAATGGAGATAAAGGAACCTAAGAGACTAGGCTGCTGGGAGGGGTGACTCAAAGCCCACCTCACGTCTCTTGGGTGTGCTGGTCACTAGAGAAGAAACGTTCACAGAAGTTCGATGTCAGTAAGAACAAAGATTCACGTTTCCAGTGACTTCCTTGGCAATTGCTCCTTTGCCCTCCTAACTATGGCTCACCTTGGAAAAGTAGCTAGTGCTTAATGCAGGAATGAGGTTTCCTCTCTGCTCTGAGCTATTTCCCCTTTAAGGTAATTGAATTAATAAAGTTATTTCACTACAGAAGAGCACTGACTCAATCTACACAGGTTCCCATGATATGCTTCCTTGGGTGGTGATTCCAGAATACAAGAGGAGAGAAATTACACAGAAATACTTTCTATTAACATTGAAACATCTTGAAGTCAATTTGGAATAAATGTACTTCCAGGGTCATGGCAGTTTTGCCATAACAACTCCTTTTTATTTAATCCAGTTTTGAAAATACAGCTAATTGTGTAGCCTCACTGCAAACACAGAAGTATTTAAAAGTGGTCCCACTCAATTGGTTAAATAAGTTATGGTGCAGAGATATAGTACTACGCAGCCATTATTTTTAAAGACTATTCAATAATTGGGCAAATCTTTTCATATTGTTTGGTGAAAAAACAGGATTCAAATATTATACAATGCAATCTCAAATAATATCAAAGATTTAAAAAGTTCTGCATTGATATATTTTCCAAATTTTCTACATGAAGTATGTGCTGTAAACAAAGAAAATGTATTACTGCTCTTAACAAGAGCTCCACGGGCCCTTCAATCCAACCTGTGGATCCTGATAAGACGTGTCATGCCCAGAAGTCTAGGATGACTCTCACCCCTTTTGTCACATGCTCCTCCACATGTGATTCTCTAGAAAATCACGTTGATCCACTAACTGGACTCCTGAGGTAAGGCTCAATGTCAGACCACAGTATTTCAATGTAGATGGTGGGATCTGGCTACTTTCATAATAAACTCACACGTAGCAATTCCATCAGCGTCCCTAACGTTTTCCCATTGTTTTATTCTGTGCCGATATGATAAGCTTGCTCTCTAGATTGTGGGCTCTGAGGAGAATAGAGTGTCAGATCCTGTACCATATCCTCAGTGCCAGCAGTGTGCCTCGTACCAATACCAAAAGCAGAAATAAAACCAAGCAAATAAACTATGCAAGCTAAAACTTAGCATCAGAAAGGTACTATGACAACGACTTTAGGGCCTGCAAAGAAGACTATAATCCACATTTTTTTTTCCAAGGAGAGAATAAGGTGAGATATAGATCATGTGATGAGAACACAACTATAAGACAGAAGGTGTATTTCAGGTTGTCATATTTATGAACAAAGGCTTAAGTTATTCGAAGGAGGTAGAAATCATGGCTTGGTGGGTTTCTGGGAATAAATGATATAGAACTTATTACTCAAGGTGAGATTAGAAAGAGTCAAAATTTGGTAAGTGGGTAGCAGGGCACATCAAACAAATGAAAAGCATGAGTAATTGGAAAGAATTAATAATTTCCGAAAATGGAAATATCTCTGGGAGCCAGGGGAAATTGGATTTGACTGTCTCATTAGGAGTAGTATAGACGATGCAGGATATTTAGGTCATAGTCTTATTTCAGAGATCACTTACTGCCATAAAGGTTATTTTCAGTTTGATAAGAATAGACAACCACAAGTGAGTTGATATTGTTCAACTAGTGGAGTATTGATTTACATAAAAAAAGAATATGTGAATGAGACCAATTAAGTAGTTATTGCAATATTTCATTCAGGGCAGAAAGAGGAACTTTAGAATAGTGGCATTGGAAATAGAAAGGAGAGAAAGACTGAGATAGAACCCATGGGTTGAATTCTAACCATTTTGCAAGGTAAATAAGGTTCTTTACAACTGGTATTTAATTTACCTCTTTTATATTAGGACACTTCAATTCTCACCTGTCTACACATATCTCTGCTATCCAGGCACATGAATCTTCAAACAATCCTGGATAATTCTCTATTCTGTTGCTTTGTATATGCCACCTATCTTCAGAATGTCCTCTCCCAGCTCAAATGTCCTCTCTCCGTATTTACTGACTCCTCACAGGCAGTTAGTTGCTTCATCCTTAAGTTCTCTACAGTAATCCTCTATTTTTCTGATATTTGACTATGCACAGTAATTTAATCAAATGCATATGCCACTCCACTGGACTAGGTATGAGCTCTCACTCCAAACCTAAAGATATCTGCCAACTTGTAAGGCATTTCTTCTAGGTTTTCTAAGTCATTTTCCCAAATATGAAACAGGACAAGGCCCTCCCACACTCCAAATTTATTATATTTAAAAATATTTATGGAGTACTGGCTCAGTCCCCTATGGACACTGTGCAGGACTTAGAAAAAAATAAAATATATAATCCATGTAGTGAGGAATCAAGATAAACTCTTGTAAAACAATTAGAGGATGAAACACAACCTTATAATTAAGGCTTAATTGTGTGGTGAAGATTTATAGGAAATTTAAGGGAGGGAAATTGCTGAGTGCAGAAGAAGTCAAGGATGACTATGGAAGAGATGGAAAGAAACAGGGAAAACAGTAAGAGCATCAGAAAGGGTTTCATAACAACCACTTTCTCTGACTCCTTCCCTTGTGACGTGTACCTCTTGGGCTTGGCCAGAACAGTGGAGAACATGGTTGTACGATGGATCCACATCAGGGGATCTGGTGGGAGAGCACATAGTGTGAACTTTTCAAAGACAATGAAATAACACAGTAGATTTTTAATACAAAAAATTAGCTCAATACATCTACAGATATTTTTATCTGGGGTTGGAATAGTATTTAGCTGACTGATTCACCATCCATTTTATGAGAACCTATAAAATAGTTGGTAAACCAAGAAGAAATGGATTTCTTTATGATAATTACTAAAATGTCCTTCTACCTAAATCTTTCTCCTGGACATTCAAAGGAGTCATATAATAGAGGATGAATCTGAGATCTTCAAATAAGACAAATATAAACAGCTATAGGTATAAACAATGACATTAAAATTTATTTGAACGTATTTGGTTTTATATATTTTTTTTTCCAATTTATCATTGTGGAATCAAGGACAGTACATTGTTTACAGATTATAAAAATTGTATTAAACCAGATATCTGCAGAACTAAGGTGTATTCATTTTTAGCATTAAAGCTTCACTATGTTAACATGATGTAACATGAGAGATTACCTCCAAAGACAACCTTCAGTATTCTTATTTCTTCCATAACTACATTTTTCTTCAATAAAAAATGTTTACGCTAATTTTTTAAATCCATGTACCTGGGATTGAATTATTATGTGTGATTGAGAGTAGGCTAAATAACAAAAAAAATGTGAAGGTAGAAGGTAAATTTAGTATTGATATCTTAAATAAGGTGTATTGAATTTCTCACCTCTGTATTTTATTAACACCATTTGGCATTTGTGTGTGTGTGTGTGTGTGTGTGTGTGTCCGTGTGTCCGTCCTCTTATGTAACATTTTCTTGCATAGTTAAACATAGTTTTCTTATAATCTTAAGGTCAATATATACCTCTTTTTCTTAGATTGTGATATATGTGCATGAACAAAGAAATATTTGGATTGTCAAGTTAATAGACAGCAATTAGATACAAATAGTAAGGATTTACATGTCATATGTATGAGCTTTTCTCCTCTTACCTCTACTGCCTTTTGTCCACAAGGTGGCACTCTCTAGATATGTCTAAATTTGAGCCCTTTTAATAAAGATGTATCAAAATAGAAATTGTCCCCAACCAGCCTCCATTGTTAAAGCTTTCCCAAAAAGTCAAGTGAATTCACTAACACAGTTTAGAAAAATAGCATGGTTAAATGTGTCACGTAGATCACTAACAAGGTGTCATTTTTATACTGTAAATTTGTAAGGTCTAATTCTGGATCAGTCTATTTAGGTCTGATTTTATTCCCAGGTATGAACACAACAGCAGATTGTCCCCACTGATTCTGATTAGTTATAAGGTTCATCTGTTTTGGATTGCTTCTTGAGAAGTCCACAGGCATATCCCAGAGGATGGAGTTTATGGGAAAAGAAGGGACTCACGCACTGTGACTGCAGTGACCATATATCCCAAGTAGTCCTGAACAAAAATAGTCTCTTCTGATAACACCATAGGGATATTCATATGTCTGGAGTCCATATTACAATTTGGCTTCGAAACAGTTTATTTTAAACGTGGTCTTGATTTACTTTCCAACCAAAGATACATGGCATTGGTCAACAGCATGAAAACAGATGCTCCGTCTTTTTAAGTTCAGTGTTTGCCCCAGAAGATGTCCTATTCGTGGGCCAGAGTATGGTGCAAAAGTGTAGCTCTAGCAGCCCATGCTTAGAGCAAATCCTCCCTATCAGATTTCACTTCCTTTTTTTATAGCTGTCTCAGAAAAAAAAAAAAAAATCTGCCCTAACCCTTGGATGGAGATAATTCCTTCGAAATTGAACTCTCAAAAATCAGAGCACTCAATGAAAGCAGTCCTGTAGCTCTATGGTCTGGTTCTTCCAGTTAGAATTTTCTAATATCTTCTCTTAAGATTGAATATGTATGAAATAAGCAGCTTTTCAGTAGAGAAAGCTATAGATATTTCTACATCATACAACTGACAAGGCAGACACTGTTTGGGTAGTGCCTACAAATTAGTATGTTGGAGATCCTCCGGCCTCTCCCCAACTCCTTTATGTCTATAAAAGGAAATAGGTCCCATGAGGACCAGTAATTTGCTAAAAGCTGTACCGTAACTGGTTGTCATTATGACAGGTTAGTGTAATCTAACAGGTTAGTTATAATTTACCTTTGTATTCTTTGTCTTTTCTTAAGTACAGATAAATCAGTGACAGATCCTACAGTCTATTAATGTGGGTGATGTGGCCTGCTTATGTTTCAAAACATGTTTTTTGGCACACGTAGCAGCTAATTGTGTCATGAGAAGCTCATGTCTGAAATGAACTGGATTTAAATGAAAGGAGGAGGAGCCTGTAGAAATTCTCAAATACAGAAAAGTCTAGGATAGGAGAAGATTACAGGGACTAGCAGAAAAAAAAAACTGATTAAAAAATGAACTAGACAGACATAACTCCTGTAAAATTTTCATACAATCAATGTCCTCCCTGGCATTATCGTGGAAATGACAACTGGGAGGAGTTATGGGCTTGCAAAATTGAGTAGATGTAATAAAATGGGAAAGAGTTTTGCTCTCTGAAGCATCTTCGTGTATGGTAGTGTGAAATGCATCACAGCTGCAGCATAAATAATCTAGATATAAGTATACCTGGTAGACATTTGCAGGCAGTAATATAAGTGGAAAGTAAACAGAAGGACTTGATTTCATTTAAAATGAGGAAGGAATTTGATAAAACAGACTATGATGGAGAGGTCAAATTGGAGAACAGGGGTTACAGAGCAGAAACAAATCAGCATAAAGAGATGGAGATGAGTGAAATAATCAGCGAAACACTAAATAGATTATGCACTGGGCTCCTGTTGCGCATAAAGAATATGAGCGACAAACTTCAGGGGCTGCAAGATGAACAGCATAACATGTCCCTTTTTACTAAGAATCTCATAAGCTTATGGGGGAGAATATATGAAAGCGCACAAAAAAATTAGATATTAATACAAATATTAACAAGAAAAGGTAATGTAACAAAAATGTCACAAATAAAGACATGAAGAATTAGAAATCACATGACTGAAGACCCTTACCAAAATTAAAGAGAAAAGTTAGATAATTCAAATCCATTTCCTGGCCGATATTTTATTCTATACAATCACTTGAGTTCTGATAATAAGAATTAATTTAACACAGTCTAAGATAAAATCATACAGGTATATGGATGACTTTGCTTCAATATCTATAACTTTTCCAAAATTTAGGCCTCAGTCTTTGATCTCAGGGATTTAAAAGTATTACAGCTATATTTGATAGCTCAGAGGAATAAGCCTTCTAAGTCCTTTACTTTCCAACATTTATTTGATTAAAACAAAGAAGAAGGCTGCTAAAATAGAAACAGTTTTAAACTTAAATGAATTTAGTTTGAGTACCAGTATTTTTAAATTAACTTTTAGATCCCAGAGAAAATCACTCGTGAGATTAAAAAAAAAAATTGTCAGTGGTTGTTAATTACATACAATCATCTGTGACATTCTAAAAGTTTAAAAACTATAATTTACTTAGTGATTTAGGTGGAAGAAATTTTGTTTTTCAAAGAAAGACTCTCAAAACCCCTATTTTAAATAACTTGTAAAATGTCTGCTTGATGAATAGTAATTTATTATTACTATTATTATTATTTTATTTGAGTACCTAGATCAGGCACTATGTATACATCACCCTAGCTGGCAAATTTGCAGTTACAACAAATCACTCAAAAGATAGAAACACTCAAACTCAGAGGTAAAATGACTTGACCCATTTAGAAAATGGCTGAGATTCCCTCCCAAATCTGCCTTATTCTGAAATCATCATTCTTTCCTTGAGGTTAGGCCTTCCCCTTAGAACCATAAGAGGAAGTGTCACATTACAGATGTGTATGAAAGCCTGTGTTGCACGTGCAGGCTTATATGGGAAATTTCTGATCTTAGATGAATCTAAGCTGCTTCAAGATTTGGCAAAAACTGAGATGCAAATCAAAATTATTTTTCTTTCCTTATCTCAACCAATGCTACCTTTTCTTACTCCAGAAAAAAAAAAAATTGGTGGCATTAGATTTATTGCCATCAGCTCTTGGACATCGTTTGTTCCCTTTTATTTTTGATGATTGATATTTAATGGCTACATAGTGTCTGAACCAAAGCAGGTACTCAACAAATATCCTTGGAAGACCAAATGCTAGTAATTTATATCTGTTGATTCCTAACATGACACTAATTTTCCTCAAGTCCCAGAAAATCACAAATGTACACTGAAACTTTATTTAAAAAGTATTAAAGTACCAGTGATTTTTAAAAAGTATTTCAGTTATAGACAGTATTTTAAAACTCACTTATATTGACATTTTCATAGCGCGTCAGACAATTATGTAATTGAAGAGTTATTAGGGCCTTTAGAGATAATATTGTCCAACTCTTTCATCAAAAGTAAAATAAACCTTTCAGAAGTTAGGATGGCTTTAATTTAAAGTTAAATAATACTTTAAATTTACCGAGGAAAATTCAGAGAATTCACAAAAATATTTCAATAAGAAAAGTGCTTCTTTATGTTGGCATCTGTGCTGTCCCTCCCTTGCTTTCTGGCATGCTTGGGTAGGAGGTGATTTACCTGTGGTGCTGAGGTGAGAAAGACCTGAATTTGGAATCCACCTCTGGTATGTTCAATATGTACTTGAGTATATTCCACAGTTTTCTCTGCCGAGGTTTCTTTCTCTATAAGTGAAATATTATAACAAGATAGTATTTTAAAGATTAAATGAGATGATACGTGAAAAGAACTTAGCATGGAGTCCTGTTTGTAGTAAAAATTCAATAATTTTCAGTTTTCAGTACTGTTCTGTCACAACCATTGCTTATCAGTTCTTGGAAGATATATTTTAACCTCTTAAACAGATTGATACAAAAAAAAAAAAAAACGGTGATAGTTCCTGGTCTGCATGTGCTCTTTCTTCTTCCATCACTTCTTATTTCCTTTCCTCCTTTTTTTTTTTTTTCTTTGTCCTTACATCTATCCCTTCAACCCACTTCCGATTTCAGCACTACCGTTCTGGACAGGTTGGCGCACTCAGTGACAGATCATCAAAAGAGCAGGGCGTAGTCCACACTTTTCTGCCCCCAGGCTTTCCTGCAACTGCAAGCCATTCAACCTGACCTCAGGTGCAACCTGGAAGTGCAGGGTGACAACACTTAACACTCAATCAATAGATATGGGAGCTGGTAGAAAATATGCAGCCCCCCGTCCTTCAGAGAGAGAATTCCGAGGCATAGTCTACATGGTCTGTCAGAGACCCCAGGATTTTAACCTCAGTTGCCTACAGCAATAACCAACTTGATGACATTCCCTTTATTGACTGATCCTTCCCTGATTTTCTCTCTCCACTCTCTCTCCTCTCTCATACATATCACCTTATTCAGAATTTTATCTTAAACTATCTATGCCCAAGTCCTTGCCTCAGGCTCTGTTTATAGGAGAATTTATCAAAGAAGACCTCTTTATCAAGTCACTTTCAATTATAAATAACCAAAACAACAAATTTAAACTGATTGAAACAATGAAGGAGAATTATTGATTTACGTGGGTAAGACTTCCAGAGGAAGGATTAGTTTCACGTGAATCTTTATCCCTGCACTTTTACCGTATTCCATCAATCTTAGATCTTATTTCTATCATCCTACTTGGTTTTTCCAATTTATCAACTTCATCCTATGGTTGATTTCCTTCATGGTCTCAGATGAATTTAAGTAGCTTCCAGAGTCAAATACTTGTCCTTTGACATGTAAGATGAAAAGGCAATACCTTCATCCCAATATGCTTAGAAGATCTCCTGAGACTCATGCCTTTGGGTCAGCATAGATTTCATGTCTGTGCCAGTACCAATCACTGTGTGACCAGGGGAATAAAATATGCCAATTTACCTAGATTGAGTCATGGATTTCACCCTGGAGCTCAAAATGGAAACAGCTTCTTGAAACCCACATAATTTCTTCAACAGAAATTGGACCTGTTGGGAAGGTTAAAATACCTCAGTGAATGCTGAGAAGGTAACCAAAAATGTCTTCTATGTTACCTCACATGACCATGCTGAAAACTAAAATGAGATATCTTTGAATACCCTCTGAATAGCTACAAGGTACCATACAAGTGTCAGTGCTCATGATTGGCATCTGATTTTCCTCAGCAGGAGCATCTCATGAGGTTGTGTCCCTTTGTCTTTAACTCAGAGCAAGGGCAATGTATGCAAAGTAGCCCCATGACCATTTCTGTGTCCCCTTAGTATTCACTAAGAGTTGTTGTCTTTCCTGAGCCATGCACTCCACCAGGTGAGCATGGTTAGGGAAGCCAAGAGAAATTTCTATACACATAGAGGCAAAGCATGTGTTCCTTTAGGCAAGATTTGATGTTCACTGAAACAGCTGTTTTCTCTCAGCTGCTGCACATAGGTTAAAGGGAATAGGATATTCTTAGTATAGGTTCAAGTAGTTTTTATTTTAGCAATAGAACCATACCACACATGAGACATTCTGCCATTTATGAGTGTTCAATTTTGCTCCTCAGGAGAAGAAACAAATTGATTTCTTAGGAAATATTATAGCCTACTGTAAACGCAACATGTATCCTGCTCTCAGAATCTTAAAGCCCTAAAACAATTTGGAAAGTAACTTTTGACTTTTGAGCTGTCAGCTATGATTTGTTTGGGAATACCATTTCTAAATCTGACTTTCAGCACTAAATAAATTAATAAAAAAAGAAACAAGTTTTAAATATGTGATTATGTGTAAACCAAGAAGATCTGAAATGGAGTAAGAAATGTCTTAATAATATCATGGCCCTCCAGATATGAATGGTGTTGATAAAAGCAGATAGAATTTCTGGAGTAAATGGCGTTAAACGAAAGGTAGTAAAGTTGACCAACATAAACATTTTTCTTTTTTTTCCCTTTAATAGAAGAACATAAGATTCATATGCTGAGGCACAAATAGAAAAAAATGTACTAATCCAGGAAAAATAAATAGGTCAGCATTAATTCTAGCCTTGCTTTACAGCGATAAATGTGTTTTTTAAAGTAACTAATTGAATACATGACAAAAAAACGGTATTCCTGGAAAATAATTTGCAATTGAGAACATATCGCTACCTTGCAGAAACCCAGACTCACAGTTACTCATACCAAAACACAAAGACAAACAAAGTGAGGATTAGTAAACCACAGCAATAACTCATGCTTTTTTAAGTGGCTGAAAAAACAGTCTTTACTCTGCAAACTTTTGGCAACAAGCTTCTTCTTTTATCCTGCCTACTTTTGCAGGAAATCATATGTGATGGCTTTGTGAGTAAGAAGTCATAAATATTTCAGGTTATGGTAGTCAATTTAATACACAAGGCAGGAAAAATGAAGAAGCGGGAAAAAGCTTGAATTGACTATCAACAATGTCTGTTAATTATATATACTAAAACCCTCACAGCACCACTTGGTTTCATGGGTTGTACCCTGTCACCTGATTCTACCAACATGATGTGGCAGTGTGACCAAATCTTGGTCAATGGTATGGAGAAACATTGCAGGGAAAGGTTCAAAATGCCACAACATAAAAGACATGTCATGCGCAAGATTGGGACGAAGGACAAGTGCTACAAGAACTCAGACAAAGGCTTTACTAGTTCATTCTACATTGCTCCAGAGAGCACATTCAGAACCATATGGAAAAGTAATAAGGCAGTTGATTTCAGCACGGTACAAAGAAAAACTCCTTACCAATGAGAACAATCCAAGAATGGAAGATCTAATCAGAATTCTTGTCAATGGATATGGTCCAGAGACCTCATATCCCAAGATGTTATTGAGGATCAAGTTCAGAGTTGAACTGAATAAAGATTCAAAGGCTCTAGTGGAACGCAATTTTTTCCCTGACTATTGCAGATATTTTTATTTCTTTGGAATTTTGGGAGTGAGGAGGGATTTTCGACAGTACCTGGAAAAATATATTTGATATGGGATACCTCAAAGCAAGAAAAATTTCACTGAGATCTTGAAATTTCTGAATTGTAAGGCAGATCTCGTGGCTTTGATTAATTTGAAATTAGATTTTGCTCTAAAATGAGAAGTGTGTGTCCATCATGGGTAAAATTAGAAAACCAGAAGGACTAATAGATCATGAAGAGAAAGTTAACAAAGCTTTGTCAGCATTATAGAAATATTGTGAGATTAAATAAGAGTGCACCTATTAAAGGTATGGCATATAAACACTGGTTCCCATCTTTCCATGGGAAAATCAGAAACCTGCTCTTACAAAATAGTGGTAGGAGAGAACAAATTCTTAAGTCTTCTAATTTGGTAGTAATAAGATGGAGTACAAACACCCATCCATGTCAAGGTGCTAATCTCCCCCTGCTGTTCATTCAGGGGTCCCCTAGTGCCCGTGAGGATCTGGCATGGGAATGCCTGGGTTAGCTCTGCCTTGTTTTAGTAACTGAATTGTGGCTAAGTTGAAAACAGCCTTGGCATGTTCTGCCCAAAGTACAGAAGTTCTGGCCATGTCCCAACTGTGGATACTAGAATGGTATTACCCCGAATAGTAGCTAAGGCTCCCAGCCATGTAGACTAGGTTTCTTTAAAGTTCAGCGAGTTTATTGACCCTTGAGGAAAATTTTCCAAAAAAGTGGCACAGTCTCTGTTTTCTCACGGGAGTAAGATGGTACACATCTGGCTATGGTACTCGGTACTGATGGATCTCAAAATACAGTTCAGGAGTATAATGTATTTGGGACTCCCAGGAAAAAAATAAGAACTTCTTAAACAAGGAAGAGGAATCTTATCCTTATAAGACTTGAGCCCAAGTATGACTTTGCTGGGAAAGGTATGTTGAGAGCTGGGCCTGTAATGAAGTGGCAGAGTCCAGGTCCCTACTGTGCCTGCTACCTTTGATACTGGAGGAAGTCAGAGTGATCCTTTACAGGGGGAAAAAATGCTTCAGTATCTTGCTTAGTCACTGGATTCAAAGTGTTAGAGGTCCTAATACTACACAGCCATACACAGCCACTTCAAGTGCAAACCAGCTTCGGGATTGTTGTGAGCCTGATACAAGCCAAGAAGTACTCCAATGCCATATTAAATAACAGTGGTGACAGTAGACAGCCTTGTCTTGTTCCTGATCTTAGAGGGAAGGTTTTTAGCTCAGATTTTGTTAAATGTTTTGATCACAAATGGATGCTGTATTTTGTCAAAGGCTTTTTCTGCATCTATTGATGTGATCATGTGATTCTTATTTTTTTAATTTGTTTATGGTGTGTATCACATTAATTGATTTGCATATGTGTCTCTGGGCTGAAGCCTACTTGACTGTGGTATATAATCTTTTTAATATGTTGCTATATTCAGTTTGCTGGTATTTGGATTTTTGCCTGTGTTCATGAGAGATATTGGTCTGTAGTTTTCTTTTTTTGTTCTATCTTTACCAGGTTTTGGTATCAGAGTAAAATTGGCCTCATAAAATGAGTGGGGGAATATTGACTCCTCTTCAATTTTTTGGAAGAGTTTGAGAAGAATAGGTATTAAATCTTCTTTGAATGTTAGGTAGACTTCACTGGTGAAGCCATCTGGTCCTGGACTTTTACTTTTTGGTAGGTTTTTGATGATTGTTTCAATTTTCATATGCTGATTGGTCTATTTAGATTTTCCAGTTCTTCATGAAGTCCAGAAAGATTATATTTTTCTAAGTACTAGTTCATTTCTTTTAGGTTATTAAATTTGGCATTATATACTTTTTCATAATATTCTTGTATGATCCTTTGTATTTCTGCAATATCAGTCATAACTTTCCCTCTTTCATCCCTGATTTCATTTGTGTCCTTTCTTTTTGTTTCTTGAGTGAATCTAGCAGGGTTTGTCAATTTATTAACCTTCTCAAAGAACCAGCTCTTTGTTGCATTTATTTTTTCTATTTTTTTTGTTTTTCAATTTCATTTATTTCTGCTCTAATTTTGATTATTTCTTTCCTTCTTGGCTTTAGGCTTCATTTGTTCTTCCTTTTCTATTTTTTTTAAGATGAAGCATTAGGTTGTTTATTTGGGCTCATTCTTGTTTTTGGAGATAGGCCTGTAATGATATGAACTTTCCTCTTATGATGCTTTTGCCTGATAAAAGTTTTGATATGTTGTATCATTATCATTTGTTTCTATGTATCTCTTGATCTCTCTTTTTATTTCTTCTCTGACCCAGTTATTCTTCAGTAGCATGTTGTTTAATCTCCATGTTTTGTGGTTCTTCCTGATTTCTTTTTTGCAGTTGATCTCTAGTTTCAAAGCATTATGATCAGAGAATATGGTTGGTATGATTTCAACCCTCTTATATTTGTTGAGGCTATCTCTGTGTCCCAGTATGTGGTCGATTCTTGAGAATGTTCCATGTGCACTAGAGAAGAATGTATAAGCAGCTGTTTTGGGATGGAAGGCTCTGTAAATGTCAATTATGTCCAGTTGGTCTAATGTGTCATTTAAGGATGTTATTTCCTTATTGATTTTCTGTTTGGATGATCTGTCCATATCGACAGTGGGGTATTTAGGTCCCGATAGTGTTTTGGTCTGTTTCTCCCTTTAGTTCTGTTAGTAATTGCTTTACATATTTGGGCTCCCTGATTGGGAGCATAGATATTAATAAGTGTTATGTTTCTTTGGTGCATGATTCCCTTTATCATTATGAAGTGTCCTCAGTATCTTTCTTTACCTTTTTTATTTTGAAGTCTATTTCATCTGATATTAGTACCACTACTCCCTTTTCTCTGAATGCCATTTGCTTGAAATATCATTTTCCACCCTTTCACTTTGAGTCTATATTTGTCTTTGGAGCTGAGATGTGTCTCCTGGAGGCAGCATATGGTTGGGTTTTTTTTTTGATCCATTCTGCAACTCTGTGCCTTTTTATTGGTGAGTTCAGTCCATTTACATTTAGGGTGATTATTGAAATATGAGGTCTTCTTATAGCCATTTTATCTTTTGCTTTTGGTAGCTCAGTGTTTCCATTGCTTCTTGTCCTTGTGTTTCTGTTTTCTTTATTTTGGTTGGCTTTTGTGGTTTTGCCTCTGTTCTTCTTTTATGTTATATACTTCAGTTCTGAATCTTTGGTGTGTGGTTACCATTACAAATAGTAAAGATATATATGTCATCCATTTTCTTCTGTGCAGTGCCTTATCTCCATTCCCCTTTGCGAATTTGGATCTTTGAATCCTCCCCTTTTCAGTCATTGTTTCTCATTTGTCCCTATGTATGCTGAACATTCATTACTATCTTGCTATAGCAATTCTCTTTTTATTATTTAAGCTTATAATGCCCTGTTCTTAGTAAGGTTGCACTCCTCTGCTTCTATTTGCCTGATAGTCACTTTACTCCTAATTTTTTTTTTGTCATTTTGTTTTAGGTGAGCTGACCCTTTCAGTATTTCCTGTAGTGCAGGCCTCATAGTGGAGAATTCCCTCAATTTTTGTATGTCTGGAAAGGTCTTAATTTCTCTTCATATCTAAAGGAGAGCTTAGCTGGATACATTATTCTAGGCTGGTAGTTCCTTTCACTTAATAGTTTAAATATTTGATTCCATTCCTTTCTGGCTTGTAAGGTTTGTGCTGAGAAGTCGAGATAATCTAATGGGTTTTCCTTTATAATTTACTTTTCTTCTCCCTGGCTGCCCTGAGAATTCTGTCTTTGTCATTTTTGATAATTTTAATACAATGTGTCTTGGTGAAGGCCTTTTTGGGTTGAGATAATTGGGTGTTCTGTTGACTTCTTGAATTCCAAGCTCCAGCTCATTCCTTAGATTTGGGAAATTCTCATCACTATTTGTCTGAAAATGCTTTCTATCCCTGCTCCTTTTCCTCACCTTTGATAATGCCCATTATTCTTATGTTCCTCTCCTGATGGTATCAGCTAGTTTAATTTCTCTTTCATTATTTTTCATTCTTTGTTTCTCTCTTCTTCCTTCTGATTTATTTCTAGATTTCTGTCTTCAATATCACTGATCCTTTCCTCCATTTGGTCAACTCTATTTCCCAAGCTTGCTATTTCATTTTTCAACTCTTGCAGTGTGTTTTTTATCTCCAGAAGATCTATTTGTTCTTTTTGAGGGTTTCAATCTCCTTGCTCTGCTCATCTAGTTGTTTTTTCAATTCCTGAAATTGTTATATTATTTTTTGGAACTCACTGAGTTTTTTCAGAAGTACCATCCTGAATTCTCTGTCATTTAAGTGCATATTTCTATGTCTGTAAGCTTATTTTCTGGAGATTTTCTTTTTTTCTGAGATGCCTTGTCCTTGGTTGTTCATGGTGTTAATGGAGTATTTTTCCGCCAGGGCATTAATGGAAGTATTTGCTTGTTTTCCAGAAAGAAGATTATATAAATGTCTCTCTTTAGCCTGCTGCAAAGAAGGCACTTTTCTTTTGGTTTCCAGTAGTGACATCTAACCTCTTGGACCCTGCTTTATATAAAGCTTTAAAATGCTTTTTTTATTTTCTGATAGATA
The DNA here is from genome assembly GCA_003508835.1 of Eonycteris spelaea. Lineage (NCBI taxonomy): Eukaryota > Metazoa > Chordata > Mammalia > Chiroptera > Pteropodidae > Eonycteris > Eonycteris spelaea. The sequence goes on from PUFA01000004.1 coordinate 15,990,849, forward strand.
TTTCGTCATGACCGCTGCCCTCAGTTTCAGTTCCCGTCAATATTAGCAACAGTTTTGGTAGTGTTTGCTCAGATTTCCCTGGGGCTCCATGGTGATTGGTCTTGGAGGGTATGGTGGGGGAGGGGCCCTCTGGGTTGGGGGTTGTGGCTCAGTCTCATTTTTCAAATACAGTTGGTAAAATCAACTATTTGTTTCTTCTGCCAGTCACTTCTCTGCCTTCTGTCGCTGATATCTGGGCCTTCGCCCTGCTGGCTGTGGGGGGGAGCTTAACAGCTTTCCCAGGCAGGCTTCTTCAGGGAAATCACTGCACTTTCTTCCCCTCCCTCTCCTCCTGCAGGGATCTCTGGCAGCTGCAAGAGATAGCTTTCAGTCTCAGCAGGGAAATTATGTTTGCTCATATTCTCTGGCGGCTCCATGGTGATGGATCTTATATGGTGGGGGTGCCCTCTGGTTGGGGTTTTGGGGGCTGCAACTCAGCCTCCATTTTGCAACTGGGGCAGGTAAAAGTCAGCTTTTGTTTCTCTGTGGTCCTTCCCTGCTCCTCTGCTTTCTGCTCTGATGACTGGGCCCTGCTGCTGGCTGAGTGTAAGCCCCAGCACTTCCAGACAGGACTGTTCAGGGAAGTCACCGGGCCTTCACCCCACCCCTCCTCCTGCACGAAGCTCAGGTCACTTCAAGAGGCAGCTTCTTTATCTCCCAGTCCACGCCAGACACCCAGGGTTTTGACCTGTGGTAGCTCTTATACATAGATCCTGCTCTCAGACATGCTGGTATGCAGTTTGGGTGTTTTTTGTTGAGTTTTAGGTGTCAACTTATTGTTGTTTCAAGGGGAGTGACGTGGGGATATCTCTCACTCTGCCATGTTTCCAAAGATCCTATAAAAAGTGCCATTAAAGTTTCCAAAAGGAAGCCTTTTTGTTTAAAGGCTCAGTAACAGGAGCCAGAGGGTCTGTCTGAGCTTCAGATTCCTCATTTCTAAAGTGGAGTTAATACCACCATCGAGATTGCTGGCTCCCGCAGATGCCTGGCTCTGCCCTGCACTTCGCAGACTCTACTGTGTTATAGATTTTAATTCAATACTTTTGTGGTTAGAGAATGTACTTTATGTAATTTTAATGTGTTTAAATTTTTTGAGACTGGTTTTGTGCCTACCATATGGTTATCTTGGAAGATGTTACATGTGCACTAGAGAAGAATTTGTATTCTTTTTCTGTTTAGTGGAATGTTAGGTCTACCTGATTTAGTGTAGTTCAAGTCCTTTATGTTTGTTATTCTTCTGTCTAGTTCTATTCATTATTGAAATGGAAGAATTGAAGTATCTATATTATTGCATTGCCTATTTCTCTCTTCAATTCTATCTTATTTTACTTTGTAATTTTGGAACTCTGTTGTTAGGTGCATATAATTATATAATTGTTATATATTCAGCCTTGAATGATGATTTTACCAGCATAAAAATATATCTCTAGAGACATTAATTTTTTAAATTTTATTTTATTATTAGTTTCAAGTATTGGTACATTGGTTAGACATTTATATATTTATAAAATGATCCCTTATTGCTCTTTCTTCTCTTCTGGATCTCCATCTAGATAGTACATTAATGCTAACTGCATTTCCTATGCCGTGTTCTCCATCCCTATGACCATCTATCAACTACTAATTCGTACTTCTTTAACCCTTCACCCATTATCTAGCCCCCCAAAACCCTTCCTCTCTGGCCATCACCACATTGTCCTCTATATTTGCGAGACTGTTTTTGACTAGTTTTCTTCTTTTCGTTTCTTAGATTCCACATATCAGTGAAATCATATGGTATTTATCTTTCTCTGTCTGACTTATTTCACTCAGTAGAATAACCTCGAGGCCCATCCACAGACATATTATTTTTAATTTTCCTTTACCTCACTTTGACATACTTATTTTTAGAGCTTTTTTTCAGACTGCCCCATTATATTAAATTATGTGATCCTAATTCTTTATGTTGTGCTTACAGACTATCCATTAGGTAGGATCATTTCCTCATGTGTTTGGTAATTTTTGATGTGAGGTTACCTTTTGGCAGAAATTATTTTGTTCATGAGAGCTTCGTTCATGCTGGGTGACAGCAGTTTCTGTATAATTGTGGAATCTGGAGTTTTGTTTTTGTCAGCAGCTTGGAAAGCTGTATAGTCTGGACCTATTTCAACAACTTCCTCCCTCTCTTGTCCATTTGTTACACTAGTCATTGTTGCAATGAAAGTGGCCAATTTTAAACTTTTCCTATTTCCTGAAGGCCAAATAGGAGTTAAATTCACTATTATTTTAGAGGAGCAATAGAACTGACAAGCAATTGGAACTGACAAGTAAGTGCTCTGATGCCATTTTGATGGACAGTTTTTCAGTTCTACAGAAATAATCAATGTTCCAAGATTCCTACTTGTTTATTTACTAGTATATTCTAGCAGATAGAATAGTGTCTGGCATGGAGCAAATACTCAATAAATAATTGTTTAATGACTGCATGAAACTGTGAAACTGATTCTTTGCTTGTGGTCTCTATAATCAAAGGCTAAAATTCTATGTATTGATTCTTAATCAGAACACTAGCCCTGAGTTTTCTTTCTTAATAAAATCCTGAATATTAAGCTTAAACATTCTATGAATGTGAGGCAATGGCAAAGATAGGGATGCTCTACCAGGCCACAGCTATTTGTGAAACCTGCTATGACTCTAACTTTGCTGAGATTTATAATTCTAATAAAACAAGTGTCCTTTCCATTAAAAATATACATATCCATTGTTTACCTGTTATGTAGTTAGAATATTATTTTCATCCATCAGTAAAGAAGAAAGGAGAACTCACATGTAGAGGTTGGTTAATTTCTAATAACTAAGATTGTGGCCAGAGCAGAAGGTACAAAAAAAAAAAACAAAAAAAAAACCAGAATCATTAGAAAGGATCCACTGAGAGCCACCAGTATATCCAGTGTACCTGCCTATCTCCAATAATAGAGATCTTGTCACTGGGATAAGAGTCGGCAATTGATCTAAGGAACAGTCAGCCTTCTTCCAGTGTTCTCTCCATATTTGGCCATAAGGCCATATCTGGGCTTTGATTAATGAAAATTCCCCATAGGATCTTACAAATTTGTAATGAGTATCCCCAGCTGTAATTATATATGATTTAATAAGTTAAATAGAAAGTGAAGTGAGGATGGATCAGATTTTTACAGCTATCTGTTAACTTAAAATCAAAGTGTCTAGAGTCCTGTTATTTATTTTTTTTAATTCAAAGAATGTCTCCTTCCCAATAAAATTATTCATCGAGTCAGTTCCTTGGGATGTTTTTTTTATTTTTATTTTTTTATTTTATTTTTATTTTTTTAGCTCTAATGTGGTTAAGTACAAGATCCAGGTCTTATTTTTATATTCATGGTAGCCAACAGTGTACCTGGCACAAGACCTACTCAGTACACATTTGTTAAATGAATACATGAAACCCCACCCTCACCTCGCTTGATGATTATTAGCAAATGCCTCTAAGGGCCCCAATGCATGAAAAATTCCTTTTCTCATGAGATTACCCTTTTCTTGTACTGGGAAAGCTCTTGAAACATCTCTTTATATGCACTGGATGGATTCAAATTAATATAGTTGGAATGTTGTTATAGTATAGTCAATCAAAAATTAAAGTTAAAGTAACAAAGGAGGACATGTTTCCATGTGTAGCAGTTAGCATGTCTTCTTCACGTGCAGAAGGTCCTGGGTTCACACCCTAGTGGAGCCATGGTCCATGGTCTACGCCCATGCTACCCTGAACAAGCCCAATGTATGATCTCGGAAGCTAAGCAGGGTTGTGCTTGGTTAGTACTTGGATAGGAGACCACCTAGGAAGACCAGAGGCTGTAGGCATAAAAATAATAATAAAATAAAAAGAAAATTTAAAAAAAAAGTAACAAAGGAAAACTAGATTCTCATTGTAAAACACTATTTTTCTCAAAATACTAAAATAATCTTTTCTCGGAATGCTTAACATTTAATTGACTAGTTTTGTTTTCTCTTTCTCAAATTTTCTTCAAGGGATGGTATAGAGAAAAGGAAATGATTTATTAATCAGTTAATTATGCAGGACCGACCTCCTTCTCTCAAGTGAGTTTCCTGGTTAGTAAACCTCTTCTACTTTCTGGTTGGCATGACTAAAGTTTCTAGGTGATGGAAGTGGGGACAGGAAAAGAGACACAGAGAGAGTAGAACCTGAGTATTTCAGTAAATCCAGACTTGAGTCAGGATTGTCACTTCTTTGGCTTTCTCATCTTCATCTATTGTCTTGATCTAGACTCTCTATTACAATTTAAAATTCTGACCTTTTGGAATTCTGACCCTCTCTCTGCCAATGATTCTCTCCACTCTCATACCATCACCACCAGCAGACACAAAGAAATACTGTAGTTGAGAAAATCCACTGTGCCTACGGTACAGAAGCATAATCCCAGGCAGACGTTGTGCTATAGCATCTGCACAGAGGTTCTGGTGCCATGGGGCTCCTCCATGTCCACACCCTTCATGGGGATGCGGGATTCTCGAATACCAGCATGTGTCCAGAGTATGTTTGTGTAAGGCGATGGGAGGAGAGAGTGGAGAGTGGTATATGGTATCAAGGAGAAAGGGTAAGGTAGAATACAATTTTGTTATCACCATGCTTTTGTCTATTTTGTAAATGCTTACAATATACCAGGCACTGTGCTTCGGCTTCCACTTTCAAATTTAACTCTCAGAAAAACTCTTAATTTAGATACTCTTTGAGGTCCTTTATATCGATGGAGAAACAAGGCTCAGGGAGGTGAATAACTTACCAAGTTACACAGATTTCAGGTGGGGTGAAGGTAAAACCAGGCAGTCTGACTTCATGGGGTAAGTTCATAATTATTGAGCTATGGAGAAAGTGTTTCTCACTTTTGCTAGTTAAGAACAAATAAACACAACTCAGTGAGAGGAGATGATCTGATAAATTCCCAGTTTCACTGTGGGCAGCAAGACCTGCTCCAAAAAAGAACCTTTTTCGAACCTGTATCACCACGTAGTACTACCACCTGAGGGCGCTGGGTGAAAGCGTGCCAGCCTGGCTCTGAATTCTAGACCTGAGAACAAAAACAACACAACCAGTAAGATTGTAATTTCTGATATTCTGGCTTATTGAGAAAATTGATATATACTAATATAATTGATATGTATTCATATAATTAATATAATTGAAGTAAAAGAGAATTCTCCAGAAGCCTGATTTTAACATCAGTTTCTCAATGGTCACTTTTGCGAGTGAAATGGCTCCTTTTCTTTGTTGGTATTTTCATATACTTTCTCTATCATTTGGTTTCTCTATTAAATTTAATTTGATGGCATATTAATTTGTTATGTATTTGTTCACTTGCTTATTCAACAAACATTAGTGAATGCTTTCTACGTATCAGGCACGGGATTAATGTGATCATATAGATAAAAACACTTAGCATTGTACCTGACATATAGAAAATGCTCATTTAATGAAGACAGTTATGGTGGTTAGGTATTCACCAGTTCTCCATTTAGAATTTAGGTTCAAACCAACCAGGAGTGTGATTTCAGAAGGTATGGGGTAAGAAGAAGAATGGCCTGTATATGAAATGCTTTTCTCACTGAGGGGTATGATGACACTTAATAGGGCAGTAGCCAGCTATCAGGATGTGTGCAGGTTTGTCCTGTGTCTGTATCACTCCAGTCTCTGCATCCATTGTCACAGGGCCTTCTTCCCTTTGTGTCTGAAATGTCTTGTGTCTTTACACAGCCTTCTTATGAGGATACAAGTCACTAGGATTAGGGTTCACACTAATGCATTATAATCTCATGTTAACAAATTATATCTGCGAAGACTACTTCCAAATATCACATTTACAGAAACTAGAGATCAAGATTTCAATTTATCTTTTTGGGGAACACATTTGACACCACTATCATCCTATTTTGTTTTTTTAGTCATGTTTCCCTAAGAAGATATGTTTGGGGTAGGGCCCTCTTGAGAAGGAATTACACTTCATGTAGGAGTCAAAAGAGACCAAAAGAGTTTAATATATTAGTGGTTAGGAAAAATCTTCCATTACTTTACATTTCCTAAGTCAAGTCCTTTGAGAACGTACATTTCATTCATAAAAAGAATTGGGCAACAAAGAGGGCTTTCTGTATATAACTGTACTCTGTTATTGGAGAAGAAAAGGAAAATAAATAAATGCTATATAACATAATTTTAAAATTATGTTACATAGTGATAAAGTGTTTCCTAATACAATATATAGTATTAATCATCTTTCTCCTTCAGTATCAACATTTCCATACCTATTCTTCAACGGTGAAAATCTGTTGCTTGAGGATTCTTCTTCTTCTCACTTGAATTAAAAATTCCCCCCCCACCCCCAGTGATTTTTGAAAAGATATTGACTATTTAAGTTTTCGTTATTTAAGTCTTCTTCAAAATGGTGCCAGGAAGAGCATTATATTAGTCATTGTGCTGGGACCAGGAATGTCCAGATCAATCAGCATATAGTCACATTTTATATAAGGTGCATCACTTTATATGTATAGCGTTATAAGAAAATTAATTCATTAAAAGAAATTCTATGGGAGCAGGTGGGATGGACAGTATAATGCATCTGAGAAGTTTTTTCTTCTGTTGATCTGACTTACTAGAAAGGCAGATTTTTAAAATCCTGTTTAATCATAAACAGTATACCCTCAGGCAGTCTTCCATCAATATGTTCTTTCTCACTGTTGAGTTTTGATAGTTGGCTTCTGAGACTATGTTTTCTTGAAAACTACTTCGATGGAGGCTATTATGAGGTCACAATTAAATGCAGCATCTTTTTAATAATAAAATAGCAAAATAAAAATGGACTTTTTAAAAAGAAATGTAAGAATACTAATATATTGGTATAGAAGGCTATGCTTTACATACTTTGAGGTGAACCACATTTGCTTCTACGTTACAAACAATTATTTAAATATTCTAGCTTATTGGCAGCACATTCATTCGTCTACTTGTTTTTGGTGGTGGGGGGGCTGCTGAATAGACTCTTCCTGTAATGTATGGCATGTATGATATGAGGCATTATATCATCTTGCTGCAATTGTCATTAAAAAGTTCCTGGCAACTCAATTTTCAATGCTGAAAGCAGAGCCGCTGGATGGAGCACCTGTCCTCTTAGTTGTCATTGGCTCTCCCTGCAGTGTTTCTATTATTGTTAATATCATCAAAGAGTCCATTTTATTCATAATGCTAGTACCTTTTCTAGTTTAAAATAAGTTTATTGAGTTCACATATTTTTCCTTTTTTTTTTTTTTTTTTTTTTTAGAGTTAGGAAAATTTAGAGTGTAGTGGTCATATGACTCTTAGTAGCAAAGCCAGTATAGAATCCAGACATCTTAACTTCTAGTTTGATCTATCTTCTGCTTTTACGAATTTCAGGGGATTCACCTGATAAAGATTTAAAGCACTTGATTGAGGCATCCTTCTTGCTTAAACATCATTTTATGGGTTCATTACATCATTAAAACATTTCTTCCCATGTTTCCTGAAATGTATCAACTGCAGGCAAGTTCAGGTGAAGTTTTCATTTGAGTTTTTGATTGAGTCACATAAATAGGACGTATTCACCAGGTTAGCTATTACTTGAGATACTATAGCATTCAGATTTGGAATTTACTGTTTGTGATTATATAAATGTGGCACACCCCCTAAGCTTTTTTAAAATTTATCAGTCACATTTATCAGTTTTATCAGTCAGATTTATTTATCAGTCACATTTAGTTTATCGTGTAGGCTGCTTTTGCCCTTATACTAAAGTAGATTGAGTAGCTCTGGTATAATGTGGGACTGCACATATTGAAATAATCTTAGTTCAAATCTTTAGGAAATTTGCCAATTATTGCTTTAGAAACTATAAATATCACTTATAATCAAGATCTGTTGGTTAAAATCTTTTTTTATGGTGTATAAGAAAAGCTTTAGGTAATTTTAGATTCGTATTAAGATTTATAAATTAAATTATTCAATGACTTCCAGGACAATCAATGTTTTTGTTTTTTATATGTGTGACTCTTCAATGACCTTGAATATCCATCTTTTTCTGAAAGCCGACAGGTAATATATAAATCAAAATAACGTTTCTTACATACACATAGATGCATTTTTCCTTTTAAATGTAATGACCTGAAGATACAAACGTGTCTCTGATTGTGAATTGACACTAGCAAGCCTTTAATGAATTGTCTATGAGAAGAACGTGGAAGAAATCAACATCTACTTTTTGAAATTACTCTTAAATTGTGTGCCTATTCTTGTTCTTAGTGAATATGCTGAGGCTATATATTTATTAGATATGTTTTATATGTCATAGACTTTGTTGTAAGTTGGTAAAGTCTTACATTAATTTCTGAGGAATCTTTAAAAACAAATCCAATAAAAATCCTGACCCATTATAAAATTAACTTAATTTTGTTAGGTGCATTTCAAACACTTGCCCTAAGCATGTTCCAAACATGTAATATCTGAAAATTATACCTTTAGTTTTTTCCTTCCAGTTTTCTCTAGGAACACTGAACAGCATTTCAATGACTTCTGTTGTTATTATATTGGGTAGTAGTCACCATGTTATAAATTTTTGCAAAGATAAATTACTATCACTATTAAACAATACTTCATCACACACTTATGACTATATAATGTCATGCATTTTAAAAATCTCTCCTCACTTTACTGTAAGTTCAAAAAATTAGGTACCAAATATATACTCTTCACCATTGTATCCCCATATTAATTACTTATTCAGCAATATATTATTGAATGGCTGCTTATAACATTAACTGTGCTAATCTCAGAAAAAAACAGTATGAAACAATAATGTCCCAATCCTCTCAGAATTCAGTTTAGTTCCTAGAAGAGAAATGAGTACATCGAGATTGTTTAGGGATACTCATCAAAAAAATGAATTAATGTAAGAATATTAAAAATTTCATAATCAATAAGAATCAGTTATATTTTTATATATTTCATAGTTACAGGGTTCTAATCCCAACTAGTAAGGTTATTGGCAATAAAGAGGATAATATGAATGGCTAACACTACCCCACTACTGGAAAAATAACACTAACACATTAACTAGGGTGAGTGCTGAGTAAATGATGAACTTCAATTTCATCTGGATTTTTAAAGAGTAAAATATGTATTAATTGATAAATGCCAAGGTCTTTACAGTGACCTATAAGAGCCCATGCAATTAGGTTCATCTGGATGTAAGACCATTGTCCTACTCTCTCCTCATCATTCTACTCAACCATATTGTTCTTCGGTCTTGTCAAGTGTACTTCTGCCTTTGATTCTTCGTTGATTTTTCTTCTTCACTTTACCTGAAACATTCTCCCTCAAGGGATTCAGTTGGCTTACCTCTCAGCTCCTTGGCCATATATCACTTGACTCATGCTATTTTTTTCAGAAACACTTTCTCTGACCTCCCTACCAAAAAATTAACACTCTTATCCATGTACTATCTATATCCTTTTCTGTTTGCTTGCTTGATTAATTGTTTGGTCATTTATGTAATCATTTATGTACTCATTTACTTTCTTTAACCAATGATACTATAGAGCTAAGAAGAGGCATTTTACATAGTATAAAGAACAAAGTTACATCACTATGAGTAAGCCAATGGAGAATGCCTTGGGAAAATGCAGATATAATGCTACTAACATTTATAAAGATTGAATTTTATGGAATATTTCTATAGTAAAGGAAAAGATCTAGTCTCTGTTTCTTAGTAAAGAACTGCTTGAATAAAAGTCAGTAGCCGTAAAATTCATGAGCAATATTTTGTTGATATTATGTGGTCAATCTCTTTGTGATATTTGAACAATGATGTGCGCAAATGACTTGTGTGCTTTTTGGATTTCCCAGTATCCTAGGACTTAGACTTTTACATAACTCTAAAATTCAATTGATTATGCTTTCTAAAGTCCTGGCTCAACATTGTCCAAGGTTGAAACAGATAAATGTGAGCAGCTACATCCCTTTGGCTTGCTCTTGTCTCAGTGCAGAATTCACTGTAAGCATCTTTTTAAAATTTTATCAACTCAGCTATCAAGAATCTTGCTGCCTCTAGTCTATTCATCCAGGCTCATAGATTAAATAAACACATTCTATTACATAGATCTCAAAATTTACATAGAGTCATGTGAATTTTATTATGTAACAAAGGCTATAGGTTCAAAATTCAAAATCTCTACTTTGTCAATGATAATAATTACATTAGCATGGGTACAACCTGACACTCCAAGAATTGCCTTATAATTTTCAGGGAAGAGCACCCTCTTAACTCTCAGTATGTGAGAAACCCTGACACTCTCAGCAGTGGAGAGGAAACTGCACATTACTGTAAAAATAAGGCCAATCAGCCATTTGGAAATGGTAATAACTTACATCTTCAAGGGTCATAACATTTTCCAGGAAAATATTTTAGATAAATTCCGTTCATAGAAATATTTAACATGTCTAAAGAGGCAATAATGTGTTTGTTTGATTTGTTTTAAGGGTATGAAACCTCAAAAATTTCCTTGTAAGTTGAGTTTTAATCTTTGAGACTGTGAGCCTGTTCTGGAGTTTTGTCGATTATGAAGGCAGATTTTCTTTTCAGTGTGTGCGTATGTTTATAGCAATCTAATTTTTGCACATATTTGTCATTTTATTTGTATATTTTGAAGGTACCATAACATATAATTCTGAACATGCCATGAGAAGTATTCTGTTTCCAGTCCAAATGTTAACTTTTACAATCCCCCTCACCATCTCATGCTCTTTTTGGCTGCTGTTAGAACCTTAGGTTGATGCTACAGCTCATGGCCATAGACCTGACTGCCCAGGGAATGCAGGACAGGATTGCTCTCGGAGATCTGTGGTTCACTAGAAGAAGCAGAAGAGATCTCCCTATGCTTCTTGCATGGCACCATGGGATGTAGAAAATAAAGGGGGAAGTGGGTAGAGAGTGACATGATTTTGCAGCCCAGTCTGAGTTTTGAGGACTAAATCAGCCAAGAGGACACTGAGGAGACCCCATTGCTCTGGCTAACCTGGAATTTTAGCTCTTTATGATACATTTTCTTACTTTAAGTTTAAAGTCTTCACTGAATCCATTTCTATGATTTTTCCTGTTTAAAAATTGTCAGCAGTTTGTACTTGAGGCTAATGCTCCCTTATTAAACAAATATGCAATCGTACTTTGCTAAAAAACTGTGAAGATCTTTGGTGACCTGCTTTTTGCCTTGGATCCTAAGTACTGGATATCTTATTGGAATATTGGCAGTTTTTTCCTAAAAGTGTATTGAGATTTTCAGGACCTAATCAATTCAGTAACATATGACCAATGATCAACAGTGAAGGTAGTGTCACCTCAATGACATGATCAGCAAATTTAAGGTAATTAACTTTTATTCTTGACCTGAGCCTGGCACCAGCCCACAGCCTACATTTTATAGTGGTTCTTTCCTCCAGGTCCATGGTAAAATTATTTGTCCATGGGATCATTAAAATCTGTGATGATTTTGAGGGCAGCACGAAACATTCTACTCCCATGTTATTATCATTGAGTTTGTTATAGAATTCATTGAAATTTTGGATGAAAACAAACATGGCAATTACTTCGAATACAAATCTTAATTGGGAACAGAGCTCCTGGGTTTTTAGTCTTGCGAAAATACTGCCAAAAGGTTAAAAGTTTAATTCTTTATTATCTAGAATGACCTTTCTGCAAATCACTTCTACTTCTAGAGTGCAGGAACAAGAAAGACACAGCTCCAAATTCCCTTGTATACAATGGGGGACTGAGGCATGGGAAAACAGTATGTTAACTAACACTGATTTGAGTGAAACATATGCCATCTCAATTACTTTCCCATATCTGCTGAATTCTAAGTCATGATACATAATACAGTAACTAAAATCAGAAGAGTCATTTTGAGCAAGAAGCACTCCTTCAGAAAAAGGAACAGAATCTACATAACCATGGTAACATCAAAGTAAGGTTTGTTGTGTTATGTCTTAGGCGTGTTTTCTTTGTTCCTCCAGAAAATGGAATCAAATAGAGAACTGTCAGAATTTTATTTCAAGTTCAGTTAGAGCCCATCTCATATTCTTGAGTCATTTGAATAGATCATGATAACTGAAGAAATATAAAAAACATGATGCTAATCTAAATTGTAGGCAGGATTTACTCCAGGTAAGAGAATTTGGCTTAATATTTAAAATCTATTAAGACGGATTTTTCACAATGGATAAGAAAAAAGAATTTAATAGAATTAAACAAACACCATGATAAACATTCTCAACATAGTTAAGGAGAAGGACTCTTTCTTAATATGAAAAAGTATTTCACTGCAAAGTGTCAGATAATGATTCTTTGTGGATAAATAAATATTGAACAACTGTCCTCTGAGTCTGGGGAAGTCACAAGGATATCTAGTCCAGCACATTTCTGTGCCTGGCTTCATTCATTAGCATCATGCTTTTTGAGATCCATGCACATTGTTTTATGTATCAGTAGTTTTATTTTTTAGTGAGTGCTAGTTAATTGTGTGTATCAATTAGATTACACTCTCACAGTTGATGGACATTTGAGCTTTTTATTTAATATAGCTGCCATATACATTTTCAGGTAGTCTTTGTGTGAAATGTTTCATTTCTCTTGGGTATATATTTAGGAGTGGAATTGCTGGGCAGTGTAGTGTTTAACTTCATAGGAAACTGATGAACTTTTTTCCAAAATGGCTATACTATTTTTATTTGAGAACTTTTTTTTTTCTAAAATAAGCATTTAGTCCTATCCATCTTTCACTAAACATTGCTTTAACAGCATCCCACATTTTGGTATTTTTATTCAGTTGAAAATATTTACTAATTTCCCTTGAGACTTTCTCTTTGACTTATGTATTATTTAGAAGTGTCCTGATCAATTCCTAAATGTTTGGAGATTTACCTGTTGTCTTTGTTATTGATTTATAGTTTAATTCCATCACAGTCAGACATCATGTTTTGAATGACTTCAATTATTTATATTACTAAGGTTTGTTTATAAACCAGGATATGGTCAACTTGGTTAATGTATACACACTTGAAAACAATATATATTTTGCTGTTTAAATATCAGTTAGAGCCCTTGGTTGATGGTATTGTTCAGTTCTATTATATCATTGGTAATTTTTTGTCTACTGTTCTGTTTATGACTGATTAGGAAATCCACAAGCTATAATTGAAGATTTTTTTTTTAACTTTTTCATTCAGTTCTTTTAGTTTTTGCTTCATGCCCTGAAGTTCTCTACTTATGTTCATATACGTTTAGGGTTATTATATCTTCTTGGTGAATTAATCTTTGTCATTATGTAATTTTCCACTTAATTATTTCTGGTAATTTTATTTGCTCTGAAGTTTATTTCCATATTAATATATTCACCCAGCTTTCTCTGGATCAGTGTTTGACAATATTTTTTCATTTATTAAATTTTAACCTAACTATATCATTGCATTGACATGAGTTTCTTGTAGATGCATGTAGTTGGAATCAATTTTTAAAACCCATTTTGTCAATAACTCTTTTTATTAGTATTTTTAGTTCCCTGGTATTTCTTTTTTCTGTCCGGCCAGAAAGATTGATTTGGCTATTACTATCATGCATTTCCCATGACTGGGCCAACATCAGGGACATGGCAGAATAGAACAACTAAAGCTCCAGCTTTCTAGCCAGTGGGAGGACAAAACAAAACAAAAACAAAAAACGGGTTTTCTTCACCCTCTTGGGCCCAGATCCTCCAATTATAGGAAAACTTTCTTCTGCTCTAAGTTTATGTGTTCCTAGGTGGATGTACAGCTGCATGATCATTGGGGAGGGTGATGTGCGCAAGACAGTAGCTAGCAAACCTAAACAACAGCCCTGTAATCCTTTTTTTAAAAATCATATAACCTTAAAGAAGCTCTTTAATGTGTACAAAAGGAGACAAAAGCAGTTGATTATTTTGTTATTTTATATTAGCAAAAATTTAAATTATCCTAAATTTTCATTTAATAGGGAAGGTAATGGTTTCCTTCCTCACTTCATTCACGTCTCTGCTCTAAAGTAGCCTCTTTGAGAAGGACTTTGTTGACCACCATATTAAAATGATTTACCTCTCTCAATCCCAATCTGACTTTATCTTCTTATCCTTATTTATTTTTAATAGTTATTATTATCTAATACTATGCTGAACTATTGTTTGTCTTCTGTTTTTCTTTTGTACTAGAATTCCACAAGAGTGTTCGTTATTTTAGTGTTATATCACTACCTCACATTGCATATTTATTTGTTAAAATATTTGTTTATTCTTTCGCATTACAATATTAGAGGTACCCATGAGGGGTTGGAAAGTAGTCTGAGTCACTGCTGTATCTCCAATATGTAGGAAATTGTGTTAATAGTTGCTAAAAATATTGTAAAATATATAAATATATGAATTATATAAATCTGAGTAGAAATTGCATGGTTTTATAATTCTTGTATTTTTCTTCATTTTACATTTTATAAAATGACTTCAGTTAAATTATGGGTTTTTTCCTTATGTTTCACTTTTCAAAACTTATTTGAACACATCAGTTTCATAAGGAGACTAATAATTAATTTTACTGCAAATATTATATTTTTAAATTTAGTAACAACTGACTGCTTAGCATTCAAGGACTATCTCATTTCATAACCTAATTCCTCTAGGCATCCTATTTCTAAGCCCAACCATTTAGTGCTCATGAATGAATAGTCTATGTATAAAACAAAACTGAAAATTGATAGTTTCCATGTTATGATCTGTGCTTACTTTTTTTAGCTCTTAATTTTGTGCACGTGCAATTTTTTTTTTTCAATTTAGAAAGATAACTCATGGTAAGATCTCATGGTAACTAAATTTGGGGATGACTGTTTAGAAAAGTTAAATAGATTAATTTAATTGCAGATTTACTGAGAGTATTTAATTTGCTAACATGAATTATGAATCTCCTAGAGGAATCTATAACATGCAGAGATTCAACTTAACTTGCTCATAGAGCTCTTTTAAAATTTGTATTGGTTTCCCTTTAAGTATTTACTCAAGTATGCACAATGTGGGCTATTATATCTTTGTCTAATATTTTGGGCAATATATTCTTCTTACCTTCAAATCTCACTGCAGTTTGATTCACGTTGAGATAATATATGATCACCAGATAAACACATGGCAATCTCCCTTTATTAGAAACTTCTATAGAGAATTTATTTAGTACATTGTCCTAGTGTAAACCTTTTAGAATAATCACTTTTTTGACCTCTTGATAATAAAATGCAGCTTAATGAATTGACTCCCAGCTCAATCCTCCTCTACTTTCCAAAGTGAGCAGTGAGTTGATTAAGGAGTCTGTGAGGAATTTGTCATCTCTTATTACTGCTGAACAGTTCACTGCGTGAACTTCCTCTGTACATATGAGGCAAAATAAAGTTTGACAGGTGGAAGTTGTCTCTCAACTTTTGATGAGAATTTAGGAAAAGGAGGCAACCTGAATTTTTTTCTCCTTCCTTTCAATGTTTGTTGACAATTTTTTTTTAAGAATTACAAAGTCAAAGATGGTAGTTTTAGAGAAGGAATGGGTTGGAATTTCATTTGATTTTATGATAAAACAAATTGACTCATTTGATTAAGTCTGCATTCTGAAGTTAGGCTTAGTTTTCTCTCATAATATCCAATATTCTGTCCACTTCAAAATGTATTCAGAGAATAAACCATTGTCACTCTATGTGTTTTACTTGTGACGAGTGTAATCCTTTTAGAAAGGTTTCAGCTAAAATCACTATGAGCGAGGAAAGCTCATGGTGACAACACTGACTTTGGGAAACTCATTTGTCCCTTTAAATGACCAAGTTAGCAGGATAGTAGGGCAGGAAAAAAGGTTCTAATTTAAGCTTGATGATTTATATCATTGGCTAATTCAATTTTAAAATGCCTTTTTTGTTCTCTGCCAATTGAAATCGAATTTTCAATGATCGAGGGATGTTTTTCAAAATTATACAATAGTATTCTTCTTGTGGAAAAAAACATGTACTAAGCATTAAGTAAGTACCAGGATTAGTTCTAAATATTTTATATATATATAATATTGTTTCACTTAATCATTACCACAGATCTATGGAGTTAATAGGAACGTTATCCCAGTTACTAATCTCTACCAATCATAAGACTGACATGGTAAGAAATGAGTTACTTTGTCCAAGGACACATAGGTAGTAAGGGTCAAGCTAGGATACAAACCATGTAGTTATTGTTCAGGATCTGATTGTCCAATCATGGCTATACAGTATACAGGTGAATTTAAAAATATACAGTCTGAAGTAAAAAGGATCCCAAATTCCAGGCTCTATTCTATGCTAGTTGTTTGACTTTGAGTAAATTGCTCAATGTGTTTTAAACATCAGTGTTCTCATCTGTAAGTTAAGTATGAAAAGATACACATTTTATAGGATATTGGTAAAGATTAAAAATGTTATGCCTATGCCACAGTGGAAATAAGTAAACAATCAGTAATTGTTACCTGTTACTCTGACACCTACAGCTATTCTGATTCTGTCAGAAAGTTTCTCCAAATAAACAACATTGGTTTCCTATGGAAAGTTTTTATCAAAGACTTATCTGGAGGGAAAATGTAGCAATATGGTAAAAATTTAGTGCATTTCAAGCCTCAGATACAATTTCCTGCAAGAATATATTATTTTAAATCACTCTTGAATTAATCTTTTTCAAAAGGGTAGCAATTCAATACCATCATTATAAACTTCATCATCACCAGCTATCATATTCCTAATCAATAAATCAGCATTGAAATAGCACCCCTGCCCTCTCTATTGATCATGAAAGAGCCTTATTCCTAGAGTCTTCAGTTTGTTACCCAGTTTCAATCAGCTTCACAATCCAAACACCAATCAAGAATTTTACTTTTGGAATACATTGTTTAATGATTTGCAAGAAGAGAATGTATGTTTTTATTTGTAATTCATAAAGACACACAAAGATGATTTACCCAACTACAAGATCTGGGGAATAATAAATTTCTAATGTATAGTCCTGAATTTTAAAATCCTTACTTCATTGTACCTATTGTAAGAAAAATGGCCTTCTACTGTAAACAAGTTCATAATTCTGTTCATTTCATACATATATATGGTATACATATAGTAATCTAGGTACTTTAAGTAAATTAACTGGTTCTTCTCTGTAAAATTCAGATTTAGTGATAATCTGTTTAAAGTTCAACCCAAATTGCTGTATTCTGCAGTCATTTGCTGGTTTCGCAGTGAAATCCCTGGCAGAATCCAGTAGAGTAAAATACATTACTGCACATCACAGTCATTGTCCATAATTTTCTTTACCTTTCAATACTTTTTCCAGTACCTAAATCCATCAATTTGTATTCTCTTTTTGAGTTGACTTTCTGTGACCCTCCACGCTCACAAAGTCTGTGTCTCTGGTATAGTTTATCTTTATGTATCAAGGAAAGGAATTTTGCTCTATAAAGGTAAACTATCTTGCTTCCACACAACTGAAAGTCTGATTTTAGAGGCTTTCTCAAGTCAAGCTCTATAATGTTAATGTAACAAAATCATAAAAAAAGATTGAACGAGTAATTTTAAAATTTAGCAACTCAGGTATTTTATTTTTATTCATTTGGACAAAGACCTGTTTTTTAATACTCCTCGAATAAATAAACTTTTACCTCCACAATTTTTCTGTTGAACGCAACATAATAGTGTCACTGTTGGGACCAAGTCACGTTCGATGTCACCCCAACAGAGGCAGAGAAGAGGGATAACGATGGCGCAGATGTGTAATTAGCATTTTTGCTCAGTTCTTCCTCAAATGAATGCAGAGAGTAATCGCAGGTCATTGAGATTTAATAGTTTTATTAAAAGAATATTTTTAGAAACACAGAATGTGCAAGGATGCCCATGGATGAAAAGACAAGTATGCCCCAGGGGGTACAATGGTCCAGTGCTGTAGCAACCACAAAGGGGTCAAAATGGCTTACAAAAGGGCAAAAACGCCACGAAAGGCCACTGAAAAGGAGGCTTAAAAGGGCAAAAAAGGATCCAGAATGGGAATGTCTGCCTATATTTGGGCCGCATGGGTGGTTCCAAAGGCTTTCCTAGGTGATCGGCAAGAAGGTCATTTTGATTGACACTAGGCAGTAAACTTGCTAGTGCACATGTGCATGTCCAGAACTCAGTCTGTTTTGATTTCATTAGTTTCCAGGCATAATCATGGTATTATAATGATGATATAATGAGGCTGAAGTTATAGGCAGTACTTTCTGCACATACGTTTGTAGCTGGGTTAGGCCAGCAGCTTTTAAGGCCTTTGTGCTTAGATCCAGAGTTATTTATAACTCTAAAATGGAGGTATTTCTGGAGATCCTTAAGGGAAGGAACTTCAGTGGAAATTTCTATGGTTGCAGAGCTAGGCCCCTATTTCCTTTGTTCCCTGTTATCATGATGACTAGCTGTCTAACAATAGGATCTCACCTGTAGTCACCATTGACTGTATAGTTATTAGTGCTTTTCCATGAATGCAATGGCAAGGTTCCTTTTGATAAGTTATCAATGAGTTTTCTCATCCATTCAAGAAGAAGGTCTCAATATTATTACAGCATAGCCTACTGCTCCACATACTGTTTCTCTCTAGCCCCGTCAAGAGGACTTTGGTATCTAGACACCACCCAGACACCTTAAAATTTATTATTAAACCACTACAACATTTATGGGTTTGTTTTCCTTTGCTTGCTGGTTATTTTTAATGAGGAGAGGGAGATCTGAACTCATTTTGAAAATGGTCTCAGAAGAGTAGATGTCTTCTGACAAAGTCCCTACTCTTTCTCTACTTATCTATTTTCCCATTTACTTCTTAGTTTGCTCCATTCTGTCCCCACCCAATGCAAACTGTCTCTTTTCAGTGATCAAATTGCAATGATCAATTGCCTATATTTATCTTGCTTTACCTTCAGCATTTCACGTTTTCTGTGGCTTTGACATGTCCTCCTTCCTCACCCCTCTTACCAAGAACCTCTCCTGGATGGTAGGATCACACTCAAATAGTTATCAGAATCTGCCTTCTCATTCCAGTTCCAGAACTGCTGTTCTGTATCTGTCTTTTGACACTGGAAAGTTGAGTCGTCTTATTTAGATTACACTGTGTGTTCGTGCGTGCGCGTGTGCACATGTGTATACCTTTACTTAGTTCCAAAGCTTGAAATATCTGTGTGCTAATAACTTGTCAGATTCAATCAAGTCACACATTTTACTTGAGCTCCAATGATTTAGATATCAAAATAGAGACCAATAGATAAAACGTCTCAAATTCGTCCCCTACTTTCTATAAAAATATTCTGCCCTTCCTCATCTCAATAAATGAGTGTGCATTCCTTTTAATGTTTTACTTCAGTACACAGGTATTATTCTTTTCTAGCCTCTTAGAGAATATGGAGTTAATTTTGAACCAGACTATAAGATAAATTTTAGTGGTAAGACTAATATCATATTCTTCTATCCAGCCTAATCTCTTTTATCTTCTTAGCTTCTCTCTTATTTTTTTTTTATCCAACCAAAAGACTTCTGGATTTGATAATTTTACTATACTTTTATATTTCATGTTTAATGATAAGACCATGCATAGAAGATAATATTCAAAAGTTTTCTAAAATATAAATATTGAAAACATAAAAGAGCAAACTTCCACACTTAATTGACCTACAACATCCCTCTATGAACATTTTTCATTTTAAACCCGCTTCATTAATGGCTAATTGCTGTATATTTTATTTATAAATGACTGACAACTGACTTCCATAGCATCACGCCCACTGACAACCCTCACAAGAGGGTGAAGTCAAAAGTAACATGTCCAATTTGGTCTGCACATGGAATTAGGAAAAACCACCTTTATTGCAACCTTTATTATTGCATTTGTTCCCCAAGCTTAGGGAATGATTCATTTTTTATGTAAGAAAATGAAAATGCATAGAATGCCAGAATCTTTGTAAATGGAGACATTTTGAGTCAATAAAATTTCTGAGAGAGAGTGAGCTAGTTCCTAAGACATTTTTGTTCTACACATAATTACAAGTTAGAAAAAACAGATTTGAAAAGCACGAGTTTCATATAATATAATTCTTGGGAAGAAAACCTTTGGGCATGTCTGTAACCCTCTCTCTGAATCAAGAATGAATACTGGTAAGTGCAATGTCTGTCTTCTTTGAGGTTGACAAGTCCAGAGGGGAAGCCAGGGAAGAGTTTTGATAAACCTTACGACTCAGGCAGAGACTCTTTATTAAACTTTTGAGGAAAGGGCTAAAATTGTAAGCACTACTGTAAACAAATAATTTTCATAAAGTTCATTGAAATAATTGAAGGGAAAACTATTTTCTAATTAAGTGTGAGGACCTTTCTGAAGTATATTTATTTACAGAACTACCCTGGGGTGGGGGGGGGCGTGCAGGAAGGAGGGAGGGAGAATGAAAAAAATGTCCGATTATAAGGTAGCAGAGGAAAGAAGGTTCTTCACCTCTTCTAACTTGAGCAGAGATCTCTTGCTCTTCATTTCCCTCTGTCCTGAGAACCAGGGAAAGGAGGAGAAAGTACTTCATTCCCTATCACATGTGCTCTGAAGACTTTAGAGTCATTTGTAGATATTACAAAAAAAAAACAAAAAACAAAAAAAGGAGGGGGTGGTGCTGTTGGGGCAAGATGTAGTACTTTGAATACAAATACTTACACCAGGGGTTGACAATTTTTTTCTGGAAAGAGCCAGATAGTAACTATTTTAGGCTGTGTGGCATATGGTTCTCTTAAATATACAACTCTGCTGGTAAGGGGCAGAAGCTTTCATAGACTGGTGTGTGAACAGATGAACATGGCTGTGTTCCAATAAACTTTATCAATAGAAACAGGTGGACAGCCAGATTTGGCCTGCAGCCTTTCAATGCCATCACTGCCTTCAACTATTAAAAGATGCAAGGAATTTTCACTAGGAAAAAAAAATCAGCACAAAGTTTACCAAAACCCATGATTTTAAGGAGCCTCACTCAAGGCATTCGGCTCATATAAAAATAGAAGATATTTTGATTTTTAATATTAATAATAATTGTCAGTTTTAAATTAAAATATTAAAATATTTTAAACACATAATAATGTGCTAATTATATAATTTGGGAGAATAGTAAACAGACTGGCAAGATGCGAACCCTAATTTTTAGAGCTGCCTTTCGAAAGGAAATAAAAACTGTTTTAAATGATCATTTGTTTCTTTCTTAATTTGTCAAACAAATTAAGCCATAATCTGGCATTTTTCCAGTCAATCTTGTTAGAACAGTGTAACTTTGTCTCCAAACTTGGTGAGAACTCTTAGGTAATGTCTGAAATCTTAAAAGTTTGAAACAATTTATTTATTAAGGTCAATTAATATGCTTAAAGTCTAAGCTAGTTTACATCTGGGGGACCATTGCAACTTCAAAAAAGTTTACTCATTACTCCTTTATCATATCCTTGCATAATTTATCACTCTATTCTAAAATACCTTTCAGCAGAGACTCAGCTTTGCAGCCATTGCCAGATTCTAATGCAAATATAAGCATGTGGTAACAACCATGCAGTTTAGAGAAAATGGCCAAATTCTTTCAGTGGAATTGATATAAGAACTTTATACATCACTATGAACTTGTCTTTCTTCAGGAGCTGCTATTAATTTTAGAAAGGATTTATGAGACAATGTGTGAAATTAAGAAAGCAATGACATCATTAACTACTAGTGAAGAGGGCATAGATCTAGATTATAAGCAAGAGAGTTAAAATCAGACCATTTAAAGACTGTTACATGTTGGATGAAGGATTTATGGAAGAATATGGGATTTTTTTGGAATCTTAAAATTGGAGAATTTGAAAAATATCTTCCTTATAAATGAACAAAAAGATCTTTGGTTTTAGATTGCACAGTCTTTCTTTTCTTTTTTTTTTTTTTTTTTTTTTATACCTCTGTGGGTTTGTACAGTAAAAGCACCCAGAAAGCCATAAATCCACTATTAAGAAAAGTCCCAATGATTTACAAAAACATTTTAAAGAGATTTTAAAAAATGTTTAAATCCGTGTTTTTTTCACTGCAGAAGCTGGAACATGGGTGGTCCCCTAAAGAAAACATGACTTTAAGAATGTGAAAACAATTATCCTCTCATCAGGGTTTGGAGAAAGTAAAGAAAAGCAGTCAAACTTATTTTTTTTTCCAGTTAGGGTGGGGCTGCTTTTCATGTTCCGGGAGCCTACAGAATCACTTCAATTAGTCACCGAAGTTTAGCACCAATCTTCTTGCAATTGTGAAAAACACACATATACAACCTATACAGCCCTGGAGCAGCTGCACATACTTCTGAATTATGCACTGTGACTTTAAAGTCCTGAGTTTCTTGCTTTTCTAGAGAAGCCTTTGTGAGGATAAAAAAAAAAATACATTTTATAACAGATATCATGATGGGCATAATGTTTTCTCTCCAGTCCTTGAATTATAGAAGGTGCATTTCAGTGACATAGAGCATACAATGTAAATGAGCTGTGGAGTAACAAATTAAAAAGCTTTTATAGAATCTCTAATTATTATTTATATGGCTCCCCTGGTATTACCTAAACTGGCTATTGCTCAAATAATTACAAGTTCCCCAACGAGTGTGAGGGTGTGTATTGTTGACTAACAACAGATGCAATGAGCCGTGTGATTTATTAGTAAGGCAAAGCCATAAAGATAGTTTTTTATCAACAGTGCTCTTTCTGTGCGCTGCCATTCAGACAATGAGAAAGGGCATTTTAGAAAATGGTGGCACTTTTCCGCTCTGCAGCTATTCTTCCTGGGTGAGAACTCCTTAACCCTGTCACTTTTCTTTGGAACATAGTATCAATATTTAAAAAAAAAAAAAAAAAAAAAAGGAACAGATATGCCCACCTAGTCAGTAATTTCAGCATCATGAAGCTTATATTGCATTTTTAGTTTTATAATTAATACATTGATGGAGGCATACCTATAGACAAAGTCCTATGTTTTTGTTTTGTTAAAATCATTAAAAAATGGTCCTTGATATTAAGAGGATCCTAATCTGGTATAAAATTCTTTCTTTGGTATATGACATTATTCCCTAAATGACAAAGCGTTATAAATTTAATCTAACATTTGAGTATCTACTATGTGTCACTACTGGTTAAACTCCGGTACTCAAAAAGTAATGTCCTGGCTTCTCGGTGCTAATGATCTAGTGAAAGATAGAGAAAGCCATATAAATAGCACTTCTAGATGGCAGAGAATCTGATTTTAACCAGTATGTTATGGGAGTAGGAAAAGAGAGGTTAAAATTCTGAGCAGAGCTAATGGGAAGACATTTGGCATAAGATGGGATATGAGCTTGCTTGAAAAAAAAATGTAAGGCTTAGGTCTGATATGAAAGGGATTTCCAGGTAAAATACGGATGACACTGGCAGAAATATAGTTTACAGAAGCCTGGAAATCAGCCACAATTATTGTTTAGACACCTGTTTGATAGAATGACATAGAGGTAAAATCACAAGAAAAAAGGATAATTATGATTTTCATGATGCTAACAGTCTAGCTGGAAAATGAGAGCATCCATTTTGCAGGATCAGATTTTTTTTACATAGTTTGTTTAATGATAAAAATTTGGATTTTGAAGCACAACAATTAGTCCTAGTCTAACTTTTAGAGATTTTGTGAATATAAAGAACACATTTGGATTGGCCTTACAAAATAAGACTTTAAAGAAATATCAGTGATCTGGCATGACTTAAGGGATGCATAAGTACTAAATAGTAAATATCCCCACATATTTCACAACTGACTCCCTCACATCCCAAGGGCTGCCTTGGACAGAACAGATAATATTGTCCTTTTGGAAGTGACCAATAACAAAATGCTTTCAGTAATGATACTGCCTCTTTGGGAGATAAGATAACATCATATTTCATCCCACTGTGAACCTGACAATCAAGAAGTCAGAAAGGAAAATTGCTATCGCTTAGAGTCAATACAGGAAGCAACTTTTCCTTCTCAGGAGGGGAGCCCAGCTCTGTCTCCATCACAAAGATGGTAGAAGTTAGGATGGACCCACAGACACATCAGCAGTGGAAACCACACTAGCAGTAACAGCACTAATGGCCAAGGCACCCATGCTTGTATACATTTCTGGGTAGGAACTAGTACACACTCTTGTCTTGAACCACAGACTTTTGGTGGTGGTTGTAGTGCTGTCTGATTCTGTGATATAGCCCAATTTAGGTGAGTCCAGGCTGAGTAAAGCTGATGCATAACTCCTCTGAAATGTGGGATTATAAAGAAAAAGATAATCACAGAATGGAAAAAATGCAAAAATTTGCAGAGGGAACTTAAAGTCAACCTTAATTGATTAGGTAAAAGCCAAGACCTTCTTGTACAGCCCAGGCTGGTCTTCCAAATACCTCTGTCACTCACCACCCACATAATTTTTTAAATTTCATTCTTACTTTTTTTTTTGTAGCAATCATATTAAATAATTTTATGTACCCCTTAATCCTCACACAGCTTGGAGAATTAGAAGAGCACCATATTTAATCTCTTGGATAATTCGCATCATTTTGTGTGACATCTCATATCATAGATTCTTTAAGTGTTTGGATATTTAATGTTATGAAATGGCATTTTTCACTTCTTTAGATTTTCAGATCTCTTTGGACAAGTAGACTCATGTTGGTATCTCACCATTATATGTATTTCTAAAATCAATGATTATTATGACCAATAATATTTAGTCAAGCTGACCTCTTCACTGACAGTTGTCATTGCCTGTGAACTGAGTCGGGACATGAGGAGTCAACCGTTCTCTCCTAGTTAGAGCTTGCTAAAAGTCTCAGTAGATTCTCTGTCCTTGCAGAACTGTTTGGGTATCTCCGTTCATTGCATCTATCTTTAATCTTTAGACAGAATTTATCCAAATTCATGCAGTTAGTGTCCAAAAAGGATGAATAAAACACCAATGAGATGGGAACATAAAACTCATTTATCTAATTTTTACTACTAGAAGCCTGGGAACATTATTTTAAATTTCATCCAAATGTCTTGATTCCAAGTTTAAAATAGCTCAGATACCATATAATTAGAAAATCTAATAAATTTCAGTTAATATGTACCCAGAAAAGATCCTTTAAGATCTAACATTTGTACATGTTAAAGATTCCACATGTTTTCATTTTCTATTTGTGCATGTTAAAAAGATTCTGCATTTTCCCATTTTCCATGATGCTGTATGCATTTTAAATACTAAGGGATTAAGAAGCTTTAAAAAGATTGTCCGGGCTGACCTACATAGATAAATAAAATTGTTAATCTGAGAGAAGAAAGTTTGAAGTAGAAATGAGATAATTAGAAGTGAAGATATGGTGGAACAAATAAATAGATAAGATTGGAAGATTTAGGTCCACCAGCAGGCAGAGTCTTTCTAAGTTCACCATACTATCTCATTGATCAACTTGGTGCCTACAAATTGTGCACTCTTAGTAGAGACAGTAGAAAGTCCATCAGTAATGTGGTAAAAAAGAAAAGCAAACCAGTACTTTACATAATACAATATAATGGCCAATGAACTATGACAGTAAAAACCACATTTTAAAATTAATTAATCACATACTTTTTAAGTGACCCTAGTATCTTTGTTACTTTCATGGCTCTCTCCATCCAAACTCTTAATCATCTTTCACACAATTTTCATAATGAGTATTAGTCTGTATTGCTTAATTTGCACACAGAAGAAGCAATGCTTGCACAAAGTGCTATAGGAAACAATCGATATTCTTAGCTCTGTGGTTCCTTTTACTGGGGACTATAATTTCTTTAGAATGGATGTAATAATAATTTAGGATTTATTACTTTTCAAGTGCTGAATGTGATTATTCCATCTGATAGGATGGGGTACTCTTGGTATTATCAAATTAATACAGTTCATGTTGAAAAATATACCAAATTGTTAAATTTTTTACCGCTACCCCAGATGTTTTTAACATCTCATTCTCTGTCACTGAAAGCCTTTTCCTTTTCACTCCATGCTGTTTCACTTTTTGTTCCAAGCTACTATGATAGAGACCCTACTAGCAAGCTCTTTTATTTGTCACGATGATGTGGGTTTTATTTTTTATCAACATTTTATTTTCAGAAATGTGATAAACGAGTGCTTTTTCCCAAAATACGGACATGCTTCTCAAGCGTTCTGAGTCCTCGCTGCCAATACCAGAGAACTTTATGACTCTTTACAAATAAAATTCTGCATCAATTTATATGGATGCTTTATTATTGTTTTCAGTGGCTTGAACTGAGTTACTAAAATGTTGATCCAAAATAACCATTAAAAAACTTCACACCCCCTGGTTAATTCAATAGTGGTGAAAAAGCTATACCTGTCGATGTCTGGCCTATTGTGTCCTACCCAGGTGACTTGTCTTATTGAGACAAAGTGCAGATGGCACACTCTACCTGGTTCCTTACACTTGATGGGAAACAGGCAAGAATGAGACAATATCTGTGAAGTGTTTTTTTGAGATCTCTAGGTAAAAAGAAATCTATAAAAGTCATTCTTATTATAAATGAAAATATCAAATATACTAGGGAGGTAACTCTAGAAGTCAGATCATTTTCCAAAATATGGCCGTGCCCTTCCCCTCCCACTGCCCGCAGCCAAAGAGAAAACTCTTTGTGAACCACCAAAGTTGGTGTAGGGAAACTGAAACATTTGTTCTTGGATATTATATATTACAGAAGTCAATAGACTTCCCCAACTGGCTGTATATAAATGAACATTTATTTTGACAGGTTGTTCAATATGCTCCATGCTGTCCAGCCAATGTACAGTATGGAATGAAATCAGAGAGCAGGCAATTTCTGTCAGCAGGAATATATAATTACAATGTATTTACCAAGTGTGTACCTGGAGCTCTATTAAATTACTATGTAATTAAAAGGAAGTTTGTTCTTTATTCAAGCAGCTGCTTTTCTCAGTGTGTGGATAATTCCTGTAATAATGAAAGGAATTCCAATATTTTTATAGAGCAGTTCAGAACACTGATGGGTAGCCTCAAAGGAGGGGGATGCAAGTTGCTTTCATCAACCGTCTGTGGTTTCAATTTCCATTTTATTTCTGTTTCACTATTATAGACAAAAAGAAGACTTTGTTCTTTTGGTAGCCAAACACTTAGATAGTAACTAGCTTATCATATTGATAAAACTGATACAGTCCCTGCCTCCATTCTTTTCATTTAGAAGAAAGAATGCAGTGACTTTTGAAAAAACTTGTTAGTGAAAATGCCAGGCTTCTACTATATGCTGGATTCTGTTCCACTTCAGAGATTCTAGCTCAGTGGTAAAAGCATTATGGCAAATTGTCAGATTGGTTCTGTACTTAATAAACAAAGCTTAAGGAGAGAAATGGTAGAGAGTGACAAAAGGGCACCCAGGAATGAAATCTAGCCATAACTTTTCTAATTTATTTTTTACATTGGTTATTTCAATATAAGTCAGCGATGATAAAGAGCTTGTTAACTGTGTTTCAAGGTGCTTATGACTAAGGACAATGCATTTCAACTGGAGGTATTAAATAGTCCAAATTCAAGTCACCCTAGAAAAATATTAGGGGAAACAAACTGCAGAAGAAATCTGCAATTTCAAATAAATTCAAATAGTACACTTTTCTCTTCTGTTTCCCTCTATTCAGAAACAAAACAAAACAGAAAACAAAAATTTCATGCTGTGAGCACCTACCTTATAGGGTAAGGTTGAAATCAGTGTTGTCATATATCATCACTAGTGTTTTTCATGTAATTTTATTAAGGCTTCCCAGGGTTCAGTTAATATTTTAAAATATTTTTCACTTATTCATAGTTGTCTTGACCTTCCTCAGATTCAGCAATTGCAGCTGTTAAGAGCCTACGTGTAATGAAATTTGTGTGTTAACATTTATTGGATACTGTTTCTTTTTTCATATTCTACCCCTCATAAACTGGGCATTCAGTAAAGTTATACAGGAGTATAGCATGGTGAAATTTACTCTTAGGGACTTCTTTTCCTTCAGATAACTTATAAGATTTGTGTTGTTTATCTTCTTACCAAAACATATTTAAAATGCTACTTGTAGGCATTGCTTCATTGCACCAAGTCAGATGAATGAGTGGTGAGTACAGCCATTCTAAAAACACAGAAAAATACAAAGATGGAGGGAACCATTGAGGATAATTTAACAGTTCCACAAAAAAGAGAACCACAGAGCATCCTGGAATTCTGTCCATATAGGGATTATTTTCCAGACATCCAACATTCATCCTATGGTGAAAATCAATTTGTTCAGGTGTAAAGAAACTTTGACAGAGGAAAATAAGTGCTATAATAGAAGATGAAATAGAGGACAGAAGTTCTGTCTCTATCACTCTAAAAGAAGTTTGAAAAAGTAAAAATAAAGGTAACTGGATATTGTGAAACATATATTAGTCTCAACGCAATATTGTTTGATTACTTTTCTAAATTAATGGGTTTCTTTGGGATTATGTGGACTGAGCCTGAGTAAATAATAAGTGTAAGGCTTTCCTTACCTTTCTCCCCAACACAGACACAGAGTTGTGCATACACAGCACATGCATAGGCACACAGCTCTTTTCTAACCAAAATATAATTTTATTTAGAATAATGACTGAAAAAAAATAGCAATAAGTATTTCTTATTTTCTCTGTGATTACTCTCCAATAAGGACACAACAAATAAAACACTGAGTATTTCATATACATTCTTTTAGATTTAATCTATGTTTATATGCATCTTTTTCTCTCCTAGGATTCTCCCCCTCTTAATTCCTCACCACCTCCCTTCGTCTGTTCTGTATTTATTGCTCAGAGACGGCTAGAAGATAGAAAATGTATAGAGCTCTCTTGGCTTTGGTTCTATAAACACTTGTAGAGAAACACAGAACTTCAGAACCTCAGCAAAATAATAGGAACATAGCATAAAAAAGAATTTCTACCATCTTAGCAAGAAATAGGTTTCCTCAACCTATGAAGCAAAGGGGTTAATGAATGGAAATATATTGATGTATTGAAGAAAGAGAGTTCTTTCCCTTTCTCATACAAAGCCCCTGAAACGTTTGTCTAGTGATATAAGGAGATGGGACAACAGCAAGCCTTCTTCATTCCCTGTGACATAGTAGCAGTAGAGATAATTCTATAAATGCAGCATTGGCAGGGAAAATATTAGAACTGGTAGACTCAACATGCCCTAAAGACAAAATATTTTACAATGAAGATATTGTCAACCATGTGCAGACCAATGACTGAAAAAAATTAAAATTCTCATTTGCCCGTGACTTAGTACTGTGTATCCCTCCCAGTAACTGACATAACGCTAAAAGAACTCTGAAAAGCCTAGGGTTCAGTTTTCCTATCAACCCCTATTTCCTCAATCCTAGTAGATGGAGGCTTGAGATTGAAACAATTTTGGAGACCTCAATAAAATGCTTGCTACATACCTGAGATTCCAGCCTGCCGATTTTGAATTTAATGATCTTAATTTTCAAATGATGCATTTATTAGATTGGCTACTCATGAAATGTTTGAGGCTAAGACATATTTGCAAGCAGTTTATTTGAGAGGTCATCCCAGGAAGCCAGAATAAGGGGAGAAAAGAAGGTAGAAAAAGGAGGCAAAAAAAATCAATGAAAAAGTGTGTTACTGTACTGTAGGTAGTAAGGGTTTGGGTCTTCTAAGATCTCTCAGGAACATGGCCAAAGCCTCCAGAATTGTGCACTGGCTCCCATCTCCAGCTCCTACACCCCTGGTTAAAGGTTGTTCTGAAAATATTAACTATCTTAGATCTACACTACATTTTTACTTGTGCTTATTAAAATCTTGTGGCCTGGAAGCAGAAAAGCAGAAAAAGACACATAGCAGGCATTTAAGTTGAAGTTGCTATCAGCATGGTGACGTTCATCACTGCTGCATCAGCATAAGATTGGGCCCAAATAAAAAGAATAAGGGATATAAAAGTCATTTAGTATAATCCTTCCCCTGCATGCCTCAGCTCCACTTTCGCCCAACATTATGTTCATACTCTCACTGATTGTTGAAGTGGAAGCCAGATAAAATTTCGATAAAAAGCTTAAATAAGAGTTTATGGAACATGCTACAAAGTCCATAAAGCTGAAAATGGTGAGGTCATGTAAAACCATAATTTTCCTTCTCCCGACTGGTGTCTTCTTTTGGCAGCCCTTCAGCTCTTTATAGTCCTTGACTGTTGAGGTGACTCAGCTCTCATTCCCGTGGGATCTGAGGCACTGGGTTGCCTTGCCCTTTGTAGGTTGTAGTTGCTGACCCATAGCACCAATGAATCCCTAATTTTCAGAGATAGTCTCTCCTCCACATTATGTAGCACTAATTCTAGACTGGTACCAAAGTGATCTGGGTGCAGTTGTAATTTTAGGTTTTCTACATCCCCTGGTAGAAGCATACCTTCCTCCAGCTGGGAACACAATTCTGTTCTAAAAGGCTATGAGAAACACAGATTTTGCAAGTGCCTCACTAGGAGAGAGGGTGAAAAGATTAATCCTTCTTCCACAATTTGGCTTCATATTCTAGTATTGGAGACTTGGCACCATATATTAACCTATCGATCTATTGCATATATGCATTCTGAAGACAGAAATCAAAACCTGCATGGTATTTTATCGACTTTAGTGGAGCCTTTAATGGACCACTCTAACATTCTATTAGACTAAGTCAACGTGATTCAGCATATGGTAAGATTAATGAGTTACATGATAATGTAACTCATTGCAAACTTGGCCAATTGGTCTGAGGTGATATGTCATATAGTCTATGGCACTGTATCAGGCATTCTATAAGTAATCTAATATTACTTCTAAAGCATTTTGAGAAGAAAAACTTTAATATCTCAAGTAGGTTGCCACATTTAATAATGGATCCGTAATTGCCCCTAGAGGGTAGAAGTGAGCCAATGGTCTTCAACTTGGACTGAAAGTGTCAAGCTAATCTCCTCAATGGATTTTACTGTATTGAGGTGTCAGAATTGAATTGTGTTTGATGATATGTCTGGTTTTCAGCAGTTTCAGTAAGCTAAATCAACTGTAGTTAGAGGTTGCCCTTCCTGTTGGAACTAATGCATACATAAGCGCTATCTAATATGGGTATATCTTTTGTGAGCCTATTGCACAAGCAGAAGAGTGACAGAATGTAGAAGTTAGCTAACATTCATTGGATAAGTCATTCTGTCCAGCTGTTGAGTGCCTCCTTTGCAGTGTGTCTGTCCTCTCTGGTGTTAACTGATGTGATACACACATATCCATATACTTAGTACTAACTAGCATACATTCATGCATATGTATCTAGCCCAAAGCTTCTTGGATTTGCTATTCAATTTTTTCCAGTTCCCTGACCAATATATTTACAATTTCATGAGTCTATGTATATTCTTACTTAAGACCACTTCTTTCTCCAAACAAAATGAACTAATTGTATTTCTAGAAGTTCCCCTCACACTTTTAGGGTCACACCTGAGATGAGCTGTAGAGTGGCAGAATAAAACTTTCAGCTTGCCCCAATATAGCTGGACAAGGTATCTGTACATATGACCAGAGTATTCACTTCTCATTCATCTTTGTAGGGAATACCATACAAGGTCACAGCCATGACCATTGGTAGAGCATACATGAGGAGCATGGGTATCTATCAGATCCATGCGTTTGTGAAACGAACCTGCTTGGGCATGATCCTGAATGTATCCCTTCCATCGTCATAGATTGTTGCTGATTAGCATGATATCATCCATAAAGTGTTCTAATGTGGTGTTCTGAGGAACATGAAGATGATTTAATATCCTATGGGCTATGTTATGACAGAAATCAGGAGAGTTAACTTAGTTGAGACAGAATGTATACTGCTATATTTCCCATATAAAAGCACATTGAATTGCATCTCATTATTGATGGAGTTTCAAAACAACACTTTTCATAAATAACTGCATACTAAATATGAGAGGCTGAGTTGACCTAATCTCAGAAATAGTTCTCATCAATCAGAACAGTTATGTTGATGTCAGTTGTTTATAGTAATCACTAGTTATTCAAAACAACACTGATTTTTATAGGAGTTACTGATACTTAAAAATTTGCAGGGGTGGCATTAATCTTTGCAAAGGATTGTGGGGTTCCATAATGCTTCAGATTTCTCTTTGTGAGGATGGGATAGTTTTAAGGACTTACACTTGGCCCTACTTGTTAATAATTACCAATCTATAGATCATGGGACCAGTGTGAGGATCCCAGCAGCTACTAAGGAAATCAGTTCTAATTATATACCCACCAATATTGAAAATGCATTAAAAATCATTTGAAGGCCCTGGAGACGAATCAAAGGAGAAGAAATCTGAGGAATATGACTCTTAAAATAACAGAAATGCACTAAGTAGATTCCACATTTACTCGGCTTTTCTTATGAGGGCACTCCCCAAATCACCACAGCATGGAGAATAAAAAGTCCAAGGAAAAAGCTGCAGTGTAAGTGGACAGAGACGTGGAGCTGTCATAGAAACTGGAAACTGGGGTCTTAGGGAGAAGTTGAAAAGGAAGGGGGATTCTAATTCCTCTTAAATCATGGGTGAGTATTAAATCATACCTGTACAGGTCAAAACTTTAAGAAAACTTTAAGAAACCCAGTGGAAGCAGCCACTGGTAGGGTCTGAAGCTGAACAGAAATTTTAATAGATGCTCAGAGATTAGGAGACATGGTTTGATTCAAGCCCCACCAAGTTAAGGGAGGGTTCTTGTGAAAGTCCCAGAGGTATATGCCCTAAGAGTAAGAGCAAAACAAAAAAATAGTTCTTACAAAGTATAAAAAAAACACCCTTTTTAAGATTGAGTTAATCTTTTGGAAATCTATTTGGAAAAAAATATCTTTCAGAGACTCTACAGACTTTCCACTTGAATGACATCCAATTAAAATTCTAAATCATGATTATGTTTTTAAAAGAATGAGTTGATTGGAAACTAAGAAAAACAACAGATAAAAGTTACTTAATCATGATTTATTCAGATAGCCAAGTTGAAACAGGATTCTTAAATAACTATTAAAAAGTGTTAAAAGCTACTGTAGTTAAATAAGGAAACACATAGGATTCCAATTATTGTAAAATCTAAAAGTTGCTGTTCCATAAAAATACAATATACATTATTAAAAATCCATTGAATGAATTTAAAGAGAGTCTGGGCATAATAGAAAACAGGACTAGTGAATTCAATGACAGATCAATATAAATACATTTAAACTGAAGCACAGAGTGGAATAAAATGGAAGAATAGAGCGGGATGTTAAAGACATGTGAGATGTGTCACATCTTTCAATGTGTATAATTGGAAACCCACGAAGAGAGGAGAGAGAATGAGGAGAAGCAATATTGAAGAGATAATGACTGAGAAATCTCCCAAGTGGATAAAAGATCTCAACCTACACCTTCCAGAAGATCAATGAAACCTAAATAGGAGAAATATGAAGAAAATCACACTTAGATACCTCAAATTTCTTTAAATCAAAGTTAAAGAAAAAAAACTTTAAAGCAGCTAGAGAAAATAGATACATTAACTTCAAAGGAGCAACAATAAAACGGATGTCTGACTTTTAACCAGAAACTGTGGAACCCAGAAAACAAAAATTACCTTTTCTAAAGCACTAAAATAATAATAATAATAATAATCTTGAACTCTAAACCTAGCAAAAATATTCATCAAAAGTGAAGGCAAAACAAAGACTTTTTCAGTCAAACAAAAGCTGAGCAAATTTATTACCAGAAGATTCACACTGTGGGAAATCCTAAAGGAAATTTTTTAGGCTCAAGAAAAATAATTTCAGATGAAAGCTTTGAAGTACATGAAAGGATGAAGAATTACTGAGTATATAAAATGTTATGATGCTATAGATACAAAAAATTTTAAAAATTGCTGCTATTTCTTGACCATCTTGTAAATTTAGGCACTAAGCTGAGTTCAACACAGAGCTATTTTTTTCCTCACAGCAATCCAACAAAAGCTTTTACTACCTGAATTTTACATATGAACAAAATAATATTTATAGAAATTGATTACAAAACTAATAAGTGACATATGCAAGATTATTATATATTTTTAAAAACAATCTTGCAAAAGCATTTTTTCATGTCATTACCAATTTTTTAAGCATTATTTTTAATTTCTACATAATATTTTATTGGATAGCCAAGGTAAAGCACGCCAGGCAAGATTTTAAAAAGTAATTTCTTGTGTGTTATGGCTGAGTTTGTAATGCTACTCTAAGCGTTCCATGATGTGTAATAGCCTCCCTTTTATTCAGGTAAGGAGACATATGACAAGTTCAGGCTGTGAGTAAAACAATGTGGTTCGCTTCCGGTCAGAAGCAATTAAGGTTTGAGTTTGTCATGTTCTCTTCCCCTACCACAATGCCACATTTGAGATGCAAGAATGACGAGGTGGAGGATGGCTGGATCCCTGATCAATGGAGGTAGAAGGGCCCCTTGACCTGCATCTTGGTG
The DNA here is from genome assembly GCA_003508835.1 of Eonycteris spelaea. NCBI lineage: Eukaryota > Metazoa > Chordata > Mammalia > Chiroptera > Pteropodidae > Eonycteris > Eonycteris spelaea. The sequence continues at coordinate 16,025,583 of PUFA01000004.1, forward strand.
TGAGGACAAATCAACTTCTGTTGTGCAAAGTCAATGTGTTGCTTATTTTCACAGTGTAGCCTAGAGACCATTATCTGAACTAATGTGTAGGCTATTTGGCTTGGGTCTATTTTCTAGACTATTACTAATTACACGACATTGAAAATAATTGTGGAATAAATATTTTCTCTATTTGGGATTATTTTCTTGGTATAGATGATCAGAAATGGAATTAATGTTTCAGATTTTCTGAAGCTGACCTCTGGATTGCTTTCCAAAACATTGTTTCTATCATAAGCCCATTGAATTGTCTGAATGCCATGTTTTACTGGACCGATAGACTCATCAATCATTAAGATCAAAATTTTACATTCAGGTACATGAAACAGAAAGGAATCTCATTGTTATTTTAATTATTGATGAAAGTGAATTTATTTTTATACATTTATTTTAATAGATTAATTGACATGTAAGTGGCCTACAATAAACTGCACATATTTAAGGTATACAGCTTGAAAGGTTTTGACATCTGTATATGCCAGTGAAACCACTGCCATAATCAAGCTAATGGACATATCCATCACTCTCAGAATTTTTCTTATGCTTCTTTATAATCCTTCGATCTGCTCATCCCCAATTTAAAAGATGTTGCTCCACTATCTTTGGCTTACATGGTTTATAACAAGGCATCTACTGTCATTTTTATCTTTGTTTCTTTATAATATTTTTTGCATTGGCCTTTTTAAGATTTTCTCTTAATCTCTAGTTTTGAGCAATTTGATTTATGGTATGTCTTGATATTTTACTTTATGCTTCTTGTGCTTGGGGTTCATCAAATTTGCTGCACCTGTAGATTTATAGTTTTCATCAAATTTGGCAATTTGAGGGACATTATTTCTACAAATATTTCCCCAATTATCCACACTTTAAGCCAATTATAGTTGTCTTAGATTTTCATGTGTGCCCTGTAATTTTTTGTTTTTTATCTCTCTGCATTTCATTTTGATTAGTTATTGCTATGTCAAGTTCCCAATCATTTCTTCTATGATGTTAATTCTATTAACCCTATCCAGTTGTTCTTCTCTCAATAATTGTAGTTTATATCACAAAAATTGGACTTCTTCTTTTTATAACTTCCATGTCCATAATTAACTTTTTGAACATATATTACAGTTGCAATAACTATTTTCATGTTCTCATCTAATTCATATGTTGTTGCTGAATCTGGGCCTTTTGTTATTCTTTTTAGTTTATGTAAATTGACACATAACATTATATTAGTTTTAGGTATACAACATAATGATTCAATATTTGCATATGTTGCAAAATGATCATTACAATAAGTCTAGTTAATATCAGTCAACATGGTTACAATATTTTTTGTGTGATAAAACATTTAGGATGTACTCTCTACTTTCAAATATGTATAGAGTGTTAATTATAATCACCATATGTATATTACATTCCCATGACTTATTTACTTTTTAACTGGACGTTTGTAGCTTTTGACCCCCTTTATCCATTTTGCTTACTCCCATCCCTACCTCTGGCAACAACCGATTTGTTTTCTGTCTCTATGAGCTCAGTTTTTGTTTATGCTCTGTTTTTGGATTTCACATATAAGTGATATCATATGATATTTGTCTTTTTCTGTCTATTTTACTTAGCAAATGCCTTTAAGGTCCATCCATGTTATCTCAAATGACAAGGCTTTTTTCTTTTTTATGGCAGAACAATATTCCATTGTACATCCATATACCTTCTTTATCCATTCTTCCATTGATGGCTACTTAGGTTATTTCCCTATATTGGCTATTGTAAATAATGCTGCAGTGAACATGGTGGGGTGAACATATCTTTAGGAGTTAGTGTTTTCATTTTCTTCAAATAAATACCTACAGGTAGAATGTCTGGATCATATGGTAGCTATTTTTTAATTTTTTGAGGAAACTCCATACTGTTTTCCATAGTGGCTCCAGGAATTTACAGTTTCACAATAGTGCATGAGGGTTTTCTTTTCTCCACATCCTTGCAAACATTTCTTTATTGACTTTGATAGTAGCTATTCTAACAGCTGTAAGATGATATCACATCATAATTAGTGATGTTCAGTACTTCATGAGCCTGCAGCCCATTTGTAATTTTTTTTTTTTTTGGAAAAAATGTTTATTTAGATCCTCTGCACATTTTCATTTTTTAAATTACTTTTTTCTAGTACAGCTGACATACAATATATATTAGTTTCAGTTGTATAACAATGAATAGACATTTATTTAACTTACAAAGTGATCATATCCATATAACCCTTGTACCCATCTGACACCATACTTAGTAGTACAATATTATTGACTATATTCTCAATGCTGTACTTTACATCTCCATGATTTTTTAAAACTGATAAGTTTTATTATTTTTACTTTTTTCTCAATTTTTATTTTCAATTACAGTTGACATTCAATATCATATTAGTTTCAAGTGTACAGCATAGTGGTTAGGCACTTACATTATTAACGAAGTGATCTCCCTGATAAGTCTAATACCCACCTGGCACCATACTTAGTTATTACAATGTTACTGACTATATTCCCTACACTGTGCTTTACATCCCCATGACTACTTCAGAACTACCGATTCATGCTTCTTAATACATTTCACTTTTTTCACCCATTCTCTCACTCCCCTCCCATCTGGCACCACCAACTTGTCCTCCGTATTTTAGTTTTTGTTTTGCTTGTAGATTTCACATATAAGTGAAATAATATATTTATCTGACTTATTTTACTCAGCATAAGTTTATTCATTTTGTCATAAATGGTAAAATTCACATTTTATGGATGAATAATATCCCATTGTATATATGTACCACATGTTCTTCATTCATCTCTGGAAGGACACTTAGTTTGCTTTTTTATCTTGACTCTTGTAAATAATGCTGCAATGAACAAGGAGTGCATATATTTTCAATTAGTGTTTTGGATTTCTGCCGGAGCCAGGAGCCAGCCGGCTAAAGTCGAACAGCACCTAAAAGAGGGGGGTGAAGCCTAAGGAAAAAAGAAGACAGGAAAGCGCTTCGGGAGGGCATACAGTCAATGCTGCAGCCTCGTGTTTATTTAGCATAGCCCTTATATTTCTTTTCGAACACAATAGCAAGGCACAGAGGACATTACCATAGGAATGCTGGCATTTACATAAGTTCCTATACATCCTTCCCTCAGGGTACAAACATCCTTGCTATTTGTAAAACACTCCACTATCTTATAAGGATCTTTAGGAGGCATACCTCTCCTCAGGGTCAGTAATGTTTAACTCAAATCCCTGCTTCCTTGAACCATTGTTTAAGCAGTCTCAGCAACTGCTTTATGGCTATAAGCTAGTGACTTCTTCGGTGTCTCAAAATGGCTCCCGACAGATTTCTTTGGATAAATACCCCAAAGAGGAATTGCTGGGTCATATAGCAGTTCTATTTTTAATTTCTGAGGACCTGCCATACTCTTTTTCCATTGTGGCGACACCAATTTACAATCCCACCAACAGTGCACGAGACTCTCATATCCACATGCTTGCCAACACTTGCTATTTGTTGAGTTCTTGATGATACTAATTCTGACAGATGTGATGTGATATCTCACTGTGGTTCTCATTTGCATTTCCTTGATGATTGCTGATGTTGAACATTTTTTCATACCATTTGTATGTCTTCTCGGGAGAAATGTCTAATCAGGTCATCTGCCCATTTTTTAATCTGATTGTGTTTGTTGTTTGGTGTTATATGAGTTCTTTATAATTTGGATATTAAACCCTTATCTGATATATCATTGGCTGATATAATCTCCCATTCAGTAGGTTGTCTTTTTTTTGTTGGTGGTGGTTGCCTTTGCCTAGCAAAAATTTTTAAATTTGATGGACTTTCATTTGTTTGTATTTTAAATTTGTTTCCCTTGCTAGGGCAACATATCTAAAACATATTACTAAGAGCCATGCCAAAGGATTTACTGCCTATGTTTTCTTCTGGTATTATGACTTCATTTCTTAAATTTAAGTCTTTAATTTTAAGTTTATTTTTGTATGTGGTTTAAAAAAAGTTGTCTAATTTTATTTCTTGCATGAGTCTGTCCAGTTTCCTCAATGGCATTTATTGTGGAAACTGTCTCTATTGTATAGTTTTGCCTTCTTTGTCATAGATTAATTAACCATAGGCATGGGTTTATTTCTGGGCTCTTTGTTCCATTGATCTATGTGCCTATTTTTAAGTCAGTACCATGCTGTTTTGATAACTATAGCCTTGTAGTGTAATTGCATTTTTAAACACCAACATCAGGTATCGCAATAACTTCCAACTTTGTTCTTTCTCAAGATCGCTTTCTTTGTGTGTCTTTTGAAGTTCCATTTAAATTTTAGGATTATTTTTTCTAGTTGTGTGAAAAATGCCATTGGTATTTTAATAGGGACTATGTTCATTCTACAGATTGCTTTGGGTAGTATAAACAGTTTAACAATGTTAATTCTTTCTATCCATGAGCACAGTATGGCCTTCCATTTATTTGTACCTTCATCATTTTTTTAAATGTCTTATAGTTTTCTGAATATAGCTTTTTAACCTCCTTGATTGAATTTATTCCTAGGTATTATTTTTGTAAAAGTGATTGTTTTCTTAATTTTTCTTTCTTATAATTATCATTGTGTAAAATGCAGCTGATTTCTGAATATTAATTTTATATCCTACTTTACTGAATTCATTTATTCTAGTAGTTTTTTTGACAATCTTTAGGGTTCTTTCTATGTTATCACGTCATCAGTATATAGTGACGATTTTCTTCTTCCTCTCTAATTTTTATGTCTTTTATTCCTTTTCCTTGTCTGACTGCTCTAGCAATGCAGTGATGAAAGTGGACATTTTTGTCTTGTTAGTGGTTGCAAAGCTTTTAGCTTTTCACCATTGAGTATGATGTTAGTTGGGTTTGTAATATATAGCCTTCACTATGTTGAGGTATGTTCCTTCTATTCCCACTTTTCTGAGAGTTTTTATCATAAATTGATGCTGGATTTTGTCAAATTATTTTTTGTATCTATTGACATGATCATATGATTTTATTTGTTTAAATGGTTTATCACATTAATTGTTTTGTATATATTGAACCAACCTTGCATCCTGGGAATAAATCCCACTGATCATGGTGAATAATCTTTTCTAATACATTGAATCTGGTATACTAAGATTTTGTTAGGAATTTTGGTATTTATGTTCATGAGGTATCTTGGCATATAAATTTTTTTTTGGAGTGTCTTATTCTGGTTTTGATATTAGGGTAATACTAGCCCCGTGAAATAAATTTGGGGCCTTCCCTCCTCTTCAATTTTTTAGAGTAGTTTGAGAAGAATAGGTTATAATTTTTCTTAGAATATTTGGTAAAATATACTTGTAAATCCATCTGGTCTGGGACTTTTGTTTGTTAGGGTTTTTTTATTATTGATTTGATTTCATTAGTAGTTATTCATCTGTTCAGTATCCATCTTCACCCTAATTCCCTTTTGGAAGATTTTCTCTGAATTTATCTGTTTAGTCTAAGTAGTACAATTGTTGTAATATAGTTGTTTGTAGTATTTTCTTATAAGCCTTTTTATTTCTTTGATGTCAGTTGTCCTTTTGTGTTTCATTTCTGATTTTATTCTTTTAGGCCCTCTGTTTTTTCTTAATGAGTCTCACTAATGGTTTATCAAATTTGTATTTTTAAAGAAGCAGCTCTTGGTTTCATTGATCTTTTCTAATTTTTTAAAACACTATTTTCTTTATTTCTGCTCTGGTCTTTATTTTCTTCCTTCTCATTTGGGCTTGATTTTTCTTTTTCTAGTTCCTTTAGGTCTAAGGTTAGTATTTTTATTTGAGATTTTTTCTTATTTCTATTGCGATAAAAAAAAAAAAAAGATGCTTGATATTATTTCAGTCATCTTAAATTTATTGAGACTTCTTTTGTGGCCAACATGTGGTGTATACTGGTAAATGTTCTTTGTGCTTTTGAAAAAAAACCAGTATATTTCGCTGCTTTTGAGTGAAATGCTCTAAAATATCAATGAACTCCATCTGGTCTGTGTCATTTAATGCCACCATTTATTTCTTGATATCTTTTAGGATAATTTATCCATCGATGTGAATGAGTGTTAAGGTCACCTACTATTACTGTATTACCATCTATCTTTCCCTTTATGTTCACCAATATTTGCTTTATAAATTTAGGTGTTCCTATGATGGGTGTGTAAATGTTTACGAAAGTTATATTTTCTTCTTGGATCATTATAAAATGCTCTTGTTTCTTGTTACAACCTTTAAAAATTTGCTTTAAATAACTTTTTCCATCCTTTTACTTTGTCCGTGTGTGTCTTTTGATTTAAAGTGGGTCTCCTATAAGAGAAAAACAATTATGGGGATTGTTTTATAAACGATACAAGTGTCTAACCAATGTACTGTATACTTAAAACTAATAATATTAAATTAAAAAAAAAAACTGTGTCTCCTGTAGGCAGTATATGTACAGGCCTTCTTTTTTTTTCTTCTTTTTTTTTAAAAAATTCATTCAGCCACAGGTAACTTTTGATTAGAGCATTTAGTACACTTACATTAAAGTGATTATTAATATGTATGTAGTTATTGGCATTAATTGTTTCTGTTTTTGTAAATCTTTTTTCTTATGATTTTTTTAGCTTTTTCTTCTTTGAGAAACTTAATCTCTTTGATTTTAAATGGTAATCTTAGTGAGTAATCTTGGCAGATATTTGCCTTTCATCACTTTAAATATTTTGTGCCAATTCCTTCTGAGATGCAAAATTTCTCTTGAGAAATCAGCTGATATCTTTGCCCTTTTTAAATTGGGTTATTTGTGTTTATGCTATTGATTTGTATAAATTCCTAGTATATTTTAAATATTGACCCATTTTTGGATATTTGCAAACATTTATTCCACAGGTTACTCTGTTGGTTTCCTTTGCTGTGAAGAAACTTTTTAGTTTATGTATTATTATTTGTCTATATTATTTTTGCTTTTGTTTCCTTTGGGGTGGTATTGTGTTCAAAAAATCACCAAAACCAATGTCAGGGAGCTTACCATACAAGGAGCTTTATGTTTTCAGTTCATACATTCAAATCTTTGACACGTTTTGAGTTAATTTTTGTATATGCTGCCATAGATAGTGGTCCAGTTTGACTCTTTTACATGTGGCTGTTGTTATCCCAGCAGCGCTTATTGGAAAACTGTCATTCTTCTCACTGTATATTATTCATCCTTTGCCATAAATTAATTGACCATATATGTGGGTTTATTTCTGGGCTCTGTATTCTGTTCCATTGATCTATGTTTCTGTTTTTACACCAATATCATGCCATTTTGATCTCTTGAACTTTGTAATATAGTTTGAAATCAGGTAGTGTGATGCCTTCAGCTTTATTTTTTCTTAAGATGGCTTTGGTTATTCCAGGTTTTTTTTTTGGTTCCATACAAATTTTAAAACTGTTCTAATTCTGTGAAGAATGCCATTTGTATTTTGATAAGGGTTGCATTGAATCTGTAGATTGCTTTTGATGGTATGGACATTTTATCAATATAACTTTCCAATCAATGCACATGAAATATCTTTCCATTTGTGACCTCTTCAATATCATTTATCAATATCTCATACTTTTCAATGTTTAGGTCTTTCATCGCGTTGGCTAAATTTGTTCTTTGGTAATTTACTGTTTTTGATGCAATTGTAAATGGAATTGTTTCCTTTAACATTTTGTTAGTTTTTATTAGTGTATGGAAATGCAACTGATTTTTGTACACTGATTTCGTATTCAGAAACTTTACTGAGTACATTAGCTCTAACAGTTTTGAGTGGAGTTGCTAAGGTTTTCTATGTATAATATCATGTCATCTGCAAATACTGTTTTCCTTTTTTCTTTCTAATATTGGTACTATTTTTTTCTTGTCTAATTGCTCTAACTAGGGCTTCCAATACAATGTTGAATAAAAGCAATGAGAGTGGGCATCCTTGTTTTCTTCCTGATCTTAGAGGAAAAGCTTTTTACTGTTGGGTACGATGTTAGATATGGAGTTGTCGTCACATGTGGCCCTTATTATGTTGAGGTACAGTCCCTCTACACCACTTTGTTATGTTTTAACATAAATGAATAGTGAAGTCAATTCTAATTTTGAAGTATGGGAGAAATATCCATAAGGTGTATCTGAAGGCTCATTGCCTCCACTGTGAGATGGATGTTGAATATTACCGTTTGTCACCTCTCTTCCATAAACCTCAATCAAATCAGAGGTCCATGATGAAATTTCGAGTCCCCTATCAGTGCCAGATCAGACTATGTATCCATAACTTTGTGTAAGTTCTCTCCAGTGTACAGTTGTATGTTTAATGGCTTAATGTCCCTTCAGAGAAAGGTTGTTTATCATATTGACTTTTAGTGATATTTCAGGGTCTCTACCTAAGTAGGAAATGGCCTCCTATTCAATTTCTGGAAACTGTCTGAAAACTGGGAAGAGAAACACTATTCCATTATGACTTTTTCATTAGCCTTCTTATAAGATCTTTCATTTTTCTGTTTATACAAGTGAAGCAGTACCCTTTCAGTTGCTTCACTATCTTACCCAAGAAACCCAGGATTTATTAGTGCTAGAGATATCTAGACAAAAAGGCATCCTGGTCACTGCTCCATCCTTACTTTCCATTTAAAAAAATGTCCACCTTGCCTTAGATGGTTAAGTTTTACTAACTGGCCTCTTCTATTTTCATTGACACTAGGAAGTTTCATGGCACCTCTTAATGCCAATCTTGTCCTAAAGAGGATAGTCACTATTAAGCCAGGAATGGCTTAGCAGTGTGCTTCAAGAACAAAGCTGGGAGGTTTCTCAGGAATCTACTTAGACATTTCTACCCTAATCACAAATCTTAAGTCTCATGCAAGGTTCCTTTACCCTGGGATACCTGTCAAGATTGAATGTAATTCCTTTACCGTTCTAACATTGAAATTCTGAGCCTAATTTCAGTGCAGCACTGGCATCATTGAAGGTTTTTTTTTTTTTTTTAAATTATGCCAAGATTTTTAGGCTTTTATGTTTTGCTCTGCTGGTTTACAAGACCTGAGCCTGTCATCCTCTATCTTCAAATCTTTTAAGAAACTTAACAAAAGCCAGCTACCTCCTAATCTTTATGATTACCATTGCAACATACCTTTTAAGTGCCAGAACTAATACATAAATTAGTTTTCTTTTCTAACTGTACCTCTTTTTAATCCATCAAAGGTGGATGTGATATTGTATCATGCATCAGAGGTTACCATCACACTGTTTGTTGCCAGCAGAAACTGATAACTGAGCAGTGAGGGACCTAGTCCTAGAATTCCATTCTAAGGTTTTGTTTTCTAAGACCACTTCTGGGGGTAAAAAAAAAAAACCAAACCCAACACCAAAAACCTGTCTTGGCCTTCCTAATTGAGGATCTTAAAAGAAGTGGATACATGAAGGCAGTTAATTTGAAAGGTTATTTCATGAAATAAGAGTGATGGAACAGATAAGAGAGAAAAATAAAATTTAAAGGTGAGATCTAAGCCATTACTGAGGGCAACAAGGGTTTAGATTCCACTGGTACTTTGGAGAAACTTACAGAGTGTCTCCCTCTGGTAAATGTCCAATAAGCATGGGAGCATTAACCGGTTGAAAGTTGCTCCTTGGAGAGGGGCAGCATCAACTCGTCTGCACATTAGAGCTTTGTAAAATGTGTTAATTGTGCAGATTCCCATGTTTTAGGAAAATGCTGCAAGGGTGACAAGAAGAGATAAGTTAGTCTTTCAATATGTATGAAACTATCCACCACAGTTGGGGCTGGAGGGGCAGGAAGCAAAAATTGTGCAGAAAACAAAGTAATCTGCTACACACAAGACTGAGTCTGTCTTGGCCGGGTCCTCTAGAAAACAGTTGCAAGTAAAGTTTACATTTCAACAGTGCAGCAGTGGGAGTGAAGAAAGGGATAAGAAGGTGTAAAGATGGTCCATAGGAACAAAGGATTGAAGTTGAGCAGTTTTACAGGAAACCACTGGCTTCTCAGTCACATGAGATGACTTGGGACAGGCTGTGTAAAACTATTGTCTGCACACTAAAAAATCTATTGAGAGTTGAGGTATTTTTTTTTGGCTCTCATCTCTTCTCTAATCAGATTGATCTAGAGTTTTCTTTTTTCATTAGAAAATAAAATTTTAACAGCTTTATTAAAATGTAATTCACATGCTATACAGTTTACCCATTTAAGATGTATAATTCAACAGTTTTATATATGTTACATTACTAAGTTTTAAAATTGAGATAAATACATTTAACAGAATTTGACATTTTAACTATTTTTAATATGTAATTATGTGGCATTAGTTACATTCACAACATTGGTAACTATTAGCACTACTTCCAAAACTTTTTAATCACCTCAAACAGAAACTTGGTAATCATTAAGCAATATTCTTCATATCCCTCTGCCCTCAGCCTCTCTCATCTGCTTTCTCTGTCTTTATGAATTAGCCTATTTTAGGTCTCATATTGTAAAAATCATACAATATTATTGTACTTACCATTTATTCTACTTAGCATACATTTTTAAAATTAACCCGTGTTATAGCAGGTATCAGTATTTCCTTCCTTTTAAAGGTAGAATGATATCACATCGTGTGGATATACCACATTTTTTTTTTTAATCTAGTCATTCATCCATGGACACTTGGGTTGTTTTCACCTTTTGGTTATTATGAATAATGATACAACGAACATTGGCATACCTATATCTGAGTTTCTATTAATTCCCTTGAGTTCATCCTTTTTTTTTTTTCTTTGAAGGACACAGAATTCTATGCTGACAGTTTATTTTTTCTTTCTGTGCTTTAAAGATCTTATTTCATTTTCCTTCAGGCCTCCATTGTTTCTAAAATCACCTTTGTTTTTTACTCTTCCTCTATATGTGATATTTGATTGGCTTTTTTAAGATTGTCTTTTTTTCTCCCAGCTTTATTGAGATTTGATTGACACATAATATTATGTAAATTTAAGGCATATAATGTGGCAATTTGATACATATATGTATTGTGAAATGATGCCCACATTAAGCTTATACATCCATTACCTTACATAATTTCCAGGTTTTTTTGTTGTTGTCATTGTTGAGAACATTTAAGAGTTATTCTCTTAGCAACTTTCAAATATATAATGCAGTTGTTAGCTTAGTCACCACAAGACTTTAATTTCTTGAATTTCCAGGTGAACCACCAGGCTTCTCTGGATATGTGTTGTGGAAACTAGATCTCTTACTTAATAGTGCAGTGCTTTTCTTAATCTAGAATTGGACATAATAGCCTCTCTGGGTATGTTCCATTCAGACTTATTATTAAAACTGATTTGGCTCACACTATAGTGGACGTAATGAAAAGCATGCCAGAAGTGTGCTGTCACTTCAAGGGGCCATTAGGGGGTATTAGGTAATGTAACAGTGGTGAATGGAACTAGTTAATGTCCAAGTAGGGTGTGGGAGGCAGGTTATAGCAAATAAATGGAGGATGCAAATAGATCACTTCTACTGTGATATATTTTACTGATACAGTCAGTACACAGTGTACACCTCACTCACAGACCATGAATTATATAATATACAATCAAATATATTATTCCTTCAAGGGCAAATACAGAGGATTGAAATAAAATTGGTAGAGTTTTTATTACATGAGTTGAGCTTTTTTTCTGGGCCTTTATGGCTATTGACACAATTCTTATATATAAAATAACACCCTTGATATGTGGATCTGTGTCAAAGCTGCTTTGAGATATCGTGGTCATTCAGCTATGCTGTACTCAAATAGAACTTTTGTGAAGAGTTCTTCCTTTAAAGACATATACTTTCCTTAAAACATACTCTCCATCATCTTCAAATAATATTGTTGTCAATGTGATTGTGATGTAACTTGTTCAACAGTAGAAGCATTTTCAACTTGACTTCGTTATATGTAGTTTTTATTTTTCCTCATTTATTCCTTTTTTAAGACAATTTTGACTTAAACAAAATCAGAAAGAGGTACACTGATTTCCCATATATCCTCTACTATCCCACATGACTAGACTCCCCCATTATCTATATCACTAACCATATGATATTTTTTTTTATCAAGACTAAACCAACAATGACACATCATAATCACCCGAAGTCTACAGTTTACCTTAGGATTCACTCTTAGTGTTGTATAGTCTATAGGTTTGGACAAAGTATAAATGAACGACATATCATTATTATATTATACAGAATGTTTTTGATCTAAAAATATTATGCACTCTACTTAAACATCTCTCCTGTGTTGAGTGCATAAATATTTACAAATGTTATATAATTTTGTTGGATTGACCCCTTTATTATATAATGACTTTATCTCTTATTATATTCTGGTTTAAAACATTCATTTTATCTGATGTAAGTATAGCTCCCCTGCTTTCTTTCGGTTCCATTTGCATAGAACATCTTTTCCTGTTCCTACACATTTATTAGTATGTCCTTAAAGTGGAGTGAGTCTCTTGTAGGCAGTAATACTTGGGTCTTCTTTCTTTCTATCAATTCATCTACTCTGTCTTTTGATTGTCAGATTTAGTCCCTTTATATTTAAATTAATCATTGATAAATGTAGACTTACAATTGCTTTTTTGTTCTTTGTTTTCCAATTGTTTTGTAAATCCTTTATTCTTTCTTTCCTTTCTTGCTTCCTTTGTGATTTGATGATTTTCTGTAGTGGCTTGCCTTGGTTCCTTTCTCTTTCTCTTTTGGTATTTACGATAAGCCTTTGTTTTATGGTTACCATGCATCTTACATAAAACATATTTATAACAGTTTTTTAAACTGATAACAACTTACCTTCGAATACATACAAAAGCTCTAATTTTTTATATTCCTCCCCTACAATTTATGTTCTTGATGTAATAATTTGTATCTTTTAAACACAGCATATCAACAAATTATCAGTTATTTTTAATACATTTGTCTTTTAACCTTCCTTTTACACTTAGAGTGATTTACCCTCTACCATGACAACCTCAGAGTATTCTAAATTTAATATTTACCTTTATCTCTGATTTTTATACATCCATATGGTTGCCTATTAATAATTAGCCTCCTTTTATTTCATGTTAAAGAACTCATTTAATATTTCTTTTAAGGCTTGTGTATGGTGATGAATTATTAGTTTTTGCTTGCTGAAAAAAAAATCGCCTTTTTCAATTAAAAGCTTTGCTTGGTGGAGCATTTTTAAGTATTTTAAATATGCCATGGCATCCATTCCCTTGGTCTGAAAAGTTTCTGCTGGAAAATGTGCTGATAATTGTATGGAGGTTATTTTGAATGTAATGAGTTGCTTTTCTTTTTCCCTTTTAAATTCTCTCCTTGTCTTTAACTTTTGGCAGTTTAATTATAATGTATCTTAATGTGGGCCTTTTTAATTTCATCTTAGTGTTTTTTTGTGCTTCCTAGATCTGGATGTCTATTTCTTTTCCCAAGTTAGGGAAGTTATGAGCCACTACTTCTTTGAATAAGCTTCCTGCCCCTTTCTCTATTTTCTTTTTTTCTCCTTCTAGAACTACTTTAATATGAATATTTGCTTTACAGTGTCCCATTAGTCCCATAAGCTATTGTTATAGCTTTTCATTCTTTTTCTTTTTCCTCTGATTGTATTAAGTCCACTGCTAATGTCGTTTTCTGATCTTTCCTTATGCTTGATCTAGTCTGATGTTTAGTCCATCTATTGAATATTTTAGTCATAGTATTTGCAGTTACTGTATTGTATCTATGATTTAATACTTTGATGCTTTGATATAATTCGATAGTTATTTGTCATCTTTTTGAAATTCTTTGGTCTTGCCATTGCTTTCCTGACCTCAGTGACCATCTTTATAACCATTATTTTGAACTTGTATCAAGCAAATCACTTATATCTGTTTCATTGTTTCGAGATTTTTTTTTCTTAAAATATAAACAACATCCACCTCTTCTAGTCATGTATTAGTTGAGTCTCATCCATTAGCCTGGCCTAAACTCCTAATTCTTATTTAGATCTTGAGATTGTCCAAGCCACTTCCTTTGTTCTTAAAAGCTCCAGTACTTGATGACATGTTGAGACCTGTCAGCATCCCAAAGGGGAGGAATCAGTTTAGCATTTTTATGAAGACTAAGAATATGTAGTTAAGCTCTTTCTAGACAAAAACTGGAAAATGAGCATCTTGCCTGTTTCTTCTGTGCTGGGCCCAGGTGTGTAACCATGGTAGTGGGTGTTATTGGTGTTCTAAATTTTTGGCCATTCCAATTTTGTAATTGTATTTCTCTGATATATAATGTGAAACATTTTCATATGCTATTTGCTATCTGTATATCTTCTAGTGTCTGTTAAGGCTTTGGCCATTTATTTTTTAATTAAATTTATTGGGTGACATTGGTTAATAAAATTATATAAGTTTCAAGTATACAATTCAATAATTCATCATTTGTATATTGAATAATGTTCACCACCCAAAGTCAAATCTTCCATCACCATTTGTTTAATCTCTTTTACTATTATCTGCACCCCGCCACCGCCCCCCCCCCCCCCGCCCAATTCCCTCTGGTAGCCACTATACTGTTATCTGTGTCTATGAGTTTTTTGGTTTGTATTGTTTGTTTGCTGCTTTAAGTTTTATATCCCACATTTGGTCCATTTTTTTTAGTTGAGTTTTTTTTTTCTTACTGTAGAGTTTTCAGAGGGTTTTTTTTTTTTAACATTTTGGATAATAGTTCTTTAACAGTTATCTTTTACAAATATGTCCTTCCAGGCTGTGGCTTGTCTTCTAATTCTCTTGATGTCTTTTGTAAACCAGAATTTTTATTTTTAATAATGTACAGCTTATAAATTATCTTTCATAGATTAGGTCTTGGTGTTGTGTCTCAAAAGACATCACTATACCCAAGGTATCTAGGTTTTCTTCTCAGTTATTATCATTGCTAAATTTTAGTTTTAGGGGGTTTTTTGGGTAGTTAAGTCTATGATCCATTTCGAGTTAACTTGTTTTGGGTGTGAGGTCTTCATATAGATTCATGTTTGTTTTTTCTTTTTGGCACGTGGATATACAGTTGTTTCATTTGTTGAAGAAGCTATTAGTTTCATTTGTCTTTGCTCCTGTGTCAAGGGTTAGTTGCCTTTTTATGGAAGTATATCTGTCCTTTTTGTTCCACTTATTTGTCTATTCCTTTAACCAATGCCATACTTAGCTTTACAGTAAGCTGTGTTTGAATAATGTCAGCCCTCCAACTTTATTTTCTTTTTATTTTTTTTTTAGTGTTAATAGGTGGTAAGATATATTGCATCTAAGCTAGGAACTCAAGAAAATTCTGCTGTGATGACATTATATTTGAAAAAACACATAATTGTAGTTTACTCAATCTGAAGCCTCCAGAAAGGAAACAAAATCACACCTATTGAGAATTTTTATTTATGTCCAATCCTGTTTGAACTAAGACTGTTTGTTCCAAAGGGCCATATCTGAGTTCTGTCTGAGATGAAGACTTTTGTTTTCTGATGCAGTGAATATTTAGACCTTAAGCTGGTCTCACAACAATCTTTGCTTGTTCTAACATATTGCAAGTCAAATTCAGTCTGGCGTTTAATCAGATTGTTTAATTTTAGAAATATGCATGTGATCTTTCTGATGTTTGTTTCAAGATTGTCCATATGTTTTTTCTTTTTAATCTTTTTTCCCCAATAAAAACAAAGCAATTGAAGGTCAGAAATGAGAGAAGAGATACTTAAGCCAGGTGATTATAGATGATATTAACAACCTCAAGCTTTCCTATTAATGGCTTAAGTTTGTTAATAATAGATGGTTTGAAGCAAGAGTAGGTGAGCAGAATCATTCAGGAAACTAGCACTGCTGTCTGTCATGTCGATAGTTGTATTAATACATATAAGGAACTTAGTACGGTGCTTGGCACATAGAATTTAAACAGTTCTTTGATTTTATTTCATTCATTGCTCATAATAACATTACCATTATCTCAATTTTAAAGATAAATGGGCACAAAGTGGAAACTTGGCAAGTTACACACCTAGTGAGTCAGATCTGAGAGTCGAGTGCATGCTAACACATACTCTCACATTCTTAATGTGCTCTGTTGCCTCATAATTACTCCAAAGCCAAATCCTTAGTTCATCATAATTGAAAAGAGGAGACTAATAGTCCACATAAGTATTTACCATGTATTAGAATTATGATAACTTTAAGTAATATTCTGTCAATAACACTATTCTTTTAGTCAAATATTGTGTGTATTACTATATATTTCTTTTTAGTTCAGATTTCTGATATAATTGAAAATAATATCACAAATCAGTTTATTTTGAAATATTCAATAACTATATAGAGAAATATATAAGGTATAAGAATAATCTAATGACCACTACTCACCCACAGCTTGAAAAACAGAACAGTACTGAACTACTGTGTCCTCCCTTGGCCATACCTTCCCTTCCCCTCCCCTCAGGAATAACCACTATTTTCAGCAGGGTTTTCAAAATTATTCTCTTACTTAAAATTGTAGTTAGAGACATATACATACCTCATATGCAATAACTTTTAGTTTTTGTTGTTTTGAACACTATATAAATGGTTTAAGACTCTATATGCTATTGCAACTTCATTTTATTAAGCAAAATTGTTACAATTTATTCAATCCTAAAGCTAGATCAAAATATACTTAAAATTTCTTATACATTTTTTCAGCAGACGTTGGTTTGTTTTAGATTTTGCTCTTTTAGTTTTCCATGTCTTCTGGTAGACTGGTGCAAGAGTCTCTCCACAGTGTAAATGCCTAAAAGTAGAGATAATGATTGGTAAGACATATGCATTTTCAACTTTTCAAAATGTCCAATTATGTCCTTATCAATAATTGGTATTATTTATCTATCAGATTTGTATATAAATATCATCTATCAAATTATCTATTTGTTGAGAGGGGTGTAGTAACTGACTTAACATCTATGTTACATTTTTTAGTGTAAAAAAGAGATTCAGGAAGTATAAAAAAATTGAGAGAAGGATTAGAGGCATTTGAAGGCTTAAATAATGTTAAGAACCCTGATCTACTCATGCAGGGATGCTGAAAATTTTGCAATTTCAGGAAAAAAACAGATCAAAAGCCTCCAAGAGTCTGAAAACTCTCTTGGAATCTGGAGAATCATTCAGAATTGGGCCCTGCTCTTGAGAGCTAGTACTTTCACTATCTTTGCAGCAAATCATTAATTTCTACAAGTGGGGACTACAAGTCTTGTAAGATCAAAACCAAAAAGATATTCAGGAAAACCGAATGCTTCAAACATGAGAAAGATACATATTTATTCCATTAGTTTTTAGTGGTCTAACTGGTCAAAGGTCTTCTGAAACACTGCTTTATCATTTTTATAGAAATATGAGATCAGACTATCAGCTTTTTGTATTTAATGTATTTTAAGTCCAAATTATCACATTCTTTTACAATAGGATTTGCTGACTATGAAATTCTACATTATACTTACTTATATTCAATTTTAGTTCTATGTTCTTTCTCCATATAGCCTTCACCTCATCATCAGTGCTCTTGTATCGTCACGTAACACAGGATATTGTTCAGTTGTATCATTCATGAGTATGCTCCTCCAGCCTCTGGACATTTGTTTCCATTATCCTATTCTTTTTCCTGGCATTTTGTTAATCAGAACTCACCTTTGCCGAATCCATTTAATTGATTACTCACACTGGGGAGTATTGGGTGGTTCTGTCATTATAAGTTACCTTTCATAACTGAATTTCTATCCAGTAACTTTGGAGAAAACATTTCATCTGTAAGAATGGGAAGGATTTTATGGCACTATGACAGGATAGGGGTAGAACTAGTTCACTTTCCTTACGTAACTTCTGAATAAGGCTTAGCATCTTCATTTTACATTTGGGACTAGCCTTCTATGTGGATTTTATTTTTGAACAGAAAGAGCTCTTACCTAGAGATACATCAGACAAAATGTGCATCATTAAAAGACTTGTCACTAAGGCAAAGCTTTTTCTTTTTTTAAACTTCCCTTACCTAAGTCAGACTAACACTGCCAGTAGTAGAAGGTGATGGGATGCTGGGCTGTTAACTTTTTTAGGCCAAGTATAAGTGAAGTCCCTATCTATATTTAAACTTCGTTATTGAGGGGAATGAACAACCTAGGTTTGATTTACCCTTGAAGAGAAAGAGTCTGAAGTTTTACTAATGTGGTTTTGATAAAACAGTCACACAATAAGGGGCTGCTCAGTCTTTGTTTAGCTGTGAATAGAAAATACCAATATCCCAAGGTCTCTTTGGAATATATCTCTTCCCTTCTCAATTTTGTTTTGCTTTTATTAAAAAAGGACCCTGATGCAGAAAAGGAATAAACTGCATAGATTAAATGTTTCTATATCTGATGATTATAATGAAGGCTGGAAACGTTTAAATAGATGAGACTCAATTCTAAATGCCTTCTTCTAGCAATATCTGCATGAGTATTCAACTCAGTTTGGGTCCAAAGACAAAGGTCTCTGAATAACTGCAGATTTTAAGCTTATTTGTTACCATTTCTGGGAAACCCTGGTTTTGGTTTATCGATCTTGCTATTCATGTCTTGCAAAGCTCATAAATATTCAATTGATGATCCTGATTTGATTTTCTAATACTAAAAACAGTTGTATGCACCAGCTTCTATCTTCTACCATAATGATACATATATGCAGACTATACATCACTAAAATTTTCTTTTATATGCTATTTAATTCCATTCTTTATCCTCCACATTTTATGATAACCTGTACTTAAAGCCATGAGACTATACTACCTAAAATCGTGTTAGTGATCACTGTAGTACTGTAAGAAATTATTAAGTAAAGGTAGCATACATGAAGTCAGCTTCTCTCACTTATGCTAACAGCTACTTCCAGTTCAAGACAGACAGCCTGGAGGACCTCTGCCTTTAGCAAGGTAGCATAACAGCAGCTCCGGGGGCAGGAGTGTATGGGAGCGGGGGTAGATATCTGAAATGTGACTGTTGTTCTCTTTTTGGAGGTGCTCGTGTCATAAACATTACTTCTTGAAATTTGTAACTGCAGCACATGATACAGAGTTCCAAAAAACTTTTTTCCAACCTTTTGAGCATCCCTTTATGTACCCTTCTCAAGTGAAAGGTCAGTGTTGAGTATATGTCTAATTTTCTTTCTCTTTGCTGGACACTGATGCTATTTTGTCACGTTGACTATATTCACGGGTAATATCGGTTAGCAACCGATGATTAAATCTTCAAATCTCTTGAATGACTTAACTTATTAAACATAATTCTAAAATTATTAAGAAATATAACAATTGATCCCATCTGATTTTTGACATTAGAAATATTTTAAGATGATCAAGAGGTAACATGAGGCTTTATCTTTTTGATTTACTATGGAAAAATTTCTCAAAGTATAGCCCTTGAACACGTGTATTGTAATGATCTAGTGTGATTGCTAAAAACCCAGATTCCTGGACCTTATTCCAGACTCACTAAATCAGAATCTCAGCATTAGGGTGAAGAAATCTGTGTTTCAACCTCAATTTACTGTGTGTTCCTCTTTGATGATTTTACTGATGGATGGACATTGGCAAGGCAGTTACGTAGAGCTAATAAAAATTTGTACTTTAGCTCCTTTTATTCTGAATTTCAGATCACATTGACTTTTAAATTATTTTTAGCATTGGCCAGTGTTCTCAATTCTGCCATTTCTTTGCTTGAATCATATTGATCAGGATACTTAGAAGGACCCTGGGAATTGAACCTAGTCTTTCAAGGCCTGACTCTATCACTTACGAGCTCAGTTAAGTGAACAAGCCTGACACTAAAATTACCCAAATCTCAGCTGCCTAATCTGAAAGTGGGATTGATAATAGTACCTTTTGTTTCAAGTAGTTGTTCCATAGCATTTCTGATGTTGGTACTTCTGAGTCGTCCGACATACTATAATGAGGAAAACAAATGTTTAATTCAACTTATTTTTCTTAAAATCTGTAATTTTCTAAGAACAGAAAACATTAAAAACTAAGTTCTATGCAAAGCTCTTCAATAAAGGTGCTCCCTTTCTTAATGAAGACTAACTTGCAGAGCCAGTTCTGTAAAACGGCTCAGAACGACTTTGTAATGTCTCATGCTGTTGAAAATGTAGTATGCGACGTTTTACTAATTAGTCATAATCCAGTTAACACACAGTGAAATTAAAATTCGTGGGGGAAAATGTGTGCTAATCTGCACTGTTACCTTGAGCTAGCTATATATCTAAATAATATACAAGCACAGTACCATTTATGAATATGTCAGGGTGTTGTGATTTCAAAAAAAGTAAAAATATATAAGGTTGAAATATGTAATTTACAAAATATAAGTTTATTCACTAAAAAAGCTAACATTACTGAAATTTCTTTCTTGAGAACCAGAAACTATTTACTATTTGGATTATTTGTAGTCAGTCACTTTCATGTGGGTATTATTAATTGTTGCTTACTAAACATTTTGTACTTAAAGGATGTTGTAATAGCTATTACTTAATACCTAAGGAAAGGGATCTAGGGGTGACTGGTCAAGAAGACATACCTTCCAGGTAACTAATCTCAACATAGTTCAAGAGGTTTGAAAAATCTATCATTTTCTTTGAGTCAATGTTAATTCACGTTTCTTTGGCTTATCTTTAAAGGGCTAGACTACTACAATCAATGAAAAAAGTAGGACAGTTTGTTACTCACCTCCTAAAAGAAAAGTATATTTCATCTCAGGAAGACCTGTTCTTGGCTGCGGCATAGGTGATCCACGAGGGAATCTGGGGTATGTTGCAAAATCTGTTACTGCAAATAAGTTTAAAAATACATTTAGAAATCAGTTTGCACAGTTTTAAGGTTATCTATGACAACTTTGTTTACACACGCTTAAGAAAGAATACTCTTAAGTAAAAAGGCAATTCTTGACTCACGCAATCTGCATTGACTATGTGAATATCGTGTGGCATAACAGAAAAAAGGTTACAAACCACTTGCTTGAAAATTATTTTTGCCTTCTGCAAACACAGAAGGGAAGAGAAGTAGTTCAGGGACAAAACCTGAGTAATGTTCCTTTCCTGATAAATTATACATTGTACCTTAAAAATAAACAAAAATTGGGAAGCTTTAGAGTTACTGTTTCCTTCTGGGATCCTTACTGATACACTGATTCTAAAAAGAACAATTAAGATAACTTTTACAGAGATTGGGTATGTCTAAACCACAACAAATGATGATGACCAAAGAGCTAGCAACAGAAAGGCAAGCCATCCCTAAACCTGTTATAGGAAGGAGAAAAGAGAGCTATATCACAGGAGTCTTTAAGAAAATGTTGAGCAGTGAAAGAGAGATCATCCCCACAGCACCATGCATCCACCAGAGCTACAATCAAAGAAGGACTAGAGGAAATAAACATCCCAATCTTCTCCTATCCTCTAGTTCCTAACAGTGCCTCCCATTGGCCAAACTCAGCAAGACAAGAAGTCTGAGTGACTCAGCATATAAAGGTCAGTATCCCAGGGCACAAAGCAGGGAAAGAAGAACAGAGTATGGGTCTGAGAGGAAGAGGGAGAGTAGATAACAAACGTTGTTAACTGTGAAGTAAAAGTAAAACGAGCAAAATCTTACTCTTTCCTTCAGGTGACTTTGCCAACTACCAGTTTCTATATACTCAGTAGAAAGAAGTGAGCAGAAACATCATACTGGGACAACGTGGAACCTAACCTATTATGTGCTTCAAACAGATCTGTGGCATGCCTTTGACAGTGATGACTCTTAGTAAGTGAAACTTTTACATTGGATATTCTAACTATAATGAAGAGAGTCCAGACTAAGCCAGCTCGATGTTATTTCTGCATTAAAATCCAGATGGGAGTGGTGCTTTCCTTTGAGGACTGGTCGGCCTTAGCTGGTGCTAACAAAGATAGAGCATCAAATGATACATTACTTATCTGCTTGTGACACATGTGATCCTCTATATCAATGTGTGTTATGATTTCTGTTCCTAGAAACAAAGGAAGAAAAATTATTAAGCCATTAAAAAACCTTTGAATATTCATAACAATATGCCCATGCATGATTAGTTAGAACAAGAAGTTTCTACCAGATAAGTTAAAAATGAATCATTTTTCTTCTTTTAGCCTTATTCAGTCAGTTTGGAGGCAACTACTTACAGTTCATCTCCATTATTGCTATATTATTTTGGCTTTGGAATCTCTAGTAGAAAAAGTGTATAGACTATGGGGAGTTCATATCAAAATTAGTAATTGAACAAATAGTGGTTTATTTGTTATATGTTAATCATGGATTAATGAAGGGTAAAAACTACAGTTCGCTCAATAAGTACTTGTCTTCTTTAATCAAAAATGTGCTTGAAAAACACCTTTTAAGAGATTAATGACAGATTTCCTAAATACAATGAAAAAAAATATGCCTACATATTGTTAGAATGCTATAGGTTTATAATATAAAAACTCGGCCAAGAGAAGTTACATTTTCCTGATGCCCATTGGAGTTATCAGCAACATATTTTTCTAAAGTCTCTTTGGCCAGAAAGAGTATATATGAAAATTTTAATGACATTTAATGTAGATGCAAGTAGGAATACCCAGGAGTGGCCAAAGACAAGAAGATTAAGTGGTATTAATTTACCAATTGAAACACCGGTCTATCTATATTTAGCATGTATAGTTTACCAATATTTTTTCAAAAAATTTTAAACTTTTTTCTAAACATTTTAGTTAATATTCAAATATATATTAATATTTCTGTATATATCACTATTCCTCACTGTGCCCGCTTGACTACAGTACTGTCTCGTATGTATGATGGATAGTAGAAAGTACTTTAAAATATTAAAATGGACATATAAATGCTGCAAATACAAAAGGTTGTTAATTACAATGAGTTCATGAATATGATATACCACATTTTAGTCCAAAAGAAGATGTTATACGCCATACATTTTTTTTTCTTACAGAGAACTTATTAGCATTGGAGGCATTCATAACTCAACAGCAAGCTGTTACAGTTTCTCTTTGGAAAAAATTAAAGAGTAGAATGTACTTGTCAGGCTGCAAATAACTATAACTTAGATTATCACAGTTTAAAAAATAGGAAGATTATTTACTTATCGGTCAATAGTCTCAAAGATTAGGATATCACCTCTTTTTCAATTCTGCTATGCTTGAAGAAGTGACATGTTGCCTCATATTCACAAGAGAGCAACTCTAGTGCTAGCTATTTTGCATATATATATATATATACATACACACACATTTGTTTCAGGTAGGAGTATGGAGTAAAAAGGGCACTGTCAACTGCATCCATGTCCTTTAGTCAGGAATACAAATCTAACAAATTTTGAGTTAGTTAAGCAAGTTTTAAGTAAAGGAAACCTGAAAATACTGGAAAAATATAAAACATTGATATGAGATGTTAAGACAAAAGTGATCCATCTCTATGTTCTGAGTTTTTCATTACAGGTACTGTTAAATGTCCTCCCAATAACCAGACCTGTCTTCCATTTTTTTTTTTTTCCTAACAGAATCCTGGTTGGTTCTAAGTCCACTGCTTAAAGCAAAACCTCAAAAAGTTACTGGGGACGAT
The DNA here is from genome assembly GCA_003508835.1 of Eonycteris spelaea. Taxonomy (NCBI): domain Eukaryota; kingdom Metazoa; phylum Chordata; class Mammalia; order Chiroptera; family Pteropodidae; genus Eonycteris; species Eonycteris spelaea. Next base: position 16,049,298 of record PUFA01000004.1, read on the forward strand.
TCAAGCAATGAATCTGTGATAATAATAAAACCAACACTGGCTTAGATGTCAGGAGTCCAGTCCCAGCTATTTTAATAAGTAGCATATTAAAATCAGCCCTCTTGGGCCCCTAATTCATCTATAAAATTTAAAATGTTAAAAAAAGATCAGTGGAGTCCAAGGTATGTTCATCAGATCTGAAGTTCTATGGAAATATTTACTGTTCCCCAAGGAAATGAGTAAGAGAAAAAGTAGAGCTATGACCCCATTATTACAAATGGAAGTGTAATTGCTTTGGCTTATTGTTTCCCTGAATGTTACCTTTAATATATATATTTAAAAAACTGTCCTATTTAAAAAGATTTTTAAAAATCTGAGCAAAATTTTCCATCCACAATATGCCTAATAGGCTATGCTTTAATATATAAATTAGCAGAATGATATATCTATCATTGATATCTCTCATCAAATGTAAAACCTTACTCCACTCTAATTTTGTTTGACATGAATACATCCAAGGAAACAATAGCACTGTATCATATACCACTTGAAAATGAGTTCTCACTTGTTTTAAAAAACCTTATGAGTGGATTCTGAGGGAAGACAACTCAAACTCTTGTAATTGCAATATAATTTTAGATTAATTTCCACACCTAGAGGAGGGTAGATGCCACAGAGGATAGATTAAATGGTTAGGATGCTCAAGGATATACAGCCCAGAGTGTGGATAATACTAGAACCCATAAAAGTAAGAAAATAACTAATAGAAAAAGTACACAGTTGAAATGTAGAAATGAATGCCTTTAACCTTTGAACATATTAGAGGTAATATAAGTCTACACTGTTCATAAGCTTTATACACCTATAACAGACAATGAAGGGAAGTTGGTGTTTTTGACATTACTCTAAAAATACATTAATTCATACTTCATGTTGTTAGTCACTGGTCTCTTCTAATAAGAATTTTTCTGTTACTGTCTCCCCCAAAAACACAGTGGTTAACAGACAAGTCTGACCCAAAGATACATTTTAAAAATTCTTGTGAATTCAAATATTTTTAAAGCTCTCATTCCATGCCAAGCACAGTGAAGCACACAAATATAAAATACAGTGTCTACCATTATGAATGTTGAAAATCAAGTTAGGGAATTCAAATATAAAAACAAGTAGAAACACATTTTAAGATATTGGTACACAACCAGCAACATTGCAAGTACTTAAGTCCTATTTGAATCTCACATCTACTATATAACAGTATTAGTAGTTTTATCCCTGTTTTGCAGAAGAGATAGCTTGGGTTTGGGGCTACCTTGCCCAGGATTATATAACAAACAAGCAGCATCAGGGTAGAGAAGAAGTATCTTTTTCTCTTCACTTATTGAGATATTCATGCTCTCAACCTATTTCACTACATTTCAGATGATGGTCATATTTTGTTTTTGTTTTTTAAATTTGGGGTGACATTGGTTAATAAAACTATATAGGTTTCAAGTGTACAAGTCATTAATACACCATTTGTATATTGTGTATTCACCATTCAAATCTCCGTGTATTTGAACTTCTTTATCTCTCCCTCACCTCCCTTTACCTCTGGTAACCATTAAACTGTTGCTTTCAGTTTTATGTCTCACATATTCATGAAATCATATGGTTCTCAACTTTTTCTGTCTGACATTTCCTAAAGCCTCTGCCCTGGCAGCAGACGACATTGTTTCCTGACAAAGAAAATTGAGAGCTTGAATTAAACTCTAGTATCTGAATTTTTTTTCTTCCTATAGATAAGAAAATAGAGATGCATACAGATAAAAATAAAAGTTCTGCCAAATGTTCCATCACTAGAGTTGCTGAGGTAAGAGATTTTTACTTTCTGGAGATCTTTTTACCTCTCTTCTGACTACCTACACATTGAAATGTGAACATTTGCTCTATTCTCCCTACATAGATAGAATACTCAAAAGCAGCACAACCCTCTTTTCCATTCTGGCCACCATTTTTCCTTCATGACCATGTTCAATAAAGAAGCACTAATCTTATGAAAATAATTTAAAACTTTTTTTTCCTAAAGCTCAGATAATAGGTCTGATTCAGCAATTCATTAAGAATGTTTTCCTTGGAATGCCAATGACATTGAACTATCAGTTAAAGAAAAAATTTAGAAGCAACCTAAGTGCCCATCAATAGATGATTAGATAAAGAAGTGTGGGGTGTGTGTGTATATATATACACACACACACACACATAATGAAATATTATTCAGCCATGAAAAATGAAATCTTAACCATTTACAACAACATAGACGGACCTAGAGAGTATTGACCTGATTTTACTTATATGTGAAATCTAGAGCTCTTACCTAAACATTACCAAGCTATTTGACACTGTTGATAACTTTTCTTGAAATCATTCTCATCTTTTACTTGAAAATGAATGCCTTTTCTTATATTACTTTCTGGACTAATACATTGCCTTCATCTTTCCACATTCTTAGTTGTCGTGTTTTCAAAAGCCAATGCTCTCCTAGAGTTTATCCTTCCCTTATGTGTGATTTTATTCATACCTCTATAATATGGCTCTATAATAACTTTCTATTTCTGGTCCTGACCTCTCTCTTGATCTCAAAACCACCCCTCCGGTATCTTCCTTCTGATAGTTCTTTCGAAACTAAAAATCAACATGTCCCTTACTAAACTCATACTTTAAACCTAAGTTATTTTTTTTTTTTTGGCCTTGAACATGCCTCATACTTTGCTCTTTCCCCCTTTCAATCTAATCTGACTTCTTATCCTTGTTCTGACTTTTCAGGAGATATCTGTATGAATTCTCCTTGAATATCTCAAACTTTAAAGTATAAATGAATATGTTTCAATTACAAAACACACTCTTATTTCTGTTTAATTCCATTTTTATAAATTCTCCACCAGCTAGGTATGATATCACCAAGATGGCAACATAAGTTATACCTGACTTCACCTCGCAAGCACAACAATGCTTCATGGACAACATACCAGAGAGAGAATCCTAGAATATATGGACATGAGGCTGAAGCATTCCCCTGCACAGACGAAAGACTGCATCAGAAGGATAGAGTAGCCACTATATGCTGGCCACACTGTCCTTCCTCCAGGCCAGCACAGCACCATGCCAAGAGGTCTCTCCTAAGCCTATGGTTCCTCCAGTGTGAAAAGAGAACCCAGAATGGACTCCCAGCATGCAGTGTCAGTTTTCGAGAACACCTACTCTGATCTTACCCCTTGAGGATCACAGGGCAATCTGTGTGGCTTGACTGCTGACAACCTAACTGTGAGAGCAAAGGAGGGAGGTGCTTGCAACAACCAGCACTTGCATCTCAGAAGAATTTCTTGCCCACATCTCCCAAGTAGTAGCCACAACCAGCAACTTTGTTCATGTGCAGAACCAAGTTGGTAGCACTGTCTGACTGATGAACAGTGATGCCTGGTTCATGTCCTCAAAGAGATTGCCAGTCATGGAGCCTGAACTGCCACTGCCCAGGTAGGGTAACTATATCACGGCCACACGGTCATCGAATAAAGCTCCCAAGTCCTCCTGACCAGAACACTCTGAAAGCTATGTAGCCCAGCAACACTTTAGCAGAGAGTAGAAGCAGAGCCAAAAGTCTACAGAGAAAAACCAATAGCTTTGTTTGGCCAAGGATCTTGGGCACAAGTTGGCTTGAGTTATGATTACAAAGATTTTTGTCAACCTTGGAGCTAGCTGTCTTGATGCATCATGGCAGGGAAAAGTTTATAGCTCTGCCTAGTGCTGGATACTGCTTTCAGACTGCCCAACTAGGGAACCAAACCAGAATATGTGGAAAGCTGCGTAGTACATCTAATATCCTGCCTACAGTGTCACTCTCCATCTGCAGAGAAAAACCAGTGGCTCCATCTGGTCAGGAAATTCATTACACAGCCTTCCCTGATTCTGATCCTTGACAACAAGTCATGCAGGTTCTGGGGCCCTTTCTGCTGCCCAGCAATGGCAGAGAAAGTAATCCATAGCTCCACTTCTACCTAGTGGTGAGTGAACCCAAGCAACCATGGAGCTTATCCTATAGTCTCACTTAGGCAGATAAGCCAGAAGTCTTATTCACATGTTCTCAACAAGCAGATCCCCTCAATCCCCTACCTCAGATCTTGGATAGTAGGCTTGCTCAAAAATAGACCCAAATGCAAGCCCTTCCTGCTCAAGGACATTACTAGCGGGCATGCCCAGAAACAACAAAATGAGCTGACTGGTTAGAACCGTCTGCCAAAGTGGCCCCGTAAAATGTGCAGATACCAACATCAGGAATCAAAAATCTGGCAAACATGATCCCATCAAAGGAAACTAATAAAGGTTCAATAACTGATCCTAAATAAATGGAGATCTGTGAACAAAGAATTCAGAATACTCTGCTTCTAAAATAATCTTTAGTGAACTAAAAGACAATGAGAATGAGAGGTTAAAAAAAAAGACAACCAAGAAAGCTTCAAAAGCATACTCTCTCTACCATACCAAAAAGTATCTGTGAATTAGAAACAGGGTATTTCAAATTATACAGTCAGAGAAACAAAAAGAATGAACAAAGCCTTGGGATTTATGAGACACAATCAAAAGAAACAATTACATTGTGGGAATTCCAGGAAAGAGAAAGATAAAGGTAGGAAAATATATTTAAAGCAATATCAGTTATAAACATTCCAAGTCTAGGGAGAAAAATAGACATCCAGATCCATAAGACCCAAAAGAATCCAAAGAGCTTGAACACAAATAGAGCTAAGCTAGACACATTAACTTGTCAAGAGAAAAAAAAAATTTGAAAGCAACAAGATAAAAGAGACATTACATACAAGGCAACCTCCAAAAGACTATAGGCAGATTTCTCCACAGAAATGTTTCAGACCAGGAGAGAATAGGCTGATATATTCAAAATATTGAAATTAAAAATTATCAACCAAGAATTCTACACCCAGAAAAGTTGTGCTTCAGAAATATAGGAACAATGAAGAGTGTCCTGAAGAAACAAAAGCTGAGGGAGTTTATCACCACTAGACCTGCCTTACAAGAAATGCTAAAGGGAGCTCTTCAAATAAAAATAAAAGGATGATAACTGACATCTTAAAAACATAAGAAGGTAGAGTAATGGTAAATAGAGTCAAAGTTAGATTCTGAAATATGCTAATTATGGTGTGTAATTCACTTACAATTTTACTTTAAAAGTGAAAAAACCATAACTATAATCATCCATTATTAGTTGCATAAATGTAAAAAAAATAAAAACTATAACATCAATAACTTAAAATAGACTAAGAATTAAAAGTGTAGGAATTCTATTGAAGTTAAGATATTTTATGTAAGCCTCATGTAACCTATAGTAGTTACACAAAAAGAAAAGATAAAGTAGCTGAAGCATACTGATACCAAAAAAAACCATCATAACATACACAAAAAAAAGACAATAGACTAAAGAATAATTGATCTACAAAGCCGCCAGAAAATTAATAATTTGGCAATAGCTTTTACCTTTCAATAGTTACGCTCTATATAAATGGATTAAATTTTCCAATTAAAAGCTATAGAATGATTGAATGGATTTTTTTAAAAAAAGGTTTAACAATATACTGTCTAAAAGGGACTTGCTTTAGCTTTAAAGATGCATAGAGTGAGAGTAAAAGTATGAAAAAAGGCATTTCAAGCAAAGATATCTACACCTACATCACACAAAATTGACTTTAAGCTAAATTGGTAAAAAGGGAAGCATTATACAATGATAAAGGGGGTTCATCCATCAAGAAAATATAACAATTATGAATATTTATGCACTCAGGATCTGAGCACAAGCATATAAAGAAAAGACTAACAGAGCTAAAAGGGGAAATCAACAGCAATAAAATAGGAATTTTAAGATCGTTAGAGTATCAATAAGGAAATAGCAAATTTATACAAGACTATAGACAAATAGATATAACAAAAATACAGAGGACATTCTATCTGACAATAGCATAGCATAATATACATTTTCAAGTGCATCTAGAGTATTTTCTAGGATACGCTCCATGTTAGGCACAAACAAATAGAAAATTGAGGAAGACTGAAATATTACCAAGTATCTTCTCTGACCACAATGGTATGGTTAGAAATCACTAGGAGAAGAAACTAGAATTCACAAATAACAAAATAAACAACAATCTCCCGAACAACCAACAGATCAGAAGAGATTAAAGGACAAATAAATTATCTTAAATAGAAAAAGTAGTTTATGAGGGATGTTCACAGCACTAAACACCTACATTAAAAAATAAGAAAGACAAACTATCTCTAAAACAAACTAAAGAACAAATTGATGTGAAGTTAGCAGATAAAGGACCTAATAAAAACTAGAGCAAAAATAGAGAACAGGAAAATAATAGAAAAAAATAACTGAATTAAGAGTTGGTTCTTTAAAAAGATAAATTTTGATAAACCTTTACTCATCATAAGGGAAAAAAGAGAAGACCCCAAAGAACAAAATTATAAGTGAATAAGGAGGCATCACAACCTAAACCACAGAAATACACAGTACCCTAAGAGGCTATGCCAACAGACTGGACAACCTAAAAGAAATGGAAAAACTCATAGAAGCATGCAATATACCAATAATCAAGAAGAAATAGAAAATGCGAATAGACCAATTACTGGTAAGGAGATTGAATCAGTAATTACAAATTCCAGGCAAGGAAAAAGAGATGGCTTGAAAGGTGACTTTTACCAAACACGTAAAGAAGAATTAACACCAGTCCTTTCAAACTTCCAAAATAAATCGAAGAGCAGGAAATACTCCCAATATAATTTTGAAAGGCCAGCATTATCCTGATATGAAAACCAGAAAATGACATTACTGGACAGACAAGGAAGCTACAGGCCAATATTGCTGATAACTATAAATATTAAATTCTCAAAATTCTAGCAAACTGAATCAGGCAGTACATTTATAGTATGATTCATCGTGATTCTCTGGAATTTATCCCTGGAATGAAAGAATGGTTCAACATATGCAAATGAATCAATGGGATATATCATAGTAATAGAATGAAAGGAAAAATTATATGTTTGACAGATGCAGAAAAAAAGGATTTGACAAAATTTGACATTTGTTCACATTAAAAACTGTTAAATTAGTTATCAAAGGAACAAACCTCAACACAATAAAGGGCATATAGACAAGCCCACAGCTAATATTATACTCAATGGTGAAAGATTGAAAGCTTTTCCTCTTCAGACAGGAACAATATATGGGTGCCCACTCTCATTGCTGCTACTTAACAAAGTACTTACTGAAAGTCCTAACCCAAGCAAAAAAATAAAAAAAACTAAAGGCATTAGAATTAGAAAGTAAATTTGCCTTTATTTGTAGATAACATGGTTTTATATAGAGAAAATCCTAAGGACTCCACCAAAAGTTAGTAGACAAAAATAAATATAAAAATCAGTAGTATTCCTATACATTAACAATTAGCTATCTGAAAAAGAAAAAAGATCCCATTTACAATGGCATCTAAAACAATAAATAGGAATGCATTTAACTGATGAAAGATCTCTACATTGAAAACTGTAGGACATAATGAAAGATATCTAAGACACAAATAAAAAGGTAATTGTGCTCATGAACTGAAAAAATTAATATTGTTAAAAGGCTATACTACCATTTGCAATGACATGGATGGACCTAGAGGTTATTACATTGAGTGAAACAAAGTCAGAGAGAAAGATAAATAACATGATTTCACTTATAGGTGGTATCTAAGCAACAAAAAGAACAAACTAATCAAAAACAGACTCACAGATATAGAGAATCTGGTGATGGACAGAGAGGAGGGTGTTGGGGGACTGCAAGAATGGGGTGAAGGGTTAAGGAAGTACAAATTCGTAGTTGATAGATGATCATGCGGATGGTGAGCATGGCATAGGGGATGCAGTTAGCATAAATGTTTTGGCTAGGTAGAGAGCCAGAGGAGAGAAAGCAATTAGGGAGATCACTTTATAAACTATATAAATGTCTAATCAATGTACCATATACTTGAAACTAATAAAATTAAAAACAGATTTAAAGAAAAAAAAAAGACTATTATCAAAAGCCATGCATAGATTTAATGCAATCCCAATGGCATCTTTTATAGAAGTAGAAAAAAATCCTAAAATTTATAGAGAACCACAAAGACCCCAAATAACCAATGAAACCTTGAGAAAGAAGAACAAGGTGGGAAGTATCATGCTTCCTTATTTCAAGCTATATGATAAAGCTATAGTAATCAAAGCAGTGTGGTACTGGCAAAAAAAAAAAATTAAAATTAAAAAATAAACAAAACAATGGAAAAGAACCGAGAGCCCAAAAATAAATCCACGTATGTTTGCTCAACTGATATTTGACAAGGGAGCCAAGAATACTCAATGGAGAAAAGACAGTCTCTTCAATAAACGATGCTGGAAGAGTTGAGTAGTCAGATGTAAAAGAATTAAACAAGAACCTGACTTTCATCTCTCACAAAATTAACTTGAAATGGATTAAAGACTTAAATATAAAACCAGAAACCATTAATACCAGAAGAAATCATAGGGAAATTTTTTCTTTATGAGTCTTTGGATATGATGCCTAAAGCACAAGCAAGAAAATAAAAAATAAACATGTGAGACTACATTGAACATTTTGGTCAAAAGAAATGATCAACAAAATGAAAAGACAACCTATGCAATGGGAAAAAAATATTTTCAAACTAAATATCTAAAAAGAGGTTAATATCCAAAATATGTAAGGAACTTATATAACTCAAGCAAACAAACAAAATAAGCAATCCCATGGGCAAAGGACCAGAATATTTTTTCTAAAGAAGGTATATGAATGTCCAACAGATACATAAAAAGATGCTCATTGTCACTAATCATTAGAAAAATGAAAATCGAAGCCACAATGAGATATCACTTCACATCTGCTGGAATGGCTAACATTAAAAAGAGATAAGCAATGCTGACAAGTATGGAGAAAGCGGGCCCTTGCGTACTGTTGGTGAGATTATAAACTGGTATAGTCACTACAGAAAACAGTATAGAGTTCCAAAACAATCAAAAATAGAACTACCATATGATCCAGCAATTCATTTCTAGGGCTATATCAAGGGAAATGAAAATACTATATTGAAGAGAGATTTGCACCTTTATATCCACAGCACCATTATTTACAATAGCAAAGACATGGAAACAATCTAAGTGTCTATCAACAGAAGGATGGATAAAGAAACTATGGCACGCATATGTGTGTGTGTTTGAATATTCAGCCATTAAAAAAAAGGAAATTTTGCCATATGAATGGACCTTGAGGGCATAATACTGGTTGAAATAAGTCAAAGACAAATACTTTATGAACTGAGTTATATATGGAATAAAAAATTTTAAAACAGATTAGATTTGCGGTTACCAGAGGCAAGGGGAACATGTAAGGAAAATTGAATAATGGTCAAAAGGTGCAACATTCTAGTTATAGGATAACTGGGGATGGAATGCACAACAGGTCTAGTATAGTTAACTGCTATATAGTATACATAAAAAATTTTAATATATTTCCTAAGATTTCTCATCACAAGGGAAAAATGTTTTTTTTTTTGAATCTATATGAAATGATATATGTTAACTAAATTTATTGTAATTATTTCACAATATATGTATGTCAAATGATTATGCAATATAACTTATACGATACTGTATATCAACTTTTCCACCATACTCATTTATCCCTCTAGCTTAAAATCTGTTTCTAGCATATAGTAAGTGCTCATTAAAAAACAAAAATGTTGACTAAATCAATACATTTTTTACACTTTTTTTTGTTCAGCTCAATTTCTGCATTCAATTAATTTCCAAGTGCTTCCAAGTTCCTTCACAACATCTTTTGAACTTACTTTCTCCCTATATCCATTGTCAAATCCTCACTGTCTTTACTGCAATAGCCTCCTACCTGATTTCACAGCCTTCAGTCTCTCCATCTAATGTATGCCACTGATAGCTTAATACAACTGAAGCATAACTCTGGCCATGTTTTTTCATAGGCTCAAAATATTTCTTTGATCACCATTCTATAACATATCTCCATACCGTGGACCCAAAACCCATTTCTGTGTTTCTACTTTTATTAGCCTTATTAAACCTATATTTGAATAAATGATGGATGGATAGAATAAGTTATCCTTTTGCCTTCCTTTTGACTTTGTATCTAATTTTCACCACTTTGTTATCTCAGTTTCTCTCTACAGATCCAAATGAGCTCTACTTTTCAAAGTCCAGTTAAAATGCTCATGAACATTTCCCTGATCTAGATAGAGGTAACTTTTCTCTTCCAAAGTTCAATAGTGCATTGAATTTATGGCAACATAACACATTGTTGTTTATTCTTTTAATAATAATTTTATGTTTATTAAAAAAATTATTTATTGAGCACATGCTATGTGTCAGGTAATAAGTGGTAAAACAAACAGACTCAGGATATGGACCCATAAAGTTCATAAGCCACTATGAGAGAGAGATTGCAACTGTCAAGAGTTCTGTGAAAAATAAGTACACGTAAGACCCTAATGAGAAACTAATCTTAAAATATTACATTTGTGTTGAGACATGAAGGATGAATAAATACAAGGATTTCTCCTGATGAACTTTGAATTTGTGCAATGGCTTTATATGCTTTGTCCTTTCATCTCCTACAGCAACCAGCTCTGCTTTTCACATGGTAAATAAGAAGTAGTCATTGAATAAAGCAGCTAAATACTGCCCCAGTATATATCCTATCACTCAAAAGACTGTCATTTGGATGAGCACTAGGAGGAGTGGCCCAAATGAGAGTTTGCCTGCCTGCCCATACAAATAAGAGATTCTGCCTACTATGACAACAGCACCTGTTTGTAATTAACCTTGGCATATTCTTTGTAGTTAGTGAGGTTAATGGTGACCCATGCTGTGTTCTAGCAAATCTCGTCATTTTAGTTGGTACAACTGAAGTGGGATACAATAACATAGGTGTCACCTTAAGTCATCAGCCCGAAGGGTTTTTTCTTCAGAAATCTGGAGAGGCTGGTGTTTCAGTGCCTAAGACACACAACTGAGCATGTTCTTGTCAGCGAAATGAAATGTTGTCACAATGGAGTATGTTCCCGCTGCTTCCTAAATGCTACAGTCTTGATTTCCACTGATCTCACAGTGGTATTGTTTTCTCTGTGTATGGCAGTCGATGCAGATATAATCACTCAAGTTCTTAAATGCCATTACTTGACATCTATTGCTGAGACATGATTCACCCAAGTTATTGCCATCAAAGGCAGGAGACAGCCACCCAAGTGTTTGAATTCAAAAATGGAAACTAGATAGTTTGTCATCTAAAATGCACAGTTGTATCCACCAGTAGTGGCTGCCTGGCAAACACCTTGGAGGAGGATTTTAAGTTTGGTCCAGACTCAGCAAAAATAAGGGTCTTTAACTCTGTTTTCGACCCTTCACTCCCCCTTTTTTTCTTAATCTAGGCCAGCCTTCTAACTTTTCATTTTATTACATATGTCATTCTAATATTTCAGTTTTTAGCTTTACTTAATTACATAATCAACATAGATCATGAATAATTACTTATTTTCCTCCTTTTAACTTCCTTGCTATTTTATCTTCTAATCACTCCTGCTCACCTCTCCTCCTACAAAAGGTACATTCTGTCAAGTATTTGGCTTTACTATAATCACCTATGCATTGTTTATCTAGGGTGAGAATGGAATTCCCATGACTCACAAAAGTTAAAAATGAAGTTTAAATCAATTATGACAAGAATCATGCATAAAGTTTCTAAAATGTAAGGCATATTCTAGACTTTTCATGGAAAAGAGATATGCTGACCCGAGAAATTATTCAATTGTATGTGATTTAATGTCTTATTTTCTTTAAAATTTGCTTTTAATAATAGAGTTCTTATAATTTTCTAGTAGTTTCCCTTTAAGCATTGCCTAATCTAATATTATTTAACTTACTAGAACTTTCATGTGATGCTATACAAATACTCTAAAAATTAAATGACTCGATTTTTTAAACATCACTATATTAATATCCTTAAATTAATCTTATAGTTATCACTTTCATTTTATCTATTAATATAATTTTATAGGTTTTTTTTTTTCAACTTAAAGGTTAGTGAACATTTTAACTGGTTGTTTAGTGCTTGTTATATTTTAAAGAGACACATTCATAGGCAGAATTATTCTAATCTGGAATATAGAAATTAAAGACTTTCCTTGGATTATTTTTGAAAGGATGAAGAAGCATTCAGGAGAATAATCTTAATGGGGATCCATGATCAGTTAGTTATTCCATACTGTTAAATCTAGGTATTAAATTTTACAGATCATGGAAAAACCTAAATAATGAAATGGAATGGTATTAAAGAACCCATGTGGATTTATCCAAGACAACTTGAAAATGTAACTCTTTAGTAAGAACAAAATAAAAGACAGACATTTGACCAGATTCTGCTATACAAATAGCTCTGTACATATCTCCTAATGACATTTTGGTATTAATCATCTCATTTAGGTCAGTAGAGTTGAATTCCAAGTTCATTGTCAGAAATTCAAGATCCTGAATTTAGGAAACTGAATTTCTCCAGGTTTCAGGTATTATTCTATGAAAATATCTAGGCATATTCAATAATAAACTTTACCTCATTTCAAGAATGAGTTAAGAAACATGACCATGTGTAAAAACAAAATGGGATATTTTTAGTATAAATGTTGAACAACAGTACAAATGTTAAGTGCTGCTTGCTAAAAATGGCTTAGATGGTTATCAGTAATTCCTGCTCACATTTAATCTACTGCCATCATTTAAAAATTAGAATTTACATTTATATAGTCCTTTTATCTACACATATTGAAAGTTTCCACAACCTCCATTTTCTCAATCTCCCAGTGATTTATTTTTATTTTACAAATGGGGAAACTGGGGGAGGTTAATTGGCTTTTCACTGAAACAGAGGGCAAGTCAGTGACAGAGCCAGAAATAGACACCAAGGTTCACTTCTTCCCGTCCTGTTTCATATCATGAGAAAGGGCTTTCTGCTTATAAATGCATTTAATAACATGGTTCCTGGAACTGTTAATTAGGAAAGTTTAAAAAATCCACCTGGCTTCAGAGCTAGGAAGAAACTCTTAAAGTTGGGCATGTTTCGATAAAAAGTTTGAGAGCTGTGTTAATTTTGTGAGACTTAGGAATTCTCTGGTGGACTTAGGGCAACTCAAAAATAATGAAATCTGGGCAGAGTTGCCTCCACATATGCTTATTAAGTATGCCTAACCCTGTTCTCTTGGGAGAGTTACAAAAGTTGTGTTTACAACTTTTATACAAAGCAAGACTACATGTATTTCATTGAGAACAGACACACATGAAAGACAAACACATAAAACAAAGAAAAAATATATAAAAGGAATTAGAATCAGGACTAGTCTTATCTGTCTTAATGGCATACTTGACACATATTTAAGAGTTTCTATTAACAATAAATTTGTAGGAATGTTGAGCTACTAGGTATCATCAAAGAATAGTGTCTGTCAGTAATAATGATGATAATAATAATGATACCTTAGCCTTTACATTCAAGTGTGAGTAAAAAATTTTTTTCAACTCTATTGGGTAGAACATATTTACAGATAGGTTTAGTTTTCAGTGTTGTTTTTTAAGAGAGAAAGCAATTGTCATGTTTTTAAGCTGGTACCCAGAATAGAGAAGACCTTTAAAAATTATTAAAGATAAAAAGTATTTCATTTGCAGAAGTTTCATGAGAATATTAATATTGTATGGAATAATATATGTAAAAGGCATTAGACTCACCACATATGGCACCAAGGAAGAGGACTAAATAGAGTGGGTAGATGTTATACTAGCACAAAATTTAACTCCAAATAAGGAAGAGATTTGGAATGGAGATGTGCAAAAATAGGATGGTCTCCAGACATTTCTGGGGATGCACAAGCTTCTGCCCTACTGTTGAGGAAATTCAAGCACCAGATGAATAGTGCATTTAGTTGGAATTTAAGACTCTTACAAGAACAGAGAGTCCATTATTCTTATTGACAAAATGTGTAGCGAAGCAGTAATATCTATGGGGAATTCAGGACAAAGAGAGAAACCACTGTGAAGCAATCGGGAGGACTGGAACTTCAAGGACTGGAGGTTAGAGTTTTCATCGATAAAAAGAAATAGGGAGGATCTAAGGATCAGTGAGCAATGAGAAAAAAATAGCTTGTGCTTATAAGAAACTGTCAGAAGAGCTACCTTGATACAGTTGTACATATTCAGACTGGTAAGGAATAAATAAGACTTAAATGCCAAAAATATTGTTTTAACTTAATTTGACAAGTAATACATTGTGAAGAAAATAAAATATGAATTTCGGAACCAAAAAGGTTCAGATTCATATTCTGGTTAAATAATCTCCATCTCTTAAGTAGTCAAACTTCTAGAAGCTGAATGGAGGTTACCAGGGGCTGAGGGGAGGGGAATAAAGAGGCTGTTTCATGAGTATAGAGTTTCAGGTTTATAAAATGAAAAATTCCTTTCTCAACAATGTGAATATACTTAACACTAATGAATTGTACATTTAAATGATTATGACGATAAATTTTATATGATTGTTAGCATTCATAAAAAAAATACCAACCCTCATCTAAAACCTGTATTTAAGCTCTCTGAAAACTCAGTTTTCTCTTCTGTAATATCTTTGCATACTTACTGGGAGTATTGAGTGAGTTCTGTGAAGAAAGATCATGACTATATAGAGTATCAAATGAATAAAAATGTCAAAAATCTATTCAATGATTTCCATTTTCTTCATCTTCCTAACCTGTCAAGAATTTTTTTAGAAAAGCGTAGGGAGTAGTTATATGAAATTACCTGTTGTGTACATGATGATGGTAAATTTTAAAGTCAGTTTCTAAGGCAAAAATTATATCTCATCAGAAGTTTGCTTGGAAATCATTTAAATTTTGCATAGAATACTGAACACTATCTTTTCTCAGCAAGTATATACAGTTATTTTCTTCTCCAACAGTTAAGATGTTGTTGTTACTTTGAATATTGTTCAAAAATAGTTGGCTTGTGTGTAACAGCCATGCTGCATGGAAAATATAAACTTAAACTTCAAATGCAGAATCACATTCAGTTCTCACAATGAGAAAAGGCAACCAAATTGAGGCAGTGGTGTCTTTACGTCTTAAAGCATATGCTTACTCCAAGTGAGTGGCTCTCAAATTCCCTGCGCATCAGAGTTTTCTGGAAGGCTTATAATAATCTTGATTGCTGAGCCCCACCCTGAGAGTTTCTAATTCAATGGGTGTAGGGTGGGTCCTGAGAACTGCATTTTTAATACATCCTAAGCGAATGCTGATATTGTTGACCGCTGACCACGCTTAGCACAAACACTACTCCAACTCATACTCTGGGGGAAACAGTAGAAAGTACCTCTGTCCTCACTCCCATAAATAAAATGCACATGTGAGGTAAATGGCTTTATGAATCTTGATTACACCTAACTCCTAAACAAGTTATTTTTCAAAAACTAGGGGAAGGCAATTAAAAGGAATAAAACAAACGAAAAATTAACACATCCTTGATGGATGCAGCTTTTTGACCCTTGTGAAGAAACCTAGCAATTCCATACTCTGATCTGTCAAAGATAAACTGTCAGTCCAAATCAGTCTCTTGTTGAATTAACTCACCATTAGTTCAAGCTGTGTCAGTTCTAGTCACACCTACTGGGAAGAGCACTGATGTGATTGTGGTGCTGGAACTGAGTGCTAGAGAGTGTCTCTCTACTTGGACTAAAATTTTGAGGTCACGTAATATGCTGAACATCCTTCTCCAACATATTAAAGCCCTTATAACATCCTAATGCAGATGGATTTAAAAGACACCTGCTTCCTTTACTGACTGCACTATTTAGGCCAAAAAAAAAAAAAAAATCCAAACATTTCTGTTTACCCTAATGAGCTATGGGTAAAAGAAAAAAGTTGCAGCTCATCTAGTTAAGCAAGAGAGCAAAAATTAAAACCACGTGACAAACCTAATTTATCTGAACCAACATACATTTTTCCCCAAATGCCATATCCATTTTTTTCTATTTTATTCAATTTGCTTCTGTAAAATTCAGTTAAAGCTCTCATTTTAAATTGCTTTTAGTATAGTTGCCCCAAATTGTTTACTCAGTTCTCTTTGATTAAAAGCTTTACTTTTCCTTTCAGGCCTCTTCATTCCTCTATCAATTATGCACATGCTCCCTCTGTAGAATCCTCTGTAGGAGGGTTATTATCATGTCTCTCCTAAATGGTGTAGTTAAGGTTGTGTCAAAAGGGTACTTGCATGGTAGGATTAACTACTCTTTTGTAGGATTTGCTGAAATCAAAGTAATTGTTTCCAGTTACAGTGGTATGACAGAGAATCTACTCTAAGAGGAAACAAAATTTAAACTCACTGCTGGAGTGAATTCAGACTAAGGAATGGAAAAAAGGCTGTATCTTACCTTAAATGTGCAGTTACACTCCAAAAAGCAAAAAGAATGGAAGAAAATTAGTGTCTAGATTTGCAGAAAGATAAATTACCTTTCCTGCATTTCATATTTGTGCAGTAAAAACTGCAATAAATAAATAATTTCAATAGACCCACAATGGCCAATTAAGGGATAAAAGAGAGGGAGGGAGGGCAAAGAGCTCGTTTTTCGACTTTCAGGAAAGAGTATGGATGGTAAGTTTATGTGTCCTTGCTGAGTGCATCAAGAACTTCCCTGACTTGAACAAAGCTGAGCAAGGTGGCACATCATCATGTTTTACCACTATCGTTGCTTTCTGAATTAGAGTATTTGACCTAAGTTCCTAGGAGAAGAGCAATAGTAGGAGACTTATTGTAGTGTTTTCATATCTCAAGACTATAGAACAATCTTGTTAACATCAAAAACATATAAGAGGAACTGACTAATGTAATATATGCTTAACACCCACCCACACACAATCTTTAAGTCTTAAGTCTATTGAGATGAGGGATATACAGAATGACTGTCTTTTTGGTTCATGCAAATGTACCAATAATGAAACCCTGGCCAATTGAAAGTACCTGTCATTTCTTTCTATGGGAAAAAGTATTGGTTTGTTAAGAATTCAGTTTTAACAGTTTTGTGTCTACAGTGAAAGTTGTCTATCAGAGAATTAAAGGAATACAAGTTTGTGTAAAATCTATATAAAAAGTGGCCCTTTATCTAACCATTTTCATACAGTTTCTTTATTATAATATTAATATCCAAGTTTTTCAATCTTGGGGCAAAATTTTTAAAAATGGTATTGGGTGCTCCCAACTTTATTTAGAATAGTAATTACTTTGAGAATCTTTTTAAAAATCACTGCCTTTATAAATCTGCATAATTGGCACAACTAAAAATGAGGTAATAAATATAAAAACAGAATTCTTGCTCTTTGGTAGTTTAATATATACGAAATAATTCTGTGGATGTGATAGCCCAGATCAAGGCAAGAAACACTTCCAATGCCAGTGATTGTACAGATACAGTGCCAGACACTGTACCAAACAGCAAGAATTAAATCAAGTCCTTGTCTTCATTGACCACACAATCTAGTAGCAAAGTCAGATACAGTTCAGGCTCCTTATGATGATTGGCATGACGTGAAATAATTAATTTGAAGTTCTGTCAAAAGTATAAGGCAGTTACAGAGAGAAAAAAATGAGTATAATCAAGAAGCGTTCAAAGAAATGTCTGAAAGGTTTGGTATTTGAACTTGACCTTAAACAATGGACAACTCATTGCTTAAGTTTCCCGACCTCACTGGAATGCCATATCTCATATATTGACATGTCAAAGCATAGAAGAGGAGGGTCTGTGGATGCAGGCAATGGAGATAAGCAGTTCATTGCAATTAGAAGGTATGCTACAGAGTGTAATACAAACATGTTTAAAAAAGCAGGTTGGCGTGATTAAAATGTGTATCTTCACAACTACCTTGAGAAAGCACAGACATCATTACTCCTATTTTATGAATAAAAACAGTGAATTTAAATGTTTAAGCCTAACTGCATTATGAGAGTTGAATTAAACTCTGTGCTGTGTAAAATAGGACTTGTGACCAATCAATGGATGTTTAGCTGAGGAGATTAATGGGTAAAGTGGTTGGAGGCAGGCTTGGTTCTCCTGACTGCACCATCATAAAAAGAAAGAGGGTGAAGAAGATGTTAGGCAAAAAAAAAAACAGAACTAAAAAATTTGAAAAATTCCCAACCTGTTCATGTTGCAAAAAAAAAAAAAAAGTATGTTTTGAAGATAATATGAAAGGTGTGGCTAGCTACCATTGATAAATTGATCACACACGTGATTTATGGAGTTAATCAGACAACTCAACAAAAGCCAGTGGTAGAGATGGGATTATATTAGCTGAAAAACTCCCTGCTAGAACTAAATGAGAAAGAGTCACGTGGGCAGAGTCTGGCAGAGAGCCACAGGGGTGGCAACCCATCTAGCCAAAGGGGCGGTCTGCCCTGCTAAGCCTTAGGGGTGACACTGTCATCATGGTAGCCATATATAGCAGAGCATTGGACCAAAGAAGATTTCTCTTAATTCTTCAGATTTCATAGAACTTGCCTTGCCAAATTTTGAATTTATAGATGTCACTCCCTTTTTATTTCTCTTTGTTGGAATAGGGATGACTATCCTATGCCTGTCTCACCTTAAAATCTAATGTTTAAGCCATCTGGTCTGTCGCGTTTTGTTATGACCTCCTGAGCAGACAAAGATGGTAGTCTGCACTGCAGTTTCTGCCTTCAAACATTGTGTAGTACATTTTTTTGCTAGATTATCTAGTGTTATCTCTAGTTTGATTATGCTATTCCACCATTATCAGAAATCAGAGAGTTAACATTTCTTGATATATTATTAATTAAAAAAAAATCTTGTTTCAAAGGTGTGTTAATTATATAATGCTTTTAAAATTTCAGAATAAACATTTATATATACATAAAAAAAAAACAAAGACCTGGAAAGGCTTTTCAGCAAAATATTGGGTGGTGTGACAGGGGTAAGCTTGGGGGTAATTTTTTTTTATTTGTTCATCACATTTTCTGTTTTCTTACACTGATCATGTAGTACTTAGTAGTCTGAAAAGTAAATATAGAATAAGTTGGTAAAAAGAAGTGTTAAGATAAACCAGAGTTGCTGTGTCAGTTCACAGTTGTAATATTTTTGCCTTAAGACTAATGAAAATCAAATAAAAATTTTGTTCTTATTGCTAATTTATATTTGCTCAGTAACTCCATTCACTATTAAAAGTTAATAATTGGATCTAAAGTCAACAAATCCAGCAGTACTCACTGTATATCAGAAAGTGTTAGAATCAGCCTGAACACTTTATTTTATAGGGATGAAAATATATACTTATATATTAAATAATCCTCAAAACAGTTTACTACTGCAATGTTTTAGTATTTTATTTTGTTCTTAAAAATTTAGGATTCCATTTTCTAGATAAATTGTCAACTAATTTATCTGGTTCTTCCCCCCTCCCTTTCATCCTTCATTTCTTCTCTTTTTCTCTCTTTCTTTCAAAATGTACTGCGTTAATACTTTATGCCAAAATACTACAATGGGCTCTGGAGATTCAGATCTCAATAAACCTGATCTCTCCAGGGGTCTATTTCGGATGATAGAAAAGTTCATGAGCTACCACAATGTGACTTGATGGCTGAGAAAGAGGTATGCACTGAGGGCTGAGGAAGATATATTGGAGACACTGAGCATCTCTAGAAACTCAGGAGAGCAAAGCCTCACTGCTTCTAGAAAAGATATGAAAAAGACATTCAAGTAGTTTATTTCTATTCTCTCCCTTTTAGAGTCTTATTTAAGTTATGATTTTTTATTTTAAGTTTTCTTTGGTAGGTCGAGGTAAAAGAGAGCTATTTTATATCAAGTAATGGCTTTTACAGAAATCATAATTTATCTTTCAGAGATTTTTTTTCTGTTTATATTAAAAGTACTAAAAGAATCCTTATAGATACACTTCAAGGGTTGATTCAGTCATGATTAGGACAATAGTGACAGAAACACATTTCTTTTATAGTCTAGATCATCTGTATGAAAGTGAGAAAAATCAGTAGCTTTTAGTTGATAAGAGATTTGTAAGTATCAAAATGACTTTAGTATTAGCATTGTGTCAAGCTCCATTTAAAGAGACATAAAAATAAAGTTTTCCACAGTAGTTTTAAATGATTTATGATGAAACCGATCTCCAACATTAGGCAGAGAAAACTAAAATCCCCCAAGGAAACACTTAACATGAATAAAAAATCAGGAAATATTAATACACCGTGTCTATGGGTCCTACATATTTTATTTCTTTCACAGTTCATATAACAATTATTGAAAACATACTGCCTTCACACATATTTGAAATAAAACCCCCATCTGACTTTGTATGAAGTATGCAAGATAACAAATGCAGTTAGCCTTTAAATGAACTCAACTTATCGGAAATGATGGGTGCTTTACAACTAGTGATGGGCAGAACTTGGGAATTTGGGGAGGTTGGAACAAGTTTTGATATTTTATCTGAAGCTAATGTGAACTATTTCATTCAGCATTATGGGGTTGAAAGTCTCACAGGAGCAGAAATTAGCAAGTTCAGCAAGACTGTAATAATATCAAAGTTAACATTTGTTAAGCAGATAAATATTTGGTGTCAAACATAAAAAGTGTTAATTTTTTTTTACCTATAATCTACTGTAGAGACCCACAAGGAACCATAAATCTGAAATACTGTGAATTTCGAAAAGCGAACATCAAAGATTAATTACTTCTAAGAGAATAGCACAGAGCTTTTGCATGATTCGCACTGACAGAGAGGTTATACCTTGTAATTTGAAAGGGGAAAAAAATGGAATATTTCTTTACATATAGTCAGGAGAAAATTTTTGAAAAATAAAGTTATCATCCTACATAATATACAAAATTTCAAAGATATATATCTTTCGGAAGAATATAGATACAAGGTAGAGATAGGTAGAAAGACACATGGATATGCCTTTCCATTCCCACATGTATTCTTTAAATTTAGATATGTGGAATTCAACCAATTCAGGTTTTATTCATAAAATGTGTTAATTCAATAGCTTCTTTTAATACTACCTTCTGCATTGTCAACTGTCTCAAAATATAAACCAGATGAAGTCCACTCTGACAAATTTCTGGACAACAGAACAAAGTTACATTCACCTCAGCATCTCACTGCCCCATAGGTCTTCAGCAAATATGGGGAAGTGAATAGGATATAGTACAAGAAGCTGGGCTCAATTCGATAAAATTTGCTCGGCTGGTAACTCCTTCCACAATATGATTATTCTCCAAGCATGAGGGAAAGTTTGCCATAAGCCACCAAATTCCTTTTCTTGGTTCATCCCTGAATGTTCAATTGTGACATTGTGATTTGGCCTAAAGGATTTCTAGGGGTCATGAACCAAGTCTTCTTAACCCATAAAGAAACAGCACCTTGCGAGCCACTAGAGAAAGGCAGGAGATTCCTGCACCCCATAATATAGTGTTAACTACACAGTCCATTCAGAAAATGCACTGCATTTTGAAAGTTCACTGCACCTAAGTAGAGAGCAAAGTGAGAGAGGAAATTGAGGTAGGGAGAGAAATCAGTCTTGGCTCTGGTACTGCTCAGGAATTATTTTCAAGGGTTTGGTGGGGAAACTCAGGGAAGGAAAATTAGAGCAGAGAAGGAAACAAATGGAGAGATTAAAAGCTTTGGAAGAATGCAGCCTGAGCTTTATTGCTGGTTTCTATTTGTGTGGTTTGGGTCCATTCCATAACCCTAAGTTCTAGGATTTTATTTTCCATCTATATATTTGGCACACTTGTAGTATTTTTTCATATGATTGAGATTTAAAATGAAATAACAATCTTAAGAGTAAAACTCTTAAGTACTTAATAATTATGCATTTAACATGGATGGTCACCACAGTCTCTGGCAAATATGATTTTTAACATCATTCGTTATTTCATTAGGGTGCTACTCTGATTTTTTTATAGCAGCTCTGCTTTTATATTTTTAATATTGCTTAGCTGAGTCTTCCCAGTTCTTCAAACCTCTAAATGTTTCCCATCTCAGAAGTGGCAGGGATTGGACAACTGGTCTCCAGGGCCCCATCTAATTCTAACCTATAACTTGGTCTACTTTTAGAGACTGTACTTCTGAGAGTCACCAACTAGATGCAACATTCACATAAAATCCAAATTAGGAGACTTTATGTAGGGAATAGAAATGGAAAAAAATCCAAGAAAATAATTACAGAGAACATAACGACAGAAAGGGCCCATAAAATCCCTGCCCATTTCCCAAGTATGTTTTACACTTATGCATTTCCCACGAGACTGCCCAAAAGGTAATTTAGAGACACTGAATTGGATTCAGAAAGTTGAGTGTTTTATGATTTTTTGTCTCTAAGTGACATACGCCTTTCTGCAAAACCAGAATATAAATGTGTTCAGTGCGTGGAGTAGAGTATTGCTGATGTAATTGGGTAAGGTTTGCAAAATGTTTGGTTTAAGTTGATGGCACTGAATAAATCTGTCAGGAATAAATTGAGTATTCATGGAAGTTTCAATGTACCTATGAACACAGACAAGCACAGACATCTGAGAGCTTGATTATATTTTCTTATATAGATTCAAAAGCATTATGAAAATCGACTCAAATGCAGAGGAAAATGCAACTGGTGAAAACCAGCAGTTTACAAGATAATAGTTGCCCTTTATAGATGAAACGGGAGCCTGTCAGAACCATGTCTGTGTGCACGAGCTGTGAGTAACATTATAACACAAAAGTCTATACCATGTAGCTTCATTTCCTTCGGATCTCAATATTAAATCTAGTTTGAAAATTTGGAAACTAGAATGAAGATGCTGCTTCTCAGAATATGGGAGGAGCTTTAAAATCTCTAAATCTATTGGGCTGAAACTAACAGTACTAACCAGCTAACTAGATTGAGTGGTTGGCATTGCACTTGAAACAATGATCACAATTTTCTGAATCCTACAAAATGGCCAATGGCTCAGAAGAGAAGACTGAATATAGTCTAAAGTGTCAAGCAGTTTTCTGGTCTTTCTTGCCTAAACTGACAGAAATCCTAATGCACTTGATTTAACTACAGTTATAGAGAAGAGTATGATGGTCATACTATTTTCACAGACTCCTAGCAAAGTGCCTGAGGATGAACTGGAATTTATGAGTGACGTACAATAGTCTTAGCACTTAAAAAATATATTAATGTACCAGAAAAAATCTAGAATAATATGGAGGACTTAAAAGCCACACATTATACCGAGGATGCAATGCAAGCAGTAATACCTCTTCATAGGATTTATAAATTCACACAATTTTCATTTCTGTTCCTTCCCCCTAAAATCATCATAATTGAACAAAAAGTCAGGATGGCTTTCAATCATCAAGACTACTTTTTCTATTGGTTGCTGCACTGGAGTAAAAGCTTTGGAGCTTAGGTCTAATTTCCTCCGGTTGGACCCCTGCCTTCATGGAGCATACCTTGACAGATGCATTCATATTTGAGTTCAAAGAAAAAAGAGGTTTTATGTCTTTAATTTCCAACATCCAAATGGAAAGAATAAAGGCTGTGAAGTACAAACATTTATATCCAGACTCTATCATTTATCAAATGATTAACTTTAAGCTAATTGATTTGCCTCATTTAGTTTTCGTTGCCTTATCTGTAGAAATTAAAATTCAAATATATTAAACAATGTCCATGAAAACAATGCCCTTTGTAAGGCATAAAGTATGTGACCACAGAGTATATTTAATTGTGTAAAACATAGTATCAATTCACATGGGTTCAAACCCAAACTCCATTGCATAAATGTGATTTGAGCAATTTTCTGTTTCTACATGTATATGATAATTAAAAAAAAAATGTCCATACCTCTTAGCATTATGGGATTGATTCAAGGAATTGACTAAAATTCTCAAAAAGTGTGTGGCAGGTTAAATGCTCGATAAATCTTAATAATTTTTGACGTTGATGATTACATACGTGATTTTATTTTTTCTTCTTTTTAGACTCGTTTCATTTTTCTTTCCCTTATTTAATATTTGTTAAATTATCTTTAGGCACATTTTTCCTACTCCTTAATTCTAACTTTGGAATATGCAGATCTCAGGCCTTCCAAGATAAGGTCTGTCTATGACTCAGGCCAGCTAATGACTCTTGGGGCAATAGAGATATCTGACTGCAGGATGATGTGTTTAATGACACAAACTTTGTCTAACCAAATGGATAGCTTTATACAGAAAGCTCTTCAAGTCTTTACCTAATAAGTGTTTATAATACTTCTGAATAAATCTCTTCTTTTTGTATCTATTCAAAATATTAAGCAGCCACTGTACCAGTCACAGAGAATGTAGATGATGAACAAGACTGGCACATTCCCTGTGCTTATGAAGCTTGCATTCTAGTGCCAGAATATGAAATCCAAACTACCTTACTCATGGAAAGGACAAACTCTGAAGTGGACGATTGCCTGAAATTGCACATATGCTTCAGCTCTTCATCCCTATCCTATTCTTCCTCCCTCTCCCTTACTGTTTTCTCTTGACAACTCTTCCTTAATGAGGCACTTACACGAATAGTCTCATTGCATGATTTCTGGGGAATCTAACCTTAGAAAACATCCAAGAAGAAATAGTAAACAAGCGTATCGATATAATTTTACAGATTCCTAAGTCAAGTGTGAGCAAATGGCATGCTCACCTTACTGACCTGCTTCCTGACCTCTGAAAATTCTTTTAGTTCTTATTTTTTATTAACATAGATAGTCAGGAAATTAAATTTAGCTCTAGGATAAAGGGTAAGAGTGTCAGAAATAAGAACCAGAATAGCCACACAGATATAAGAAAAAAGAGTTCTATTGGTAGCAATGATATAACTCCCTTTTAGAATAAATCTTCTATTAGAGAAAAGACAGTGATGTTTTAACATTAATAATAATAATAATAATAATAACAGCATATCTTATAGCACTCACAATGGCAGAAATTTTTCCTAAAAACTGTGAATATCAACTCTCTTAGACTTCTTAAAAGACTCGAGAACTCACTATTGTAACTCTCATTTACAAATGGAGAAATGGAGACATAAAGATATAAAGTCACTTGTCCAAAGTCACAGAGCTAGTAAGGCAAAGCTGGGATTTGAACCTTTAAAGGTGTGTCGGTGCTAGAGAATGCTTTTAGCCAGATATAACACAGCTATTATATAACAAAATAGTAGAATGGTAACCAATATTATGAACATTAGCAGCAACACAGCAGCGAAACTGAATGCATACTCAACAAGGCCAGACACTGTTCAATAGGCTTTGTAAATATTATCTTACCTAAACCTCATAAAGAATTAGATAATAATATATTCATTTTAAGAATTCAGAATGTGAACCAGAGAGAAGTAATTTATCCAAAGTAATTTATCTTACTTTGTTTTGTAGTAGTTGAATTGTCTTAGAGAAAGGGATTTTTGAAGCTTTACCTAGAAATAATTATATTGTCTACAACTACCTACTATAAAAAACAAAAAATAGTTTCTGCATTTCAAAAATCATTTTTGTTTTGATTAGAAAGATTTATTTTATGCTCTCTTTGGCCTTTTTATAGTTTTATTTTTTATATTTAAGTTTATGATCCATTTCAATTAGTTTTGTTTACATTGTGAGCTAGAAGTTGAATTTCATATGCTTTTTCCTTCTGGTGTGAATACTAAATAGTCAGCTCTTATTGGTTGAAAGTTTAGGCTTTCCCATTGAATTTTCTTTATTATATCGTGTAGGTCTATTTCTGAATTTCTTATATCAACATCACTCTATTGTTATTATTGTAGCTTTACAGTAAATCATGAAAGTAGTATACATCTTGAAAATTTGTTCATTTTCAAAAAATTTTGTCTAGATCTTTTGCATTTGCACATGCATTTTAGAAATAGCTTGTTAACGTCTTACAAAAGAACTACTCTGATTATGAGTTGGATTCTTTTGAAACTATAGATAATTTTAGGAGAATGAAAATTTTAACATTGTTTTCTTATCCATGAATATTTTATGTCAATCTAAGTTTACTTTTTTAGGATCTTTTATGGTTCCACACAAATTTAGAATGGCTTCTTCTATTTCTTTGAAAAATGCCAATGGAACCTTGATAGGGATTATATTGAATCGATAAATGGCTTTTGGTAGTATGGACCTTATAATGATATTCATTTTTCCCATCCATAAATAAAAGATATCTTCCACTTCTTTGTGTCTTCAATTTCTCTCATCAGAGACTTGTAGTTTTCAGTGTACAGATCTTTTGCTGCCTTTATTAAATTTATTCCTTAGTATTTTATTGTTTTTTATGCTACTACAAATAAGATTGTTTTATTTCTTTTTCAGATATTTTATTAGTATATAGAAAAAGAAATCATTTCAGTATGTTGATTTTATGTACTACAAATTTACTGAATTTGATGATTAGTTCTAAGAGGTTTTTTTTTTTGTAGAGTCTTTAGAATTTTCTATATATTAGATCACAGCATCTGTAAATAAAGACACCTTTTTTTTTTTTCTGGTTTGAATGCATTTTCTCTTTTTGCTTGACTGCTCCATGATAGAATTTTCAGTACTATGTTGAATAAAAGTTGTGAGAATAGACACTCTTGCCTTATGTGCCGTCTTAGAAGAAAAGCTTTCAACTTTTCAACATTGAGTATATTATTAATAGTGGGCTTGCTGTATATGGCCTTTATCATATTGATGATACTCCTTCTTTACCCTTTGTTGAAACTTACTAATGCCAGTTTTATTAATGTATTGTTTTCTGTTTTATAGTCTCCTTGTTCCTTTTTTCCTCTCTTGCTGCCTTCCTTTGTAAACTGGTTTTTCATTGTGGTCATATGCTCTGATTCTCTTGTCTTTTTCTTTTGTGGGTCTACTATAGTTTTCGCTTGGTGGTCGCCATGAAAGTTACTTAAAACATTTTGTAGATATAATATTCTATTTTATGCCACTAACGACTTCACTTTGATTTAGTACAAAAACTCCTACCATTTTACTCTCTCTTTTTTGTTTTTGGTGTCACAATCTTCCTCTTTTCATATTGTATATTTGTTAAAAATTATAATAGTTATAGTTATTTCTGATACTCTTGTCTTTTAAACTTTTATATTATCATTAACACACATTATATTACAGCATGAGTTTTATTATGTGACTATACACTTATCTTTACCAGTGTATTATATATTTTTTGCTTCATATTGCTAATTAGCACCCTTTTATTTCAGCTTGAAAAATTCCTTTCAGCAATTTTTCTAAGGAAGATCTAGTGGTGATCTCTCTCAGCTTTTGCTATTCTGGAAGTCTATTCCTCCTTCCTTTCTGAATGATAAATTTGCTAATAGAAAATTCTTGGTTGACATTGCTTTCAGCATTTCGAACCTATCACCCCACTCTCTCCTGACTGGTAAAGTTTCTACGAGAAATCTGCAGATAACCTAATGGGGGTTTTCTTTGCAGGTGACAATCTTTTTTCTTGATCTCTAGAACTTTCTCTTTGTCTTTGATTTGTTTTATAGTTTTATTATAACATGCCCTGGAGAAGATCATTTAAAATTTAAATAATGGGGTGATCTAGTCACTTCATGAACTTAGGTATTTAAACCTCTTTCCCAGGTTTGGAACATTCTCGATGATTATTTCTTCAAATAAGCTATATATCTCATTCTCCCTCTCTTCTCCTTCTGGAATTCTAATGGTTTATATAGTTGGTTTTGTTTTGTTTTTTAATAGTGTCCCATAAATCACAGTCTTTATTAACTCTTTTCTTTATTCTCCTCTATTAGGTTATTTGGGGTTTCAATTTTATGTCATTGATGCTTTCTTCTATTTGGACTATTCTCCTGTTGCGCTCTATTTAATTTTCATTTTATTTAATACTTTAGCTCTAAACAGTTTTTTATGACTCCTTTCTTTTTCATAATTTCTCATTTTAATAAGGTTTTGTTTTCTTGATTTCCTTGAATTGTCTTTCTATGTTTTCCTGTAGCTCATTGAGTTTCCCTAAAACAGGTATTTTGAACTCTCTATTGGGAAAATTGTAGATCTCCATGTCTTTGTGTGAGGTTTCTGGAAGATCATTGTACTCTGTTGGAGAGACCACCTTTTTTGACTTTTCATGTTCCTTGGAGTTTGGTGCTATTTTTACATTTGAAGTAGCAGTCACCTCCTCCAATCTTTACTAACTGCTTTGGATAGACATATCTTTTGTAGGTCTGCTATATATTATTATGAGGCTTCTTCGATTTTCTATGAATACAGCTGCTCCAGGCCTCTTGCTCCCTTTTGTGGCAGAATTCTCAAGCTTGCATGTCTTCTCTTGATCCTGTAACACATCAGGCTAGCTGCTGACATCACTAAGTCTCTTCTAATTATTTTCATTAGTGTTGTGTAGTTTTCATAGTAGAAGTCTAACAAATGTTTGGTTAAATTTATAGCAAAGTACTTTATGTATTGTTGATTATAACTATTATTTTTAAATATTCCAACTGTCATTAATATAAAGAAATACAATTAATTTTTATAATGACTTTCTTACTGCAACTCTGCTTAATTCCTTTATTGGCTCTTATAGGTTTTTAGATTTCCTATGACTTTCTATGTCCACAATTATATTATCTGTAACTAACTGTAGGCAGTTTTACAAATTCTTATTTTCCATTCATTGCGCCATTTACTGTTACTTTTCTTACCTCATGGATATGACTAGGATGTCCAGTAAAATGTTGAAAAAGAGTGATTAATTTGGGCACTTTCATTTTGTTCCTAGGCTAAAAATGGTGTTTAACATGTATGATATTATTTGTAGTTTTTGTATAGATGTCCTTTATTAACTTGAGAAAGTTTCATTTACTTTTTTCTGGTTTATAATTTTTATCATGAATGAGTATTAAATATTGAATTTTTTTCTTTCTATTAAGATAGTCATTTTTTCTTTTTCTCATTTATTACATTAATAAGATCAAATTTCTAATGTTGAATCATATTTGCATTCCTGAGAAAAGCTTCAATTGAAAATAATTTTACATATTTACCTGGATTATATTTGTTAATGTTTTGATAATCATTTTTATGTCTATATGCAACTTTTTGCTTGTAATGGCTTTAGTTTTTTAGAAAACTGGTTTGGTATTCAGGTTATGGTTGACTCATAAAATCAACTGAAAAGTATTCTATTATCTATTTTCTGAAAACATTTCTTGAAGTTTAGTATTTTTGCTTTCTTTAATATTTGTGAGAATATACTACTGACACTATCTGAGCCTAAAGTTTTTTTTAGTGACTTCATTATCATCATATAATCAATATTTAAAAAATAAGGATATTCAAATTTTTATTTGTCCACTTTCTCTTATTTGTATTTCTTCAGGAATATATACATTTGATTTTTTTTATTGATATAGTTCTTCAATTCAAATCTTTTATACTTTTAATACTGTTGGATCTGAAGTGGTATCACCTTTCTCATATTGATATTGTAAATCTTTAAGAATTCTGAATGTCAATATTATTAATAGTTTCAAAGAATAATATATAGATTTCCCTTACTTTTGTTTCCTCATTTTATTGATTTATAATTATCTTTGTTATCTATTGTATTAAATTTATCTTAGGCTAAATTTACTCTTACTTTTATGCTCTATGCACAAAATAGGTATTGATATTAACTTTTCTGCTTTTCTAAAAATTATCTTTAGCAATTTAGATTATTTTCAATTGAAGCTTTTCTTGGGAATGCAAATCTGATTCAACATTAGAAATTTGATCTTATTAATGTAATAAATGAGGAAAATAAAAAATCATGACTATCTTAATAAAGAAAAAAAATAGATTTAACATTATTCTATTTTCAGTTTGAAATTTTGATATACTGTACTATATTATCAGTTTTAAAATTTTATATTTTTGTGAGTTTTCTCCATTTGTTAGAATCTACATAATATAAATATATTTTATAGATGTATTATTTGCTACTGCTAATTTTGTGCACTGTTAGTCAAAGAATATATCTTGTAATATTTCAGTTTTTTTACTTTAAAAAGATTTGTTTTATGTTCACTATATGGACTATCTCAGTGAATGTTTCATGGACACTTAAATAAACTATATATTCCACAATTATTGGATATATTTTTCTGTAAATGTCTATTAGGTCAAATTGGTTGATAGTGTTTGTTCATATCTTCTGTACCCACTACTAATATTTTTTCAAGTTTCGCTAGTAATTGCTGAAAGGATTAAAATCTTTTTCATTTAACTTTTGTCAGTTTTCTCTTCAACTACTTTGAAGCTTTGTTATTAGTTGCAAATATAATTAGATTATGTTATCCTAATTCCTCACTACTTTTATCATTATTAAATGATATTTCTTAAATAATATTTTTGTCCTGAAGTCTTCTTTATCTGATAGTTATATAGCCATGCCATCTTTGTATACTTATTGCTAGTAGGAATATAATTTCTTATTTTTATAATCTGTCTGCATTTTTATATCTAAATTGTTTCTTATAGACATATCAGCTTTTTATCTTGTTATTTTACCCAGTTCAATAATCTTACCTCTAAATTACAATTTTGCTTCCATTAACAGTTAGTATAATTATTGACATAGTTGGGGTTGTATCATTTTTTTTTTTTGATTGCCTTTTTAAATTTCTCATTTCCTGATTTGGGAAGGGATTTAATCAAAATTTTAGAATGTTTCATTTTATTTTCTCTACTGGATTTTTAGTTATACCTCCTTTTTTGATTATTTAATTCCTTTCTTTTTGGTCAATTGTGTTAGGGCTAACATTTTTAACTTATTAAAGTCTACTTAGACAATATTCTACTTTAAGCTTAAAATTTTAGAGTTCCTAATATACTTCATGGTACTTCACAAATATAATAGTGAAAAACATGGTTATAGAATTGAAAAAGCAAGTCACACTAGAAAAAATTGCGAAATTTGTCTGACAAAAGAATTAAATCTAGGTTATACAAAGAAATCTTAAACTCAATAATAATAAGCAAACCCAGTGAAAATACATACATATGATATGAACAGATACTTCAGCAAATAAGATAAATGGATGGCAAACAAGCACATCAAAGATACTCAACATCAGCAGTCGTTAGAGAAATATAAATTGAAACTGTGAAATACAACTACAAGTCAATTAAAAAGAATCCAAATATCAAGTACTGGCGAGGATGTACAGCAAGAGGAACTTTCATACAATGCCGGTAGAAATTTAAAATGGTATACCCGGCCCTTGAAGAATTCTAGTTATCTGGTTCAGTCCCACTGGCCCCCACTTCCAATTAAAAGATCACCTTTCTCCACCAATCTACTTCAGTGTTCCCAATGACAAATTGTATCCTTTGGTACAAAGGTCCCATTTTCTTCTATTCTCTTAAAATTGGCCCATTTGGACCAGAATTTGAATCATTATTGATTGGACATATATATGTATATAATTAAGAGGAGCTCGATCTTAAAAACACAATGCCTTATCACAGTTCCCTTGAAGAAAAGGAAACTGAATGTCTTGGGTGGAAGAGGGACTACCTGCCTCTTCCACACCCACAGAATTATTTTGTTTTCTAACACAGAAAACAACACACACAACAAAAAAACAAAGTGCTGCTACATTAACACCAGGTTGAATGTTTCTATTGTCCTATAGGGATATTTACATTTTAAATAAATGTGACTTTCTTTAGACACAAGTTAATGAAGTTTAAAGCATCACTTTTGGAATTTATTTCACTTTGGATTTAAGCAATCTAGAATGCTTTGCCACAGTCCCACCAAGAATAAAGGAAATATATTAGGGGCTTATGTGTTTCCTTCAAATATGAGTCCTAATTTAGATTCCAAATATAGACATGCACTGCAAACAAAATTTTGGTTAATGATAGAATGCAGAGCTGATTATGGTCCCATAAGGTTTTAATGGAACTGAAAAATTCCTATCTCCTAGTGATGCTGCAATGTCATAGTGTCATAGAGCAATACATTACTCATGCGATTGCGGTAATGCCATGTAAACATACTGCACTAGCAGGTATAAAATTGTAGCACATATGATTATAGCAGTAGATTATATCATCTGGATGTGTATAAGTACACTTTGTGGTGTTTGCACAATGATGAAATTGCCTAATGATGCTTATTTCTATGAATGTATTCTTATTGTTAAGCAAGGATACCGTATTGAACCATTTTAAGGATTGTCTACAAGAAAACATTTCTTGATGCTCAGTAACTAGGAAAACCTTAATGAGGAAAACAATTTCCAATATAAATTGAAGTTTTCTATAATTCATCTGCAGTAGAAAGTAATATCAGTACAAGAATACTTTATAGTACCTTATGGCAACCTGAATAGGGTCTAAGTTTGTGGATAAAAGAGACAGTTGTTGGTGTTATCACAGTGGTGAACACAACTATGAACAAGTACACCCCTATGAAGACCTTTGTTGAAGGTTTGATTTAAAAAAGAAAGGAAGGAAGGAAAGAATGAGGTTGAGAGAAAGGGGGAGAGGGAGGGGGGAGAACGGGAGATAGAGGGAGAGAGGGAGAGAAGGAGTGGAGGAACAGGTACAAGTGAAGCATCTATGAGATGTAAATAAGAAATTTAAAAGAAGAAATATGTTTTTTTAATAACAGCTGTTGCACAGGTATCTCAACCTGGGTTTCCCTGAGGTGGAGCCTGAAGCAAAGATGTGCAAGTGTTGTTTTTTTTTTTTTTTTTTCCTCCTTGGGTGAGGAAGGATTGATACCAGGGAACAGGAACGAGAGACAAAAGACGGTTCACTGGGAAGATGAAAATTCGTGGAGGATAGTTATAAACGAAGGTTCCATATTGTATCTCTTTGAGATAAAAGAAAAAATTACTAATTTTCCCTCTGGA
Source organism: Eonycteris spelaea (assembly GCA_003508835.1). Taxonomy (NCBI): domain Eukaryota; kingdom Metazoa; phylum Chordata; class Mammalia; order Chiroptera; family Pteropodidae; genus Eonycteris; species Eonycteris spelaea. The sequence continues at coordinate 16,082,373 of PUFA01000004.1, forward strand.
CAATGTGGAAATTTTGATACTTTGAGTATCCCATAAGGAAACTTGAGTTTTACTTCTTGATGTATAGCACAATTGCTAGTCTCTGTACAGCCTAAATTGAAACACATTTTATCGCATCTGAAAATTTGGACAAATCTAAAAGTATATTTATGTTACTTTTGAAATTTTTCGACCGCAAAAGCTTCTCAATAACATTATCTGCATTAAAAATATTTCATAGTAAGCATCCTTCATATTATTCCACTTAAAGCTCTGTATCTTTTGTTGTCAGGGAATTCGGACTTCATTCTTTATGAAACACAATAAATTATACATACAACATATTTCATATCCATACAGCCAGAAAGTAAAACTGTCACCATCCAATTGGAAAATAGGTTTCTGATTGATATAGTACTTTGCCAAGTAGCCTCCATGAAGTGACCTGACCCTCTTGTGACTTAAAAATCTGTGTATCTCAGCAGTGACTGTTCTTCTGTTTATACATCCTTTTATATGACATTATTGCTTTTGTGTTTTATTTAATTCAACAAACCTATATTGAATCCATTCTGTGCATCAGGAACTATGCTCTGCCCTGGGGATAACAAATGAAGAAGACACGGTACCTGTCCATGCAGCACTCACGATCTAATGAAATAATCAGAGGTGGGCAACTTCCTATAATACAAGCAAAGTTATAATGGAGGTAAATAATGAATTCCAGGAAAGCTAACTAGAGAAAAAAATCAAGTTGTCTTGAAGATGAGGGAGAATGGAATATTTTATATAAGAGGAAAATAGAGATAACACTGAACTTGAAGAGTATGTTGGAGTTGGCCAGATGGACATGAGGCAGATTGAAAGATGGATATTCAGATTTTTCTAATTTTATTATTTTAGAATAACATAGGCATAAATACACTGTAAAGTCAAATAAAATTCTGTGTTTGGGGAATGGTGAGTATACCCACTAAGAATGCATGGGATAAAATGAATGAGGATGAAAAAGAGTAAGCTTGGTTATAATAGATACTGAATTCAATGCCAGACAATTTGGGATTTTTTTTGTGAGATGCCAGGGGATGTTACAAATAACACCTTGCCTGACACACATGCTACTGAAATTAGATGCTTTGCTCCTGCAGCCTATAAAACCTTTTTTACTACAGCCCTCAGACTTCCAAAAATTCGGGAATAAACCATAAGCTCTCTGGATTTTACTCTTGTTTAAAAGAGAGAAACTTAACTGGGGCAGGAAAAGACTTTTGAATATTAAATTTCCCCACTGACCAATACCATCCTTGGCACTTGGGAAAAAATAACTAATTGGCCCTGTCCAGTGAAGTAAAATAGTTGCCTTAAAGCAGCAAATACTGCTATTAATCATTTTATATACTTATTTAAATAAATAGAAATAGAAGTAAAAATACTTCAGCACTTGTATGTTTGTGCCTTAAACCTAATTCTCATTCTTGAAAGAAGGGAACTTGTAAGCAGATTTCCCCAGAAGGAGTAGGAGAGAGAAAATGAAGACATAAAATCAGTAAGCAAATACATGAGCTACGCTGAGTGATTCTGTTTCTCCCGGAACGCTGTATCTGCATTAAATGCATATTGATGACAAATGGAATGCCTCCATTTACTGGCAGTTTGATCCAAAGAACCCACAATTTCTGATGTATAGCTCCAATTTTCTTATTCTGAGAAAACTTTCCTTTTCTTATGAAACTCTTTAGACGTTTCCCTTCGGGGTGTGTTGCCTACAATGATGAAAAGACAGGCAAAGAAAGGAAACATCAAATGGAACCCAAATGACGACACTAAACATAAAGGGGGTTTCCAAAGGCTATTTGCTGCTAAGTGAGTGCAGTCATGCACTATTGTCCATATGTCATGAGATCCAGGTTCAGCCTCGTCCCGATCAGTCTGTATTACTAATCAAAACCAGAGAATCACAGTGCTATAATCACCTAAGTGATACTAAGTGGCTTTTATTGTACTCTCAACATTGACAAACACACACGTTCTATTGAAATGCTTCAAAGATAGGAATTGGAGACATGAATAATTCTCAACTAATGTTGGGAGGGTGTTCCTATTATTTAAACTAACATTTAATATTTTCATGTACAGGAGCTTCCCAAGGGCAATACAGACCGCCTAGCCCTCCACTTCTACATTTCCTTTCCCCACATATAAATCCACACTGTGGGTGAAAACGAGGACATTTTTCTCAACTGGGAAGAGCTCATTTCTTATAGGGCAGTGAGCACTGAAGATTCAGTTTTGTTTTCTTCCCTGGACTACTGGAAAATAATGATTCAGAATCGGCTCTACAGATCTTACATCTCTCCTCATGCGGGCTGTCCCAAAGCTAAATTGGGGAATGGGTGAGGCTAATGATCTCAATCAGGGGAGGAGAAAGCATTAGAAAACTGGGTTGTCTTTTAGATCCAAGCCTCATTTCCCAACCAGCGTTATCTGCCATACACGATATTTCAATTTTCATTTTCCAGATTCTTTCATCTATGTTCCCATTTAATCCAAACTAATGCAGATGTTGCTCATAGAAGATACTGAATCCCAGTACATATTCCAATTTAGAAGCAGTTCTGTCTTTGCCTCCTTCCTAATGTATGTGTGTGTGCACATGCACACTATTAAATTAAAAACTGCTAAGTTCCTAAAGACCAGAGAAGTGTAATATAGGGGAAAGGATAGTAAGTTAGATATACTATTAATTGGCTGGGAAACTTGAATATTTGACTTAAACTCTGCTCTCTAGTTTCTTCTCTAGTGTTCACTGAGTATAATCTATTTTAAAATGTTCAGCATTCTATAATTCCAAAATACTAGCTCTCTGTTTAATATTTATATGACTCACTTTTATTTTCTAGGGTCTGATAGCTATAACACTTTGGCGGTCACAGATATGTATAGATGTTTAGCAAATGGAAAGAACAAAGTAACTATTTGTATTACTAATGAATTAAAACTGTATTGATTTATTTGACAAGAACAGCAAAGCAAGGAAATTCTGTTAGAAAAATTTGAGTGGTGGGAGATGGATAAAGGAGTACGGAAAACAGTAATTTAGATGCTGTGAAAGATTAGATTATTAATGACCAAATATTCACTTTTCCCCTCATCCATCAAAGGAGAAGTATGCTTCCTCATCTCAAAATGTTGGACTGATTTAGAGCAGTGGAATGTAGGTTCAAATGACAGTTTACAGTTCTTAGCCAGGGCCTTAAGATGCATCACATATTTATTCCATCCCCCTTTTTTGCTCTTGTCTTTCCACTATAAGAAGGACATGACTTGAGTATTTGCTCAAAGATCATGAAGATATGTGGTTAGGACTTGGACCAAACCCAGAACCAGAAGCCAAGCTGAGATGAACCCCACCTAGATCAGCTAAAATTCTGTTGATCTGCAGGTACTATATTAAGGAAAAATACCTATCATTTTACGTTACTAATACATTGTGGTTGTTTTTCATGCAGCATTAAATAGCTAATGACAAATATTCATGAGGATGTGGAGAAAAGGGAACCCTTACACACTGTTGGTGGGAATGTAATAAATTGGTATAGTCATATTTAAAACATTATGGAGATACCTCAAAAAAATTAAAAATAGCATTATCAAATGATCCATCAATCCCACTATATCTATCTAAAGAAAATGAAATCAAATCTTGAAGAGATATCGGTGCTTCCACATTTGCCACAGCATTTTTCACAGCTGCTAAGATATGAAGACAGCCTAAATGTCCTTCCACAGATAAATGGATAAAGAAAATGTGATATATATGATGGAATATTATTCAGCCATAAAAAAGGAAATCCTGCCATTTCTGACAGTATGTATGAACCTGGAGGCTTTATGCTAAGTGATGCTAAGTGAATTAAGCCAGATGAAGACAAATACTGTATGGCATCACTTTTATGTAAAATTAAAAAAAAAAGATTCAACTCAGAAACAGAATAGAATGGTGGTTCCCATGGGATAGGGAGAGAGAAGAGGAAACTAGGACATGTAGGTCGAAGGGTACAAATGTTCAATTGTAAGAAAAATTAAGTTCTGAGGATGGAATGTACAGAATGGTAATTATATTTAATGATATGTTGTTGTATACTTGAAAGTTGTTAGGGTTGATCTCAACCTTTCTCACCTCACTCGAAAAAAAATTAAATATGTAAGGTGAGGGATGCTTTTTTTATCTTGATCTTGGTAATCATTCAACAATTCATATGCACATCAAATCATCATGTTATAACTTTAAATATTTACAATTATATTTATCAATTATTCTTCAAAAAAATCGAGAAAAAATAAAGAGCTATCTTGTGCAAAGACTCAAGAAGTTCAACTGCATGAATATTAATAAAATTCAAATCAAAGCACAGTCAATGGATGCATTTAAAATCTTTATCTGTATCTTTGAGTAATTCTGCTTACCACAGAAGAAAACACCTGATTCTGTAGGAGAATCTTCTTCCACCACACTTACTTTGAACATAACTACAGAATTCACTAACTTTTATGTCTAGTAATCATGGGATGAAACTCCACCATTCACAGAAACTTCAATTGTTCCTCCTAGACCCTCGAGAGCCATCAGGAACCTCAGGGGAGAAGGTCAACTTAGCCAAATTTAATCTTCATTGCTTCTTCATAACATGATGAGTCTTGTTGAGGCCATGAACTTCACAAGTAGTTTTACCAAACCAGCAAGAGAATTTACTTCCAATGAGTGGGTGAAGAGAATTTATATTTTTAACACAATGAGAGTGTTCTGCTGCTCAGTCACCTGAAGCTCTAGTTTGTTTCCATTACCATAGAAGATTTTAGAGCTTTCCCAGTGAAGTAAGGCACACTAAGAAGACTCTCTTCCTACTCCATACTGCTTGCTAAGTTTTGCCTATAATATATTATCTAAAAATGCAAGGAAAAACCCTATTATTGATTATAATGGTTGGGATTGCAGCACAAAATTGATGGCATTTCAAATGGAGTAATTTAAGAAGAGTTTAATAAATGGACTATTTATAAAGTCACGAGCAGAGTTTGAGGCAGCTAACAATGAATAGTGTAGTACCCCAGTTCTGGTATCAGCTGGGTAAACATTAACACTCCCACAACTGATAGGACAGGTAAAAAAGAAGAACAAACTCTGACTGCTTAGCTAGATGTAAAGGATTGTTTAACAACAACTAGGCAGAGAAAGAGCTGAGAAATAGACACCCTCAATTTGATTTCTTCTATCCCTGCTCCTTAATTTCTCTCTGTTCCCCTTCCCCCACTCTGACTAAAGTCTGAGGTCAAGGAAGCATGTTGAGATAGTCCATGTAAGCAAACTCCCGGGGCACAGAGCAATACAAAAAGATGTTGAGTGGATCTGGAGGGGAAAATGTAACATCCTTCACATTGATTGGGGGAACTTCTCAGAGGAAAAAAGATAAAGGAAAATTTAGATAAGAGCTTCTTTTTTGTAGGAATGCTGATTAGAAATTAACAGGCAATAAATCTTATATGCTGAAAAGATAATGTATCAGGTATAACTCTTTAAAATAGACTATTTCAGGGTAGATATATAGTCATATACCACTTAATGACTGGGGTACATTCTGAAAAATGTATAGTTAGGTGATTTTGTCAACTCCATTAGGATCTTATGGGGCCACAGTTGTTATATGCATTTGTCATTGACCAAAATATGGTTTTGTGATACATGACTGCATATAGCAACAGAACAGATGAGGATGAGCAGAAAGTAAAGTGTTCACCCTCCTATGATGACAAAAGAAAGGAGAGTCAAGAGTATATATGGAGTTCAAACAAGTGGAGTAGAAGGCCCAGCTGAGATCCAGACACAATTTCCAAGGTTCTGGTAAACCAACTCCTCATGTTAACTATGTTATAATGAGATATGCAAAAAGTAAACTAAAATTAGGCAGAAGTAAGACATGATACAGAACTTGTTACTCAAAATATTGTCTGCAAACCAGCAGCATTGGCATCACTTGGAAGTTAGAAATTCAGATTCTTGGGCTCTAACCTAAGAATTATTGAGTCGGAATCTGTATTTTAATAAATCTTCCATAAGATTTATATGTACTAAAGTTTGAGAAGCACTGATCTTATTTTTTCTCCTTTGGTGACCTGGGGAAAGTCATTGTACCACGAATAATTGATGGGGTGACTGCAGTGACAAGGTCCTGTATTGTAAGTTAAAGTGATTTTATTAAGCTTGTGAACTCAGGAGATTTGAAGCACTAACAGCTCTAATATCACCCACTGACTAGATGAAGTCAATGTAATTACATCATGAGTCTGTGAATACACTTTGTCTCACTTTGTCCAATTGATTGCCATAGAATGAAGGGAGAAAACTCTAGGACAAGGACATGGTTATGGTCATCCCCCACTGCCTTGATGTATTACTCTGCATTGTGCTGCCATTCAAGAGTGATGAGGCTTCTCCAAAGGAATTAGGGTAAATAAAAGAATGGCAGCAGTATAGGTCTACTGTATTTGTAAATCTATCAAGTATGCCAAATTATTCCTGTTATTAGAACCACTTTTCAGAAATGGTGACCATTTGGGTGGTATTGTGAAAAAAAAATTATTATATATATATAAGTGTGTGTGTGTGTGTGTGTGTTTCACTGAGGTTCTGTCTTTAGAACCATATGAAATGAGGTTGAAAAGGGTTTCTATCTATTCCAAAAAATATATATTTGACAAAAGCTTATAAACTATCAACTCAATGATAGAAAATTTATTATTATTATTATTATTATTTTTTTTTTTTTTTTTTTGGTTACTGATGTGTCTCCAGCACCTAAAACAAAGCCTGGCACAGTCTAGGAGCTTAAGAATATCAGCAGAATTTGTTGAATGATTTGAACTATTTTCCAAAACTACCTCAAACCTTCAGAGCAAATCTTACCACCCCACCAAGAGGATAATATCAGTGCGGATACAGATATAGATATAGATATATAGATATAAAGACAATCAGCTATCAAGAACTTGTTCTTCTCTTGATTTTGTTGTAAATTCTTGAAAATATTGTGACATTCAGCATTTTCCAACTAAAACTTAAAGATTCAAACTTTAGTCAATATCTTGACCACAATGATATTACCAGTGTCCTCCTCCAAGAAGAGGAGCAATAAATAAGAAAAAAATCAAACTCAAACAGACCTGTCACATCAACTAAGATAAAGATAAAATCACAAATAAAAGGAACTGCAGATTATCACATTGACAATCTAAGAAATGGAAAAAGCAATCAGTGCAGATTTTACTTTAGGACATCTTAAGTACTTACGTGGGGGTGCTCAAAATATGTTTCATATTGGGATTAATGCCACTCTTAACAGAAAAACACAGCGACCTGCACATAGAGATGTCTTAATATCTGCTGAATAATTACACAGACTTAAGAGAAAGTTGGATTGGAGGTAAGAAATAGATTTCCTAAGATGTTACTGGGCAGGGGACGAAGGTGTAGCAGGAGCAAAAGCGCTGAGACTAAAAGCCATACCTGATGAATATTAGAACAAGTATACCTGAGATAGCTATAGCAGTTGTCCTAGAAGTGTGGTCCATAGAGCATCAGCATCAAATTTAGGAACTTGTTAGAAATGCAAATTTTAGGACCCCACCAAGACCTGCTGAATCAGAAATTCTGTCAGTGGAAGGTCTCAGGAATATGTGTTTCAACAAACCTTTCAGGTGGTTCTGATACCATCTAAAGTTTGAGAACCCATGGTATAGAATGAATAAGTTTATGAGATAAGGCTGAATGGAAAGATGGAGGCCAGGTTGTTGAGGGACTTGTGGACAGGCCAAGAAACCTGGACTTTCCAGCAAACAATTGTGTAGTGCAGTGATCAGGAGGTAATTATCCCATGTTGGGTAGACTGTTGTTCATTGTAGACTTAGATAAGTCTCCTAACTAATCACTTATGTTTGATTACTTGTATAATTTGAAATTCTTTAATAAACTGCTCCTTTGTGCATTAGCTTTACTATGTTTCTGTTATATGCTTCTGTTATAGATCTTTGCTTTAATTTGAAGTTGCTAAAATTCTGAGATATTATAATAATATTCATCTTATTTAATATTTTGTGGAAGTCATCTAATATTTCTGTCTTTGAAATAACAAAATAATGTTTTCGTTGAAGTATAATCATACTTGCTCGCCTTCCTCCATGAACTGCATTCATTTGCAATTTGGATTAACTCATTATGTCTTTATCTCTGGAAATGGACTTCATCAAGGGGTTCATAAAGGTCATTGTGTAGAAAACAGCTACATGAACTTCGTTAGCTTTTTAATTGAAATTTGAACTTTGAATGCTGTTCCACTCACATTACAGTATACAATAGTCAAATCCATACTTCTCAGTGATGGAATAAACTGCACTGAGATTCTTCTGTATAGTGCCCAAAGTAGGACAATGAAAGGAAAAAAAAAATCAAATACCCTGAGAGAGTCTTTTTAAAGAGGCAGCATCTGCTTTCCCAAATGGAGAGTCTTTAAGATCAGAGTGTGTTTATTTTTCAGTGTATTTTGGCCGCCATTTTAGGAAGCATTAGCTGGCTGTTACAAATCTATATATCATTCTCCCCTTCCCATCCTTAATCCTTTACTCTCCATAGAGAACAAAAAAATACTAAAATGGGTTTTCATAGAGACCTATTTTCTTGACTTTTTTATAAAGTACTAGGACTGTTTTGTTTCTATTTGGTTTCTCTTGCATGCACATATATATATCTGTCTACTTGTTAAATGTGTTTTCATGTATTTATTCAGTGAAGATGACTGAGGTATATTTTCTGATCTCTATCTAGCACGCTCTCTCTTTTCCTTTCTCCTCTTTTCTCATTTAGCATTCATTCTACTCTCCCAAGGATAATTATTCACTAGCAGGGCTTTGTTGATAAACAAGAGAAATGTAATCAGTGTTGTGAAAATATACTTATAAATAAGAGCTCTTTTCAACTCAGAAAACCCCTCCACAAATAGGTTTCCAAAAGTAAAATAAAATTTTTTTATTGAGTAAGTATTAGGCCAGATGCTCATCACAGGGACTGCAAAAACAGAAAAAAAAATGTCACCCTTTTATATAGGCAAGCAGATACAACCCCAGGCAGAGTACATACATGTCCTCAGGACAAACAATAACTAATCCCTAGTAAGAGAACTTGACAGAATCATTTGTTACACATAGTTCATCCTAGATCCACTTGGTAATTGATATAGCCATCTGTGTTAGCTAAACGGCTTTCTCCAAAGAAGAGGAAGACTTATCTTTATGACAGGAAGTAGTTTTGGAGCAAGGTGTCAGCCTCACTACAGGCTGGCTACTGTCTTCACATGGAACTTGAGAGATAGGGGTGCTTTCTTCCCTGATGATCGCATTTGATAGATGTAGTCCCCAGGTCCCTGAGAAAGATATCTCTGGGTCCTTAAACTGGTGAGAGGCTTATTTAGCTTTTAAGATTTCCATACATTTCAAAGAGAGAATAAACTTGCAATTATAAGTCTTCTAAAGTAAATGGTCTAAAAAAAATAGAGTGGAGTAATGTCTCTTCTCTTATTTTCAACAGGGAGAAATAAGCCTCTTTTTTGCTTTATATTTATCTTTTTATCAGCCAAATGCATCACACTAGCTGTCAGAAACTTAAGGCTTCATTCTTTGCTTTCTCACTCAGTGGCTATTAATATTCTATGACCCCCAGTTTCTATCTACGAGGAATACAAAATGTCTAAGACCTTGTGCATAATATGTAGTCCATAGAACTTGGACAAATAGAATTTCAGGCTCTCACCCAATAATAAATCAAAAATCACATTTTAACACAACTTTTGGTAATTCAGTGCACATTTAAGTCTCAAAAGCACTATTCTAAAACCATGGGTGTAAAAGTATAGCCACAGACCAAGAGTATTAACATCATCAAGGAGCTAATTATGAATATAAATAAACTTGGGCCCTACCCCAGATTTACTAAATCAGAGACTCTGGGCATAGTACCCGATCATTGTGTAAATGTGCACATGTGTGTAAGGTTTATGGACATAAAAATTACATAGAGTAAAATCAATGCTTGTTAAATATACAATTCTATTACTTAGACAAATGCATGGCCTTATAACCATACCACCATCAAGACATAAAACATTCCTATTATTCCTAAAAGATCCCTCATTTTCCTTCATATTTAATCTCTTAATTCCAGCCCCAGCACCAGCAATGGCTAATCTGTTTTATGCCCCTATAGTTTTTTTTCCCAAATACCATATGCATGGAATCATACAGTATATAAACATTTAAATCCAACTTCTTTTAGTTAGACAAATGTATTTAAGAATCTTCCATGTATATTGTTTAATTACATATTTGTAAATTTCCAACTATACTCATGTTATTGACTTCTAGTTTTATACCATTATAATCAGAAAAGTCGCTTGATATGATTTTGATCTTATATTTGTTATAACTTTTTTTGTGCCTACTATATGATCTATTCTGGAGAATATTCCATGGGTGCTTGTGAAGAATGTGTATTCCGCTCCTGCAGGATGGAATATCCTGCACATATCTGTTAGGTTCATTTGATCTATATAGTGTTTTTCAAGTCTGACATTTTCTTATTGATTTTCTGTTGGAATGATGTATCCAATAATGAAAGTGGAGTACTGAAGTCCCCTACTATTACTGTACTGCTGTCTATTTCTCCTTTTAACTGAAAAGAATACTTACAAACTCATTTTATGAGGTAAGCATTACCCTGATGCAAAGCCAGAAAAGGAAACTATAAAAAAACAAATTTTCAAACTAATATTCCTGTTGAACATAGATTCAAAATTCTCAACAAAATACTAGCAAACAGGACTCAACAGCATATTAAAAGGATTATATACCATGATCAAGTGGAATTCCTGGGATGCAAAGATGGTTTAGTATATGCAAATTAATAAGTGTGATATATCGCTTTAATGAAGGATAAAGATATGATCATCTCAAAGACGAAGAAATCTTTTGAAAATTCAACACCTTTTCATGACAAAAACTCTCAATGAATTAAATTTAAAAGGAATGTACCTCAACATAATGAAGATCATCTCTGAAAAGCACACAGTTAATTTTACATTCAATAATTAAAAGCTGAAAGTTTTTCCTCTAAGATAAGCAAGAAGGCAAACATGTTCTCTTTCAGCACTTCTCTCCTCTCCAACATGGTACTGGAAGTTCTAGTCAGAGCACTTTTTCAAGATAAACAAACAAAACATTACAATAATAAAGGAAAAAGTAAATTGCTTGTATATGTCACAATCTTATACATAGAAAACCCTAAAGATCCTACTGAAAACTTGCTAAAACTAATAAGTGCAATTAAGTTGGACGCAAAATGAACATACAAAAATAAGCTGTATTTCTAAACACAAACAACAAACTATCCCCCGCCAAAAAAAAAAGGGAAATTTTAAAAATCCCATTGAAAATACCATCAAAAAAAAAATACACTGATAAAAGAAACTGAAGACACAAATAAATAAAAAGACATCTTATGCTCATGAATTGGAAAAATTCATATGGTTAAAATGTTCAAACTACTCAAAGCAATATACATATTAAGGAATCCGTGTCAAAATTCCAATGATATTTTTTTACAGAAATAAAAAAAATTCTAAAATTTATTTGAAACCACAAAAGACTCCAAATAGCCAACACACCCTTGACCAAAACAAAGCTGTAGGCATCATACTTCCTAATTTCAAATTATTTTTAAAAACTATAGCAATCAAACAGCATGATACTGGCATAAAAGCAGACATTCAGACCAGTGTAATATAATAGAGAGCCCAGAACTAAAGCAACATAAATATGGTTACCTATTCTTTGACAAGAGCATCAATGCTCTGCAATTAAAAAGTATTGTCTCAAATAAATAATATTGGAAATTGGATAGCAGAGGAAAAAAATGAAATCAGAATCTTATCTTACAACATATTAAAAATCAAGTCAAAGTGAATTAGTCTTAAATGTAAGTCCTGGAATTATTAAACTCATAAAAGTTACCTGGGGAAAAATACCTTGACATTGGTCTTGGCAATGATTTATTGGATATAACAGCAAAAGCAAAGACAACAGAAAATATAAACAGGTAGATTTATGTCAAACTAAAAAGTTTCTGCACAACAAAAGAAATAACCAACAAAATTAAAAGATAACCTATGGATTGAGACAAAATATTTGTAAGCCAAATAGCTGACAAAAGGTTAATAACTAAATATATAAGTAACTCATACAACAGTAGAACAAACAAAAGTAATCCAATTAAAAATATGCAAAGGAACAACAGACATTCCTGAAAAACAACAACAACAACAAAAAACAGACATACCAGTGGCCAATAGGTATTTGAAAATGTGTTCAACATTAGTAATCATCAGGGAAATAGAAATCCAAACCACAATGAGGTAGTGCCTTACACCTGTTAGGAGGGCTATTATTTTTTGAAAAATAATGTTGGCAAGGATATGGAGAAAAGAGCAGTTTGATACAACTGTTGGTGGAAATGTATATTGGTGCACACCCATTATGGAAAAAATAATAGAAGTTCCACAAAAAAATAAGATAAAGCTACGATATGATCCAGCAATTCCATTACTGGATATCTATCCAAGGAGCTTGAAATCAGAATCTTGAGATATCTGAACTCTTATGTTCATTACAACATTATTTACACAATAGTAAGGATATGGAAGCAACCCATGTGTTGATTGATGGATGGATAAAGAGAATATGGTATATACATAAAATAAAATATTACCTATTCTTAAAACAAGAAAATCTTGCCATTTGCAACAATATGTTTGCATCATGAGGACATTATGCTGAGTTGAGCAAGCCAAAAATGGAAAAGGAAATACCATATGATAACACTTATATGAAGAACATAAAATAGTCAAATTCACAGAAGCAGAAGGTATAATTGATGCTTGTTATTGGCTGATGGAAGGGAGAAATAGAAGAGAGATGTTTAAAAGGTACAAAATATTAGTTATTTAAGATAAATAAGTTCTGGAGATCAAGTATATAGCATAGTGCCTATAATTAACAATACTTTATTATATACTTAAAATTTGCTAAGGAGGTAGATCCTATGTCAAATGTTCTTAGCATACACACACAAATAACAATAAAAGAGGCAGGAAAAAATATCAATAATTACTATAAAATTACTATTTAAATACACAGAGTGGTTTAAGAAAAAGACCAAGATCCAATTACATATTGTCCATAAGAAATCTACTTTAACAGTAAAGATGTAAACAGATTTTTAAAAAAAGGATAGAAAGAGTTTTGCCATGCTAACACAAATCAAAAGAAAGCTGAGGTAAGCATATTAATTCCAGACAATGCTGACTTAGAGCAAGAAAAATTATCAGAAAAAAGAGAGGGATATTACATAATAATAAAGAAATCATTTATCCAAGAAAACATACCAATTCTAAATGTGTAAGTGCCTAACAACAGAGTACCAAAATACTTGAGGCAAAAGCTGATATAACTGCAAGATGAAATAAATAAACACACTATTATTGTTGGGTTTGAAGACAACAAATGCTGATTAGTAATTGAATGTCCAGCAGGCAGAAAATCTTTAAGGATATAGTTGAAGTGAGCTACACCATCAATCAACTAAATCTAATTAACAGTAATAGCTATTCCTTCCAATGACAGCAGAATACACATTTTTCTTAAGCTTAGATGGAATTCACAAAGATCGACCAGTATCTAGGCCATAAAACATATCTTAAAAAATTTTTAAAAAGATAAATCATACAAAGTATGTTCTCAGACCAGAGTGAAATTAAACTGAAAAAATAACAGAAAGCTGAAAAATCTCATATTTAGATAATAAACCACAGACTGATAATACATAATCAAATAAGTCTCAAGAAAAATTTAAAATATTTAAAACTAAATGAAAATATACTGCACCAAAATTATGAGGTAACAGTGAAAGGAATGCTTAGAAGGAAATTTAAGGCAATATATGCATATATTAGAAACTAGAAAGGTCTAAATGTATAATCTAAGATTTCACCTTTGAAAACTAGAAAACAAAGAGAAAATTAAAACCAATGTAAGACAACAACAAAAATAATAAATATTAGAGCAGAAATCAATGAAAATGAATAAAGGAAATCAATAGCAAAAATTAATGAAATCAAAAGTTAATTCTTTGAAAAGATCAATAAACTTGAAAAACGGCCAGTGTTAACTCTCCTACCTCCCAAAGGATCAGACACAAATTATTGATATCAGAAATTAAAGAGGAGCCATAACAACTGATTCCATGGGCACTGAAAGGATAATAAAGGAGCATAATGAACAAGTCTATGTTCCAAAATTTGATAACCTAGACACAAAGGACCAATACCTTTAAAGGCAGGATCTGTGAAAACTCATGCGAAGAGAAACTTGTAATCTGAATAGGTTTATAACTATTAAAGAAATTGAATCAATAATTAATAACCTTCCAAAAAGAATGCACCAAGCCCAGGTGGGTTCACTGAATTCTACAAAATATGTAAAGAAAAAGTGACACCAATTCCCTACAAAATGCCCCAGAAAATACAAACAAGGGCATAATTCCTAATTCAATCTATGAGACAAGCGTTACCTTAATACCAAAACCAGAAAAAGAATTACAATAGAGAAAAAAACTACAGACCAATATATCTATGAGCATAGATGCAAATATCCCAAACAAAATATTAGCAAAAGATTTATATACCACAACCAAATATGACTTATCTTCATTATACAAAGCTCGGTTAGCATTCCAAAATCAATTAATGTAATCTAACATATATACGACCTAAAGAAAAATAGTATATAATCATATAAAAAAAGATAGAAAAAGCATTTGAAAGAAATTTAAATTTCCATTTATGATCAAAGCTATCAGAAACTGGAAATAGAGGAACAGCTCCAACTGGATTTAAACAATCTACAAAAAACAATGACAGTAAAAATCTCCTTAATGGTAACAAAAACCATTTGTGTTCTAAGTACAGGAACTAGGCAAGGATGCCCACCCTCACCTCTCCTATTCAACACTGTACTGGAAGTTCTAGCTAATGCAATTAAAAAAAATGGTATACAGATTAGGAAGGAAGAAAATAGAGCATTTTTCGTTCACAGATGCCATGACTATCTATGCACAAAATCCCAAAGAATCACAACAACAACAAAAAAAACCCACTTGGAACTAGTAATTATATTAAGGTTGCAGGATACAAGGTTAAAACACAAAAGCCAATTGCTGTACTATATAACAATTAGAATTTGAAGTTTAAAACAATGAATCATTTACATTACTTCTCCAAAATATATTTAGTTATATTTAGGTTCATATCTTATAAAATATGTACAAGATCTATATGAGAGAAACCATAAAACTGGAGTACAATAAATTTTAAAAAGATAAATGATATATGTCACATTCATAAGAAAATATTTAAAAAATGTAGTTCTTCCCAACTTAATCTTTAATTACATCAATGAAGTTTTTAGTTATATCCCATCTTTTATTTCTGATATTAGTTTGTGTTCTTTATCTTATCAATATGAACAGAGCATATCAGTGATATTCACCTTTTCAAAAAACCAGCTTTTTGTTTCATTGATTTTGTTGGTTTTCATTTCATTGATTTTGCTCTTACTTTTATTATTTCCTTCCTTCTATTTACTTCGGATTTAATTTGATCTTTTTTCTTACCTCTTCTAAATGTCTTCTGTTCCAGTCTCTCCTTCTCCATTTGAAATTCTAATTATACATGTTAAACTGTTGCATACTGTTCTTCAGCTCTTGGATGTTATCTCTCTTCCATCTGTCTTTTCCTGGTGTATCTTCTACCTATCTTGATAGAATTTTTATTTGACTTTTAGTTTCCATTTATTTCTTTGATGAAATTCCCTGCATCTCCAAGTGTGTCATTTACTTTTTCCACTACTCCTTAAAAATTAATCATAGGTATTTTAGAGTCTGATGGTTCCTAGCAGTAGGCCATCTCTAAATATGGATATTCCTTTGAAATTGCATTTTCTCTTCAGAGTGGACTCTTTTTGATGTTGTGATGTTTTTTCCATTTTTGACTGAATACCAGACATTTTAATATTCTGTGAAGTATATTGGAATTGAGTTATATAGCATTTATGTGTGAAAATATCTCTTTTAAAATCAACAAATGTGAAGAACTGAGTCTAATTAGTAAACTAGCTGGATAGGTTTCATTGTTGTTCTGTTTACCTTCAGTGAACCACATACATAAATTTTTTTAAAAAATTATGCCTGCTGTTTATAAAGGAAGATCTGATTTTTGAAGAGTTCTTCTCCATGTTTTTGCCCCACCTTTGCCTTTTAGTAACCATTGTACTCACTGCTGCAGAGTGTATGTCTTTATATACTCTTAGCCTTCTATGAGTAGTAAACTCCTACTGCTTGCCATTCAATGCTTGCTGAACTAATAGTGGGAAGGAAACAGGAGCAGTTTTGTGTTGCTCCAGACTCATTATTAGTATACCCTGTGTTCCTGGGCCTCTCAGCATTCTTGCCCCATGTTCCACAATGGAAAACTAACTTCTGCCTTGTATTTGTGGTCAGTCTTGTGAGGGAGGGTTTATGACCTGTCCCCAGAGGTATGAGCCTCAAATGGTATTAGTATGGGATCCTGGGCTCCGTACATTTTCCAATTATTTTAATAAAGAAGTGAGAATTTACTAATGACAATGGACTCCATGACATATTAGACAATTTTTGCCATATTTCTCTTCATTTGGTTCTTTCTGCTTCTAAATCCTTTAGAAAGTGGAATTTCAGAAATATAAATATTCAAACCATTCAGACCAAATACTCATTTCCCTTTCTATATTATGGTTGAGAGTAAACAACTTTTCTTTTACTCCTATTTCTAGTTTTATAATTTTCCTGAAACAACTTTCTGAGTCTAGACGCTATTCTTAAATTTTAGTTGAAGGATTGCTTTGCTTAATTGAATCTCACTCTGCCTGAGAGTGGTTAATTATCAGAACAGCCGTGGTGACAGGCAATTCCCTAGAGTAGGTCAAAGTTTTCCAAGTCACATGTGATTGGCTTATTCTTTGTGTGGCAAAAGAAGTCAACGAGGCAGAACAAGGTATGTTAATAATGTAGAAATTATATATGATAAAAAAAAAGATCTACATACAACTACAATTCAAGGTCTTCCTGTCAAGGATTCTAGTCTAATCGAACATTGCTTCTCAATTCACATAGTCCATCTCTTGGGCTGAAGTGTTGAAAGGCAAGATGGCAATGTGAAGGGTAGCTTTTGCAAAAGATGGCGACAAGATATCCTTGGAAAATCTTCCTTGTGTCATCAAAATTTTCAAATAGACTGGTATAAAAGTAGAAATATGTTGGCTATTTAACTTTCTAATTTGGGTGTAAATATTAAAATTACATAAATTTATCCAAACAGATTATGTCGAGTGTTCTTTTCCCATTAGTTGAACAGTTTATTAATTTACATCTAATCTGTTTTTTTTTTTTTTTTTAGTGACATCATTGTATCAACTATAACAAATCCAATTGATTTGTCCTGACTATTTTCATAATATTTCATTGCGATTTGCTCCATCTTGTTTGGAATAAAAAATTTAGCTGACATTAAATGTTAAAATACTCAATAAGAAATAGTGATGTTAAATACTTGTGTTACCACAATTTAGGCTAGTATGATTTGTTTAAAGAATGGTGATAGTAAGGTTAAAGTCATCAATGTTATTCCCATTTAGGTGATACACAGAGAAATAAACCAAGTAAAACTCCTGTTTTCTGTCTTGTATATGCCTCTGTACAGCCAGCTATAATATATAAGCATAGGAAGAAATACAGTGTTATAGACAGTATTTTTTTAAAAAAAATATTTCTGGTATACCACCATCTGTGGAATAGTTTCTACTTAGTATGCACAACACAGGAAAAGCCCATATAAATCTTACCCTGATCTACCTTTCTACCCAAAAACATAGTACTCAGAAAACCCAGAATTTAAGACTAAACCCAAACATTTGGTACCCTCACAGAACTCTGAAGCCTGGTATATGCCACTTCTCTTTCCCTGGGGCATTCTTTCTTTTCCCAGAATACCTATCCTACTACTGCCCACTAGTCAGCCGTAACATACAGTTCAAATATTACTTTGTGTTCGATCTTTTTTTTTTTTTTCATGATAGAAAATGCATTATTCTATTATGGAATCTATCATACTACGTTGTAACTTTCTATAATATTTATACATTATAGAAATATTATTCTATATTTTCTCTTACTCTGCTGACTATTGGAGGAATAGAACTACATTATTATTATAGTCTATACCTAAGACATTACTTTTCATCCAATATGTGATCATTGAGTGATATATAACTAAGCTATTTGATGATGGACTGAATTAGTAAGTAAAAGAATGGATTTGGGTTATTAATTAATTTATTCTAAGGGAAAACATGACATGATCAGCAGTTACATTTCTACTTGAGGAAGAAAAGTTTAAAACATTTTTGGCAGTGGCCTTATTGCTTATTTATAGAGAATTTTTTGAAAAATTAAAAAAAAACAGGAAAGTTATCAAAGATTATCTTTATGTCCCTCACCCCCATGCAGAGAGCACTTCTATTTTGTAAAGTTTGAGCTTTTTATCATAGCATGTATTTAGTGCTAAGTACTTTACTATGCTTTAAAAAAGATTTTTATTAAAATATATCTAACACAATATTGTATTAGTTTCAGGTGTACACCTCTGTGTTTTGTAGCACCTAATTTTTACAAGAACCTATGATCAGAGTTCAATCAATCTGACAAATATTCAATACTTAACAAGTGTCAGAGATCAGGTGGCTCATGTCAGTACTTTTTAAACCCAGCCGTCTCCACTGACAGCCTCATCAAAGTCCCAGAGTCGCCTGGATTTGAAAATGCTGGCTCATGCTAACAAGATACAAAATAAATCAATATGTGAAACCAGAATGACAGTTCACTAATTTTCCAAGAGACTTGTAAAATTTTGGACCAATCAATAGTACTTTCAATCTGACCAGCATTGTTTTCCTGTAAGGTAGTTACATGGAAGCCAAAGTCTCACAAGTGTGCTTAGTGATTGGACCTGATAAAGGAAAATAGAAGTTATAGCATAGGTTGTATAATAACAGCAATGGGTTCTGGTGGACCTGCCAGGCTCCCAGATATTAACTTCAGTCTGAAAGGGGTATCCTCTCCTGCTGGCCAGTTGGAATATGCATTGTGAATGTTTTATCTCATTACTTTTTTCTATATTCATTTTTTCATTGATGATCGATTCTCCTTATGGTTGACACAGTGTTTTTCTTGGTGTATACATATCTTTAGTCAGGTTATCTGCACAGTTTGTTAGCTAGAAGCCTCCTTCAGATGGTCAATTTTGACTGTATCTATTGTAAACAATTACAGCAACAAGTGAGTTGATATTTATTTTAGTTATAAACCAGGAACCATACAAAATATATATGTTTTAATTTTCACAACCACCATTGAACTAGGTACTTTTTAAATCTTTGCTTTACAAATTTAGGAGACTAAGTCTTAAGGAATTTTTTAAAAAACTCATCAAGAACACAAAGTGTTATGTGGATGAGTCAAGGTAAAAACCAAGTTCCACGTGTCTTCAGAGAATGGGTACTTAACATTTAGATTCTCGTGAGTTTGCTTCATTACTAAGCTCTCAAGGGAAAGGTTCATTTTTATTTCTATATTCTTATAGACTTGCCATCATTGCCACCATGTACTTCCTACAGCGCTATTATTTGCCCCTTTTCACAAATGAGGAAAGTGATGCCTAGAGAGATTAGATGAACTGCTCAAGTCACACAGCTAAGAAGTGACACAACAAATTTTTGAATCTAAGCTTTCCTGGCCTTAACATCTTTGATCTTTTCACTTCATAATGCCAATGAAAAATTTCTCTGCCTACTTAGATTGGCTAAGGAAATGGAAATGTTTTTATGTTCAGTTTGAGAGGGCTTTCTTTCCCATGGCTGAGTTGAATGGGGTTTTGCCATCCTAGACTCTCAGAAATAGGAAATAGGGATTTGACACTGTGTTTCCTGGGTTTCCCATTTATCTTAGTGACATTTAAAAGCTTAAAATCCTTCAACAGAAAGTGATGAGTTGGTTTTTTAATGTAGTAAACAGAGCAGACTAGGAAAAATTCATTTGAAAAATGATAGATAGTATAGTATAATAGTATAGTATAATATCTGCTTTATAGAACTATAAGCAATATTTAAATAGAATGAGAGTTTATCCCTTTTACAAAATTTCACATTCCTCCCCACAGGTAACAGATTTCCACTAAGCTTTTCTGTGTACTAAATATACATAAATTAGATTATGTTTCTTGCACCCTAAATTACCTACAAGTCATATTTTCAAATATTTAAGGCTCACAGATGACCTTATTGGTTGAAAAAATCTAAAACGTGTCTGCTTGCATCATTTTTCACTGAGCTTTCATATGATAAAATGATTGGGAAAACAGTCTTGCTCTTTGGACCCAAGAGTGGTATGGCAGGGAAAAGCAAAAACATCAGTTAGAGACCTAAGTGTTAATTTTCATTCTACTAATCACAGCAGAATATACAACTAAGGCTAACATGATCCCAACAGTCGTCTAACAATTGTGAGTTATTAAGTTCCAATTATATATCAGAGAAAGTTATCTTTCATCTTCACAGTGGTTCCATAGGCCAACTATTATTACTTTCATTTGTAAAATGAAGAAGGAAAAAAATACTAAGCCATAACCTCCATTAGTAACTTGCTCAAAATCATGCATTTATTGTGTCAGTCATGGCTCCACGAGGAAAAAGGAAATCGAGATAATTTTACATGAAGAATGTATCACACAGGTGGAAAAGGATGATAAGAGGACAGCGATCAGTAACATAAGGAGCCACTTTCACTCCTAGGCTAAGGGACGAATGAAGGAGGCAGTGTTATACCCAAGTTACTGAGTGGAAAATGAAACTATAGCAGGCCTGTCAGAAACTGGAGCTACTATTCAAGATGTTGTCCAAGGCAGAGAGAGTGGGAAGGATTTGCTTTTGTTCTGAGGGTAAATAGACCTAACAAGACATGGGCTGATAGATACTTGTGGTTAGTTTTATGACCTTAACTCTTTCCAGGTTACAATGCTAATTCCTTATACCACCAAAATACTTACTATATGATTTTGGAGAGAGGGTATAGTTCTCTGGGCCTTCAGTTTCTGTTTTGAAGAACTCTTATAAAGCTAACCGATGATAGAATTGGCCTAGATCTCAGATATGAAATTGTCCGTGTAAGGTTTTTCTCTATACCAATCTACCCCTATGACCTTAAGAGAACTAATGTTACATATTTTAATTAAACAACTTTTTTCCCATTGCATCAGTTTCCTGCTTTAAAAGAATCTTGTAATATCTACAGCAGATTGATACACAGTTAAAAAAAATACATTATATTTAGAGGGCAAAGAATTTAAAATGGCTTTTTAATCTTAAAAAACTGGTGTATCAATTCAGTCAGAGCTATATGTTCAAGAAAAACACCTGTTATTGGGATTATATTCACTAGGGACTGAGCTCTAAGAATAAGATGGTAACATCATAGCTCTTGAAACTAAAGACCATGAAGCTAAAGAGTATGAGAACTTTGGTGGCTGGACAAGCAATCAGAACATAAAGTTGTATTCCTGAGCAAGCAAAATATGGATGATTTGCCACAAACTATTTCCAATAATTCTGCTGGACTACAGCTAACCAGCAATATTGAGAGTATCATACATGGGCAAGTAGGATCCAGGGAGAAGGAACAAACCGTAGTTGGCTTTCTGGTAGCACTAGCTAGCCCAAGTAAAACCCTTGAATACTAAATCCATTTGAATACCAAGGAATAGAAAGATTCAGAGAATAGAGGCCCATTCTGATCCTAATCTTTATTCTGAGCCAAGGTTCCTTTACTCAAGGGAGATAGCTAGCAACATGTTCTTGACATCAAGCTTGCTGAAAAAGTAACTGTGACAAGCAGAGTTGTGCAAACTAGATGACAGGCAATTGATATTCAAGAAATAGAAGCTAGCAGCTGCTTGGCTGTCATTCCAATCTGAATCCACCAATCCCTTTCTATTGCAAGCATACTAGGAAAACCCAACTGTCCCAAAGAGAAAACCAGACTAAGCCCCAGGATATTTTTCTACTTTTGTTACGATAGGACAGAATGTGGGCTATAGAACTGGAGTATGCAGATGGAGAGAAAAACCATACAATGTAATCATCTTGGTCAGTTATTAATGCATCAGTACATAAAGAAGACAGGTCCTTGATGAAATCTGAATGCAGTTTCCAGAAATATTAATATGAGAGAATAGAAAGTAATAACCCCACTAGAATATGAGAAATACTGGACAGGTCCAGAGAGTCAGGGATTAATGGTGACTCAGGTAGTTAATATACAGAATAATTGGTCGCTCAGAATGCACGAGGGACTAAATAGTGCCTGCCATCATTCTCTCTTTAATAGTTGGGACACTGCCTATTTATTTGGCTTCATCCCTCAGCTGCGACCCTAAACAGCTCAAATGTGTCACAGCACTGACTCTTATAGAGCCAAGTTTGCATAATACTGAATCCAGACTCCTTCAGCTGATAGTTTTGGCCAAATTGGAAAAGTTTAACAAAAATTAAACTCATCCTTAGGATTAACAGAAAATTAATGTCTACTAGCCAATTGTATTCCCAGGCTTACCAAAACCTTCTCATTTACATATGGCCTATGAAAAATTCTGCAATAAACTTAGCTCTTCTGTGAAACTTGTTTTGAGAAAAACATTTCTGTTGGGAGATAATAGATAGAAGCAGCATTAAAAAATCTTGACTATCCAGAATAATTCTCAATGCTTGGTCCCTTCTAATCCTAATTAGGCATCTGGTCAGATAAACTGCATAACTCCATTCATTATCCAGCACTTTGAGCCTCAGAAATCCCAAATTGATCACTGGCCAACAAATAAAGCTTCTCTCTTCTCTTCTAATAACGTTCAACTCTTATGTTTTTACTTCCAAATGGAAATGATACTTTGACTATCCATCAGCTGAAGGCCAAACCTAAGGTCCACCCAAAAGCAAAACAAGCAGTTAGCTAGACTATTGCTTTATTTTCGAGAGTTCTACATTAAATTTAAATGTTATTTGAGGTTCACTGCCATTTAGATTAAATTGACATTTAGGAAAATGTGCATTCTTTCGCAACCTTTAGAAATAACATAGGATTTAGACATTTCAATCTCGTTTCTGTCTACCTTACTTGTGTTTCTTATGACTTTATTCAGTGACCAATTATTTCTTAACCTTTGAAAGGAAGTGATGAGCTGGTCTAAGAACAACTATTAGAGACACTTGAGTATTGTAACAGAGTTGCTGAGAGCATTTTATCTCATTTTCTTTATAATTTTATTTATTATAATTTTTGAAAATCAATTAATATGAAAAAATTAACCAAGCTTTTTTGTTTGTTATTTTAAAGGGTGAGGTTCAACATTCTCTTAAACCAAATGGAAATGTCTTGTCTTAGCTTAGAGTAATAAACGCAAGATTTTACCATGCCTATCACAAAATTTTTCTTCTCAGCATTGAAGGATAAAATCAGAGTCAATCTCTTTTACTTGAAATGTTAAAGTTGGTCAAAATAGTTCTTATGCAAAAAATGTGAGATATAAAATTAATAGTGGAGAACATTGGCCAAACATTTCTTCTACAATGAGCATGAGATACAGAGAAGGTCAGGAGTCAGACCTCATATACAGATCATTCACGGATTATTCATGTACAAGAATGGAACATTACAACTGGATGGCCGAGGACATTTAAAGGAGAAAGGAGCATTTGCTTTTTAAGAATTAGTGATAAGGTAATTGTACAATGACAGAGCCGAGAAAGGCCTATGTAATGATGAAAATTCATTTTAGTTATTACATATGATTTAAAAACAAAGGCATAATTTAAGGCATAATTTAAATGTGGTAAATGGATTTAAACTTTCTACAGAGAATATAAATCTGTGTATCTATAAACCAATTTCTCTGACCACATGTTTGAACAGAAGGTGGACATACTGGCACAATATCAGAGCAGAGAGTGGAGGTTCAGAAGACCAGACCTGAGTTATCATCCGTATTCTGTCATTGACTGTTAGCCTTTGAGCAAATCATTTGTTGAAAAAGTGTCTGCACCCAGTGCCCAGCACTCAATTGGTTTTTATTACTATTTTCCAGCTAAAGGAGAAATGGCTGACTCTAGGGTTGGAGTAGGGAGTATACAAGATGAGCTTGAAAGCTCTTGTAGTGCCAGAGAGTAAGAAAGTGCTTGAAAAACACGATGATGGGGATAAGTCAAAGGGCCGCCACAGCCAAGTGAAAATAGAATAGAAAAACACTAATGTATTATAACCACCCATGGCATAAAGTGATTATCTATGTGTCCATGCTAATATACATAATTGAAAAAATCAGAAAATGGGAGACAAGAGAAATCATATAGAAGAATTTCAAATAATTATGTAGATATTCTGCCCTCAAGGAGCACGAATCATCTTTTGAGTATGGCCTATGCTTAGTAATTTGCTTCCAAATAGAACAGTACAAAAAGAAGGAAAGGAGGGAAGTAATGTTACAGTGAAGAAAGCTGCCAAGCACTACCTTAGCCAGATGATCATCAGGGGTGAGTCATACTCACAGTGCGTACTTCTGAGATGTTATTAGAAGAGCACATAATCTCTGTGGCTACTTTCCCCAACAACCAATGACTCCTATCTGCTCATGAGTACACTATCATACAAACCCAAATCGAAAGGCATTCTACAAAACACTCGACAATTATCAAGGTCATCAAATCTATGGAAGTTCTAAGAAGCTATTAGAGCAAGAGCCTAAGGTCGAAGTTAAATATAGCATAGTATCCTAAATGAGATCATGGGACAGAAAATGTCATTAGCAAAAAATATAAAATTTGAATAAAACATAAAGTTTAGTTAAAAAAAGAATACCAATATTGGTTTCTTGGCTGTGATGATTGTGTTATAGTATTGTAAGATGTTAATGAAGGAAACTGAATACTGGGTACTCAGGAACTCTTACTATCCTTGCAACTTTTCTGTATTTTATTCTAAAACTTTAAAAAATGTATCTACATATTTTAAAATGGCTTCATTGAATGTCTTAATGTGTAACATAAAACTGCATTTTCATTTTTGTATGTATTTTCATTCTAGCAACATAAACATATCCTGATGATTCAAGAATCTTCTATACTACAATTTGAATGTTGATGAGCCTCGTGATATTGAAACTTAAATTACAAAGTTTTCTTTTTAGGTGCTACTTTATTAAATACTACAGTTAAGTAATTTTGTTCTTTTAAATTGTTTCTACAGAAGGGAAAATGCTGGATCAATGTGTATGTACATCTTAATGGTTTTTGCTATGTAGTCATACATTTTTTTCTAAACAATTTACATTAAGATCGATCATGGATTCTGAAAATGTGCAGAAATTTTACCAAAAATTACCAGGGTTGTTTTATCTTGTCAAAGGAATATTAATAAATAGAAAGTTTTAATTATGGCTTGAATAGTTGCTACCTGCGTGGCTTTGGGCAAGTAATTTTTCTGCCCCTCAGCTCTCACATGTGTAGTAAGAAGATAGTTTTAGTAATTCTTTAACAGGGTTGTTCTAAGAGTTGAATAAGAAGTATAGAGAAACGCTTAGAATCAGGACCAGTATATAATAATGGCTATCATGCTATTAATTAAGATGAATGTGAAGTCTCCTGTGTTCAGTTTAATTCTTGCCGTTTTCCCAGATGTAACCACTGTTACAGGTTTGGTTTAAATCTTTGTAGAACATGTTTTAATATCTAAACTACACGTATATCATTGGTGAACATGAAATAGCACAATCAAGACATTATTCAATGTGTGCATTTAGTATGTATATTTCCCCTCATGTAATTTGACTATAACTATTAACCATTAATTTAGTTCATCTTAGTGTCATCCCATTGAATTTGGACATGTCTTTGTAGGCTGTGCACATTAAACATTTTCCACATTTAATGGAAATATTATTCTTAAATTGTCATTGTCCTTGTTTTTCTTTAGTTCATTGGTTTTATTAAAGAGG
The DNA here is from genome assembly GCA_003508835.1 of Eonycteris spelaea. Lineage (NCBI taxonomy): Eukaryota > Metazoa > Chordata > Mammalia > Chiroptera > Pteropodidae > Eonycteris > Eonycteris spelaea. The sequence continues at coordinate 16,108,691 of PUFA01000004.1, forward strand.
TTTGTAATGTTATATATTAGAATCTCTCAAACTTTCTCTTTGAGATCTTGTCTTTTGTTCCAAATATTTTTATTTCTCTATTAACATTGATAAACATCCCATCCTACAGTTTCTTAGATTTTATCATTTGACTTTTAAACTGTTTAATCTTTCTGGATATTACATAGATTTTAGCAAAAAATGAGAAGTCAAATATCATATTTGTTTATCATATTTCTATCTAGTTATTAACTATGTTAGTTTGTATTTAAATAGTTAAACCAAACTTCGATGACCCTTACTGATTTCCCAGAAACTATGTTGCATTTTCACTCACATATTATAACTTTAAGAAATGGAAACTTTCCTGATGGTTATAATTCTGGAGTGAAATGTGATTTGCACATGTGTTTTATGATTGGTTTATGCTTGTAGGTCTTAGGGATGAAGACTGTACTTGTAACTATCAGCCATGCTTTTTTTCCTATAAGAAATATTCATGGTCTCTAGAGAACTTTTTTGCAAGTACAGATAAGTAAGAATGCCTGATGCTCATTGGTAGTCTAATTGTTTTCTCCTCAGAAGTTGGTTTAGGAAGATAAAAACTGGATAAGTAACTTCCAGAATTCTCTTAACCATTGAAATGGTAATTGAAACAAACAAAAACTACCCCAAATAGTTTTGTGTCATGGAATCCAATCACTGCTGTCATAGATAGATTCAGTTAGTAGATGTACCCAGGATTTATTTTATCTAGACTCTAATTAAGAAACTCTAGGTAAATGTAAATTAATCCATACTTTCCCCCTTTTAGTCTTTAAATGAAAAGAAATATCAAAAGCTATAAATTACAGAATATTTTTAAAAATATTCAATGCAATATATACATGTGTTACTGTTGAATTGTACACCTGAAACTTACTGGATTTTGTTATCCAATGCCACCATAATAAAAAATAAATAATAAATCTGTAAAAAAATAATTTAAAAGTTAAAAAATATTAAACTATCTAAAAAGTCCCTGAAGTCTCCTTAGCTTAAATTAGGTACTGCCTACAAACTTCATACACGTGTGTGTGTGTGTGTGTGTGTGTGTGTGTGTGTGTGTGCGCGTGTGTGTGTGTGTGCGTGCGTATGATGTTAAGGAGTTTAAAAACTTTGCATGAAAGGAATCACTTGACACAATATATTTGACACAGTCTTCAGAGAAAAATGATTGTTATAAAAACATACATAAAGCTGATAGGTCGATAATTTAATAGGCTTTAGAACCTGTACTCATTTTTTTATAGCTCAAATCATGCCAACTGCTCATATCAGAAACAGCTTAATTATAGGGTTAATCTAGGGCTTGAATCCTTTAAAAACAAGGAGGGCTAAGAATAAAGTTTGGGTCACCTATTGATACCATTTAATCTTTAACTTTCTGGTTCTGAGCCATGCTTAGCTCTCTCTGGCAATATGTCTGTATAATAGCATTGTGGACAATATAATTTCTGCCATATGCCAGGGAATCCACTTTATGATAGATTGCTTTTTGGATGTTTGAAGCAAACTCTGTATTATAGATAATGTGGTGGCATAGAAAAGCACTAGATACAGTGATTAACTTCCATGTGCTGGAGAAAATGCCACCTGTTATGGTTATACAGATGAATGAAATATGCCCTGTCCTTGAAGAAAATAAAGTACAGAGGAAGAAAGAGAGGAGTAAAAAATAGGTGAGAGTATAATTTGTGGTTTAATACACAGATATACAAACTGACATAACACATAGGAAGTCCTAACAACTTCACGTGGGAAAAAGCACAATTTAGTGAGGAAGTGATAGTAAAAGAGAATTGGAAGTTTCATTGAGAAAGAAAGAAGAGATAGCAAAAAGTCTGTGGGGAGGAAAAAACTCCTGGAGGCTTGACCGTCCATAAAGTTCGGGGGTCTCCATCAGTAATTCAATATGATTGATGAAGCTGGGATGTTAGCTTGGAATAAATTATGAAAAACAGTGTATATAACAATTAGGAATAAATTCTGAAAAACAGTGCATATACAAAATAATGGTAATGAGTTATTGAAGGTTTTTGTCTAGAAAGAATTTTTGAAATGATTTTACAGATATAATGTTGAATATAGTATGCAGAGAGAATTAGAGCAGGGGAAAAAAAAAAAGCCAGGGCAATAAGTTTATGATGTTTCAATCATCTAGGCTAGAAAAGATAATGGCCAGAACCCAGGCAATGAGAACAGAAATGATCATATTTTATTTAAAGAAAATATTCAGGAAATTAATCTGCTGGGCTTACACTCTGATTTATTGTAAGGAAAGTGGAATGAGATATATCTGGAGCTAAGGAAAACCAGAGGAGAAATGGATGAAAGATAGTCCTGCAGAATTTCAAATGTAATATTTCTGCAACAGAACTATCTACCAAAAAGTGTGTGTGTGTGTGTGTGTGTGTGTGTGTGTGTGTGTGTGTGTGTGTAAAGCTGGGACCTAAAGTCACTGATTTTATTGTTACTGATTTAAAGGGGCCCAGTGATGGGAATGGGTCAGAAAGCACAGGTTTGGGTGCTAGGTTCTGCCATTAACTAACTCTGTGGACTTAGCCTCGTATTTTTAACAGAGTCAACAATAGTTATATTACTGACAACTCAGTTACTTAAAACATCCAATGGAATGAAAATGTGCTTTGGAAATCTTTAGAGCATTTTCTATACTTTTGATTATGATTAATATATATTAAGATGTTCACTACATAAGGCATTTCAATGAAAAATTGAAAATAGCCTAAATAACTGTAACTAGGGATCATTTATATGAAAACCAGTACATTAATTTACATGCAATTACGATTATGCTGCCAGTGATTTGCATGCTACATAGATTGTAAAATCACAGTCATTGTTTATACTGTTTCATCAAGTGAAAAAAAAAGGCACAATATTGTATATGTAGCACATTACTACCTAAAAATGAAAACAAAGAAAAGAAAGCTAGAAAGAGGATTTCTAAAACCTTAGCAATTACGTTTGGGAAATGATACTATGGGTGAAGATCTACTTTAGAGCCACTATAATTATTGCCTGTTGTGGTGGGTATAGAACTCAAATATTTCTTTAAGGAATTAATTCACTTGTGAAACTAATTAAATAAGTTTACTTTGAACATATAGACTCTTAACCAGAAAGAAATGTAAAATTATCACAGTGACCCATTGTCACACATATATCAATTACAGATAATTAAATCCCAAGAAAAGACATATTCCCTGAGTCACAAATTTTGTGGCAGAGCTGGGCTATGATACTAGGAATTCTGGACTCATTACAGAACTAAAAGAATTTTGGTTACACACTCTAAGGATTTTATAAACTTACTAAAGAAGTAAGTTTAAAAAATCCTTTTTAAGAATTCCTGTGCTGCAGCTAGCTCCTGGGTAGACAGGACAAATGAAACTGCAGGATGTTCCATAAGGTATGAATCGGGATTTGATTTTCACATAAAAGTCATGGAGGTGGGCGGCAGATCAGAGGGAAGATGCAAGACACACATGGAGGGAATTTTTTAAGGTGGCCCTTTCAATCTGGGTCACCTTACAGAAAGATAGATTGTCTTCTGTAGTCTTTCTGGTTCTGAAGGGCTCCTTCCAATCAGGAGCTCTCGAGAGGTTTTGAAGGAAGAATGTGACATTTTGGTATCAGAAGTCCTGACTCTGTTATTTAATTTTTCTATGCAGACTTGCACATGTTTTGAAACTGTTTCTACTGCAGTTTTATTACTTCCTCTTGAGAATGCTAATAATTATAATTACCTTGCTGAGATTTCAAAGACCATGTCTTTAAAGACCTGAATGCTAAAGTATCGATTTTGATAAAGGGGGAGAAAAACAATGATGATGATCAGATAACAATACCAGGTGAGGAAGATGAAGATAATAAGTATGAGAATGACAAGAACGTGATGACAATAAAGAGGATGGAGAGCCTTTCTCTTGAATTTTTAAAGACGATCTCAGAGATAACCCTGTGTTTTAATTATGAGCGTCAGTGGCTCTCCTGTCCCACTTGACTGTAAACTTCAAGAGACAGGGTCTTTTCTGCCTAGATACTCATTCTGTAGTTACTGACAATGAGTTGATGGCAGTAACTCATAACTGCTTGTATGTATTACAGCAGATAAGAAAGCAATCTGCCTTCTGCAGGAGGCCATTTCACTTTTTCCTGCAGGGGACAGATGGAGAAAACACTACATTTAATTTAGTTGGCTGCTTCTGATTTCTTTTTCATGGATTTGTTTTATTCTTGAGGGGAAAAATGGTTTTCTTTTACATTTCTTTGATGGATTTATTCTGGTGTACCTTTTAAGATTTTTAAACTTCGTTTTTTGGTACAGTAGAATTGCCCTCCAGACATTTTAAGGAGGTTGACAGATAAGGTCTGGGAAGAGATATCATTCTGCATCTTGACAAAAACTGACTGAATTCTAGTAAATATGGTAGGCAGTGGTCAGAGGATTAATTTTAAAGAACACATTTAAGGTGCTCTTGGCAACATGCATGATGAATGTTACTACAGCCTGGGTGCCAGGAGTGTGTTTGTACAGCTTTATGTGGAGTTAGAGGACGTCTGTCCTCACATCCACAGATTTGCAAGTAAACAGAAACCATAAAAATGGCATCTATAATTATTGTGTAATTTATTATTATGGTTGTAGTTTCAGATGTATTGACATTCAATAAAGTAAAATTTACTGGAAGAATTACAATTCTAGTCCTCCTGCTGTTATGATGTGTTATGTGTGAAAAACAAAAAGGCACCTGGTCTACAGAATGTCTGCATCAGTGAGGGCTGTGGGTTTACTGGAGTATAAGAAGCTCATGCCTGAGTACTGCGCTTCAGAGCAGTGCATTTACTACGTAGCCCTCGGTTTCTATGACTTAAGTCATACCATGAAACAGAAAATTGAATAACAGGACACTAGTTCTCAAATCTCATACTTTACAAATTTATAGATGATAATTTTAGAGTAGGTAAATTTCAATACAATTTAGTCCTCAAACAAACAGCATATTTCTCTGACACATCTTCAACACAGTGAAAAAGCAATTCCCATTTACAGGTATAAAATCTGAGGTATTGACTAACATCTGTTTTGATAATTCATAGAAAATCATAGTTAGGTCAATTCTCTGTTACCATGATCCAGCGTAAGTTAAAATTTGATCCAGTATTTAAAAATTCTGTGGGCATATTGCCTCTTATTTTAGTCATTCAGTCAAACAAATAATTGAGATCATGCTATGTACAAATTAGCCTTCTAGGGGAGTTGGATATTTATGATCTTACTGGTGTCTAATTTACAAACCTCATTATTGTTTTACATTTAAATGTTACAGTTAAAATCATATATATTTGTTGTAAAAATTTCAAGTAGTAATTATAAAATTAAAAGTAACAACCCACTCCTCATTTCTATTCCCATAAGTCATCTTTACAAAATGTTTATATAATTAACTTTTCTCAAGTGATAGCATATGATACATAATGTTTTGCATCTGTTTTTTCTTCTCTTAATAGTAAATAATGAATGAATTTCTTACATATCAGTAAATGTAGATGAAATTCTCTTGCTATTTTTAATGGCTGACTAGGGTTTCTTCCTATAATAACTATATGTATTTTCCAAGTTCCTTACTAATAGGCTTTTTTTTCCTTCTTTTTCACTTTTTAATGCCTCTAGATTTAGATCCCTGTGTTTATCCTCTAGTTATAGCATTATTTCGATAACATATTATCTCAGATGTGTATAGACTAAAAATTTTCCTGATCTACTGACTTGTGATATCTTACCTTCTATCCTACATGCACATGGCTTCAAGATGATCATATTAGAGTACCAGGTTAATCAATGACTTTCCATTTGCCATCAAGTGAAGTGTACACCCTTAGTATAAAACTCAGTGCCTTCTAGACTTATACAAGTTAATAGAAAAAACAAAATCTGATTAAAAATTGATGAGGAAGTTCAAGAGACATTTTTCCAAAGAAGACATGCAAATGGCCAACAGGTACATGAAAAATTGCTCAACAGCAATAAGCAGCAGCAAAATTCAAGTTGAAACTATAATGAGATAACACCTATACCTGATAGAATGATTGTTATAAAATATACAAGAGATAATGAGTATTGGCGAAGATGTGGAGAAAAGAGAACCCTATGCACTGTTGGTGGGAATATAAATTGATAAGGCCACTATGGAAAACAATATGGTGGCTTCTCAAAATTAAAAAACAAACTACCATGTAGTATAGAAATTCCACATCTAGTTAGTTAACAAAAATGTGAACTCAAAAATATATCAGCATTCTTATGTTAATTGCATCATTATTTAGGAAACAACATGAGTGTCCATCACTGGATGAATGGAAAAAGAAAAGGTGGTATACATACACAATGGGATATTAGTTAGCCATAAAAAGAATAAAATCTTGCCATTTGTGACATAATCATTGGACCTAGACAGTATTATCCTAAGTGAAATAAGGCAGACATATAAAGAAAGACACATTTTGTGATTTCATTAATAAGTGAAATAAAAAAAAGTATAGATATGTAGAACAGAATGGTGATTTCCAGAGGTGGGGCTGGGAGACCAGTGGGCAAAGTAGATGAAGGTAGTCAAAAGGTATACATTCCACTTATAAGACAAATAATTTCAAAAAAAAAAAATGCTGCCTACTGAAATTTAGGAGTTTGATATCCCATCACTTCCCCTCATAAAAACCTTCTACATTTTAATTATACTAAATTGTATCCTTATGTTTAACATTGTAATGTTGTCCCCCACCCCGTTCTTCTCTTTATTTTGTATGCTCTCTTCAGTCTATGAAAACTTTACTGTCTTGAAAACTACAGTTCAAAAAACAGCCCTGTTTGGAAGTCTCCCTTCCCCTGCCTCACATTTTGTACCGATATACCAAAAACTTAGTCTTTGCGTTTCTGGGTTATCTAGCAAACTGTGTGGTGCTACATAGTCTCTTTCTGCTACAAAGAAACATAAAATTTACCAAGGGGGGACAACCATACTCCACATAGCCATAAAACAACAGTCAGAATGTGATATGTGTTTCTCACGTCTCCCATTCACTTTGTAGTCCCCTCCCCCACCATGTGTTTGTGCATTTGACAAATATCACAGTGATAATACTTAAATTTTACTGAATGCTTATTACATGTACTAGACATCAAACTCAAGACTTTAAACAAACATCTCATTTAATCCTCACAGCAAGCACACAAAAGAGGTGCTATTATTATTCTTAAAAATGAGAAAACAGCCTGAGAAGATTGAGCTATACCCTCAAGGACACACAGCTACTACATAGTAAAAGCCAGGATTTGAATTAAGGTTGTTAGAATTCCTAAACTTTTTCATATTTCTTTTCCTAAAATTTATAAATTGAATCAATTAAATAGTCCTTAGAAGAACTAAATTGGTAGGTAGTCCATGACCCAAGGTCCGTGACACAAGAAGAGGTACAGGAGCTCCATGAAAGTAAAGCCATTATCCTCCAGAGGCTATTATTAACTAATAATGACATGGCATTGCTTAATAGCTAATTAAAAGAAACACATTCTTAACAGATCAGGTAAATTGCCCACTAATTTGATTAAAATGCATTTTCTTCTTACTCTCAAAGGTCTAGACTTGTCATTTTCTTACTGCTGCCCTATTCATTCTACATCTAAGGGAGTATTGCTTTTCATTGAAGGATATTGACCGCAGATGGGTAATTTATCTTTGTTCAAGGTAAATTATGTTCCATGTCCTTCTGGAAAGTTAATTATTAGAACAGATTCTGCCTGTATTTACTCTTTCTAGGGAAACCTTACATTTGTCAAAATGAATGGCCACTTTTCATGAAATATTTTCTTTCATATGGATTACAGTAGCTTCCTCACTTATCTCTCTGCCAGTAGTTTCACCATCTGTATTAATTGTCCATGGCTGCTTTTACAAATTAGTATAAACCAAGTCCATAAAAAACACAAATTTCTTTTAGTACAGTTTTTGTTTGTTTGTTCAGGTTTAAAGTCTAACATGGGTCTCAATGGGCTGAAATCAAGCTTTCAGCAGGGCTGCTTGCTTTCTGGAAAGTCCAGGGGAGAATTTGTTACACTGCCTTTTCCAGCATCTAGAGGCCATATGTGTTAGTTGGCTCATGGCTCTCTGGCTCCATCTTAAAATCCAACAAGAGTGAGTTTAATTATTCTCATATTCCATCACTCTGATATCCTCTATGCCCACATGAATAATCCAGGATAATTTTTCCATTTCAAGGTCTTTAACATCTGCAAAGTCTGTTTTGCCATATAAGATCACATATTCACACTTCAGGGGATTAAGGCATGAACATCTTTGAGAGGCCATTATTCTGCCTACCACACTATCTCTCATTCTTATTGATTCTCCAAACTGTTATGAGAGCAGACTTTCTTAAATGCATATCAAAACATTCACATTCATGTGCAAAATTCTTCAAGAGCTCACCTTTGAATGCATGATATACAAAGTATATCAAATATGACTTTGATATACTTGGCTATTTCATCTTCCAATATTTCTAGTAAGCCAATTTCATTTCCAATTTTATTCTCTTCTACCACTGAGCTTTTCATAGGCTGTTTCCTTTACTAAGAACATCTTCCTGTCTTGATCACCTCAGATTTGTATTATAACAAACTATAAATTAAAGTAGTATCTCATCCAAGTAGAGCAGTAGAGAAATATGAGTAAATTATTATCAAAATTCATATTAGAAAATAAAGTGGCCAAAAACAGACAAGGCAATACTGATAAAAAATAATTTATAATGATTTGTTATATTGGATAACAAGACTTATTATAAATTATAACTGTTAAGGCAGCCCTGTTATCATAGGAATAACCTGATATAGCACACATACATAAAAACTTGACATATTTTTGAATGTCACTATAGTTAAGTGAGAAAGGACATCTATTTAACAAATGATTTCGTAAAAATTTATTATCCAAATGAGAAAAATAATCGAGTTCCTAATCCACAGCATAACATTTATTGACAGGTAAATTAAATACTTAAATATAAGAGGGAAACAATAAAAATTTTGGAATATAAGGTAGGATAAGATCTCTAAACTTAGAGTAGGAAATGAATTCCCCCAAAGGTATATATACACACCTGCACATATATACACACACAAACATGAAAGATTAAAATAAGATAAACCAATATATTAATTTCTGAGAGAATACAGACAACCACTGAGTCCACCTCACAGCCTCACTTAGACAGTGAACAAAGCTAACAGCTCTGTTTTCAGCTACTGGAGCCCCCCAACCTCCTCCTTGAAGCTTGGCAGTGGCCTTGTCCCAGAAAAAGACTACGATAGCAATACCTACCTGCCCAAGGATGTTACCAACAGACACGTCCAGAATATCTGGATCCAAAAGATCCCAAGTAGCTAGTTTTTAAATAGGGCTACACCAAGACATAATGCAATTAAACTGTCAAAAATGAAAGACAAAGAATGAATTTTGAAACCAAGAAAAAGAGAAATTTCTTATAAAAAACCCATAACACTATTGATGAATTTCTCAGTAAAAGTATTTCAGGCCAAGAGAGAATAGGATAATATTTCAAAATATTGGGGGAAACATCATCAATTAAGAATTCTATAACTGCAAATCAGTCTTTCAGAAATGAAGGAGGAAAAAATACTTTTCTAAACTAACAAAAGCTGAAGGGAGTTTATCACTAGACCTTCCTTATAAGAAATCCTAAAGGGAGTTTAAGTTGTAAAAACATAAGAAGACAGTGTAAAACTTACTGGTCTTGGTAAATATACAGTCTGAGTTAGATTCTCTATTTTGATGATTGTAGTGCATAATTCACTTACAATTGAGTTTAAGTTAAAAAACAAATGTAGTAAAGATAATCATAACTACAATAATCCATTATAAGTTACATAATGTATATAAACTAACAATAATTTAAAATAAGATGAAGAGAAGTAAAGTATAGAGATTAGGAATTTGATTAAAGTTAGTTTAAAGAAGGATGCTATTATTTTAAGATATTTTATGTAAGCCTTAGGGTAAGCACAAGGGAAAAACAAAAGAATATAAGCATAAAATCATACTGATACCCAACACATCAACAACACACAATAACACACAGTAGGATACAAGTCAAGAACAATGGATCTACAAAGAAGCTGAAAAACAAATTGACAAAGTGGCATTAGAAAGTTCTTATTAACAATTACCTCAAACATAAATGCATTAAAATATTCAAAGACAAAGACAAAGATGGTTGAATGAAAAACAAACAAGAGCCAATAATAGTTTGCCTAGAAGTGATTCACACACATAAGACACAGAGAGAATGCAAGTGAAAGGATGGAAAAAAACAATTTGAGCAAATGATGTCCAAAAATGCAGAAGTAGTTATACTTAGAATAAACTTTAAACTAAAAATGGTAAAAAGAGACAAAGAAGGTCATTATATACTAAGGGTCGACTCATCAAGAATATTATAACAATTGTAAATATTTATGTACCTAATATCGTACATAAAGCAAATAGTAAGTGAACTAAAATAAAAAATAAAGATCATAATAATAGGAATTAGGGAATTTTTAATACTCAACAAATGCATAGATCATTCAGAGGGTCAATAAGTAAACAGTGGATTAAAACAACATAATATATCACATGTACCTAACAGACATGTAAAGAATATTCTAGCTGACAACAGCAGAATACATGGGCTTCTCAAGCACATGTGGAATATTTTCTTAGATAGACCATATGTTAGGTCACATACAAGTCTTGACAAATTTAAGATTGAAATCATACCCAGTCTTTTTTGACCACAATTTTTAGTTTCATACTGAAACTAGAAATCAATAACAGAAGGGAAACTGAAAAATTCATGAACACAAAGAAATTAAAATCTCTACTAAATAACCAATGGATCAAAGTGGAAATTAAATGAGAAATAAAAAAAGTCTCTTAAGACAAACAAAAATGAAAACACAACACACTGAATCCTATGGGATGTAGTAAAAACAGTTCTAAAAAGAAGGTTTATACCTATAAATTCCTACAGTAGGAAACAAAATATCTCAAACAACCTAACTCTATACCTTAAGACAATAGAAAAAGAATAAATGAGTCCAAAGTTATCAAAAGAAAGAAAATAAAAAAGATTAGAGAATAGAGAACAGTAAGTGATTAATAAAGATTAAAAATACTGAGTTGGTTTTTTAAAAAAGATAAATAGAACTGTCAAACCTTTTGCAAGAATAAACAAGGGAAAAAGAGGGGACCCAAATCAACAAAGTTATAAATTGGGGGGGGGGGAAGAAAAAGACATAACTGATAACACAGAAACACAAAGAATCATAAGAGGCTACAATAAGTAACTTTATGCCATGAAACTGAATAATCTAGAAATAGTGAAAATGTCTTTAGAAACACAACCTACCAAGATTGAATCAGGATAAAATGAGAATCTAAACAGTCCAATTAGTAATAAGGAGATTAAATTAGTAATAAAAATCTACCACCATCAATTAAAAAAGTCCAAGACAAGATGGCTTCACAGGTGAATCTATCATACATTTAAAAAAAATGTTAATTCCAATCCCCACCAAGCCTTAAAAACTGAAAAGGAGAAAATACTTCCAAACTCATTTTATAAGATAAACTTTACCCCAATATCAAAGCCATAGAAGGTAACTACCTGCCAACATTCCTGACGAATGCAGAAGCAAAAATTCTTGATAAAATACTAGCAAACCAAATTTAGCAGCACATTACAAAGGTCATTCAACATGATCAAATAGGGTTATCATAGCAATGCAAGAATGATTCAACACATATAAACCAATCAGTGTGATACATTTATAGAATGAAAGAAAAAAATGTGATTATCTCGATACATGCAGAAAAAGCATTTGACAAAATTCAATATCCATTAGTGACAAAAACTCTTGACAAATTAGGTATAAAAGAAATGTACCTCAACATAACCAAGGCCATATATGACAAGCTCAGAGGTGTATCATATTCAAAGGTGAAAAGTTAAAAGTTTTTTCTCTAAAATAAGAAAAAACAAAGGTGCCCATTTTCACCATTCCGAGTCAATATAATGCTGTAAGTCTTAGCCAGGATAATCAGGCAAGGAAGAAAAAAGGCAACAGAATAGGATAGAAAAAAGAAAATTGTTTTTAGCTACAGATAACATGATTTAAAACAAAGAAAATCATAAAGACTCTACCAAAACACTGTTACATCTAAACATAAATTCAATAAAGTTGGCTGGACACAAAATTATCATACAAAAATCAGTAGTTTCTATGTACTAACAAATTACCTGAAAAAAGAAATAAAGAAAATGATCCCATTTACAATGGCATCAAAAGAATAAAATACTTAGTAATAAATTCAGCCTGGAAGTAAAGATTTATACACTAAAAACTAAAAGAATTTGAAAGAAATTGAAGAGGACGCAGCTCTAGAAAGGTAGCCCATGTTCATAGACTGAAAGAACTGAGATTGTTATATATCCATCCTTTTCAAAGCCATGTGTAGATTCAATGTTATTTAAATCACTATTCAATGGTATTTTTTTCAGAAATTGAAAAAAAAATCTAAAATTTATCTGGAACCATGAAAGACTCCTAAATAGCAAAAGTATATCCCAAGACAAAAGAACAAAGTGAGAGTTATCACACTTCCTGATTTCAAACTATATTATCAAGATATGGTAATCAAAACAGTATGTTACAATATAAAACAGACACAAAAACCAATGGAACAGAATCGAGAGCCCACAAATAAATCCATTCATACACAGTCAACTAATATTTGGCAAAAGAACTTATAATACTCAATGGAGAAATAATAAGTAGTGCTGGGAAATTTTGATATTCACGTCTAAAGTAATCCAATTAGACCCTATCTTATAACAATCACAAAAATTAACTCAAAATAAAGACTTAAAACCTGAACCCATGAAACTCCTAGAAGAAAACATACCAAAAATCTCCTTCACATGAGTCTCAGCAATGATTCTTTGTATATGACACCTAAAGCACTTGCAAGAAAATAAAAAAGTGGTACTACATCAAACTAAAAACAAATGATCAACGAAATGAAAATACAACTTATAAAATGGGAAAACATGTTTGTAAGCTATTTGTCTGATAAGGGGTTAATATCCAAAATATATAAATAATATATACAGCTCAATAGCAAAAAAATTAAATAATCCAATTTAAACATGGACAAAGGATCTGAACAGATGTTTTTCCAAAGAAGATATATAAATACATGAAAAGATACTAAACATCACTAATCATCAGGGAAATTCGAATCAAAATACAATGAGATAGATCACTTGATGCCTATTAGAATGGCTAGCTTCAAAAAGGTAAGGAATAACAAATGTTAAGAGGATGTTGAGAAAAAGAAAACCTTGGGCATTGTTGATGGTATTATGAACTGATGCAGCCACCATGAGAAACAGTATGAAGATTCCTCAAAAAATTAAAAATAGTATTACCATATGATCTAGAAATTTTTCTTTTGAGATTATATCCAAGAGAAACAAAAATACTGTCAAATAATATGGTATAACAAACACCTCTCAAATCTCAATGACATATAACGATAAATATTTATTTCTCACTCATATGTCTATAGGTCAGCAGGGAAAACTGTACCCGTGTCTGTTTCTAGGGCCCAAGATGGAAAGCAGTAAACTATGGCTACATGTAGTTTGTTCTCTTGGTTTGGCTGAATGCTGAAGTGGGCCAGCCCAAACATGTAAGCACACTTCACGTTATTATTCCATACTTTTATATGTATCACATTGACCAAAACCAGTCAAATGACCAAGCTGACAGTCAAAAGGAAGCAAAACATAACCCTTACACCAAGAGGCTGTATACATCTAAGAAGAATATAGATATAGAACAGTTATTACAGGACAGTGAAAAATTGAAACAGAAATAAATCACTATATACATGGACAGGAATTTTATAGAATAACAAATTAAATGATAAGTATATACACAAAAAGTTGCTCAAGATCATTAGCATTAGGGAAAAAATAAATTCAGAATGAAAAAAAGATAGCAATTTATATCCATCAATTTGTCAAAAAAATTAATCACCAAGTGAAGAACAATGGAAATTCTTATATATTGCTGATAGGTATGTAAAGTTTCTCAGTGTTTTGGGAAAACAACTTGACATTATCTACCAAAGTTGAGGGTACACATATTCTACTTTTCAGCAGTTATACCTCTGGGTATATATGTTAGAAAAAGTTTTGGCAAGTATCCCTGAAAACCATAAAATAAATTTATATAAGAAAATTAGGAAATTTTACAGTAGTTGTGTTTATAATACACACAAATACAAAGCAAAATAAAAATACTAGGTATAAGCTAGGTGGTCATCATGAGGAAAAAAAATAGATGAATACACTATGGAAAATTCATGCAAAATTCTATTCAGATAGCAAAAATGCAGAGCTACTACACACGTCATCATGGGTATAGTTATTAAAATGCTGAAAAATAAAGTAATAAGATAATTTCATCTAAAGTTAAAATAAAAAAAATTAAAGAATCTATTATTTAGGAAGTAAATTTCACATATATATATTTCATACAGAAATATAAAACATAAGATGTATTTATGGTATGAAAAACAGCAATTCTTAAAATAGGGAATAATAAACACAAAAATTACTTGGGCACTGGGACAAAATCAGGGAGAAACATGATATTTTGGTGATGTGCATTTTCATTAATTGAATGGAAGGTATGGGATTCTTTTTATTGTTATTAATACAATTATGTGATAAATCTTCATTTGCGTGTATCTTATAATTTAAAAAATGTAGATAATATAAGGTAGTAATTGAGAATGTCAAATTCATTTATCCATTTAAAGGAGCTCTGAAAGTTATTTTTTAAAATTCTTTTGAATTTGTTTTTACAGATTATTATATGTAAGATCAAATAAAACCTGGTTGAAAGATAAATATATATCTAGCATATTAATGAGTTAGAATCTTGACTCCTATTAAAAATAATCAAATACACATATCCACTCTGCTAATTATGTGTTTTAAGTAACACACAGTAGTTCTTAAAGGAGTCTAAGTTACTCCTTTATGCCTCATCACGATAGCCAACATTTCCAGTTCTTCACGGTCTGAGACTTTAGTTCAACTGTGCCCTTCTGTCTTCCAGGAGATCAGTCCCACGGCTGAGTTGTTTCCGTTTTGTGAACTGCAAGGCCAGGGGACTCAGTACTTCTTAATGGGTTGCGGGACTAAGCATTTCATTAGAGGGCATCAAGCTCATTAGAGAAGGAGAACTGTTCCTACTGTGGTATTAATGGCCCAAATTTATAGAGTCTGCTTTGCAGGTCACAGATTTATCATCTCATGTACACACTATCCTTTCTCCCAGAGTTTTATTATCCTCCAGGGCATTTTGCTGATAGCTTCATCCTTCCAAAGTGTACTTGTCACATGAGGTCTTCATGCTGGAGTGTAAGATTCAAACTATATATAATGTGAGATTTATTTGGAATTTTCTTTTTATTTTTTTGACTAATCACTGTAAATAAATTTTCACGTGGATAAAAAACAACGGTGTAGTTTTATTGGCAAGGTGGGAAAAAAAATCTTCAAACAACTTGTATGGATGTGCTTACAGGTGAATACCAATTGAACAAGACAAAGACCAAAAGAAACATACTTCCAGGAAATTTCATTCAACAGCACTGTATAATGAAAAAAGGCTAGCAACTCAAGACTATATCTTGCTTTGCTAAGCTCGAATTTATTATGTTAAAAATTTACTATTTTATAAATGAGCTAGTTCTCAAATACGTTAACACTGAATAAAAATGCATTGACAAAAATACACACAAATATTTTTTAAATGAGAGTCACATTATGAATTTCTAATGTGACTCTCTAAGTTAACTTTTTCATTAAACTAGAAACTGGATCTTGAAATTTGTCCAACAAACTCAGTAGCAGAGGAAAGAAGCTAATTTTGTACCTAAAGAAGGTGTTCACCTTTCAGGAAAGTTCTTTGAGTGACCAATAAGTTCATAAACCTGCTTTATCAACATTTATGTTGTTAGTGATGAATAGATTAATCACAACCAAAGAACCTCCATTGTTGTTCTTTTTAATCAGTGAAAGTGACTCTCCTTTTCTAAGCACATTCTAGGAAAGTCAATCGGCATTTTTCTCTTTCAATTCAATCAAGTAGTAAGAAACTGTGCCCTACCCGTATAGCCACAAGTGTGTTGGTGTTACATTGTGTTTTCTGGTTCTAAAAACCAGAGTAAAATCAAAGTGTAGCAGTAGCATTGAACTCTAAGGTATAGATCATTTGGCAGCGGTCTGGGCTCAAGCCATGGATCACATTTTAGCCATGGGACCTTAGGCAATGCACTGCACCTCTGCCGGCTTCTGTTTTCTCATCTTCAAAAAGTTGTGTGCATTAAATGATCTCTGACATGCCTTCCAAAAATCAGCACTTCAAATCATCAAAACTGTGCTCCTAAATAACTAAAGGGCCCTAGTTCTGACCAATGGAAACCTCTCCAATGTTTATAGTATCCTTCCATACCTATTCATTAAATAATTAAAAATTCATTACCTGCAGATATTACTTCTTTTCAGAAGAGCTGGAGCCCCTACCCTGAGAACATGATCATCACACATCTACCTTTAAAATGTATGTGATATAGCTTAGATTTCTTTAGCATCCTTCTGTCTTTTTCTTCCTGGCTATACAGCAATTCTACGAATGGTCTTCTGTCTTCCATTTACAAAAAAGACACACCCTTTCAAAGCTATAAGAAGCTGATCTCTTGCTTTGATACAGCAAATAGAGCTGTGCATTCAACATAAATTATCTTTTAGACATGGATTTTAGACATTCATCACTCTTACTAAAATCAGGGATTTCTAAATGTCTTTTGTAGCTTCAAATAGGCTTGTTAAATACAGAATCAAAATGCCTGGTTATTAAGTTGAAACCAAGAGTTATGCAGTCTTTTTTTTTTTTTTTTGAGTTGAAAATATTACCAATATCTTTCTTTTCTCAGAGGTCTATATATTTCTTTCAAAAACATGTGAATTAACAAAGAGGGAAGAGCCAATTATTCTCATTCATCTCATGAAGTTAGACTCTCCAGCCCACTGTGAGACAAGTTCTAGTGATTTTGAAGAAGGAAACCACCTAAGATCTAGATACCACATGATCTAATTTTTCTGCTGTGTGTGGTATAACCATGTGTCCATGGAAATTTGAATATGTAAGCACAGTAGATAATGTTTGTTTTTGATGCTGAAGTAAAAGCAATTGGCTTTAATTACAGTTAATGTTCCTGTTACTTCAAATAATTATGAGTGGACCCTTCCAGATAAAGGATTCATTATGGTATCTCCTGAGCTCTGCTAAAGCCATGGATGAGAGAATTAATTTCATTATATGTCTCTTGTTATTAGGGCATTTTTCTTCTTCTTTCTTAATTTTTAAAATAATACTTTAATCTGAAACATTATGTTTTGTTTTGAAATCTGGAGCTGAAAGTGGGTGATTCTCCTCTCAAGTCAGCACAAGGAAGAACAGTGGAAAGAATAAGTTCTTGTGATACAACGTTGCCCAATTGTGTCTCTTAAAGGGCAGAGATTCTAAACTTTATATAAGAAATCAGAATCTATGGCTGCACTGGTTTGTCAGTCCACTGGAAGCAAGCAACTTAGTGCTAGACTATTTTTTCTTACTCTGTATTCTAATAAGAACACTTGCATTTTTACTTTAAAAACACTATGAGGAAAGTCAAATCTTCTGAAAAACTAACATTCTGATTATAGGATATAGTTGTTTTCATTTTTAATTGCTGTGAGGTGGATTAATGTGACACATGAGATAATTTGCAGGATAAATACATCTTTTTTAAAGTTAAACCGGCTCATCAATCCCATATTTTCATATATATTATTTAAGGTGAAGTTTAAATAGTTTAGAGTTTTGAGCTAATTTATCAAATATTATGCAAACGTAGTATATGTCTTACATAGCTATAAGAAAGTTTAACAATGACACCATTTCAAGATACACTGGTATAAGGAAACTTGATCACCTGGGTCTATCCTATTATTTTGTAATGAGAAACAAATGCTCCAACACCTCAAACAAGTGCTCAAGGTCACAGAGCATGGGATAGACTACGGAATGCATTGTAAAGCAGCCAGATCCTCTGCCATAGACCAAGAGTCACACTCGATAAGAGCAAAGGAAGACAAAAGAAGACCTTTGCCACTGTCTGTTCCTTAGAGAAAGTATTCGATTTGCTCATCTCCGAAAACCCTCCTGCACAATTGACTACTCCTGCCTAAATCAACATAGGAAGAAATTCCTGATACTTCATTTGTCCCTCCCCTACAACATCAGGCTTATTCTACAACTTTGGTTACCATCTTTGGATTTATAGATCTGTGTCCCATTAGTTCACATTTCCCCCTTTCTCTTATAGAATGTGTTCTTTTGGTGATGAATGTGAGCTGCTCATGTGCAATCCTAAAAAGGTAAAGCTTCTGTGCAATTTGGTGTATTTATGTTGCAAGGATGTCCTTAAATTCTCATCCAAGGATGCTGAATTTCCATCCATAATGCACACGGATGCCAGTTCAAGTCCAGAGAGGTCAGTGGAAACTTGTTTCTGTTATTGGCTCTGAGTGTGAGCAAGTCTAGAAACACTTTAATCACACAATAACACAGCGTATTTTTTAGGGAGATTTAACTCCCCAGACTCTTGTAAAGTTACAAAGCTAGTCAAGCAAGTTGTTCCAACTCAGTCTCTCGCATGCAGAGAAAATCCCTCTGGAGAAGAAAGTTATTGTGTCTAATTAGACCTTACAAACTGGGAACTCTGGAAAATCTGAACGAGCAGGCAGCTTTAGTATTGGTGATTGTGGCCTATTTTGCTGTGTTGAGCACTAAATAGAAACTTCCAAAATGAGAATTTTTTTTAAGGAAAGAAAAAATCTCACAAACTTAAAGACATTTTTAAACCCTGCCTTGACTGGTCTTCTATAGGCATAGATCTTTCCCTGTAATACCACCTTTCCCTGTTATAGGTACAAGTTGCTCACCCATCATCACAGGAGCCTTTATAAGCCCCAAAGTCACAAACACCTATGTCAAACAGCCACTTGCTACTTCTTACTAAGTCTCAGTTTACCCCCCTACAACTCCCCCCTCCACCCCCCAAGTCTCACTGGAGAGGAGAGAAAAAGAAGGGACATGAGGAAGCGTCCTTCTGTGCTCATGGCACAAACAAGACAGAGCTCGTTTCTTGATCTCCAGGCTGTAGCACACTGGGTCTCTGGAATGATCTCCTGTGGGATTCAGGATAAGACCAAAATGCCCTCTACCAAGGAGAAAAACAACGGTCAGAGTCAAGAGAGGCTCATGCTTGATGTTGGACTGAATTTGCAAGGGCTTTTCTACACCATTTCAGGCCTTCTAAACTTTGCAGCTGTCTAAAACTTGGAACTTACAAAAATAAATAAACATTTCTTTGACATACTCAGTTGGACCAACTATTGTCATGCCCCACACACCCATGTGGATTAATGGGTAATGGCATAAGAATCATAATTTTCCCTAAATGATATTTTTCTTGAAACATTTTGGAGCAATTACTAGATGCAGTGTGGAGGGGTATTTGGGCTCTCTAGGAAGCACATTAAAGCTGAGTTTAAGAGATGGAGGTGAATCTCCTACATTGTCTGAGTCACCTCTTCCCTGTTCCTCTTGTTCTCACTTTTATCTCAGAGACACTTTTTGGTCTCTGTGTGTTTCTATGTTTCAGTGTGTTGCTATATAAATTTCAAAGGCTGAACAGTATGTCTCCTGTGCCAGATGGTACAATGTAGATGGAATGCTGTGACTCTCTCCAAAATGGTTTAGATCATCTCTAAATGCCATCAACGGAAACCTCAGATCCTGTACAGGAGGAGCTGATGTCCCCACTCCTGGAAGGTAAGAACTTTTAGCAAAACAATGCCCTCCCCTAGGCTTTTGGGCAACTGACTGGGCAACTCCCCAGTTAAGATGGATAAAGTGATTAGCATAATTAAGTCTGTAGACACACAGATCACCCTGTTAGGCAACTGATACTTTCAAGTGCCTGCCTGCCTTTCTAAGACATGCATTTTACGTGAAATTGTCTAATTTTATTGCCCTGGTAGGTTTATTTGTGAACTGTATTTACTGTGATTGAAGAAGAATACTATGGATGATTCATAGAAATCAACAAGGAGAAAGAATTCAGGTCAGGCTTGAGCCACAGTTGGACCCCACTACTATTAGGCTTATCTATTAGAAGACTAAGATACCTCCCTCTTTATCATTTACTTCTTTTTCTCTATCCCCTGCTTATGTCATTTTTACTTTAGGAAGGGAAAATCTGTTAGATCTCAGGTATGGGTCACACTTGGAGTTACTGGTAGGATGGTAATTATCTTCTGAGAGCTCGGGGCAACAGGTGCTGTCCAAGGAACTCTGTTCCCCCTGATCTGGAACAGGGGTCAGCAAAGTATGATCTGCAGGCCAAATCCAGTTCATCATCTGATTTTGTAAATCACGGTTTACTGGAATACAGTCCTGGCGACTTGTTTACATATTGTCTATGGCTATATTTGCACTACAACAGCAGTTGAGTGGTGGAGAGAGACTACAGCTTGTAAAGTTGAAATATTTACTGTCTGGCCTATTTCAGACAAGATCTGCAGACCCCTGATTATTTAGGAATTCAATTCAAATTTGAAAGTCAATACGTTTTTTAAGTATAGAGAAATGCTGTTAGGTGAGTTTTGTGGGTGTTAGAATTAATGATGGACATTTCAGTGCTGTGGTGGAATAAGCTCTTAGATTAGGAGAGTGGGCTTTAAACATTCAAGAATTTTGTGAGCTAGTTGTTAAACCACTGATACTTTGAAAATAGCCATGGTAGGAGTATTTGCACCAGAGAAATCAGGAAACACTACATTCTGGACTTCATGTATGTATGTATGTATGTACTCATGCACACCTGTGTGTATGTATGCATGCATTTTCTGGAGAGATAACTTACCAACACACTTGCAATGCACAAATCTCATACCTCTTGAGAAGGTGGCCAACAGTAGGTTTAGAGATAAAACACAAAGACAAGCTAACCCCATGTGTCTTCCTTATGCATTGGCCATGTCTGTCCCTGACATTGAGAGATGTTTAATGTTGTCATTAGTGATATCACACATATTCATTGCCTAGGAGAATCATGTAGCCTTTTAATCAGAAACCATGGCTGATAAAGGAGCCTGAGTATTTACTATTTCTCAGGGTTGGATGCATGCAGATTATGTCAACTTCTCAGGGTAGGATATTCTGCAGAAGACACTTAACCTGTCTGATTCTCTACCTTCCTGACTGTATAATTTTTTCTAAAGTAGAATTTCTCAAATTTTAATGAGCATTAAAGACATTATGGTAGTTAAAATTCATATTTCCAGGCTCAACATGCAAAAAGTTTCATTTAGTGGATTTTGAGTGGGCCCAGGAACTTGCATTTTAAGATGCACCTCCGGGGATTCTGATATCTGCAATCCACAAATGGAACCTCAAAATAGAACCAGGGTGTATTAAACCCTCAGTATATTTCCCTTTGCTCTCCTCTCCTCTTTGCTCAGAATTGTGCTATAAGATTCTGGACATCTGCCCTTCCAGAGATTTGGGGGCTTTCTTCTCTGACTGCACGACTTTCCAGATCTGGTCCAAACAGCACCTGCCACTGTTTAGTGTTGGTGAACATCAAGGAATAAGACTTTTTAAAGCCAATATAAACAAGAAAGTATATTCATGTGTGATGTTAGATAAAATATTCACCTCTCCATCATTACATAAGTCTGTAATTGATGCTGGGGTACATCCCACAGATCCCACTCTTATGATTTAGCTACTGTTGCCTGTTCACATCTGAGTCTCTTTAAGCCATTTGGTTGGTCTACAGGAGCTGCTTTTCCCAAGGTTCTGCCCATCCTCTGAGGTCATTTGTTAACCATTAATAAGGAAATATTAAGTCACCCTCTAAATTAAATTAAAGACAACTCTGAAGGGCAAGCCCAGGTGCTATTGCTTAAAGTACTCTTCAGAAAACTATATGCATGCCAATCTCTATTTCAGAGCCTGTTTCCCTGGGAACACGATCTAAAGTTTTACACTGTAGCCTGGTTCTTAAGGAACAATTTTATCCCCATCTTGAGTTGAAAGGCTAGATTTGGGAATCTAGCTACTTCCTAAGATTCCCTCACTCATTTAAAAATATCCTGGTAGGAATGGAGCTATAAAGGAGGACCCTATAGAAAAAAAGTCCCACCCTGGACCTACATCGTAAATTTATTTATTTCTAACATAAATTTATATTAAATATTACTCTTTATAAAACACCACATTAGGACCACTTGAGAGTACAAGGATTTATTCATTATAGGAAAGATACACAGATAACTACAATAAAAAACAAATGATGAGGGCCAGAATGGCAGAATAGATTTTGCACCTGCAGAAAGCTTCCTCAAAAAGATGACATTGAAAGGGCCTTAAGAAATGAGTCAACATGTTGGATATAGAGCAGGGTAAAGCATGACACTTCAGACAGAGATAATATGAACACAAACCTGAAGGTACAAAAGCACATGCTTTGTTGCTGTTGTAACAGAGAAAAAACAAAAATACCCATTTAAAAGACCTCTAAGAAAGCAAAGCTGAAGATCTCCACTGTGCTAGATAGGGGAAGTTTGTCAAAGTCATAATTCTGATCTGCAAAGACCCACGCTGATAAAATTAAACAGTATTTTAAATGTTTGCTTGCTTATTTATCTATTTATTTATTTCCCAAATTGGAAGTGGTTTCCTTGACCAGCCAATCAATAATTACCCTTCAGGTATGACTTAATTAGGGAAGTATGTTAAGAGCTGATTTATCCTGTCCCATAACGCTGTCAGAGACTTAATAGAGATTGGGAGTTAGTAGCAAAACCATTGCCCAGTCCTAACATTTGCCACTGTATGGACACTCCATGATGCTTCAGGCTGGCAGAATCACAGAATGTCAGAACAGGAAAAAGCTCTTAGATATCACCTGTTTTTCCACCTTTCATATATGAAGTTATCATAATATATATAACCTTTGCTTTCAGATTGAACAAGGTTCAGATTTGCCACATATTTCATAATACTTTAGGAAAATTACATAGCCTCTCTGAATCCCAATTTTCTTATCTTTAAAATGGATGTGATAAGATCACTAAAAAGCTTATTAGCAGATAAGGCTGGTAAAGCATTTTGCAAAAACGTTACTTCATTCATGATAGGCTTGTCCCCTCTCTTTCCTTTATGTGTAAAGGGACAGACATGATAAATAAGGTTGAGAAATTCATACCAGTTGATGAAGCTAATTAGTAGTAGAAATAGATGAAAGTCAAGTTTTCTAGTCCTGAGATGGCATTCTTTCCTTTCCAACACGATGGTTCTAGGAACCAAATTTTCAGCAAAATTTCTCTTTTGAGAATTTCAGAGCCCAAATGAAATTCATTATATGTATGTCTGTAGAACATTAGAAAAAGGCACCCTTACCTATGAGATCCAAGTGAAGGATAAGCTTTTTAGAAGCTTTTTTATTATTTCAACTTTTCAAAATACGTAAAGAACTTATACAATTCAACACCAACAACAATCTGATTTAAAAATGGGAAGAAAATCTCAATAGAGATTTCTCTAAAAAACATACAGATGGCTAATACATACATGAAAAACTGTTCAACATCACTAATCACTGGGGAAATGCAAATCAAAACAACAATGAGATATCACCTCACACCTGTCAAAACTGCTATTATCAAAAAGTCAACAAAAAACAATTACTGGCGAAGATTTGGAGGAAAAAAACTCTCCTGCACTGTCGGCGGGACTGTAAATTGATGCAACTATGATGGAAAACAGTATGGAGTTTCCTTAAAAAATTAAAAACTAGAACTACTGTATGAGCCAGCAATTCCACTTCTGGGCATTTATCTGAAGAAAACGAAAACACTAATTCGAGAAGATATATGCACCCCATGATCGGTGCAGCATTATTTACAATAGCTAAGATATGGAAGCAACCTAGGTGTCCACCAATAGATGAATGAATAAAGATGATGTGATATATACCGTGGAATATTTATTCGGCCATAAAAAAGAATAAAACCTCACCATTTGCGACATGAATATTATGCTCAGTAAAATAAGTCAGCCAGAGAAAAACAAATACTGTGTGATTTCAATTACATGTGGAATCTAAAATAACGAAAATATGTGAATAAACAAAACCAAACAGATTTGTAGATAACAGAGCACAAACTGACAGTTGCCAGGAGGAGGTGGATGGAGGGAATGGGTAAAAAACATGAAGGAAGAAGTACACAATTCCAATTATAAAATAAATACGTCACGGGGTGCAATATATAGCACAGGGAATGTAGTCGATAATATCATCACTTCGTATGCCAATAGATGGTTGCTGGACTTGTCACGGTAATCATATCATAAGGTATATAAATGTCAAATCACTATGCTGTACACCTGAAATATAATACTGTATATCCACAATACTTTTTAAAAAAGGAATTTAAATACGTAAATAAATGTAACACCAAGGTGGCCTAATTTTCCTCATCTCACTCATACCTTAGGGTTTTTTAGTGCCCTCAGTCATAAATAAGGATTTACTAAGGACACATCTGTATGTGTGGACCTAGTTTATTCTGGATCAGATAGCTTCCCCTTGTTTACAAATTCAGACTAAGAAAGTACAGTGTATGTCTTACATCTGTGTCCTTCCCCCACCCCACGCCCTGCCCCCATACTGCTTCTGAAATGCTAATCTCGAGCACAAAGGAAGGCTATGAAGTTCCACAGGAAACAAGGGTAACCAGGGTTAACAGTAACTCAGAGCGTCAATCACTTTTATTGCCCCCAAGGCAGCATTTCCATTATTTATGTGGCTGGTGATCTGCTGTATTTATGGTATAGCTAGTTGTCATGGCTTTAAAAATATGATGGATTCCTAAATTAATCCCATATTCCTTGTCTTGGGCTTGAAGCATGAGCAGTCATAAGGTGTACAGAGGTGTCTGTAATCACCAAGTTAAATGCTTGTGGGTCATGATAACAGATTGACCATTATGTTCAGAATGGGTCTGTGTCAAAAATGCTAAAGCTCTCTACCTATACTTATAGATGGAGCGCTGAAATTTATTCTATCAATATTTTTCAGTGCACTAATATTTACAAGTTCTGTGGGAATGGAAACATGAACAAGATACACAGATTTGACCCCCAATGTGTTTTGAGTCCACTTATAATTATCATCTCGGAACACAGGATCTGTATAAGGATAGGTAAAAGTAAAGAGCTGGGGATTTCGTAAAAGTGAGAAACCACTTTTTGCTATGATTAGAGGTAATGATAAAGATAACTACGGCATTTAGAGAGATATGAAGAAAAAAATGTGTTGACAAGAGAAAATTGGAAACGATTTATGTTTAGAGAATGGCACAAGCAAAGGGACAGAAATAGCAGAGAATAACTGAATGATACACAGGAAATTATTAAGTTGGAAAGTGGGTTGGAGCCAGATGCTGCCAGGTCAAGACAGAAGTTTTGACTTCATTCTAGTAGCAATGACAAGACAAGATGATGTTTTTTCAGGGAAAATCTCCCTGCACCTTATGAAAAAAAAATTTGCCCATAGTGTTATTATGAATTGGAGTGAGCAAAGGCATAATTCAGGGAGCTTATTGCAGGAATACAAGTAGTAAGAAAAGAGAGGGTAGAAATAGGACTGGAAGATTTTAAATCGTGCTAAAGGAATGATAATAGGATAGAGAGCATGGAGACTCATTGTTGTTGAAATTTGAGTGCACAGTCACCCATCTGATCTGAGCCTCTTTTACACTGATAAACTCATGTCCTGTGACCTTTCCCACCTTCCCACTCCATCTTACACACAAAGGCTCTTTGCAGCCCCTCAAAGGTGGCAAGCATACTCTAGCATCAGGGCTTCGAACAAGAGAAGAGGAAGCTCTTCCCCTAAATAGCAGCATGGCTCATTTCTTTGCATTTTCTGAGCCTTTGTTAGAATGTCCCTTTTAAATAAGGGGTTAGCTTTACTTCACATTGCAACTCACCTCACTCCCATCTCGACTCCTAACCAGCTCTATTTTCCTAAGCTACTTTTATCTCCTCTCATCTTCTAACATATTAACAATATAATGTACCTATTTGATATGCCATTTAATGTCTTTCACTACCTGCTTGTATATAAACTAAACTCCATGAAGACAAGGGGTTTTTGTCCATTTCATTTACCGATATATGTCAAGGGCCTAGAAGTGTATCTAACATATAACAGGCAACTAGTAAATGTTTACTGAATAAACTGGCTCATGTACTTATACCTGTTGGTTATACCTTGATCCCATGGATCCTTATGTTCTGCCAATCTGTATTTCTGCGCAGCACACAAGTCTCCATCAGTTTTTTGCTCACACACAGCAATTCCGACTTTGTTGGATTTACATCTACAATAAGACTGACTTGTTCCAGTGAATGGAGACAGAGAACATTTTTAAAAAGAACTTGCTTTTCTGTACACTTGAGTATCTTCCTCCTTCCTCGATGCCTTGTACATTGCTCTAAAGAAATCTCCTGTGTTGCCTCATCATTCGAGTCCTACATTATATTTAGGAGACTTTTGAAATTTTAATTATGAAATTTCCTTTGAACTTATTCCTTGGTAATTAATAGCTGTGATTAGAAACTGTTTTCCACTTTTTATCATATGGCCTTTAAATCAAGCTGAACATGTCGGCAGAATTTTGGCAGAGACAAAGAAAGTGATATTTAGCGTGATCTGCAGCTACCCCAAATAATTTCCATCATTCCTCGTGTGTCTTCTCCAGAGTAGAACCATTTAACTTGTCATCCCAGAACCTACTCAGTGCCAGCTCATCAATACTCTAGATCAGTCAGAATTATGGTCATTTCTATGTGAACAGACAGGTGGGTTAAGAGATGAGAATTATGAGTATTAGCCACTAATTTTTCTATGTGGGTTTCCACTGATATCTTGCCAAGTATTTTCTCTTGGCATGTACTAAGCCATAGGACCATGCTCTTACTTGGGATGTAAACTTCAGTAATGATATTAATCTGTATGAGAAAATCAGATAACTTGATTTTAAGCAAATATGCAGTGTCCTAAACTTCCTTCTATACAACTTGTATGAAAGTTCAAAGAAGCCAAAAAATTGTCATCAATCGACAGGTAGACCTGAATATCCGTCTTGTCTCTAACAAAGTGCTAAGAAATTTGGAGTTAAAAAATGTTTCTCCAGTGAGTACATCTAGACAAACAAAATGTGACAAGTAAAAAAGAAGCAATAAAAATATGGCAGATGATAGTTAAATTGTGGGTATATTTTATGAGGTTTAATATAAAAGATAAAAGCTGTTCTGGATTTTTGAAAGTTCATAATGATGACATTATTATAAAAGTAATATATATGAGCTACAAAACATTTAGAGAAACATAGATTGGAAATGAAGAAAATAAAAATGGCTATTATAGCACCTTCCAGAATTACTCAGTTTCAACATTTTGGTGGATATCATTTCAGTATTTTCTACCTCACGCTTTTTGTTTTTCATTCTTGGTGAATGCTTTCAGAAGTAAATAACAACCATAACAATAAAGTCTCTCAGATTGTCTTTAAAAATTTCTGAAAAACAAAAATTGGGCATACTTACTATTATGACATTTTTCCAAGATAATGAATGATTATAAGATACTTGCTTGGGTGTAGATTTATAGGTAAAAATGCTCTAATAACTACAGAGTCAGTGTCAAGAATGTTATCTTAATGAGAATTTGCTGAGAAGATTTTCCATTCATGTGAAATACATATGTGGTGGAAGGCAAAGGTGCATGTCTGGAAACAGGATCAAAAACGGACTGTAGCACTTGGTGAGAGACAAATGTACAGAGTGGACATTTTGGTTCACAGACTGGCGGCATTGGGCACATGCCTGGGAACTTGTTAGAAACACAGAACTCAGCCTGTGCTTCAGTCACTAAGATTCTGCTTTTATCAAGATCTCCAAGTGATTCCTTTGCACATACAGTGTGAAACCATTTTCAAATACAGGTCAAGATCGTTCATTGGAGAAAGTGCTCAATGAAGCCAGGGGGGTTCGAGCTTAGAAGACCTCTAGGTGTATTGAAAATTTCAACATGAGTTGTAAAGAATCAAGCAATAACATAGAATCACAGCAAAAACAAAACGGGATCCTGAGGTGTGCACAAACTTCAGAGACAATCATAAAGGTGAGCAATCGACCAACTATTTAAATACAAATTATGGATGATAAACTTGAAATTGAGGATAGTCTATCCATTAATGCATTTTTCCCCTGATGAATGAGAAGGCAAGTAGCCTAAAAAACTGTTTTAAGTTGTACCTAGATATTACCAACCAAAGATCATCATTTGAGAAACACTAGCTTATGTTGGGGCTGAAAAACAAAGTTCTTTCCCAACTTTTGGAAATTATTTATTCTCTAATTATGTGGCAACTGAGTACTTTAATTTACATCAAAGAGTCAAAGTATACAAAGCTGGGCTAAGAAAACAAGACTACTAGGACAGTTAAAAATAAAATACTTGTATTGGTATGCAGGAAGAAAATGCTGAAACTATACTTATATTGTAATTTTTTCCAACTAAATAATGTATATAATATTAGTGCAATTTTATGCTTAATCCATAATAAACATACATTATGGAGATGTTCATGCTCAAAAAATGTTTTACTGATAAGTACACTTATCAGAATTATATATTTACCAATTTAACATATTTTTTCTCATTCCTCCCTCAACAGTTTCCCATTCCTTTACTACTTAAGTTTATGAAATAGTAATGCATTTTTTTTTTGCATTTAGTAGAAGGCTGTGTGTTCAAGTATGAGCAATTGCTTTTTTAAGAGATTCTTTTAGCAATTCCCATTGATAAAGTATGCCAATAAGCCTTGTTTTTACTGTATCCAGTTTCATATGTAAGAACCAAAAATTACCATTTTATTAGACAGAGCAGAATAGAGAAAAACTGCAAGCAGTGAGGACTTCGTAATGGCTATATGCACATCTTGTTTTGGATATACTTGTCTCTAAATAAATGCTGCTTAGTTGATCAGATGATTACTTAAGTCATTTCTTACCTTCTGGGCACAATAAATAGCAGTGGAATTTAAATCAGTGTTTCTCAACATACATTCCTTCTCTTGTCTGCATCAGATTTACCTAGTCTTTTTTGAAATATTACGTGGGCAAAAGACCATGCCTACTTGATCAGGATATGGGTGGAATCTAAGATCTGTATTTACCTAAAAGCACCCCAAGTGATTCTAAAGCACATTAAAGTTTAAAAACCAAGGAGAGTCTAGATCTTTACCTTGATTTACTTATAGTGTGATTTCTTTTTAGAACATCATACCACAAAATTATTGCAATCTTTATTCCTAGAATTATTGTAATCATTATTCCCTACAGAGGCCATGCCTTTCCAATGAAACTACTCTGAAAGAATATAGCACACTGTACTGATCATTCACACCTTATTTTGATATCTACTTATCAAGATTTATGTAGTGTGGGGTAAATATTGAGCTCAACATTGACCTCTCATTTACCCATTAACTGTTTTCATCTTCTCTGCCTCAGCAGGAGACATCTAATGTGTCTTAACTGGGGCCACACTGATTTAGCCATTTACCTGAAACAGGAGGAATTGAAAAGCAACAGTATTGATGATGAGAACAGAAAAAAAAATTGAATTGTGAAGCAAGATAAATGGCTAGCATTTAAAAATCAAATGCACTTGCATTTCAGGAAAACAAGCTTGAATCATGAAACTCAGATGCCAAAAAACATACAAGAAACATGTAGAAAGTTTGTCCTTATGATGGAATAATACTGATCTTTACAATAGAGGCTAGTGAATCTTTATGGAATGAGTGAACTCATTTTCAAAGGAAATGATGTCTGTTCCTATTAGGAAATACAAGTTTACTGGGAGGCAGTCCTATAAGGAGAAACATAAGAAAAAAAAAATGGGATGATAGACACTGGGCTTCCAGCAGAGTTCCCTTGGGAAATAAAGAAACGACTCTGTTTTAAGGAAATCTGAACACAAAAGTAGGAGGCTTAGTCTGATATAGCCCTTGGGGAGTAGAAAATGGTAGGGACTGGAGTTGGGCAATATGAAGTACCTAATTCATCCATTCACATCCTCAGGTGAGCCGCTTTCTTCAAACAAAACTTAACCTTTTATTCTGAAAAGGCAGACGTGTTTCAAAGAGATGTTTTGTTGTTGTTTAGCTCGGTTTGGGTGTGGCAGAGTTGGGTGTTTTGAATATTCTCTAACATTGATTCACTTTAGTGTCTTCTACAATAAAATCAGCCGAGCAGCTTAGATTGTCTATAAACTTCCTTTTTAAAAAGGGTGCTTCTGAAACCTGGGGGACATAATTCTTAAAAGCATATTGATTACCCTTCAAGGATGGAGTTTTTCTCTTCGCTTTGTGCAGTAATGCCCCAACCTCCATTTGTGACAGCGTGATTTTTCCTAATGGTTCTTGAGAGGCATTTGGGAACTCTGACTTTATCTCTGGGCAAAGCTGCCACACAAAGATGTCACTTGCCATGTGTCAAGAGAGAAAGTCACTGTGCTTGAGAAAAGGCTAGAGCTGCCAAGTCCCCTGGAAGTTTCCCAGTGGTATTTGTCTAACTTTTTGGGAGCTGCTCTCAAGTCAGTTTTTAAGAAGTATGTTGCCTGCTGTCAAGCAACAATGATGCCTAATTTACACAGATAAGGAGCTCTAATAAGATACATTAGAAAGTCATTTCTGCCATAAGGTATTCGCATTAGCTCAAGACATTTCTATTTTGCTAATAGGAAATGAAATTGTGGGTTAATGCCTTTTGTATGCCATTAAAAAGGGGAGAAGGAAAAGCCTCCTTTCAGCCACCAGAGGCCTCCTTCTCCAGTTTGTTCACTGCTGTCTCAGCTAATCACTTTCAGTGCTTTTATAAGCAAAGAATGAGTTTTGACTTAATAGAAAATGAGTTTAAACCAGAAGGTCCATGTGGCCTCCAAAGGTTGGATTTCTGCCATAGCATGCTGCATTTCACCTTTGATTTAAAGATAGAGAACATGTGGCTTCCTAAAAATGAAACTCTTTTGCTCAATTCCCAAAAGGCTAATGCAAGCAGCTGTTAAAGGAGAAATAAAAAGGCAGACATTTAGAATACCAAATAAGTAAAACTTAGTGAAATTGGTTGGCCAATCACCTTTCTGTAACTGTGAGGAATGAAGGTGGCAAATATCTTTTTCACTCTTTATCTGACCCATGATAAACATAATTATTGGGTGTTCCCATAAGTAAAAATTCTATAGCATGACATCTTGGTGAAATAATAATATCATAAGCTAACACTGAGTGGTTAAGAACCAGGCACTGTACTAAATATCTTACATGTCTTATTTCATTCAATCCTACCAAACTTGTGAGGTAGGAACTAATATTATCTCATTTTAAAGATTAAGAAAATTACCTTGTTAACTTAAGTCTCCTTTACTAGTGAGAGGTAATATTATAGAAAAAAAATCATCTGACCCTTTAGCCCCCGTTTTTTACTGCACTTTAAAAAGTAGAGGTGATCTGCAATTAATTCTCTTAATTCTTGTGTTGGACAGATGTTTCAACATTTCCCCAAAGAATTATTCAAACATCGAGACCTAAATATTTTGATAATAAAACTATTGCAACCCTAAGAAGCCCTTGCTGTAAAGCAGTGGTGGGTGACTTAGAACAGCCCACATTGCAGCAGTCAACCACCTCTCGATGAAGGTTGAGTCTATTCAGTGACATGAAAAAGCTCCTCCAAGGTTATAAATCACATAGGTGTGGCAAGAATGATGGCATTTAAATAGGTGTAGGGGTGGGGCAATGCAGGGGTTGGGGTGACACTGCCTTCTCACAGGACGGTATTTATTATCTCAGGTAAGCCACAACCTACATTTTTCTTTTTCTGAAATAGAATGTTTTAGTTGATGAATTCTACAGGCAACTTCACCATGTGAAAACTTGTCCAGCTCTTTCTAGAACCTAAATTAATGCCTAGTCTTTCCCCCAGAGCCCTGTTTTATGTACTCCAAAGGACTGGAGATTTGTAGACCATCTGCCACAAGGGGAATTTAACTTCCACCAAGATCCACTTTCTTTACTTCCCCATCCTGGAGCCCCTCCTCCTCCTGGCAGCCAGCCATCCCAGGAAGGCCAAATTGTCACTGACTTCTCAGTTAAAGAGAAAGGCCTTAGAGTTAGGCTTTGAGGAGAACAATGCCATAAAAGTTGCCATCTTAATTAAGCCATTACAGTTTTTAGGGCTTTTTAAATACAGGCAATTTGAATGTATAATGGAGCCTGAGCACAGCCACAGCCTACATTTCCTTGGTCTGCCCAGAACCAGATTGTGTGCCGAGAACAGCTGGGGCAGCATCGTGTGACAACAGAGACAACAGAGCCAGATCCTCATTTTCACCGTGTAAATTTACAAAGTGGCTGATTCTTCAGGCTTGGCCTGGGACTGAGGGTCTGGGACGTTTGAAGTGCCAGGTACAGAGGTCAACCATCCCCATCGATACTGCTTCAACTGTAAGCCTATCCACAACGTCCTTAGAATCAATATTCCACACCTTCTGTAGAAAATGCAACAGAATGTGCTCGAGAGAACATTCTCTTTGGAAAAATAATTTTAAACTTCAGCCCTGAGGTTAGACAGAGGAAACTAAAAGAGATTACAACTCAATGTTTTTCAAATTTGACTAGCAGAGGATAAGGTCAATTTAAATCTCCCCTTGGGGGAAGTGTACATTGGGGAAAAGCACAAGAAATTGCTTATGCTATGAACATAATTCAGCACTTCATTATTATGCAATTTTACTAATTGATAGCTGTTTATTCCCACATGGTAATAATTTTCTCATTTAGCAGCACATTCAATGGATTAGTTTGCATCTCAGATGAACTAATCCCCACTGTCCCACACGCATACATTGAGATGCTAAAAGAAACATCACCAAATGCTCAATTGGGTGACACAATTGTTAAAAGAGAAACAATAGAGAAAAGTAGCATGACCCCTGGGCAAAGGTGACACAAAAATTTCTAAGTGATTAAATGGAAGACCCGAAATCATAAAACTTCTAGAAGAAAACATGGGCGGGAAAGTCCTGGACATCTTAGCAATGTTTTTTTTTTTTTTTTTTTTTTTTGGATTTGACACCCTAAACAAAGGCCACAAAAGCAAAAATAAACAACGGGGACTTCGTTAAACTAAAAAGCTGCCACACAGCAAAGGAAAACATCAACAAAATAAAGAGATGACCTACGGAATGAGAGAAAATATTTGCAAATCATGTTTCTGGTAAGGGATTAATATCAAAAAAATATATAAAGAACTCATATAACTCAATATAAAAAACATTGAATTTAAAGAACGGGCAAAGAACATGAATATATTTTTTCAAAGACAACGTAACTGACAGCAACAGATAGGAAAAGGCGCTGATGCAATTAATCATCAGGGAAATGCAATTCAAACCACAATGGCGATTTCAAAAAGACAAGAATAGCAAGTGTGGTGAGGATGTGGAAAAAAGAGAACCCTAGTGCACTATGGGTTGGATGTAAATTGGTGTAACCTCTATGAAAAGCAATATGAAATTTCTCATCACAATATTAAAGCAACTCCACTTCTGAGTCTTTATCCAAAAAAATGAAAAACACATTAACTAAAAAAAAAAAGATGCTTGTACCTCCTATGTTCACTGCAAGCTCATGCTAGTACAATAGCCAATATATGGAAAACAACCTAAGTGTTCATCAATGAATGGAAAAAGATATAAAAAACAATGGAACAGTATTCAGCCATAAAGTTGCAATAACATGGTTGGAACTTGAGGGCATTATGCTAAGTGAAGTCAGAGAAAGACAAACACCCTAGGATCTCACTTATCTGTAGAACCTTAAAGTCTGGACTCACAGATACAGAGAATGTATTGATGGGGTGATGCAGAGAAGCAGAAAGTGTGTAAAAGGATTAAGACTTCAATTATAAAATAAATGCATCGGGGATGGAATGTACAGTTTGACTACAGTTAATAATTCCGTATTGCATATTTTAAAATTGCTAAGAACTTAAAAGTTCTCATCAGAAAAAAATTATAATGTTTGGCTGAAAGATGTTAACTAGACTTATTGTGAGATCATTCCATGATCTATGCAAATATTAAATCATTATGTCATACATCTGAAGATAATGTTAAAAGTCAATATATCACAATAAGTAAGTAAAAAATAAAAGGAACATTGCTGGGTATGTGCTCATGATAAAACAGCCCGAAATGCCATACCCGCCACTTCAGCTGCTGGCAAATTATGTCTCTCTCTCCTAAAATTAATCCAACCTGAGTTGATTGAGAGGGTTGGAGATGAGCAAGCAGAGAAATGATATGGCGTGGGGGAAAATGGCCTACAATGGGTTCACAAAGGAAAATGTTTAGTATCAACGATTTAAGAATACCTACAGGTTTCCTCCAGTAGTGATTTCTTTACATTGGCACGATGTTTTATTAGGGATCAAATAGTTTGTATTATGAGGTCACATCCTAATCCATTTGAAGCTGGCATTAAAGTGTGTGTGTGTGTGTGTGTGTGTGTGTGTGTGTACACACACACACAGGGGAGGGAAACAGACAATGAGAGAGAAGAGTATTTCAGGGGGTTAGAATCTGAGTCTTTCCTAAAATATAGCTATGTTTAACTTGGACTTCATTTCCACTTGTTGTTCACATACAGGAATTATTGTCTGCCTTCCCAAATTCTAGCCTCCCAGAAAAGGTTCTTATAAACCCCAAACCATGTGTCCACCTGTCCTGCTTCTTTCATATAAATGTTAGTTCAATCCATTTATGTAAACTTGGTTGTATGAAAGATTAGATTTGTTAAAATGAAACAAAACATACATTATTATGTGCATTTCAAACAGACTTTCCAGAAATTATCTTTAGAGAACGAGTGTTTCTAGCAACTTTAAATGCTCGGAATAAAAGAGAATTAAAATAAATTCATTTTGCAAGTAAACATCCTGCATTCTAGGACAATATCTACGCAGTACTGCGAAGTTTTTCAGCAGAGAAAGGGCGCCAAGTAAAATGTTCAGGAGGTTGAATTTCAAAGCTTTCCCTTTTCCCTCAAAGAAATATTGCATATGATAGGTAACTTGCTTGAGTGTTGTAAACTCAGACTCATGATTCCCCTTTTTGAGATATCTATTTTTGTTGTGCACCTTACACACAGCAGGACCTTGTATATCCTGGTTTTGAATCACCCTTGATGAAAGAACCACTGAAAAGCAAAATCTGTGTGATAAAATGAAAGGAAGAAAATAATAGCTGAGTATGGATAATCAAATCTAAAAGGATAAAGTCACTTCTGTGACGCCCAGTCCCTCTTTGACCAATGCCAGGTTTTATCAACTCACATTTTGAATCTTCTGATGCTTTTCAGTTTTCTTGGACCACTTAGGAAGAGAACATCATGTACGTCCAAATGCACACAGCCAGCTATCCAAGCACCTTCAAAGCTGAGTATTGTTCCTTTGAAATGAACTCACCAACTCCCACAATTCCTGAGACCAAGGTTCGTGGTGGCTCCT
Organism: Eonycteris spelaea; assembly: GCA_003508835.1. Taxonomy (NCBI): domain Eukaryota; kingdom Metazoa; phylum Chordata; class Mammalia; order Chiroptera; family Pteropodidae; genus Eonycteris; species Eonycteris spelaea. The sequence goes on from PUFA01000004.1 coordinate 16,144,695, forward strand.
TAAGTGTTATAAATTTATCCAAATGCCATTGGTTCAATTCCCCCAAGCAATGGTTTTCAATCTTCAGCAAGTATCAGAATCACCTGGACGGCCTGTTAAAATCTGGACAGATTGCCAGATTTTACCCCCAGAGTCTGTGATTAAGGAGGTCTGAACCAGGGCCCGAGAATTTCATCTTTAACAATCCCCAGGTGATGCTGATGCTGCTAGTCTAGGCATGGGGATCACACTTTGAGAACCTCTGGCCTAGAGGGCTTAATTACCTGTGGGATGGACAGTAACTATTCTAGAGATGTCTGTCTGAAAAGACGTCTGGACTTCTGGCCTTAGCCAGGATTTGAATAGGTATAATAGGAGGCATGGGGTATGAGCAGGGATTAAGAAGGTCAAGTGCATTAGATATTTATTCCATCCATCTTCAAGCTCTGGGGCTGAGAACTACAGGTGTTCTTGGTGCCCGATGGGTTTTCAGATTATTAAGCTTTTAAAGGATAAAGTCTGTCAGCTTGCAGTTTTAAGGCAAACAGCCAAAAACTCTTGAGAGGAAGAAACATATATGGCCTGAAGGTGCTTGCCCAGAAGCTTTGAATTTGTCTGATATAACGAGGTCATGATTTGAGGGAGAAGAAATTCTGCGCGTGAAAAGAATTGGTTACATTTCCTAACCTGTGGGGAGAAGACTCCAGATAAAGGTAGTTTTGCAGATGGCTTCCCCTCACAGGTGTAAAGCCCTTTGAGACCACGAAAGTAAGAGGTATGGGATAGTTTAGAAACATCTGCACAAAGAGTCAAGACTAGAATGGATCACACATCTGTCAGAGAGGAATCGATGTTAGGCATATGTAATCATAGCCTGATTATCAAGCTATCATAAATAAAAATAGAAATGGAGTCCATATTAAAGAGAGTTTTCTGGGCTGAGGGTTGAAGGACAAACAGAATGCAGGTGTTCCTAAAGAGAGCTTTGCCATTGCACTTTTCAATGATATTAAAGAATTTTGGAGTTACTTTTATTGCATAGTCTTTGTGGAAGCGTGGTTTTATTTCTTCATCCTTTGTCTTTCTTTCCTTTTGCAGCTGTAGAGATACAACCTGAGTCTCTACTCTATGCAATTCAGTGTACCAGATCCTTTGTTTGCTACAAAAATAAGTAGATCATATCAATCTCTATTCTCAAGTAAGAGGATGTAGTGCCTATCAAATTACAAAGTGTACCAGAATGCCACCAACACAAAGAGAGAGAGAGGAACACAAGGTATTATCTGTTAGCATGCTTTCCTCCTACAAAGAATCCTCCATTAAGAGAATCCACTTGACTCACCAAGAGGTTCAATGAGACTAGAACCATATGCATTGTCGTCAACTAAATTAATGATGGGTTTTCCATGTTGACTCCACAATTAGTAAAAGAGACAGCTAGGCTCAATATTCAGAAGTTGAGAGTGTATATCTTCCTACTTAAATTAATCCCTATGACCCAAACTTTGATTCATACAGTCACCCTAATGTCTTAGCCAACATCTTCTGAAAACAGCCTGTTAGATGTTAACCTAGTCCCTTAACCCAAGTACCTGTGCTATATTTATGCACTGAACATTTTGTCATGCTATTCTTCCTGTGAATGCAAATGTCTTTATTGCTTTTATCCTAACTTTCCAGGACACCTCCTCTATTCTTTTGACAGGCAAGCTACAGACTTTGTTCTCCCAGAAACAAAACTTTAACTTGATTGCTTGTTCATGAACTATTATGTGCAATTCTAAATATAGATGTTAGGGAATCATCGGAGTCCTCTTACAATGTGAGATGATCTGGAATCCTAAAGAGACAGTGATAAAAGATGCAAGTACTCCCTCTAGTACATCTTTTAACTGTTTGTTCAAGGAAGCTGGGATTTGAAAAAGATTTCGAATAGTTGGTGGCATTTGAGACAATTTTAAAGCACACTGATGTGGGAATATGTGCATAAGCAAATAGAATATGTGTAAAGTAGGGTGGTGGTTTCTAGAAGCTGAGAGTATTGTATTATTTAACTGATCTCCCCTTCTAGTGTGGGCTACCCAATGACCTATGATTCAATATAAGCCAACACTTGTGCTCCTACTGCTGAGACATTCTCAAGAGCTATTTGACGAGTTCATTGTTTTCAGTTCTCAATTTAAAATTGAGAATTAGAAACTGGACTAAACTTTAGTCAGTGGCAAATCTTTTTTGAGTAGAGTTGGCATAATTAAAAAGCTTTCTGCAGAAAAAAAAAGGTTGTATGAAATCAGTCTGCTTTTCAATTACATTACTATTTGTGAGGAAAGAGGGCAACCGTTTTTCATTAGCTGACTCGGTGACCAGTACTGTCAGCTAACTGGACAATAACTAGTAATGAAACTTGTTTTTTCACATTCATCCTGATAATTAACCACAAATGTATCGTCGGTGATTGTTTTGTGTTCACTTTTTTAGGGAATAATTGGGAGTAGTCCCCAACCTTAGAACCAAACAGATCAAATGATTTCCCTTAGCCATCTAATTTATTACAACACGTTCTTGTGTAAAAAGAGATGCCATCCAGTGGGAATATCTTTTGCCAGTTATAGGTGCCTTGGGCAGAATCCTTAGAAATAAAGTTGAAGGCCAGATCCAGAAGTATTGCCTTTCAATGAGGGCCGCCTCCCTGTCACAGCTGCATCCTGGTTACTTAGTTTGAGCACCATGGCTACTTCATCAATAGTACTCAAAAGAGAAACTTATGTTCTCTGGATAAGATTGGCTTGACCACCTGAAGCTCCCAAGCTTCCATACGAACCAGAGCCAGAGTCCTCCTTAACCTCCCACACTTGTAGCCTCTCCATCAACCAACCATATGCCTTGAAAGCATCAAGGTAATGTTATTATTCTCTTTGGCTCTGCTCAAGTCAGTCACTGCTTTGAAACTCTAGCCTCTCAGGTCATACCCCAGCACTAGCCACTATCATTTCTCCTGGACGCTAGGAAAACTTCCTGTTTTCCTTGCTTTTACTTTTTTCTTAGCAGTATCCAGAGGGATCTTTTAAAGACAAGGTCACCTATGCCTCTGCTCAAACTCTCTACTATTTTCTCCAGATAAACGTGAGATCCATAAAGTAGAAATTTATTTTTTTTCTTTGTTATGGTCACTATTGTCTCTGCAATGCCTAAAACAGCATAGAGTGAGCACTCAGAAAATATTTCTTGATAGAAAGATGATAGATGATGATAATATATAAATAGATAGACGATAAATAGGTAATAGATAATGAAGCAAAGAACATTCTAAATGTTCCTTTCTACTGCTTCAGTTCAAGTTCTTATTTTCTCATTTGTCTTATTTTTCCTATATTTAGCATTATATAGTAATATGTGCATACAGGTCTATAAAAACTAGAAAACATAAGTTAAAATAAAGAAGAAAATAAAAGTTGTATAGAGTCCTATAATTTACCATTTTGGTTTATGTTCTTTGTGCTATACTCCATAGCACTATTTTCTTACATTATGTTCCATCCCTAATTATACTCCTATATCAAGCATAGTCTTAATGTCGTCACTAGTTAGTTTCCTGGAGTTGCCATTACAAATTAGCCTTAAACTGGTGGCTTAAAACAACAGACATGTATTCATTCACTCACAATTCTGGAGACCAGAAGCAGGAAGTAGCAGTGTTATATTCTCTCTGACATTCTAAGGAGGAATCTTTTCTTCACTTTTTCCAATTTCTTGTGGCTTCTGCCTCTCTTAGCTTGTAGCCCCTTTCCTGCTGCATCTTCACATGGATTCTCTTGAATGTGCCTGTTCTCCTTGGTCAGTCACTTCTAAAGAACTTGTCATTGGATTTAGCCCAAATTCTCACAATCCAGAATGAACTCATCTCAAGAACCTTAGCTTCACTTCATCTGCAAAGACTCTTTTTCCAAATAAGATCATATTCACACATACTAGGGATTTTATATGGACATAACTTTTGGGAATCACCATTCAACTACACCAGTGTTAATTTCCTAAAACAACAAAATATGTCTGCGTCACGGCTCTGGGTTAAAATCCTGCAGGGTTTCCCCATCACCTAAGTATTCCAGACTCCTTTGCATGACATCAAAAACGTTTATGATCTGGTCCTTGCCTAAGTTTCCAGGAAAATAGGCTTCCTAATGGTAGACAATCCACCATGGCCACTCCATCCCAAAGATGTCTGGAGAGAAAAATAGAGGAGGAGGTATCCTTGGGAAAACTGGACTGTCACCTAATCAAACAGCTAGAGACATAGAATATTGAGATTTGGTATTTTGTATAAATGTGACGATTTCAATTCACTTTTAATAAATCATAGTATTAGTTTATACTACAAATTTTTTATCACCTGGGATGATACTTGACATTAATAAATTATTAAAATGTTTTGTTGAAAGGAGTGAATGGACACAGCATTGAATTCACAGTTCAAGGGCTCAAATTCTCCCTTTCTCCCCACCCATTGTTTGTATTTTTACTGCCCCTCATAGCTGAAGTTTTTTTATATTTTTGCTTTAGAATTTCTCTTTTAGAACAGCATACTTATTTGTTTTATTGAATTAATTTCTCTAAAAAGGAGCCCATTGTTCCTGCCTTTCTCTATTGTTCAGTAGAGGATGATAGGAACAAGGAAGAAGCTATGGTAAGTGACAAAGTGTGGAGTGTGAAATTCCCCCTAAGACTCAGTCATCTTCCCTCTTGTTTCTTTCTCCTAATTCGTTAAAGGTAACCATCTAAATGAGAACCTCTGAGTTTATTCTTTTCAGAAAAGTTAGCGAGGCCATTCAGTCCCTCTCATTTATTGTTGAGTCTCATCTACTTTCCATTGCTTTTAGGCATGTTTTTTTTCTTTTGTTTCATTCTTTAAAAAAAAATTAAATTTGCCCAAGTCCTCCTCCACAGTTATTTGGTTTGACAAACCTATCAGAAAATGTAGTGAACAGCTTAGAGCAGATCATATTAGCCCTGGTGTATCTCTGATACAAGACCATCTTTATGGGGAATTGTGATAAGATGGTAAGAGATGAAGCCCCAGAAGGAAGTGGAGCAGTGTCTGGGTACCAAAGGCAAATGAGGTGGTACATCCAAATGTAGGTAAAAATGGAGGTAAAGGATGTTGTCTTTGGAGAATTTAAAAACAATAATAAAACCAGGTAATGTTAGTCTACTTTACTTTTTTTAAATTAAGAGTTAATATTTTACAGCAGTTTTAGGTGTAGAGATTTCCCATTTACCTCTGGCACCCACACACCTCCCCTATTCTTAGCATCCCCCACCAGAGTGGTACATTTGTTACAAGTGATAAAACTACATTGACACATCACTCTCACCAACAGTTATGGTTCACTGTTAGAGTTATACATTCTAACAGTGAGCAGAGTTTTACATTTGTATTTTCAGTTGAATGACATGTATAATAACATTATGATATCATACAGTATATTTTAACTGCCCCCAAATACTCTGTTTTCTGTCTATTTAATCCTCCCTCCAACCTAACCCTGGCAACCATTGATCTTTTTCCTGTGTCCACAATTTTGCATTTTCCAACATATCATATAAGTATTTTAGATTGCCTTCCTTTGCTTAATAATACAAATTTAACATTCCACTATGTCTTTTCATGACTTGATAGCTCATTTTGTTTTTGCACTGTATTCAGTGCTAAATATTTCATTGTCTGGATGTACCATAGTTTATTTATCCATTCACTCAATGAAGGACATCTTGACTGTGCCCAAATTTGGGCAATTATGAATATAACTGCTATAAGTATTCATGTGCAAGTTTTTTGTATGGATGTGTTTTTATTTCTTTTGGGTAAATATCAAAGAGCAGGACTATTGGATTGTATGGAAAGAGTATGTTGTTTTGGAAGAAACTGTCAAACTCTCTTCCATAGTGTACCATTTGCCTTCCCACACAATGAAAGAGAGTTCCTTTTACTTCACATCCTCACCAACAAGTTGGCGGCATTTGTATTTCAGATATTGAGCATTCTTACAGGCTTGTGGTGGTAGTTCTCAGTTTCAAATACTCCTCCCAGGAGGTAGGGGGGAATAGGTCTAAGTTCTAAACAAATGTTCCCATTGTTATGGCATTTAAAAATATCTGTATAATATCCAAATTAAGATATAAGTTTATTACTTATTCTTTAATAAACATTATATTCTACAAGAAAGGCAATTTCCTAAACAGATTAGTTCTGTATTTTTGATGTTCAGAATCCTTTAAGTTTGCTTCAGGCACATTTCATCCCTAAGCCCTCTGGCACTAAAAGTTCCTACATTTAAAAAGTAGATTCAAAATAATGATAACAGTGATTATAAAGACTGAGATACAGAACTTGAGTTACCTTAATTATATCATTTTTGGAATTTTTTATTTGTGTTTAAATTTTTTCTACTGAAGATACATTTAAATGTGACAGAATCAATTTGAAAAAAAAAAACATGTAAATTATGATGATTTCTAAAATGTATTATAAAAAGAAATTTTTATGAGCCTGGACAACTTATCCTGGAGTTTAAGACTTTTCTTAATTACCTGTATGCCTACGCTTCATGTGAAAGAAACTTTTGGATTTAAAATTAATAAATGTTCTTCAACTATCAGTGAAGACAGATTGTGATTGACAAATCTGGCCATACTGTCTACTCAAGAAGAATATGTTGAAAGAATCAATTTTGATGAGGTCATTTGCTAATTTGCAGAAGGCAGGGGTAAAAAGAGAAATTGTCATGTTATTCATTTCTATGTACAATACATAGGTGGACATTTCCACACTTTTTTCTAAAAATGAAAACTAATGTATGTAAAATTATTACTTTTTCCTTTTTTAATATTATGATATTTTAAAATTATTTTTGTTTGTTAACTAGCATGATTAAATATGTAAAGGTCAATACAATAAATTTTAGGTTTGCTTTTTTCTCCTTACTCCCAGCTATTATATTCAGCTAATCTTTTCATTTCACAATTATTACTAACAACAAATCTGTTGCTGTATGAAAAAGGGAAATGCTTTTAAAAAGTGTCTACCCTAAAAATCCTGCATTCTGCCTATTTAATCCTTCCCTCAACCTAATTCTGGCAACCACTGATATTTTTTGGCTGTGTCCATAGTTTTGTGTTTTCCAGGAGATCATTAAAGCGGAATTATATAGAATATGGCCTTTTTAGATTGTCCTATTTCACTTAATAATACAAGTTTAACATTCTGCTGTGTCTTTTCCCAACTTTTCATGAGCTTTCAAGTGTGCTAGGTACACTACGTAAGCAGTGAAGTTAACCTGGTATCTAAACTGTTAAGCTGAGCAGGTGCAGATTTTAAAGAATGTCAATACACAAAAAAAGTTATGAGAACATTTCCACCTAAATTCAGTAAAAAAGACCAGAAGTGAGCCATAGCAGGATCTTTTATTTCTTAGTCGAGGCCCACCTATGGCCAAAAAATTTTCTCCAGGATCCTTCCTGTCTCCCTGATGGTATCATCCCACTTTTTTCTTCAATACAAAACTTTTGGGAATCATGTGTCTATAACCAATTGGCTTTAGGTTGCTCACCTACAAAGGTGTAGGTTTCTAGTTTTTGAGATAATGAAAATTATTTGGTAAATATCAACATTATGTGAATAGAGATATTTAACATTAATGGCAGATCTTGCTTTCAATCAAGACTAAAGGAATTTTTTAAAGACGATAATAGAAGATTTTTAAAAATACATCATTAATGAGTATGTAAATAAGTAATTGATAATCAAACCATTTCTATCTAATGGAGAACTGCTTGCTGTATTCCAGAAAGCTGGGGCTGGTTCATCCAACCCCTCTTTTGAGGACCTGGAGATGCTCTACAAAGAGTCTGAGCATGGCAAGTGAGGTGCTGGAAATATCCATCCTCTATCTCAGAGATTTCCTGAGCTACTTAAAATAGATCCTAATACTTGGCTGGTTTTTAGAAGAGCCAATAAATATAAATAAACAGGCTTGTCAGTATCTGGGAGGAAGTGGCTGAAAGAATTTGCTAAACCCATAAAACAAGTAAATCTTTGCTTAAGACTTGCACATGCCATTAATTAAACATTTTGATTGTGTGGCTTGTTTGGGGAAAAAAAGAAAAGGAAAAAAAAACATCTTCCATTATATGAACAGGCCTATAAATAATGAATGGATTATCCAGCTTCGCTCAGTGTCAACAAATCTCAGCCAGGTTCTGCAGAAATTGTGCCCTTTTCACTGCCTGTCATTAAAAAAAAAGGTTTTAGCACTTTCCTAAATGAGAAAACAAACGAGAGAGGTAACGGATGCTAGAAAGACTTGGTTAAAAGACAAATTTTTAAAATGTCTTTCTACATTTTAAAAATGTACCAGTTCCTTTCTCCTAGGTTCTAAGTGTAGAGCTTGACTCTGAACTTTTATCAGTAAGTTCAGAGACTATTTTAAGCACTGGAACCTATCTATGGTAGGTTCCTTGAGGACAAAGTTTAGGCTAAGTAGTTCTTGATTATGTGTTGTATTACCATCATTATCGCTACTATTGCCTGCCTACGTTGATTGCCTTGCTCTTGATGTTTAGTAACAATTCTAATAACCCACAAACATTTATATTCACCGTGCATCGTGCATTGTGCTGAAGATTTTAAATATTTTGTTTTATTTAGTTCTCACGGCAAAACTATGAGTTAAACAGGATTATTATGCCCCTTTAACAATTCTTGAGAAATATTTGCATTATAAGCTTGTATCAATTAAGATAACCTCTCATTAAAGAATCTGACTCAAGATTCACAAATGAGCCTATCTGGCCCCAGTAATATCTATGTATGTTTTGCTTCCATTTATTATATAATAGTTGATAAATATTTTTCCCACTGCTCCCCCATGTTCACCCCACTTGCCCAGAACTCCCACACTGATATTTTGCTTAACTCAGTTATTTTATTTTCTCTCAACTTTCTCATTTCTAGGACCCAAAAAGAATAAGCATCCTTATTTATACTTATGGCTTGGAAATCTCCCAAAAGATGGTCTTCCTAGACCATCAAAGAAGTTTATATTCTTCCATTTATACCTGTCAGCTAATATGGAAAAATTTTAGCAAGAAATTCCTTAAAGAAAACTTCTCAAATCAGTCCTCACTAATGTCATTTTTATTCATTTAAGAATTCTTTTAGGTAACAGGTTGAATTATTTAAGACAACTTAATGAGGATTACTTAATGCAACATGGAGTGCCAATCTCTCTTTAAGTCTGCACAATTTTTACTCAGGTACATCATAGTTAGTTTTATTATTAAAACACTAGCATATTTTATAGGAACCTAACATTTTCTCGAATCCTTACTATACACTAGTGAGCACTTTACATGAATTAAATTGTCTAATCTTTTTAATCACCTTATGAGGTTGGTCCTATTCTTAAGTTTATAGCTAAGGACGTGAGACACAAGGACAAGGCCAGCCTGTAGTGAACATCTTCAAGAATGAGATATTCTTTACTCCAGCTGTTGGGAGCTCTGGTGACTGACTGCTCACAGGTGAGTTCCTTCTTGAGCATTGTCCTCAGCAGAGAAATGATCAGCCCAAAGTCATGTCCCCTCCTCAGGAGTAGCCTTTAGCCAATGTCTTATTAGTGAGAGCCTATGAAATATGGGCCCCCTAATTTTAAAAGATGTAATTAAAAATATTTATTTCAGATCCAGATCTGCCAGTGGAATTGACTGAAGCTTTTGCTGCAAATCCACCATGGCTCAACTCCTCCTTCTACCCTATACTAATGCCTTTACACACTATAGATATCATTCCCAGGGGTAGTCCCAAATAAACTTCTTGCACTCAAGTTTCCTCTGCAAATTCTCTCTCAGAGAAATCAATCTAAAGCAGCTGGTACCAGAAGTGGCCCAAGGAAGAAAACTCTAAAGTGCACTTTAGAGCTGGGTCAGCCGTCTCATCAGCAATAAAAAAAGCCCTAGTGTTTGGTGCAGCAATAATCAACCCCAACATGCTATACTTGTGCCATTGTTAAACGTTCAAAGTAATAATCTTGGACCCGAAACTGGTGGAAGGGTTAACTGGTAGGAGCAATATGAGAAGATCTGGTAAATGCTAATTATAATGACAAGGTAACTGATAACTTTTGGTTTGTTCGGAAAAGGTTTCCTGTGGCTATTAAAAATAATGAAATGATGGACATTTCAACAAAGCCATAGTAGCAGAGGTGTCACTAAAGACATTTAACAAACAAACAAATAAATAATTGTAATTACAGTTACCTTTAAAACATGTTTAAAAAAATGTTTATACCAGAGTTTTATAAGCGAATTTATGCACCATTATTATAGCACTAGATAATATGACTTGGACAATATATTTAGCATTACCAGTGAGTTTTATTAGTAAAGTCAGATATTTTTAAAATGTTATTCAGCATCCTTTGCTTTGGCTTGAAAGATACCCTTTAGCATTTCTTGTAAGGCAGGTCTAGTGGCAGTGAACTCCCTCAGCTCTTGTTCATTGGGAAAGCATTATCTCTCCTTCATTTCTGAAGGATGGCTTTGACAGGATTTGTATTCCTGATTTACTTTTTTTTCCAGTATGAAGAAAAGAGAATCCTTGAATACTATTGATGAGAATATAAACTGGTATAGCCACTATGAAAAACAGTATAGAGGTTCCTCAAAGAATTAAAAATACAATGCCATATGATCAACAATTCAACATTTGGGTAAATATCTGAAGGAAATCCAATCATTAACTTGAAGATATTATTTGTACCCCCATGTTCATTGCTGCATAATTTACAATAGCAAAGACATGGAAACAACATAAGTGTTCATTGTCAGAGGAATGGATAAAGAAGTTGTCAGACATACACACAAACACACACACACACATTCCAGCTATTAAAAATAACCAAAACAAACACACAAACAAAAAAACAACAACACAAGGAAATCCTGTTACTTGCAACAACACAGATTAACCTCTAGGGCATTATTCGAAGTGAAATAAGTGAAGAAAGACAAATGATGTACAGTCTCAGTTATACGTGGAATGAAAAAAAAAGACTCATGAAGAGAGAACAAAATCATATCGGTGGTTACGGGATGCAGGAGGGTTGGTGGGGGAAAGTAAGTGGATAAAGGTGTTCGAAAGGTACAAACTTCTAGTTATAAGATAAATGAGTTCTGAGAGAATAACTCAAAATTCTCATCACAAGAAAAAATTATATGAGGTGATGTATATTAAGTAAACTTAACATTATGTAATCTACACATAGACAAAATTATTATGTTAAACTTATACAATGTTATATGTCAATTATATTATAACGAAACTGGAAAAATAGATGAAAGGGAGTAAAGTTAGAAAAAAAATTTAACTAACTCTATGGCAAAGACACAAACTAATCAGAATAAATTCTGGCCAGTACGTGATATGATGATGCTGCTCAGAGCACAGACACCGGCTTCACAGTATGTGAGTCGATAATCTGTTCACTTCAAATTCTCCTATCCCTTTTGTGATCAGATTGATTAGTTCATCTGTAAGTTTGCCAGGATTTATTATCCCCCACTCACTCATCTTCTCCACTCTCACGTAATAAAGTGGAAAGGCTGTAACTAAATGTTGTATGGGAAGATGATGCTTCACGTGGCTAATGAGGTGCTGAGCCCAGGGTTGAATCCTGATGGTGCCATTGTCTAAGGAGACACCAATATTTGCTTTTAACCAGGCTAAGAGTGACCATTAAATTTCTGGAGGTGCCAGGGAAAACCTAACCAGCCACCTGAGGTTCATGGGTAGACTCCATCTGTTGCTGAGTACCTCACCTCCTGCGTGTCCTAGGACATGAACATTTATTGGCACAAACTGTTGAGATACAAAGATAGATTTAAATATCTTCCCTTCTAGGTATGTATTTTGGCTCTTTCCTAATAAACTAACAAATTGGCTGCCCACTGGGGATTGCAAAGGATGTTTAATATTATCCGACATTAAGTTTACATTGTACTCTAAATGCACAATATGGCAAAATACCAATATTTCATGAGACATAAGAAGATAGCTAGCAAGTTAAATAGGTTTGCAAAAGAAACAAACCAATCAGTTTTCTGTCTGATTCATGTCTTGCTCATTCTCAAAGTTAAGGTTACAGGTGAGTCTAGGAAACAAAAGCCACTCTCTTGACTTTGACCAAGGGAGGACTTCAGGAATGAAGTCCTGCAGGAACACACCTCAACACAGAAATAGTGCACAGATGGCTACGTACTTAAAGAGTTTAACATTTTAAACACCCTACAGGGAAGTTGCTCCAAGGCCTTTACATCATTAAGGTAAGAAATCTTATCAATAAGTAAAATTAAATATAAGAGCAAATGTTGAATTCCTTACCTTATGGAATGACTTTGTGTTTTCATTCCAGAGGAAGCTGATTACAGGTTGAGAACTGGGTGGCCTGTAATACATCATGGCAAACGAGAGCAGAAGAAAGCTTATGATTAAAGTGTAATGAGAAAAAAAAAAAAAAGAAGTATTCTCCCTAACTGGCTGTAGAGAAATACTCAAAATGTTTTGAACATCTAAACATAGATTATTTCAACACAAATGTGTTGACTTCTGATACCGTTTTCAGGACTTTGAGGCCCCACATGGGAACTCTCACAAATCATAAGCCCATTTAAGGAAAACTCTTTGAATTGAAGTTTTTACTGAACACATGTCTCATTCCTGATGGGCTCTCTCTCTTTTTTTTTTTTTTACTTAAACATTTATTCCATGGGAACATATTTTCAATCCTAAAGAAAACTATGATCACTCTGAGAACTAAGTTGAAATTTTAATAGTTTCTTGATGAAAATTAGTTGAGTAGAACTAAAAGAAATATTATCTAAGAAAAAAAATGCAATTCTAAATCAACATGCTGATTAATTAGAGTATCCGAAGCATAGAATTTAAGCTTTAGAAGGACTTGTGAAAAATCATATAAGCCACCCCTTCCTCAGAGTAGAAATCCTGTTTCTAGTGACTTCCAGGACACCTGTACATTTCCCTTTCTTCAGTGGTCTCTGTGGCCCCCAGAATGCAAATGATGCCCCTCAATATCATTTTTAAACTTTTGATAAAATACACATAACATAAAATTGACCCTTTTACCATCTTAAAGTGTACAATTCAGTGCCATTAAATACATACACGATGTTGTGTAAATATCACTACTATCTAGCTTCAGAAATTTTCATTTCTTTTTAAAGTCAGATTTGTATTTATATTGTCTTTCTCCACCTACCCCCAATCTCTCTCATTAATAATCAGCAAGTATGAAAAACTATCAATAAAATAAAGCAATCAGGATCAACTAGTAAGTATTTACTGAATATCTACTATGGATAGTTTTACCATAAATAGTAAATGGGGTTGAAAATCAGGAACCTAAATTAAAATTCCAGCTGCATTTTATTCAACAACTACCTATAATTAACACCTCCCTACTCATGGACAATGGAGGACTCATATACATGAAGTTAATAACAGTGACACTTCATGCCTATAAGGTTCATTGCAAGTATCAAATTCGTGATTATGTTTTCCAACCCACTCTGAGAAGTATAAGGTGCAAAGCACATTCAAAGGAAAAGAGTGAAAACTGTTTTGAAAAGTTAAAATAACATTTTGAAAAATCTTATTTTTCAAAATAACATTTTGAAAAATCTCTTCCATATCCAGGAAGAGATTAAACGTATGCATAATATTGATGTGCTAATAAATTATCACTAATGAAAAGCTGAATTGTTAAATGACTCATTAGCATCATATTGGAGCTGGCTTCAAACTGGCATCCAAAAGATATATCCAAACCTCTAATTTCTGCTCTCTTGTATTATTTGACTTAATCTTCCTTTTACTCCTCCAAACATGACTCACATTTTCAACTACACAGTTAGAATCTTATAAGCCTTTGCTAAATATTTGTCTGTATGAATAAATAAATGAATGTGTGGATAAGTTATTTGTAAACTGAATGAGTTTGATATTGAAGCAATGAACAGTTCATGGTAAACTAAGTCTTTCAATAATTTTTATGGCAAGAAGGCATTGGCCCATAAAATTGGGAAATGAGAGTAGATACCATTTTTTTTTCCATTCCACAGTTAGAAATGAAAAACACTAGTTCTCTGTGAAGCTATTCTGAGTGATGATGACCAAGCCCAAAGATGAGCACTTTATCTCCATTCTGCCAATTCGAGTCAGAAAGGAAGTTTACCTTTATAAAAAAAACAAAAAACAAAAAACTTGTGCTCCCTCTGCTGGCCATATGGAGTATAACAATGACCTTGGAAGCATGTGTTTGTAGTGGTGTGAGCATAGAAATCACGTGAGGCCTTTGGGATTTAGAATTTATTTCATTGAGATTAAGTATTCAGTCTCTTACCAGCTGCAAAAAAAAAAATAATGGCAGAAAACAATAATTAACATGAAAATAATCATAACGAATATTTGTTACAACTGACTGTGTTCCAAGCAGGATTTTAAGCACTTTACATACATTTTCCCATTGAAGAGACTTCTTCGTGGCCACTAATAAACAGATGACTAGAATTTGGGGTGGGAGCTAGAGCAAGGAAGGAGCTATATTGTTCAGTCTCATAAAAAAAAGTTTCATTATCGATTATAGACTGTCACCTTCAAAAAAGATTTTATTTTACTCTGGAAGAAAAGATTCATAAACAAATCCTTCATAAAAATCAAGATTAAAAGCCATGGTACAAGTATAAATGTGAATTTATTTAGTTGGGGTTATTACATGTTTTATATAGTCAAGGGCTCTCCTATATACCAGCCTTTTACTTTTAAGAGCCCAAGCTGATGTTAAAATGACTTCAATCGAAATCATCCAAGTTCGTAAAGCTCACATTGGAAAATTCTCAAGACAGACCCAAGTGAGGGGAAACGTTCTGCTGCCTGGGTTTTGTTTTTCATCAACTTTTTTTAATTATTATTGGCTCCAAAATGCAAAATGCTTTGGCAGGAGCTACTGGAATCATATTAATATATTTATTATGCACAAATGTTCCATTTTATAAATATTTTGAGAAAAGAATACGCAGTTAAGAGGATTGTATGGAGTATGAAAGGATAACAGGCTTGGAAACCAAGCAGATGTGGTTTTGAATCTACTAAACCTTGGAATAATTATAACTCATAGTGCTGTTGAAAAGACTAGAGAAGCAGGGTCTATCTTAGTTCCTGGCATGTAGTAGGCACGTCAGTAAGGCTTTATGAGATAGAGACTTGGACAGGGATTTGACCTCAGGTAACAACTATGAGAGCTAGTTAAGTAATCTCTATAAGGCTGTTCTCCTTGACTGGTGCTGAAGCTTGAAGCCCATGAGTCAGGCAGTCAGGAAGAGTAGACAGATGTAAAGCTGGGGAGAATAACAGCAAGCTAGAACCCATAAGCAAGAGCTAGAACTCAGACGGACAAATTAAACCTGTGTCAGTTCTTAGTGTCTGGGCCCTTAGTGGTGTGTGTGTCCTACAGAAGCTAGGATCCTTTGAACACACACACATTTGGCCCAGAAGTCCAGAAAACTAAAGGAGAATCCAGGCAAAGCTAGAACTGTTGCAGCTCCAATTTCTGCCTCATGCCAATAAGGTGAGCAAGCCAATACACGGCAATGTGTATGACCATCAGATAACGGCTGCTTTACTTCCTCCCTCCAAATTTCATTGGAGAATCTCTTTTTTGGTCCACCCAAACCAAACACACACACACACACACACACACAGACACACACACACACGCACGCACGCACAGGAATTCTGGAAATCTATTTCAGCCTAGTGAAGTTGACACACTACAAAGCCACCACAGTAGAAACCCATGTACTGAAAGCTACTGGAATCTGATCAATATCCATGACCCACCTTCCCTTTTTCAAATAATTAATCATAGCTAACATTATTTAGTTTGGAGCTTTATTACTTGTCTAGTAATGGAGATAAGGTACATTCATCACAAACAATGAAGTACATAGTAGCCTAAGAAAGTAGCAAATGCAAGGGGCAACTAGAATTCCACCTTGAATTCTAATACCAATAAACTGATAGTGCTAGAAGTAGTTCTGTGTTCAGAAGGATTCTGAACTGTATTTATTCAACAAAAATTGAATACTTACTCTATGTGAGACACTATTCTAAAAGCTATGGATATAGCAGGAAATGAAAAAGCCATAAATCTCTGCCTTCATTCTAGTAGGGGAAGAGGGTCAATAAGCTGATAAATAAGTACAATATACAATGTGTCAAAATCATTTGAGCATAGCAGAAAGAATTCTGTGATCTATAAGAATTGTCTTGAATTGGGAGTGGTATCTCATGGGCGTACATTTATTTTCTCTGCTTTAGAAGGTCATTGGGATGTTCAGGAAAGCTTTGAGACATGGTCAATTTTTGGCCATTGAAATCCACATCAAGAAGTCTCTGTTCTGAGAAATAAATATGGTATTCTTATTTTGCAGTGTGTTGATCACAAAAGTTGAAGGCAAGGGTCCTTGTCGATGTAGCAGGTATAAGAGATGTTACCTAAAGGCAGATGAGGACCAGGCTGAAGAGGACGTGCATGTAAGGCTTGTTACATAATATGTGTTTTTCTAAGTCGTGTATGGCAATTTTTCCTGAGACTCATGAAGCTGAAATCAATAGGAACCATGCTGGGGTCCAATCACCATTCTTCATGTTTAGTTGATTGTGAAGATAAAAATCAATAGGCAATAAAGATGGTTCTTGTTAAAACTAAATGGGAATGATTGATTTTCCTCTGGATTATTTAGATTCCTAAAATCTGTAGATATCATTATGGAAAGAGAAACAATTACCCTTTCTTAAAGTTTTGCAACATGGAATGTCACTAGGAAAAAATGAAAATCTCGGGTCTTTCCATGTCAATTCAAGGTAAAAATATGGCCCATAAATAGGGGTTAATGTGTCTTGACTGCTCTGAGAATAAATTTTATCAAAATAAACACTCAAATCCGGATATAGTTGGAGGGGAAGAGATAATGACTTAAAGTGAATTAATCCAAAGTGAATTAGTCCAATGGGTTCCTCCTCACACCCAGGAAGCTCTACTTTGAAAAATAAAAGGCATTTTCTGAGGTGCGTAAGTAGATTACCCTGCCTGATGCAAAGGGTTTATATGCGGCAGAGGTTGGAGATATGACTAAATGTGTTATTCAATTCACCATAGAAAATGCAGTTATTATCTGGGCAATGTCATCTATGATGCAAACAATTCCTGCTAATAAAACACAAATGCCTCCAATAGCCAAAAATTTTTTTAAAATAAGGGTCAGAATCAATGATTTGTAAAAAAGGTACTCATTGGCTGGGTGGAAATAACTTTAAAGAAATGGAAATGCCCATTAGATTGGCCCCTGAGGGAACACCTCAAGTAACACAGAAATTTAAAGTCCTCAAACCCTTTAAGATTGAAATTTTAATTTCTTAAAATTAAGAAATTTTTAGATATCTGATGATAGATGATATATGCTCAGTTATTATATAATCATCTAAATAATGATTCTAAGTCATATTCTCTGGTCAACTTTTCCTTCCTATTTTAGACCTGACACCAGACCTCAGAGTATTCATTTTCAGATCAAACTTTACAGCTGTGAATGGCATCACAAGGACTCAGACTCCTCCAAACCCCCAAACCCAAGTCTTTGGATTGTATGATTTCTGCGTTAGATCATTTATGTCATAGTTACTGAGTCCTGCTTATACTGATACATTCTAGAATTTACCTATAATTATATTTAACAAGACTTTTAGAAAAGAAATTATATATTCTCTGACCCAGATGTGTATGTACCTTTAGTCCTTGACAGATTATCTCAAAACATTTTCTGATCAATTTGTGGATGGGGAAATAGAATTAAATAAAGCACATGGTACCTGGCAGAAGTCTCCTGATTCATTATTGTGACTACTTGGTGTCCTTGCTTGCTTAGTATCTATTCCCCCTCTCATATCAGCACCTCATTTTTCCTTTAGAAAACTCTATCTTCACATGAAGTCATTTCTTGGCTTCAGAATTGGGCAAAGGTAGAGGTTTGGCCAGAACACCACATTCCCTTGGCTACAGTAATTGTTTTATGGACAGGCGTGTGGCAAAAAAGCTGCTTCTAGAGTGTTTCCCCAAAACTTCCATCATGAGGTGCTGTCTTTCCACGGTATGGCTTTGAAAGTTAGATATAAGTTTGGAGCTGTTTGATCACCTCGCTTGTTTGAGAATAAAGCCAGCACACAGAAAAACACAGTGAAAGATAGGAAAAGACCACTCTGTGATAATATTAAGTGAGAGTCAATAAAATTTGTAAACCAATTAATTACATTTCTACTTTAAGATAGATTGGTTATTTTAGCTACAAGTAGCAGACATCTAATTCAACTAATATACTTAAAATATAAATGTAACAAAAAATAATTTCAACTGGATTAGTAAATTATAAAAATAAAAATCATATGACATTGCCAATCTCACTTATAAAGATTTGAAACACAGGAAATCTGTTTCATTGATTTATCCAAAGCCTTTTAATAGCTAATATTATGGCCAAGAATAGAACTTACTTATCCATCAGATGGCTCTTCAAAATCGGCAAATGATAATAACACTAATACTACTACTTCTACTAATATATATTAGATGGATTCTGGCATAGATGAAACCCTAATTACTGGACATTAATATTGGTTGTAACCGCAAAGGTCTTAACATGACAATGTGCTTTTCATATTTCCTTCAGAACTTCCTTAAAAACTGAAAGCATTCTACAGATCCTTCCACAGAAGAATAATACAATCTATGTGCTGCAATTCAAACAATAATAATTAAATTAAGTTACTTCTCATATGAACATCCCTCTTATAACTAGTGAGCTGCCCACAACTATCTTGAAATGCCTTTAATTTCAAAGTACAGTATGAGTGAATTATCACACTTCAGTGCCAAAGATAATTACATTCATTTAAAAAATGAAAGATACTGTCAAATTGAAGGTTTAAAAAATCTAAAGTGTAAAATCTATTTCTTTATGATATATGGGATACTCAAAATCTGGATAGTAACACACAATTAAAAATGTTGCAAGAGGATGATCAATTTAATCTTTCTGTACAATTTAGAAATCAAATATAATAAGTATTATTGGAATTCACTGAAGTTATTGATATATAACTATGTAACACCGTGAATTTAGAATGCACCTTCCCACCATGAAGGCTTTGAATGCTTTTCACTACTTTTATCTTTTTAAGTGTTTTTTTTTATATAAACCAGAGATGATAGGTACAGTTTATACCTAAAACGTCTTCTCCCATTTTACAGATTGAAAACACAAATTCCACATCTAACATTTAAAAGCAGACTGCAGCCTAGTTAGCACTTGGATAGGAGATCATCTAGACTGGGTGCCGTAGGCATAAAACAAACAAACAAACAAATAAAAATAAAAGCAAACTGCAAATTGGGATATAGCTATAAAAAATAAATAAATAAAACAAAACAAAAGCAAGATAAACCACAAAGGTCAAATATCATTGATGGACAAATGATTCACACTCCTAAGGTATATTAATAAGAAAACCTCAAAGGTTCCAATTTTTAAAAGAGACAAAAGAATGAATAGACAATTATCACGAGGAAATCAAGTGAACAGCTATTAGAAAAATGTTCACATTAACTAGTAGTCAAATACATACAATGGAACATTACGCAGCCATAAGAAGAAATGAAATACTGCCATTTGTGACAACCTGCATAGACCTCAAGGTCATCATGCTAAGCGAAATAAGCCAGACAGAAAAAGTTGAAAATCACATGATATCACTTATGTGTGGGATATAAACCTAAAAGCAACAAATGAGCAGGACAAACAGACTCATGGACATGAACTATAGACTAGTGGTTATCAGAGAGTAGGAGTTGGGGGAGGTAGACAAGAAAAAGGGGGTCAAATTTAGGGGGTTTGGGGAAGGTGAAGTAGGTATAGGGGGATCAAATATATGGTAGCTGAAAGAAACTGGACTTTGAGTGGTAAACACACAATAGAACATACAGATGTCAAATGATAATGTGCACCTGAAAATTATAATTGTATTAACCAATGTTATCCCAATAAACTTAATTTTTAGAAAGTTAAAAATAATATGCAAAGTAAAATAATTATATATCATGGTTTTTTCTATTAGTTGAGCCATAAGAGTAAGAGAGAACAATGTAGGGTAGTAAGAATTCAAGTAAGATCACTGGTAGGATAAATTTACCAATTTGCCTTCTGTCTTACAAGAATTCCTCACAATTTCCGTTCCGCTGATGGTATTCTAACCCCTGCTTCCTACCCATGGATTTAGGACTGAATTATTTCTTTTTTATGTTATTTATATTTTTGCTATATTAAGTCGATTGAGTTAGGGAAATGAAACCATATGTACTAAGTTGGCCAACCTCCATCTTATTAAAAATATATGTAATTTGAAATAATCAAATAATATACAGGGATATATACTGTAAACTCTATTATACTTCATTTTTATTTAAAATATATAAGCATTAGATTCACTAAGTGTATTCACTAAGTGTATTTAAATATACCTTATATTTAGATTATATTATTATTATTAAAATAATGATTGGCTATATTATACATGAAATACCTTTATATTTAGCAGTGGAATTTTTTTACATTCAATTTTATACAGAATGGTGAGGTATGAAATAGATGAATGAAACTCTTGCTTGCAGTGGGGAATAAGGCCCAGAGCCTTACCATCTTGGCTTCCTCCACATCTCATCTCCTCTGACAGTGTACACATTTCTTGTACTGGTGGCTTTTCACAGTGGGAAGAGTATAAGGAAATGTGTGGGGGTAAAGGGCATTAAGAGATGACCCCCACGATACTGAAAGCTGAATTCACATCATTCCCAGTGTTGCTCATACCTATTAACTCACCCCCGCAGGCACCTCTGACTGAAGAGTCCTCACAAGCTGTCTTTGTATAAAAATATAAGGGCAAGCATCACTGTTTAGTTTCTTCTTGAACTGCAGTAAAGGGTGGTGCCTCTACATGTGATATATAGGAGAGGCCAAGTTTAGGCATCTGATCCCAAGCTAGCCCTGGGGGCCTTGTTTTAAGATAAGTTTCTGTAAGAATCACACTGGGTTTTAAATCCTCTTCCTCGTGCTCAGTGTCTTTGCCTAATGCTAATTCAGGTAAGATGGAATTCCATTCAAGAATGTTTTTTCCATGGGCATTCCAACTAAAGTGACCCAATGTTCTTCACACCTCAACTATTCTTAAAACATGTATGTTGGATTATTTGCCAACTTGGAAATCTCTATGCCCTTTCTTAGTATTTTATTAATTTATGATTACAAGAGACTAATATGTCCAAACTACCCAATTCTTATAAAACACCACTTAACTGTCCAGAAGAGAAAAAATGTTGAAGTTAGGATACTGTAATAAGGACCCGATCATAATTAATTTTCTTGGTATTTACTCTAAGAAAGCAAATCCTGATGAAGACTTTGGTATTAATATGAATACCACTCAGTAGCACTTGTTTGGCTTGAATTTAACCATAATTAACCAAGCTATTAAACTGAAGTTCAAGAGCACAAAATGATGAAACATCGGTTCATGTATAAGAGGTATCTTGGTTCTCCAAGAAGATAAAGAACTGTCTCATACAATTGCTGTTTAATTTGCCTCAGTCACAGACGTAGACAAAATCTGCCCAGAAGATTTAGGAATGTGCCTTTCAGACTATGTGGGTCTGCCTTTAGATCTTTAGGATTGGTGACATGGACACAGACATCTCATTTGGATTTAAGGTACATGAAACAGCATTAGATTCACTAATTTCATTTCTTTTTCTAAGTTGGCCCCAAATAGGTGTGACTCCCCCTGGGCTCAGTAGATCAAGAGAGAAGGTAAAGAACAGGAGACATTTACTTATTCACTACAAGGCAAAAGATAACATATCTCAGGTCCTGTGGCTTTCTTATCTATTTGCTACCTGTTTATAGTGGCTTTCATACTTTCTCAGGGCTTTAATAAACCAGCTACAAGTTAGGAAAAAAAAAACAAACTGGGACATTTGCCAAGCTAACTAACTTGTTTCTTTTCCTTTCTGCAGGTCTAAACATACTAGCTTCTTAATAAAATAAATTTACAATTAAAAATTAAAAAAAAGATTTGAGTATGTAGAATTACCTATATACACACACACACACACACACACACACACACACACACATATATACACACACACACACACACACACACATAACACACATATATATATATATATATATATATATATTTTTTTTTAAATAACGTCTCCATTTGATCATCAGTGAAACAAGAGATGAGGTGACCCTTTTCCCTGTCATTCGCCATGCTCTATATACCCATTGCCAATATTAGATTAGCCATCTGGCTTCTTTTCTGCAAATTCAGCTCATCTTAATAATCTCTTCTGAATGCTTTCCAAACCTTTTGTGTCTCTCCACATTTCTGGGACATTGATATAGAATTAATTATGAACTGCAGAAATATTTTGCAAGCCTAAAAAAATAAATCACTTTATCAGTGTATAGACCTATACAATTGTGATTTATAAGGTTTATGTTAGCTTTTCCTCTTACACAATATTTAACTTTTTGCTCTGCCTTAAAGATTCATTGAGTCTATGTTTAAATCCACACTCCCTGAATTGAATATAGAATTTTCAGGTATGTATACATATGTGTGTATTCAACAGAAATTGACATAATGGAGAATGATATTGGAATTGCAGTTAGCTTCAGGTGCCAAAATAAATAAATAAATAAATAAAAGACAGTACACTAACTGTAAAGGTCACACATCTGCAATGACAAAGGTGATGTGTTCATTTCCAAATGAGAGGTCAAAATCAGAAACGATAGAGACAGGCACAGAGGCCAAACGAATGGAGAAAGATAAATGAGAGAAAGAAACAGACTCACAAAGGCAAATGAGACAAAGCCTATCATCCAGGAAGCCTATTTAGGAGCTAAACTTCTCTTTATGTAAGTGGAACTTTTTCTACCAATGATATTTCTTAAATAGCATTAAGTCTCTAACAACCTAGTTAGAGACGCCTTTATTATAGAGGACTTATCTAGCAGTTTACAAACTCTGCAAAAGAAGGGCAATACTTAGTAACTGTTATTTTATATAGTAGAAGAAAGATGCTTCTGCCCTTTCTAAATATAGATAAACATAGCTTTAGAAGCTTCTTGAAATTACATGATATATATATCATGTATACATATATATATATATGTATCCTTAAGAGGATTTTATGATGCAAAGTAATTAAAAGTTTGATTCCTAACAGTCCAACACAAAGGGGACATTTCAACATTTTTTAAAAACTCGGCTTTGAAAAAACCAAGGATCAGGATAAAAGAAGCCCACGAAAATGAAATCGAGTTTGGAACCTGTAAATTTGGGGAATTCATTTGGAGCATAATTAAAGAGAGCAAAGCCTTTAGATTTGTAGGTTACATGTGAGGATACAATGGTAGTTCTCAGATTATCAGTGATTATGAATAAGTGATTATGTACAGTTGGTCAATTTTCAAAGGCTGAATATGTCCTGATACATCTGAAGAATTAGACATGTCCACAAACCTCTGTCCTCTGGGACTAACTTTGTTTGAACTCCTACTATGTATTCTAAGTGCTTTCCATAAACAATCTCCTGTAATCCTTATGTCAATGCTAGATCATCGTAAAGCAGAGGAAACTGAGTCTTGGAAAATTTAAATGGCTTGCCAAGTTCAGATATCAACCCCACATAAAAAAAGTCATCTGCTCGGTTTGATATTTGGTGAATGGTATCTTGATGAAAGATATCTTCCCCAAGGCATAATTTCATTACTTCTAGGATATAGGAGACTGCAGAAGTTTAGAGGTTGAAGTATCTAGCCCCTCCGCCCCTCCCTCCCTCCCTTCCTCCTCCCTCCCTCCCTCCTCCCTCCCTCCCTCCCTTCCTTCCTTCCTTCCTTCCTTCCTTCCTTCCTTCCTTCCTTCCTTCTTTCCTTCATATAGTTACCAATAGTACTGAGTGATGCCTATGTGTCATGTACTGTGCTAATGTTGAGTACAGTCTTGGGGAAGGAGATATGTTGAAAGCTGCTAGATATCTTTCTGGCAGGTCAGTGAGGAGAATAGGCTATGCTTAGGAAGCAGTAGTCGAGGACCCAGAAGAAGAATTTCAGGGCAGTGTGCTATATCAGTTTATTCATAAATGGGGTATTTATAAGTTCAGAATATCTATTGTAGACCTATGAGAGTATCTCATTTTCATGACCATATGATCTTTCTATATGTACAGATAAACATACCTCAAGAAAAAGATATTATACATACAAAAGAGTATGAAGAAAAAATGTGCAAATACCTCATGTTTTAGGCTTCTCCAAACAGCAGCCATGGCAATGTTTTGAGTGCAACTGGCCAATGCAGATGGTGATCCCAGGAAGAAACCTTAAGAGAATGTAGAATTGAGATAAGAGAAAGAATCCAGTGAGGGAGCCTTGATGAGGTTACTGCTGACCAACTAGACCTCAATTTGCTGGAGACTCCAGGGAGGGAGTGAGGAGCCTGCCTCACAGCTGTAACCGTGCTATCCAAGAGGGAAGAGGCTGGGGTGTTCACTTTCTAAATACCATTTATCAGTGTGTGAGGGCTTCCCTCCAAGCCTTACTCTTCCCTTACTTCCAGATTGTTCCATATGTGAGGTTATAGAAAAACCAGAGGCAGAGTTCCAGAAATTTGCAGAACACTGTCGAGATTTCACAGGAAAAATGAAAGTTAAGTGGTAGGAGAAGAACGCTGAGAGCAACTGTTAAGACCCCATACCACCTAATGCATACATAGAAAACCACTGTCAAAATGAAGGTAAACTTCTTCCAGTCACCTATCAATAATGCATTTAGTCATGTTTTCCTGTGATATATTTTTATCAGTTCACTCAAAATAAATGTTTCAGTCATCCATTTGAATAAGAAAAATCTCTTACTTTAAGGAGCTGCATAATGTTCTATTATGTGTGTCTTATAATTAATGTGTTTAATTCTCCTATTGATACATCCTTAGGTTGCTTCCAGTTTATTATTATTATTATTATTATTATTATTATTATTATAGATATTAGTGTCATGAACATATTTTAGCATACTTTTCTTTTTGGCACTTTTCTTAGACTAAGTTCCTATACATGAGGTGAAAAATATGTAATCATTTTACATGTTACATTAAAAAGACTATACTCATGTCAAAATTATGAACATTCTTAGCCATATTTTCACCTGGTATAATCCAAACTGTTTTTTACAGAAATTATTCCAAGAAATATTAAAAGATTTATCAAGAAAAAGCATGTTTATGGATTAAATAATTTTAAAAACATCGGAGTCAACAATTTAAGCAAGCTTCCTTACTTCAGGGCAACTCAGAGCATTTAATATGTTAATAGTAATTGTGTCTCCAAGGGAAGTAAAGTTTGCCATGTTTCCAAAATGTATTTGGCCTTGGATCACTTAAAAATATTTTTTTCTCAGAGTGTATTTATTTACATTATCCAAAAAAGTGTTCTATACAATACTGGTTTGGAAGTTATTTATAAAAAAGCAAAGTCATGAAAGTACTAGCTATGATGTACTAGAAAGGCATAAATCTTTATTTTTCTGGGATTGGGCCCACTAAATTTAGTAATAATACAGTCATAGTTATTAGTATAAATCAATTCTACCTCATCATAACTCTAGTTCAAAAGCCTGGTCATCTTATTTAGGAATTAGGTACAAATGAAATATTTAAGAATCCTTACATGCAAAACAAAATGCTGAGCATAATGTCTAATTTTCTTTTCTTTTTCTTTTTAAATTATGCCTTTCAATCTCTCCTGGTAGTGTTTCTAAGCTACTCAAGCCCTTGGGTTTATCTCAAGTTATTACCCTTGAGTGTGTTGGAATGATCTACGTTTAGGAGTGCAACAGAATTAATTATAAATCTTTTAACCAGACCTTTGTTGCCAAGTATTATTGCTTTCTTTTATGCTTATTTTATGGAGAAGAAAATAAATGTGATTGATATTAATGTTTCAGTATGAAGAAATGAAAAACTATAGAATAATATCTAAGAAGTCTCAAGAGAACACCTTTTAAGTTGTTGGATTTTAAACTTGAAAGTAGACCAGCCATCACCTTTTGCTTGGGTAGGGCAACTTGGGAAGTGAGTTGGCTTGCCTGGCAGGGTAAGATAGAGAAACCCTAAGATTCCTAATGAAGAAAGAACTCTATGTTAATTACTTTGAAAAGAAACTTTGGCAAGAAGCATTCTATTAAAAATGCTATAGAACTAAGACTGAAATAATATTTAATTATTTTGAAGACAATTATTACAAAGTAAAATAATTTTCAAATGATAACTAAAATTCAACCCACAAATTAAATTCTATAAAAAAAACTAACTTCCCATGAGGCAGGATTAGAGGAAGAACAATCACAGACTCACACTGCTCATTTCTTTTATTCAGATTAACACATTAGAGAAATTTAGATATGTTTTCCATCTCATCTGATAAAGTTGTTTTTGTGCTTCTCTCTTAGATTAAATTATATTAACTATGAAGCTTTATACAACTTTTCCTTGGCTGAAAGCAACAGAGAACTTTTAGTTTCCTAGAATCAACTAACATTCTCTCTTCTTTCTCTCTCTCATATAAACTATGCATAAAACACATGAAGAAGACAGTTTAATGAGAAACAATGAAATGCATATAAAGGTCCAATAGGAACCAGAGGTAAATCATATTTAAAAGTGGAGATTTCTTTTACTGGTCTTCCTGCTTTTTGACAAAGAAAAATGATTCTAGGAAGATGGAAGTTTATGAAAATATTTGGTCAGGATCACAGAGCCATTCTAAATTCAAATTTTATATATCGCAAATGGAACCAACTTCTATGAACTCATTTAATTCCCAGGAGTAAAGTTTCTTTCTCTTCGGAGATCATGCCCTAAGGGGAAAAAAATATTTAAATATGTGTGTATTTGTGTGTGCATGTGTGTATTTTCCAGTTGTGAAATTAGTAAAGAAAAACAAATGCCTTTGTAAAGGAAGGAGTAAATGTGGTTTAAGATAATCACTTAATTAGAGTGTCTGTGAAATTTGCAACAGACATGCCTTTCTGCTTGCCTGGTGAGGGGATAATTCTCACTTAGCACCGAGTACTGCTGCTTATAGTCATTTTCCAAGGGCATTTAGGCATTACTTGCTATTTCTAGAGCATTCTCATTCCCCATCAGGCATGCTGGGGAAGTGGAATCCTTCAGAAATTGGGCCGATCGTCCCATGTCCCCTGATTTGAGCTTTTCTGTTTAACAGGGGAGCTGTCAATAGGAAGGCAGAGGAGTTAGTGTGGTTAGCCTTGAAAAATCAGATCTAACAATTGGAAATATAAAAATTTTATCTCTTACGACTATGTAAATTCTTTTTATAAATAGCATCTCATTTACCAGATTCTTATTTATTCCCTTTAATCCCCATTGTAATTGTATAAACTCAAAGTCTTATAAAATCACCACATGTTACAGTGGGAATCTGAGGTCTAAAGAAATAAAGTAACTTGTCCAGGTTCACTCAGCTAGTAAGTGGTGGAAAGAGAATTAAAACTGAGGTTTATCTATGACTCGGGCCCAAATACTTAACCATGAAACTCTACTATCTCTATGGAAATACTAGAGAAAAACAAAAATATTAGATTTTTTTGCTTCTTAATAATAGCATATTTAGATATTTATCAGTTTCTATTTTTTATCCAGAAGGAGTTCTACTATAATATAAACAGGATGAGCTAGGGGAGCCAAAAATATGTTTTTATTGAATTCGCAGATGTAAAGACTGTCTGTCATGTAGGAAGTCTTCAATAAGTATTTGTTGAAGGAATAAATTGAGAATCCGGGCAAAGCATGATGGATTTTTCACATCATGGAATATTGGTAGAATTGAGCAATTTGATGAGCTGTCTTTCCATGGAATATGGGTCTTGGAGTAGTGAAAGATGCTATGGAAGAGGAAGTCAGGAAGATTCTGAAATGTATGCTCTTTTTAGAGTTTGGTGATTCTCCACTAGGCATGTAGAGAAAGCAACATTTTTCAGAGTTTGAGCTAATTTGTTCTTGTCTTTGACTTTTACCTATGGCTCTTGAAACCCAGTACCCTCTCAGTCTTCCCTACTGCCCTCAGACACAAGGTAAAATAATTCTTGATTTCTCAAAACTGCTCCCAGGAATGTTTGGCTATATTTTTACTATGTGGAGTGTTACACCCATGGGGAGGAGTTTCTCATAATATAGAAACATAATTCTCATAATGAATAGCTAATCGTAGAACTTTAGATGGCAGAAATAGTATAATAAAGGTATTCGGAGTGAGAAAAACAAGTCCAGAATTTTGGGGAAGGATGTCTTATGTGATGGCTGAATTGATTCCACCTAGGGAATAGTAATTTTTTTTTTTTTAACTAAGCCAAGCCTTCCAGGTTGCAACAAGATGGTATATCTCCAACTACTTTTTCTGAACTTTTATGCCACTAGGTTAATTACTCCATTAGTTTGTTCAGTTACCATCTGTGCCAGGCACTGAGAATAGACAAAACAATACAATATAATCCTTGAACAAAACAAAATACAATTCTTGCACCAAGGAAATTTATAGTCAGTGAAGAAAGCAAGCATGAAAAAAAAAAAATAGGCTAGAATGAGATAGGAACAATAATAGGCAAATGATGGGCTAGGAGGCACATCTGAGACAGACCCAGTCTGATTTAAGAGGATCGGGACAACTCTCCTTTAAGTTCTTAGAATGAGATCTGAAAGAATCACCAAGCCAGACATATAAAGAAGGATGCATCAGTCCTTTGAATGCTTCACCATCTGGTCCTTTTTTTTCTTCCTCAAAAGTTCAGTCTGGCTGGGGTGTTAGAAATAAGGTGGTGAATGGTGAAAAGTAAAACTAGAAAAATAGGTTAGGAAGTCACTGGTGAGCAGTGATGACGGTCTGGACCTTAACCTCAGCCCTTTGTGAATTTCTGATGGGTTTTTAACCCAAGATTGACATGATCATCTATGCATCTTTGAAGTATTACTGCCTGCTGTATGCAGATAGGAATGGAGAGAAGGCAAGATGAATTAAAGGGGCCCAGCAGGGAGGCTGCAGTTGCAAGTAGTTTCTAGAAGATGATAATGGTCCAGGAGGGATGGTGCAGGTTTCCAGAATAACTGACCTATACTACAAACTTTTTAACAAAATAAAGATATCTTAAAAAGTCTACTGACCCTAATTCTATATTTATTCTTTACTTGGTGCCATTAAACAGCTTGCCATGTAATGAATTTGTCACTATTTACCTTAGAACTCTTTTTAGTCAATTTTCAAAGATGTAGGTGATATTCTTTATCAGAAGATACTACTTTTTCATGAGGAAAGTATTTTCTTTTAATGGTCAGCTCCACAGAATACCTGGGAAATGTAATATCCAATAGTTAACATTAATAAAGTTCCTTTTCTGAATTTAGCAGTGTTCGTGAGAGCAGAGAGTTCTCTTTTTGAAGTTCAGAACTCTTCTTCCCCAGGGTGAGAAAGGAACAGCAAATTATAAAAATCACTGTTATCATAACAATAAGGAAGGCTATAAAAATATAATGTCATGCATCCACTTCTCTCATATGTACAGCATGAGGCAAGCAGAGTTCTTAGCATTTTTGAGTGAAAGACATAATTTATCCTTCTGGGCCCTGGTCATTATTTTTCCTTCGTTTCCAGGAGGAGGTCATTAACTGAATGGAACCCTGATGTATTAAAAAGGATAAAGGTCTTCAAAAAAGGGAGCGTTCATTCTCTTTGTAATCCATGCTGTTTGCTGCCTTTAACTGACCCCTCCAGTGACTACTACTATGTGGCTTAGTGTTCAGTTCATATGGCTGTGTATAACTTTTTAATATTTAGATGGGCTTGTGTGTGTGTGGTGGGGAGGCAAAGCAAAGTACATCTGATGTGGGGCATGTGAGTAAACGGATGGAACGAAGGTGTAAAGCAGTTCTTGAAGCTGGTCAAACAGCACAAGCAAGAAAGATGCATCTTGGTTTAACTACCCAGCTGTTTCTCTGTATTTCTTCCCTTATGAACATTCAGAATGGATAGAGGCTCTGGCTGGCTATAAGCTAACCCACAAAAGGAGAGCTGATCTCACGTGGATAGAAAATGCACAGCTGCTTCCAAGAAATTAAAAATACCCTTAAAATAGGGGCCCCTAACCCCCAGGCTGTGGACAAGTACAGGTCCTGACAGGAACCTGGCTGTACAGCAGGAGGTGAGTGGCAGGTGAGCAAGTGAGGGAAGCTTCATCTGTATTTGTAGCCACTCCCCAGTGCTAGCATCAGCGTCTCAGCTCCACCTCAGGTCATCAGGCATTAGATTCTCATAGGAGCACCAGTCTTTGCTGCCAAAAAGGTTGGGGGTCGCAGCCTTAAAAGAAATGTTTAATGAAGAGCCAAACCCAGTGGTTAGGGATGGGCTGCATCAAATAAATTTTGAACACCCAAAGAGGAACTTATGTTAATGATAGCGTCGATACCTCACAAATTGACTAGCTATTTTACATGTTAACCTAGAAAAGATAAACATTGGTAAGGCTGCAAATGCTGATTAGAAATTGTTTCTAAAGGATGAAAATGGTAGAGTGGATTACAGTCCTGCCTTGTTATTTTGTGACACCCACTTTGGGGAACAATTTGAATATAAGTCAAATTGACATTTTTGTATTTGCATGTGGCAGTGGCTGCTGTTTAAATAGGAGAATGTTTATTGACATGAAGTGTTAGATGAGGGTGCACTTTAAGGGGTGTGTAGTGAAACTTGCCACCTGCGGTTTGCTCCTGGGACGCCCAGCAGCTCTCTGATTGATGGACATGCTGTGCACTGCACTTGAACGATGGCAAAACGGTGTTGAAGAGAGTGAAAAAGAGGGAGCAGTTTTCAGTGAAATTGGCCCTTGTGGCATTTTAAATTCACATCTGGAGGAAAATAAATGTGGCCACAATTATTAACACATTCTGAAAGAAATAAGTCAAGAGATACTTAGATGGCGCAGGTGTCTGTTATCAAACTCTCAGCAGAGAAATGTTGAAATGGTGTGTGTTATTTTAGACTCCCCATGGGGGCTGCAGCTAAGAGCAGGAGAGAAGAGCAGGAAAGAGATGCCTAAATACACAATGTTGACTTTGCAAGAAAGGAAATCAGTGAACAAGATTAGAGGAATTTGTCCGTACATGTATTGAGAGACTTCAAAAGATAGCACAGGGAAACCAAAAGTAAGTCACTGTTTTACCAAGAAGAAACTTAAGTCTGAGATTTTCTATGGCAAAGAAAAATGTCTCTTTTTTTTTTTCCCAGAACGGTCTGCAGTTGATGCATTCTCTCTCCAATAGACATTTATTTTTGACTAAATGTTTGATAAATTTTCACTTGAGTAAAATAATATTTACTGAGAATCTTACAACATGAATGGATTTTTCCCAATTTGATATTATAGAGGATACACAGCTTAGTAGGTTTTTAGTACTCCTAACAAATTAAATATACTATATAATTTAATTTAAATTAAAAGATTAGAAGACTAATATATTTCATAATTAATTTTTTAATAATGGTTTTATTGAGATATGACACACATATAAAATTAACTCCTTTAAAAGGTTTCAATTTAGTGTTTTCTAGTATTTTCAAAAAGTGTACAACCATTATTTAATCCTGGATATATTTCTTTAATTTTTGACAAAATGTGAAAAATATTTATAATAAAAATTTCAGATATCTTTTGGGTGTGTTTGTGCCATTTCTGATGGGGTATTCTCACTGGCCAAAATTTTGCCATTGTCATCCTTGTATTAAGTTTAAAGGAAATCCCTGAACAAAAAAAGAAAAATGAGCATTATTGGATAGTTACACTAAAATTTTTTTTAAAAGATATCTTAGGCACTTGAACTGTAGTAGCAGGAAAGGTAATATATTATGACATGACTGTGAAAACGAGAACTCTTAACAGGGCTCTTGAGACCTGACTTCTACACAAGCTACCTTTCAGAAGCTTGGCCAAGCCACTCAAATCTCTCTCACTATGTTTTTCTTATGTGTATAAAAGAAAACTCAAATGTTTGCTGAGAATCACTAGTAAACAGGGTGCTGTGATAGAAATGGATGCAGTGGGCTACTTTAGATTCTGTGAATAGAGAAAGTCTCCCTGAGGATGTGACATTTGAACATGTTGCAAAAGACACAGGCAAGTTAAAACCTGAGAGTACAGCCTTCAAGGCAGAGGGTTCAAGTAACTGGAAAGACAGTAGGCTGGACTGGATTTACTGTGCTAAGGGACAGAAAGAAGTCTGGAAGGGCTAGAGAGAGTGAGCGCTGGGGAGAGGAATTATGAGAGGTGACCTGAGAAGAATCAGGGCTATATTGTGTAGGGGCTTGTATGACAATGCAGAAGGCCTGAATTCTATTCCAGGTTCAATGGATAGGCAATAAGTGGTTCTAAACAAGAAAGTCTCAAGTTGATATGTTTTTAATAGATTACTGCTATGTGATAAAGGGCTTGTAAGGAGGTCATAAAAGAAGCAGGAAGATAAAATAGGAAGCTACTGCATGACCCAAGCAAGCTGTGAGGCTAGCCTGGACTAGGGTGGTTAGCAGCATTGGTGAGGGAGAAAACAAGACCTATTTTTGGTACAATGGGCTTCCTATAGTTTTAACAAGGATTAAGTAACAAAAGGAAACTGGTATTTAACTTTAATATATAAGATGCTCTCTGGGCAAGATTTGATATTATTTTATTAAATCTTCCCCCAAAATTCTATGAGTTCGGTAGCCAATAAATATAAATAACATTTGAAAGTTATAACGTGCTACACAAATATGAGGAGAAAGTATCATTGCTATTATTGTTGTTGCTATCATTTGCACATACGGTTCCATAGATGTGCTGATAATCTGAGAATGACTTGTGTACCACATACCTTTCAAAGAGCAAATGAGATACTGTTTTATATTTACCATGAATCTTCCCTAAGCTGCCTTTAAAGAGAGCTTTGTAGTTAATCAGCTGTCAAGTTTAAAATTTTAAACTTGTCTATACCGCATGTCACATCTTAAAAATCAAAGAGCACCATCCCATCTTTTATACAAATATAAAAACTAAAACGAAATGAAAACAAACACCTGTTAAATAAATTTGGATAACACTGCATTTAAAAAGCATCCATATGTTCAATAGAATGATGAACTCCTGTTGAGGTGCCGAGCAATGAACACGCATCCTGCTCTCAAAGAGTTCAGAGTCTAGTGGAGTGAGAAGACCAATTAGATCAATGAATACAATAAAAGTAAGAATAATGGTACAATTAACTTCTATTGAGAACTTATAACACGTCAGACATTATTTCAGGGATTTTACATTTAATATATCATGAAATCCTTCAGGTGAAAATTTTCAAATGACTTGTGTGAAACATGATATGAGAGAATTGGGTGCAACAATTATAAAGTATGTGCTTAGATCACTTTTCTCTATATAAATGTGTCCCTCCACAAGTATCTCTAATTTCTTCAAAATATTTTAAACTTCACTTCAATATATTTGTTGATAATTCATCACATAGACTTGTTGCAACAAATATATTAAACTTCACTTCAATATATTTGTTGATAATTCATCACATAGACTTGTTGCTACAATCACCTATTAACCAAGATCAAGTGATTTTTTGAGTTAAAGGAGTAGTAAAGAACAGAAACCAAAAATTTAGGAAAAAGTGGAGTTGGTTGCCAGAGAAAGTAGCATGTTGGCCCTAGTATTTATTTCTGAGCCCTAATATCAGAGGCGCAAAAACTTTCACATTATCCTAACTGAGCTTATCATGCAGTATACATATTATTTAAAACTTCTGCACCCCAAGTAAAGATGAAATACAAATATTAGCTAGTCAAACCTTGTCTTCTAAAGAGAGTGGCTGATAAATTGACAAGTGACTTGAGAGACAAAGACACTGTCACCAGTCACCAGGCTAAAGAGAAGAGCAGAAATAGGCAGATTGTCTATTTTCTAGGTTTTGTTTCAGTATAGAGCATACTATACAAGCGATGTGATCATCCCAGAGAGGGCGGACACATATGCTCCACAATAATCATTTGGGGGAAAATGGAGGAGTCTACTGCACCAGGGAAGACCAGAGCTGAGTGCACTATTGCCTGCCAGTTAATACTAGAAGAGTCCTAAAAGGAGGAAGCAAAATAAAGAAGCAGAACATTCTTCTTATAATAGATCAAAAGTGAAGCTTACATTACTTACTCCTTTTTGAGTAGTCAGGCCTATTAGAGTCCAAGGGTGATTTATATAGTCTAATCAGCCACCTGGGAAATTTTATTTTCATCTGTGCAACCAATGAGCTAGATCAGAGACAAAATAGTCTCTTAGGGATTCACTTTCATCCAAGATTTATGGAAGTCACAAGAAATCTCTTTTCCCTATCCAGCATTTTTCATTTCCCTATGATTTCAGCCCTTTACCAAAAATAACATTGAGAACACCTACCTCACATAAAAGACATAGATGACAAATGTGAAGAGATGAATGAAAGATTATCAGGACCATATATTTCATATTTTACACAAAATCCACTTTGAATTCTGGGAAATACACATAAATTCTTGACCTCTTATGTCTTTACAATGTGCCCATAAAAACTGAAGATTCTTGTTGAGAAATCAAATATTCAGACATACATCTACCAGAATAACAATGAAAAATATCCTAATATGACCAAAGAGGAGGTGGAGATAAAGATAAAGAATGACACATAGGCTGGAGAACTCTGAAATTACTACCTGAAAAATTACACGAAGTTGATACATGATTTGGAACAACTATGATTCCAGACTTCCATTGCTAATGAGGAAACTTCCAATTACATTATTAGAATCCTTATTGTTTCAATTATCCATATGTAGTTTGCTTGTCTCTGCCTGCAAGTAAATGTCTTATCCTTGTGTTTACATTTAGTCTTCTGAGATTCTAACATTTCAATGACAGAACAATCACCGAATCTAAATCTCACCTTTTAAAGAAGATATTAGAATAGTCACATCTCATAAGTGTTTGAGAAATAATATAATATAGATGAATGTCCATATTATGTGAAATTATTCACACATATATACATATTTTAGCCTAGTTTATTTTTTACATTTTGTTGTTTTTGGCAAACAGCTACCATATACCAAGTATTACACGCCTTTTGCCTATTCATCAGTCTAGCTAGTCCCTACTTATTTTATAAAACTCAGCTCAAGTAGTCCCTTCTCCAGAATCCCTTTCTGACCTCCAGTCTGATTTAGTAGTTCCTTTGCTATGCTCCCAATAGCATGGATGCTTGTCTTTATCAGCATACTCAACACACTGAAATGTATTAGTTGATTTATTTTTCTATTTTTCCTCTCACTGGACTCTACTCTCCATGAAAAATTGAGCCATTTTTTTTTTTTACTTACTATACATTTCTCTTATATGATAAGCTAATGAATTTAAACTTGATCCTGAAAGCACTGGATAGACAAGAAACACTTATGTAGGGAAGTGATAACAGATTGTGTTTTTCAGTGCTCACACATGCTATGGTGTGGACTGGTGGACTATGGCTTTTAGATGGTGATGAATGGAGACAAGAACAATTGGGAGATTATTTCAGTAATTTAGGAAACAAACATCACCTTATATTTACTTACCTTAATAGATAAGTAAATCGGTGGATTTAAGGCAATGAGATTAAGGCAGTGGATTACTAATAAGGAAATTGGAAGAGGAAAAGAAAGATTTTAAGAAAAAATCACTTAAAGATTTGTAGGCTCAATTTGCTTTTCCCCTCATTCTTCTTATTTCATTAAATATATTCCTTGGGTTTCTGGATTGCACTTTTGAAAAAATGATGATAACAGGAAGTATAGTAGAGATATTCAAAATAAGGTCCAATTTTAAACATGTTAAACTTGAATTCTTTATTTGTATGCTCCTCAGGAATTTCAGAACAGAAGGGAACATGATAGCATCCAGGAAGAGTACATCACATGAGAAATAGGGAGGCTTAAAATGGAAACCTAGAAACAAAAATGCTATATGATGAACAAGGAAAAAATAAAAAAGAACCAGTCAATGGAAGTAACTCAAAGAATAAAGCAAGAAGAGTTGTTGGCTAACACTGGATTATGACTTGTGTCATTCTTTATGCTAATTGTTCTTCTGGAATCTCACCCATCAAGAGTTCCTCCTATTCTTAATCTATAACATGGATCTGCACAGTAAGATATGAAGAAAGAACTATCATTTTACAAAGAACAAAAACCAAAGACCAGATACTAGGGGAGACTCTTTTTCTTCTCACTCCCAGCATGATTCTCTCATAATAAATCAATTCTTGCTTTCATTTTCCATCCACAAAATCTCAATTCATTGTAAATTGAAACAAAGCTCTACATAATGCAAATCACATTCAAAGTGTTCAGTGATTCTTTAGATGATATGGAGAGATTGTTTTATCATCTCTGAAGGAAATATTCATCATTATTTTGGCAGCTTTGTCACTTATATTTGAAACCACCCTTTATGTTTTTAACTGAGAAGAAAAGGCAAGGATATGCTCTTAAAAATAAAGGTGTAAAGGTGGAATCATTCTGGGCTTTGCTAACTTCTCAAATAAAACAAAACAATTGAGTAATTTTGACTTAAAAAATGTCAAGGCCAGGTTGTTATCTCATGCCCTATAAACATACAGATAATTTTATTTACCGTGAGGCAAAAAAATTGGAAATATCAGGCCACATTGGTAATAAAGTTTGGTCTAGTTGAAGCTCCTGCTTCAGAACTCTTTCCTCCATCTTGGCAATTGAAATATTGATCTGAAGTCTGTGACAGACCTCCGTAATGTGAAACTTCAGCAAAGTGACTTATAAGTAAGTCACGTATGCGCGCTGGGCGAGACGTGAGATTTTGCATAAGAAGTCCATAGAAACTTCTGAATAACCACACAAAAGTATGAAAAAGCTTAAAAGTTATTTCTAGATTCTGCGATTAAAGGTAACATGCTATTTCATCATGAGACGTGGGCTTTCTCTCCTTAGGAAATGTAGTTTCAGCAAAGGTGATAGAAGCTACAGGTGGCTATTAGAAAACACTTCCTACTGAGCATTTTAGACAAGTCTTTGAGAAGTCTATGCCTCCAGGACAAATGAGGCCCTCATACTGAGTTTAAAGCACAAGAACTTTTCTCTCCTCCCATGCATCATATCCAGTGCTATTTACCCAACATAGTTTTAGAGCACACTTTGCCAACTAGTACAGAGGATGTACTGGGAGTTCAAAGAAATTACTGTTTTGTTGCCCTCGTGTAATTGGAAGCCAAAAACACTGCGTTTAGGCAGAAATATTATATTTTATTACTTTTTGAAACAGAAAAGGCACAGGTGTTCATACCTCATGCTCTCTGGTAGCTGTCCAAGCTCTTTTAAATTACTGAGACCTGAGGGTGAAGAAGGTAATACAGGTTTCTTTTCCTTGATGGCAAATAGCTGCTTAGTTTAGCCCAAGCTTAGTGAATGAAGGGTATTTTGATTTTAACTCAATGTTGTGATTTTTCAATCAAAACAATCCATTTTTAAGATTATGTATGTTTTGAACAGTCAGGAAATAGTTGAAATAAATTTTATAATGATGAAGGGAATGTTTGGAGAAGGGAAATGGCATGCAAAGTCACTGTACAGAAATGTTGAGCACCTTCTGTTAAGTGTTTCCCATTCTTCCTCCTCAAGGTTTCATGTTGGGATTGTATTTTCCTGCTTTCATGATGATGGGTATGGCCATGTGACTTTTGCCCATGGAAAACTGAGCAAAATGACATGTTACTTTCTGTTGGAAGTTTAAAGAGCCATATGTAAATTGCCTTATCCACTTTCCTATCAGAGATGGAGCTTCCCTCTGCCTATGTCCCTGAGTAAGGTCAACAAAGAGCAAAGGTAGTGTCAGCAAATAATAAGCCTTTTATTCTTCTAAGACATGTAATCTCAGGGATTATTTATCATATTATTTATTGTTTTTATTGCAGCACAATCTAGCCTATACTTATTGATATATTCATCTCATAAGCAGAATTTCAGAGGCATAATCAAAATACTTACTTGTAGCATTGTTCTTAGCCTACAATATAATGCTACATAAAAAAAGTGCTTACTGGTACATGT
This sequence comes from Eonycteris spelaea, assembly GCA_003508835.1. Taxonomy (NCBI): domain Eukaryota; kingdom Metazoa; phylum Chordata; class Mammalia; order Chiroptera; family Pteropodidae; genus Eonycteris; species Eonycteris spelaea. The sequence continues at coordinate 16,183,163 of PUFA01000004.1, forward strand.
GGTCAAAAATTATGATAGTAATTACATGTGCTAGATGAGTGATTTGTGTGGCTGCTTAGGTCTTTGATACCACGCGTAACCCTTGGAAGACACATTACAAGTAAGAGCCACGGACAAGTGTAACCTTGTTCAAAACTGTGATCACAGATGGAATTATCCCATTGCTTTTTAGTTTTGCATTTGTATCTCTATAACTCAACCAATTTCCACCCCATATAAATCTATGTATCTTATGAGATTGCCTATGTTTACTTGTCAGGATTGAGTTCAATGGGAAATAGCTGCCAACAAACTGAGTGGCTTAAACAAGCAGAAGAGTTTTCCTTTCCGCATATCAGATATCTGGAGGTAGGCAGCTACTCGACGATGTTTCTGAAATCTAGGTCCTTTCTTCCCTTCAGTCCTTATCACAATCTCCTTCATTTAATGCTTGATGCACCATGGTTGCAAAATGAATTCTGCAGTACCAGTCATCATAGCCCCATTTAGAGTAGGAAGAGGAAGGGAGAAAAAAGAGCAGCACTAGCAGAATTCACTTCAGTCTCATTGGCCAAGACTGTGATGCATGCCAATTCCTCAGGGCAAGAGATGCTGAGAAAATGCAAACCAGATTTTATTATGGGCTTAGACCAATCCATCACTTGAAAGTGAACATATTCTCTCCCAGAAGAAAATCAGCATTCTTGCTATCAAGAAAGAAGAGAATGAGCATGTTTGTCATGCCGTCTATTCAGTTATTTCAGGTTGTGAGATAGAAGATGATGTCACCTCAGTACACCTGTTGAATAGTTTATTGCTCAACTCTCCACGACTATTGAAATAAACAGCATGGAAATAGAAAACTCTTTAGGACAATGAACATTATTTATAGGACCCTCTCCTAGAAGTTCATGTCATCCTAGCTACTTTTATTTTTTATAAATTAAGGCTCTTGAGTCATGTTAGAACAAAGACTGAGAGTGTTTGACTGCATTCTTTTATTAGAAAACTACAGGGATATGCTCAGTGAGAGATGTGGCTCATTAAATCTAGTTCTTGCTAAATTCACTGGGATGGCAGTAAGCATCTGGCCTTGAATTCAATTAGACCTGGTTTTGATGCAAGGATTTACTATTTGGCAGCTGTATGACCACATATATAGGCCACTTTACTTCTGTGATTCTCAACTTTATATGTGATGATAACTTTGAACTTTAGGATTTTCAAGAAAATTAAATTATAATAGGTGATTTTTATCTACTAGTATTACGCATTGGTTCTTCACAAAAGTACTGAGGACAACTTAGAAAATGATGTAGTAAAAGGGAAGCAGTGAGAAGTTTGCATTTTTGGCTATTAAAATACAAACTCCATGTTGCACCAGGAATTTTGTTCTGGCTCACTATTTTAACCACCCTCCATAATAAAACTCCTATGGATAAAAAAAAAAAATCTGAAAAATCTCTCCTACTTTTTTCAATATCTTTGAGCCTTAGCTATTGCCTTTCTAACTGATTCTTTAAATTATTCTTTATGCCATAGTATTGTATAATTTATACAGAACACCCTCTCCTGTCTTGTATTATTTAATTCTCCAAAGTGTTTGGAATAAAGATTTTATATGAAAGCAGTGACACAAAATAAAGTGGCTTTGTACCAGTGTCTTGCATCTTTAATAGAGTTTCTCTCAAACAGCATTTCAGTAAATGAAATGTACCCAGGAATGACAAATTTTCATATATCAATAGTATGCTCTGACCTGCTCTGGGACATAAAGTCTAATGCCATAATAGAGTCCACAATTTTCTGTTTGATTTGATTTGGGTTTCTTTTTTACTGTTTCTTGTAAAGAAAGATTATCTACTTTTGAAAATAATAATCATAAGAAACTCATCCAATGGCAGGAAAAAAAAACACCTTTATGCTTGAAGGCATTCAGTGATATTGTTAAATCCTAAGTTTTGGGAACACACATACACAACAAGGAAGAGAAAGGGGGCTTTGTCAACTTTAATTATTTATAACACATCTCCGAGAATGTTCTAAGCCTCATTCTGTAAGAAATGGCCAAACATAAAACAAAGAACAAGGAAGAAATCTCTGAAGGACTTAGTTTAGCATGAGTGAGATCTATAATTAGGGATACACGTGTGTAGGTGGAGTGGCTTCAAAGGCAAGTGAAGTCATTCCTATTGGTAAAGGAAGATAAAAGCAACAACAGAAAACAATACGCGACAACTGTGATATCCGCTCCCTGAGCATGCGACACCAATGCCACAAATCTGCCTTCTTCCTTCTTAGTCCAGAGTGAGCTGCTTATTATAACAAGAAATAATGATTTTTCAAGGGCACAAAAATATGCAGTATTTGCCTTACAGACGAGAGAACATTGAAGGTAAATGGTGAAGGACATGACAGCTCTGTTCCTACACAGTGCCTGATGGGGACCCAAAGAGCATAAGGCGGAGCAACGCTCATCCAGTTCAGTCCTTCTCTTTTGAATTTTGGCGATATATTCCTCTCCGGGTTCAAGATATTTCATGGAAGAATAAAACCTATGAGATTGTCAATTAATAGGGCAAATGTTCTATGATGGCAGATGATGAAAGTGGTGATAGAAATCAGAAAAATGCCCAAGAAATTTTATCTATTTAATACACTTGATGGGAATTGGTCTTATCAAAAAGTGGGAAGGGAAGGCAGACTACTTTTCCATTACCTTTTTATTTTCGGTTTCCTCTTTTCCTCAAGTTCCTGCCTTTGTAATGTTTTTAATCTTGCCAAGTAAACCTGATGTTTGAGAATAGAGTGATGCTTCCCTTACCATTTAAAACTAGGAGAGAAATGTCACATTTAAATTGGAGGGCACCAGTAATCTTTAAAATAATTGCTATACATTGAGCACTCTGCTGGGTACCATCACCTATGCTACCCTCTAGAATCCCAAATGTGTCTTATAAAATATTATTATTCTAATTTTACAAAGCAGTAAAGCAGCTTTTGTGAAAAAAAGTCATATGTTCATAGTGTTGTGATTTATAGCTAGCAAGTAAGATTTGAAAAATCTCTACATACATCCATATACGCACTACATAAATATTGTTTTCAAGACTAGAGAAAAGCAGTTGATAAAAATCACTGGGTTATTGATAAATGTAAAAATAGACAAAATATTTAAAAGCCTATTTCTTTCTCCCCCTCCTTCCTTTTACCCATTTTTTTTATTTCTTCAATAATTGTTTAAAATGTACTCCTAAAGGCTCAAACTAGAGCAGTGGACCAAAGTCCCATTCTTGGGGTGCTTGTATTCCAGTGGGTGGGGTACAAAAACTTAACAAGGAATCAATGAGCACCATGGGAAATGTAAATCCACATATGGAGATTGAAAGTGAGCAGGCAAGGCTATGTGTGTGGTAGTTTTGGTGGCATGATCTGGAAGGTCTTTCTCATAGCATAAAATTTGAGCAGTGGGAATAGGAAATGCAAAGGCCCTGAGGCAGGACCACACTTGGAGTTCTCTCTCTCTCTCTCTCTCTCTCTCTCTCTCTCTCTCTCTCTCTCTCTCTCTCTCTCTCTCTCCCCACCCCCTCCTCTTCCCCTTCTTCCTCCTCCCTCCTCTTCCCCCACCATCACATACACACACCATTGCTCCCATCATCACATCTTCTCTGACTCTAACACTCCCGCCTCTCTCTTATAACGGCCCTTAAAAACTCATTCATTTCAACTGGATAAACCAGGCTTATCTTCCCATCTTGAGACTCTTAATTTAATCACATCTGAAAATTCCTATTTTCCACGTAGAGGAGCATATTCACAGATTCTGAAGATTAGACAGGGACATCTTTGGAGAGTCAGGCCTTATCCTGTCTACCACAATTACATTGCACCTCTGAATCATGGCAGGTTGAACACACACATTTATCTCTAATACTATGTTAAAGGAGCACTAGAAAGGAAAAAATAAATTTTAATAAATGCTATAAATCATAAATGACTAATAGAACAGGAGAGTAGGTTAAAACAATTGAGCAATTTAAAGGGCTTTGGGTAGATGGGATGCAGATGGAAGAGTGCAAAACGATTTAACAGAAAGGAGAAAGTTGAAATATAAGTGCCAGCAGAGGAAGGCTACCGACAATTACGAAGCTTGATCATGCTCAGTACACTGGATAAGTCTTAGATATGGTAGCATTCTGAAACTCTTAAGGCATGTGTGAGGAGTGTGCCCACAACAAAAGTAATTCCTGAAAGACTGTAAAATTACCAGAGATCTATTAAATTACCAGAGATATCCTCCTTCACTTCAGTCAGACAACATACTTCCTCTCTACATACCAGTGGAAGTTTTGCTCTCTGGAGAATAATAACTACAAAGTTTTTGGAGATACATGGCAGTCAGGTATTGGAGGACAGGATGACGAGTTACACACCCTGACATTCAAGAATTGACTACCAACCCCTTACTGTCCCAGGTGACCTCCATCTCCCTGCTTTTGTTCAGTTCACAGAATACGGGCTCTAAAATACAGATCTCCAGGCAGAAGACCACATAATTTTCCTCTGAAGAAAGTGATTAGTCCAAAAGAAAACACCCCACAGGCTGATGTGCAAGATTCTCCAATGAAATGATTATCTGGTCACCCAACACTCAGACCCACCACAAACAAACATGGACCTTCCAATCAGATTTTTAGTAACTTACTACAAACTACAAATGTATAGCCAGGTAACAACAGATATTTGAGTAGAGCTTTTAATAAGAAAGACAGAAATCAACCAATAAAAAATAAATAAATTGGTGAAAACAGTGCCAACAAAAAGAAGATAACCTCAAAAATAATGAATACAAGAAAAACAAACCAAATATTATATAAAAAAGGACAAATAGAAAATAACATTACCATGCATGTTAGAAATAGGACAGTAGAAATTTAAAAGTCAACAAAAGAATTAGAAGATAAACTTCAGTAAATATTACTAAGAATGGAACAATGGGCAGGATATTAATTTCTTAGGACTACCATGACAATGTACCACGAACTTGGCTTAAAATAACAGAAATGTATTTTCTCGCAGTTCGGAAGGCCAGAAATCAATGTGTCAGCAGACTCACACTCTTACTGAAACACCTAAGGGCAAATCCTTCCTTGCCTCTTCCAGCTCCTGGTGGCTGCAGGCATTCCTTGAGTTGTGACTGCACTCCAATCTCTTCCTCCATTTTCATGTGGCCTCCTCTTTTTTTTTGTGTCTCTCTTTGTGTGTCTCTTGTAAGGACACTTATAATTTAATTTAGGGCCTACCTGGATAATCCAGGATGATTATCATTTGAAATATTTAACTTAATTATATCTGGAAAGAGCATTTAAAAAAAAATAAGGTGATATACACAGGTTCTGGGAGTTATCATAAGGACATATCTTTTTGGGAGCCACCATTTAACCCATCACGGAAAGAAAGATATATAGGGGGAAAATACAGGAAAATTAGAAGATCAATTTAAGAAGCTTAACTATAAAAGAAATTCCAGGAAATAGAAGGTAAGAACTTGTCAAATATATAAAAATTCTCAGAACTAATGGCCATTAGTTCTAAAATGAAAGGTGTCACATTTTATTTTAGCTCTAACATGCAGACTTTGGAAGTCATTATTCCTATCCTTACAGCAAGAAAAAAACTGATCAAACTGAAAACCAATGATTTCTTAGATCCATCAGAAAACTGAGTTTGCAGGGTTAACTTATACCCTAATATTTGTTGAGGCAGACAAATAGAAAGACAGAGGAGACCTGCCTACCTAGAACAGAAGCTACTGGAGGCACAAATTGGTAAGTATATCTACACGGAAATTTAATAAATTGCTAGAGTCTGAGTGTGGACTTGCCTGAGAATCAGAAGCTCATGGGGGGCCTTAATATTTGATGAAACTTATAATTTTTACGGTCTTTATGTTCAAAAACCTCACCAGATTCTTGTGACTGATGAGGTTTGATAAAGCCTGTAGTCTTGACAGGGGAAAAGGAAGAGTAATCCTTGTGAAATATGTCCATAGTCTTCTTTACACCCAAAGCCAACTTTCTGGGGTGGGGGCAGATTTTACCAGAGCCTATCCTAGAGCTATGGATGAAGATTTTTCTCATCCTAGCTCTCTCTACATTCCTGCCTTAACTAAAGAGGAAGTAAGAATGCTATACAAGGAGAAACACATAAAGGTCACAGGCCAGAGACACAGACCCACTAAAAGACTAAGATTTAGCTAGAGCTTTACTACTACACTATCAGGGTGTCAGTAATATAATAATGGATAAAGGCTAAAAGAGCTATAATACATAGACTTCCCCTGAGAAGGGATAATTCGGGAAGGCCAAGCTCACATGGAAAAGTCATCTGGGTAGACCATATTCTGAGCCATAAAACACACCTTAACAAATTTAAATGAACAGAAATCATATGAAGTATATTTTCAGACCAAAATGGAATAAACTAGAAATCATAACAGAAAAATAATTAGAAAATACTCATATTTAGAAATAACACTACATATTTCTAAACGATGCATAAGTTAGTGTTGAGAGAAAGATAAAAATATTTTGAATTAAATAAAAATGAAAACACAACTCGTCAAAAATTGAAAGATGCAGAGGAAGCTGTGCTTTAAAAAAATACATTGTTAAATGCATAATTAAAAAAAAAATGAGCCAAGACATGAAAACAACCTAAGTGTCCCTTGACTGATGATTGGATAAGGAAGATGTGAGATATATATAGAATACTATCTGGCCATAAAAAGATAAAATATTGCATTTCAACATCATAGGCTAATCTTTAGAGTATCATACTAAGTGAAATAAGTTAGATGGAAAAGGACAAGAACCATAAGATTTCTTTGTATGTGGGCTATAAAACAAAAAGCAACAAATGAACAAACAAAACAAACTCACAGATACCTACAACAGTATGGTGGTTACCAGAGGGAAAGGGGGTTAGGGTGAGTGTGAAGAGGGTAAAGGGTGTCAAATATATATTTAAGGATTGTTTGGTGAATTCTACAAACATTTAAGGAAGAAACACTAATTGCCCCCAATCTCTTCCAATAAATAGAAGCAGAGGATACATTTGTTTAACTCATTCTATGAGGTCAAACTTCACTTCAGACTAAAACCAAAGACTTTATATAAAAAAGAAAAAAAACAGGTCAATATGTCTGATGAACATAAATAAAAATATTCTGAAGAAAATATTAGCAAATCGAATCCAACAATGTATAAAAAGAATTATACATCACAACCAAGTGAAATGTATTCCATGTATGCAAGGATGGTTCAATATTAGAAAATTAATCAATATAGTCTTCCATATCAACAGATTAAGGAAAAAAAAATTATATGATCATATCAACTGGTGCAGAAAAAGCATTCGAAAAAAATCCAAACAAATAAACACTCATTCGTAATAAAAACTGTTAGCAAAGTAGGAAAAGAGAAGGGCTTCTACTTAAATAAGAAAATCTCTATAAAGCCTACATCACACATCAAACTTAATGGTATGACTCTGGACACTATCACCTTAAGATTTGGAACAGGAAATGATGTACTCTCTCATCTTTTCAGTTCAATATTATACTGGAAATCCCAAGTAGTGCAATAAGACAAGAAAATGAAATAAAATGTACCTACATTGGAAAGAAAGAAATAAAACTGTCTCTCTTCTCAGGTGTAAAAAAAAATCCCTAAGAGTGTACACACACACACACGTGCGCGCGTGCGAGCAAACCCTAAGGAACTAATAAGTACAGCAAGATTACAGAATATAAGGCTAAAATACAAAAGTCAGTTGCTTTTCAAAATTACTAGTAATGTAAAATTGGAATTTTAAATTTAAAAACCAATACCATTTATAATAGAATGAAAATCCATGAAATATGTAGGTATATTAAATGGGTATAATATAGGTATAAATCTAACAAAAGCTAAATGTAAAAAAAAAACAACTATAAAACTCTAATAAAATTAAAGATCTAATGAAATAGAGAGGTATTCTATGTGTGTGGATTGTAAGCCTCAACATTTTAAGATGTCAATTTTTCCTAACTTGATTTATAGATTAAACACAAGCCTAGTCAAATCCTAGCAAGCTATTTCATAGATATTGACAAACTGACTTTATAGTTCAAGTAAAGCAGCAAAAAATCTAGAACAGATAACACAATACCAAAGAACAAAGTTGGAGGACTCACTCTACCTGATTTCAACATGGACTATAATACAGCGTGGTGTTGGCTAAAGTATAGAAACATACAACATTGGGATAGTGTAAAGAGTTCATAAATAGAACCACACAAATATAGTAAACAGTTCTTTAACAAAGGAGCAAAGTCAGTTCAATGGAAAAAAAGATAGTTTTTTCAACAGATAGTGCTAGAACAATAGATTTACAAGAAAAATCCTAGACACAGACTTTACATCTTACAAAGAATAACTAAAAATGTATCATAGACATAATGTAAAGCAAGAGAAAATCATCATGACCTTGGGTTATGTGAAGAGATTTTAAATATAATATAGCATAATTCATGAAAGTAAATTTGCTAAATCAGCCTAATAAAAATTTTGCTAAATTGTACTAATTAATAAAATTTTAAAAACTTCTCTTCTACAAAAGATCCAGTTAATAGAAAGAAAAGGTAAGCCACAGACTGGTAGAAATATTTGCAAAACATATATCTGATGAAGGAATTATATCCCAAGTATACAAAAACTGAACAAAAGTAAAATACACAAGTCAGTTGAAAAGTGAGTATAAGACATGAACAGACACCTCCCTGAAGATTTACATATGTTAAATAATATGAAAAAAATGACATCATTTATCATTAGGGAACTGCAAATTAAAACAACATCTGAGAATACCTAATATCCAAAACTCTAACACTACCAAATGCTGGTGAGACTTCAAACAACAGAAATTCATTCATTTCTGGTGAAAACAGAGCTGGTATAGACGTTTAAAAAGATAGTTTGTTAATATCTTACAAAATTAAACATAGTCTCATCGTATGATCCGCATTGTATGGCTAGGTTTACACAAATGATTCAAAAACTTACGTCCACATTAAAACTTCTTGCAAATGTTTATTGTAGCTTTATTCATAATGGCCAAAAAAAAGAAACTGAGACATCCTTAAGAGGTGAACGGATACACAAAATGTGGCATATTCATACAAAGTTAAAAAAAAAAAAAAGAGCTGTTAGCCAGCCATGAAGAAATATTGGTGAATCTTAAATATATATTGCTAAGAAATTCAGTCTGAAAAGTCGATACTTTTAACATTGTGAAAATTATTTGACATCCTGGAAAAGTCAACTATAGAGATGAGAGGATGGAAGAACTGAATAGTTGAAGCACAGGGAAATAAGAGAGTGCAACTATTATGTGTAAAACTATAATTGTGTGTACATGACATTACGTCTTTTTCAAACCCCATGTAACTGTAAAAAAAAAGAATGAATCTTAATTTATACAAAAAAAAATTTTAATGCAAGTCAGGGAATCCCAGGATGAAAGGCAGAATGTGATAAAAGAATCAATATGTATAACAAATATATTGTATGACCTCACTGAAGAGGATAGGGTATAAAGTACTGACGTAAGAAACTTTGGAAATTATTGGATTCCAGAGGCTAAAAATAAAACAGCATAAATTATTGTATACTAGTTGATAAAGTTCTTTTCCCACAGAGATATAGGTTAAAAGTTCTGCAACGACAATACAGAGATACTGGAATTGAACATTTAAGTAAACATGCTGGATGATAAGAGCCAGGTTTCTCACTGTTGGAGTCAAGGTTTCAGAAGCAAAAGGAGGAGGCTGATGATCCTTGTGGTCATGGCTTAGACATCAGTATGAATTCATGCCTAGCTTAATATAAACATAGATAGTGCATGTGCATGCACATTATGTATACACATTAGTATCCATACACATATCTGTCAGCTGAGAGCACCTTAAAGCAACTTCACCTTAGTAGCAGCACCCATACAGGGTGTCCGGATCTGGGTTTCTAATACCATTCTTTCATAAAAGGAACAAAGACTCTTTAGAGAAATAGATAATTCTAGGACTTGAGCCAAAAATGTATAAGATGATGAGCCTGGAGCACCATGTAGTGTCAGAAAGTCAGGTAGTAAACACAAACACACACACACAGACACACACAAAATAAGGGTATGCCAAAGAAATACAAGAGCCAAGTGAAGGAGCCCCCAATACCCAAACATTTTGAAGAACAAAAAAGAAATGTTGAATTAGATCCCAAAGCATGAAAGAAATATCCATGAATTCGAATCCATAGATAAACGAATAAATGTGGGAGAACAGAAAAATCTTTCATGCCAAAGAATTCCAAATACTAACTTAGGAAGATGCTCACCCTTAAGGAGGTGGAGCATAACTCCCCAGTCCTTATTGGGGGGCTGAGCACAATGGCTTTCCTTCAAAGAGCAGTCTGGAAGGGAGAAGGAAACAGTAAGCTTGTGCAGAAACCTGACAAACACTACAATCTAGCCAGATGATCATGGTTAACATCAACAACGATGAGTCATGCTCATAGTATGGATCCTTAATAGGATAAAAATAGTATTTACCTTGGTGGTCTTCTCAAAAACATAATACCTCAGTCTAATTATAATGAAAACATCAGACAAACTCCAAATGAAGGCCTTTCTACTCAATAACTTCAGTGCTTCTCAAAATGCTCAAGGTCATTAAAAAAAAAAGTGTGAGAAACTGTCACAGCTGAGAGGATTCTAAGGCGTTATGATGACCAAAGTACTGTGGTATTTGTACAGGATTATGGGAATCTAAATAAAGTATGGACTTTAGTTAATACTAATGTGTCAATATTGGTCCATTAATTGTGAAAAAGGTATCATACTAATATTTTATATTAATAATAGAAAAAACTGGCTATAGAATGTAATGGAACTTTTTGTATAATGTTCATAATATTTCTGTAAATCTAAAACTTCTATAAAATTAAAATTTTATTTAAAAAAAAAAGTGCCACGAAATGAATTTGACCCAGTGAATGAAAAAATATTCAGAGTAAAGCATATCATTATGAAGTTTATAATACTGGGGAATTTCACTAGACTTTTCAAAAGCAGTACTGAAAGTTTAAGAAAAATAGAAAAATGCTTTTTGACTTTTGTTATATCTTCTCTATGTAAAGACTGTAAAAAGGGTGAAGATGATATCCTGATTTCATTAAGATCTCCTAACTTACAAAAGAACTGTTTATTCTAACCCATTTCTATATGATACCTAAACAAGCATTTCCAAAAGCATGCTGTGCAAAGCACATCATAACTGTCAGCAGATATTTTGCAAAGAAAGGTTCCATGGTCTAATTTGGAAAACGACGGCTGAAACAAAGCTATGCCTTTGCTATGCCCACCTGCTTTGTGAAGTTCCAAAGGGAAGACCAACCCCAGACATGAGTGATGAGGGTGCCAGGTTTTCACAGACCATTTTGAGGCCATATCCCAGCGCTTTAGAAAACACTGTCCTAACATTCTAAATAGTGGGCACTAGTGGAAATATACATTTTAAACATTACTTGTAGAGCCACTAAAATTCTCAATGATTCAAGAAAGACCAAGATTTTAAAGTATTATTTGGAGTTAGGTAAAAGCCAAACATTTCACTATTAGTGAGACTTAAGTTCACAAAGAGAGCAAGAGGGGAAAGGCAGGGAGGCGGAGAAGGGGACCTTTGATGGGGTCACTTCGGAATAAAAGTCTCTTTTACCTGACCCTTTGATCCACTTTGTTAAAGCTTTTTACTCTTTTCTAGAACCCATAGTTTATGTGATGAACTGCAGCTGAGGAGATAAAACAAAGTCTGAGTTCCACTAGACTTCCACTGTAGGATTTTCATTTACATTCACATCTTAGTAATCTTTGCAGAGAAATCATTATTTTTCTGTCAAAATGCTGCACTTAAATTGATCAGCCATATCTGCACACGGGAACAGAGATGAAGCACAAACCTGATGGGGTTCAGAGCCTCTTTAGTCCTTATGCTCACCTAGGTCTTAAGCGCAAAACAACATGCTGTGTATTTTACTCTTCATTGGTCAGGTTGATGTAGTTGAAAATTCTGGACTTAGATTGAGTTTCACATACATTTTATGTTTTGGCTTTAGATGCCTGGAAGGGAAATAGCGTTTATGTTATTACCATATGCTCTGGTCTGTGCAAGAAGTCTACATCCACATCATTCATTTAATCATCACAAAAAAACTAGAAGGCCATTGTAAAGGAAATTTAATTTGGTCACTCAGGAATGGTCTTTACTTGCTTATTGTCCTTTTCTATTTTCTGCAGGTAAAAGATTGCATAGCCTCTCAGTATTAACGTGCTTTGAGATTACATCACTTCCGTTTGAATGCATTCTAGAAATCAGGGTGAAGTATCTACAGACCGCCAATCCAAAATCCTGACTTAAGCTCTCAGCCTAGACTGCATATAAAATGTCTCCCCATATCTGCTTAGATCTCACAGCTCTTGAGAAAAGAAAATTCTATGCCCTCTATTTCAGGATCCAACAACCCAATTCCCAAGAAATTCTTATTTTATCTAATCCAAGAGTTTTCAAACAGGGGTCTTTATTAGAATCACCTCTGAGGGCTTTTTCCTTTCTTTTCTTTTTTTCTTTTTTATGATGAGAGATTTTGAAACAGCATATATAGGATGAGGAATAGATAACTCCATCAATGCTTCTGGGGCTCACTACCCAGGAAAGACTGCTAATTAAGTCAATCTCACTATTCTCAGAACCTAGGCTGAATAATGACATTTTAGCAGAATCCTACCACATGGTACAGAAAAGTTCTGGCTGAAAAGCAGGACAATAGACATCAATATTTGTGGCAAAAGGAGTTGAGAAACAGGAGTCTGTGAAAGTCTGGAAACAGTCTTTTGGAGTTTCAAATAGTGACATGTTGTTAAACATTCGATATATCTGAAACTGAGTAGGTTTCCCAATGTGAACTGACACAGGCTTCTGGGAACATTTTTTCCAAAGCCATCTTACTCTGCTACTTGAAATCTGCAGTGAAATTGGATGAAAGGCTTTGTTTCAATCTGTCCCAATATTCCCTGACATGCACATGAATCCCCATGTAGGATAAATTAGCCGGAGAGAATGGGACTTGAATGAGCTGGACTGGCAGGCAGTCTCTTTGAATCACATACCAGATACATATTTACACTTGTTATTTGTCGCTTCCCTCATAGAAATGGACTCATGTGTGAAATGGAATAAATGTGGGCCTATCACTAAACTCTACCTTAGAAAAGGATAACAAGAGAAGGGACTGATGGATGGGTAGCACAGAAGCCTACACAGGCTCCATTACCAAACCAATGTGCATCCTTTTATTCAATGAATCCCTCTAATAATTTGTTGATTAGGTGGCAAATTAGAATCCATTAGTGAAAATTTCCTTTCTTACTGGGTTGATGAGGCTTCTAACTCTGTGCTCTGTTGATTTATCTTCTGAAATTAGTTACCTTTTTCCCACCCAGATTCAGATCACAAAGCCTTCCTTTTCTCACATGGTGTTTCTGTAGCACTTTTCCACTGACTATGTGGTCCCCAGATCAGCACTGTTAGTATCACGAGGGATGTTGCCATAAATGTAGAGTTTCAGAGCCATCCTGGAATCAGGGTCTGGACTCCAGACAATTAGTATGCTCATTTTTACACCTGCACAGAACACTGACCTAGCAGTCACAAGTGAGATTGTTAGCTAAATCAATTAGGAATTTTAAGTTGTTACACTTAGTCCAATTACGTTGAGAGCATATTTTCTTATTTTGAAAGCATAGTACTTTGGTGATCGGTGTCAGCACCTCTTATACTTTTCAGATTCCAGTCCAGAATTTTCCCAGCTTCAGATCCATACCCAACTCTTCTCTTGCCTTAACTCATTTATTCTTCAATATCCTTACCTTGTCTTCTGACCCAAATGTGAAAAAATCCTTTTTTAGCCTCCTCCAGAATCCCTGTGATAGATAGTTTTATATATCACAGCATCTACCTCACTGCACTGGTTATCTGTTTACCAGTCTCTCCTAACAGATCATGAATCGCTCCTAGATATGATTTATACTCATATCTACTTTGTGTGGGATTCTAACAGAGTGCTAGACACTGTGGATACTAAAGAGTACTCTTAATACATACTAGTTTAAGTGAAACATTAACTTCATCAGCAAAAGAGGGAATTGGGGAGACAGACTAGATGATGGAGTAATAGAATTATCTAGGTAGCTGTCTAGGAAAAAATACTATATTGGGCACCAATAATGAAGAACTAATAGCTAGGGAAAGGGAAATGATCATGTAGGCTTGCACAACTCACATCCTATTTATTGTGTTCATGCCTGGGTTTTTATCTCTAACATTATTTGCAAATTTCTATCATATCCTAAGTTTTAGAAAGCACTCAAATCTTAGACCCAACCCAGAATAACTGAATTCAAAAATCTTGGAGGTGGGGGCCAAAGCTTTTATATTGTTTTTAAAAATTCCCCTGGAAATGTTTGTCCTCACTATTCTAAGAGGATTGTCTAAAACCAGTATGTAGACAGAAGAGAAACAGAGATCCTGTAAGTTTGGGGAATCAAGAAACTGCATTATCAGCTGGATTATTCTGACCATGTTCAAACTAGAAAAGAAGTGACTTAGCAAAAGCATCAGAGTTATCTTTCAATTTCTGTAGAGCTGTCATGTGAAACAGGATATTTTTAATGTCTCCACTAGGTACAATAAAATGCAATTTAAGAGGTCAATTTCAATTCAACATATAGTAAGTATAACATTTTTCAAGATGTATTCTCAGATGCGCAAAAGTAAAAAAGAAAAAAGTAGCTATTGTTATCTTCTTGAACCTCAGCTTAACCTCTCTATTGAACCTCGATTTTACCTTAAACATTTCTGGATAAATTCAGCTGCTTCAGTGTTTTCGTGGTTATTTCAAGTTTAAACTTTAGTGAAGACAGGATTTTTCCCAACTCTCTTCTTTTTCTTAGGTTCACAGACAGATTTTACATGGCGTATGTAAAATCCTGGTTTTAGGAGAAAACACATCTTCCATGGCCTTTCTCCTGTTTGAGGTGGGCATCTGCTGAGATGTAACAAGTCTTCGGTGGGCTTTGGTTGCTGAATGGGCATGTCCAACAAAACGTCCACAACTCCACCCGGTGCTCAGTTTTATGAGCCAAGTAGCTCCCATCTATGAGATACTCACCTTTCAGCACTTGTCTCTCAGCTTACCATTCAACCCTTCTTAGAGGCTTGAGAAAATCTGGACTTCTCTGAAATCATTCTGATCCTGTGGGAACTTCAGGGTTGCCTATCCTGCCTCTGGCATCACATTCAGTTCACTGCACTGTTTTCTTCCAGAGTTTCAACAGAACTCTGTGAATGGAAACTCACAGAATTTTCCTTTCCTAAATACATTTGAAAGTTCATTTTTTTTTCCCCAAACACACCTCCAAGTGTAAAAATCATTAGATGCTACTTCAAAAGTATTACCCAGTCATATAAAGGAGAATCTTTTGTGGAGTATATCCAGCCAAGAATAAAATGTACCAGATTGAATTTTATTTCATTCTCTGTCACAGGAAATTTAAATAGCACCTAGGTGGCCACTTTTAAGGAAATGATTAAGGAAATCCAAGGTTGTGCTAAAAGATTTGATTAAACTACTAGTTCTTAAATGTAGACCTGCAGTAGAATCTCTAAGAGAGTTTTTAAATCTCAACTTTCAAGAAGATTTTCTTTTTTGCTTATTCAGACATTTGAGAGAGTAAAGATATTTATTTTTCTGTATAGCCTCACTTGCTAAAATTACTATAATAGCATTGTGCAAATTGTTTTCATCCAGAGAATATTCTCTGTCTGGTGCATATTCTGTGACAGATAGATCTGTTTTCTGTTCTAAGGTGGGGTGGGTGGGGAGGGGACAAAGTCATCTTACAGAGTTTCATGAACCACACACTTGACAGACTTCTAGAGTCACCCTCTCGGGTTTCCATGGCTTTATACTGCTCTGCTTATCCACACAGGAGGTTCACGAGTGAGGAAGGTTAAGGTTATAACCCATAAAGAAGGAGCGAGTGCACAATCAGTGGGGCTTTGCTGAAGTACTGTCGCTGACCTCTGCTCTTAGAAAATAACCACTCAGATACAACCCTGCTTTCCTTCAGGTGAAAGGCAACTCTCAAGGGGGGTCGGGGGAAGATGTGTCTGGATCGAAGTCGCCTCACTTGTCTAGGGAGATTTCAGATGTCTGTATAAGGCTGCATTTGAGGTATCTGTGGCTGACATTCTTAGATAAACCTGTTGTGTGTGTCCTGTGTGTATCTATTCCCTGTGTCCCTCAAACGATAGAAACAACTTTTTATTAAAAATGTTTTGCAGTAGCTCATATTCCTTGAGAAAGATTCAAACATATATTTTTATATCTTCACTAGAGCGGTAGGTTAGACCATCCATCCATACTCAGGTTTCTTTCTTTTTCTTTTTTTTAAACAATAGATGTTATTAAATGCTTCACTCAAGCCAGGCTTGGCACACTAGCCTACATGTCTTACTCGGACCATCTTATACCTCTGCATTTGCTTTCACCACTAAATATATATGTACTATCATTTCAAGCTGGGAAAGTCTAGTTTATTTTCAAGCTGAGAAATGAGTAAGTTTCAAGGGAAAGATTAAAGATGTGGAAAGAAGAGGGCATGAGTCTGGTGAGGGTGACTGAGACAGGCTCAGGGTATCTAAAATAACACACGTAAGGTACTGCTGTCTCCTGAAAATGCCCCTGGCCAGGTCGGAGAGCACAACATATTAAACTCGAGCAAATTAAAAATGTTAGTCAAATGTGCCTCATCTGCCATTGTCTGCTTTTAAATCCTGAATCACAGAAGTCTGGAGTTCCACTACAGTTTCAATGGCAGAGCATGGTCTCTGCTTATAGGGATGTACACCTTTGTATGCAGAAAGTGGAGAATAGTATAGTCTGTCTAAGATGAAAACTACCCTTCTTTTTTTTTAACTGTGACATTCCTATGGAGGTGGGTGAGACAGAAGGAAGTTCTGACATTATTTCTGCTAAATTACTGTCTTTCAGGTAGAAAAGGGACCAAAACAAAGGAGAAGCATGGAGGAAAAGGCAGATAATAGAAAAATCAATATGAATCATCTTCCACTTGTAAGTACCTCGCTCCACTTTAGACACTATAGGCCCAAAGTTGAAATTACTAACTGTCCCTGACAAAGAGCAGCTCTTAAAATACAAAATAAATAAATAAAAATAAAAAATAAATAAATAAAAGGAAAGGAAAAAGGAAATAAAAGCAAGGCAACTGTTAACACAAAAGCAAATGAATCGGTTCAAACTTTATGAATAATAAAGAAGAGACTAATAATAAATTTCTAAATAGTTTATGTTTCCTTATTATCTTTGACCTTATATTTAAACCATGCCATAATGCTGGATTCTGGCAGCCATCGTTTATAGACTCAGTGAAGAAAATGCTTTGTATTAGGATAGAAAATTTTAAGTAGCTTGGACCAGATCATAAATGTGAGTGATTAGGAGGGTATGGGGAGATTCAAACTCATGTCTCAGTCTCAGTTTCCTCATGTGTAAAATGGGGTAATAGTACTCACATCATAGGAACATTGTGAAAATTATATCTTCAATAATTGTTGTTCATGGTGGCAGAGGAAGAAAGAGAGCAGAGTTCAGCACAGCCTGGCCCTTAAAGCTTCTGCCTAGAAGTAACAGGGCACTTCTGTTTATATCTCATTTACCAAAGCAAGTCAACTGAGTAGGGAGTTGCAATCTATGTGTGCCCGGATTCGGAGAGAACCAGAGTATCTATGACAGCCCTAGAGCCCCAACTTTACTTTGACCAATGGTAAAGGCCCACATGACAGCCACTGTCACACATGATCTTATACATTACTTTATCATCATGACAAAGTAATGATGAGGCCTGCTTTAATCCCCAATCTGTTGATAAGGAAACTGAAGCTCTAATCTAGACAGAAGACTAACCTAAGTACACGGAGCCAGTAGGTGACAGAGCAAAGATCTGACTTCAGATCTTGTGCTGCACTCACTGCCTCCCTTCTCCACCCCTAGACTGGGCAGCAGTGTGATCCTGATGTCTTCCTCGTCTGGGTAGTTCCAGAGGGGAGCAAACACATTTTGAACCTGGTACCATTGCTTTAGAACCAAAACATTAACAAAAAGTGCTCAGCAGTAACATGAAAAGAACTGCCCTGGATTATGACTCTGTGTCACACTCCTCAACATCATAACTGCAATTCTTATATGAAAAGGGTGTCAGGTTCTGGACAAAACCAGCCTGCTGTGTCTAATCTTGAAATAATAGATAGATCAGAACATTAATAATAAATAGACATTGCGAGGGTAAACAAAGAACAGGTATGTTCTACGGAGAAACATCATTTTGGATTCATATGTGAAGTTGATAGAGATTGATTATATATTGCTTATGTCCTTACCTGCATTAGTCTGTTTTCCTTTAGAGTAGCCTGAAAACTGCTATACACAGCACTTGGCAGAGAACAGTCCTCTTAAAATAGCTCAATATAATTTAAACATTTGATGCTAGCTGCCTAGTAAAGTGAGTAGAAATAGCCTAAAGTTTGGGGTGGATGAGAGGTATAGAGGAGTGGTTAAGGAGATTGGTCCTGGTGTTATTTACTAAGTCTGGACCTATTTCTCTGTCTGTGCAATGAGAATGCAAGTAGTGTTAACCTTGCAATGGTTGTAATGGGCCTTAAATAACATAGTACAGCAAAATGCTTATGAGACAGGGCCTGACGAAGAGAGAATACCCTATTAAGTGTTATTTGTTACTGCGGTTCAGAAACCTCACAAATATTTTTCTCAGTGACTAGGTGATACCATTTTTCCCTGCTTTTTAAGTCATTTATGGGAACTCTTTCTACACAATATATGTGAAAAAACAGCAAAATCACAAGGACCATTAACAGGATGTGGCATTAGAGCTCAGATAGATTATAAGACCATGTCTGATACCCAGTTCCCTCCCCTTCTGCTGTGTGTCTAATAACAATCCAAAGGTTTGTTTCTCCTATAACCAGGGGAATTGTTCTGGTTGAGTCAAATTCAAAGTTTTGCAGAAGAAGGGCTATTCTTGGGTAATGCCAGAAAACTAATCCAAGTGTAGACTGCCAAGGCCTCAGAACCATAGGTACAGCTTCCAGGAGGGGCACTTGTTTAACAGGGCCCTTGTTATATTCACTGTCAGCCTTACTCCTTTGTCCTTGAAGTGAGGCTATAGATAGTAGGGCAATTGTAGGCCCTTCATTCTCTGGGAAGGAGATGCTCATACACACCCAGACCATTATCATACTCTCTGGGAAAGTATGAATGTCATACCCTACTTTGATAGAAGTCTGGAGCTTTATTTGAGTTTTATCATATTCACATGGTAAGAACAGATTTTGGGGGAGAACTAAATATTTGAAAATGTGGAAGCGTGAGAAGTACATTGGTTCCTGTAACTTTATGTTGATTGGACTAGCTACCAAGTGAACTGCAAAGAAATAAAAGCAAAGGAATATTACTTACTTTGCTTTACTTACTGCTTCCATTGGCCTCCAACTGTGGCATAAGGGGCATGTTAGGTATGTCGCCAAATGAAGAGCATGGGTATATAACATGGCCTCGGTTTGTGATAGGTTCTTGCATCTTGACTTCACCACTTGGTAATTTTGTCGACATAAACAATTTATTGGTCTCTGTAAGCCTTGGTGATGGATAGAATCTACTGGTCTGAAACAGAAACATTGATTATACCTGTTTATTGGGTTGTTGTAAGGATTAAATCTGGTGATGCATGTCAAGTGCTTAGCATATTATGTGGTGATACATAAATGCTTAGTAAATTCTGGATATTAATTTTCAGGCTGGGAATTGCAAACTAAATAGCATTTGTAAAGCTGCTTTGACAATTAAAAACACAGAGCTAGAATTTCCTGTAAGATGTTTTAGCTGCAGTTACAATGTCAGAAGTATAACATTGAAGAATATTAAAGTATGTGCTAATTTTTTGCAAGATAAAATTCTAAGAAACAGTGTTTCAACTTGGGATTCAAATATTTCATTAAAATCTTTCCTGATAAACACATTTTGGTGACTATGAAACTATAGTAAATTCTTTAGTCATTCTTAATTTGAACATTGCTTCCCAAATTTGGGTTATCAAATTATCCAGGGACTTTGATGAACAGATTCCTGGAACTTATGTTAAGAAATTATGAAATCTGAATCAGTAAGTCCCAAAAATCTGTTTTGAACAACTTCAAGGATTGATTCTAATGACTTGTCAGATTTTGGAACCCCTGGATTAGATAATATGTTTCAGGTCTGAAGTCTATGCATTTACTTTGTTTTATAGTTACATAATCAAATAAAGTGAATTAGTTGTGTAAAATATCTCCTGACCTATAATGTTTTCCTTCTCTGCAGCCTGTATCCTGGCTATCATAATTCATAGCACCCAAACTGTCAGTGCTGTAGCTTCAAAGCTGTCACTCTACCTCTAGTATCTTGTTCTCAAAGCTATCATTCCCTTAAATACTCAACAATCCCTACACAATTTCCTTTACAATTAGCTAAAATGTATCTTGTAACTAAGATGATTAGGCAAGGAGAGGGCAAGAGTTAACAATTAGAAATGTGACAAACAGCAAAATAATTATTTTGAGTACCTGCCTAGTAGATGTTCTAGGAAAACATAAAAAAACACAGTATGACAGCTAGATACAAATGAATCTAAAAATAATAGTAGCATTCCTATATACAATAAATAATCCCATAAAATATACAAGAGAACAATGTATTATTTACCATAACTACTAATCCTGAGTGTTAGGGCAGAACTAGGTTCCGAAAGGTGGGAGAATGGTACTCTGTTCTGCTCTCCAGGGCAGAGAAGCAGATGCTCGGCATTTACAAAGCCTCTCTTGAAAGCATCCAATTAACTCCTGTCCTTTGATTACAAACACAGTGGAAGAGACCATCTGGAAAAGAGGATCTGCACTCCTTTCCCGTCCTTTTTGTCTTCTCTATTAGGGAAGACAAATTTTGATAAGAGAAACCTAGCATGCCCAATAAGATGTGTCTTCGGTTTGCAAAATAAATCATCTTTTGGTTACATGGAGATGTGGATCCAAGGAGATGAAAAGACCTTGTGACCCAGAATTTTTAGCATTTTATCTGTGTTAGAGGGAAAAGTTTTTAACATATTTTTTGTTTTCTTAATGCTGTTTTTCAAAAATAAGAAACAATTGTTCTTAAAGGAACATTGATATCTCTATTTCTTGAGAGCTAGTAATAAGTATTACATTTAAATACAAAATGTGTATATACATATTTTCTATCATTGAGATTTTGAAAATCCAAAGATTAGCCTTTCATCCTAGGCATTGGCAAAAATACAGCTTTGCTAAGCTGTTTACAGTTGCTAATTTTAGAGCAATGCCCAAGATCTCTTTCCTTCATTTAACCACTGGAAACAAGTAGAGATTATTGATCCTCTGCCCCAAGGATAACACAATCATTTACGTGAGGGGGCTGTTTTGTTACTGCTTTGCAACCTGTAAAATAGTGTGTCTTAAAATTTCTTCAGTATAAGCACTGAAGAAATTTAAGGCAGAGAATGGGAATATAAAGGGCTGAGGATTCAAGGAAGATTACCTGGAGAAGTGGGAGCTTGCATTGAGCTTTGATAGTTGGATATGATTTCAATTTACAGAAATTCTCATTCAGAAAGATCAGCACATGCATCAATCACACTGAAGGTAAACCCTGACCATGGTTCAAATTAAGTGGTTCATATATTGAGTTTTGTGGTTTTTTATTTGCTGCTTATTTTTCCTGTGTACATTTTAACTGTAGTGTATCATAAAATGCACAAACTATGAGTGCAGTGCTTGGCGAGTTCTACATAAATATATACATAAAGACATACACAACCCATATATATGCACGGAGATCCATTAAACACACCTGTGTAATCACCAAACAGAGAAATGCAGACATCTGCAGCACCCCATTTTGCTCCCTGTACCCACTGCAGGAAATACCCACTCACCCACCAAACATGGCGATTTCTGTCACATACAGTAATTTTACCTATCTCTGATCTTCACAGACAAGAAATCATATAACACGTGCTGTTGTTACATGCATCCTGTGCCTGAGATACATCCATGTCATTACACATAGCTCTAGACTGTTCAATTTAATTACTTTTTAGTTTTTCACTGTATGAATAAACCAAAACACATTTATCCATTCTCTGGCTGATAAACATTTAGATTTTTTTTCCAGTATAGGTCTATTGTGAACATTCTTGTGATTGTCCTTCAGTGGACATATGCTTTTACTTATTCTAGAAATATATCTAAAGGTAGATTGGCCAGAGAATAAGTTAAGAATATATCTTACTTTTATATAAATAGCCAGTTTTTCAAAATAGTTATAAAACTTACTTTCCAATCAGAAATGTATGAGGTGAGATTTCAAGTCCCAGACCTTCATCAACAGTATTGTCAGTCTCTTGAATATTAACAAATTTAGAATTATCATGTCTTCATGGTGAATTGACCCTTTCATCATCATGAAATACCCTTCCAGAATTCTAGTAATTCTTTGTGTGTTATGTTTATAGATTAATAAATTGGATTAATGCATTAATGATTAATGAATAAAATAATGTCTTATATAAGTACAACTGCCCAAGTTTTTTTCTTTTGGTTAGTGTTTACTGGTCATCTTTTCCAATTCTCTGCTCTGTGTACTCTACTTAAGATGTTTCTCTTGTAAGCATCTTGCCAGAAATTTTATGTTCTTTAAGCAAATGCTAAGTTTTTCTACATTTAATTAATTGCTAGTACATTTGAGTTTAAATGTGCCATAATAACATTCATGTCTACTTGTTCCCATTTATTCTTCATTTTCTCTTTTATTTTCTTTGTTTGTTTTTCTTGCAGTAAGAAATACTATAATCATCATATTTCCCCTTCTATTAACTAGAGTAATATACTTTTTAATGTTAACTTAGAGCTATCATACACATTACAATGTGCATCATACAAAAATTAACATTTCGATTTTAATATAAATTTTAAATCTCCTGGATAATGAGGGCACCTCATTAAAATTTAACTATATTTATCTCCTTCATACTTTTCATCCTTACCTGCTACTGTTGTCTTGTATTTTAATTTTAAACTTAAAGCACACAGACATTTTAATTATTGTGTATACAACCAATATTATTTAAATTTACTCACATATTTATGCATATGTTGCTTTTCATTACCTCTTGCGTGTTATCCTGCTTCCAACTAATACTATTTCTACATGAAGAATTTTGTTTAGTATTTGAAATTAGGATGGGACTCTTGGCATGAAATATTTCTTTTATTTGGCTCAAAATGTTTGCTTTGCCCTAATATTTGAAAGATGTTTCTGCTGATATAGAAATTTAGGCTGGCAGCTATTTTTTTAGGTAATTCAAGATAATATTTTTTTTGGCTCTATTATCTCATTTATAAGTCAGTTTTCTTTCACGACTTTTTTAAAAAATAAGTTTTCATAAAGAAATTATGGTTCACATACACAATGGAATATTACTCAGCCATTAAAAAAATGAAATCCTACCACTTGCAATGGCATGGATAGACCTAGAGTTTATCATGCTGAGTGAAATAAGTCAGACAGAGAAAGACAGATGCTATATGATTTCACTTATATGTAGAATCTAAGGAACAAAAAGAACAAACTAATCCAAAACAGACTCACCAATATAGTGGACAATTTGGTGATGATCAGAGGAGAGGGAAGAACTTGGGGAGCTGGGAGAATGGGGTGAAGGGTTAAAGAAGTACAAATTAGTAGTTGATGGGGAGCACTGCATAGGGAATGCAGTTAGCATTAATATATTGCCTAGGTGGGGAGCCAGAAGAGAGAAGGAGCAATTAGGGGGATTGTTTTATAAACTATAAAAAACATCTAACCAATGTACTGTATACTTGAAACTAATTAAAATAAATACATTTATAAATAAAATAAAATAAAATAATAATTTTCCTTTTGATTTATTTAAAGACTTACATTTGGTTTTTGACAGTTTTTTAAATTTATTTTTCTCATGTGTTTAGGTACATTTTTCTTGGATTGCCCTGCTTCAGTCCATAGCCTTCCATCAGTTATGAAAACTTCTTGGCCAACATCTTTTCAAATATTGCTTCTACTCCATTTTTTCTCTTCTTTCCATCAAGATTCAAAATGGCATTTGTTTAATCTTTTCATCATAGTCTATAGGTATTTACTTTCTTTTCTAAATTTTCCATCCATTTGAATCTTCATGCTTGGATATTTTGTTCTCGCTTCTTTTGCAATCATTAATCTTTCTTTCTGTTACATCAAATATGCTATTTGAAATTCTGAAATTTGAAATTTAAAAAGCCACTGATTTTTTTAACATTTAATTTATGGCATTTTTTTAGTTCAATAATTTCCATTTGATTCTTTTTATAGATCTTAGTTCTTTGGTGAGATGTATGAACTTATCATCGGCTTTCCTAAAAAATGAAACCTCAATTATTTGATCTTCTATATCTGAAAATTCAAGTTCTGTGTTTGTTTCCATTGTGGGGTTGATTTTTTTTTCTGGGCTTTTTGCTTTGTTTCATTTCCCTCTTTATTGGAATTTGATCTTGGTCCTGTCCCTAGGCATATCTGATGTTCTTGTTTTAAACTGAATTAGTCTATACGGACCAGAACTTTCAGAGGCTGTGAGGTGTTACCTTGATCCAGAGAGGTGGCGGCGTTCTCCTGCCACACAGTTAATGTAAGAGAAGATTGCCTTAATCCAGTTAGCTTTCCAAATAACCATGGGCCTGCGTCTTGGTAAAAGCTGGTCTATACAGTACATTATTACTGTTTGACAGTTGTCTTTTCACATTCTCAACTGAAAAGCTGGGTTTTACCAGGGTTCCAAACCCTTATTGCTCTTAATACAGTGTTTGTCATCACAGCACTATGAAAATAGCAGAAACTCATCTTAACTTTTTCAGTTTCTCCTTTCTGCTGGCTTCTAGCCCATTTGCCTCATGAAGAAGGAATCAGAAAATGCCTGGAGGAGAAAGTGATGCTGAGTATCAGGCTTCCTCCTCCAGGTTTCCTCATCTCCACAATTTTGGTCTTGGTAATACCAATTTCTAATTTTTATATCTCCACCCCGCAAAACTGCTGGAAACTCATATGCCCTAGTTTTGATTATCCTCCCACTCCAGTGACACTGAGCCTAATGCCTCAGAGGGAAAAGTGATGGAGGATGTCCAGCTTTCTATACCGTGCTGCCAATCTCTTGGGCTCCTGACCCATCGAATCCTGACACTCTTAGTTGTTCTCTGATAACTTTTCAAAAACTATTTTTAAAATTTCTTTCAACTTCGTAGTTGTTCTCTCCAGAATGATTTGATAAATGCTACTCTGTCTTAGCTGAAAGCAATAGTCACTTGCAGGCTTTTTTTAATTTTGTCAAATAAGCTGGTGTCAAGCTTGTCAGTTAGGACAACCCGCCAAACTGAATGTAACAATCAAACCTTTATTCTTTTACTGCCACTGAGCAAGCTGGAGGCAAAGAGAAGCCCTGGCTCCCTAGTGTCCCACTTACCCCCATGGAACAGTACTAAGGGAAGGATCAGGTAGATGTAGCACAGACAGAGGGAATTCACCTGTCTCACTGTGGATAAGACCCAAAGGGATCTTCTCTCTTTAGGGACATGCAGGTAGAGGGGAGAGATGACAAAGGGCAAGATATGGAAAGGTACTAGGTCAAAGTGGAGAAAAATGCCTCAGCCAAGGCTCCTAGTAAGGTGATCTTGGTGGAAGTGCCTGGGAAGTGCCTCATCTGTGGACCCCAACAAAGAGGGCTGATCCCTTGACTGCAGCTCCCCCAGAAAACTGCCATGAACTTGTTGTACACGGAGTTGGTATGAGGAGGGCAACTTTTCCCATGAGTCACATCTTTATAATTCCTATGGTCAGGCTTGAAGGACCACTCATGGGCCTAGAGCCAAACTACTCCATAAGGATGCTGTTTAATCTATATATACTCCTCAGCTCCCGCTATTCTGACTATTGTTGTTATAGTTGTTGTATAGACTACCTGGTAAAGCACATACCATTTCTTCCCGATTTATTAGTCTTATCTACCTAAAACCAGACAATTCTATGTATTGATAATCCAGGTCCTATTATCCAATATCAGTTTCTTTAATGATATTAGTTAAATATCAGCTTTTTCATTTTATATATGTCATACACACACACACACACATATACATATCTGTGTACATATATTAACAAATATATGTGTATATATACATATAAACAAGTTTGATAGATAACTATGAGAAAAATTCTATATTCGGACTACTTTAATTAGCTACAAGGTTAGAGAAATAAAGTTTATAAACTTCTAAATCTATACATTATAATTCTGTCTTGATTTTTTATTGATTACCTTTATTCCTTCTGGTACTTTCTTCCTACTAAAGGAGAAAATTCTGGAATTAGTTGTCCCTGGATAACACTGCTTGAGTGTTTTCTCTTAAGTACTGTTCACCTCTTAGGGGATTCAGTCAGCCCAGGAATCTGATTTAGTTTCCTCTATAGTGTGATGCACCTCCCAGTGGTGGTGTGGCATGGCTCATTTTCTGGTTATTAAACAAGGAAAGATAATTCAAATTTTACAAGAGAAATGCTATGCAGCAGAAATAGTATATTGCTGTACACAGTGAAGGTAATCACATCTGCTATTCTGTGCAAGATAAGGGCTTCCCAAAATCTGCTTTCATTTCTGTTAGTGCTGCATCATCATTGCTCCTGTATCAGATTGCTAGTGTGTATACAGTATGAGGAAATAATGAGATTTGGAGTTTCCATCGATCATCTAACCTACAGCTAAATCTCCCTGACCTAGCAACTCTCAATTTCTTCTTATATTTTGACATTTCAACAAAATTAAAATGGCATTCACTTGCCCCAAACCCCCTCCACAGCACACAGACAGATTCATTTCCGGGTTTAATCTGATGCTGTGGTCATTGTTCAACATTTATCAAAGGAACAGGAGGGATACAGGCAGCTATGGTGAGGTCTTCAGGCTGCAATGGCAGAGCTGGCTACTGCCATCGCAGCCTTGATGGTAGCGACAAGCATACCTGGGCAATATCATGAATGTGGAACACAAGGTTAATGCACCAGGCCTGCGCCTTTATATGAGACCCAGGCCTCCCACTGTATTTGATTGTTGGTTCTGAGAACCAAAGTTCATTCAAAGATCTTACAGCCCCCACAAACTCAGGAAAAAAAGTATAATACTAAGATAAACTAAGATGAACACTTCACTTCATAAAATTCAAGTCGTGTGTGTATGAGGGGTGGATGGAGAATGCTGGTAGGAGCACCTTGAACTTTCTTGCAAGCCTGAGATGAGGCTGATTTCTGCATGACACATTTCTTAAATTCAAAATCTAAAGTTCAGCTTAGTAGAAGACAAGATGCTTCTTGGTCTTTCAAAACTCGTAGGATTATCTTGTGAGTCTCTGAGCTCAGAGGGTCTTTCTACCACATCGCTTGTGTCTTTGCTCTTATATTTCAGTGTCTTGCCAGAAATGATCACATCAAAGGAATTTCACATTTCTTTTTGAGTAGAGGATTTGAAAATATACTTCAATCTTGACTCCCGCTTAGAGGAATACAGAAGTCATAAAAGTGAGAGTTCTGAGACGACCTTCCCTGCAGGACCAGCACCAGATGCCTGAGTTATTCATTCTCTTCTGCTTTTCTTGGATATTGAATGACTTTAGAATATCTTGGCATTTCATCATTATGCAATCGTTGGTTAGACCCCTATTTTCCATCTTTTTCTTGAGCGTGTACAGCTCAGCTATAAATCTCCGAGCATTCTGTATGCAGCCTGTTTAGCAGGCTCGTTAATTGCAGCACAAGAGGGTAAACATTTGCAAATAAAGCATCTGTCCTCTCAGAATCAATCCATGTGCCCAGAGCTTACAAATCATAGAGCATGTAAACACAAGCAGTGCTATACAAAGCAGACATGTGCTCTAACCACAGCACAGGGTTATTTTTTTTTTATGGGACTTTTTAGTAAGAATTACTGAAATGAAAATAATTTCATGGTTTCTTCTTGGTTGATTTTTTTTCTTTCTCAGTATGCATTCTCTTAAAATAAAATCCATACTGTTATATAAA
This sequence comes from Eonycteris spelaea, assembly GCA_003508835.1. Taxonomy (NCBI): domain Eukaryota; kingdom Metazoa; phylum Chordata; class Mammalia; order Chiroptera; family Pteropodidae; genus Eonycteris; species Eonycteris spelaea. Next base: position 16,211,572 of record PUFA01000004.1, read on the forward strand.
AAAAAAAGTACACAAATCAAATTTACAGCCAGATAAATTTTCAAAAAGAAAACACACTTCTGCAAAATAAACAGAAATCAAGAAACAAAAATTACCAGCACTTCAGAAGCTCCCCCTAATTTTCCCTTCCAGTGATCTGTTACCATTACCCCTGTACAAAGAGAATCCTGAACTTCCTATCCCACATATTACTTTTCCCTCTTTTTGAAATTTAATATAAATAGAATCATATGGTATCTTTTTTTTTTGCGTCTGATTTTGCTCAACAACGTGAGATTCATGCATATTTTTGCTGTAATGGTAGTTTATCCTCAATTTGGTTTAGTTTTTTGTGATATGACTATACCACGATTTATCCATTCTACATAGAACATTTAAGTTGTCTTCAGTTTGGGACTATTAAGAATAATGTTGATGTGAAGAGTATTGCTTTTTTTTTTTTTTTTTTTTTTTTTTTTGGTAAACATATGTATTCCATTTTATTGGATATATACTCTGGAGTGAGATTTCTGGGTGAAATTTATGCACACGATCAACTCTGCTACATCTTGACAAATAATTTTCAAAGCAGTTGCACAGATTTATTCTCTGCAGAAGAATATGGGACTCTCGGTTGCTTCACGTCTTCACTAATCCTTGGTACCTGTTTGCATTTTACACATTCTGTAGGTATGCAGTTTTAGTGCATCATGGTTTAATATTCGATTCCCTGATGACTACTAAAGTTGAGAAAGTTTTCAATGTATTTTGATCATTCTAAAACTTTTTCTTTTGGTAAAGTGTTTATTTGAATTGTTTGCCTATTTTAATTGATCTCTTTCCCCAGATCTTATTGATTTGTGCGATTTTAAAAATATTTTTATATTATTTCTGTTATGACTTACCATGATATATTTTGATTAATATTCTTATTTAAAGTAATGCAGCTCTTTATTGTGTTGCCTTATGGTTAGCACATTTTGCGTCTTTTTTTTGAAATCTTTGCTTATGCCCAATGTCATGAAAATTTTATTGTTTTGCCTTTCATATTTAGATCTACAACACAGCTAGAATTGACTTTTATAAAGGGCGGGAGGTAGAGAGTCGAGATTAATTTTTCCCCCCTATGCAGTCTAGATATCTAATTGATCCAGCACTATTTATTGAAAAGACCACCTTTTCCCAATAACACAGTAATATTGCTTTTTCATAAACTAGGTGAGTCTGTTTAACAATTCTTTGTTTTGTTACACTGATTTATTTCTTTATCTCTGGATGGATAATGCACTGTCTTGTTAATATAGCTTTGTGATAAGCCTTAATAGTTGGTGGTATAACACTCTTAGCTTAATTGTAGTTCTTCAACATTTTCTAAGCTAGTCTTGTGTCTCCATTTAAACATTATAATCTATTTATAATCAATTTCCAACAAAATACCTGGTTAAATTTGATTGGATTATTTTAAACTATAGATCAATTTAATAAGAATTGATGTTTCTATAATATTAAATTTTCAAATTACAACATGATATATCCCTCTGCTTATTTAGGTTTTATCTAATTTCCTACAGTAATACTGTAACTTTTGATGCGCAGGTCTTACATGTATTTTGTTAGGTTTATCTCTAGGTATTTGATGGTTTCAAATCTATTGTGATCAGTTCAATTTTAATCTAAGAAGTGATGAACTAGAACCCATATCTTCTGAAAGGGACATTGACAAACAATGGTCAAACATCAAAATATCTGTTTACTATCATGTCATTCTAAATATCTAATATGGAAAATTGAATGTGGATATAGTACTGAAATTTTGGAATTGAACTACCAAATTTGAATCTCAATTCTATCATTAATAAATGTGCAACACTAGGTATTTTGATAATATGTCTGCATATCTATTTCCTTATCTACACAAATGGAATAATAATATATACCTCATTGTGTATTGAAGAAGCTTATAAATAATGCATGTAAAACACCTAACATAGATTTTGGCATGTAATAAGTGTTGAACAGAGATGATGATGGTGATGATGATGACAACAATGATGACATTGATGGTGATGATAATGACGATGATGATGATGATTGTGATGATGATGATAATGTTCATGTATCTGTAAGTTTTGAAAGACTTTTTCCCTGTCACTGTTCTCGTTCAAAACTCATCACACACATTCAGAGGGCCCTGGTGTCACCTTTACCAGCTATATTTTTACATCTGTAGCTCTGGAAGATATACATGAAGGTTTTCTCTCGCAAACCACATTTAAGAGGTTGGCAATTTGCCAAACCTCTCTTTGAGAGCCATGTTGATTATATTCATATTAATGCCCCTCAACCAAATAACATAATTTAGGAAAGATATCCTTATATAGTTAGTCCAGAAAGTACCAGGATTGACTCACATTAGAAAAGATCACCCGTTGGTACACCAAAACCATCTTGGAAAGTTGGAGCGCATCTTGGAAGGGGTAAGTAAACAGGTTTCCCTGTGTTGTTTTCTCTTTTTGTGTGTATGTTATTATTTTTTTCTATTTGCCTGAGGGCATTTTTCTGGATGCATAATCTCCTGTATATTATCCATTTATATTTATTTTAAAAAAAGAAGTTTTAAAAGAATTGAAAGTCTAACTCTAATTGCATTCCTAAATATCTTCTTAAGTATTCCTTCTATTTAAACCAACTTTTTATATGTAATACAATACATAATAAAGCAGAAACCATTGCACCTCTGTGTTTTCGCTGTCCTCTCTGCCCAAAATGGATTACTCACCCACATGCATTTTGTCTGGGAAAGAAAAAAAATAACATGTGAGTCATAAGTCCTGTCTCATCACTAAAGTTCTTCTTAAGCTAGTGTGTTTTTCCTTCTCCTAAAACTTTATGATGTATTATTATGCCTATATATGTTTATGCTATATGCTCGAGCAATAATAATAATGACAATAATTACAGAACTAAAATCTATCAATTCTTTGCCAAATGGCAGACACTAGCCTAAGCAATTTACAGATAAGATCCCATTCAGTCCTCTCCAAAGTTCACAAGACAGACATGACTATTCTCATTTTACATATGATGAAAGAGAGGCGCAAAAGCAGGGATAGTGATTAATGGAAACAAGTAGAATTTTTAGTATGTAGTTTAAAGAAAGAGTGTTGCTCTCAAATCTCTCAAATTTTTTCTCCCCTCCTCCTCATTGGTGTTTCAAGGGGAGGAAGAAGAAAAGAGAGGAAAAAGTTCCTCATAAATAAAGGTATCATTCAACAAATTGGTAAAATGTATGTTCATCTCTGGGAGCATGTGTACGTGATATGCACAAGCTCACTCTATTAATTTTCTTTATTGCTTTTTTTTTTTTGCTTTGCCGCTTAGTCTCTTAATTCAAATCTCTTTATTTTCCATTTCCAGAGTCTATGTGCACAAGGGTCAGTCTATGCATCTTTTCAATGACTACTTTATTCACAAAATGTGGCATATGTATTTTGAGATTTCTGTATGACCTACCTGCCCCTAATTCTAAGAAATTTCTTTCCAAATAAGGGGTCCTCTTTGTCACTTTTGGACATCCTGGCCTCAGACAATGGATCGGAAATAGGCACTAACTCAATGAGGGCCAATGCAATTTACCCTGAGAATTCAGAAGAAGGATTTAGAGGGACTGGTCAGTTTATGCAGGTTCCGAAATTGGAAGGTATTATGAAATCAGAATGAGAATGACCACATTTGGCATATTCATGCCAAGTTGCAAAAGCTAGTTTAGACAGAAGGAATGCGGAGCTGTCATACTGAAATGAATAAGATATGAGAGGCCATGTGGATCTAAATAAAGTTAAATGGTAGCCCTTGTTCCTAACTTTCTATTTGTTGGTTCAATTCTTCATGACCTAATATTTACTGACTTGTCCCTGAATTATATGAGCTATTACACAGATCCTTCTAATAAAGTTCTCTCTCCCCCTCCATGTCTTTTTAGTATGTCAGTTTGATGCTTTTCGGTTACTTGCAGCCAAGAACAGTCTTAACAAATATATCTGAAGACTATCCCTGACAGGCAGACGACTGTCCCTCAGAGACCTCCTCCGATTGTCCCTTGGTGAAATCATGGAGGAAAGGAGGTAGGATTCTACTTGGAATTCTGGCTTTATCCTAGTCTTTCTCCTTTTCTCATTTCTTTCATATTAGGTATAGTTCCTCCCAAATGTATTCAATGCATTCATGCGTCAACTCTAAATGTTAACACTGTTGGGATATGTGCATTTTAAAACAGGAATTTGTAAGAGATTATGATTAGTACCAAGAAATAAATCACTATCAATACTATCCATATAGCAAGGCCTTCTCATATTTATATAGGATGATGTAACATATGCATCATCTCACATAACTCAAAGAGCAATTCTGACATAGATAAGTGCTCAAAATTTTTTTACGCTTTATGGTACCAGGAATAGTGTTTCCAATGCTTTTCCCTGCCCCACAAGGAGACCAGAGTATGGACAGTCTAGGGGTTGCCAGAATCCTAGCCACCATTCCTATTTAAGATAGGGACATTGAAAAAAGCTTCTGTAATGCAAAGGAAACCATCAACAAAACAAAAAATACATAGAATATATTGCATAGGGGGTTATTTTGATAAGGGGTTAATATCCAAAATATATACAGGACTCATACAGATCAACATCAACAAAACAAAACAAAATCTGTTTAAAAAATGGAAAGAGGACATGAATAGATATTTCTCCAGAGAGAACATACCGATGGCCAGCAGATACTTGAAAAAACACTCATCACTAATCATCAGGAAAATGTAAATCAAAACCACAGTGAGATATCATCTCACGTGTTTCAGAGTGGCAATTATCAATAAATCAACAAATAACAAGTATTGGCGAGGATGTGGAAAAAAGGGAATCCTTGTACACTATTGATGGGATTATAAATTGGCGCAGCCACTATGGAAAACAGTATAGACGTTTTTCAAAAAATTAGAAATAGAACTACCATATGATCCAGCAATTCCACTTCTGAGTATTTACCCCACTTCCCCAAAATCCAAAACACTAATTCAAAAAGGTATATACACCCTATGTTCATTGCAGCATTATTTACAATAGCCAAGATATAAAAGCAACCTAAGTGCCCGTAGCTAGATGAGTGGAGAAAGGATATGTAGTACATATATACAATGGAATATTATGCAGCCATAAAACATAAAATCTTACCATTTGTGACAAAATTAATGGACCTAAATGATATTATGTTAAGTGAAATAAGTCAAAGACAAATATCATATTATTTCACTTATACGTGGAATCTAAAAAAAAATAAGTTAGCATGAATGTAATGGCTAGGTAGAGAGCAAGAGGAGAGAAAGAGCAATTAGGGGGATCTTTTTATAAACTATATGAGTGTCTAACCATGTACTATATACTTGAAACTGATAATTTTAAAATTATGCAACATATGTGACATCATAAAAAAATATATGAACAAACAAAACAGAAACAAACTCATAAAGAAAACAAACTGTTAGTAGCCAGATAAGGAGTATTTTAGGAATAGTGAAAAAGGTAAAAGAAATTAAGAAGTACAAAGTTCCAGTTATAAAAATAGTCACAGAGATATACAGCATAAGTACAGCATAAGGAATATAGTTAATAATATGTAGTAACAATGTATGGCGCCACAGGGGTACTTATTGGGGTGATCACTTTATAAGTTACATAAATGTCTAATCTCTATGCTGTACACTTGAAACTAATATAATATTGTATGTCAAATACAACTGAAAAATCAATTTAAAAAAACTGAAAAAGAGGAGATATGGATACCGATGCACAGAGAAATTTAATGAATTGACATACTTTGCTGCTGCTCTAATATAAGAGGAAGCTGTCATGGCACATTTGATATATTTAACACTGTGTGTCATACATGTACAGGAGTAGATACATCTTCTGTTTACAGGCTTTAGATTTTGAACACACATTTAGAAGCACATGATTTGGAATGCACACTGCACCCAGAAGTGAAAATGCTATGTTTGACAGGTTCTGTGCAAATATACTAACTTGGTTCCCACAAGGTATAATTGGAAAGAAACTAGAAGTCCCATCCTATCTCTGTAGTAGTCTTTTGGCCACACATGCTCACTATCACCAGTGGACACTGGGATTTGTCATATTGTTAAACTGCTTCCCTCATGATGAAGGTATATAGTAAATGGAGGGACAGAGGATAGGAATTAGTACAAAGAGTATGGGTCTTCTTCGATGCTGTGCTTTGTTACTATGTCTTCTACTTCCTGGCTATGTGGTTTGGGCAAGTTGGCTTTGAGAAGTTTCAGGCCTCATCACTCACAGGTGTGGTGGATACTGGTGGGGCACTATACCTGGTGCAGGGACCCATTCTTCAAAGTCAGTGTCTTCATGGTGCGGTTGCTTTCTCCTGCTACTGCTGTGATCAATCCCTGCTCTGCATTCCTGAAATTTAGATAGGTTGAACCTAATCATTCAAGACTCAACTCCAGATCACTTTCCCCAAAATGGGTTCTTCTGGAATAGTATTCAGAGAATATTATTTGACAATGGAAAAAAAGAAGTATATATATATGTTGTAAAGGTAAGTTTTCTCCCTCATACAAGTTGAAGTGAGACAGACTTAACAAATTTATTTAGGTACTGCATGACTTCTTGGAAACTTTGATGTGTTAATATGCCATGTGGATTTCCAAGAGGCTATATCAGGTGTCCACTAAACATGGAATTGGGAGGGGACAAGAATTAGCACTTCCTATAACACTGGTTTTTAAAACACAGTTTGGTAAAAGCTGGTCAAGGCATTTTCATTTTTTCCCTCAAATGCTGGATTTTTTTGCTTTGGATGTGTTCTTTTGTTTGTTTTTGTTTTTAATCATATCATTTGAAAAATTTAGGAAAACAGTTATCCACACTCTTAAAAATAGTTTATGTTTGAGATTTCTAGCAAAAGTCTCAAAGAAACACAGAATTGAAGGACTAATAGAGATCTTAGAAAACTATCTCCCTAATATTTTGCATATGGTAGTTGTAGAATGGCATACCTAGACTAGAAATGATAAACAAATTAGCCAAAATTACTCAGGTAGCTAGTGACTGAATGAGAGTGAGAATCCAGCTCGCCATGTTGGCAGCTCATTCATCTTTCTGTCACTCCTGGACAGCTGACAATGTATTATTTGGAAAGCAGTTGCATTACTGGGGCCAGGGTCCTTTAAAAACCTCCAGAACACATATGCCACATGCTCAGAGGAACTAAGCCACACAGGAACAGGTCATCCTCTCTTCTCTGTCTTCTAAGAATAAGAGAAGTTCTTACTACTTTTTGTCATGTTTGTCAATAAGTTAAAGTGATGACTGACAAATGAGAGAATTTAGTTTATACTGAGGACATAGAGTATATGGACAAACTGTTATTGCTATGGTGACAGCATCATTCCAAAATCAACAACAAATAAACAAACACCGGCTTCCTAGGATGTAGAATAGAAATAAGAAAGGTAGATTGCTGGACTGATAAATAGGCACGAAGTAAATTCCGAACCCCAAATAAATTTCAATATGTGCAAAAAAGAAAAAAAAAAAAAAAAGAAAAAAAAAAGAAAAAGAAAAAGGGGGGAGGGAAGAGGGACTAATCAAATTCACGACTCTCAAAATAAAAATAAACAACAGTGACCGCAAAGAGTTTCAGGAAGAGACCTCGAAAGAAATTAAGAGTTTGAGCATCACTGCATTGTGCCCCGCCTAAATATGGAAAAACCAAGGTTGAGGAAAGTTATATAGTTTGCCACAATGTCCCCCAGCCTGCATGTGGTGAGTAGGACATTTGGACTCATGTCATTCTGACACTAAAACCCACGTTCTGAACCAATACAACTTGTCAGCAATACAATCAATGCCATAGACTACCCTTCTCTGATACAGTGCTCTTTCATATTTTTGGCTTCTATAGAGATTTGGCTCAAAAGCTAATGAGGTATTAGGATGGAAACTGAGTTCTCCCAGAGTTGGGAACAAGGGAAAGAAGGTAATAAATACTTCCCACCAGGCCACAGAGAGAGACAGCTGCAGAATCTATTTCCCTCCATGTAAACAGCTCACAGACAAAGAAATGCTACGCAAGGCAATTGGGGTGAAAGCCCTGAAAAATGCCCTAGTCTTTCCCTGCCGAGTTTATGAACCACTTTGGCAGGCTAACAGCAGCACATTATATGTAATTACTGGTTTACTCTACCTTATCTGCCTTTTATTTTCACAAGGAATCCTTGTTATTTAGGGGAATTAGCAAAGGAATCCATTAAGTGCTGGCCACAAAGACTGCACAGTATTTATTCCAGTAATAAAAAGTCTAATTCCACAATAACATGGCAATCTCTGGAAAGCACTGGCTGATTGGAATCCAAGTCTGGCAAAATGAGCCTCTTTTGGTGGTGCTTATCATGGTGGTGCTTGTGAGAAGGGAGAGGAGGGGGAGCTGGCTTGACAAGTAAGCACTTTTACAAAACAAAACGAAACAAAACAAAACAAATTCTCTTTCACAGAATCCTAAAATGAGAAAAACAGGGGAACTGCCATCAGGCTGAGAGAGTAGAAACAGCAAGGGGGTGGCCTTGTCATTAACGTGGGCTGAGGCTCACTGCATTTGTCTGCAGAGATGTGTCCTTGGCAAGTGCGCTGGGTAGTTTGCCACCTGGTCCTATTCCTCCCTTCCTGAGTCATCGCAGGTGCCTGGTGCCACCAACATGCTTGAGGTTTCTCAGTACCTTTGTGATTCAGTGAAAACCAACCAGCACTTAGCAACCCATAGGACGCCAGAGCTTAGAACTTATCTCCTATAATCCTCTTATTTTACAGGTAACTGATAGGTTATTAAAGATACAGCACCAGGAGTTTAAAATGGTGTCTCTTGGGAGTCTTTTTCCTTTTCTTTCTCCATAGCTTCATTAATTAACGTGTGTTTTACACACTACCATTTCTTCATAGCGGTGTTAATAGCAGATCTTTAAACCACATTAATGTTGTCCTGGAGATTCGGAGTTCCTTATTTCATCAGCAGAAACCCCTTGGTGTTATATTGCTTAAGATAGCAGTTGCTTCTTTCCTGACCTAAAAGATATTTTAAAATTCAAATTCTTTGTCTGACAAAAAACAAACAGTTTTGTGTCTCTTTCCCAAAAGTCTGCCAACTCAAAACTGAGCAGAACTTATTTTTCTCAATCTACCCATGCCTTCAGAGGCAGTAACCTGCTTGCTTTTGTTTGTCAAACAATGGCTTTGGTGCTAGAATATGTAATAAGTGTGCCGCAAAGCCTTAGCTCCGATAGTAGGAACACGAGACTGATCTGTTGTGACAGCATGTAAAACTAACACTCCAATTAACCCTGAGAGCCTAGTTGCTCTGAGAGGAAGCTTCCTTTCATAGAGCTATTCCCACTAAGGCACGAACTCGGGTTGCTACCAATGGGAGTGAGCATTCTTTTCTAAGGTAAGCAGAAGTGACTGCTGTCCAAACTGGAAAGCACAAACATTATAAAGCACATAAAATAGTAACTAAAACATAATGATTAATAAAAATGGGTTATGTTTTTTATCTTCTCACACATTTCTAATTTAGCAACCACTCTTAATTAGTAACAGTTATTAGCATTTCATATACCCTTAGCTGGTCAAAACATACAGGAGATTCTTATTTTTAGCACAACTAAAAATTAACATACATCATAAAATTTATGATGAATTATAAGCCAAAATTATCTTTGATTTTAGCTAGCAAACATCAAGGTGAAAGACTGACTCCTAATTCATGTTTATTCTGAGGAACAAATAGTGTTTCTGTTTTCTTGTCCACTGAGAGGTAATAGATGGGTTTTGCTTGTGAACGCTTCTATCTAGATTACAGACATTAGTTATCATTAGTAAACAAGCTCATGTTTGAAATTTATATGTAATTATTTATAACACCTAAGTTCAGGCAATAGTTAAACTCATTAATACCTCTGATAAAACACAGTTTAGTTTAAAGGACAGTTTAGTTAACTTGATTTGTGGATTTGCTTGTTCTCATTCATAAACTGTTGCCTTCATCTTCCACAGCCTATGCTATTGCCTCCTTCTTGACCTTTCCTGCTACCTTCTGGGGAGAATCATGACCTTCAATAAAAGCTCTGAAATAAAAGATTCCTTGCAAATTGTCCGGGTCCGTGGACTCTGTGTGAGTGCTTATAATAGCATAGTCATAAGAAGAAAGGAATCTAAATGTTGTATCTCAAAACAAGATTTTAGTCATCCCATGAAAGGAACTGTTCTGAATCTAAGTGACATTTAATGAAAAATACCTACAAAAAGGAACATTATGTATTAGTCTCTTGATAACTAGTGTCCCTTTAACCCCTTCCAACCCTACCCCAGTGCATACATGTATTAATACACATACATACTCTGATTCACATACAGTAAAACATCTGAGAATAATAAAAATTTTGGCAACTTATGTTATTAGAACTGCTAAAATTATTATTCACATTTCATGGAGACTTCGGGTATTCTATAAGAAATTATGACCCAAGTTGTATCTAGCACCTGCATTTAGAGAGAAGATACAAACAATGAGGAGTAACTTCTCCTTTTCTGTTCATTTGGACAGGATAATAGCTCCCATTGGTTAGAAAGATGAATGTAAGCTTTGATGCAAACAAATGATTCTGAAAAGAGGGATCCTTTCAATACCTGAAACTTCAGGGATGAGATTAAAAAAATTCTTTAAAGATGGAAGAAATGCAACTGTGAATAAATAAGCATGCTGGTTATCCTTTTTGAGACTGTTCTAATGCGACCACAACAGAAAGCTATTTAAGAGTGTAAAGTTTTTAAGTCATTGTGCTGTTCTATTTCCCACATTCTTGTTCTGCAACAGTGGTGCTCTTTAACTGTTCATCCTGCCACCCACACAGCAACTTATTCATGTGTAAAGGTCAAAGCTGCATAATTATGGTAGAAGCACATAAAAGCTACACAGCCTGATGTGTTCAGCACATAATATTGGAGAGAGTAAGGGTGAATATATATATATGTGTGTGTGTATATATATATATATATATATATATATATATATATATATATATATATATATATAGAGAGAGAGAGAGAGAGAGAGAGAGAGAGAGAGAGAGAGAGAGAGAGAGAGAGAGAGAGAGAGATGGATGATCGGTAAATAGATTCTCTGTATTGGATAGAACTGATTCTTGCAAAAAATAAAGTCTCTGACTATGCATCTGATAATGGCCATGTATTATCAACAAGGCAAATCTGTACTTAGGACAGGATGAAATCTTTACTTCCCAGACATCCCTCTGAGGACAACCCATGGTAACATCTTGCGATACTTTTAACTCACAAACATAGGTCTGTTTATCCCAGAAAATAAAGATTGATCCAAGAGATCTAGTTTAGAATAGCCTTCTAGGAAAGACAGTCATTTAGGCACATAGGAGGCACAAAGTAAATGCTGGTCAAATGAAATAAGTTTTATATGTATAATAATTATGTCACAGGTGTATAGTTACATTGGTTTAGACTGAAAAATATATTTTGGGAGAGTTCTTGAAAATTCATTAACCTTGTCAAAGAGGTCACTGCCAATGAATTGGGAACAGGTCTGGAAGATATAAAATCCCTGAAAGATAAACCAGTCAGTGATTGAAATCCACTTGCAGAGCAGAAATTTTAATGGTGAGGGATTGTCTTCCTTACAAATAAACAGGAAATCAGTTCCTTGATTGTAACCTATACATGGTAGCTAAAAGAACACCCTGATGAGATGCTGGGTATTTGTATTATGCATTCTTACATTAGATTCTGCTTTCATTTTAATTTAAGGACATCGTGATGGCACGATCTCAGATAATTTCTATAAGTATGTTCTCAGTAGCATCACTGTATTTCATGGATTAGCAGACAATTCTCTTAATAGAAATGGGATGATAATGCTGAACCCTTTGTTATGACATTTATTATGACTAGTCCAAATTAGGAGAGAAAGAGAAGTTAAAACACTATAAGCCCATGCTGTAGAATGTTAGGACCACAGGAGGTATTATGATTTATTTACTAGAAAATACCTATATTACGTCCACACTGTATATGCCTTTAAATAGTGCCTAACTATAAATGAAGAAACTGATATTCACAGAAGAAGTGAGCTTAATCCTAAACCCCACTTCTTCTGACTCATCTTTCAGAGCTTATTTGCAATGTAAATTTCTGAACTAGAAAACTACAATCAGAATTCATAGTATCATCAAGGTCTAATGGCAAAATGCCTATGACTCCTGGTCACTAGGCATGTTTATTGGCATCTCTTCTCATTTTATCTAACTTCTATTCACTTTTCTCAAACTTAAGCCACATGTAGAAGTTTACATCTGTGGGAGTCCATCTCCTTATAGAAGTTTGTGCCTTCTCTGAAAACCAGAAGTATAGGGCTACCTATAGACAGAAACATCCTGGATTTAGAAATGCTTTTACAATACTTGCTCATTTATATAGCATTCATACAGGTTGAATGCACGGACTTAAATGAGGAAAGGATAATGTTAATGAAGATGGTGATGATGGATATAATAACTCACATATGTTCTAGTCACTCTGCTGAGCATATAGTCATCACAACAGCTGTTACCATTCTCCATTTAGAATGAAACCAAGATGTAGAGATACCAGGTAAGTACATGTTAGATTTCAGATCTAAATCCAAATATGACTTATTTAGAGTATGTGCCCTTAACCATTATAAAATATTACCACCCACATGGAGAAATCAGAAAAATAATCTTTATCCCCAAATCTAGCTGGATCAATGGAAATTTCTTTCAAAATCCTCTCCCTAATGCTTTTTCTCCAAAAGAATTAGAGATTTTTTAAAATACCAATTGGAATTTTCTTGAAAGTCTACAGTGGTAGTGTGATATTGGTTTTACTTATTAGGAGAGAAAATAGAGAAAAGCATAATTAAGATCAATGATGAGGTCTATAATTTAATTATCCAAACTTCATTCCAGTTTTCTAACTTGGGTATCTTCTCACAAAGAATTATTTATACCACATTTAAAATATGTAATCTGTAAGACAAATATTCTTTACTGTTTAACATTTTAGTTCTAAATGCCTCTGTTCTCAAAGTGTCAATAAATTACAGTGCATTTGCCTTTTCTTAAGCAGCCTTACGAGTAACATGTGGGTGCAGAGAAAATAAAAGTTTAAATATAACCCAGATGATGTTTGTATGAAACTATCAAAATGGAAATGAAATGCTTAAATTTATTTGTGATATGTTAGGTATAACAAGACTCCGAATTTCCCAAACTGATTAATATATTAAAATTCTAATAAATTCCTAAAGACTTAGAAAATTTGTACCTCATTTCACAAATCTTTCAAATTGTACTTTGTCATTCAAATCATGGCTTTGATATTATTGTTTAAATGTAAGATCATTCATTGATGTAAATTCTAACTCTTCTAATGGACTGGAGTCAGGGGAAGGAAAGGAATGGGTCACCACCCTTGATCAGGAACATTTATATGGAATTCCAGCAGAACAAAATCTTTTCAGAAAAAAATCCCTGACATTCAATGAAACTAAAAAGTGGCATTTTAAAAAAATATTGACTTTGAATGATGTTTACTTTTATTCTCATTACTTTAGCATTAGACTGAGCATTGTCATAGAACTAAAGCATACTCATAGTTATACATTCAAATAATAGAAGCACTGGGATAACTAAAACAAAAATAATAACAAAAATAAAAAATAATATTGGGAAGATATTTATTTGATGCTTATTTTGTGTAATTCATTCTTGTAGGCACTTTACATGGATTACCTCATTCAACCTTCACGACCATCCCAGGAGCCAGTATTTTTCGTGTCCTCATTTTATAGATCAGAACATCAAAAGTTTGCAAGGCTCAAATGATTCAACAAAAATCATGCAACTAGTAAATTACAATTAAGTTATGACTTTATGTTTGGGTACTTCCAAAAAATCCTATTAACCACCATTATCCTTTGTATAGCTATTTATTCCATGGGAAGAGAGTGAGTCTTTATTTTAAAGTGATCTAAAGATTTCCATGGTAGAAAGAAATACATACTAATCTAGTCTCGAGTGGAATCAATTAATTCCAGGAGAACAAATCAAATATAAAAATTCCAATTCCAAAATAATATTTAGGAATAAGTTATATGCAGAAATAGAAGCTCTGTCTATAGTTACCTTGGTATTAACTATCGTGTCACCATTGCCCAACTCTGCTTTTGTCTTAGATTCACAGTTCACACATAGCAAACACACCAGGTATTCTCAGAAACATGTAACAGACAAACTGGAGACGCTATGATTTCTTCTTCCCTTAAAGTATATAATCCTTTGGAAAGAGCTACCATTAGTTTCCCTCCTGCTCATCTTTTGCTGAATTCCAAGATGTGAAATTTTATTACTGCTTCCAGAGGAACTGAGATACAAAAATTAAGGGAAAAGAGTTGTCAACTTGGTCTTTTTTTTTTTTTTAATTTCCTTCCTTCTCTGTATCCAACATAGTTTCAGTTCAATTCTTTCTAGACCTCAAGGAGTTTCATATCTAAAAGAAAGAAGTGAGAAAGGGGTGGGGTTGAAAAGAAGAAAGTAGTTTCCTTTCTCCAGTCTACAGAACTATAAACAGAGATAAAGTATAGTATTTTTGCTTTCATCATAGCCACTGCCTCTTTAAGGCAAAAATAATGAATTTGACAGATCTTGCTCACTCTACTACTTCTATGAGGTTGCTTAGCAACCATAGGGCATTGGAGAGATGTTAGAGTAAGTTGCAGAAAGAAAAACTATCATTAACTCTTCAGATGTTAAATGTGGTCCACCTCCTATTCCCCTTTCTTTCATGTTAATATTGGTCATTTCAGACCCAGAACTCAAAGTTCACTATTTTATCCTTTACCCTTGAAGCCAATGATCTTACCCAGCTAAAGAAAAGGGATCTTTCACAGAGTTGAGGGTGTGTTATGGTTAAAAATAACAATTACCAGTTCAGATGTTGTACTCTGATCTTACATTTTTTTTTAGGTGAGAAAAAAAAACTAATAAAATAAAAGCATTTTCAATAGTTTCATTAGCTAGTTTTCACTTTGCAGTTGGATTTTGGACCATTCTTTTGTTCGTGAGATGTGCTTGATTTCATTAGAAACTGATTCTATGAGTTTTTGAGTTCATAGGATAATAATATTGGGTTATTTCTATGATAGCCTGTTCCTCTTGAGAATCTACTGCCAGAGGATTCTGTTTTATTTTTTATATATTTAATGCTACATACACATAAATAATTCTCATTCACCTTTGATTGCTATCTCTCGATTATGTCAGAAAGTTCTACTTTCTAATATGAAAATAGGTATTCAACTTTCTAAAACAATTCAAAGATTTGAAGTCTGGGAGATCAAATTCACTTCATGAAATAAATAATAGCCTAGAGAGCAAAACTTTTATTGTGTGTTTACCACGTGCCAGGCTCAAAGCTAATTGTTTTCATAAAGCAATCCAATTAATTCTCATAGCAACCTTATGAAGTACTATTATTATTAGTCCTTTTAAGAAAAAGGAAACAAAGGTTTACTATTGCTTTTAAGATTACATCATTTTCAGTGGTGGAAGCAATGATCGGGCCTCAATCTATCCATCCCAAGAAACCAAGCAAGGATCCTCAATGCCATTGTACCTTTCTATGTTGAATGTTCTACAACTCGTTCTTCAAAGCAATAACAAAAAAGGAAAAATAAGGCATGAAAGGAAGGAAGAAGGGAGGGAGGGAGGAAGATATATTATCTGATACTAGTGTCTTAAAAAGTAAGAAAACAGTAAAAACGTGCCCTCATCTTCCAATAAGTGCCACAGAAAAGCATGAGTTCACTTCCATGTGATGGGATCCAAGACACGTAAATGTTATAACATAAGACGCTATGGTGCGGTGAAAACACTCATGTTTTTTAATCAAACATACCTGAATTCAAACCCAGCCTCTATCTGTCTCTGGCTCTACAGTTGGCTCAAGCATCTTAACCGCTCATAATTCAGATTTATAATCTACAAAAAGGAGACTGTAATGCCAGGTTTATATAAAAATTGAAATTAAAAAGTAAAATTGCTTTATTCATGTCCTTGAGATAAAGGCATTCAATATATATTGGCTCGCATTATTTTTAGAAAATAAATGTTAATGATTAAGGATCTATAAAAAAAAAATAGGAACAGTAAATAATTTCTGTGATGGTATGAGAAACCCCCCAAAGTTCATACCTGATTTTCATGTTACCTAATTATGTATGCTTATTTCATTTTTTTAAAATGATATTACCTATAAATACAAAAAATCTCCCTATAAACACAGTAATCACCCCTTCTTAATGACACAATTTTGTTAACAACAAAATTGCTATACCCTATGTTCAATTCAGGCAACAATAAAACACGGTCCCTTTTTTCCAGGATTACAACAAGAAAGAGGAGGCATGTGCACAAGTCAGTATGACAAGGCAGACAGAAATGCTTAACAGAATTTGGAGAAGTCTTGTGTTAGAAAATATTTCTAAAAGAAATAAAATGTGAACAAGGCTTTCTCAGTGGGCATGTATAGGTTTATTGTTGCTGGTGGTAGATTTTTTTTTTTTTATTTAATCATTTGGGGCCATGCTGCTACCTCTTATTCCTCCTGTTGTAACAGGATCTTATGATCTTATTTTCATTGAGGGACTCCCTTTCCTCTAGCCTCAGCCCTTTTAGTCTGGTGGTGCTACTTGGTAATGGGTGAGCACCTGACAAGACCTGGGCCAGTCCACAGAGTCCATGCTCCTGGGTATAGTGTTAGGTTCAGGGGTAGACACACAATCCATGGAAAACTAATCAGGACACTGAGGACAGGTCTGGCTTTGGACCAACAGCAAAGCTGCCTTTTTCTTTAATAAGACTGCTATCTTTCTATTGACTGACTGTGTTTCTACATCTAGGTTCCACTCATGTCACTATTGTTGATGACGTCATTTAAACTGAGTCTAGTCCTCTTGCAGCTAGGCCTCCATCTCTGGGCTTACTGTGTATTTTAGTTATATAAATCTGTGTGTGTGTGTGTGTGTGTGTGTGTGTGTGTATATATATATATATATATATTAATGTATATATATATAAATACACACACACACACACACACACACACACACACACACACTTCCCTACCTGCTTTTGTTGCCTTTGTTTTAAATTTTGTGGGAAGTGATAGGGAACCTAGTTTTTATTCCTAACTGACATAGCTTTGAAGAACAAGTAAAATTTCAGCATATGGAGTGGAGAGAGACACACTAATAGTGGGAAAACTGTAGGCAAAGGAATGGCCTGGGGAAAGCGTTCAGGGAGTTTCAAGACAAATGTCAGGTCATGATCCTGCTGTCCTCCTATTAGCAGCTGAAACATTTACTTCCCTTTAGAACAAAAGCCGTGTGTTGACTTCCTTACCCCCAGATAATTCCTGCTGCCTGAGCTTCTCATACCCGCTGAGCCATGCTGCTTTCCACTGGAGAGGAAGAATACGTTTACTGGTGTCACTGAGCTCAGTGACTCCCATTGCCTTGTGTTTAGTGTCAGGGACTTTTCCTACTACAGGCATACCTCAGAGATATTGTGACTTCAGATCTAGACCACCACACTAAAGTGAGTACTGCAATACAGTAAGTCATAATCATTTTGCCAGTAGAGGGTTTTGCCTTCATTTTCTAAAATACACAACATCTATGAAGTCCAATAAAACAAGGCACAAAAAAATGAACTACCGCTGTATCCCTGGAACTCTGGCATCAGCTTTTCATGTGGTTCCTGGCCTTTCTTCTATAGACATCTGGATGCCAATGAAGAGGAAAATGTATTTAGAATTGCTACAAAGTCAGCTGTAGGTTATACTACTATCTAGCCATTCATGAAAGGCCTTCATCCTCCTTTTTCTGTGTCAAAACCTAACTCACTTATTAAAGACCTGGTTCAGATCTCATCTTTCCCATACAGCCTTCTGACTCCACTCCTACTCTCAATCCCCAGCTTTCACTTGAACTACAAGAGTTTCCTAAATCACTGTTCTTCTTCTATTATCTGACCATCACTCTGGACCTTAGACCACGTGTTAACCTCTCCAATATTTCTAAAATGGAAATAAGATCATGTCACACTAAGACTTACAACCCTCCGATGACTTGTCCACAAATTGAGAATAAGACCCTACTCTCCCATCTTCTATATGACTCAGCCCTTGGTGATTCATGTGTACTCATTTTCCACCATATTCCCTTCTCTTAGTCCACAGGAAATAAAACGACCTCCTCATTAGTCCCTAAATACAGCAAGTACCTTCCAGTTTAAGGGCCTTTGCACTCACCAATCCTGCCATGAATATTTTCTCCCCAGTTATTCGCATAGCCTTATCCCTCACTTGACTCATGTCTCTGCTCATTAAGTCCTCAGAGACACATTTCCTGACAACACAACTTCGAATAGCACCTTCACCACTCATTATGCCTTAATCATCTGAGCAGTCAGTATTACTTGACATTATCAGACTATTTATCTGTTTATCTGTCTCCCCCACTAGAATATAAGCTCCACAATGGCAAGGACCTTGTAGTGATGACTACTATATAATGGCACCCTGTAAAGTGTTAGGACGAAGTCATTACTCAATACTTATTGTTGAACCAGTTGAAGAGCTCATAGCAGAACATCTATTTGAAAGCCAATAATGTCTTTAGCATATAATGGCCAATTGTTACGTGTTCCCTGGACTGAAATAAACAATAGTACCCAATTATGCTAATATCTATTTATAGAAACAATTTGATCCTTAGGATACTTGGAGCATAGCAAGCACTAAATAATTATATATAAATATACACTAATTTAATATATGATACTAATTTAATACAACTCTATGAGGAAGGTACCTATGTCCCCATGTTAAATATATGAAAACTGAAGCACATGTAGTTTAAGGGACTTGCCCATAGTCGTGTAGCTATTACAGAGCAGAAACAAGATGTGAACCTAGTATTCTGGCTCTAAATCCTGTAATTCTCACTAGAAGGCTATGGACTCTCTCTCTCTCACATAATCGTTTAGAATGAAGAATGCTATAAGACATGATCCTATCAATAGCACTTAATCAACTATCATCTTTATTGTTCACTGCACCATCTTTTATCAACCCATCTGAAATAATATGCTTTGAGAAATGTCTAGGTCTTCTGTAATCCCATAGTGTTACACACATAAGAAAGACACAGTGAGTATTTGTTGATCGATTGTTTAAAATTCAGATATTCTTGAGGGACTAAATCTTAACAACTACTTAGTTAGCTTATGCCGTTATTGATTCCTGGTCAAGGATAGAATCCTTTAAAATCAAAACCCAGAAAAAGAAAAGATATGTGGATATAGAAGAGAAGAAAGAATACCTTAGTCAAACTCGGTCTCCTGTATAATAGTGCTCTTGGTGTTTCTGTCTCTGGTTTTGCTCTTTAGAGTAAACAAAATGGGGCAACTTCTCCCATAAGTTAAATGTATCTGGAGTCAGAGTTTCTGGAATGGTAGAAAACATAGTGGCTAATTTGTATTTGTGCATAATGTCTTTTCATACTTCTACAAAATCAGATGTCTGCTTCCAATTCCTGGAGTTTCTGCACTACCTGTATTTTCCCATGACAATGCCATACAAGATGTTAACATATATATTTTTCAAAATCTACTTTGAGAAAAAGTGATTTTTTCATAGAAAGTGTTTGCAATAACAAATGCTCAATAATCATTATGCTTCTTCCTTACTGAACTGATCTAAAATGGTAACTGAAATTGAATTATTCATTTATAAAACAGCATTCATATTGTGTTCTTTGGCCTTTTCTATTTGGCATAAGGTCATTTTATTGAAAGCAGCCTCAATGGCATTTATCGGACAATCCTGAGCTCTGTTACAGCTAAATTTAGACTTTTCCCTATTTAAGTAGAACGTTGAAAATGATTCTTTTTTGGGAGCTACTTAAAGCATTCCACTAGATTAACTTGCCTTCCTTTTTCTGAGAGCAAATTTATATTGTGTTTAGAAGGTCATGAGTCAGAGATCTGGAAAACTAAACTAAGCTCAATGTGAAAATTTCAGCTATGACCCCAGAAATCTTCCTGGAAATGTTTTGACTCGATAGTTGGAAAGCTATCCAGGGTAAGAACTGATGCCATCAACACATATATCCTTGGTTCCCCTGAGCTTCCTTCTGGTTTGTAGAAGCAACGTTTTGTTTTGTCCTTTGTTGTCTGCTTTCCCTTCAGCTTTCTCATCTCCCTCGATTTTTCTCAGCCCTTTCACAACCCTAGTCTTGGCACTTTTCCCCCTTTGTTCTTTCTTTTCACTTTTTACCATCTCAAATGGAATAAACTTCATAAATAGCTTGACTCAGTTTCCTTGACTTAAAAAAAAAGCCAAGAAAGAAATACACAAAATAGTCACCCTAAGAATTCTAAATATCAGGAAAAAAAATTTAGCTTTAAAAAGTCAACCAGACAGCTAAATGCTAAACAGAGTAGAAAGATTATGAGTGTATATTTTATATATGTGCATATACGTATACACATGCATACACAATACACATATGTGTATATATACATATACATATGCATATGCATATACATATACATATACACACACTTAATCTTGCCTCACCTTTGTGGATGAATCTAAACCCGAATCAGATAGTACAATTTAAGCAATGCCTTCTTTATACACCTTGAGCCTTTTCAAAAATGATGCTACCACAAATGTTTGATTGAGCCAATTTAGTGAGAAAATCAGTCAAAGCAGCTATTTGACACCATTTAGACAAAGCATGGGCTCATTAACTAGGTTTTCCCACTTAATTTGCGGTTGTTTGGGTAGCTTGATTCCATAACAACCAGATAAGAGTATAATCTTTCTGATATTTATTAAGCAGCCATTTTAGTGTTAATTCCCTGAAATTCTATATATTGCTACAATAGTTAAAGTTATTTTCTAGTTAAACTTTTATTGCACATCATTGTTTTAAAGATGTCCCAGAGATGAAAAGCATAACATAGGAAGTTATGTCTTAAGAATACATGACTCTCTTGGCGTGTACGTATGAGGATTATCCTGTTCCTATTCTCTGCTCTGTCAGGCTATGAGCTCCATTTACCTGACAATACATTCAAATAGTAATCTACATTTCCTACCTCACATTTTCCACCTCCCATTTATTCTTTAACCAACTGAAATCTAGATTCTATCTTCATCATTTCTCCAAGACTGTTTTCTCAAAGGTTAGCAATAACCTATGAATTGTCAGATGCAATGACTTCTTCTCAGCGTTTATCTGGTTTCAAGTCTACATAACTTGAATGTTTTAAGTAACTTCTGTTCAAAACTTTGTATTTTGGCTTTTAAGCAATCATTCTCTTTTAGTTCCTTGGCCAGTCTTTCTCAGTATCTTCCACTGTCTCCTTTATATTAACCTGTTCCTTAAGAATAACTGGCAAACAAACAAACAAACAAAACAAACAAACAAAAAAACAGTCCTCTTATCATTCTCTCTCTTCACACAACACAGTTTTTGTTCACGGCTAATATCAGCCATTTCTAGATGTGGAAACTCTACCTATGTGGGTAGTCTGACAAATATAAGCCCCCAGACTAGATCTCTTCCTGAACTACAGTTAAAGTTTTAAACCATTTGCCTGATATTGCTACCTGGATATCCTATATACACTCGACATGTTCCCATATCAAATTCTTTATCTTTTTTTTTCCAGTTATAACCACCCACCTATAAAGGATAAGTAGAAAATTATATAGTTTATATTCATTGTACTCTTAAGAGTTAATATATACTAAGTTATTCAGTGTTCTAAGATCTTTATATATAATGCCACTTAATACTTGCAGCACACTTAGAGGGAAGTTCTATCATATAATTATTATATTATTTTTCATGAGACAGAGAAAGTTCAATAGTTTTCGAAGGTCATTTAGCTAAATATTAGGACCTTGATTTTCAACTCAATCTGGCTGAATGTGTATTCTTAAAATCTATATTATTTTGTAAAAAGGTTGGGAGGGAGAAAGAGCCCCCTTAAGGAAAATGTTGACAGAAATATACTATTTATTACACTCTAGTTTTATGCAGCCAAATTGAAACTTTATTTCTTGAAGCCCGCATTGATATATAAACTATGAAAGATTTAGTACTGAGCAATATGTATTACAAACTTTTTAAAACTTTACTGTTGTACCATTTCCTTGATAAGGAGATCAATTTGAGGGGGAAACAGACACACACACACACACACACACACACACACACACACACACACACACACACCCTCAAACTGGCTGCCTATCAAGGGAATATTTGTATGTGTGTATATATACATACATACATAAATGCATAATACATATATACATACATGTAAATAGTAGAATTTCTCATTTTTCTGCTATTCATATATAGTCATAAAACTTCAGAGTTAAAGAAATATTAAGAATTATCTAGGAAAACCTATTTTTAAAGATGCTTAGAGCATTTAAGTAACTCTCCATAGTCACAGACCAAGTCTGTGGCTAAATCAAGAATAGAACCAAAATCTTAAAACTTCCAGTCCCGTGTTTATTCTACTACATCCTGTATGTTTTTATAACACAGTTATAATAATGTTTTTAGTGTTTAAAGTACTAATTCACAATTTAAATCTTTTGCCACTTTGCACAGAGTTCTATTCTTTCTTAGTTAGCACTTATTGGGCATCTCCAACATGCAAAAACTTTTTTTTTTATAACCTCATAGAGCTTTTAGCAGGCCTCTCATTTCTAAGAGCTTTCAGAGCAGCGGTCCCCAAACTTTTTGGCACCAGGGACTGGTGCTCCTATGAGAATCTAATGCCTGATTGTCTGAGGTGGAGCTGAGGTGGTGATGCTAGCTAGCATTGGGGAGCAGCTGCAAATACAGATGAAGCTTCACTTGCTAGCCCATAGCTCGCCTCCTACCGTGCAGCCCAGTTACTAACAGGCCACGGACTGGTACTAGTCTATGGCCCAGGGTTTGAGGACCCTGCTTTAGAGGATTGGAGGAGCTAAGCATCGATTCTTTAAAAGCCTGGGCTGAACTTCCCATGGCTGGAATGGGGGAAGAGGAACTAATTGGAGAGAAAAGAGTTACATACAGGTGAGGCAGTGTGAGCAGTGTGGCTGAAAAACGAGGATGAGAGAAAATAGAGCTAATGTTGACAGTTCTAGCTCTTCCCTGTTTGAATCACTCCCAGGTGGTACAGGTTCAAAGAATGGGCACTGTCATTCCTTGGGCAAGAGAACCATGCATCAGTAGCTTCTAGCTGATTCACCACACTTCTGGCTAAGGTGCTCGTCCTTCAGTGCCAACCATGGAAGAAGCTAAGGTCCCACAACTCCCATACCAAATAACGATCCTTTCTCCAAGAATTTATTTCCTTGACTACAACATATTATAAATCAGACAACCATCATTGTCATTTTATTTTTCTTTTAAACTCTACATTGCTTCATTGTGGACTGGGTTTGCAATGTACAATGTCCCTTTATGAATTTCCTGTCATTTAATCCTGTTAGAGCCAAAGACCCACATTAGGGCAGAGGCTATTACTCTGCTTACTGATAAGGATAGTGACTAAGCTCTAAAGTGCTGGTCAGAGAACCAGAGCTGATTCTGGCTCCACCAGTAATTAACTTTAGCAAATTACTTCATCTCTTGGGATCATTTCTCATAGGTAACCTTACCCAGTCTGTTCCATCTCTTGTCTTAATTGTGGAGCTTCTTCTCATTTTTCATCACATCAAAATCATGACTGTGCCATTTTACAAATAGTTAAGATACTGTAATCTAATAGGCCATTCTTCATTGTTTTACATTTCCTTTTTTTCAGCTGTTGTTATAAGCAATCGTGAAGTGCATATTTTTATGTTTATAGCATATATGCCTTTTGTGATATAAATTTCCTTAAGTAAATTCCCAAAAGTAGCATTAATGGGTCAAAGACCATGCCTATTGCTACTGCCTTTTAAATATATTGTCGAGTTACTTTCTAAAAACTATATAATAATTCAAAAGTTGGATTCTTGTTAAAGAATCACACTGGACCATTAGCAAAAATTTTTTAAAAAAATACTATAGTTTTTGAGAAATCTTCAGAAACAGGGAGCATATTTTCTTTTCAAGTTCTAGGAAAATATTAATAGGAGGTCTATTATACATCACTTAGTGGTTCTGAATAGACTCATTATCTATATTTAATTGTGGAATGTGGTTAATAAATTTAATACAATGAGCTCTTTATGACAGAAAAATGAAAGTGGGAGCTTTGTTTTTCTTGGGTTTCCACAAAAGCAGGACCTGAAACAATGACTTAGGTACAATTTTCTGAGAGACAATGTCAGGAAGCATGAGTAGTGAAGGTGAGGCAGAGGATTTATGTTAATGAATGAGTGCTGCTTTGGGAATTGGGGCTTAATCCCTCAGGGAGCTTTCAGATGTCTTGTAAAATGGCTCTCCAGTTGTCCCATGGAAGCTGGGGTATTCGTGTACCAACTACAATAAAGTTGCCCTGGGTGTATCATATTTTAGCATCTTTAGGGGCCGCTATTCTCTTGGCACTGAAGAAATCTGTTAGGCAGAGAAACAAATATACAGGCTCTTGTCATAAGAAGCTATTAGCGTGTTTAGGAAATGTCCACCAAAGCTACAAGTAGCTTAGAAGTGGATAAGTCGATGTAGAACAGGTTATTAACAGCAACTGCTACACCTGGGAATAAGGGCCTCTTGCTAAGAGTGTATAATTCAAAGGACAATGGATATAAGAACCTAGCTCCCTCCTCCAGGAGTTTACCAAGCCTAAACCAAGCACTGGGCATTGAACCATGGTCAAAAGTACAAGAATTCTTATAGAGCTGATTAAATGTAAATATATCAATTCAGCTAAAGACTTTGGAATAGGTGATTCTGGTTAATTGAATTTTCAAGTTAAACAAAAAATGAATTAAAATTCTGGTTTTAACATTGATTAAAATAGTTTTCCACAGTCAGAGTTGCTTTGTTTTAATATGAACAGTCCAGTAAATGTGAATAAATCAGTTGTTTGATGTTTAGGACCTTATAAGGTATTAAACTAATCTTTTTAAGAGTCAATTCTTGATTCATGGACTAAGGATAAAAAAACATGTAGAAGTCTGAGTTGAATGTAAATTGAGTACTACACACTCTCAGTTTTAAAAATCTCCTTAAAATACTTTATTCATTGACTTTTGTTAACTTTTTTAATAAGCAAAATGCACAGACATAAGTGAAGGTAAACAAGAAGGCATGCTTTGCATAGAATTCTACTTCTTTAAGGTTTTTATTCTGTTGAGCTAATAATATATGGAAAGACTTGGAATCTGAACTATTCTGAGCAAGATTCCAAAGATGAATTAGGACAGTTATTAGATATAATTTGAAAGAAAACAGGCTTTTTTAGCTTAGACAAATTAAACTAAAAAAAGTATTCGACACATAAAAACAAAGATAATTCTGTCTGAAAAACTGGTCAGAAGATAATTACAAAATAACCATAATCACAAGAGAAAAGTTGGCTGTGCCTCTCCAAGCTCCACCATGGCAGAGAATTTAGGTCAGTGAGATTTGAGTATTATGTTGCTATTTGAAAGGCTTTCCCTACTGTGGAGATAGACACATCAGGCTGTTTTTGTCTCACATCATTAAGCCTAAAATCATCTAACTCACTCTACTTTCTATAATTTCATACTAATCAAGCAACCTTCTGATTATAATTTGGTTTCCCACATTGGTCTGCCTACAGGGTAAGAATGAGCTGGCCATGCTGATACAAGTGCTCCAGTCCACCGGGTGACTACAGTTCTCATTGCAAATTAATGAATTATCATTCTGTTCTACATCAGTTTCATAAGATATAGAGCTCCTCTCGTGATGATGTAATCTGTTTGTATTCCCAGAAGACTGAGGTCCACAGATATCTTATCATCATAGAATGGCCTCTCTGTGGGGCTTTTCAGGGCAGAGTCATTGAGCCCTACTCCCTAAATTCCAACAAACATCTTTGTTAAAACTTCCCATTCAAAACATCTACTTGCTGTTGGTCTTGACCATTAGCCTGAAAACTCCCACAGGTAAAACTTCCTATGCACCCTCAAATATGTCTCCTAAAAATCCAAAAGACCTCTACCCTTCATTATCACTATTTCAATACTTCATTGATGAAATTTTTTTTAAAAGGATAATTTTCTTTTTCTTTTCTGGATATCATTTTTGACATCATTCGGCAACCTCACACAAACCCAGACTCAAAACTGCTGGACAAAGGGAAGCTCAGATAGGAAGGGGATTTGAGGCAGCCGCTATGGGGGCTCAGGGGAATGTTTGAGATCAGAGACTCTAGAATATCACTGTCCAGATCGGTTAGCTTTGCCTTGTGTGCTCTTTGCCAACATACATGAGCTTTTCTATGCTTTCATTGCCACATATGTAAAATAGGGGCATAAAGAACACCTATCTTGTTATTATGAGAATTAAAATTTAAAGTAATGACCATGTAGTATTTGTACATTTTTTAAAATCCTTGTGCTTGCCAAATATGTTACACCAGTAGCCTAAAATCCCAGACACTAATACTTACCAGTTTTATAGACCTTGGGTACAAATCTATAGCACTGCCATTTGGGGAGTTGCCATAATAGAGTAATTTTGAGCCTGTAACCTACCTGAGAAGCCTCAATTCATTTGTTCTCTGGGATTTTAGCTGAAACGAGGGCAGTGTGTGTGTGTGTGTGTGGACAGAGGATTTGTTTCTGTGCAATGTTGTTGGAATATATCTCAGATTGGCCAACAGGAACTTTCTAATTTTGTCTTGATCCGCAAACTCTAGTCTGCTCTCCCATCTGGTCCCAGTAAAAGGACCAGAAGGGCAAGTAATGGTTGAATTTGTTGACCTCTAAGATTTATTTCAATTTTCAGATCTGGACTCTGAATCAGATCTATTGACCTTATTCCTTATGGGTCACTGGTCTTAGAAGAGCAAGCTGAAGCCTTGTTCCAGCCAGCTGAGATTCTTCCAGAAAACGAGAAATCTGATGGCCTGCTGATACTCTGAGTTATGATGTTGGTTCCCACAGCTTTGTAACACAAAAGACTAAGATTTTAGATTCATGCTGTTTAAAGCAGTTTATTATCTTGTGGGCAAAAATAAAAGCTTGAGGTAACTTTTATCTTGATCTATAGAATTGTATTACCATTGTGCCGTAGACTATATTAGAAAGGGGTATGTTCAAAAATAGTAATTTCTTTAGCATTCTCAGATCTGTCTGCATAACATCATGCAAGTACTCTTATTCTATAGGTCTTAAATAGATAGTCTACTTGGGCATTTTCCAGGTGATAAAGGGTGAAATCTATTTCTTATTTCTAAAAATAGAAAATTTCTGTCTTTCCACATTATTATGTCTTGCATATTATCTGTCAGTGGAGTTCCTCCAGGTATATAGTCTAAGTATTAAAATTGGAAGAATGTCAGTTGTGCTGGATGTTTGCCAGATTCAACGTGATATAAACTAAAAATTTTGCAGACTTTCAGTATAATACACTATCCTGTCTCGGCTGAGGGAAGTGATTACATTTCAGTCTTATGTAGACAATTCTCTTTTCATGTTAACATAATTCAGACTTGGTCACCCACCTTTATAATTTGTAATATTACTTTTGTCTAGCAAAAGTGAACACCTTCGGGATTTCTTAACATACAGGAAAGCTTGAGTGCCCCACTTTAAAAATAGATGCAGCAGATGCCACAAATATTTTGGTAGAGGTATTTATCCTTACTGCTCATGTTACAGAAAAGCAATGTTTACATTCTAATGTGTCTAGCTTTTACACTTGATGAATCTAAGTCATCTTGTAAAATTCACAGAAAATGAAACCTTATTTTTGGAAGGGCAATGGATTGGTAGTAAGAACAAGATGAGCCAGAAGGTGTTAGCTGTTCATTCCATGCATCTGTAATTCTAACATCTTCAAACTCCTGCTAAGCTCTTGTCAAAGTCTTAGCCCTCCACGATGTCTTTCTTGCATAAATGGGTATGATCTTGCAGATAAAATTTACCAGTAGTTCAGCTACTATATAAGAAGCACAGTTTCGGTTTTTAATCCGTGGCCTCCACAAACAGCATTAGAATGTACCTAACGGTCCCTAACTTTCTCTCTAAATAGTAGCCAAAAATTTCTACCATTAAGATGGATTCACTTGGTTAAGAATTGCTGTTCCCCATCAAAAATATGTATTACTCGAGGGACCGAACATTGCTACATCCTAGTGAATTTAAACGTTTATTCATTTATTGTTTATTATGTGCTAAGTATTGTACTAATAGAAAGAGGGCACTCTTAGCTGGTATGTGCATGACTTATCTTGAAACACCCTGCTCATTTTGCCCTGGCAGAAACAGTATTCATACAAAGCTTATGTGCAGAAACTTACTTTGGTGTAGTAACAGAGCAGGCCTTATTTAAATCCAATTCATGAATTATTTTAACAACCTGCAGTGCCAAGAGTTTACTTCCCCGCTCCCCTCAGTTTATTTATAAATAATTTGCATGCTGCTTCAATTCTGTGTTTGAGGAGTAAACTGAAATCTATTTACCAAAATGATTAGCATCCACTTCTACTCAGAAATATGTATTTAAAAAATTATTTTTTGCAAATAACTTGTTTGCTTAAAAATCAGGTATATTAAAAAAAGGTGAGAAAATCTGCTATGGGTTATTCATGTGAATTCAATGAATCTTTGAAGTAGAAGGACGTTTCAAGACCTTCATTATCCCCTCATTCTATTTATGAAGAACTGTAAGGGGTAACACCCCAGGACTCCTTCTATATCTTCAAACAGAAGTTCCCCTGACATTTGAAAATTATTTTCTCCTAAGATGGTCTAATTCTTTTTTTTTTAGCTAAGAATCAAAAAACATAGATGTCAAAAATAATGAAATAGTCTTCTCTGAGTCTAGTTCATTAGTGGAAAGAAGGCATAGTTAAAAGTTCCATAAATTCAGTGTTAAAAAGTACTAACATATATGGCTAATTTTTTTTTTGTTTTTTTTTTATGTCTGTGTTACGCTTTATCGACTGACTTGGACAGTGTCTTTATTTTCTCATGGGTTGGAAATCCAACAACTAGAACACCTATATTCTTTAATTTTTTTTTCTACTTTAATGAAGAGATTGTTCAGTCCTCGTACTAAGAAAAAAAAAAATACAGTATTCATGGGATCTGGATTCTGCCTGTGCCACCACTTGGCACTGTGGGATCCTAGGTATGTCCCTTCCTCTCTCTCCCTGGGCTTCCTCTTCAGTGTAAAGAGTGAGGGACAATGGTCTGTCTGTAAGGTCCCGTCCACCCTGGACCACCCAGAGTGTGATATGCAGACACCAGCACTTCCTTGGGTCTTTGGTACAATGCTGGGCACCATCTCAGGGGCTTGATTTTACTTCTCTCAGTCTCCAAACACCAGTAAGGCTTTTTGAGTTGCTTGATGTGGTCAGTTCTCTGGGTTAAAAAACAAGTTCAAATCCTTGTCTTTCTGCCTCCAGGTATACTGTTGCCAATCCGATTTTTAAAAAAAAAATTAGATATTTTTTCTCCTGCTTGAAACATATTTTCTGCAAAAAGTCCAAATTCCTTAACAGGGCCACCAAGAACCACTGAATGTGGTTCCTGAGTATCTTTCCAGACTCACCTTTAGTCAGTTTCCCCTTCTTTTCACATTCCAGGCATATTTAAATAATCTCGGTTCCCATTTCAGCTCTAACATCTGTCTTCTGCCTGGTCCCAAGAACACTTTTGTCCCTTGTTTGGGCCTGGCTGACTCCTATGGATCCTCTACATTTCAACTTAAATGTTGCTTCTGAAAAGCATTTCCGGAATCCTTCACTCCCCGCCCACCCCCTAGGGACAGGCCCAGGTGCTTGTCTTACATGCTCCTATAGTTCCCTGTACTCTCTTCTCACAGGTCTTACCTTTTAAATGCCTGTGTCACTTCCATTTATTTAGTTCCACTTTATTTTCTGATGCAGCTTTTAGTTCTCAGTATAGTCAGGATGTAGGACAAGTGCTCAGTAAAACTTGTGCCGTGAATAAAAGAAGGAATGAATGAATGGAAGTAGAAAGACACTTATGTCTTAATAGTCCAAAAGAGATCTATCTTCATATCCCAACTGGCTGAGGTTCTCCACAACCTTCCCTAGACTGAACTTTCTCCACTGGATCAATAGTGGGTGGTCAACAGACAAAGGCATCATCTCTGGAATGACCCGGATCACCATCATTGGTGCCCCTTCCTAAACATCTCTCCTAAATTTTGGTTGTATTTTGCCACTCTCCTGTTTCAGTACTCTTGCTGTCTCTGTTTCCAACCATTTTTATTGTATTTTTTCCCTGTGGCTGGCATAAAATATCATCCATGAAGACATTCTATGCAGCCCGGCCAACAATCCCCTCTTCCTCTTCAGTTAGTATCATAAACTTCGAACACTGCCCACTGTACTGTTACACCACAGGTTAGTGGTTATTCCCATTTCACTATCTCTAGACATGTTGATGTGTTCAATGTGAGATGTTCCTATCCCTTCCACAAATCCCAACCCTACTTACTTATCTTGCAAAGGGCACTGTGAACCTTCCTTAGATCATTTTAATTGAGCAATTTATTAGGCTCACTAGTTGACATCCAAAGAATCTCTGTGTCTGGGGTCTCAAACAGGTATTGCCTTTGTCCAAATTCAAGTCCCATAACTTTTTTATTTGATACATACACACTTTTAAAAGTTAATTAATTACCAACTACCAGTAAAAATGTAAGAGAGTTTTTGTACAAGTAAAGATTCGGGGGCACCTACTGACAAACATCAGCATATCTGGCAACAGCAGTTGGGACCAAACTCCCACAGAGCAATAACTGTTTGATATTGAGATATACCTTCTTGGTCTATGATTTCTTCAGTTAACATCACCTTCACCTAGCCCTTATTATTCATGTAAGGTAGTTGCCTGGCACCTACATGAGTTTGAGACCCTAGATAGAGTAGTTTGGGAATGTTGTAAGAGAATTACCTACTGAATGAGAGACAATATTCAATATGAAATTCCCTACCTTAAGATTAATTTTCCACTGACTTTTTCTCTTAACATTATCCGGAGGACACTGGTACTAAAATAATTCATTGTCTCTGTCTTTCTTGTACATAGCAGTCACCAAACTTAGTCACCACTGAGAAAACAGAGTGGTAAGGACAAAGATTTCAAAAGGCTTCAAGATACTGCTTAATTACATGTGCTCCTTAAAAATACAGAAATTTAACTGATGTTCATAGCAGCGTTATTCACAGTGACAAGAACTTGGAAACAACCAAAGTGTCCTACTATAGATGATTGGATAAAGAAGCTGTGGTACATATATACAATGGAATATTACTTAGCTATAAGAAGAAATGAAATACTGCATTTACCACAACATGGATGGACCTTAAGAAAACCATACTAAGCAAAATAAGCCAGACAGAAAACGTTGAAAACCACATTCTATCACTTATATGAGGGATATAATCCTAAAAACA
The DNA here is from genome assembly GCA_003508835.1 of Eonycteris spelaea. NCBI lineage: Eukaryota > Metazoa > Chordata > Mammalia > Chiroptera > Pteropodidae > Eonycteris > Eonycteris spelaea. The sequence goes on from PUFA01000004.1 coordinate 16,243,382, forward strand.
ACAAACGGAGACTCATGGACATGGACAATAGACTAGTGGTTACCAGAGGGTAGGAGGTGGAGAAGGGGAGGTAGATGGGGTAAAAGGAGTCAAATATGTGGTGACAGAAAGAAATCTAACTATGGGCAGTGAACATATAATGCAAAATATATATGACTTACTGTATAAAAAAAAACAGGAAAAGGAATTCATAAAAATGTCAAGTGTTGGAAATTCAAGTTTCTATTATAAATCATCTCACTTTCATTTTTTTTTTACATCTGAGAGCTGATACACATAATTATTTCTTGTTAGCTACTGAATAAAAATGCCCAGGAGACAGTGTTGAGACTGGTGGGGTTAGAGGGGGTTGGGAGGGCAATGGACTGGTGAGTTATGAAGGCTTTGCTACATAATGGCAATGCTTTTGTTCATACTATGTGACAAGGATTAGATATTACATTTTTTTAATACACAATACAGTTCTGATCTGTGTACAATTTAGAGAATACCTAGAATTTCTTCCATTATTATTGCTGCAAATTTTATCTGTGAACACCTCCAAGGGTATTCAGTAGACAGTGAACAGGGGTTTGGTCAAGAGTCAGAAAAGAGAACAAAGAAGCCATAAAAAAACTCACAGCTGGAAGATGTGATTTTTTTCTTGGGGTACCCAAGGTCAGGGAAATACATGGGAACTAAGAGGTGGAAGATTTAGAAATAATATATTGGAGCATTTTTAAACTACATTAAGTCTCTGAAAATACTTTGGGTTTCCCCAGGAGTTAGTGAGTTTTCTGTCACAGAGAGGTTTGAGAAGACATTGGGTGACTATTTGTAGGTGAATGGGTGTTCAAGCGTCTAATACAAGTTGGTCTATAACTTCTCATGTCACTTCTAGACCATTCATCGTTGTGTAAGGTATTTTATACCTCTTAAAATAAACTCTTACGAGAAATCCATTAATATTTATAAAAATTTTAATCATGGTTTACAGAAGATGTTGTGGTTGTGAACCATCTTTAATTTCTCTTTTAGCCTTTCTGAATTTTAAATTGAACACATACAATTTCTTAAGCAGAAAAAAATACAAATTTTAATGAGGAACCCTCACTTTTCCCTTTGGTATGACAAAGGAAGCTAGTAATACTACTCGAACTTATAACATCACAAATAAAACTTAAAATTTTTAGAATAGCTAAAGGTTGCATAAGAATAGATGAGGTACTTAATGTGGCTTCAAAATCTAATTTAAATACCACTTTCTTCATACAGTGTATCCTAATTATCTCAAAAAAAAAAAAATACAGCATCTCTCCCTGAAGAATTCTTTATAGCATACCCCATAGCTACCACCTGTCTAACTATGTAGGTCCTGAATTAATTGTCATCATCTCCTGTGTGTTTACTCTGCCCACTCAACTAGACTATTACCTCGCTGTCCCATGGCAGCGAGCAGCAGAGCACTTAAGGCATATGCAGGTATATGATTTAAATGCCTCTAGTGTGTGCGTTGTCATTTTCCAAAGATAACCATGTCTGTCAGTTTCATTTTTTGTAATATTATATATCTCATGCAATTGTAAACAATAACTAAATGAGAGACATTAAAAGGCATTAGTAAGAAGTTTTATGCAGATGTTTACTTTTTTTTTAAAGGATATTTAATGATAAGTCATCTTTCCATAGTGTGTAAGTGCATACGTGCATGTATTTGTTTTCCTCAATATATAGAGAAATAATGGTATAACAACTCCACACCATAATTAGGTAGTTACTAGCAGTGGCTTTTATAATAAAGTATATTTCTAATTTTCTCTCACCTCTTTCAATCTAAACCACTCATTTTTGTTTAAGGTAATGTTCATCCTGCCCTTGCTATTTTTATTATCATTTTCACTTTCTCTGACCACAAACAAACTAATGGGAAAAGGGGACAAAAGACATACTTCAAGTGTATACTGGAGATCTGGGTCATTGCCATTTTGAATATATATATTCCTATTTCTGCTTTAGGGCAAATGCAAATTTAAGAGATATTTTACAAATTTATGCTTGGAGGCATAGTTATAATCAAAAGGCACTTAGAAATGTTACTAATTTAGTTTCTAAAATATCTTTTACAATAAAACAGTATTTTAAATGAAGGGGTTCGTGTTAGATTAGGGTTAATGCCATATTGGTCATTCTTGGTATATCTCCATTTTCATAATTATTCATCTCTAGATAAAAAACTTTAAGCCAATCAAGCTTATCTGATTTTTTTCTGAAGAAATAGGACAGATACTATTGATGTATTTCAGTGTAGCCAATTTTCAGCCTTTACTCCAGTGACACTTTAATAAGGATGGACCAGTTTAGGGTATAAAAGGCTAGTACCCTTGCCTCAATTCTGACTAGTCCAATAGTGCAATTTATACTTCAGAGTTTTGTAAGGGATCAGCCTGAGGCTAGACCTCAGCTGAACTGATATATTTACTGCTCCTTCCTCTTTCCTAATCTGCTTCCCTCCTACACAGATTTCTCCATGGATACTCTTTTGACAAACTGCCTGCACACAAATCCCTATTTCAGGCTCTTTTTCTAAGAAAAAAAGCTAAAAGAAATAACCTTAAAATTAGATGGAAAGAACTCAGCAATGTGCTTTGACAATAATAATATCAGAGAAAAATATTTAGGATGGTCAGAATGGAGAAGAAATTGATGTTGTTACTTTAGAACACTGTTTCTCATTCAGAAAAATTTGCCCAACAAAGCAATATTGGACAATGTCTGGAGACACTTGATTGTGAGAAGTGGAGTGAGGGAAAGAATGCTACTAGCGTCTAGTTCATGGAAGTGAGAGATGCTGCTAAATATTCTACAATACACAAGACAGCCTCCTACGACAAAGAACGTCAGGTCCAAAATGTCAATAGTGCTACTGTTTAGAAACTCTTCTATAGATCCCACATACTTGTTCATTCTCTATGTGTGTGTATGTGTCTGTGTGTGTGTGTGTCTGTGCATGAATGTAAATATCCCTCTACAGACTTTAAGTCACACTGCATTGGCCTTACTTCAGATCTAAAGGGAATATATCCACTTTTGTTTCCCTGACTTCATGAATTTTGATTACAGCCCTAGAATTTGGGAGTGAAAAAAAAGTCTACCCGGACAAAGGTTAGGATGCAATCAGAAAACATAAAATAAAACATGACTTAATGGAGCAAGTCTAACTTTTCCTTTGGAGCAGGTATTTAATTTTCTTCAGTGAGATGATGCCCCATTCATCTTGCTCTGCACCTCTCATCTCTAGAAACACTCTTTTGGGAGAAAAGGAGTAACTCTCATCGAGCTCGCTTTGAATCATCTTCCTACAAGACAGTTATTGAGGGTAGATCTTGTTTGCCTCGTGTTTTGTTTTTATTTGCCTGGCACAATGAAGATAAACTCTTTGGTAACAAACACATTTACATATCTGTGTGAAAACACATGCACATGTATAAGAATATATCCATTCATACATATGTATCTGTATTTTCTATAATAATTAAGGTTATTAATATTCTCAAGGTATTTAAATCCTTCTCTTTTTTTGGAAAGAAAAATTGAATTAAGTTTAAAATTCCATTTTGTGACTCTAGAATTGGCACTTTTGTATATATCCTTGGTAAGCTAGGTCATACTAACCACATGCCCAAAAAGCAGTAATGGAGGTGATTTCTGTTGCCATAATTCTCGTCTGTGACAAAGCTCAGTCTCATTGTGTTTGAAATGTGTCACTCAACTCATCCCATCTGCAGGGGCTGTTTAAAAGAACTGACTCTTTGTGTTGGTTCCAATTCTGTTTGGTGTTCCAGTGTAATGAGTTTCCTTAGATGACCTCAGTGTCAATTGACAGAGGTATGGCTGGTCGAACAGCAGCTATTGGCTTCTTCGTGGTTCTTTGTGGGCCACAAAGAATCCAGAAAAATCTTGGTTTGTGAGAAACAGGGCATTGTAGAGGCAGCTTAGACAAATTTAATCTGTGAAAATGTAAATGTAAATGCTGAGTAATGGATAGATTATAAAAAATAATTCTTAACTTGCGGATTTCATAAAGGGATCCTTTAAATTGCATTACCCAAGAACATTTACAGTATAACTTAATTTCAAAAAAAAATCATACAGAACATTCCAGGAAATGGTTCTTTTCAGCATTAAAATTATTAATCATAGTCAGTGTTGGGAGAGACCTTATTGATCACACACTTAATTCTAACATTTGAGCTCTGAGAAGTGCTTAAGCAGGTGTAGCATCTAATAATCCAGAGCCTTTTGACCTCCTGGAAACTTTGATTTGATACATTTTCTTTTATAAAGAGAGGCTGGGCCTGGCTATTTGCTGAATAGCTACTGCTAAATCACTGATCTTCCTTCCCTTGCTTTGGAGAATTTACATAGCCACTGTTGACTCTAAGAATCACAACTCCCTAAGGACTCTTCTCAACTGTTATGTCTGTTATTGTCCTCAATGACAAAATTATCAGTCTTTCTGGAGAGATAATCAGTCAATCTAATGGTTCGATAAGTGCTTATTAAATTACATTGAACAAGGTTTGTTCACCTACCCACCCATCTGTGCTGGACTTGGAAATATGTAGAGGTTGAAGTAGACCAAATAGGTCTTTATGGAACAAATTAATGCAAAGTGTAGAAATGGCCTTAACACTCCAAAATATTTCCCTCATCAGCTCTCTGAAGCTGGAAACTTTTTACCCAGTCACGGACATCCTTGGGAGTCAATGAGTTCTCTGGAAATCTGCGTTGTTTAAAACACTTAACTGGGATCAAGAGTGACGACTGATTGAAGTGATAGGCTAAAATGCTGGTTAGATATCCATTTTCCTGGGTCTCAGTGATGTCTTTGTTGTAGTCCTTCCTCCCTCTCTCTAGAAACACACCCTACTTGCTTGATTATGGGGGTTTTCTAGACCCTAGTCTAAGCCAAGTGGAATATCTCTATTCCTTGACCATATTTCTTCATCCAAGGATAGGCTCATTAGCCATTTTGTATTGGTCAAGGCATTTCCTGTGACTTCTAAATTAGGATCTGGGATTTGTCTGAGCCTAGAGTGGTCAGCAGCATTGCCCCTTGCCAAAAGGCAGCAGACCTGCAAATTGGCCTCCAAGAAATAGAAGAAGACTCCAGGTATCAAAATGTCAATGTCCAGAAGCAATTAAGGGCCATCAAACTATTAGAAATATGGGTTTTAGAGCCAGACTACTGAGGTTTAAATCCACAGTTCTCTACTAACTGTGAGACCTTGAGAATGTTAAGTATCTTCCCCTCAACTCAGTGTGACCTTAAGTGAAATGAGGCTATCAGTATCTTCCTCAGAGGGCTATGGCAGATTAAAGATGGCCTCAATATATTTGATACTCCTCTCATCCAAAGGTAGGATCTATGCCCCCACCTGTTGAATCTGAGAGTACTCTGTGACTGCTTCAGAAAACAGCAAAAGTGGTGTTGTCCTAATTTCCTGGCCGTGGTATTAAGGATCTGGCAACTTTCACTTTCTCTTAGAACACCCCCTTTCATAATCCTGAGCCACCTTATAAGATGTCCAACACTCTCCTGGAGCTATTAAGTCCAACACTCTACTGGAGAAACCCAGTTATGATACTATACAGAGAATAAAAAGGGTCCAGCTGAGCCCAGCCTATCTGCCATTCTCACCAATGTGCTGTGGATGTGCTGGAGCCATGATGGATGCTCTTGATCTGCTCAGTCTTAGTGGGAAATCACCAAGTGACTTAAGCCACATCCTGACTGAATTCCTGACTCACGCAAACTTGTGATATAATAAAATAGTTGTTGCTTTCAACAACCAAACCAAAATGACCGAAACCGAATTGTTTTAAGATTAAATGAGTGAAAATAAAGTTCTAGAAATAATGTCTGCCTAATGGTAATGTTTGATCAACTCATTATTATCATCACGTTGGTTCTGGTCTCCACCAAACTTGATTATTTCACCCGTTAATACTGAGCCCACACTTATGATAAATCTCTTAAGTTCTCAGTAATCTATTTAGAGCCAGGGTCTTATCCCTTGTCTTCAAGTGAGCTCATGGTAATATAATGTTTAAAATCCATGAGATTCTATGTGGATGGTCCATCACACAGTCACACATCAATAAATAATTTTCTTTTCATATGCGGTCTCTTTCTTGAATCCCTAATTTTACCTTTATCTGCCACAAATCTGTGACTTTATAATAAAACAAAACATAAAAACAAATTCTGTCTCCAAAACTTTCTTCCAAGGCACAAGTTCTGCCTTTTACTTTTTTTTTTTTTTTTTTTTTTTAGTATATAAGTTGTAGGGAGTGCAACTATCCATGTTAGCAAGCACGTCAATGAATCCACCTCTCATTCCTCAATACCAAAATAATGGGAGACAAAGAGAAAGCGAGACAGAGCGTTTAAGAGAAACAAAAGAGAACTTAGCTCGAAGGAGAACCAACAGTAGTGATGAAGGTGAACTTACAGAACCAAATCATCGTGCTCAAGATTATGAGAAAACAGACCAAAGCACGTATGTGCAAACCTGCATTACTAGCAAATCCCAGAGATTATATCTATACTCCAGCCTTGTTTGTAAAACGTAGCAGAGAGGGAGAATATTTTACCATATATTTTTGGAGGTTTCAGAAAACATCTGTTTCTGGAAGGGTTTTTGGGGAAAAAATGGTTTTTCTAAAAATGTGTCAACATGTATACTTTCATTTGTTGTCTTTTCTAAGTGACACTAAGAGATTGGGGTAGGGAAAAGGGTTGAAGAGAGGCTGGATTGACTGAAAGGGACAAAACTGAAGGCGACTCGGGCTGGGAAACCGGCAGAAGATACTCATTCTGTGTTCACAGACATTCGAACCTACTGGGAATGGGTGTCCTTGATGACAGGCACAAAACCCTTGGTTCTCTGCTGGGTGGGACTTCAGGAACATATTCATACATTTTGTGGAGAAGGTGGTTCTGTCATCCTCCCAGTTAACCCTATTGCCTGCTCACTGGATCTTGAAGGCTCTTTTTTAAGAAAAAGTCATTTTTAGAGGAAGAAGTATATTAGACATGAATATTTGTCTAGAGAGCATAATTTCCCTATTTCTCCTTCCTAACAAAGCCACTCAGGTAGCCTACATGCCTCATGGAAGATGATCTCATTCAGAGTCCCCAGGGTAGGGTTGATTGGCAGGGGAAAGGTAACAGTCTTAAGCGGGTGCTTGTGCTAGAACTGGACATTAAACTTGATCCAATAAGGCTGAAGAGAAGATCATTTACTCCATAATTATGAAAAAAAATTTTTTTTCATTTCTAATTTTTGGATGTTTGATGTGAATAATGAAGCAGGTAGTCCATGATATTACAGGAGACCATCTTTCCATCTGCTACCTTAAGCCTGTGGATTAGGCCAGTACTGTAATTAATAGAATGGAGAAACAGGTCTTTAATAATGCTACTGAGCTGTGGAACTCACCCAAATCCTGCTCTAACCCAAGACATTATACTTATAATTTCATTTCTATAACCTGAAGGCAGTTAGAGAAGGTGTTTTTGAAACGTGTACCCAAAATCTCCCTAAACTGGGAACAAAATGACATTTGAATACTAAGAAATTATTCCTCTTTTCTGCAATTAAATTTCCATGAGGAAAAGAAAGTGAAAAAACATATAGGGACCCAGGATGACAAAAGGGAGGATAGGAAAAGAGGGGCTGAAAGGTCACAGAAAGTGGTGACCAGTAGAGATCAAAGAAAACCTTAGAGAATTAATAATTTCTCCATGAGCTGTTTTAAACCTAGCTAACTTTAGACTAGGGGGCTGCTTATTTTATTCAATACTCTTATTTTTTTTAATCCTTACCATATGCTTAGAGTAGTCAAAATCATAGTCACAAAGTAGAACTGTGGTTGAGGGGAAAGGGAGAAATGAGGAGTTATTTTTTAATGGGTATAGTTGCAATTTTACAAGACTAAAAGAATTCTGGAGATGGACGTTCATGATGCCAGCACAATGTAATAAATGTATTTAATACCAATGAACTGTGTACTAAAATGTTTGAGATGGTAAAAGTTATAGTATATGTATTTTACCATAATAAAAATATCAGAAGAAAAACATTTTTTGATCATATACTAAGCCAGTAGAAATATAAAAATTAAGGTACTCAGCCATCTAGAAATGTTTAATATTAAAATGTCTGTAATAACATTTAAAATTTTAATAGTTTCTTCTACGTAATTTCCTTAGAATAACCCTGTGGACATGTATGTATTTCCCCATTTTATAAAAAGGCATCAGAGACTTAGTTTCCTGTAGTCACATAATAAGTAAGCTGTGAAGTTAAAGTTTTTGGTCCCAGTCTGTCTGATTCTTATCAATCCGGCATTGTTTCTTGTACTGTACTATCCTGTACTATCCTCCTTGGAGAATTAAAAATTAAGATTCACCATCAACAATCACCTTGGGTATTGTAATCACAGTTTGAAGAGAAAAATTTTAGATAATATTGTGAAAACAGGACTCTTTGAAGGCCCAAAACTCTGAATGACACCAAGAGAGGGACTGATAATTTGACCAGCCATGCTGCTCATTTGTTAGATGGTTGGAAATTATTTAACTTGTGATCTGCAGCCACAGAACTGAAATAGAAAATGTCTTCAATCAAGATTTAATTCATTAGCTCCACATTCTAATGACTTAGCACTGGATCACAACTAGCACACTCTACTGCCTGGAAAGGGACCAGAACAAAGCCTTCGGTTCATGAAGGTGTCTTATCTTTTCTCAGAGTAGAGGTGGAGGGCACAATTTTGAATCACAATTCCTGAGAGTGGTTAATGCACTAAGTGTCAATGAATGAGTTATCCTGGTTGCAGAGTGTCAGGGAGCTGACCAATTGTAACACGATTAACCAAATAATCACGGATAGACAAGGAAATGAGTTGGACAGTGAAAGACAGAGTGGGCAAAAGTGCTATAGATCATCATTAGTGGATCATTTATAATTTACCTGTCACACCTCAGGTAAGACTTTTCTATGGATGATCATTATCCATAGGTTAATATTTCAGCAACTTAACATGCCATTTACAGCCCCTTATGATCTGATCCATGTTAAAATTTCTGCCTGTACTTACCATCCCTTTGTAGCATTATATTTAGCATTATGTAGCAGTATATTTAGAAAAGATAAGACACCTTCATGAACCGAAGGCTTTGTTCTGGTCCCTTTCCAGGCAGTAGAGTCACGTAAGAAAAAGAAATTATATTTAGTTCCCTGAATTTACCAGATCTCTTATATCTTCAAGCTTTCATTATTTCTATTTCACCTGGCTCAAATTATCTCTTGGAAATATTAACTCCTAATATGCCTTTAATTCTTACTCATTCTAATCATGGTAGATACCCTACTTCTGGATTTCTCTGCTGTCAATTATATTTAAGTCATTCTAATAGTCTATTCATATTTACTTTTATAAATTCCTAACCAGCATGGGCAGTTTCTAAAGATAGGACTATGTGTTTTTTACTATTGTATCTCCAATACCAGTTATATCACCATGACTAGATGTTCGTTGAATGAATGTTGAAAGACTATACAGGAGAGAGTTCCTGAGACTGGGTAATGGGTTAGAGCTCAAATCATTCAAGGGATATTCTTGCATTAGAAGTCTATGGTTCAGTGCATTATTAATGAAACATTAAATTACATGCATTCAATGTGGCAGATTGAATGTGCATGTGCATAACATTAATTATATGTATATAATTTCTAGCTAATTCACATATACATATAATTTCTATTTAATACAATCTGTAATCCCCACAAAGATGATAGAAATGGTTTAATGCATGAAACAGCAAGAAATTTTTAAAAATGAGGGCTCAGACAATAACAACAAGATTTTGGAGGCTGGAAGCAAAGAACAAGTGAAAACTGAGTCAGCAGAACCAAGAAATCTGAATTCTATGCTTCAAGTGGGAAAGCCAAGACAAAGCCTTATGTATGCAGATGAATCCCTAGAATGCTTAGGACTTGGAGAAAATAGAAACCTTTGGAGTGGGGATTAACACGGGACAAGTTGATTATTTGGACATCTCTTCAGGAAGAAGCAAGATCTACAGCTACTCTACCCAACTTCGTACACTCACATGGCTAACTTTCCTCACCCTGAGTTGCTAACTAGAAGTGTATTCTCTGGAGAGACTGAAACAATGTATAGATTTGGGATTCTAGACACATTTGAAGAGTGGAATCCATTTCTAAAAATATATAAAAATAAAAAGAATTAAATGGAAGCTTCACAGTGAATGTTGAATTGTACCATTCTAGTCTCTCCTACATGGCCCCCAGAAAGCTAGCATTGCGAAGCCAAATTCGGGGGAGGGGGGGAGGGGAAGAAATACTGAAGTACTCCTCCTCTAGTATATCTCAGCAACTGGAACTAAAATACCTGAAAATACTGACATTAAAAATTTCCAAAGGAAACAGCCCATTCAAATGACGTTAGAGTTAGGGCCATTGTGAGGAGTTCCAATCAAATACATAGGGTTTCTGATCAAATCTTCATTTCTCACTATTTAATATGAGTAAAAAAAAAAAAAAAAGGACTACTAGTCACTTGAAGCATTGAATATGAAAAAGCAGAAACCAAAAACAAATGGTTTTTAAAACTTTAGTTTCTTGTTTTATGTACCCTGAATAGTTTCTATTACCAATACCCTCAAAAAAAAAAAGTATAGTGCATCTGTGATAGAACAGAAGACTATATAAAAGAACATGTACAGAACATACTTAAGCTCTTGATAATAGAAAAAAATATTTTAAATAACACATTTAGAATTAAAGTTAAGGCAATCAGAGAGCAAAGCAGAAGAAAACTGATGAAAAATAGAAGGTAAATTATTGGAAAATTAGAGGGCCAATTCAGCAAGAACAATGTCTAACTTTTAAGAGGCAAGAGTAAATAGAGGGAGAATAATCAAAGATATATTAATATTTTTTCCCAGAACCAAGAGACATGATTACCCAGAAGATAGAAACCAAAAATTGTTATTGCAAATTTGAAAACACAAGTGATAAAAAGAAAGTTCTAGAAGCTCCTAGGTGACAAGAAAAGATTCATATAAAAAATTAGGAATGATAATGGCTTAAGATTTCTCTCCATAATAGCAATTCCAGATGCTACAATACAATATATATCTTCAAAGTTCTAAGAATTTTGTTTCAAAATGGAATTGTATATTCAGACAGATTGTTAAAATATTTTAGTTGTGTCTATATATATATATGTAGATATATATATAGAGAGATATCTATATATATATATATATAGATATCTATATAGACATATATATAGACATATATATATATAGATATCTCTCTCTATATATATCTACATATATATATATATATATAACCTGCCATGCACTCTTAAAACAAAGTAAGGATGGAGCAAAACTATTAAAAAATGTGTTGGCTCGTTATAAGGGATAAAACCAAGAAATAAGACAAAAAAAAAATGGTTTGGAGACAGGGGAGTAAGCAAAAGTGGCAGGTATAAATATATTTTGGTGTAAAATGACAGTTATTCAGAAGGCCTTTATAAAGAGCTACTTTCAAGACTGGAAGTGGTTAAAAGGGATATATTACTTTAAGAAAATTAAATTGATAAAAATTTAATTTCTTTGATGATATTGAGAGAATATTTACCCAGCTGGTAAAGAATCGGAATTGGATTAATGATAAGTGCTTAGAAAACTAAGCAAGTGAAAAGAGAGAAGAATAAAGAGGATGAGAAGGAAGAGGGAGCATTTAATTCCAAATTAAAAAAAAAAATTTAGATAGGAAAACTAACCATGTTCTATACTACACATCTAGGCTGTGAACAGTGTTTCTATGGTAAAAATAATTTAAATAATAAATATTGACCTATTTTATACTACATCTATGATGGAAGGATGTGGGGCAAGGATAGGCAGGATGGTAGTGAGAGAGAGATATATTCATGTCTTCCATAATGAAAAGTCAATAGACAATTAAAAAAAACTAGCAATATAAGCTTGCTATTTAGAGGTTCTAATGTAAATACTAAAATAAGCAATTTAGAGAGCTCTGAAAATGTTTGCCTCTGGGAGCAGATAATGGAGGTTGCAAGAGAGTACTATTGCTGTAAGGTTGTATATTATTATTAGGATGACACTAACTGCTGTAACACACAAAACCCAGAATTTATAATGGCCTCGAACACAAAATAAGTTTATTTCTCACTCATTAAACAGCCCAAGGTGAGTGTTTCTGTATGGTGTATATGGCTCTTTTCCATGAGCTCAACTTGGAAGAAGCTCTACCTTTTTCACCTTGACATCTAAGTCAAGTGAATCAAAATCCTAGCCTGTAACTGTGAACAAGGAGCATGGAGGGGCACACCTGGGAAGCTCTGAAGAGAGTCGCACCACTGCAGTCCTAACTGGATTGGTAAAACACAGCTGTGCGGCCACTTCTAACCCCTACAGACATTAGGAAATGGAACCTAACTGCGTATCAAAGAAAAATGGGAGGCCACAGATTTTGGTGAATAATTCTCATTTCAGCCAAAATTTGTGAGACCATTTGATTCGTTAAACTAAGTTCATGTACAGCTTGTTGCTGCAATTGTGATTTTATTCTAAAGAGATCAAAGTAAACAGACCAGAGGGAGTCATAAAACTTTAACAGAGGTTGTAATTTGATATATTTACCTGACTTTTTTTTTAAATTAGAAGTTTTCATTGAAGGTATGTATGTATGTATGTATGTGTGTGTATGTATATATGTACACACACACACACACACACACACACACAAATACTACTTGTCTGTAGCCACCATGCTCTATACTTCCAATAGGGTAAAGTCCAATGGCCCTTCCTATGAAGACAAACTGGAAATTAAAGAGAATAATTCTAAAATAATGACAGAGAAGATAGCATCATCCATACTTTACAGATGATGGATGAGAAGATAAACAAAATATGGTATGTACATCAATGGAATACTTAATGTCTTATAAAGGAAGGAAATTCTAACACACGCTATAACATGGATGAAACTTTGGTACATTGTGTTAAATGAAGTTAGTCACAAAAGGACAAATACCATTTGATTCCATTTATATGTGATATCTAGAGTAATCACATTCAGAGAAACAGAAAATAGAATGGTGATTGCCAGGGACTGAGGGGAACGTCAAGTTATTATTTAATAAGTATGAAGTTGCAGTTTGGAAAAATGAAAAAGTTCTGGTAATGATAGCACAATGTAAATGTATTTAATGCCATTGAACTGCACACTTAAAGATAGTTAAAATGGTACATTTTATGCTGTGGCATCTTACCACAATAAAAAATTACTGACTTCATTTTCTTTATCTGGAAAATGACATAACTTAGATCAGGGTATCTCCAAGGACATCTGTCCCAGACATAACACATTATCATCCCAATTAAGAGCCATTGAAGTTGGGATGTTTAATCACCCACTGCTTTTCTCTGTTACATAGCCACTTGGGAAAAGACTTAAAGAGTCCACTGGGAACCTGCTCCAGATAAAGCTGATCAGAGAACTCAGCAAGCCTTCCCACCTCCCTATTCACCTGAGACTCCAGTACAGCCCACACTGCAGTGAAGTGTAGTAGGCAGAGAATCTGGAACTGAGAGATCAGCAAACTGCTGGCTCCTGAAATGCAAATCTGCTTGATTAGCTTATCATAAGAAACAAGGTGAACCCTCCTTACCTGAGAGTAGAAAGCCCAAGAAGCCAAGAGGAAAAAAGCTCAAGGAGACCAAGAGGGAGATAACCTGTATTATCTGGGTTTCAGACTGTGGCCCTGTCTGCCCTGTTAATGCCTCACAGATGTCAGGTTCTCCCCAGGATCAACAATCACACCCCCCTCCCACACACACACACACACTCCACACACAACAAGAAGGAAAACATAAAGATATGAAAGAGAGAATTGAAAATAAAGATCCCCCTTCAACAAAAAACACTTCCAACCTTTGCTTTCCCTATGGCCTCCTATATGCATGAGATATATTGTCTTTCTGTTAACATCTGATAATGGGGAAAATTAGGTTTTCTTCTTTACCTTGTTTGTGGTCCATCCTTTTTGGTGCATGCCAGGCTGTTCCCTTTTACTCCCAAGGCTGTCCACATAAGTGAGAACCATTTGGACTACATGTTATAAAAGGGAACAGGGTAGGTTATGGCTCTTGGATCCAAGTTAGGCAGTTGAGATGCAATCTTGCAAGCAACTTCCCCTATTTTATCATGTATTATTGATTAACTGACCTACCCTATCCCTGAGCCTCAACTCTAGAGCAAGCTTCTAAAGGGTGTTGGTTGGCTCTGAATCCTTCTTGTTCAAAAAATGCATGCCACTACACCTAGAGATTCCATAAATACCTGTGCTCCTGATGCATTTATTACATGTCCATAGCCCCCAAGGGAACCTATTATTTAATACCAATCTATAGATTTGGGAGCTGCTGGTGTCAAGGATGCTTCTTCACAGGACCTGTGGACCTCAGGGAGGGAAGAGTTTCAAATTTAGGAGATAAATGTGTTTTAAAAGACAGCACATAGTTAGCCTTGACTGTAAATTGGGCATTTTATTGCATTTGTCTGATGGATAATCACAGAAAAAGACTTTGATCTTTATCCCCATGGCAATAATAAGAAGAAAAGCAGGAACCCTGTGTACTACCTTTTATTCCTTTTCTCTGTAGTTCTGGGAAAACAGAGCCCATTAAAAAACTTAGAAGAATCTCTCCATGTTGTATTCTTAAGTATCAAATCAAGTGTCACTACATGTTACTGCTCTGTAGTTGTCCCCTACCAATGCCATGATAAGGAGGAGAAAGGAGGAAGGAATGTAAAACTCTTCTCCCTTAGAAGAAAGACTAATATAGGGAAGAGGGAGGATGTTAAAGGGAGGCAAGATGAATAATAGAGGATTGATTAAATGCTGATATCAGGAAAAAGATGAAGGGAAAGAATCACCACGGCAGTACAACATGGCAGGCCTAATGACTATAAGTGATCAGAACCCAGTTGTATTCCTCAGACACAGGACTCTAAGGGCCTCTGCCTGGAGAATTCTTCTTTCCTCCTTTGTGATCAAACCAAGGTAAACATCCTACAAATTTGAAAACTGAATCTGGACCAAAAAATAATAAACATCACCATGCAGGGAAGCAGGGGCAGAGTCCAGGGAGCTTGATAATATGACATGAAGCTTCTTCCATCCCATGATGCACTTAACTGACTCCATTTGTCATCTAATCATTAAGATAATTGATAATATTCATTAAGGGCAGAAAGGTAACTTTCATTATCGAGTAAAGACCACTTATTAACTTTTACTTATCCTTGCAAAGGAATTAGTTAAAGAGCAAGTCCTTCAAGGCTGAGATAAAGTCTGGAATGCTAGAGCAAATGTATGTGGTGACACCCTTGTATATTGGTGTACCAGCTCACAGGGCCTGGCCTGGGTGAAGAGCATGGGACGCAGGGCCACAAATGTCTCATCTGAATTGACAGAGAGACTTAAATTTAGACATGTATCATTAAATCTGAAAAGGATTACATAATCATCTTGTTTTAATGTTAATATATGGACTATATACATTTAACAGTTTTAAGGTCTCAATTCTGTGTCTTTATTTTCTCATGTTTTTGTTGCGGGGGCGGGGGAGTACCAAATTACTTTATTTGAAGGAATAGTACAAACAAAATAACGTAAATAGATGATTTGATACAACTCTCATGCTTTAATAGAACCTTACTATTGGTAACTAACCCAAAATAACGGGACTTTTGAAATCCCTTGTATGTGTGTTAATGTTGGAGAGCGAGAGGAAAGGTCTTAAAGTGACAAGAATCCTAAGTTAAAAATTAAATTGTGTGGTATGTTGTCAATGTCAGTTTCATTTGCCAGCTGTTTATTCATTTATTTTTAAATGACAGCACAAGTCCCATAGCAATCCATTCTTTATCTAGCCACTGGAACCCCAGATTCACAAAATATAATTTGTAGCAGTAGTTAAAACTTCTGGAAAGAAAACAAACGTTCAGTTGTCTCAGAATCAGGTACCTCCTGTAAGATCATTTTGAATGACACATGTAAAACAATGACCCCTAGTGGTAATAAGCCAAATCTACAGTGTTTAATTAAGACCTAGCTCCAAATGAGTCAGGGTATTCACACAGTTATAAAGCAACACGAAGTTTCCTCGTAGAGAACACAGAGCAACCCAGCTTTATTTCATAACTCAGCAATTTCAGTGGAGTAACTCCAAAGTTTCCAGATCTCCTAGGCGCCTAGAATTAGACCAGAGAACTATCTTCTAACTTACTCCTAATTCCCCATCCAACTTCTGCCTAAAAATTTCCAGTTACTCCACATGTTGTGGGGATATAGCTTTGTTTTTTCTTCCTGAATAATAATAAACTCTTTTTCTTTGGGAGAAAATTTCCCTTGTGCCTAATTTGGGGAAAGGAAAGGAGGCAGAGAACATTACTCTGCTTTTCAATACAGAAATTAAATGAGGAATATCCTTCCTCTCTTAAGACTCTTACGTCTAGGATCTAAGCATGGAAGCTCAGAATGGATACTTGTATATTCCCGCTAATAAATGTGCATCTGGAATGAGGGAGGCAGGGACTTACAGAGGCAGTAGGAGCATGCCTAAAGGTGATGTCTGGAAGCAGACATGATGTCTAGCAAATGTGGCTGTATGCAATGCATATGCCATATTGTGTGTCATCTCCTGGCCAGATTTCATCCCAAACTTTAGTACTCCCATAATTCCACTCCTTTTTAAGCCTTATTCTCCAAACTCTCAACATCCCATCAGCAATTCCTTTTGCTTAGATAATCAATGAGAATTTACCTTGCTTGTAATCCTAATGGACTTCTGTCAACTTTGTCATTGGGATGCACTTACATGCTGCATGTTTCATCAGACTGGTGCTACCTTCTTCTTCAATTATGTATTTCTTTGGTATAAGCTGAAATTCTTAGTGTTATATTGTCAAACCCTTAGTATCTATACTAACACTTCTATGGGGATAGAAAACCATCTATAGAAAGTTAAATAATTAGATGATAATTGCTTAGATATTCTAATCAATTCTGGGGTGCTGTTATTATTGAGATAAAGACAATAAAATGAGTCCTATTGAGGATTGTGTTAGGAATAATAACCTGAGAACTCTGAGAGTAGAGTATATTTCCTGTATGAACTTTTCTTTTTAACCATGAGTTCATTGGGCTTTTAGGGTAATGAAAAGACAAAAGAAGCTAGTCTATCTCACAGTATCTCATGAGAATTTGTTGACATTATGGTGCCTCCTACATCATGAAAGTAGGCAATGTTGTGGTCTTACACTCACAGGTATAACGTCTTATTATTTCTTCCTTGAAGGGACTGTCTCTAATATTCCAGTTACCGAACCAACCACCTTCACCCACCTCCCATCTACTTTTATCACCATAGCATCCCATATCTCACAGCTAAGAGTACTAACAGAAAAGAAAGCAAAGGGAAACTTTATCTATTTTATCCTAATATATGTCTCCAGTATTCTTGACTTTATGTGTTCACTAGAACCTTTAAACTTTTCAGATTTATCTGGATACATATACTCTCTTAGAAAAAGGTACCCTACCTAAAGCAATAGTAGACCCCCCTAAGTATCTCCATATAATAATAAGACTGGATCGATGTTTTATAACTCTTCTATAATAAATAGAATACAACTATAGTATGGAATTATAATTAGACTTCAAGTTAAAAAGAATCCAAAGTCATCCTGGAAATGCAAGAGAGGGGGTGCCATGCATCCAGAAGGGTTTTACAGTAGGAGGAAAGTAGGCTCTGGCCAGCTAACAATCTTTAACCTACAAACTGGATAGTCACCATAGCGCATTCCAATTCAATTTTACTCTTTCTTTTTTTAAAATTTCATTAAAATAGTCCACATATTTCTACCGAAAGTGATGCATCTTTAATTCCATTATGCAAACAAACTTTTCATTCTGAAAAAAAAAAATATCTAGTGTTGGAGGAAAAAAATAATCTGTTTGTCCACCGTTGTGTACTTGCTAATCCAAAAAAATTAACTTGCAAATAATATGTCATATGATACTTTATGGCAAGGACAAGTTAAGCAAAAAAAAAAAAAAAAAAAGAAAACAAAAAAAACAAAAAAAAACAGATGTTTGCATGAGTTATTTGCATGAATCTTTAGGCTGCCTGTACTCCTATGTATTATTATTTCCAGTTCCATAAACAGGAAATGAACAGCCCCCAAACATCTCCCTTTGAACAGGCGGTGTATTTATTGCTTTAAAATGCAGTGTTTACTGGAGATAATCATGGATATGCTGTACACCTACAACCCATTTATACAAAGCTTTCGGAAGCAGCCAATTATCCTATTGAAGAAATCTAATCAACCTTTTTGTAGCCAGGCCTTACTACTACACTACGCATCAGAAACATAAAATAATGTTCCATAGTGAAACTGCAGAAATTAGAATCAGATGGTGCTGCTTGGAGAAAAAAAGCTACCAGCAAACTCAAGTGTCATTCTAAGTGTGTGTGTGTGTGTGTGTGTATACACACACACACATATGCATATATATATTACTAGAAACAATGATAGCAAGATATTTGCAAGAAATCAATCTATAGAAAGCAAAAGGGAAGCAAAGTAAACATAAGTGGTCCTTTAGTTGCTAGCCCGTACCCCTCTACTGCAGTGCACCAAACACACACATACAAACACACTCTTAAACACTACTTGACTTCATGTTGAAAATAATGACTCAGTACACACACACAGCTTAACCCTACTTCAGATAATACCTGATAGTTTCTACATACTTTTCTCACTTTTGTTATTATTTAGCAATAACTTCCATAGAAAAATGCATAGATCTTCAGTGTATAGTTGGATCAGGTTAGACAAGTATATCACCAAGGTAGTCATCACCAAATCCAGATATAGAACATTTCCAACCTTCAAACTTTCCTTGTGGGCCTTTTCAATCAGCCTTCTCGCCTACTTCCGCAATAACTGTCCTTATTTCTTTCACTATAGATTACATGTGTCTATTCATGAACAATATATAAATGGAAGCACACAGTTTGTACCCATTTGTGTTGCCCAATGCATTTCATTAAATTCATTTTACGGTTCAGTAATGGCTTGCAACCTCTGGTTTTATAAAAAATTTGTTGTAATGCTCACCATAAACTAGTGTGCATCCAATTGGCTTGGTATGTTTTTTAAAAAGCACATTTTCAGCCCTCTCCCACCGAGATTCTGATTAAAATGTAGATTACTAGGGCCTATTTCAGACCAACGAAATGCATATATCCTAGTGTGGTTCTGATGCAGGTTGTTCAAGGACTACATTCTAATGTGGTTTACAGCCGGGTTTCCAATCACTCTAAACAATGTTTTCTTCACATCACCACCTTTATCCCATCTAAGAAAATACAATGACTCCTCATATACTGCCTACTGAGTCAAGCCAAAATACCTTCACTTGGCAAAGAAAGCCCTCCATCAAAGGGTCTTACTTTCCTAGCGTATACACCTTCCTATTACTCAGGATAAAGAACCTCCATTATCTGCAGTCTCCTTAGTGACCCCCGCTGCCCATTCATCCCCACACTGCAGAGTCTAATGCTATTTTTTTTTCCTGCATTCAAGAACCTAGCAATGCTCCTTAAATTGAATAAAAGCCTCAGATTAGGATTTTCTGGAAACTGTGTTGGTGGTGAAAGGGTTGGTGAGTAAAAGCCAAGGCTATAAGGCATCAGAGCTTCCGTCAGGTGGACTGACTGACCTGTGTTAATTCTCCTCCATAAAATTGTGCTCTATGCTATTTCTTAGTTCAAGAGAGCATCCTCTGGCTTTACCACCTTGCTGGAACACCAGCCAGTATGTGGGCTCCTGCTATATTTGAAAACAGATTACTCTCATTTCTCTTTATACTTTCTTACTCTGTGAATAGAAGGCCCCTTGAGTTACGGCTAAAACATAAGCTGTAGAAATATATCACTAAATTCAGGAAACAAAGGGTAGACTAAATAGAGGAGGCCGTAGAAGCAAAAGGTAAACTCTAATTTATAGAGCTTGTTTTCTATCCTCTCCTCTCTAACCCACATGAAACACTGTTCAAATACGGATTGACACCAAAGTTCAAAACACTCTCAATTACCTTCATGTATTCATTGTTTTATTCTTCTATCACAAATTTTTAAGTTTCTATTATCACTCAGGTGCTTTTGGAGGTAGTGATACCACAGCCATGAGAAAAACAAAGTCCTATCCTCAAGGGAGTTACATTCTAGGGGGAATATACAGACAGTAACCTACAAATATATGCTGTGATAGATCATTAAGCAGGATAAGGAGGAAAAAGGGATGGACTACTTACAAATGGTGATAATAGGAGTTCTCCTTAATAAGGTGACATTTTAACAGACTTGAAATGGGTGATAGAGTGAGCTCTGCAACTATCTAGAGAAGTTGGGGAAGAAAAAGGATGAATTGCAAAAGCCCTGAAATAAAGGACTTCTTAGAGTGTAAGATGAACACCAAGGAGCTGTTATGGGTAAGCTCAGAAAAATATTTAGAGCACAAAGGGCCTTGTGGGCGTTGTAAGAACTTTGGAATTCACTCTAGGTCAATTAAAAATGAAATGGAGGATTTTGAGCTGAGGCATGCACAATGTATTTTATATTTCCATAGATCTGTTCTTGCTATCATGTTGAAAATAAACTAAAGGGAAGTAAAGGAGTAATCAAGAGAGGCTATTATAATAAACCAAGTAAACAATGATGGTAACTCGCATCAGGGTAACAGAATTAAATGAGTTAAAAATAGCAGAATTTTGAATCTATATTTTATAGTTATTTTAGTTTTTAATTAACTTATTTGTCAATTATAATTGGCGTACAATATTATATTACTTTGGGGTGTACCATACTTTATGGATATATTTTGAAGGTGACAATGATAGTTTTAAAGCTTGAGGCATAAGAAAAAGAGGCTTGTGAACGATGACGCCAAGGCTTTTGGACTAAACGACATGAGAGATAGAGAGAGCATTAGTCCTGCTGCTGGAGAACTAGATGGAGGAGGGTCTAGGGAGTCATTTTTGAACATGTTAAGTTTGAGATGCCTCTTAGACATCCAGGTGGATATCCAGAAAACAGTGTATATAAACGTGTGGAATTTGTGTATGTTCAGTTCAGAGACCCAAGTCTCAGAATTTGTTAATTTATAGATGGTGCATATAGTCATGAGATGGGATAGTTATACAAAGAGAAAAAATGTTGTGTAAGAACTGAGCCCTGGGGCATCCAAAATAAATGGCTGACAGAAAGATGCAGAGAAATCAGTATGAAAGATGGAAAAAATGTCCAAATATAGAAGAGGAGAAACAGGATGAGGTAGCATCCTAAAACCAAGTACAAAAAGTATTTTAACAAGAAGCATATGATCAACAATGTCCAATGCTCCTACAGGTAAGATAAGGTCTGAGAATTAATTACTGAATTTAGGAATGTGGAATTTGTTGAGTTTTTAACAAGAGCAGGTATAACGGATATGTAAATATAGAACTGGGATGAACAGAGAATTGGAAGAGATAAACTGGAGACAAAGTATAAATAACTCTCTCAAGGGGATTTGACATAAGTGGAGCAGAAAGATGGTGGAGTGGTTGAACTAGCTGAATAGTGGGAACAAAATACACCACACACACACATCTCATCTTAAAAAATATAGTATGTTTGTGAGCTCAGAAAATAATTTAGTTGAGAGAGAGAACGCAACTAAAACAACTAAAGTAGGAGATAGAGAAAGAAGAAAGAATTCCTGAAGTTGTATACCTAAAGAAGCAACAGAAAATGTGACCTGGGTAACAGGAGAGGTGCTAGTCTTCAGAGCATGGAGAGCTCACCTCTAGGACTGAGAAGAAAAAGTGAGTGTGTGATACTGATGGGGCACGTACAGTGGGGAAGACTACAGAACTTTTCTTCTAATTTCTTTTATTTTCTCCACAACATAGAAATTGAGGTCATCGTATGAGATTGTAGATAAGAAAGGAGCTATTGGAGGAGCAAGAGAAGGTGTAAGTCCTCTAGGAGAATGAAAGAGTTCAAGGGCAAGGGCAAGGCAGTAGGATTTCCAGGCAGCACTGAGGGCCCATAAGAGAATAGTCATGAATGTGAAACATAAGTGATTGGCATGATTAGGTAACCCCACATGAGTTCATCTTTATTACCATCGCCCTCAAGATGAAAAAGAACCATTTAGGTGATGTGAGATGTTAAGGGGTGTATAATCAGCTTTACAAATATTCCACTATCCCCTGCCTAAATGCTGTTTAGTTTTGTCCTTGTTTTCACATGTGTTGGTTTTGTTTCTCTAAGCAGTTGTAAAACTCTTCCAAGATAGTAGTGTGCCTCACATGTCACTTGAGACTTTTACAAGACTTCACACTGTAAATGACATAATGTACTTAATTCCTTTGTTTATGTCTTTAGCAAGCTTTTATTTTCTGACTATAAAAGTTGTGGCTGATGGAAAAACTAACCAGAGTCTATCTTTGGAGGATGCTATAAAATGACTACGCCATAATTATGGAAACCTCTACCTAGGAAAGAACAATCAATATCAGTAAAGGAAAACCTGCGTGATCACTCCTCTCCCATCACTGAGATTTTTATATTCAAAAGGAAGGAGACTCCAGGTGAGAATTCCCTTTTAGATAGAAATAGCAATGAAGTATTATTTTATTAAACTTATAATCATAAAATATTACAGCTAAACTTTTAATTTCCTCATGGGAAAATAGATCCAAAGATTTGAGAGATGTTGTTAGTTGCCACTGACAGTAAACAGCATTGGATCCTGTGTCCCTTCTCCTCAGTCCCGTTCTTTCTTTACAATGTCGAAGAGATGCACCAGAAACCAAAGATTTTCCCTTGAACCCTTCTGGTAGCCTGACTGCTTAGTTTTCTCCTTCTCACACTTGGACTTGAAGGTCTGCATTAAGATAACATATTTCTAACCTCTCGGAAGCATTCATCTTTGACACACAGAATCTCAACAATTGAACTGCAATGCAGGTATTCCCAATGGATGGTTTGTCAGGGTCCTCCAGATTGCAAATGTGCTGGACCCTTATTCATATTAAAAAATAAATAAGGCAGTGTTTAAGCTTTTGTCTCATTTGTGAACGATTTAGACATGAGAATGAATAAGAACCAGACCCAACCTCATTGGTGTCTCAAAAGAAAGGAAGCATGGGTCTTTCTAATCAATCTCACTAGGTTGCTTTGAAGTTAATTAAAATATATTTTAAAAGCACTTGATTCAAGTCACCGGGCTGAAACGGGGAATGCATAAGAATGAATGTCTGTATACTCTGGGCGCTAGAAGATTGGTTTTGGAGTAAGTAGACTTGGGGGTGAGTCTCCATGCCACCATTTACTCATTCTGTGACCATATAAGGCCATACAGTTTACCTCTCTGAGCCAAGCTTCATAATCTGTGAAATAAAGATAGTAATATTGGGTTCCTGGTTTCTGGTCCAGCATGTAAGGATGTTAGAAGTGTTCATTCTGTCCTAACAAGTAAAAATCTGAAATAATTGAAAAATCAGACATTCTTCTTAGGTCTGTCAAAGAAAGATGACCACAGGGCAAACCACTATCATAAATATTAAAGAGACAGGCAGATATGGAGAGATTCATAATTTACCTTGAGCTTTGGGAAGCTCAAGGTGGACAAATATGAGAAATAAAAATTCCAGGGGACCCAGTCATAGGAGGCTTTCACACTTTTGAGTTTTACCTCCAGGAGCTTTTCCAGGTCCTCACCATGAACAACAAAGAAAATCACCTCTTGTTTCCAGAAAAGAGAGGAGAAAATCAACAATTTTTAATACAACACAACATTCCCTACTTAACAAGGCCTGCCCTTGGGAAAAACTACCGTCATCAGCCACTTAACAATGGGAATAAATATACATTTTGAAAAATATGTCTCCAGGTGATTCTGTCCTTGTGTGATATCGTAGAGAGCACTTATACAAACCACAAACCTAGATGGTTTAGCCTACCACATACCTATGCTGTATGGTATATATAGTCTTTTGCTCCTAGACTATAGGCCTATACAGAATGTTACTGTATAAAATAGCATGAAATTAAGGTAAGCAGAAGAGAAAACAAAGCAATCAAGGGACAGTAAACATGAGATGTATGAGGCTAATGCCAGTGTAACAGAACATTCTGTTTTATGGCATTTTTAAATGAGCAGAAAGAGTACACCCTAAATAACAATAAAAACTATAGTACAGTAAATGCAAAAACCAGTAACACAGTTGTTTATTATCAAGTATTACGTACTATACA
The DNA here is from genome assembly GCA_003508835.1 of Eonycteris spelaea. NCBI lineage: Eukaryota > Metazoa > Chordata > Mammalia > Chiroptera > Pteropodidae > Eonycteris > Eonycteris spelaea. The sequence continues at coordinate 16,267,881 of PUFA01000004.1, forward strand.
TCATTGTATGTGCTATACTTTTCTATGACTGGCAACACAGTAGGTTTGCATACACCAGCATCACCACAAACATGTGAGTAATGTGTTGCCCTATAATGTTATGATGTCACTAGGTGATAGGAATTTTTCAGCTCCATTATAATCTTACAGGACGACTGTTGTATATGCTGTCCAAAACATCATTATGCAGCACATAAGTGTACTTTACCAGAGCATAATCTGCTAGAACTCTATCAGAGCCTAAATTACCTGGGGAAAGGGAAGTAGCCAACTCCAGCCCACTCTAGCTTTCCATGTGGGGCAAGGGGAAGGATAACTCTAACCCCTCTGGCCTGGCCCATCTGAGGGTTGGGGGTGGGGGCACTGAGAAGCCCAAATGAAGTTCACAGTCCAGGGGCACAGGCTCAACAAAAGGCCGATACCAATTAATAGGGCTATAAAAGTCTTCCTCTCCCTCTTATGTTACCATTACATTACTAAAGACCTATTTACTACCTTACCTTTACCCAGTACATGATGTCGCCTTTCAATTACAAGATACGACTCAGAATCTGAGTCAGATGGCAGGAATGTTGGAATAAAAATATGGATTTAATGAGAATAAGTAGACAACATGAGAGAAAAGATAGACAATGCAAGCAGAGAAATGAAAATTCTGAGAGGAGATCCAAAAGAAATGGTAGAGATTAAAAACACTGATAGAAATGAAGAATGCCTTTGATATGCTCATTAGTAGCTATATACATGGCTTTTCTCAATAAGGAAAATTAACAAAACCAAAACCTGGTACTTTGAAAAGATTTATAAAATCAATAAGCCTCAAGCAAGGTTAAAAAAAAAAGGGAGTAGAAATAAATTACTAATATCAGAAAAAAAAAAAAAAAAGGATTACTATGGACCCATAGACACTAAAAAGAATAAAGAAATATGAAAAATGTATGCCTAAAAAAATTGATAACCTATATCCCAAATGAAATGAACCAGAGCTTTGAAAGACACATCTCCTAATACTTACACAAAAAACAGCCCATCTAAATAGGCCTATAGCTATTAAAGAAATTGAATCAATAATTAATAACCTTCCAAACAGAAAGCATCAACCTAATGGGGTTCACTGGTAAATTCTAAAAAAAAAATAAGGAAGAAATAATACTGAATCTCAACAACCTGGTCAGAAGATAAAATCAAAGGGAATATTTTTTAACTCTATATATGAAACTAATATTACCTGATACCAAAACCAGACAAAGCTATTACAAGAACAGAAAACTAAAGATCAACAAGTCTCATGAACATAGATGTAAAAATCCTCATGAAAACATTTGGAAATCAAATTCAACAATGTGTAAAGATAATTATGCACCACAATCAAGTGAAATTTATCCCAGATATGCAAGGCTGACTCAACATTTAAAATTAATTAATGTAATTCATCATATCAAAAGCCTAAAGAAGAAAAATGACATTGTCATTTAAAGAGATGCAGAAAGAGCATTTGACTAAATCCAACACCCATTTATGATAAAAACTGTCAGCCAGTGAGGAATAGAGGGAAAATTCCTCAACCTGATAAGAAATATCTACCAAAACAAAAACAAAAACAACCCCATAGCTAATATTATAGTCACTGGCAAGAAATGAGAAGCTTTCCTGCTAAGATCAGAAATAGAGCAAAGATGTCTTTCCTCATCACTGCTTTCAACATTGTTCTGTAAGTCCTAGCTAATACAATAAGACACGAAAAGGAAATAAAAGATATACCAATTGAGAAGGAAAAAATAAAACCAGCTTTGTTTGTAAATAATATAATCATTTATGTAGAGAAGCTGAAAACCTGACAAAAATTTTAAAAGCCTCATGGAACTAATAAGTAATTATAGTAAGTTTGAAGAATGCCCTGTCAATATACAAAAGTAAATTATTTTCATATTTATAGTATATGAATAACTGAAATTTGAAATTAAAAACAATACCTACCATCTATCTATACTCGCAACCTCTAAAATGAAATACTTTGGTATATAATATGTATCAAATCTATACGAGAAAAACTATAAACCTCTGATGAAAAACATCAAAAAAACTAAATAAAAGGAGAGATATTTTATGTTCAGGGAGAGTAAGACTAAATATTATCAAGATGTCAGTTCACAATTGACCTACAGATCCAATGCAATTCTAATCAAAATTCAAGTAAATTATTTTTAGGGATATTGACATTGATTCTAAAGCTGATTTGAAGTAGAAAAACCCAGAATAGTAAACTCAATATTAAATGAGAACAAAGCTGGAAGATTAACACTGCCTAACTGTCAAGACTTACCATAAAGCTACAATAATCAAGACAGAGTGGTACTTGTGAAGGAATAGATGGAACGGACCAATGGAACAGAATGGAGAAGACACAAATCGAACTACACAAACACTGTCAAATATCTTTGATGAGCGGGCAAAGCCAATACAAGGGAGCAAAGATGGTCTTTCAACAAATGATGCTGGCACACTAACTATCTGCATATAAAAATGAATCTAAACACAGACCTTACACTCTTCACAAAACTTTACTCGAAATGGATCATAGACTCAAATCTGAAACACAAAACTATAAAATTCCTGAAAGGTAATATAGGAGAAAACCAAGATGATCTTTGGTATGGTGATACAACACCGAAGGCAAGACCCCTGATAGAAATAATGAAGAAGCTGCACTTTATAAAATTAAAAAATCCTGCTCTTCAAAAGATAAGGTCAAGAGAATGAGAAGATAAGCCACAGTCTGGAAGAAAATGTTTGCCAAAGACACATCTGATTAAAGGACTGTTATCCAAAATATACAAAGAACTCTTGAAACTCAAAAATAAGAAAACAAACAATCTGATTTCAAAAAATGGGCCAAAGATATTAACAGACATTTCAGTAAAGAAGATAAAAAATGGCCAGTTAGTGTATTAAAAGATGTCCAACCTCACATGTAATTAGAGAATTGAAACTTAAAACATACCTATTAGAATGACCAAACTTACATACTCTGACACACCACATGCTGGTGAAGATGTGGAGCAACAGGCACTCTCTTGCATTGCTGGCAGGAATACAAAATGGTACAACCACTTTGGAAGACAGTTTGACAATTTCTTACAAAACTAATTATATTTTTACCATATGAAGTATCAATCACACTCCTTGGTATTGGCCCAAATGAAATGAAAACTTATGCCCACAAAAATACTCGCACAAGCATGTTTATAGTATCTGTATTCAGAACTGCTAAACTTTAAAATCAACCAAGATACCCTTCAGTGCATTAGTGTATAAATAAACTTGGGTACACTAAGACAATGGAATGATATTCAGCACTAAAAAGAAATGAGTTATCAAGCCATGAAAAGACATGAAAGAACCTTAACTACATATCACTAAGTGAAAGAAATAATTCTAAAATGGCTACATAATGTATCATTCCAAACAGAAGACATTCTAGAAAAGGCAAAACTATGAAGACAGTAGTAAAAAGATTAGTGGTTGCCAAAAAGAAAAATTAAAAAACAGTGCATAGAGAATTTTTAGGGCAGTGAAACTATTATGTACAACAGTATAATGGTAGATATATGGAATTATACATTTGTCAAAATCCATAGACTGCACATCACCAAAAGTGAATACTAATGTGAACTGTGGACTTTGGGTGATAATTGATTCTAGGATTCTTGCTCTAGAATCCCCACTATGCTATAAGATCTCATTACCACTTAATCATTTAATCTCTGACACCCCAACTACACTACAAATTCCATGAGGACAGCCATTCTGTCTTGCTCACAGCTGAACATCATCTCCTCGAAACTATGTGTAAAACAATCTTTTCTTTGTTAAACAAAAGATCTGAGAAAGTTTTGGGCACATAAATAATAGCACAATCAGATGGTATTTTAAAGAGAATTTAATGAAAGGACTGCCAGCGGAAATGTAGGCAGGTTTAAAAGAACCATCAAACCACAAGATGGTACCTAGAAACTAGCAGCAATGGTAAGCCATTATTCTATCAAGTCTCAGAAAAGCATGAGGGCGTGGTGTTACAATATTACTGAAGCCTGATGATCAATGGAAGGAACAGTGGAAGAGTTACCACCTGCAAGGGAATGCAGTTATGGAGGGCAGCACCCAGAATGGTACACCAAAGCAAGAAGGAATCGGGCAAGAAAAATCGTCCTCTCCCCTCCGGTATTAGTCTCCTTCTTGTGACTTTTATTAGCTAAGCCCAATGGTAAACCAGAAGGTGAGAATAAGTAATACAGTTCACAGGCATCAGTCTCCCAGGGTAACAAAGCAGGCAGAAAAGAATAAATTTTCGGGAACTAGGGAAAAGAAGGTGATGATGGAGACTAATCATAATGCTGAAATTAAGCAAAGTGTCTTTGATATTTTAATATTCAGTTATGAGAATGAAATGTTAATACATAGAAAAACCTAATAAAGAAATGGTAATAGAATGTTTTCATCGGTTCACCATTTAAACAATTCCAACAAAGGAGATGCTGGTTAACCTGAAATATTCACAACATCATCCAGAATATACAGAATTAATAATATCGTGCTATAAAGGACTGTCATTCTCAGTTTCTAAAAAAAGTTCAGAAGCAGTTTGTCCTTTAGTATCCCCTTTCATCTAACTATACTCAGTAAGAAAGTGACACAGCTCAAACTTCCTTCTTCCTCCTCAGCAGCCCAGCCCAACCACTGCTCAGTTCTCCCAATTAGCACTTTGTAGGGGAAAATGTGAACAAATTAATGCTGATGATTACGGGCCACTAATTAGCTGCCGGCAGTTGTTAAATCACATTGATAGCTGCAGGCCGTGAGCTGTGCGGGCCGGCTGTCTGCTCTTCTCATTTGGGCTTTGAGGCCAAGGAAGAGAAGTGGTTTACCATGGCATCATGGTCAACCGTCATGACCTGCCTGTTTCCCCCATGACTGTGCATGGTCAGTGTGCTTTCAGGTAATTGTGGGGCTGGTTAGGAGGCTGTGGCTCTGGAAAGGCGAGAGTCTGCCATTCCTGGGGAGATGTTATCCTTTGTGACAGGCAGGGAGGCATCTGAGGTGAACTATGAAGCTAATGCAATTCTGCAGAAGCAGTGTGAATTCTTGGAGGCCAAACAGCTGTAGGGCAGGTATGTAGGCTGGAGTGAAAGTAAAAGGAGCCACAGGAGAAGGGCCACAGTTGGGGAAGAACTCGGGACTCTCAGGCCAGAATGCCTGGTGCTGAGTTCAGTCATCTCAGCCAAGTCACTCTATGTCCCTTGGATCCCCTCCCCATCTGATAAATAAGAGGATTTGTTAAAGAGCCCTGCTGGACTTGACAGAGAAAGATGTAGTATATGTCAACGAAATAAGGACATCACTTTTTTTTTTTTAATATATACAAACTCGTAAGAACTTAAACATCAAAATGCAGGTTGTTCCTTTCAACATAGTACTCTTATGAAAGTATGATACTCGGTACAAAGATGTTGTCATGTCTCAAGCTACATCTGGACATCTGTTTGGAGAACTGCCAGAAAAACAAACACTTGCAACTCAAAAATAAATAAATAAATGAAATCCTCTTAATCATTTACACCAGTGGTTCTTAACCAGAGATGCTTTGGTCTCAGCCCTCATTGCCCCGGGACATTGACAATGAATGGAGACATTTCTGGTTGTCACAGCTGGGGGTAGAGAGAGGGGAAATGCTATTGACATCTCATGAGCAGAGACCAAGGATGCTGCTAAACATCCTCTTGTGCACAGGACAACCCCTTGCCCCATAGCAAAGAATTATCCAATTTTTTTGAGAAACACTGATTTACACTGATTTCCTGCAGGGAAAATTTGGTTAATTTTGTGGAACTATCCAAAGGTCAGTTAGAACTAAGTCTAATGATTGAGGTGTTTCATCAAGTTGGAAAATGCCATTTTTGGACTGAAATAAGGAGTGATTTCAGAATAATGAGACTGATCTTCTTGCATGACAATTTCCAACATGGAGTCCATTAAAAAGATTTCAAGCAATATTGGCACTCATTTATTAATTCTTCCACTCACTAAATATTTATTAAGCATTTAATATGTGTTAGGGATTGATTAGCAAGAAAAATTCCTATGTTCAAGGAGCTCTTGGTCTAGAAACACAAGGCTAATGTACTTAGGCTATCTGGTAGAGGACGCCTTTCACTATTCTGCCTCTCCAAAGATTGTTTCTTGTGAGGATTACACAAGTTCATAGACATAGGATATTTACAAGTACTTAACACATAGCAATCGCTCAATATATGTTAAATGTGAATTATTAATATTAAAAATGTAATAACCATAGATGATTTTCCAAATGGATTCCTTTGGAGAATAAATATTCTTTGGAAGCATACCCCGAGGAATTCTCGCTGATACACATATATTGCTAATTGTGCATTTTCTATGTTAGGTTGTGATTAACAAGGTTTTCCACCAAGGGACGTATCACTGTATCCTCAGTAGAAGTGCTTAGATCATAAAAAATATATATCAAGCATATTGTACATATTTGTCTTACATTTCTGATTTGGAAGGTACTATACAGGTTAGTATTATAGATATAACATAATAGAGTAAACTAACTCTGCTCTCATCAGACTTTTAATAAAAGGAAAATACAAGAGTATTAAACCAAATGACTTCAAAAAGAAGGTGCCAGGAATTTTTGCAATAAGAAAAGCTGGTATGGAGTGTTGAAATGGGAAGTGTCTGAGCTGGTTGAAGGCTAAGAACATTAGTCTCACTTCTGATTCAGAATTATCTTAGACCCAGTAGATGGAGTCACAGAGCCCCCCAAGTAGCTCATTGGAAAAACTCAGGGCTTGATGCATTATGGAACTCAACATTATCATCAGAAATGTGACTTTTTTCTGAGCTGAAAGCATCTTGCCAATATTTTCTGAGATCTCCTGGAATACCTGTTTAGCGTTAAACAAAAGAAGGGCTACGAAAGATAGTATGTAAATCGAATCTCTGCATACCAAATTTTACTGGAAATGCACCGGGGATTTCATTATTTAAAAGACTTTTGTAAAGAGTCCTTATGAAAAGCAAGTAAGGGATTTGGAGGATTGTCAAGTTGAACCATTTTCCAGCTGTGAGACTCAGAGTAAGTCATTTTGACCCACTGAAACTTATTGACTCCATATATAAAGATTCTCTTTCCTCATCTTTCTCAAAAGTCTGTAGTGAGTTGTGACAGCACCTTGCAAACTATAAGGTGGTGAGCACTTCGATTTCTTGAAGATGTTTAATTTGTATATAGTGGGTTGTTTTAGAATGAGATTGCTATTAATTTGAATCACTATTTTATAGGTTAAAAAAAGTTTGGATTTTGGAATCATATGATTTAACCTAATTATTTCAGCTTTCTCTTACAGGAAATGGTACCACTGAAGTAAAATTAGAGCAAGATTTCAAGACCTAAACATCTGAGCTAGCCTTCACCTTGAAAACATGGGCAAAATGATGTCAGAACAATCTATTCTATAGAATTCTGGTACAATGGAATGGGCTAATGGAAGAGAAGATATTTTAAGTAAATGTTATGATGCCATGGATATATATTGGAAAGCAATGTAAAGTTTTTCTCCCTCTAATTATGAATTTGAGTTGAACTTTATGTTTACATGGTGGAGGCACATCTTGGTAGGAATTAAGGTCACTTATCTAGAACCTCTTCCCATTCCAGATTACACATGCAGGACGTTCCAGGGTGTGTTTCAGGGATTCGATTATTCCATTTGTTGAAGGAAGAAGGAAGAAGGGAGAAGGAGAAGGAAGAAGGAAGAAGATGAAGACAAGGACAAAGACGAAGAAGAAGAAAGAAGAAAGATGAAGGAGGAGGAGGAGGAGAAAGAGAGGAGGAGGAGGAGGAAAAGTAGGAGGAGAAAGAAAACGTTACGGTAAATCTTCATGAAAAGGAAATAGAAAGTTGGAGATTTTCCCAGATTCACCATTTCTTGAGTATGTGAAAACAGAGATAAAACTCTTCCATGCTGCCATTTATCTATCAGGGACTGTGCCATAATAAAATTCTATAATTGCAAAATCCTTATCAAAATAAATGGCATGTTTATGCTTTGAGATTTCCAGGAAATAAGGAAGTCAAATAGTGATTATTCTTAATAGTGTTCTATTACATCAGTTCCAGACTGTTTGGTATCTGGCAGGAATTGTGGGATGAAAAGGATATAGCTCGTATGGCTCTAGCAGCCCTGCAAACTAATTGCTTTATAAGTGCTTTCACACAATTTCAGGAGGCAATGGAAACAGATGAGCCATCAAATGGAAAAGCAGGACTTTCTTGCCCCTCCCTTTCTCACTGGTTAAGCTCTCTACCAATAGGCTGCCTGGAGGAGGCTCAGTGTTCACAACAAAATATACTTTTATCTCAGGAGACATAGCCAATTACCAGAAACAAAATAAATAGATAACAAAACCTAACCAAACTTTTCTCCATTTATATCTTAGTTATCTCCTAGAGGAGTGTGCCCCAAATAGCATGTCTGATTCTTCTTCATGATGAATTCCAATCTTTAATCTTTAGTCTCATAACATCTGTGCATCTATTTGTAAATCTGTATTTTATGGGAAAAAGAAAAGTCTATAATTTAAAACTGCCAAGTATCATGAATGAAATAAGGGATAAGATACCAAGTCAAGCCAAAGCCCAAATTCACTGCAGAGACAAGTGACAATGATTGATCACCTTGCAGTGTAATGACGAGGATAATCATAACAAGTCCTGATAATAAAAGTCTTTGAAATTCATTTCTTCTCTTTTTTATTCAATCAACCTATAAATTGTCTCTCTTTTTCTGACACTATTCTAGGTTCTGGGGTAGAGTGGTGGTAAATACTTTTATCATTATTACTTTTTTTGAACAAGGTAAATGTTTTCTGGAAGCTTAAATTCTAGGTAGAAGGGGATGGGCAAGGGAGGCATGCATCCATGAGCACAGAAGAAAATATCAGAGTGACAAGTGTTGTGATGAAACTAAACAGGCTAGTGTGCATTCATCCTCCATCACAAGCCTGTGAAACAGCTCAAGTGAGTAATTGGGATTCCTATTAGTACAAGATTCACAAAATGTCTTGGTTTAGGCAAGACTGAACGGCCAGGAATCTCTGAAACCAGGAATCTCTGAATCAAGGACTGGCTCCCAGTTCAAACTTCTGTTCCCTGTGCCATGTTGCCTAAGAGGTGTCATTTCTTAAACATGCACATGACCAGACATGCGCACACTCTGAGATTCATAGCAAATTTACTAATGAAGGATTGATGATTTTGAATTAGATGGAGGTGAGTTTGGATTCTGGATCCTCCATTTATTGTTGTCTGTGAACTTGGACTGCTCTAAGCCTCAGTTTTTCTATCCATTAATAATCCATGATGACAGATTGGTAAAGGAGATTGAAAACGATTTATGTTTGTTTTTAATTGCTAACTAGCACAAGTTTGTAGAATGGACTAAGAGAGGAAAATCTTGTCAGGAAGAAAGCATAATATTGTAACCTGCAATGTGTATTTTCTATTACCCATAATTTGAGGGGCAATCGAATTTCCCAATGAAACATGACAGGTGTTAAAATGTCAGCTCCTTATGTTGGAAAGTTAATTGATGACTTGGTTTATTTGTGGAAAAATTGTAAACCCCCCTCTCATGTTTAACAAACTTAGGGGCAAATAATTACTTAAAAATGTTTCTGTCTTTAAGAATTGAAGATTATTATAATTGTCATCTGAAACTATAACTGAAAAGAAAAGCAAAACTAACACTAAAGTATCGGTCATACTAATTATTTCTGAATGATAAAAATCTAGTCTTGGGTGATCTTTGCAGATCATCCCCCTCCTCCCACAAATCAGAATAAAGGTCAGGTCTCAGATCTCAGGGGTACATAACTAAATTAATCAAGCTTTCAGCACAGTAGACAGCATCCTCCGAAGGAAATGTAAAGGAATAAAAGGCACTTTTACTGCACAAGTGTCTATATATCGAGTATTTTTTGCAACTCTCATTTGTATCCATAGACAGCTGAGGTTCTAAAAACAGGTTATATGTAACTTAATTTTCTTTGTGGGGAATCAGTAATTTATTTTAATTTCTATTTTTTTGACTTTTTAATTAAAGGAGGATATTTAGAGGCTTCAATTTACAAGGCTGTTTTGAAGTTTTAGAAAGATAATTTAATTCATTTAGCATAGAACCTGACACATAATAGGCATTAAATAAGCCTTAGATATTATTACCATTATTATGCCTTCCCAGAAGTTTAGTTCATAAAGTCATAAAATGAAACTGAAGCTAAAATGAAAGTTTAATGAAAGCAGAATTTGTTTTACTCATAGTTTTTTAGAACCTTCTTTGGCCAATAGCTGTGAAATATTGAGAAGGAACCTGTCTCTATTTACAATACTTTTCACATATTATTTTTTGAGGAAAAAAACCTTTCCACATTTATTTATAAATATTACAAATATTTACAAACTAGTAATTTGGAGAAGGGCTCATTTATTGGCGTGTTTGGGACCACAAAGCATTTTGTCCAGTTTCATTTATACAGGATGCATTGCTGTGACATCCAGCCTTTTGCACATTTTAACTGATGCTATGTTCCCCAGCTCCCCAATTTCTAAATACATGGTAGCACTCCGAAACGTGTGGTCAGTATTTATCAGGATCCCTGTTATAGCAATTACCTCTGTATCTGTCTGGATTCTCGACCTCCAGGAACACCCCCTAGAGATTTGGAGACAAGCCTCAAGCATGTCTGCAACCTCCACAGGATGTAGCTCTGTCCCTTTCACACTGTAAGGTTAAATTAATGCTTGACACGAATAGTTCTCTCTCCAGGGAGTGAACAGAGTGATGGGAAATTATGTGGAAGCTTAAAGTGCTTTTTACATACCTTTACCACATACTTTGATTGATTCAGAGGGCTAGAAAAAAAATTTTTTTGTCTTCATTGAACCCATAGAGTCTAAAAAATTTCCCTGTATTTTACAGTAATATTCCTGACTTGGGAATACAAATGTAGGCTTCTGGATGGTGACACAGAAACTGAATTGTGTAGAAATTTGAATTTGGCAAGCTTTTTCTCTGAACCATATCGAACAGAGACCTTGAATGGATTCCCCCATTTCTATGAGCATCAGAACATCTCTCATTAATATTAGAGTACTCTGTTGATTACTTGTGCATGTTGCTAAGACGCAAGCTGAGATGCTCGCTGAGTGTTTCTTCTTGCTTTGCTTCTTTTGTTTCTCCTTTTTGTTTATTGTATTTGCCTAATGTGGTTCTTACTAATGATATTAGAGAATGCAAATCAGCTTTGATTGAAAACTCATAGTCGCACATTTACCTAAAGACAGTCATTTACTGTAAGTTCCTTCCACAGGATGGGAGAGAAGCGGGGTAGGGGAGTGGGATGGAGAGAGAAGGGACATGCGTACGTGGTTAATCCCAACCTCAGTATCTTTCTGCTTTCATGGCACAGTCAATGACTGCTGTGGGACAGGACTGGGGTGGAGGAGGGGAGCAGTTCTATTTCCAGCAACTTCCATTATGCACAGCATAATGACCTGCTTTCCCCGGTCCCTCGGCCTTGAATCTGTGCACTTCCCTGAGCAAGCAGGGCCTTTGCACGCACCATACTGCCTTCCTCAAGGACTGCAAACAGCGCAGATTGCTTTAGTAGTGCTCACTTAGCAGTTGTTAGGGCAAAGTCAGCTTTTCTTCTCTGCCTACATTCCATACCTCTAGAATCATTTTCTAATCAATTACAACTTACCTCAAACTTTGAAATGTTGCTGGTTAACCACCACGTGGAGTCAGAACCCTATTAATACCTACTGGCACCGTATAAATCTTAGTTAATGGGTTGTCTAATCTGACACATATTCTACTCTCAACTAGTGCCCTGGCAGCATTTTCTCTTGTCACGGGAGGGACGCCAGTCATACAGAACTCTCAGTACAGTAGGACAATGCTCAACCTAGTTACACAGAGAGCTTGGCCACCACCATCTAAAATGGTTTGGATTAATAGTCTTTTTCCTCAGGAGTCAATAAACAAGCTCCTAGGTCCACGCAAGCTTCTAATAGCAAAAGCTCAGTGTTGCCATTTATCATTGCCACCAGAAAACCAGAAACTCCATTTGTTTCCTCTGCTGCTGACAAATGTAATTTATAGGCTTTAAAGACCTAATTATTTGCTGCAAAGCAGGATTAAATCCAAATGCTTCTTGCCTGAGGGGTGAAACAGGCAGTGGATATCTTGGAAGTCTGGGGCCTCCAAAATTAATTTCAGGTTCTCAGGTGAAAGGAGATAATGTATGTAAAATTGTAAGTTCAGGCCAATATGAAAGCAAGACAAGACATAATGTTTTCGTACAACCGGTACCCCTGCGGAGCATTTACTGTAATTGCTGCTCATCCCAGATCCCCTCATACCTTTTCTGGGCATCTGCCCCTTGGCTTCTGTATCGTTGAGTACTACATCCAACTCCTTCTCATAGGGCTGCTTTGCCTGCCAACAAGAGAGCTACAAGTACCTGGAAATTTACTTTCTTACTCCCTCCCCAGGGCATTCTTCAGCCAAAGCTAACTGGTAAAAAGAAATTAAGACCCATCTCCCTCGCCTTGATGAATGCTGAATAAACTCAGGTGAAATTCACATCCCCAAGTTCCTGTGCAGTATCCAACTGAGGCTGGTTTTCATATTGAAATGGCTTTCTCTCTTGGAGGCTTCCCTTTCCTTGTCTTTGTTTCTTAACTCTTTTACTGGTTCTCTGGGGAGCACTTCCTTAATAACTCACTAGATCATCAATTATATTCTCAGACACATTTGTTGCCCACGTGTCCTAAAACACCCACCAACCAGCCCCATTTGGGGAAAGTACCAGTGGGACATTTAAAAGTTGTTTGAAGCAGATAGAACTGGAAAAAGACATTCAGTCATGAAAATAAACACTTATAATCTGTGTTTATCCTATTTAAAATCTCAAATGGGCCAATTCTCTTCAGAAAAAAAGTCGACTTGGCCCATAAGAGCTTCCTTCCTGGAAAACCACACTTAAGGTCTCAGGTGGGTCTACATCATCTCACACTCGAGTTGTCACCTAAGTGGGCTGGCTATCACAACACTGCTCAGTTATTGACACCACCTGATTCTCTGTAACATCAAGCACAAGCACCACTCCCTGACCTTAAAGATTTCATGATCTTTCCTTCCCTTATCAAAACAGTTTTGATTTCTACATGATTCAGCATGCATTATCTATGCCCCAGTCTATTTCGACTCTTTACTGACCCCGAAATGTTTCAGCCTCATTCCAACATCAGTTCCTTTGTTCATGTTCTTTGTCTACATAGAATGTACTCTCTTCTACCAGCCACTAATCTATAATTTAATTTTGATCCCCAATTCCTATTTTGCATTCTTCTTCTAGCATATATGTATCTCCCCTTTCTTTATTGCCAAAGCCTCCTTTTGCTGATCTTTTACTCTCCTTGAAAGTAGAAAATACTTTACCTCTTATCTTTTTGTCTTTCTTTTATTGACTAGCAGAAGGATGCTAACATTTAGTTATAAATGCTTATAAATACATGTGTCTATAATATTTGTTTATATATAATACATATTAAATGCTATAACACATTTATAGTTGTATAAAACTATATGTACATGAGATAGAACAAAATACTAGGCTTTTTTTTTTCTCTTTCAGAATTGTAATCTGAAGATGAGAATTAAGTAACTTTCTGAAGGAATATAGCTAGTAAGAGATAAGCTAGGTCCAGATAGACCTTAGTTATAACCTTGATTCCACTGAATTTTCAGTACACCACTTTGTCCTGAACTTGATGCCTAAAATCTATACTCTCTCGTGCATAACTTTGGGATGAACATTATCTCTGTTGATTCTCTATCAGGTGCGATGCTCCTGGTTTGGGTAACACATTTAGCCACCTACATTTAAAGGAATTAGTTTGTGTTTGTGGTTCTTCTATAATTGGACGGGTATAGATTCATATGGGAGCATTTGTCTCTTAAAGACTGAGATAAGGATTGCAATAACAGATAAAGTTAGAGGTCATTATGCTAAGTGAAATAAGTCAGACAGATAAAGACAAATACCATATGATTTCACTTATATGTGAAATCTAAAAATCAAAATAAACAAACTTGTAGATACAGAGAATATTTTGATGGTTTCCAGTGGGAGGTGGGTTGATGGGATGAATGAAAAAGCGGAATAAATAAATATGTGCAAATTGACAGTTATAAAAACAGTCACAGGGATGTAAAGTACAACATAGGGAATACAGTCAACAATAAAACTATGTATGATGTCAGATGCACGCTACACTTATAGGGTGATCACTTCGTAAGTTATAGAAATGTCTATTCACTATGATATACACCTGAACTTAATATAATATTGTATGTCAACTATAATTGAAAATTTTTAAATATTTTTTTAAAAGATTGAGACAAGGAAATAAGAGAAATGAGAGCAAGGAGGAGACAATACAGTGATGTCAGATTATAAAGACCCAGGTTTTGGTTATTTTCTGAAATCCAACTAATCTGGAATCCAAAGAAAACTTAAGTAAAGTATTTCCCAATTAAATAACACCAAGAATCCATACAACATTCTGGGTAGAAAATACTTACCAAATCAATAAACTTGACAGACAGGTACAATGGTTTTATAATGTGAGGTTTTACTTTCCCAAATGTTTGGCTTCCTGGTATTATTTAATTGGGAAACACTTTATTTAAGTCTTCTTTGGAGTCCATATTAGTTGGATTTCAGAAAACCAAGTCAGGAATGAGTATGCTAATTTATGAAGTCAGGCCACCAGAGTATTCATTAGAGACCAAGAAATGGACTCAAACAACATCAAAGACATTTTTTTTTATTTCCCCCACCTCTTAAACTGCAGAAAATGTAAGTCTAGCTAAATCTTTTTGTAGGTCACTTGAACTTAAACTGGAAAGGTAAAAGAAAAATTTGTCAAAAGCCTTAATAAAGAGGTTATATTTATCTACAAAGGAATTGAGAACAAGGAATTCATTAAATACATCATTTAAATTCATGTTCACTCTTTTCACATTGATAATACTTATTTCTAACTTTAGGGGTGCATTGGCATACCCTAAAAGTTTTTATCTTATTTGAGTTGGATAACTTCATCATGTTTCTATTTTTCTTCTCTGGAAAGTAGTGGAAATCATATCCTATCATTTTCTTTCCTTCTCAATGCTATTGAGAAAGACCAATCTTAAAATGTTCACTTTAAGCAATACAATATTGTCATAACTTAAAGATAATAAAAAAGTTCAAGGAATTATGGTGTGCCCTGATAGTCTTAGATGATAGCTATTATTTAAATACTAATTTCCCATCCTAGATTTTCTGTATCTTCATACTCTTGTGGTATATTTCTCATGTAGGACAGTATAGTATACCCCTACTTTTCACATGTGAGAGGAAGCAATTAAGGATTTTCTATTGTTTCACAATGACTATTGTAATATTCTGGAAAAAATGTATCGATATGGTTTGAATTCATCACATTTGAAATGATGGCAACTATCTCTCAGATAATTTGTTTGGGGGAAGTTAAGCAATATTTTTAAATGTTAAATATGCTCTTTAATGAAATGAATCAATTACTACAGTGACTATAGTGCTATGGTTATGATCACAAAGTAAGCCATTTACAAACTGCGCCGATTATGGAGGTATAATGATATTAAAAAGACAGTACTTCCAGCTTCGAAATTTAAAAGCACCAATATTTATTGAATACCTGCTATGTACCAGCTTTTATGGTTTATCTCATTTGATCCCTATAATAACCCTATGAAATAACTATGGTTATTATCTCTATTTTGCATAACAGGAAATGAGACCCCCAAAAGTAAAGTGACACTTGTCTAAAGTGACATCGCTAGCAAGGGGCTGAGGTACAATTCAAACTGGGCTGTCGAACACTACAGAGCTCTCACTCCTAACCAGTGGATGAAACAGCCTCTCATGAGCAGCCCTATATTTCACCCTCTGACAAAGAGTCAGATGTTCTACATATGGGATTGTATCATACAAAAGATTTATCCAGAAGATTACATCTTCTTTAGGGAACAGCTAACTAAAAATAGCAAGAATAGACAGAAAGGAATCTGTTACCGAGAATGTCAAGGAGTGGGTTGGTTCACAAGAAGAAAGAGAAAGTCAGGATATATGGAGAAGGGGAGAAGGAATTGTGTACAAGTATCTCATGGCCAATGACTTATCTGGAATAAGGGAAGTTAGTCTGAGGTGTACATGAGACATACTTTCCAGGACAATCGATGAACCAATAAGGAGAAGGAAAATCCATGACTATTGGGTGAATTCCTCACTCTTGCCTTAATAAATAAGGTCAATAATTGTATCTTGAGGAATTTCCCAAACCTGAAACAATCTCTTCTGTTTATGACTCTATTTCATTATCATCAGATATAAGTATAGAAAAGGTAGTGGTTTTTGAACTATAAAACATATAATAAAGTCTATCGAAGTCACTTATTTGTCATTTACCCTTAATTTAGGAAAGGAAAATGTCTGCTAAAACAACTGCTTCAGTTAGATGGGTTCTGGCTTTAAGTTTCACTGTATTTGTATTCAGCTGAAAAGTGTGTAGACACCTGTACTTTGAAGTACAGAAGAGGTGCTTTGATAGTTAAGGAACAAACACGCCTCATGGTGACGTGAGAAGAGAACTAGATGACCTCTGAGCATTGAGAGCCTGACACGACTTTGTTCCACTACTCAGTACAGGGTGGCAATGTGGAACCCAATGGCTGCATAAAGAACAGTCCATTTAACTGACAGTGTTAGTGGTATGCTAAAACCCCCCCCAAAATATGCCCATGTGCTAAATCCTCGGAACCTGCGAATGTTACTTTATAGGAAAAAGGGGACTTTGCAGATCTGCTTGAGTTAAAAATCTTGACATGGGGAGATTAGCCTGGATTGTCCAGGTGAGTCCAGTGTAATCACAGCAAACCTTAGAGGAGAAACACAGGAGTCAGATTCAGAGAAAGAGAGAAGATGATGGAAGCAGAGATTCGGTGATGCATTCTGAGATGGAAGTAGGGACCTCAAGACAAGGAACACTCCAGCTGGTCACTTGAAAAAGGCAAGGACATGGAATCTCTTTTCAGACTCTCTGGAAGGAGCCAGTACTATTGACACCTTCACTATAGCCCAGTAAAACTGATTTTAAACTTCTGATCTCCAGAACAGTAAGGACATGATGCTGTAGTGTTCTTAATACATTAAGTTTTCATAATTTATTACAATACCAACAGAAAACTTTTACAATGTTCAAAGGGCTGCCTAGTCTTTTACTCTTTCCCAGACACTTGGCCCCTCTGGCTACCTTTCCACCAGCTCTTTAAACCAAGTCCTTTTAAGTCAGCAACTTCTGCTTCTGGCTCAGTGATCTGCTCCCAGACTACAGGTTCCCTTGTCTTAGACCCAGTCTACTCAAAGTTAGTCCCTGGATCAGTTTACCTAAAAACTTGTTAGAAAAACATATTCTCATGTCCTCAGACCTACTGAATCAGGTGCTCTGGGTGTGGGACTCAGAAATATCTGTTTCAACAAGCCATCCTGGTGATTCTCACACATGTTGTTACATGAGCACAATTATCCTGTGATCGCTGATTCTATAATTCCATCCACCTTCCCTTCAAGCTCTCCCACCCCTCCCTACCTTCATGCTGTGGTCACCTCATCATCAGCCTTCGTTCTGCCACCGTCTTCGTCCTCTCTCCCTCATTACTGATTCTCTCTCTGTTACGTTGACTTGGCTGATTTGAGAATTCATTAAATGAATAGGAAGCCTGATTGCTTTTTATAACTGAGCAGGACAACAGCCAGTCTTCTCTGTGGGGTGCTTGCTATGTAAAAGACAGGCAGGCAGGTGCCCACAACTTCTAGAATAAGAAATAATTTACCCTCATCTGTCTTTTTCTCCTCACCATGGCTTAATATGCAGGCCTGAATTATGTATTCTCTGAAGCCTCATCGCCCACACTTGGACTCTTCTCCAGAAAGCTCACCCATGTTTCTTTGGCAGTAATACTAAAGATTTCTCTCAAAGGGCCAGGTTCCTATGTGCATGAACACAGGGGTAGTCAGAGGGGGGTACAAAACAGCTCATGTTTTGAAAGCAATCCATAATAAGTTACCTGAACATTGCTCAAAGCCCCTTCTGCTCTTTATGTGAGCTCACTTGAAGATTACCACCTCACCAGGTAACTGTGTTTCCCCTGCTTCATTTTACCTTTCAATCAGACTTCATCTGCTCTCCATCTTCCAATATTTATTTAAAATAATGACCTGCTGCCAATTAGCACACTATTATAGTGCCATTATTTTTACATGAATTTTCTATTTCTTTAATGTCTTCCCTCACTCTTCAGTGCTGAATTCTATTCACTAGACCTTTATTTTGAGAGCCCCGTTCCCCACACTTCATAAGAGAGGTAGCACATTTTGCTATCCTTTGGTGATGAATCTTCTCTGGTTTCTGCTATGCTCTGTCTGTTAAGAAACCTGAATATAAATCTGTAGAGTTGCCAATTCCTTCCTGAATTTCACATCTGTCCATCCAGCTGCTTGCCATACCTGTGTGTGCCAAGAAGGCCTTTCCATGGATCTCTCCTTCACAAAATCTCTATTTCTTGACCACAAGGATGAGTGAGGAAGAAAATATCATTAATAAAACTTGAAAGATATGTTATATCTCTTGCTCACTCTCTTCTGAATCCTCTCTCAATCACCAAAACATTGTGCCTTTTTCCTTCCCGATGTCTCTGTTCCCATATTATTCCTTTAGCTTTGACCCCATAACTTCTTGCCTGAGATACTATATAGCTGACTACTAAGATAGCCTATCTCCAGCTCCCCTATTCATCCTCTTACTGTGAAGCCCTGATCATTCTCCAACTTACGTCTTTAAATCTTATCAACACATGCTTACTTTAGGTGAACAATTTTCCCATATTCTTCATAATCTAATGTCAACTTGAAAAATCTGAAATCAAAGCTCTATAGCCGGCAAACTAAAACATGTTTCATTAAAGTTTTTAAAACCACTCATTTGGTATTCCCTATTATGAGAGTTTCTTATACACTCCTCCCCTGTTCACCTGGAACAATTCACACTTCTTTTAAAACCCCTTAAAACTGCTTAGCTTTTATTTTGTAGTTTTTAATCTTCCAAGTTGAAGACACTTGTCCTCCCTTTTAATTTCCAGAGCTCTCTATACTTCTGTAGTACTGAACCTATTCTGCCTTGTATTATATGTCTATGTGTCTTAGGAAACACATTTCTTTAGGACAGGGACCATGCCTTATAATTCTTTACACGTCAGTAGATTGCACATGTATAAGAGTTCAATAAATTTGGACTAAATTAGTTGATAGTGCCTTTTCAGGTGCCTGAAAGAATAGGGTTTAGAATAGTAGCTAATGTGTACTTCCTTTTCGCAGGTCACAAACATGGGAGTTAACATATTACTTAATACAAGCAGCAAAAAGAAAATTCAAATGAGAAATTACAAATGGATATAAGTAAATTAGCATATGTTAGGAAAGAGAGTAAACTGTCATTCCAAATGTGAGCTTGTATCTTTTTTCTCTGCTAATTGTTTTCTGTATACATTCTACATTAATTATATCAGTGTTTAAATTTATAAATTTATGTTCCAGATACTTTGACCAGACCTGCAATATACCTAAATCCCTGAGAGTATACCAGTTATTAAAATATAGCTGTGCTGATTTAAAATACTGTGTCCTCAGTAGATAAGTACCATTTATTGTAATATAATGGATTATCATTTTAATTCCTGGTGGATACTTGAGGATTTGAGATCTTTAATTTAATCCTCCCAAAATTAGCCACAAAATTTTATCAACATCAACAGCATTTACAAATTTTTCTAATAAGCATGAGGATGATTGTTTTACAAACATTAGCCTACTTAATTCTTAAAAGAATTCTATTTTATAAGGAAACTAAGACTAACAGAAGTCCAAATACTATTACCAAAGATAACAGAGCTAATCAATTACAAAGGCAGAATTCAAAGAGGTATTTTTCTGTTCGCACAGATCATCATCTATAAAGCCATCCCTAACCCACTAGAATTTCCTTCTTTATTTGTTCTTTGATGTACCCTTGTAATTTAGGAATTGCTCAGATAGCATGTAAGCCTGTAACTGTACGAGAAAGTTTAAAAGCACAGTTAAAACGTCTTTGATTGATCTCAAGATTCAATGAATCAAACACATATCTGCATGTTCCATCTGTGTAATATCAAAATATATGTGGGTCTTCTTTCTCTTCACTCAATTTCAAATACCTAGTTCAGGGAACCGTATATGATGCAATTCTCGCTTGTTAGATTTTTGCTTTTGCTTTTGTTCTTCCAAAGGAAACCCAGGGGGGCTCCTGAAATGTCTACACCTGCAGCCTGAAGAAAGAGCCTCAGCTCGAATGAGCTCCTCTGAGAGATTATGCTCGCCCATCTGTTTTCATAAAACTTTAATGCCCGACAGCAAACTCATACATTGTTTTAATTTTTATTTAATCTGTTGTCAGAAATCAGACTGCTGCAGTCTGGTGGCAGGTGTATAGTAAAACACACAACATGGTCTTCTCACACTTCCCTAAGGAACCATTCATGAATGAGTAGACTCTCCACATGACAGTCACTAGGAACCTTGTTAGGATGTAGTCACTGATTCCTGGAGCTTCACACCTACTCTACCAGGAGCCCAGAGGTAGAATATTCCCTTGTGAAGCAGGATACTTCTCATTACTCAACCCAGGCCAAGTACCAGCATTTTGACTTCCCTTGCCCAAAATCTAGAGGCAGGAGGATACATCCTCACATTACCACCTCACTGACTCCCAGCCAATAACAGTAAACACATTTGCTCTAGTCTTTTCTGTTAAAACTTTCCTGGTGAATCTCAAGTTTACGTTTAGTGCCAATAGCCACTGGCATTATTTTAATAACCCTCATTGTATAGAAAGGGAGGCGTTTTAATGCAGTTTTTACAATATACTGTTCTATATTTCAGGAAAGCTCCTTCAACATCCAGATCTCATGCTGTTTTCTTTTCAGACTGCCACAATGCACAATATTGTGGGTCATTTGTCTTTATTATGCTTATCGCTGACCAAGAGGAGAAGGGTACTGTAATTTCCAGACCCATCCAGATAAGAGAGAGCTTTGACCCTTAGTAAATAGCTAAACATTGTGTTTTCTTCCAAACAACCAACATTCATGAAAAGCAGAGGACATAGTTTGATGAAACTTCCATGTATGGTTGGGATGAAGTTGCCATTGAAAGCCCTTACATTAACATCTAGTAACTACCCATTATCATCATTATTCATGTTGAGCAGGATGTAGGGATAAGATTGGCTCAAATATGAGGCCAGGATTAACAAAGAGTTAGCATTTCCATGATTCCAATTGTAAAGATTAGAAATATGGGTTTCAACCTTGGAGAGCTTTAGAAAAAAAGTGCCAAGGTCAGGACTCTACTAGGACCAAACTTTTAAAGAGGAGGGCAGAGAAAGGCAAGGAAACAAAGCAACTCAGTATTCTAATGCAGTGGCTCTCAAACTTTAGCATGCCCCAGTATAGCCTGATAGGTTTTGTAGAACACAGATTGCTAGGTTCAACCCCTAGAGTTTGATTCAGCAGGTCCAGGGTGGAACTCAATCAATCTCTTCTGAAAAGTTCCCAGATGATGCCCACACTCCTTGTGGGACCCATGCCATACCAGTGACCCTTAAGTCCAGTTGTGCATTGGAATCACCTAGGAAGTATTTAAAAGTGAGATAATTGGTCCCACCCCAGGGCAATTAAATCACAATCACCATGGCTGGGGCTGGGTAGTTAGTGATTTTTTAAGAGTTCCTTGTCCAATTATAAAATGGGTAAAGGTTTGAGAATGACTATCATAGAATCCTAAAGTCTACCTTACTGCTAAACTCGCTATCACCTTATTCCTTGCATTTCCAAGAACGGTCATGTCACTTTCCTTGACCTAGGTTCTTAGTTTGCCATGGACCTGTTCTAATTGATTTTTTCAACTTCTCATATCTAGGCAAGAAATTAAATTTTGTGCAACGGCAGTGTAAAATGAAGAAACTCCTTCCTAAGGAGAGAAAACCCCTCTTAGAAGAGTCCTCTCCATCTGTCTCCATATTTTTCTCTTCCTCTCTTCCACCCCTTCTACTGTGATCCTATGAGCTCAGTGCTGGATCTGACAGAGGTCACGCAAAGACACTGAGGTTGCTGCTGAGTGATATACAAAGGATGAGACCCCCACCAGAGTGCATTCACACCCTGCCAGCAGCAAAAGGCATCAGCTAACTACTCTATACTGGAGAGACACCTTGAGTGAGGAATTCAGCTAAATTAATTGGCAACTCCATTATTTCTGCTGAAAATAACAGCTTGTTGTAGCACGGGGACTCAGCTGGAGAGAGCTCTTCACAACAGAGTAATTAACCATGCCCCAGCATTCACCATGGCGCTTTCCCCTCTGTGACTACTCATGCTTTTCATCTCCCCACTTAGTGGGTCTGGGATGACAGTAGACAGTCAGCACTGGTGAGAGCTTGAGCAATGCTCCTTATACACTTTTAAGTAAGCTGAAAAATGCCCTGAGCATGGGCATGTGGACAATCGATCAAATAAGCAAAATAAATCATGTAGTCCAGAGGACCTGAAAGATGCTCTGTTTTCTAGAGAAGCCTAGGAGTCAGAGGTGAGAAGACTGTAGAGCTTCTGGGAAAGGGTGGTTTTGGAGACTTCCCAGCTTATGAAGAAAGATTTATCTATGTTGAACTTGACATGCCCTGAATTTATTTGGGGCACCTAAAGGACTTGAATCTTTCTGACTCTGAATGCTTTAGCCTCTGAAATCTGGGCATAGTTCTCTTGTTTACCTTAGAAAAGAGCTGGAAAGTGGAGGATGAGGAAAACCTCATCACAAGGGTTTCCTTATTTTTTTTCCCTAGCCTATATAAAATTTTGTCTAAACCAGGGTTTTTCGACTTTGTAACTCTTGACATTTTGGACTAATTATTTACTGTGTAGGTTTCCTTGTGTACTTTAGGACGTTTAGTAGCATCCTGCTCTCTACCTACTAGATTCCAGTAGCAGACAACCCCTGCTTCCTGTGCCAGTTTAACAGCCAAAGTCATCTCCAGGCTAGAAAAGGGGTGGACAATGGAAATAGCCTCTCTTGTGAACCACTGGTCTAAAATACAACACTTTTTTTTGGCAAGCTTCTTGTGAGTTTGGATGGTCCAGTACTTGCATACGATTTTATGCTTTAAAGGTGCTTTTGTGTACATTCGCTTATTTGATTCTTAGAATCCTTTTTTCAAGATTGATAGGAGAACAGATGATTCTGGAAATCAGAAGCAAATGAAAAATCTTGCCGAAAGCCATACATCAAGTTCATGGCAGAGCTGGAATAAGAACTCGGGTCTCTAAGTTTGTAACCCTGCACGCTGTTACTGCCAGAATTCTAAGCACAGCACAAGACTACCACCACGATGAAAAATTTATATTGGGATTGTTATTTTCTTGAAACCTTCCATATTGCAATATGTAACACAATGGCTCCCATTCCTATGGACCTTTACATAGACTGCAGTCTATAGAGGGTGGAGTATGTTTCTCTGGCATTGTTGCATCCTGTGACTTGGAAAGGAAAATCTAAGCTGAAGAGAAGTGATGGTACTTTTTTCTGTCTTTATTAACAGATTTTTGTCAACTATAAAATACTTTCCTAAGATACTATTAGTATAGTCTCAAGAGTCAAAGCAGGTTTACATAACTCCTCTGAGCTTTGTTATCTCAGCCTACAGCTATTTTAAAAGATTAAATGTGATTAAGGTACTTATCCAAGAGTCCTGGCTTCATTGTTCACTCTTGGTTTGTCAACAAGGCCCAAGGCTATTAAAGTTATGTGAGTTGCCTGAAGTCTCATGAGCAGTCTAGGAAGTATCATAGCCGACAAAGCCCTGCTTGCTCTCAGCTCAGTCTCCTCCCTGGCTATCATCTGAATGAACTAAAATCAGCTCTCCTCTCTGAGAAAATAAAACATGCCAAGTCAATTAAATGAGTTACATATTGCATTCAATAAAGAAATATTGACTCTTCTGTGGGCAAGGAATTGTATATTGCTTCCTATCTTGAGTTCTCTTTTACAAACCGCTTTAAGGCTACACTCAAATGTTCAAAAATGTACCTAGCAGGGCATCTGGTCCATAATCTGTTGCTTCTTAGTAAACCTCTTTATATTTCTATATTTCATGGTTATCCTATTAAATGATAAGATAGGCTTATTTTATTAACTGTTGACACAGATGTGTTATACTCACACCTAAACATAGCTCTCAATCTTCATATGGTTTACAAATGGTCCATTCTATGTTTTAGACAATCTATAGAGGCTTGCACACCAAAAGGGTTGAACTTTTTTCTAACTTCAAAGAAGTAGGTTTTGGATTCATTAGTATCATTGGCTACTTTTCCAAGTGAAAGAGAGAGACTAGGTAATTATGTTGATGAGCAAGTTTTCTTGCTTAGTTTGTTGTTGTTGTTTTTGTTGTTGTTCAAATAAAGACCTGGGATTTAATATGAAAGAACTGTTTATTCCCAATGGCTATGGCTTGCTTGGATATAAAAAATGTAGTTCTGTCACTTTCCAGCCGTTATAGTGATGGCTCCTTTATCTTGTCTTATATTGATTGAAAGAGAGTTGAATAATGACAGGATAGAAGTAGGTCTTATTAAAGAGGTGGCCTTAACTTATGAAGAGATTGGAATTGATGGGCCAACTGCCAGCCCCAGCCTGACTTACATGTCCCAGCTACTTGGGACCATCCTGTTGATCAAGCTGTACAGACAAGCCAAAGCAGATTTTTTTCTCTCTCTCTTTTGATCAAAGCTGGCCATTCCAGAGTGCCATTTTTTATTTGTCCTATGAAGCCTTCCCCTAATCACTCACCCTGAATAGGAAATATCAGTCAATAAGCCACTAAAAATTATATAACTTTAAAAATTAATTTCAAACTTTAAAAGCATCTGTTGAATTTAATTTCAAAAGCTACCATTCTCTGAAAAGAGCCCTGGCAGAGGTAAATCTTTTTTTTTTTTTTTTTGAAGAGGTTTTTGGTGTGTGTGTATCATTGTTGTTGTTTTTAATAACCTGAGTGAAAATATTGACAGCAGTCTCTGATTTCTTCAGCAAATACAATTTCATTCCTCAGCACTCCCTAAAAACTAAATATAAAGAAAATGTATATTTACCTTCTTCCTTTGCCATAATAGACCAACAGGATTTTCGCTTTGAAAAATGTCAAACTGTTCTAATCCCTTGCTGCATATTTTAATTTACAAATCTTTTATTTGCATGTTTTCCCCCTTTCTTTAGTTAGACTTCTGCAAGCTTCGAGTTTTGCATTTACCTACTTAGCCCCAAATCTCTTCCTTTGTTGTTGTTATTTTTTTTTTCCTTTTAAAGAACTTCACTGGTGCTTTTCACCATTTTTAGCCGGAAAAATGAACAAAGCTTTTGTAGGCTGTGTCAACCCCATGTTAAGCTTTAATTTATGGAGTGACTTTGAGATTTGAAACAAGGTAATTGACAGAGTAGTGAACACTGTGGGAAATGTTTTACATGAATAGAGAAGAGAAAGTTAGTTAACAAATATTTACTTAACAACTGCTGTGTTCAGAACCCTGTGTTCAGAAGCTCAATGTACAGCAAGGAGGCAGAAAAAAAAAAAACAGAAATGCTGAGAAGCTTACTCCACAGATGGGGGCCTGAGGACAGGAAGGCATGGAGAAATAATGTACAAAGTCACATAATGAAAGGCAATTTACATAAGACAGGCAGAACAAAACAAGTCAACGAAATAAAATGGCAGGAAGAGCATCACTTTATTCCCATACACGTGTGTTCATAGCCGTGTGAACTTAGGATATCCATTTGTGCTCTGAAAATGTCATTTTCCCACATGTAAAATGAGTTTACTATTGGTTATGTAACATGGTCAGAGATAACATCTGTCAAGTGCCTTGAACGGTACATGGCACATACACCGGCACTGAGAACACGGTAACTGTTGTCCCGGTGGCCATAGCTGTAGCTACTGTCACTGTTATTGATGCTGCCACTACTAGTACAACCACTACTTTTATGACTGCAATTAGGATTTTAATTGTTTCCAAGCAATACCCGTTTATTTGGAAGTAGCTATAAACTTCATTTTTCGCTAAGGCATCTGTGGGCGCATATATGTGTTTTACACTCTACCTGAGAACCAGCCTGAAGACTTAAGTTTGCACAAAACAGAAACAGACTCATAAATACAGAGAACAAAACTGATGGTCACCAGACAGGAAGGAGGTTGGGGGGCTGTATATAAAAAAAAAAAAAAAAAGTGAAGGGATTAAGAAAACATATCTGTAGTTACAATATAGTTATGGGGATGTAAAGTACAGTGTGGGGAATAGAGTCTGTAACATAGAAATAACTAATATGGTGCCGGGTTGGGGGGGGAGCGGGTACCAGACTTACCAGGGAGATCATTTCCTAAATTACATAAATGTCTGACCACTATGATGTACCCCTGAAACTAATATAAAATAACACTGAATGTCAACTCTAATTGAAAGAATTCATATACAAAAAAATCTTTTAAAAGATTTTTATATTAGTTATCATATTGAAATAATACTTTAGCTATATTGAGTTAAATATAATATACCATAAAAATTAAAAAATAAATTAGCAGTGCTACACTTTGGAATTCTAGAAATTCTACTTTAAAAAGTAGCCTAGTTTCCTAAGTAAATCGGAAAAGAAGAAAGCCAACACAGAAAACCAACTAACCTCGATGCAGGTGCAACGCCAGGATATTGGTGGTACCATCTCATACGGAGCATCATTCCATCAGTTGCTGCAGAAGTCCCGGTACTGTGGGCACCACCTTGCTGTTGGGAGAGGTGGAGAACCATGAAGAGAATGTCTCTGGGGGTGGAGGTTGAAGACAGAGACTCATGGCAAAGTGGAACTGCCACTGAAATAGGAGTAACTGATGTGGAAAGTCCCTGGGGAAACACTGCCTGAAGCGAGGGTGTGGCGAAACCAGAAATGAGAATTTATCAGTTTGTCAGGGACACTGACTCACTGTTCAAATAGGACTTTACTTTTCCAGTGTCTAAAATACCCTTATCTATTTTCTAGGATACTCCATCCCAATGTATCAAAGCCAGATTGATAATTTTGGGTCTACATACCATAATCTCAAATCATGGGTTGCAGATATGTTTCAGAACTGAGAACCTTCAGGGTTAGGTTTTTACGTTTTCAAATGGTGATGTAGTACTTTTCATTTAGCTGATTCAATATCCCCAGTGAGCTCTGTGGTGTGGGAGGTTGGGGAGAAAAATGGCTAAAAATAGTTTCACATTGGCGCAGTTCAGATTTTGCAACCAAATTAATTTCCTGAAAAAATTACCAAAGAGAATAGGGAGGGAGAGAGAGAAGAGATCGAAAGAGAGAATTCAGTTTTCAAATCTGATGGGATTTCAAATTAAATTTGTGACCTGTAGAAATGCAAATCAAAACCACAATGAGATACCACCCCACACCAATCAGAATGGCTATTATCAAAAATCAATAAATGACTTGTTGGCAAGGGTGTGGAATAAAGGGAATCCTGATCCACTGTTAATGGGACTGCAAATTGGAGTAGCCACTATGAAAAACAGTATGGATATTCCTCAAAAAACTAAAAACAGATCTACCATAGGACTCAGCAATTCCACTTTTGGGTATTTATTCAAAGAAAATGAAAACACTAATTCAAGAAGATACATATATATATATATCCCTACGTTTATTACGGCTTAATAATACCCAAGATACAGAAGCAACCTACATGCCCATTGATAGAAAAATGGATAAAGAAGATGGATATATATGAAATATATATAAAGAAAATATTATAGCAAAAAAAAAAAAGAATAAAATCTTGTCATTTGTGATAACACAGATGGACCTAGAGGATATTATGCTAAGTGAAATGAATTGGACAAAGAAATACCATATGGTTTTAGTTATATTTGGAATCTAAAAAACAAACAAACAAAACAAAAACAGAGGCACAGAAACAGAACAAATAAATGATTACGGAGGGGAGAAGGTGGGAGGATGGGTGGAAAAGGTGAAGGGGAATACACTCGATATATTGTGATAAGTTTATTTGGTGACAATTACTAGAATCGGTAAGGTAATCACTTTGTAATGTATAAAAATGTTGTTGCTATATTGTCCATCTGAACTAATATAACTAATTTTGTATATTGACTATACTTAATTTTTTAATCTGAATTTAATAAAAGATGTTAAAGTCACAATGCAAAAAAATAAAATTAAAAATTTGTGACCTGTAGAATATTGCATGGAATGTCAAGAAACTTATTTATTTAAATTTTATTCTGACTATGAAAAAGCCTGGTGACCACTTATGCAATGATGGAATATATATCTCCAGTGACCAGAACAGATATAACAAAAAGAATCTCTCTCATCTTTGAAAGTGAAGAATGTACTTTTAGGGGCTTTTTCCTCTGGATTATACATAAACCATGCCCTTTCTGCTTCTTGTTTTTTTTTTCTTTTTTTGGGGGGGGGAGGGAGTTCAATTTAAGTTGTTAAAACTTTACTTCTCAAAGAATTTATGATTTCTTAAAAAATAGTAGTCACTGTTATTGAACCCTTAAAATGTACCATGTTCTGTGTTAAGTATTTTACAGAAACTATATCCAGTATCTCACAATAACCTTGTAAGATAGGAATTACAGTTTTGCCTGTTTACCAGAAGGAAACTGAGATTGGACAAGGCTACTTTACCAAGACCATACAGCTGACAACAGAGACACAATTTTATAAACAATATCCATCAAGAAAATATTTAACTGCTAATCTAGTGCCCTCATGACTAATGTCCAATCTTTTTTAAATGAGTAAGAAATATCGTTTTATGTGAATTACTTCTGAGGAAGGTCAGTTGAATCCTCTTTATGTTGATTCTGTCTTGTTTTGCAATCATGACATGGCTTTTTCTGGACCTCACCCTCAAATCCTGAAGTTGACTTTCTCCCACAAGAACCAGAGGGGTCTAAAAGACCTAGACAACTGATTCTTGTTGTTCTGAAGAATCTAGTCATTGAATGGCTCTCTGGCAAACAGGGTTTGAGAAACAACATTAGATGTTTTTGACGGCCCCAGCCTATTGCTGAATGCCTAATATTGCAAAAGCAGTAACCAACACAACGTCACCTAAATGGTACTTTAACCCTGAGCCATAGTGGAAAGGGTGATTACATTGGACCTTTCCATCCTGAAGAGTTGTATGGTTTGTCTTCATTAGAAGAGACATATTATTAAAACTGGTTATCCCTTTCCTGCCTGCCATTCTTCAGCCAACATCACTTTCCATGCAATTACAGGGTATCTTACTCACCATCACAGTATTCAATACCATGTAGATTCTGACCAAGGAACTCGCCAGCCATGAAAGATGCAAGACATTGGGTACTATGTCTCTCACAGGCAGAACACAAGTGCAAAAAAGAGAGTACGGTTCTCACTAGTCAACGTAAAGATGTATTTACGGTGCTCAAAAACATTATTCCTCCCCTTAGCTGGACTCTGTTGGCTTAAAATATTCATAGTCAAGGGTGAATTCTTTCACCTTGAGAAAAAAAAACGAACCCACTGACATGAAGCTGACACTGTCACCTGGCAGGTTTCCTCAATCAGGGGAAACAGGCAAAAATGATAGGAGAGGTTTAGTGTTCCTCAGGAAGGTTGACTGTCATTATCAGGGGATTTAGGCTCCCTGTTACACAGTGGGGGCGGGAATCTGAGGGATCTTAGAGGATCTCCTTAAACATTAGTACTCTTTTATTTAGGGACAAATTTAATGGAAGACTGCAGGAATCTCATATATACAAGGCTATCAAAAGCTTACCTCAGGAAAACTTTCAATTGATGTAGTTGCTGCTTTGTAGGCACTTTGAATGTGAAGTCAGTAAGAGGAGAGTTTGTTAAGTACTAATCATGTGTTGGGGCTATTATAGAAACAAGAACTGCAGCATCAGCCTGTTTCGTTTTGGTGTTTGCTATGTATATACACACCCATATATTACTTATTTAATAGTCATCTTTTTAAACAATCTCCTCTTCCTTCTTCCTTTGCCCCATTATATAGAATATTGATGGTATGGTTGGCCATACAATATAGTCCATTGGTTACGGAACATTAAGACAGGATCATTGCAGAGACCATAAGAATACTCCCCACAGATCCCCGACCACAGGAGGGGGTGGTCTGAAATCCAGAACCGCACTGGTGTTAAGGCCATCTTTCCATGGACTCCCCAAGCCAGTGGCTGAGCACGACAACCATACTAAAGTGAAGCCCTTTCCTAGGAAACATTGGAAACTCTCATGCAGAATTTCAGTGCAGGACTCCTCAATGGCATTGCTTAGCTCTCCTTAGCCTGCAGAGCAGTTCAGCATGCTCCCACTCCCCCTTCCTCCACACTGTTTTTCACTCGGGTAAGGGAGGTGGTGGGCAGAAGTCTGACCACCATCATATTCTGACACCCGCCTCACCTCTCCCAGATCCCTCGTTTTCTTTTACAGGAGTTTTCTGGGAAACATTTTGCATATATAATCCTTGAATGTTTTAATATGCATACATTCATTGTACATTTAATCCCATCTCATCCTCTGCTTCCCAGACTAACACAATCATCATAGAACAAAAGGATAAACGTTAGGCAGAAATTCTGGATTTAGAATTTGATACAATTACTAATGAAATTCTGGGCTAAACTGTTTGATGAGGAAGTATGAGAATAGTACAAGGAAGGATATATTAAATTAGGTAAAGACGGCCTTTATGTTTCTTTTAAGAACTGGAAGTTGGGAAAAAAGCTATGTGGGTAGCCAAAAAGGTAAATTTTACAGATGACTGCCAGCATTTTTGAGCTCTTTTCCCTAGGTTTGGGTCAGTGGTCAGCAGTGTCCAGGGTCTGACATTGGAGGTATCAGTAGAGCAAGCATGCATGTACGTATGTACTTAGCAAGAGCAGCACGACAGTTTTCAGGGACCCTTTGCCGGCAGCATGGTTAGTATTGTTCTCACTGCCCACTGGTCCCTTGGTCTTCTCATACTCTCAGGTCATATGAGCTTTAATATTCCTGTTCTGCTTCAAACTTCCAGCACTTCTTCCTGTTGTTTGTAAAGTTGAACACTGACTGTGTTGGTCCAGGTTTTCATAGGAAACAGGTGATGAAATCACTATGGTAACTGAGGGTAGTTGAAAGAAACACTGTTGACATAGGTGTGGGCAGTATAAGAGAAAATTACAAAGGACAGTAAAGCACTCTGCAGCTAGCAATAGCAGGGAGTTAATACCATTACTCTCTGAGGAAGTCAGGGTAAGAAAGACACGAGGACTCAGAAAAAGGGCTATGGCTATAGGAGATGGCTAGAGCAAGGAGCCCGATCGATCTTTGATGGAGAGAGACAGCATAACGACTCATAACTCAGTGGGGAGGGAGCTAGGGCAATAAAGAGTAACTTTCCTCTCGCCCTCTACTCTCCTACTGGTACCTTCCATTGGTAGGACTGGAATTTGGAAGGCAAGTGAGCCTGTTGATCCCATGCATGCAGATCGGTATCCCAGGGCAAACTGGAGGGTGGCCACTGGTGGAGAATGGGCACCGAGGAAGAGTATATCCAGTATACTGGCTGACAGAGAGTAGCAAATGTCATTGCCTTTTGGCCTGGCTTAATTTAAAATGTTAGCATGTTTTCTTTAACCCATCTATATATGCAGAATCTTTAGGT
Organism: Eonycteris spelaea; assembly: GCA_003508835.1. Lineage (NCBI taxonomy): Eukaryota > Metazoa > Chordata > Mammalia > Chiroptera > Pteropodidae > Eonycteris > Eonycteris spelaea. The sequence goes on from PUFA01000004.1 coordinate 16,299,979, forward strand.
AGCATTGACCTGATCAATTGACTATAAAAAAAGGGATTTTAAAAAACTCATGCTTTGTTTGTTTATACCAGAGAAATCAAAAAGATTAGTGAGGGTATTACTTTACCCTTAACTTTGAAAAATATTTTCACCACATATAGACATCCGGATTGATTATTTTTGTAGCAGGTTAAAGATGTCATTCTCTCGTCTTTTCATCTGCACAAATTCTAAGGTCAGCTATCATCATTACTGCCAATACATCTTTTATCCTCTTGTTGCTTTTAAAATTGTCTGTTTATCTTTTATTTTGAATATCTATTTATATTTAAAGAGATTTTTAAATAGATATATTGCAATTTTAATTTTTTTGGCAAAAACACATATTTAGATCAAGTTACTTTTTCATGCCAGAAATAAAATATTTGTATGTAATTTATTTTGTAAGAATACATATTTTTCCAAAGAGTTTTAGGAGTTACTCCAATGATGTTTTTGAATCATCTTTCTGAATCTAGAATTTTATTTTATGAGACAGATAAAAAGCCTGTTATTATAAATTATATATGCTATTTTATAACAAAGTATCATTTGTAACCAGAAAACTGTGACATTACATTAATTTGGGGAAAAACTTACTAAGTCATCATTCTGTTTTTAATATTTAAGTTGCATCACTTGGTTTCCCACATATATAATTATATCATCTGCAGGGAATGATAATTTTGAATTCCTTCTTTCCAATTTTAATATCACTAATTTATTTGTAAAAAAATACAACTTATGGAGTAGAAAAGTTATTTGCAAGCCATACTCTGATCAAGGGTTACTATCCAAAAAAATTTATGGGATACCTACAACTCAACAGGAAAAAAATAACCAGATTAAAAAATTAGGCAAAGTAACTGAATAGACATTTCTCTAAAGAAAAAATACAAATGGCCAACAGATATACACAGAAAAGATGCTCTGCATCACTCTTCATCGGCGAAATTCAAATCAAATTACAAGGAAATATGACTTCATACCTATTATGATGACTTTAATCAAATAAAAAAAAATAATAAATGTTGGTGGGGATATGGCAAAAAGGAAATCTTTGTGCACTGTTGGTAGGAACATATATTGGTGCAACCACTATGAAAAACAGTATAGAGGTTCCTCAAAAATTTAAAAATAGAACTACCTTATGACCCAGCAATGCTGCTTCTCAGGGTATAGCCAAAAAAATTGAAATCAATTTTGAAGAGATTATCTGTACCCCCATATTCACGGCAACACTCACTGTTCACAACAGCAAACATGGAAGTAACCTAAACGTCCGTGGACAGTTAATGGGTAAAGGAAATGTGGTGTATATATATACAATGGAATATTTTTAGCCTTAAAAAGAGAAGAAAATCCTGCTATTTGTAACAGCATAAGTGAATCTAGAGGGCATTATGCCAAGTTAAGCCAGACACAGAAGAACAGATACCACTTGATAACCACTTATACAAGGAATCCAAAATAGTCAAACTCATAAAAGCTGAGCATAGAGCACTGGAGCAAAGAAGAAAACCAGGAGGCACCAGTCAGAGTATAAAGTTTGCTTATATAAGATAAATAAGTCCTAGACAACACATTATAGGACACAGTGCCTATAGTCAAGAATATAGGTGGTTAAAAATTTGCCGAGAAGGTAGATCTTGGGTCAAATGTCTTACAAATAAATAAATGGGGAAACTTTTTGAGGTGATGAATAAGTTTATGCCATAGATTGTAGAGATGGCCTCACAGGTGTATAGTTATCTCCAAACTCATCAAGTTTTACACATTGATTATGTATAGCTTGTATGCCAAATTTTTAAATAAAAATAACTACACATGGTTATTTAACTATTTTCTGTCAGTGTGTTCAAATTATTTTGATAACTGTGTTTACTAATCCTTCCATTCATATAGAAAATTGGCCTTTGTTTCTATGTTTCATGTCATATCTTTGTTGGGCTTTATTATGTATTTCATACAGCGTTTCAGCAAAAAAGTTAGGAAGCTCTTCTTTTCTGTGCTCTGAACCAGGAATCAGGGGAAATATACTAACAAACACGACATATCATTTTACACACATCAGATAGCTACAATAATTAAAATCTGCCAATTCCAGTATTGGGAAAGATGGGAGCTTTGCACTCTGTTATTAGAAATAAATTTATAACACCTATTTGGGAAGCAATTTAATAAAATTCTAGGAAATATTAAAATGCACGTGTACTACAAGCAATTACACTCCCAGAAACATAACTCAGGAAACCTCTCACATTTGTTAGTAAAAAGACTTGCTAACACATATTTTCAGTATTATTGTTATAAAGGAAAATATGAAACAACTTCAGTGTCTATCTACGAGAGTGACGATATCAAGAGCACCACTTATACTTGAAATAATTAAATTAAAGCTATGAGCATCAACATAGTTAAATATCATAAATATGATGTGGAACTTTAAAATAAAAGTCACAAAAAAAGTAGTTTAATGTCATCTACATAAAGGATTTAAAATGTGAAAACAATCAGATTTTTGTAATAAAAATGTAGTTAATCTATGAAAACATACATTAAATTAGGAATAGATGTTGAAATTTAATGCCTTGTTGAATTTTTAATGCCTTTCAAACATTTATGGAAATGTTTGTTGTTTTTTTTTCCCTGAACTACAATTGTGAAAAATATTAATCTGGCTTCAAAAATAATTGTATTTTGTTTTAAAACACACTTTTATTGTCAAGAATTATTTTAATATATTTCTAGGCTATATTTACTTGGAATTTCTGCCCTGACATTTGTAAGCTAGATTTGGTTATATTGGGATTTTTAAACATATTTATCTTTTACTAATATGATATTGACTTTGTTTTTTAAACGAATACTGGAGTGTTCCAGTGAGTTTAAATTACACTTCATCTGTTCCTCAAGTTTCAGTAGTATACCCCATCAAACCATTGACCCCAGTACTCTTTTAAGACTAACACTTAATTGTCCACTATTGTTCTCTATATATTGTATTATCTTCTGTGGACAGATTTAGTAATTTATTTTGCTGAGAGAAGCATTTATTTCATATGGATTTCAAATCTATTTGCACAGATTTGAGTGAGTTGTTTTAGTTTAGTAACATCCTTTATATCAAGTTATTTCCCCATTCCCATTTTTTATGGTATATATGTGCTTTCTCTGTATTTTATTTTCAATTCAACATATCTAGTTTATTTTGTTTTAGTTTTTCAAATGACAGATTTATTTTAACTATTTTTTGCTTTTCTATTTCATTTTTTGTTATGTCCTTGTTTACATATTTCTTTAACACTCTATAGGTTTTTATTATTGATCACTTTCTAACTTGATATGGTTGCTTATTTGTATTGTTTTTATTGGTAAAATAAAAATATTTATATTTTTGTATTGCTTTAGCTGTATTTCCTATGCTGAAATATATAACTTATTAAATTTTACTTCTTGTAAATTCTGTGATTTCAGTTTTTATTCTCTCTTTGTTCTCTGTTCTCTAGTTTTATTAATCTATTCATATTATGACTAAATAATTTATGAATTAAGATTGTCATCTGTGCCATTTCTACTTTTTGAAATACATTGACATTCTTTATTTTTATTATAAGATCAATTTTATTAATATTCTAGGGCACTCAAAATATAATATATTCTCTCTTTTTATGAATTACATCAGACCAAATTAGATTCTTTTAGGCCATACCGAACTTTACTTTTTTAATCTACATGATCTCTCATAAACATAGCTGATTTGGCATTATCTTTAATATGTTGACTATGCCCTATATGCAGTGTTTATTGCTGAAAAGAATTTTAAAGAACAACATGATAAATATTATTAAGAGGAAGTAATATTTTTCTTTTTAGAAAATCTGAGATTAGTCAATAAAATTACTACTTGTTTGTCACCTATGGAAAGTTAGTTATAGCTAAAAAAAAAACCTGTGGATTCAGTCATTCCTAGTATTTAATCTGGTGAAAGCAACAGATTCATTAAAAATAATAATGACATACACAATTATATCCATATACATACAATTATCATATTTCCTGGATTTCCTCCCATTTGTATAAAACACTCTGTATAAGGTAGGAAACACTGTCATTTACAAGACTGGTTTATATGTTGTTATAAGTCAAAATAAGCAAGCTTTGAAAATTTTCCTTTCTGTTTTGGTATCATGTATACAAAATGAAACGAAATATAGAGTTTATAGACTCACTATATATTTCTTTTTCAAGATGTGTTCATTTGATCTCAGAAGGAGTTCAGATGTGGCTGCATATTTCTAGTTTGCCTGGAGCACCAACACATACTTTAGCTACTTACTGGAGAACGAAAGTGGAAGAACAAGAAATTCAGCGTTAAAGAAGTTAGGGAGGAAATTCAGTATTAGGAAGGAAGAGCCTTGAAATCAGAGTCAATAGAAGGTAGGTCTGTATTCCATCACCATCACTAGCTGAATGGCTTTGCAAAACCTGTATCTCTTAGTTTTGCCATCTGAATAATGGGTGTGACTGCTATTTCCCTATATACTTCAGTGAATTGGTTCACAAACAGAAAATGAATTTTGATAAATCTGAAGCCAAGAAATATCTAAATTCAAAATGATTGCATTGCTATTCCTCCTAACCCTCCCTCCCCCAAAACAGACAAATTTGCCCCCTCCTATCTTACCCCCAAATGATTTATATGTTAAGAGTTTCTAGCAAAATAACCTTGTATTTATCTTTTCCACCTGTTCAGAGAATCTTCCTTTAGCATTTTGGTTGCCAGCTCAAAATCAGGGAGTTTACATTCCAAGTGTATCTTCAGAAAACTACAAATGCATCCTAAGATAGTTAAAGTCAGCTACTCGGACACGCCAATGCCTGACCTCCCTTGGTTGGTTTAAACCTTAAGATGTTTAAAAGTCAAAATCAAAACAGATGGCTGTCTGTCTTGTATTTCCATTCATTTCAACAGACATTCACTTCTCACATGAGGAGCATTTTTCAAAAAAACATTCTGTTAAGTATTGGGAAAATACACAGTTGAGTCAGATTACGTCCTCTAAAAACTTCCAGTCTAACTGCAGTCGATCTTGCTATTTTTCTCCACACCAAAACAGCCTGTAATGAGAAGCAAGTCAAGAAGATACCTCACATTGGAGCCGAGAAGAAAACGCAAGTTCCCAGAGTTACATTCATTGTACCCACCATTATTAGCTTTATTTTAAAATAAATAAAACCTACTGAGACTTGGTGAGCCCAAGAGTTAGGAGAAGCCTAAGTATACAAAATGAACTGCCTTAAAGAATAAAGGTAGCAGCTTCTGCCAAGCATTTTCCAAGAAAATGAAAATGATACAGGAAACAGGCAAGCAGAACTGGCAGGAGGCTAGGAGGAAAATCCCACTAGGAATGACACCCTTGCTAATGCTCATTAATCGTTTTGACTTAGGAACATACTGGGAAAGAAATGCATTTTATTTCCTTTCCTATGTTGTGTTTATTTGCTGTGTAAAATGAAAACTGCAAGAGAAGCATATCTAGTAGCTGAGCTTCTACTTTAAAGTGATCACCTGTGTATTGTATTTTTGTAATATATTCATTTTAATATACAATTTTCCTAATTAGTGTGTGTGGCTAGAATTGTGCTTGTCCAGGATTTACATTCAACTTTCATGTCACAAAGAACAAAAAGTGGATTTTGCATGCTGACAGTCCACACATCACCCATTTTAAATTGTATCTTCTTATACATTCCACAGCCACAAGTTAAAAATGGCAGAGTCTTAATGTCCCTTCCTTGGGTTCTCCATGAAGCTAGAGAGGGTCATTCTGATTGTTCTCACCATGGCATTCACCAGCAGGAGAGTTTCTAAATAGCAACGCATTTTCAGCTACCATGTCTGAGCAAGGAGGATTTGGAAATATTCAGGTGGCCGAGTGCACAATACAACATCATTCTCCATCTCTTTCAATTATGATTTGGAAAATAAATCTCTTCGAATTCTGAGCAGCTTCAGGAAAGCTGTTTATTGTAAACAATTATTCTGGGGCTCTGAAATCTTTAGACAGCTGCCTGGCCCTCACATGCCTTAGCCGTTTGAGTATCACAACTAAGTTCTTAATACTGAGTGTCTCAGTGAACCCACTTTTTGTTTTGGTGGTCATTGTTTTTGTAATGCTGTTTTTAAAACATGTTTACAAGCAACCAAACCTGAGTATTTAATGAAATGTAGGTGACACTGTTAACTGTCTTACTCACTGAATGGAATAATCCATAAATGACTAACACAAAAACAAACATTTTTACATTCAGATGCTTTTCCCCCCTAACCTCTCTCTCCCATTTCTGCTCATCTTTGCTGTTAAACATTACCCTGTCAACTTGTCAAGTATTTGACTACAAAATATGCTTGGTAAATAATGTAGGAATTTTAACTAAATGGCACATAATTGCCACAAATTTAGAGTCCTATAAAGGAATGTATTTTATCCATGATTAGTAGGCTTACAGACTTTTCAAATCCATTTTAATTTATTTGACAGTAAGCCCTGGGAAATTTTAAACAGTAGACAACACTTATTCTGAATTCATAATAACTCGCCTTAGATTACTGTATTATTAAAGACCAGAACATGAAGCTACTACTTTGTTTCCCTTTCCTGAACACACATTCTCCCTCCCAGCATATTGTTACCACCCACGCACCAACAACTAGAAACTTTCCTATGTTGAAAGCTGCATGAAATTCAAATTTAAGTTGATTTTTAAACTTTGCCATTCTAACAAGATACACCTCGTTCTGGCACACACTCAAACAGGTCAATTAAATAAAGCAATGAAGCATTGCAAGAAGCTAAATTTTTTCCTTTTTCCTTTTTTTTTTTTCTTTTACTTAATTGGTGCCAAGGAAGGCTGGGAGTACTCTCTCTGGCAAGGGAAAACGTCCATGTAGTAATTGTCTGAAAAGCTTTGAAATGGCACTAAAAAAAACTTCATCTCATACAGGGCTGGGATCTACATAACTGGCATGGAAACTGGCCCCATTAGAAACTTGTACTAATTTTTCTTAACTGGTCACCAAAAAGACCAGAACTATTGAATACGCCACATCTCCAACCATTCTTTTTGTCCAAAAACGTGTGTTCATGTAGAAGCGGCAGACATCATTCTTATCCCACATGACTCCTTGACACTGACGTCCACCAACAGCTAGTGGCAGTAATCAGTCGTGAGTGTCTGCTGAGAGCTTCTTCAAGCCATGGGGTTGTGCTCAGGCCCCGCACAGGGAAGGCCGGACCTGCTGGAGAGCTGACACCCAGGAGCAGCCCTCAACAAGTAGGCACTGGTAGATCCGCCTCCTTGCTAATTGGGCGATTACTCTGAGTGTGTCCTATACTACCTCTCAAAGAGCACGACAGGGTGAGAGGTAATCTAATCATGAGTGCATTCTGCCATTGGCTACCTTCTCTATCCTGCCCTATGCTCTACTTCTCCTACCAATGCTTCTTGGATTATTTCACAAATAAATTACCTACCAGCAAATACTTGTCTCAGCACCCTCCCCTCCCCTTAGGGAATTCAAATCAAAGACTGAAGCCTGCTATACCTAAGTGGATAAGAATATGGATTCTGTAGTCAAAATACCTGGGTTCAAAACTTTGTGTCCATCAGATTAACTGTGTGATTAGGGGAAATATATTTATCTTTGCAGTGTTTTGCTTCGGCTTACTCATTTGTTGTGGTTATCACATGGAACAATGCATGTAAACATTCTTAGACTAGAACCTGACACCCAGCAAATATCAAACAATTTTATATCAATATTAGCTACTTTTATTACTATTATTATAGCCAAACATCGGACCAAATGCCAGGGCCAAAATAAATAAATAAATTGATTAATTAGTTTAATAGGATAAAAATCCTGGCCTCCATCCTCAAGTTACTCACAATCTAAAGAAAAGATAAACAAAATAGTAAAATCAACTACAATATTATAATAGTTATATATAAAAGTTTCCTTTTTTCTTCTGTGAATGTATAGATGAATTTCTACTTGACATACACATGTGTTAATCTCAAGGGATAATTGAGTATAAATATAATTTCTTTAGTCTATAGAGTCTTTATAAAACAGTCTGGAGGTTTCTCAAAAAAATTAAAAATGGATATAGCTCTTGACCCAGCAATTGTCCTTCTGGGTATTTATTCAAAGAAAACCAAAGCAATAATTTGCAAAGATCTGTGCATCCCTATCTTCATGGCAGCACTATTCACAATAGCCAAGATATGGAAGCAATCTAAATGCCGATCAAGGACGACTGGATAAAGAAGTCATGGTTCATATATGCAATAGAATATTACTCAGCCATTGAAAAAAATAAAATCCTACCATTTGCAATGACCTGGATGGATTTAGAGGTTATGATGCTGAGTGAAATAAATCAGAGAAAGATAAATACCATAGGATTTCACTTATATGTAGAATCTATGGAACAAAAAGAACAAACTAATCAAAAACAGACAAATATAGAGGACAATCTGGTATCAGACAGAGGGGAGGGGTTTTGAGGGGCTGGGAGAATAGGGTGAAGGATTAAAGAAGTACAAATTAGTAGTTGATAGATAGTCACAGGGATGGGGAGCATGGCATAGGGAATCAGTTAGCATTAACGTAATGGCCAGGTGGACAGCCAGAGGAGAGAAAGAGTAATTAGGGGGATCGTCTTATAAACTATATAAATGTTTAACCAATGTACTGTATACTTGAAACTAATAAAATAAATTTTTTAAAACCTAACATTTAAAGACTCTGTTTTCAATTAAATTTAGCAAACATAGATGCCCTGATTAACTTGCATATTCTGTGAGTTAGATTTTCTTAAAATATGGCTAATGTGTATAGAAATACTTGTAAGTCCCTTCATGAGCCTCTATACATGCCATAGTCTCCCATTAATCCAAAAAGTAAAAGTACTCCAAGGGGAAAATGACATGAGTACTATTTGTCAGATTAATTACTGAACTATTCTAATTATTCTATTCTATCATAATGTTTTCCCAATTTACTCCTGAAAAATACTACAAGCAGTTCCCAAGGGAGCCTTTCACACTGTCCCAAAGGACAGCATTGTTATAGGATGACAAAGAAGGAATGGAGAGTGGAGCAGAATTTCCAGTACCAGAGCAGATAATGCACTGCACCGGACCGCCCCTCTGAATGTGCCCTATTCTCTCTTTTCTCAATAAGAGAGATGGGAACATACCTAATGGAAAAATCTTAATGAGGAGACTTCGTTATCCATTGGGCCAGGACCCAACTGCTTCATGCTGAATCTGTGCTTGCTTCTGGGATGGAGTCCAGCGTCAGATGCTATGTGATATATTCAGTACATTGAGAGAAACTTTACTATTTACTGGCCTAAATCCAGAAACGAGCCTGACAATAGCAGCTCCAGCTCTAATTAGAAGGGAAAATTGTGTGTTCCTCCTCCGTGCTATCATCCAGTCACCTCAAATAATGATAACATTAATAATAAATTTTCAAAGAAAAAGGTAAAGAAAATAAAGGTGTTATGACCCTGGATCTCATCAACAACTGGGAGCTGTGTGCCTGCAAGACAGCAGACACCAAAAAGAATAGGGTATTTGCCCTTTAAGACATGACTTTTTTTTTTTTCTAAGCATGTTTATAGATCGACTTTAGCTGGCATGAGCTCACAGGTGTGACTGTCTCCACAGATGATCAGTCCCTTTAGTCCCTTTGAAAACATATGCATTTGAAGCTTTTCTTCCCTTTGAACATGGAGAGCTGATGAAAGAAATTTTGTTGTTGGTAACAGGGAGTCCTGCTGAGCTGTAACTTGAAAGCCCACCTGCACTTTAAAGTTGAAACCTCGGCCCAGCCCTTGGGGGGAAAAATAAATTAAAAAGAGCAGTTCTGTTCTGCTTCAAGGAAAAAAATCTCAAGTTTCAAGAGTGAATAATTAGAGAAAATCACAGTTCTGCCTTGCTGCTTTTTCCATTTCTGTGTTCTCCTTGGCGAGACCTTGACATTACTGAAAACCGTGGACTGTTCTTTCTAAGGTTATGCAATTCAAACTGTGGACATTCCCTAATGGCTGCGACACAAACCTCTGAGATTGGCATCTGGGTCACGTGGCTCTAGAAACTCATGGCTGGGCGGTTTATTCTCAATGAACATTATTCCCAATTTGCATCGCAAGGTGATTTCGGCAGGACAAAGACAATTTACAAAATAGTTTTTCCTTCGAATTTTGACAGTATTTATTTCTTGAACTACTGAAAAAATTAACTTATTTTGGAACAAGCCCATGTGGTATTCACGACACACCCTGGAACTTCCCTCCTTGCTTCTACTTTTCTGCCCTTTTGAGTATTTGTCTCAAAACACTCTTGTTCTTTTTCAATAATTTAATTGTTTAATTTCAAAGTCCACATCAACTGATTTTAGTCCATGAAGCCATACTGATTCTCCCAACTAAAGTGACCTTTGCCTCCTCACTGAACTCTTAGAGCATGCTCTTTCTTTTTCTATCTCTTATACTGAACCCTATTCACTTTGCTACTTATACAAGTTCCCCTGTTTGACTAGAAATCTCCCTATAAAAGCATGTCCTGAACTATTAATATTGGGATCTGGTAACCAATAAATATCATTACATTCACTTATTAGAATATTATGTGGGGAAGTTGTTTTCCTATCACATTTTTCAAGATTGCATGTGCAAAAAAAAGCTCAGGGAAAAGCAGCTGATTACCAGGTATCACCAAAGTTCATGAGATGCGCATGACTAATCATTATAGAGCTTTTTTGTTGTTGTAGTTCATTGGTTGGTTTGGTTTTGATGTTATTTGTTTTCTTTTTGGACAACTGAGGAAAAAATACCATAATGTGCTTTTGGTGCCCAGCATCAGAACCTACTTGGCCCACGTCTGACTTAAGTCATAGGTTGTGACTCTCTGCAGGCTGATAATACAGGCCCCATCATGAATTTCTCAATGTTTCCACCTCCCAGACTCTCAGATCCAGCTTAGTCCATGTGAAGGGAAAACTCACAACTACAGGGCTATTAAAACCCTTGGGAGCGACTCTCAAACAATAGAGGACAAGAACCAATGGGTAAATGCCTGAGCCTCTCTCTCATTCATTGTGAGGTAATTCTGAAAGGTGTCTGCAGACCTCTCAGAAGTTCTGTTGGAATTGAGGCTCCATTTCCTACAGAAGTAAAATTAATAATGGAAAACTTATTGGTTTTTCTTCTTTGTCTTACTCTTCTCTACTCCCTCATTTCTGCTTTGGAGAATCCTAATTCAAATGAAACACCTATACCCAATTCCTATCACGAGAGAAAAGCAAACTAGAATTGTGGAAATGGTTCTAGGAAACAAACCCTCATCATGAAATTCTGATATTGGGCCACTTTGGTGCCAATACAGACCTCATGGCTGATAGTGTAGCAATGAAAACATCTATCACAATTACTAAGATTCTAACTTTTTGTAGACTGTGGTATATCATAGATATAAGGACAAACATTAGTTTATGTAGCACCTCTAGCACTTGGACAGTTTGGGTGCAATAGCAATTTTAAGTGGAGTTGGTTGGCTTTTATTAATTGCTTTAGTCATTTAAAGAAAGAGAACGAAAGGATTGCATTAGACACCTATAACTTCAAGGGCATGCTGCGAAAGCAAGAAACCAACTTTGCACCATTGAAAAGGACACCCCTTTCCTACAGTTGGGGAGTAGCCTATTTTAAATATCATACCAAGTGATAAATGGAGTCCTGGCCTAAGTTCTTCTCACAGTTGGCCCAATGGGCATGTGGACTCACCCAGTTAACATTTTCCTGATTCATCATACTAGTCATCAACTTGATATGGAGAAAAAGGTGAACTTAAGTAAGGAGTCCATACACTCACTCCATCTCTCATTTGGTTCAGGGACTAGAACAAGCAACCTAGAAAACAGATGAACTTAAAAGATATGGCACAAAGTGTACAGATCTTTGTGTCTTACTTCAGTGCCCAGCAGAGAGCTGTAACTATAAATAAAGAATTAAAGAATCAGATGGATAGAATGGCACCCCATGGTTATCAGTCAGCTTCTGTCCACAGCCATTCTAGGGTTTGGGCAATGGGGTGGCAGGGATGGAGACACTGCATGACCTCTGTCTCTCATTTAAGATGATTTAGCCACTGCCACTGATAAATGCCCAGTCAACACCAGGGACAGAAGCTGAGTACTCCATATGGAACTATCCCTCAAAAAGTCCAGTCACCTACTTGATTCCACTGGACTTGCTCAACCCTAAAGAAGCAGTGATTCTTCTTTATTAAAAATTACAACTACTTCAGATATGGGTCTGGCATTCCATCCAACAGTATTCTGCCAGCCCCATTATCCAAGGGCTCACAGAATTATTAAGATTAGGCTGATTTAGTGACATGGATTCTATAAAATACTGCTTTGGACCAAGAGACTCATTTTAAAGCAAGTGAGATGTGACAATGGACTCGTGACCAGAGTATTAATTCTTACGATCTTATATTTTATCATCACAAAGCAGATGTCCTGATATAATTTTAATAAATCATTAAAGGCTCAGCTAAGGCGCCAGCTTGTGAATGACACACTACGGGGTGGAAGTTATTCTCAAGGATGCTGTATATGCATTGTATTAATATCAGAACCAATGGTTAGATTACATCAGACCAGAAACATAGAGACGGATATATGGTTGGCCCTTCTTTTCATTATTCCCAGAAACCAATCACAGAATTTGTGCTTTCCAATGTCACCATGTTAAGCTTTGCTAGATTAATTTTTGTTTGTTTGTTTTTCAACAAAGAATATTTCCACTGAGAGACACAATGAGAATTCTATTGAAACTGAAGTTACAAATGATGCCAGGTCATTTCGGGCTCCGCATAGAGGTAGGCTAATGGGCAAAGAAAGATTGGGGTTATCAACTCTACATATCATGAGAAGCTGGGGTTGCTGTTACATCATGAAGATGAGGAGGATTATATTTGGAACTACAGACATTCACTAGGATGTATTTTTGGCTTTATGTATGGTCTTAGCAGTGAGTAGGCAATTAAAGCAAACACAATCTGACAAGTGCAAGAAAATCAAGGGTTTATGCCTCAGGGATGAAGGATTGGATCGCTACAGCATGAAAGCACTGTCACATATTCATTTCTCCTACAAGACCCAGGACAAAACAGGTGACACGATATATGTTCACTACATACTTTGTAAATAGTATGTTAGGGCTGGCTACAGCTGTCCCTCATCTGGATCTCTGGATAGCTCAGCTCTTCCAAGCCTCAGTCTTATTAAAACCATAATCACACACACCTGCACGTGAGAACGTAATGCCACTTCACCCCTTGCTCTTAAGGTAAAGTTGAATGATTTTGCACGATCTGCCCGCATCTTGCCTTCCTAGCTTCTTAATTATTCTCCTTCCTAAAATATAGGCTTTGTCCAAGAGAATAGATGCACAAATCCATTGTTTTATCACATATTGCTCTTTCCATCTTGAAAACGTTTCCTTTTCAACCTTCATTTGGGCCTTGTCCTTCAGGTCTCAGAAAAGACATTACTTCCTTCGAAAAGTTTTTGGACTGCAAGTCTATGTTAAATGTCCCATTTGCTTCATTGTGTTTCTCTGTATGTGTTTGTCTCTTCCACACCCACCCATTTCACCAAACTGTGAGGGTCACAAAGACCAGTCTATAATAGGCACAACATAAATATCTGTCAAGAGATTGATTAAAACCTTTGTCTTTTTATCATAGTCATGTTACATTGAGGTGATTAATATATTTTTTTTTCCCCAATGGACAGGTTTCAAAAATAATTATGGGAAGAAAAAAAGCAGCTTTACTATAGAAAACATATCTCCAGAATGAAAGAAACAATTAGAATTTGAGGAGGCTTTATTTTTATCCCATTGTTATGCCTCTCTAGAAATTACCAAAGACACGAACATTCACTTTCTGGTCTCTGATTTATGTCTTTTCTTCTAATACAGGAAAAGATGTTTCCCAATGGACAAATCATCTAATGAAGCTAAGGACCAGGATAGACCTATGCAACAGAGAATTATCTAGCACAAATGTCAATCGTACCAAGTGTAAGAAACCTTGGTGTGGAATGAAAGGAGAGTAGTGGGTTTGAGAGAACAAGATCGAAGGTGAAGTTTTTATTGTGCCTTAGGTAATACTTGCAGATGTAGGTGAAGCAGATACTGGAAACAAACATTACACATTCAACTGAGAGGTTTAACTGATGGAACAATATCTCAGGTATGATGGATATGAGACAGGAATTAAGGACCTTCCCTCTTTGAGGTTCACTTTCTCTGTTATGCCCAAACAATCCTTCCACCAACTAACATTCTCATGTCTTCATTTCCCTTTTCACCCAACATAAATTCTACAGTCATCATTACAACCACTCTTGCAAGCAACCTGAACTCCTTAGATCTTCACTTCTCTCCATTATATTCACCTGTAACACCACCAAATATTAGTAAAATTTTAATGGCCCCACTTTTAATTTATAATGTCACATCTCTAAACGGGCTCTTAACATTCTCCAACCCCTCTTCAATAGTATGTTTATGCTTCCACTCTGAAATGTTTATTTCACATTCGTATCTCCTTAAACGTTTTCTTTGCTCTGGTCCTTTCCTCAATGTCAGCTGATGGTAAAGCTTCAAACATGACTTGGAAAATAGAATCAGAGAATAAAAAGCTCCCTCAAGTTCCTACACCTACCAGCACTGACTTTCAAATCTTCCCTCCTCCAGTGGCAACAAAATAAATAACTTTGTTCTCATCAAAGCTCAACCCCTTTACTTGCACCCTGTATTTAGCCTGTATATTCTTTATTTCCCTCTCTTCCTCCTTTTCCTCATCTCTTCTCTCTCTCTCCTTCCCTCCCCCTGACTCCTCCGTTAACAAACATTTACCTAATACAATTATCTACCTTGTTATGCTCATCACCAACACTTTAACTCTCTACCGGAATATTCCTATCAGAATATTAATATGCTGTAGTACATCTTATATTTTATAAAAATTTCTTAACCTACATATCCCTTCTAACTATTGCTCTACTACTTTTCGTACACCCTGAAAATCAAACTGAATGAAAGAGTTTTCTATAGTCACTGTCTACACCACCACTATTCAATCTACTTCAGGTGAATTTCATGCTCATCATTCTCCTTAAGCTGCTTTCGTCAAGATCAACAATCATTTCCACTTTACTAGATCCAATGGTTCTACACAAAGTCCCTTTTGCTTTGTGATGTGATTATGTGATGATATTAACCAATGGTTAATATTTTCTTCTACTGAGTTTCATGGCATCACACTAAGCTCTTCCTCAGCCCATTTCAAACTGGTCTTTTGGGCTGGGTCGTCCCCCTCTGCTCATTCTCTAAATGTTCCTGTCCTCTACCCTATTTGCTTCTTTGTAGATATCCTCTGCATTCCTTTTTGCTGATCTGCATTCCTTCTTTTTACTGACATTCAGCCAAATACCACTTATATACCAAATGGAGTTCAAATTTATAATTTCTATTTCTGACTACATCATTGAGCTCTGAACTCAAATTTACTGATTACTTCACACCTCCAGTTAGATATTTATTTTACAAGCATCTCAGAATTAGAGTGTCCAGAGTAAAACTACATATTTCATCACTATCAAATATGTTTCTCCTGCAGTCTTTCACATCTCAGTAAAAGACATCAATATTGAGGTATATAAACTGAAATCCTGGCAACCATCTCTCATTTCTCTCTCTTTTCTCCCTTCAAATGAATCAGCAAATCCTATCAATACTACGCCTAACACACATTTTGAATCTCTCCGCCTTCATTATTCATACACTAGACCATTCTAGGATCACTCGTCTCATGGACTACTTCTATAATCTTCTAACTGGTCTCTGTCCCACTTTTGCCTGACAGCAATTCATTCTTCTTTAGAAATTAAGAACAATCCTTGACATTTAAAGCCAATAATTTTAATCTTAACAAAAACCCTCCATTGCTTACCATTGCCTTGAAGTTAAGTTCAAACTCTTTACCTGTCTTAAAAGATCTCCATACTCCTGCCCTCCTCTCCAACCCGTTTTCTCCCATCTCTCTTTCTCCACTCTTATGTTGTAAGTCTTATGCTTATAAATTTGATTTCGCTCACCAGAAAATGCTAAGCTTGTGGCCTCTGCAGTCACTGTTTCAAGTCTCTGGAATATTTAGTCCTGAGGTCATTGCATGATCATTCTTTCATACCTTTCAAGTATGTAAGAAGTCAACTTCTTGAAAATGTCATTCCTAATTGCCTTTTATGAGGAACACTACACACACACACACACACACACACACACACACACACATTCCTATTATAATATAACTTATTTTCTGCATAATACTTATTATCTAGCTATTAGTCCCTGGTTCGGTGATTTATTTTTCTAATAGACTATATCTGTTTACAATTGGAATTTGAACTCTACAAAAGCAGGGACTTTGCCTCTCTTATTTCCTGTTGCATCCCAAGGATGCACTGACATATTTGTACTGAGAACACATTGCTCATATTTGTCTAATTTTTAAAATGCTGAATAAAAGAAAATTATTTCTTTCTCTTAATTGGAGAGATGGTTGACAGAATTTTTTTTAGGAAGACTGAAGTAAAGTTGTAGATATAGAGATCATTTCACCTCTATATTGGGGCTGTGTCCCATTCATCTGGTTCCTGCCATTTACTATAATACTTTATTATGGATACTTATTAAATATATCCTTAATAAACTAAGAAACCAGAGGGTGAGGTCTTCAATGAGGTCAGAGTTGAAGCAGCAGAGCTAAGGCCTCAAGAATAAGTGTCATGTGTAACAAGGGAGACTTCAGGCCATTGAAGAGGGATATCATGTATCTGCAATGAAATCCCAGCACCAGGAACCCTTAATGCACAAAGGTTATCAGTCCAAGGATGCTTTACCCTCTCTAAACAATACCAGCATGACTGACACAAGGGAATTCTTAATAGCATCAGTTTGAGAAAATTAAATATTAGCAAAGTCATTTTCTTCATTAGCAGTCTATTGTTCCCTGAGCACCATTTTAAAAGTCTTCAAATTAAACAGAACCGTCTTTGTCTCTGGTGTCAAACTCAGGATAGAACTGCCAACCTCTGTGAGGTGTCTATGCGTATCAGCATCAAGCATGGATTTCACATATGTCCACACTAGAGTTGGCAGTAACTGGCATGTGGGAAGGAAGCACTGGCCCTAAGGACTGAATAGCCCCTTATCAAAGATGTATCTGTCAGTATAAATTGAGGTCTGGCTACAAAATTGGAAAGAAGACAGCATCTTGTGTCCTTTTTAGCATTTTTAGAAAGAGGAGTTTTCTTATCAGTTGGCAAAGTTACCCCCTTTATTATAAATATTTTAAAATCACAGGACATTAAATTAGGTAGTGCAGGTCCTTGAAACTATGTTTGTCATGTTTCTCTATTCCCTACTCAGGGGCTTAAACATGTGCACACACATGCAGAGTTTGAGTGACTTCTACATATCTGGCATTGTCCTCTATGATTTGGGGGATACAGAGGAAAGAGAAGATGTGTTATGCTTTTTAGTTATGATGGAATTTGTTTCCCAAGAAAGGGTTAGAAATAACTATTTCAAGGCACAATGAGCTCAAAGTCCAGGGTGGGGAATTTGTGAGAAAATTACCTGTAATGGTGACGCAAAGTGGGGCAGAAGTATCAGCCTCCGGGACTGATTCCTAATCAGAGATTAAGACCAAATAGGGATGTGGCCAATCTAGCCTTGTCCTCAGACAGTCATCCAGACTAGAGAAGCATGATTCAGGAAACAAGAGGAGTGAGAAAACTTGTTGAGTGGAGATGGCAGAAGTGCCAGTCAGGTCACTGCAATGTCTCTGTCAGAAGGCACCTTCAGGAATGCTGAACGAATGGATAGAAATGTTAGAAAAAGAGAAGCGAAGAGTAACAATGAGGTTACTCAGCGAGGTCTGGTTAACCACATATTGGAGACAGAACATACAATTTAACCTAGGGCTTTGCAGGCTTGGACTAAGGGTCTTTCTGTTACTCCACAATGACAGTGGTCCTGAAAAAATTCTTATTCCATCTCAGAGGAAAATAATGAAGTAAAAGTTTACAGTTAACAATTATTCTTTTGTTTTAGATTTTAAGAAGAAAAAAAAAATTAGTGAAGATTTCAGTTTCCAACTTTCCTTCCTCTCTTAGAATTCACGGTACAGTTAATTACGATCTAAAAGCTTAAGAGAGGTAATAACAATTTCATACATAAATTGAGCCTTTGAAATTTATATTTTTGGCCAAGCAGTGGGAGACATTTTAAATCCCTTCATTTCGGGGTGAGAATGGCAACATTAGCTTATTTAAACTCCTGGCTTGGTAAACTCAGGTTTTAGGGGAATGTAGGGCATCAGGGGTGGTCTGGGTGTGAACAGAGCATTGGATGGATGGGAAAGTGGCTGCTCTTGGATTCCTGAAATAGCATTCGGAGAGTACGCTCTTTCAGCCTAGACGGATTTCATTTGTTCACCTTGTCTTCACCTAGCACTGTCTTTCTTCCCTGTCCTGAGATTCTGGTAAGCACAGATGGTAGCTGGGCTTTTCGGAGATTTTATTTACAGTGCTGCCCGGTTAGAACAAAGCCGTTTCCCTCCCCGGCCCAGAGATCCACCTGGATTCACCCAGCACGTGACTCCTATTGGAAAACCATCACTAAGCCAAATGCATCCGATCTAAGCCCACCATCATTTCACATGTGGGATGTGAATCTATCACCTGTAATTGACTTTTGAATTATTGTTTCTTATGGGTCCAAGACTAATAATGATTTTTTTCTCCCAGTTCTTTCCAATGCCACCTTTACTAGTGCCATTACTGAGGTAATAGCCGGTGGAAAAGAGCAGAAGCATTTTATTTCCCATCTTTCACTCACTCTCCTTGATAGTGAACATGGAGCTCAATTAAAAGAACATCACTATATGTTGTAGAGGACAATGAGGTCTTTATGACCTCTCAGTGAACAAGCAAGTCTGGGCCTTGACTTTGCTCTTCATCAGAAAAATCCTCACTGATGTTCTCTTACATTTTTTCATATCATACTTCTGGGAACCCCTGAGATTGGGTTACCTTTCTAAGAGGAACAGAATGCAGTTTCTAAATATCAATCATTGAGTCACTGTTTTTAGCATGCTCTGCTTAATCTGGTGAGTCCTAACCTTTGAGGCGGGGGAGGGAGAGAGAAGGGGTGTGCGCTGTCAAAGACTAGATGATTTGGTGATAGGTTTGAAAGAGTATAAAAAATAAGGTAAGTTTTTAAAAATAGGTGGAAATGTCACAAGTCACTTTTCACATGACACCCTCCTCCCACTTCCCTGACTCTTAGTTCCTAGGGCAAAGTTCACATACAGGTAGGGTTGCGGTGATCTATATTTCTTTGGCCACACTAGGCCAGTTATTCTAAAGAAAGGTTGAGTGCCAGTGGATTAGGGGTCATAAAGAATGAGAGAAAATGTAGGGATGATTTGAGTGTGCCTGATTCCACTCAAAGGGGTGAGCCAGATCAGGCAGCTCAGTGTGGCTTATAAATATTCATGGAACCACAAGAGTCTTAGGAAGCTACAGAATGGTTGAGAGGTGGTATCTCCTAGAAGTGGGTGAGAGGAAGAGTAGTTCTCAAAGAAAGCACATAGAAAGCACAGGAGATTAAGATTAGATAGACTTTGTGATCAACTATTGGCTCTACTACTTACTGGCATTGTGACCTTGGGTAAGTAACTAAACCTCTCTGAATTTTAGAATCCTGATCAGTAATACAAGTACCTAAGTCATAGCATTGTTGTTAAAATTAAAGTGTTCATGCAAGAATACTTATTAGCACTGAGTCTAGCACATAGTAAGCATTTAATAAATGTTAGATACCTTCATCATCATCGTCAATACCAATAGAGATTTATTTCACTTTGGGACTGGACATGAAGGAGGGAAAATAGCTCTACCTAAATAGAGACAAAAATCCCAAATAGAGAAAGATAAGTCTATTTAAATTACAAGAAATACCCCTATAAATATTATCAAAAAGGTGACAGTGACCCAAACCTCCTGAAACGTTCTTTTACTCATCCAGTTCTCAGAGAACTTAGAGTCACATGGTGGACAAAGTTTTTAAGATGAAATATTTCTCTCTGATTCTAATTTCCTCATTACGAAGTAGAGCACTAAAATGTTCCAAGGAGCCTGATCTCCAAGCATTTCTAAGTCAAAAGCTCATCATTATTAGAGTCATGGCCATATTGACATTTTAAGCAGTAAAATGCACACCAGAGAGGAGAAAGACTCCCTGCTTTCCATTCATCACAAAGGGGGGAGCTCAAATTCAGAAAAAAGACTTCATGCATGAGGATGACCATCAGCTCTGGAAGCAGAAAGGAATCCTAGATACTCTTGCTTACTGCATCACTGAGAAAACTGCATAGCTTTCTAAGGCTACATTTCCTCATCTGTAAAACAGAAGACAGTCAAATAGAGAAAAATAAAGATAGGCTATTAGCAGTAAATGTACTTTTCTGGCAGGTTGGAAGTGCATGGAAGTAGCATGGGAAGGTACAATCCTACAAAGGAGACCTATCAGTTTCCTATCGTTATGAAAAAAAATGCCACAAATTTAGTGGCTTAAAACACCACACATTTGTTCTCATACAGTTTTGGAGGCCAGAAATCTGAAATGAAGTTCACTAGGATGAAGCCAAAGTGTTGGCACGTGCGTCCTTTTGGAAGTTCTGGGGGAGAGTCTGTTTCCTAGCCTCTTCTGGCTTCTAGAAGCTGCCTGAATTCCTTGGCCATGACCCCTTCCTCGCATTACTCCAACGTCCCACTTCCATCATGATATCTCCTACTTCTCTATCAACCCTCCCTGCCTCCTTATGAGGACACTTGTGATGATATTTAGGACCCATCCACATAATGCAGAATAATTTCCCCATCTCAAGATCCTTAATTTAATCACACCTGCGTGTATTTTTTGTCATATTAAGTCATCTACATTCACAGATTCTGGGGATTAGGATGGGGGGGTCATGAGTCAGACTACTACAGGAGCCATTTCCCTATTTCTTCACTTGACTAGTCAAAGCATCAGTGAGCAAACATGCAGCCTAGCAACCTGGGATAAAGAAATGAGAAGGCACATAAATTGTGGGATGAGGAGGGAGGTTTAGGGTCAGTGTGTAGTTTAACTTTGTAAAGAATTTGAGGATCCTGGATTTGAGAGGCTTAAGGCGTGGAGGATGTATATACCATAAATCAAAAATGAACTGTCGCAATCATAAAACATACTAGTAGCCTCTTAGAGCGAGCACTTTATCTCCCAAAGTGCCCCAGCTCTGAGTGGTCTCATTCATGTCAGTAGTGACTGGCAGCTTTGCCTCAAGTAAGGCCATCATGAGAGTCACACTTGGTGCCGTTTTGAAGACAAACATGGACATAAATATAAGTAATCAATTGTTGGAATTTAACATTCCAACAGAATATAATACCATGAAAATTAAGATTCTTTATACAAAAATTATTAAAAAACAAAAAAAAACTTGATGAAGACAAACAAAAACTACCATCTTGTATGAGCAATGCTAACATTTTGAATTTCCAATTATTTATTTCTTATGTGCTGATAATTTTATTCCGAATAACCAATGTCAGATATAGACAGGCAGGACCTTTGAGAAACAGTGAGGCATTTGCCTTGCTGGAATATATTATTTCTGGCATTCCGTTCTTTTGTTGTGTGCTCTTCTATTCTGATTGTGATTCAATATTCTTTTGCTTTGTATTTTGTTATTTCTACTTTAATAGGTGATTGGCTTACTAATAAATGAGCTATGTGACTTTGGAAAAGTCTTCAAACCTCTTTAAGTGCCAGTTTACCCTTTTAAAAACACTACGGGCCACATAAAATGGTCTTTTTAGATAATACCCCCAATCATTTTTCACCTCATAGAAGACAGAGCAAAATGGGTTTATAGTATCTTGGGATAAACAGATGAGGCAATCCATTACCCGTGGTTCCTGATTCTGCTGTCCCAAGCCTTGCGTAACCCACTGGGATTCAGCCATGCGTCTTACCATAAAAGTGGGTAGCACTGCCTTCAAGAATTAAAAACCTATGGAATTGGAGCTCTGCAATCTCCAACAGATAACGTTTCCCAGCTTTAAACCAAACCATTTCCTTAAATCACACTGTGACCAAAGTTACTAGTTATATGTAAAAAAGAAAGACTTGGGACATACCAGTGTTTTTTATCATTATTATTTTTGGTTTTTCTGCTTTCCATACTTCATCCCAAAGACTTGTTTTATAATTCTTTGGCTTAATATTGAAGTTGTCTAGCCTTGAATCTTTTTTTTTCTTTTCAACCTGATTTTGAGAAAGAGAAAGAGAGAGAGAAAAGGAGGGAGAGAGGGGAAGGGAGGGGAGGGAGAAATAAAAAGAGGGAGGGAAGGACGGACGTAGGGGGAGAGAGAGGTTTTCATCATGAGAAACTGGCTCACGCAGTTATGGAGGCTAAGTCCCACAACCTGCCATCCGCAATTGGAGGCCTGGGAAACACTGTGGTGTGATTCAATCTGAGTCCAAGGCTTGAGAACCAGAACAGCCAACAGCATTAACCCCAGTCTGAGGGCAGGAGACGATAAGACCGACATCCCAGCTCAAGAAGGACGGGTGGGAACAAAATGGGAGAATCCTTCCTCATGCACTTTTGTGTTCTCTTCATGCCTTCAGGGGACAAGATGATGCCCACCCACATCAGGAAGGCAATTTACTTTGCTGAGCCCACCAATTCAAATGCCTATCTCCTCAGAAACACCCCCAAAGCATGTTTACGCTGGACACCCCATGGTCAGTCCTGTGGACAAATAAAATTAACCTCCCATGTATATAAAGTAGTTAGACTCAGTGACAAAAAAAAGAAGTGAAGAACATTGAGGCTCGCTCATTTGTGCTAGGCACTGTGCCCACTGAATTTTTGATGAATGACAGTCCTAACAACTAACTTCTGGGTAACTTTTTTCTTAATTTCCAAAGTTAACACTTTATAATCCAATTCTGCTTATTCAATCTTTCTGGTGTGTATTTTTTCTCATATTGCCCCTTGCAAAAAAAAAAAAAAAAAAAAAAAAGTAAAAGGTGATTCTTCAGACCATATCAGCTTGGAGTGGCAGAGAAAAATATACCTGTGGTTCCCAGAGATTGACTTTCCTACCCTCCCATGTTTTCTAGACCTCTGACCTACATGCTACTTTGCTCATAATGATGACAGTGATAATAATCATCATCACCAGTAATACGTCATAAACTTTTATATATACAAAGTGCTTATCAAAGTGCCCTAATAAGCACTTTGCATATATAACTTAATTCTCAGAAAAGCCTATTATTAACCCCATTTTGCAGACAACAGAGAGATGAAATAACCCATGTGTGGTCATGATGCTGAGAAGTATCAGAGTCAGATTTTAAGCTAAGATTTGATAGAATAAAATAAATCCCATGCTCCCAAAATCTCTGTATGTGGGTCGAGATGCTGCAAGAGTCCTGGAGGATGCCCAAGGCCACGTCCAGCCACGTCCTCACCAGCAGAACTAGCAGAGGTTGGGCTGCCCACCTTTGTGGCTGAACGGTAACCCCGAGTGCAGAGCTTCTGCTCGTGCCACCCACTGGAGTAGGCCACCAAGGCAGCTTGAGTCATCTGCTTCCCTAGAGGTAATTCCTCGACCTAGGCCACCACACATCAGCTACAGTCACGTCTGATGGCTCTTAAGTCTTACACATGTATGAAATCAGGTCATCTTCCTCTTTATTTGTGCATATTTCCAGGCACCTCCTCTCATTATTCAATTAGCAGATCCAACTTGGTATTTTCACCAAAATTGTCACTACACCTTCAGAAGCTCTCCATTTCCTCGTACGATTTCTTTATCCTTCTATTGCAGTCTCTAGAATAGGAGACAAAACCTCAAGTGCCAACAGAGTCAACTACGGGGACACAAATGACTGAGGCCCTGGTACATGAGGCAGGAAGGAAAGGTGGGAACTCGGGCACAGTGGATAGTGCAAACACTTTCGAGTGGGACTGTGGCTGTGGACGAACACAGGTCTAGGCAGCATGGAAAGGTGTGTGGTGAGATTTTCCAGTTTCTATTTTTTAACACAGGCAGAAATCTAAACTTAAAAAAAAAAATCAACTAAGTCTATTCTTTTTAAAGGGTCTGTGATCCAAACAAAATGTCTGCCTTCTTTGTCCACCGAGTCTCACAGCTCTTTTCCTCAGAAGTAGTCGGCCCCATTCAGCAGAACACTCACTCTGTGGCTCTCTCTTGCTACACTGAATGGCTCCAATTCCTCTGGCCAAAGGCCTTTCCCTGCCTCTGCCCCACTAGTCATCTCTGCATGTCTACACTGTATCCATCCTTTGATATTAACTTAATATGCACCCAGATCCCCTTTCACAATTCAAAGGACTTGACATTTCCCACCTTGTATTTTGAGTTTTAACATGTGAGTCATAGCCTTCCCACCAGATGTGAGCCTCATGAAGCCAGAGAGAAACACTACGTCTTAAATTTTATCTGTCTCCATAATTAGCAGTTACTAGAGCAAGCTAAGTGTTCAGAAAAAAGTAAGCTATCTTATATATGGAGGGTCTACCATAGTAATGAATGATACTTTTTGAAGACACAGAGATGATGGTGTTGAAGACTTTATGCAAATACTTCCTGTATCCTTCTCAATAACTCTCTAATGCTATTACTATCTTCATATTTTTTTAAAAAATTTTCAAATTAGGAAACTCTGACACAGAGAGGTTAAGTTGCTTGCCCAAAGTCACACAGCTATGTACTGGCAAAGGCAATGTTTGAACCAAGTCAGTCTGACTCCAAAGACTGGTTAATTCATCACACTGCTTTGAAAGACAGCAGAAATAGAATGTTGCTGCCAGATATCATGTGTCTTTGGAGAAAGTGCATCAAGGCCAAACAGCACACATTCATCAGGAAATGAACAATAGCCTTCCTCCAGAGAGCTCACTCCAGAGGCACTTCACCTCAACTGAAAAGGTAAACAAGCCAAAAAGTCTTCTCCCAACCAGGATGGCATTATTCTTGGTGTCCAAATACTTGTCTACTTGGCTTCCCTAATTCCATCGCAGAAGGGACAGTGTATCTCATCAATAACCCCTAAAGGCAGACCCTTTATTTAAAAAAGTATGAATTACAGCTGTACAAAGAGGACCAAGGAAGCATGCACTTAACTCTGCAAAGAAATAAAAAGGAACACAATTTATTTCTACTGTTCTCTTCATTGATTAATGACTGGAACGATAAATGATATCTGCAGATGCCCATAAGGCCACCTCTACCTCCACACTGGTCCAGGCACCAACTGCCTTCATCCCGCACATAGCTTAAATCCATAGTCATAACCCCTGTTTTATGTTAGAAGGTGAGAAGACAGTAATATATAACTCTGCTTTTGGTTTTAAGAAACATGATATTATGAGTCTTAATTTGGGGTGATTTGATCCCAAATCTTAAAATTACCAAGAAGCTTTAAAATGAATGGTTGGAAGACTTCCCTAGGATTCTTTACCTATGACATGAAAGATGGTAGCAGATGTGCTAGACATCAACTTGGCCAAAGTAGAAATTACTCTATCAATAAATATTTATTCAATGCCTATCGTGTGACTATAACTGGGCTGAGCCCTGCATTAATAAACCAAGTGCTTGTGGACCAAGTGCTACAGTGTTGGCCCAGGTGCTTTGTGCTATGAAATAAAGAAGGAATTTAGTATTCCTGAGACATGCCAAACACTTCACATGCATTACTTTATCCAATTCTCATAATAAACTTATTGAGTGGGTATGTTTTAATTTATATTTTGCTAATAAGAGATTGAGGCATTGGATGCTTTAGGTTTTCATCAAGAAAACTAAAGACACTCCAGGTAGTCCAATTAAACATATTTTTTATACAGAAATTAAAAGCTTGTACAATCATCAGGGTGTTTTTCTGGAGAAAGGGAATGAAAAGCAGGGAAGCCACTGGCAAATTTCCAAAATCAGAAAACTGGGCATAGGATCTCACTATCTATGGCACCAAAGCAAGAAACTTGAGATGTTCACCCAGAAGGAGCTACAAGCATCAGTAATTACAGGGAAGAAGTTGCTGATGATTTCACTGTCTGCATCACCTTCATGAGTGCTCCTCTGAGCTGCTCTGACATTCATGTCTGCCCATTTTTCTGCCTGCGATTGCACCAGAGTATAATCTCTCTCCTTCTCATTCAAATGGTCAAATATCACACATGCTGTGAAATCTAACTCAGAACCACCTATGGAAAAGGCTATTAATATTATTCTAGATTTTTCCCTTCTGTGCAGAGGACAATGGACAAGGGGCTGGTAATAATGCCAAGCTGACAACAGAAAATCAGAAATACACTTATAAATGTAAAAGCTTACTGAAGAGCATGTAACTCATTATCAGCAGGAGTGTCAGGACATGAACCCATGATGGCCACATTGTAACAAGTGTTCTACTGAACTACCTAACTACATAAGAACATGAGCCTAGGCAGTTACAGAAAGCTTCAAGGAAGAGATCCAGTTTGTTGGGTGATAGGGTTCTGATGGGTAGATGGGAGTGTTGTAAATATTCCAGAAGTGGCCTGAGCAATCAGAGAAGAGTGTGCTGATGCACAGCAAATTATCTGAGAGTCTATCAATCAAAATGTACTGTTTTGGCATTTCTTATTCCTCTCTCTAGTTCCTAGCCCACCCTGGACAGTAAATGAGTAATTGCTGAAATAATGATAATGACCTGTAACCAGCTATGTTTAGAGACATCTGGATCCCTTCAGGCAGGAACACTGGACCAGAAAGGGCACATGTTATATTCCTGGCTTCTGTTCTTCTTGGCTAAAAAAACAAGTTGAGCCAGGGGAAATGTCTGAGACCAGCGAGCGTTAACCAGTCACTTCTAGCCTCAAAAATCACTACTTTACATGAGGCTAGGTTATTTTACCTTTTTTTTTTTTTAATGCAATATTATCTCCTTTTTATATTATGTCTACAAAGATATGACAGGGTAGGAGAGGGAGGAAAGAAAATGGTAAATAAGCCAGATATGTCGATGTAAATATGAAACCCATAGTTGCTCTGCATTCAAGGGGGACAGGGTTTGACAATCATTATCCTGAAAACAGCTTTAGCTCGCTGCAGATTTCCTCTCTTCTCTGCCCATTTCCAGTGACAGAGCCATCACGAAGAAGGATGTTCAAAGACATCACATCTATAACCTTTGCCAAAGGCACACACAATCTTTGGAAGGAAGACTTTTATTTTCCCTGTCACCTTTAATGCTGGATATACCAGCTGAAAGCTGAATTTCAAGGATAAGGTCACTACACGGAGGCTTCCTAAAGACACAGAGCTTGAAAGGAAATCTTTTTGGAATGTCATTCTTATTTTAGCTCACATTTTCCTGATGCACCCTAGATGCACTAATTGGCCTTGCTGTCGACAACAACAAGAGAGAGAGAGAGAGAGAGAGAGAGAGAGAGAGAGAGAGAAGAGAGAGAAGAACAATGTTATTTGCCAACATCTCCCACTGAGGCATTCATATCCATAATGGGCTCAGGTTTCAGTTCAGAGTAATTAATTCAGATACACACAGGGAAAGCCAAAAGCAAGGTCTCCTTGTTCGCATTTTGTGTGAATATCCATAGAAAAGAATCCTGTTTATTTTGCCCCCCTTGAGTTGCAGTAGACATTAGCAAGGCCAGGTGCCTCAAACTGGTGACCTACTGACCACACCTATCTGACACTTGGCACTTATTTTTCAAAGCAGAATTTTCAGACAAAAACAGCAAATTAGCTGCCTGCAACAGAAGATTTCACTGAAATTCAGACAATAGGGCAACAAGAGCCCTCCATCCCGGCACAGATACCGGCTGGAGTCCATTGTTTTCCACTTCCTCCAATGAAGTGGACCCTTCAGTTCACCATCCTCTCAGTCCTATCCATTATACTCTATGCTACTGACAGGATGATCCACAGGGCAGATGAGCATCACTTGGAAGTTTGTTAGAAATGGAAATTCATTGTCCTCACCCCAAACTGTCCAATCAGAATCTCTGGAGAGAGGCCCAGCCATTTGAGTTTTAACAAGATCCCCAGGTGAATTGTATTCATATTGAAGTTTCAAAAATCTTGCCCAATACTAATTCATTAACCTGCTCAATCTTGGTTAGAATTTAAATTTGTATCACTAACCCAGGCCCAAACATTGTTATTTCCCTGGGGTTTAATTACTTAGACATCTGAAACCGCGGATCTTTATCCTTGATATGTTTATCGCAATTGATGAAAATTTATTTTCTATCAGCCTAGGTTATAAGCACCCAATTGTTTTGTGACCTGCCAGAAAAATGGTAACTCGATAACAGTGTGTCTGTAAAGCCATTGACACATTTGGTTATGACAGTGAAGTATCCCTGATTTTTTTGATTAAGAGGATCATTCAAAACGGCCAGATTTATTTCTTTTTGTTCACTGGAACTCAGTTATTTTGCCACTGCAAATTTAGCTCATCCTCAAAGGGTGGCAAACTGGTCTCAGGCTAAAGCCAAAGTTAGAGCAAAGGAGAGTGATCCCCACGTTTGATCACAGGTTTCTGGGCTTGAGCCACTTGCCTACATTAGAGTGTAAAATGAGACCTCTCCCAGTAGTGACAGAAGCTTAGCATCCTTCCATTGCTATCCAAAGCCAGACCCTCTCTGCCTAAAGAGAACAGCTTTAAATGGGAGCCCCACAGAGTAAAGCCATAGGCTGATAATAGCTCTGTTAGAAGCTATGTAAAGCATCTTGGCAAAACTCTTCATTACCATTTGAAAACATCAGATGCTTTAGAATTGCTTCAGGTCTTTAAAAATCCCATCTTCCACTCCTGCCAGGACTGA
The DNA here is from genome assembly GCA_003508835.1 of Eonycteris spelaea. Lineage (NCBI taxonomy): Eukaryota > Metazoa > Chordata > Mammalia > Chiroptera > Pteropodidae > Eonycteris > Eonycteris spelaea. The sequence continues at coordinate 16,329,139 of PUFA01000004.1, forward strand.
GAGATTCAGTAATCTAGAGTCATCCCTCAGTTCAGAGATTCAAAATCACGATGCCATGTAATGGCGTTTCACATCTCTTTTCAGATCACCCAAAGCTGAATCGTCTAATTGTTCATGCTCAATTTATATGTGCTCCTTGGTTGCATTCGCATGGGAAGCATGGACAGTCTAAACGGAGCGCAGAGTGTAAAAAGCATGCCAATTAGCAGCTGGTAGTTCCAGTAATTGAAGAATCAGCCTCGAGGTTAAGGTATTGATTCATTTTGATAATATTATATATGCTGTGAAATTCTCTAATAGTTAAACCGCCACTGAGATCTAGTGAGGTAATAATATGCAATTAATAATGTTTCACACAACACCACAGATTTGATAATGCCTTTCAAAATGTTCACTTTTAAGCTCCACCATGAATTAGCATGCAGGGTTTAAGTAGACACTGTTATCGGCTCAGAATGTCAGCATGGGGCCAGGGAAATTTTCTTATCAATAACTTCGGAATGAACAAAGCTGTGTGCTTATCTCCTTTCATCACAACTGGGCTTTAAATACAGTCACCCGTCCCAGGCCACAGCTGCCGTGGTCAGTGGTCATCTCCGAGCTTGATAGCAAAGCAGAGCAAACAAACAAATGGAAACCATGGGTTATCTTTATACCTAGCACCAGGAATTGCTTTGGCTATGACAGAGAACATTCAGCCTATAGCAGCAAATGGTGTTTGTCCCTAAATAAGTGAGGATACTAAACTCCTGGGACCACAGCAAATGGATGTACAAAAGACTTGGTCTTGAAGACAAAGAAACTGAGACTATATACCAGAAGTATTTTCCCATTATGGCTGAGAGAGTCCCTCTCAGATAGCGCACAGGGACTTAAGAGAACAAACCAAAACTTAAAAGTCCAAACAGTTCACCTTTGGCTTTGGGTGCCTAGGTCTCTGCCTCGTTGTCTCCTTCTACCTGCAACAGTGAAGTGTGTCTCTGCTAGGGACAATCTGTGTCTGCCGCCTGTCTGTCTGTCTGCCTTCAGAGTTTGCCCACAGACTTGATCCCTTTCTATAGAGTGATCTTACTGCTCTTTCTCTATGGATCTGAGGCTTTCCTTTCTTTTCGAAGCCTACCTCTGTCTCTTCTCCCCCAGAAACCTCTTCCTGCAGTCCCAGGCCTCACTCCTTCCCTTCTTCCTTCCTTCCCTCCTTCCCTTACGGCCATTCATCTTGCTGCCCTGTGAGGAACACACACCCCAGTTAAGTGTCTGTTTTGGAGGGAATGTACATTTTGCTTTGTTTTTGGTCTTGCTTTTTTGTGTTGTTGGGAACACACCTCTGCATGTCACACACAGGCTTTGCCCCCTCACTCTCACCATTTTGAAAATGGCAACGTTTTATCTCACTATTATTACTTAAAACCAGGAATGGGGGGAGGAGGAGAAGCCAGGCGGCCTGTGTAATTCAGTCCTCCTGGACCTCAGCAATACATCACGGGGTAGAGTTCAGCTACCTGAGTCAGTGCGAACTGAAAAATCAGTGATCTGGGAATATATCAGTGCTGGGAAAACTCCCCCAAAACACTCATGCTTCTGAATATTGCCTAAGCCTGAGCAGCAATGGCAAGGCAGGTGATTCACAAAAGCAAGCATAAAAACATGTTTTGGATAAGGTCCAGCACTCGGTGTTCCGTAATTCAACAAATACTTATTGAGCATCCATTCTAAGCCTGAGCTGTTCTAGGTGTAGGAATAAGAGCAATTCAGAAGGCAAACAATGTCCCTGCCGTCATTTACCGTACATACCTGTAGGAAGGACACTCCACGTGAGTGAGGAAGGGGTTCAGTTTCATCGGGCCTCTAGGATTCAGGTTTTACAGGTTGCATAGGAGCTGGCCAAGAGAGAACAGCAGGTACAAAAAGTGTGAGATTTTGAAACCAACCATGTGACTGACTTAGGGAAACACACACTGAGGGTCAGAAACAAGAACAGGGGTGGAGTGGCCAGGATGCCATTCATGGAGGGCCTCAAATTCCCACTAAGCCAGAGCACTGTAGAATCGTAGTAATGGCATGGATATAGATTTACTGTAGCTTCTGTAACTCTAGATTAAAGCCCCAAATGATTTTTTTTTTTTAAATCTTGTCCTTCTTCAACATTCACTCTGGCTTCAGAAGCAGCAGACAGTACATGATACACGTTAAAAGAGTAGGGAAGGACCACCATAACTCCTCTTTCCTTGGGATTATCCCTTCTCCCAAGCTTGCTTTAGGGTCCTGCCTACAGTCGGAAAGCTATTGCCAGATTATAATGAAATGGCAGATACATAGCATGAAAGAAAAAAAAATAATCAAATGCTTCTGCAGATCACACCTGCCCTACTGTGAAGCCTTCATACTGGGGAGATCCTAGCTAGAGAAATTACTCCCCACTTTTCCTCTAATTACCACCAGTACGTCTTTATTTCTGGATAAAATACCTCTTTTGTCTCATCAAATTCCAGTACACAATGGTTATTAAAATGGCACAACCATTCCAATAGCTTTGTTTATGGTAGTGTGCAGGGTAAATATTTTATTTTCTGATGAGTGCGAGGGTTTTATTTGCTAGCATTAAAACTAGGGTAGAGTGACTGGAGATGGGAAGCTAGATATTTACAAGCACAAGGAGAAGATACACAGATGCTAATGAAAGCTCTGGGGTAGTTTTCCGGGCTGTTGAGTGTAATTTCTCACATCTCCAAATGGCTATAATAGGGAAACACCCTGAAAAGAATTCTCTAATGGCTGTTCCTATGTAGCAGAGGATCATTGGAAAGTTAATGGGCCATGCAAAGTAGATCTTCCTTCATTCATTCATTTGGCGTGGTGTAAGGTGTCAGAATGATTGTCGGACCCCACCCTCCACCCTTCGCTACCGTGCCCCTGGGCTTATTGCCCATTTTGTTCCCCTGCCCCAAACCCCTATCTTTAAAAAGTTAGAGTCTCTTTAAAAATCAAGGCTAAAGCTCTTCTTTTATCTCTTCTTAGCACCTTGCCAAACTTTCCAAATGTATCTCTACCTCTCTGCCCTCATATAGCACAACATATTGTGCCTGTTACAATAATTAACACACTTTAAATTAATTCTGAGTTTACCTGCTTGTATAGTTCAGTGACTATGATAGCTTAAAAGCAGACAGCATTCTTTACTCTTCATTGATTTAGTCCAAAACACTTTTCAAATGTACCTTAAATACGGAAATGAGATCACCATTTGCTAATCTACCTTTTCCTGGTACCTGATACATGTCTGGCTAACGAACAGAGGATCAACAAAGCAGAAGACCTTGGTTGACCCTATAAAGGAGAAGAGAGAGAGAGAGAGAGAGAGAAGAGAGAGAGAGAGAGAGAGAGAGAGAGAGTGTGTGTGTGTGTGTGTGTGTGTTTTCAGTGAGGAAATTCAGCGAGCAGTGTTTTTCAGCTTGGAAGTCATTCATTTATTCAGTCATTCATTTCATGAGTGTTTAATGTCACTAATAATGAGCAGGAGATTGGAAAGAGGCAAGCACCTGCTCTCAAATGCCACAGGATCCTGGGTTGGGGAGAAGCTAGGAGGGACCAGGGCCAAGCAAACATAAAAGAATATTCCATAAGCCGTAGCTAGAAAATTCAGAGAAATTGCAAAGTAAGGGTATGGTCGAAACAGTAGAATTTAGCTTCTAACTTCCTAGGACTCCAGGACTCCAGGGAATGGTTGATTGAAGAAATCTAGCAGACCCATGACTCAGAATATGAAATGTGCTGCTATTGGTCTTTTTCAATTCCCAATCCCAAAATCTGGCACCAGATCATCTTATGTATGGAAGAGAACCTGGCCCAGCTAAGGCTTCCAGCCAAGTGATCAGGTTTTAACCAGTAATTAGACCTAGATGTCTGAATCCACACCTCTGTTTGTACATTCACCTGGGGCACTTCTTCCAAAATTAGCAATACGACTTCCACCCAATATACATTGGATGGATTCAGTCTTCTGGAGCAAATTTCCTCTATTGAAAAAGACAAATTTCATGCAAGGAAGATTGCTGCCCTAATCTCCATGAAGAGCTTTTCATACTATGCCAGACCCACTTCATTTCCAGATACCATTCATTACGCTTACAACATAGTCTCTTTGCACAAACATGTGGCTCTTAAGTACAAAGGAAAAGAGAACAGTCAGTGATAACACAACTCTAAGAAAACTAGTCATCCCCCTTTCTGACTTTCACTTAGAGCAAAGTACACAGCAGCAGTACTGGTTACGGTCTATCCTTTGCCCCAATCTTCAAGTAGTAACATACCCCAGCAACTGAGTGAGTAATTAGCTGAACTGTATACTGCAAGCCGAGCAAATCCTGCCATGATAAAAGAACTGGTTTCACAAGCTCTTTTTCTTTGCATGGCAAAGATTAAAAATACAAATTCAAGTGACTGAACTATCTACAAATTGCTGATCATTTTGCAATGCACCCCCCCCCACACACACACACACTTGCCAATTACCAATGCAAGGAGGAGGACAGTAAGGAAACTCGAGATGAGATGAGTGCATGTCACAAAGACCCGCCATCTACATGTTTAATGTGTGAAAAATGGAATGACATAATTTGGAAAACAAATTGATGAGATGCCTAGACTTAATGTGAGGCTTGGAAATAGAGAAAATGTCAAAGCATCCCTAACGAAGGTAGACCTAAAGCACAAGCGTGCAAAACTGCCTGCCTCCTGGCTTTCCCAAGGGAAGCCATCATTGCGGGTTGGTTGGGGTTCCGAGGTGGGTGGTGAATGAGAGAGAGAAACGTGCTGGATCAAAATGATCAGGTGCTCAACGACAGAAATGCACACCCAGACTGAAATGTGTAAGCATCGCTGTCACTTTCTTTTGCCTTAGCACTAACTGAGCTGGGGATGCTTCGAATGTCATTCTTCAGAACACGCTGAGCAAGTAGAAAACAAGGGCTATAAGTTTCACTGTCTTCACAGTTCCCTCAGGTGGAAAAGTCTTGTCTTCCACACCAAACAGCCCCCCAGCCATGCTCCCTGCCACCTAGAAGCTCAAATGTGATCTCGGTGGAATGTTATAAGTGGATCTGCTTTATCCCCACTGCTCACTGTCCCGGATGATCTCAGCTTTCTTTTAACTGTCTTTGTAGTTGTCTTATTTTACCACCTTATCCCTCCATTTGTCATTGACTTCTCAACTTTATTTTTGCTATCATATTGCCTTATAATTTTTTAAATGATAATTTGTTATAGTTTAAGAATGTAATAATTGAAATATAATTTCTAATTATAAGGATCTGTCATTATTATTTAAAGTCACACTTATCATCCCTTTGCATTTCTCTCAATGCAAGATGCATTGGAAATGCCTGGTACGTGCAGATGGGAGAGTGAATTAATTGTTGTAGGTGCAGTTTCATTTTGGTGACAGGGTGGAAGTGAAAATCACTCAACTCATTTCTGGAAAATAGATGCTAGTCATGCATGATAAAGAACATGAGAGACTGGATATAGCATTTTCTACCTTACTCATTTTACAGATGAGCCAAGTGAAATTCTGAGATAGGGTAAATAATTTGCCCCAAATAATCTTTTTAGCAAATGGGTGAACAAGGATTTAAATGTAATGTCCGCATTATTGATAGATGTCTACTTAACATGAATTCAATGAGGAAGGGGGTATGGTAAGAGAATACTAGAAACAATCTATGCTCCATCTACATACCCCCTTCATAAATTCTCCAGAAGACTCAAAATTCCCAGATAAAAGTTCCAATTCCTTTGTTTAAAACACAGTTCCACTAAAATGCAAATATAAGTAGGAGTGGAAAGTATAACTATCAGCTCTCAGTCTTTGTCACACTGAAGACAATTACATGTGTCTCTCTTCCTGAAAGTTGACTTTGATAAGCAAAGGAACCAGTGTGCCAAAGGAAAGTCGTCTTCTCTGTAAAGAATCTCGGGGTTTCAGTGAAGCAGGGACTTTGGCATTTTTATCCTGGAACACTGTAATGTATGCTTTACTAGAATTCCCCAGGGAAGTGTCATAACTTTTTTAAAAAATCTAATTTTAATGCAAATTATTAAAAGATAAGGATTGAAACACCTTACCTTTACTTAGTATATATTTTAACAAAACTCCCTAACTCCTAAAGAGACGTTTTTGCCATCTGTTTAATGCTGCCTACAAGGCAGATTCACAATAGTTTATTTTTGGTCCTTTGTTTATAGTATATCTCATAAGGCTTATGAACAGGGAGGACTTTTGCCTTCAGATATGGCTGCTGGTTATAATGAATGATTCGAGAACAAAGGAATCCATGCTGTAGACTTTCAAGAAACACCCATCCCAAATCGAAACAAGGTACCAAAGATCATAGAGAAGGTCCACAGGTTTAATAGCTGTGTCTTGGAAACAGAAAAAGAAAGTGTATGTGTGTTTGGGGTGGGGGGGGGGGATAAGGAGTGGAGGCAGAAAGAAAAGAAAAAAAGAAAGTTTGTCTTTAAAATTGTCTTTTACTATGGATTGGCTTTTCCCTATTTCTAGAGATTTCAAACAATACTATCTACGTAGCCCATGGAGCTGGACTGAAAGCTACTTCAAGCTCTATATTCTTACTGAGAGCCTCTATTTTCTCATGCACTAATAGCAACTTAATTACACAACTGAAATTATGTCTGCAGTTGGGTTCTTTCTATATAAGACCTCTAATACTTAAAACTGATTTCCAATATGGCTATCACCTTCAAAAAACAATAGAGAAGAGTGAGCATAATGAATGATGAATAAATGTCAACTACAATCATGATGAAGACTGATAATGATGATCGAGATCATTTATGCTAAGACATATTTCATATTGTATGACTTAGTTTCCATATGTATGTCTTTCCTATTTAATGTTAAAGTCAGTGCACAATTATGTGTTTGTGTGTGATACAACAAAACTGTCTACACTTCTGATATTTTTAGATTAATTTTTTCCAAGAAACTTCAAATGGCTCATTTTTTCAATTTCCATCTTTATCATATCTACCCTTCTGTCCCCAAGTGAAGTAAATACTGGCCAATATTCCCCAAATCTCCTAACTCAGCCAGGCCTCTTTATACTGCAAAGCAAAGGCCTCCCAGCATGGCAATGCTCCCATGCCCAGAAAGATCACATTTACCTGTGAGGGCTGTGCATAGAAATTTTTTCTCCCTTCTGGGAGAGTTGGTTGGAATCTCATTGCTATAACAGGTCAAATCTTAGAGAAGAACATCATTATCAAGACAGCTTAGGTCAGATTGTGTTGACTTAAAGTGTGCAGAAGTAGTTTTTGGGAACTTGGTGTCCTCTTTTTAAGAAAAGGGGAATATTTTGGTCCATGAAGTCATTTCAGGAAATGAATTATAAAAGCCATCTACTTTATGCATTCCACTGTTTGTTATTTTTTAAAGCATATACAAAAGTTAAGTAGGAAAATATATCAAACAAAATAACTCAACTTTCTCTGCATCTGCAGATCCTAGTATGATACATATGATAGGCATCTAATTTAAAAGCTTTTGATCCTAAATTATCTCATGGTACCAGATGTTTGAGAGGAAAAAGGGTAAAGATATCTTTATGGTGAGCATTGTTCAAAGAGAAACTGAGACATAGTAAAATTTTTAAGAGTTATTTTGAGCAAAAACTGATTAAATAGGGCAGCACCAAACTGACAATGGTTAGAAGCCAATGGAAGCTCTGGGAGAGACCTCTACAGAGAAAGGCAGAAGCAAAGTAAGGAAAGTATTCTTTGGTTATAGCTTAAAGCCTAGGTGGCTACTTGATTGGTTGTCCTTAGGTTTCAATTTCATAACCTTGAAGCATCTACAGGCTAGGTTGGTTTGCTTATATAGGCTGTCACAGCATTAGAGCCACTTCAGTCTAATGGACTCCGTGTTTAATTAATTTAAAAGCATGGACCTTGTACCCATCACCAAATCTTCAGAATGGATGAGGTTGAAGTTTCATTTGAAACAGAATCCATGTGCTTCAGAAGCTTGAAACCATGTCAGATCCTTTGAGTCAGAAGAGGGATAGAGTTTTGAGTTAAGTTAGAGTGTAAACAGGGGCACTCAAAAAAGGGATAAAAAAGACCTCCTGCTTCAGGTATACATAATAAATCTGAAAAATCCACCCAGTAGAGGGGGCTGTTGGCCTAAGAGTTCTACCTGCCATGATATGCAAATGAGGTAAAACTTAAGACTTCATTTATCTGTATATCCCTAAGATATGCCTGTTGTGGCAAGAGAAGTATCAAATATATTTCTATATCCAATATATCTACACCTATTTATATATCCATTTACCTAGCTATATTTTTATAATTACCATGCAATAAAAATTAGACTTCTGAGTTGGGTAGAGAATAAAAAGAAAATGTTGTATTTAATTCCAAGAACTGATATGAGGGAAAGTGAAGAGACTAGAAAGAAATATTTGAAGAACTTTTCCAAAAGCCTGAAAAATTCTGAAGTTTCACAGCAAGTTAACAGATCATTAGAGTGAGTCCATTTATTTATTTATTTTATTTGGCCATGGGATTGTTAGCAAGCTCACATTGTAGTGGAAAAGTTCTGCCTTACTATGCAGTGTGGTCTGGGGTTGGGGTGGAGTGGGGTGCAGTGGGGTGGGGGTCAATCTGCATATCAATTTTCGTATTTCTGGCACTGGACAATGCTGCTCAGGTTATTCTGAAGATGACCCGAAGGACCCCTGGGGAAGATATTAAGGCTGGTGATAAAGTACCCAATACACAGTGATAAAGAGTCCAAGGAAATCAGGGGACAAAGGGACTTATCCAGAAAAGTGATTGACAAACTTATTTTTCATGGGATAGTAACAATCGTTTCTCTCTGACCCACACACAATAGAGCTTTTAATCTCAGTTCAGTCAGGATAAAGAAAAACAAAACATTAAGATGTGCTCATAGGAAAATCATTAATAGTTATAGTAATGATGGAGTAATGTCTCTTTCTTATCCAAGAAGCAGCCAGTGAAGTCCATGAGCCTAGCATGATTAAGATTTGGAGACTGGGAGAAAACTCAGCTCCTGTTCCAAGTCCCTGATTTGCATTAATGGATAAGGCCAGGAGACCAACAGCACACTTCTAATTGGACCATCTTAACATGCCCCCGCCTCCAGATAGTATAAGGACCCCGCCATCTTTCACTGCAGGAGAGAATTTTAAGTACTGGTCCTCCAGTGGTGGTAGCTCAAAGCCAAACAGATTCCAGTCATCCTCAAAAATATTATTCATGTTTTTTTTTTTTTTTCCAAATTCTCCCCAGGCTACATGTTACTAAAATAAAATGTTCCAAAATGATAAATTGGTTTTTTTGCAGTTTTATGAGTTGCTTTTGTCAGTGAAGACATATTGCTGGTGTTCTCTGTAAACTTTCCACCAAGAGAAGTGGCTATTTTAAAATATTTTCAGTGGGTTGGTCATAATAAAAGAGCAAAAATGTGAGATTTGCAATGACCTTTTCATTTGCCTTTAAGAAATTTCTTGAAATGATCAACTAACAAAATAGCAGAAACTTGTTGTATTATTCAATGTGACTGCTTTCACCAAGTATAATAACCACTCTCATCTTGCTTCCTGCCCCCAATGTAATGACAGATTGCATTTCACCCACAAATGGCCAATATTTGGCAATATAAATGTATTTTAACTTGAACCTTCAACCCTTTAAATATAAGTGGGCATGATAAGTTCATGCCATGGGTAAAATAATTTTAAAGCTAACACAGACTTTCGACATATATAGTTAATACAATAATTTTATAGGGTGAAAACAGGGTAAGGAAAATTATTTAACTTTTCTAAAGTGACTTAGCCAGCTAGAAGTACATTTTAATTTCTTGATTCCAAGTTTTCTATTTTTTTAAGGTTAATGTAAGTTTTATCTTTATTTTTAAAAATCATAACAATAATGATAATATTAGTAATGATTCCAAAATTTGGGTTACTACTTAATATGTTTTCAGATATTAAGTCTTTAAAGAAAAATATTTCAACCATAGGCTAAGCTGATTCTAGGTTAAAATTTATTTAGAATAGCACTGGGCCTCTGACAAAGTATTTAGTGGTTTGGGTGAAGATTGAATTTGTGAAGACTAACACAGCAAAGAAAGTAATTTAATAGTATGGCTTATTCAAATAAAGTTTCCTGGTTCACTTCAGAAAGTCTTCACTTGAAAGGAAGAATAGCTGTATACTTCCTCATGTTTTTAATAGACACCTAGAGTGGGAAAAAAATGCCTTTGGGCTCTTACAAGGCCTACTATTATTTTCCCACAGGCTATGGGACTGAGGGTCATTCTGCCAGATCATTGAACAGAACCTAGTGAGGAGATAAATTAGATAAAACACAGCACCTGGTGCAGTGAACGCACTTCCTCTGCGTTAGCGCCATGATTGAGTGGGGCTAGATGAGCAGCCAGCCTACTCAGATTGAAAATAGCTGCCTTTGACCCAAAGGAAGAAAAATGAAGTCATTTATAAGGTAAGGCACCAAAAAAGAAAAAGAAATGGTGAGCTGTATCTCCACAGTGCATCACGTGGGTTTAGTGAGCACATGAGCACAGTGCCATAAGAACAGGAGATAAAACCTCTTTGCTTCTCTAGAGTTGTTCTTTTCCTCTTTCTTCCCACAATTCATTGAATGCCAAACTAAAGAGATTGTCATGGGGGGTGGGGGTGGGGGGGTGGTGGTGGTGGTGATGGGTGGGTGGGTGTGGGGGTGTTGGGTGGGTGTGGGTGTGTAATCCCTGAATAACTGTAACCACAAAACAGGATACAGCATAGCTGTTTTCTACTTTTCATTTGTTCGTGTATTTATTAATTGGTGCACATTGTAATGAAGGTCTGCTGAGTGTAAAACTGTCCTTCTTGATGGGGATAGATATATGATGACTGTTTTTATTCTCTTGAAGTTAGAAGTTTAATTAGGAAATAATTCTAATAAATATGTCTGTGGTATGGGAGACTAGTTCTAGAAGGATGACCTGAATGAATCCCAAACTGGGATACGTGTCATTTTTTTTTTATTATTTATTAAAGCTGGGAAATAAGAGAAATAAATCAGCAAACTAAAAATGTTGAAGTCTTTCTAAAAGTTAAAATGGATAAATGAGATGAAGGAGGAGACCACAGATCACACCAATCCACAGAGAAAAAGATGGTTACAAAGAGAGGCATAATTTCAGGGGTTGTTCTGGCTCTGATCTGATTAAAGAAATAAAAGGACTCTGGAGAAATCATCAGGGTGCTTAACTGAGAAACATTTTTAGAGCAGCAGGTTCATTAGAACCCTTTCTTATTTATGCTTTTTTCTGCCAGGGATTTTACCGCTGGAAATTAAAATGAGGGCAATGTCTTGGATGACTGGCTACCCAAGAAAAACAAAGAGATTCTTTGCCACCAATATAAAGCATTAGGCACAAACTCTTCAGTAGTACATGCAGCCAAGCTCCCAAAGACTCCAGAAACAGGCTTCTGAAGTCAGAGCTGGCATCCACGTAAAGGACAGCTGGGTTTATCAATGATGAATATAACCAAATATTTGATGAGAACCAATAAAGGAAAGTAATTCATTAAACAAATGGAAGAACTAATACTCAAGAAATCAAGATAAATTTACTTTTTATAAATAATCATTTTATATTTGCTCTGAATTCTAAATATTCTTGAGGATATTACATTAAAAAGTATCCAGAGATTAGAAAAATTAAAACATAATTATCAAAATTTAACTTTTTTTTCAGGCCTAAAATGTAAATTTTAAAGTCACCACTCTCGTCCTTATCACAAGAAAAAATTAAAATAAAAACTGAACTAAAAAAGATCAATAATTTTCCTTGGACCCAACAGAGGACTGAGATGCAGAATAAACCACTACCCTCAAATCTGGAGAGACAGGAGAATCTATAGAGTCACAGCCAATATCTGCTTATCCGAAGCAGAAACCACTGAAGCTATAAACTGGTAAGAACAACTAAATAGTGATTTTGAGGAATCGCTCTGCAGTCTGTGTGGGCTAAGCAGGAGTGTGTATTTCTAGGAGGAGGAGTGTGTATTTCTAGGAGGCTCCCAAATTTTTGTGGGTAGGAACCCACTAGACTACCAATGTGTAAAGCTGAGAAAGATCCTCTCCAGGTTTTGTCACGGGGAAAGAAGAGGAATCACTGTAAAATATACACAGAGTATTCACCATAATAAAGGCCTACTCTCTAGAGGAAACGTCCATATCAGAGGCTTATCTCACTCGGGGGAAGGTGTCTCTCCCACTCTAGCTCCCTCTTGCCTTTCTGTCCACCTAATGGGAAGAAAAAAGCTAAGAAAACCATGTGATGATCATAGCCCTGGAACATATGAAACTAAGGATCCTCATGATTTTATTTGTGACTATAGCTTTAGAAATCATATTTTTTCCCCTCTACACACCTCATATCTTAGTCTCTCCTCTTTATAATCAACAATCCCTGAGACAGCAGAAGACGATAGCTGGGACCTGACTAATGGTCACAAGGTCTAGACCTCTGGCAGGATAAAGATAACATCTTGATCTAAGTTATGTTTCAGATGCTGAGCCCTAAGGTGGAAAGAGCCCCCTCCCCCTGCCCCTGCTACTTTTCCATGAAACCAAACAGAGAGAGGCCACAGCAGACCTCAGAGCTGTCCTTAAGACCTGAAGAAACGGTTTATTACCCAGCGCGACCCCGAACCTTTTGTGATTTTGATTTCGCCCAATATAATCTGTAAACTGCACAGGACCAGGTCTTTCAGGCCAGTCCCAATAATTTCCTAGAGTTAACCATTCTATGAGTTTGGTATTGTCCTTTTAAACCTTTTATTTTTAATTCTATTTATATAATATGTGGATCTATAAAAATACATAATTTTGTTTCATTTGTTTTGTTTGGGTTTTGCAAATTTTTCATAAATTATATGATCTTTACATGTTAATTCACATTTTTTTTTCTTTCTTTCAACCTTTGGAGTGAAAGATCTCTCACTTGAAAAACTTTCCATATCAGGATATAAATCTACCTCATTTTATTTAACTGCTCTTTATCTCAGTGGTTCATCTTACCATTTTCCTATTTAAGCTGCTCTAAATTGTAGGTTTCTGTGAGTACTTTTATGCACTATACTACCTTGTACATGTGTTTTATTTCTGTTGGATATACAGATACTTGAAAGTGAGTTTGTTAAAGAGTATGTTTATTTAAAATATTGATAGATTTTAACAACTTACTTTCCACAATGGTTACATAAACTCACCAAAATAGTCTGAGTTCCTATTTCCCCAGATTTA